>JAPQWN010000002.1:99818613-101211113 GCA_028538565.1 Umbellularia californica
ATGAAGCTTCATAAAATGCTGGAAATCATGAAAATTGTTGTAAGCGGCGTTTTGATAGACTCTATTGCTAGAGCTGCTGCCACTGCTGGTCCTGGCTGTTGTCAATATATCTGTGATAAGGTGAGTTTGTTTCTCAAGCTATTTTATTTGAAAGTTTTATGGTTTCGATGTATATTTATTTGCACATTTTATGAATAGTTTGCCACTTCTAAAATGTTTTTTCAGGATTTCATGGAATGATGTTGGGTAAGAGCATTGGTTCTGGAACAATCATAGATCCTGATGGTACAATATCAACTTGTGCTCATGTTGTGGTAGACTTCCCAAGTGTGAAAACCGTTCCCAAGGAAAACATTTGTGATGTTTATTCTAACTTTGTAGGCATTGTGTGTACTGGTTGTTTTTATTAATTGGGTTCTTTTGATTGGATAAATAATCCTCTTCTAATGAATGCTGTCACCTAAGCATTTGGTGCTTTACGAAGTGTATTTTAAGGCAATTAGAAGAGATTTGGCTTCGGGGTGGGCAGTCTTATACAAGGGGAAAACTAGATGTACAAATCATTTTCAAGAAAATAAAAAGGAAAAAAGAATGAAATAAAAGTAGACACAAGAAAGTAAGGACACATTAGACTTTACCAGTTCTAACCCTTAACCCTGGTTTGGAGATTGTATAAAATGATTAGCAAGGTTTTTCTAACAACTTAAGTGGGGCTGCAAACTGTCTGAGGCAGAATTTGTTCATATCCTACTTCTTGTTCGCTACAGTTGGCCTTGTTGATGTAAATGTGGTTCATACTATTGATTGCTCAACTCTTCATTAGAATCACCATCATTTTTAAGTTTTAACCACATCCATATTCCAAGTGGACATCACCACTTTTACAGCTACCTTCGCTTCCCATTTTCGAATCCTCCGGATTCTACAGTAGAGACTGAAAAAGCACGTCAGTTGTTCCCTTGTATAGGGGTGTATAGAGATACTTCTTTTCTCATATTTGTATTAATAAATAAATCCTCTCTCTCTCTCTCTCTCTCTCTCACACACTCTCTCTCTCTCTCTCTCTCTCTCTCTCTCTCTCTCTCTCTCTCTCTCACACACACACACACACACACACTGCTTGCTCAAAGGAAAAAAAAATAATTGATTGCACTTCCATAGAAGTTCATTTTTTTTTCATTGACTACATACTATATGTAAATTCTTCATAAATATTATCATCATTAGTGGCATTCTTTGGTCAAATGAGCTTTTCGTAAGCTACAACAATTATAGGTTTAGCTAGCATGATATATGTAGTAGGAGATACCATAGTGACTTGGCTTTGTGGTTGTTTCTTAGTGAACAATGGCAAGAAATTCTTTGACAACCTCTCCTACGATATAAGATTTCATAGCACTTTTCATGAAAATTTGAGCTAAACATTTCATCAAACAACTTGTTCATCATGTAAATCAAGGAATTCTTTCACAACCTCTTTCATGAAAACATTTTACGTACCCATTTCATCAAAGAGTTTATGCATACCCATTTCATCAAAAAGTTTCTACATCATATAAATCAAGAAATTCTATGACAACCTCTTTGATGATTTCATGAAAATTTTATCTATCCTATGAATAAATCAAAACAGAGCATTACACTCATACCTGCTGGATCAGCAAGGAGAGAAAATCGTTTTCCTTTCTTCCAGGTATAGATAACAGTCTGTGGTGGCGGGAAAGAGGAAAAATCAAAGAAAAATTGCATCTATGCTGGCCCCACGACCATTGCATTTTTAATTACAATAGTGGAACATATTCTTGGCCTCAGTGATATGTTTTTCATATTTCATGGGTTCCAATACCTTCTCTTCTTACTTTTGTTCTTATGAATCTCTTTATTTCTATAGGTCTTTGCCATAAGTAAGAAGGCCTATCATTTAAAAAAAAAAAAAAGATAGAAAGAAAAAAAGGCATAATTGGTGTGAAGGCTTCTTTGAAGTAAAGGAATATTTGATTTATCAATTTCCTATTGTTAGAAGGATTTTTTTTTTCCTGAAAGCATAATAAGTATCTCTTTGTCAAAGCATAAAATTCTCAGTTTTTCTTTTCAAAACTTGTGTGTCTTGCAGGGATAAGGAAGTCCTAAATTTCCTACCTTTGTAGTCTTCTTTTCTTTTTTTTTTCCCTTCATTGTAAAGTTTGAGGTGACATTGTGGTGGAAGTGTGAATAAGCCTGCAACTGCAAGCCTGAAAAAACAGTCTAGAACCTCAAACAGGTGGACAATTCCTTTCAGAAGTATTTTATTTGTTGAAATTTGATCCTACCCAAAATTTTCTTTCTGGGTCCTTAATGTATCTAAATTTAGGTATTGCATACGAAGCTATAATGTTGCTTCGTTGATATACATAAATTCTTTCATTTTTTTAAATTGTTGTGGTATTTTGTGGACGTAGATTTACAGAAAATAAACTACTATTTTGAATTGGCTAAAATCCCCTAACCTTTTTAAAATTTTTTTAGATCTCCCATTCTTTGACCATACTCTTTTTACTTTGACCAAAGTCTCTGATATTCTTTTTTTTTTTTTTTTTTTTCCATTTGCTATTGTGTTTGAAGTTTGTGGTTGTAAGGAGTATGCTCATTGAAACTCTTCTTGCTTTCGAATTTAGCTCATTTAAGGCTTTTTTGAGTTGTCAAAAGATGTGATGAGAGTGGTTCTTGAAAAATTGAAATGGGAGCTCAAGAACTAACATCTAATAAGCATGAGAATGGTGAAAGCCAAAGAATACCCATACCACATCCTCCTTAAATTAGCTATAAAGGACTTCAGACTTCACAATCCATAGTCCCATTAGGATTATATGATAATCTCTCTTGACCTTTTATCTTTGCTTTTTGGTTTTTATTTTTGTATTTGTCTTTTTTTTTATTAGGTCGAGCAAATAAAACATGGACTCTAAAGTGCTTCTTGATTAGATTTAAAGTGGATGGATGCATGTTCAACAATACATTAGGCATGCTCTGAGCTGAGATTTACAATATGAATCTGCTTAACACTTGATTTTTTAGTTTGGCAAATTCCTTTAACTCCCGATGTGTTATTTAGTATGCATGTATAAATGTTAAAATCTATATGCCACAAAGCACTGATTTTTGCTTCGATTTCTCATATGTTGAAAACCTTTTTTAAAATATCTTCTTCTCCCCTTCCTCTTCTGCAATTTTCTTTCTTTGTTGCTAAATCTCTTAGGTTTGTTTTGTATATAGCTGGAAACATCGAAAAATTCTTTTTTTTTTTTTGGCTTAGATATTACGTTTTTTCAGGATGTGCTTGGATATTGTTGTTGTTATAGATTAAGTTTCGAAATCAAGTAGATTTGTTGATTATATGTATCCATAGATTTGTGGAATAACATGAATTATGTATTGCTTTCTCCTCTTCTCATTTATAATAGTAGTTCATAAATCTTATAGAATTCTACTATGATTTTTTTCTTGTGACATGGGACTTGAGAAACCAACATCTAATAAGCATGAGGATGGTGCAAGGCAAATATCCTCCTTAAATTAGCTATAAATGACTTCACACATCACAAAGCATATTCACATTCGGATGTATATGATCACCTCGCTTTACCTTTTATATTTATTTTTGTTTTGAATTTTTTTCTATTTGGTTGAGCAAATAAATAAAGTCTAAGTTGCTTCTTGATTATATTTGAAGTGGATGGATGCATGTTCAACAATACAAGACTCATTGGGCATGCTCTAAGCTGCTTACTAACATGGAAGCCGCTACTAAATAGAGATTTACAATATGAGTATGCTTAACCCCTAAAATTTTAGTTTGATAGATTCCTCTAACTCCCCATGTGTTGTTTAGTGTGTATATATGAATGGTATAATCTATCTGCTGCAAAGCAATGGTTTTTGCTTGGATTTCTCATATGTTGAAGACCCTGTATAAAATCTCTTCTTTCCCCTTTCCTCTTTTGCAATTTTCTTTCTTTGTTGCTAAATCTCTTAGGTTAGTTATGTATATAGTTGGAGATGTTGAAAAATTTTGTTCTTTTTTGGAGCTTACTAAAATTTGGATATTGATACCCTGTTGTACTGTCTATTGTATTTCAGACTTCAATTGCAGTTTGCTTTGACAATGTATTCATAGACACTGATGTGTATGTTGCGAGTTCACTAAAGATGGGAACTTGGTAGACACTGATCTATATGTTGCGAATTCACTAAAGATGGGAACTTTGTAAGACTCTTTTTTTATTCTTGAGAATCAAATTTCTCTAGATCATTTATTTTCATTGTATGATGCAATTTGCCTTACTTTGACATTTGTGTATGTGTGTGTGCTTATTTCTTTTCAAATATGAGCAAATATTTTTAAGAATCATTTCTTTAGATTTTTTCTAATAAAGAACGCTTACTTGTAACTCATTTATTTCTTATCTATATCCTGTTTAATTAAAATACTTAAGTATTCCAATCCAGCAGTGTGGTTTTGCTCATTGTCTATATAGAGTTCTAGGACAGGGTGAATGATTTTGTTTGATTGAATTGGCTCCTTTTGTATCTGATTGAGAGAAATCATGATATTGTTGAAAGCATTGTTGGTTAAAATTTATTGCCGTAGATCTTCTTTGGCTCTCAATGTTGCAAACTATTACCAGTTGTCTAAGTTCTTTGAAGTGTAAAATATGCTTGGACTACTACTAATAATTATGCTGGTCACTTTTCTCGTTTATGATATGATTTTCATATTCATTTTCAGATTCTGATAACTCTTAAACAAGTGAACAAGCATCAAATCTAAAACTTCTCTTTGTTACATAGGTAGTGTTTGGACACTGCACGTGCCTTGCACGTGTAGGGCTCCACTAATTATATAAAAATAGATAAGCTATATGTCATTTCTGCCACCCTCACTGGAATAATATATTAGCGCACCATTTTTTCTTGTGATGCCCATATTTTACTATACTAAAAAGTACAAAACAAACCTCCTTTGAGGCCCAACCACAAGACTCAATAAACGGTTTGGATCATGACATGCTGTTGACATGGCAAGAAAAAAACATGCGGCCAAGCTACTTAGCATGTCTTCACGAGAATAAATACGGACAATGGACAAGCGAGTCTTCCCTCTCTCGATCATTAGATTGTATTTGGGGAAGAGCGAAAGAAGGAAGAAGATGAGTTTATGCATGCTCAAGGGCGACTGCGACCATCATTTGTGATAGCAACGGCTGCCGTCGACCCTCAACACATAAAATGAAGGTCGATAGCGACCACCCAAAAAAATGGTTAAACAAAATAGCTGGTTTTTCTGTACGGAATTTCCGTTAAGTGCATGTTTGCCTAATGTTCCATGTTTGGTGCACTAGCCACATAAAGTGTTTTTTCCGGTAAAAACCCAAAAAATAAAAAAGAAAAATAAAAAACAATGATAGCAAGCATGGGACATTCATACAGTAGCTAGGAATTTTCTATTATGTGCTTTAAACAATTGTTTAGTGCGAAATTATGTGCTTTGAACTATTTGTTCATTGTTAAAGGCATTATTATCTATCTACTCACCAAGAAATCGATCCTTGGGTGGAGCTATAGGGAGTGGGCATACAGTCCACTATAAAAGCCTTATGATTCCCCACTACATTTTTCTTTTATTTATATATAACTCAGTATAATATGAAAACAAAAAATCGCATTCCCCACTACATTTTTCTTTTATTTATATATAACTCAGTATAATATGAAAACAAAAAATCGCATTAGCATAGATGGTAGTAAGTAGTCGCATTTGGTTATGTGGGTTCAAATCCTAAGACTTGTATTTTTTTATTAAATAAAAAATTATCGCCATTATGGAACTTGACCCGACCCGTATCTATCACCGGATGGGTTTGGTATCATAGGCCCTAAACCTGTCATGGGTGGGATCCGTTAATACGCCAACTGGATAGGGTATTGAAAAGGTTCTGTTTAGATTATCATTTTGTGGGCCCATGAGTTCTGGACATCTTTTTCCGTGTAATTGTAATAAACACAACAGGAGATATCAATAGATGGAAGATAATCTTCAGAGCGATGCGGAAAATTAAATTTGCCCATCCATACAATTGGAAGGAGGCGGTCCTCTTATTATGGAGGGTCAGGATGAGAGCTCTGCATGCCATTGCTTGCAGGAGAAAATTCTTCAAAGTTCAACCATACATTTTACTCCAACAAAAGATGCTCCCGTAACAAGATTGAGCATTCTAAGGGGCCGCTTCTTCATTTTCAAACAGCTTTGAGGGTGCAAGTTAGCAAACTGCTTTATGTTTCTCTAGCTAAACAATTTTTGTTGGGATCCATAAATTATCCTGGCTAGATGGTGAGTAGTTGTATCCTAGAGTAAAATTTTCTATTCTTTTTACGGGCCCCTCACACTAAGTATAAAAAAACTAATACCTCCGAACTGATTGCCACAAACATTTAGGGCACGTTCGTGTAGAGGCAACTTCCATGGAAAGATGAAATTGCCACATCAGCAAATTCTATGGTTTTTAAATTCCTTAGAAATGATTTTCTGAGGAAATTAGAAATTCATGTTTGGTGCAGAAAGGTTTTCCCCGATGAATTAGTGCTAATGTTGTTTGGTGCAGCTATGGATTTCTTTAGGGCATGTTTGTGTAGTCCATTTCCGCGGAAAAGGTTATAGTTTTCTGCGGAAAACTTCTTTTTCATGTGTTTGGGGCAGCAGTTTTCCGCGGAAATGCTTTTTCGCCACGTCTGTTTTTTCCTTCCTAGGCATGGAAATAGACTTCCTATAGGGGGGTATGGGAAGTCCACTTCCACGGAAAACTGACCCACCAATTTCCTCTCTCTCACCCTCACTCCACCCGGCCACCCTATTTCTTCCTCCTCCCCTCCCAACCCCACCCACCTCATACACATATCAACCCACCCACCCAATAGTTTTCACTAAAAAGTGGTTTTCACTAAAGAAATCCATAGCTGCACCAAACAACATTAGCACTAATTCATCGAGGAAAACCTTTTTGCACCAAACATGAATTTCTAATTTCCTCAGAAAACCATTTCTGAGGAATTTAAAAACCATAGAATTTGCTGATGTGGCAATTTCATATTTCTATGGAAGTTGCCTCTACACAAATGTGCCCTTTGTGAAAACCATTTTTTAGTGAAAACCATTGGGTGGGTGGGTTGGTATGTGTGTGGGGTGGGTGGGCTTGGGAAGGGAGGAGGAAGAAAGAGGGTAGCCGGGTGGAGTGAGGGGGAGAGAGAGGAAATTGAGTGTAATTTTTCTGAGGAAATGGACTTCCCATACCCCCCTCATAAGAAGTCTATTTTCATGCCTAGGAAGAAAAAAGCTGACGTGGCGAAAAAGTATTTCTGCGAAAAACTGCCGCACCAAACACATAAAAAAAAAGTTTTCCGCATAAAACTACAATCTTTTCCGTAAAAAAGGGCTACAAAAACGTGCCCTTATTGCTTTGTCGGGGGCCCGGGTTGTTGGGGAGAAAAAAGTGGCGACAATTGACGTAGACACCTTTTCCCATTCAATTTTTACACATCCAAAAACTACCCAACTGAGAAATCTGCTTTTGATCAGTGTGAATGGTTGAAATAAAAGCCACTGAGTTGCCCACAATTACTCTTTCAGCCGTACAATGCAAAATAATGCACAATGACCCATTTGACTAAGACATCACATGGATGGGCCCCACTGCTCACAGGCCTACACCAATGGGCCCGCATATTTATTGGCCTGGAACTACATATGCATGCATTGAAAGGCAGAAGCACAGAGCTGTCACTCTCCGTGCACCATACCATTGCTCAAGCACTTGAATGAAAATATTGAAAGGTGCCTGGGATGGGAATCTATCAATGGAGCTCTACAGTACGCTCGAACGCCTTTACCTGCATAAGTATCTAGTAACGCAGGCCCTTGTTAAGCTATGGCCGAAAAAATAAAAATATTTTTAATTTAATATTTTTTAGAATATTATTGATAAATATAATAAATATATAAATATATTATTTCAAAAAATGGCTTGGGTCGTCCCAACAGTACCTATTTAAGAAAAAAAGCAATGGAGAAATGAATAGAGAAAATCTTTTCTTAATAACCCAAAATATTGTGTAACATGAACCGGTAAGAAAAATAAAAAATATTAATAAATAACATATATTATCCATTCACGTGTGCATTTTATGAAGTTGAATCACTAAAAGTCAATAAATAAACCTCAAGAAAACACAATAGGAAATGCATCAAGAAAAATCAATATATTGAGTTTTAGATATATTATTCATCTATGAAAAATTCTTTCAAAGAAGAAAAAACTTTTTTCAATCTTCGTATTTGTGAAAAAAACAAAAAAAAAAAAAACATAACTGATGAAGTTTTTACTACTAAACATTAATAACTATCGATGATAATTGAAATTTAATATATATATATATATATATGTATAACTCCAACTCTTAGCTATGCCTCACTATTTCAGCTGTATCTTGCAAATAATGAACAATGGCCCATTTGACTTAGACATCACATGGATGGGTCCCACTGCTCACAAGCCTACACCAATGGGGCCAGCATATTTTTTAGCTCAAGTCATTGCTCTATGGGCCAGCATATTTATTGGCCGAGAATGTCCAGAGAAACATCTTGACTTTGGTCATTAGGTACAAAAATAGAAGGCTAATGGTATCCGTACAGAATAACCCCTAGAGCAATGACTTGAGCTAAAAGATTTGGAGTAACAAAGACCTTCAACGTTTAAAAGATATCCTCAAATTTTGCCCCCTAAAAAAGGGTCTCTTAATAAGACTGATCTCCTATAAGAATCGTGATAAATATAAGTTATGTGTATTTGTTGTCATGTTTTCCATCAAAATAATTAATCTCCATGATCATCAATTTGGTTTGGGGATAAAATCTTTTGACTAGGAATGAATTAGGTTGACCTATATTTTTTAGCTTCAATATACAAGAAGTGGTCCCAAATTATGTTGGCGTGGAGGAAAATCCAAATCCATGGCACAAGTCATTAAATCGTATTTTTTTATGTTTAGTTTTGAAAGAAACAATCATTTTGGAGTATTTATAAATTCTCTACAGGTCTGGAATTCCTTAATCCTCCTTTATATTTAAATATTAAAAAATTCTATAAAAAATCAATAGAGCCAAAATTCATAGTATTGTCGAGCCCGTTACTGATGAGTCCGGACAGGGTGAGGCTTTACCCAGGGTGACCGTGGGTCAATTCTCTCGTAGGATCGCGATTTAAGATGTGCTCACGCTCTTACATCGCGCACCATCGTTATTTTCATTTTCAAAAAGTCTAAATGGACAAACTTTTTGGCATGAATTTGTGACAAACTCCCATATGGCACAATCTTAGAGGTGCAACTTTTGAGAGAGGGGGAAAAAGCACCTCTAGGATTGTGCCACATGGGAGTTTGTCACAAATTAATGCCAAAAAGTTTGTCCATGTAGAAGGGTTGTTTCATTTTATCATCATCATGTTTGTTTGGTCAAACATCACATCACATTGACAAATCCCATCAGTCCGTCTTAATTGGCTTTATCATTCAACCAACTAACACAATTTATTGTTGTCTGTCATCCGGATGTAATTTATCAATCAACCATCTAACGCAATTTATTGTTGTCTGTCATCCAGATGTAATGTACTATATAATTTATATCTCTTCGTTGGACTCTTCGTTTGGTGCAAGAGGGAAAGCAGCAGTTGTAAAGCATTTGCTTTATTCAAGCAAATGTAGTATCTCTTCCTCTCAATTCAATTTCTTCCGGCCATTCTTTTTCACAAAGAAACAATTTCTTCCTATTTTACACACAGAACTTCAAATGAGACTCAGACACAGAAAATGAGACAGAATTGCAATGAGAAGTCTCATTATGATTTATTTAATTAATAATCTAAACCCCTAAATAAAAATATTTCCCTTATATGTAGATGTGGCCAAATTTTACTTTCATAAAATTTATTTCGAGAATGGAAATCTAAGATTATCAATGAAGCCCTAGACTCGGTCACCATTAACTGTTGATTTCTGCCCAAATATCGAAGTAGAGATATATTTCCAAAAGTTCTATCTAATTTATCATTTTTTCGAAATCCTATAAAACTTAGGTAGCGTTTGGTTCGCTGGAATGGTTTTAGACAAGAATAAAGTAGAGAGTGGAATGAGTTTGGAATGGAATAACGCAGGGAATGACGCAGGAATAGTCATTTCTATTCCAGCGTTTGGTACGCTGAGGAATTAACTCAGTAATAGAACTCTGGATTCATGTTCTTGCGTTTAGTATACTGGAATGATATTCGGAATGGAATAAAATTTATATAAAACTGACCAAAATACTCTCGTTAGAATTTTGGAATAGAATGACCTTGTTAATATTAATATTAATTATATTAATAATATAACATTAATATATTATTAATAATATTAATAAATATTATTAATAATATGTGTATATATTATATTAATAATATTATGATATTAGTTATTATTATAATTATATTAATAAATAATATAATTATATAATTATATTATTATGTAATATATTATTTATAAATATTATAATTTATTAATATTTATATAATTATAATTATAAATCATTATATTTATAATTTTATAATTATATTTAATATAATAATTATATTATTATTATAAATATTAAAAATAATTATATTATAATATAATATTATAATACTAAATATAATTATAATATTATTAATAATATAAATTATTATTATATTATTATAAAATTCACTTGTCTGGGGCATTTCGGTCTCAACCAAAAAACATAAAGGAATGGAATGGCCATTACTCTATTTAAAGGAATGGTGATTCTGGAGGTAGTGGTCATTCCGCCATTTTTGTGCGAACCAAACGTTATAATGATCATTCCGTTGGAATGACTATACTTTTGTGCGAACCAAATGCTATAATGATCATTCCGTTGAAATGACCATTCCATTCAGACCTTCATTACAGCGAACCAAAAGCTACCTTAGTGCCTATTCGATAGATTGATAATTTACTCTCTCTTATATCTTGTAGCTAATTCTCACTCTTCTTACCAAGATGAGTGGGAATTTTTGATCGGACCCATCTTTTGGGTTGGTCCCATTCCCATGTAACTTTATAGAAGTGAATGACTTGTTTAAAAGTTGAAGGAAAATACAAAGAATTATTTCTTTAAAAGATTAAGATTAAATAATAAAGGCAATTATGTGTGTTATTGTGATAATTTATATCTCGTTCGTTGGTTGTAAAGGGGAAAGTAACAGTTATACTTTTTCTTGGAAAAATGGACCTATGAGCTTATCACTTTTCCGTCGTGCATCAAAAAAAAAAAAAGGTTTAATTCTTTAAAAAAAACAGAAGAAACAAGAGGATAAAGTGGACCAATGATTTATCTATTGTTGGTGGATCTAAAATAGGCCTTTCATCAGTGACGTACATGGTTTTCCGATTCGCCGATTATGCAAATGTTTCAACCATTAAACACCGGGTATGAAATCTTATTTAACATTATTTAGGTCTTGATAAGTAAGATCTTAGATATTTTTTTGAACCTAAGATCTAAACAGGTCCAGCTCTAGACCCACCCTAGTTTCGACTCGTGGACCTGACACATATACCTTAATATAAAGGGTTAAGAAAATCAATATGGTTTCTACCGTAGAACTTTGTTGAGGCTTTCTCTATTGCTTCTCTGCTCTGCTCGTTTCAAATTGCAAAGAGGGAAAACATTTTCTTTGCCCAAATCACAAGGGGGAGAACCTAAAATTAGTCTCCCGAGTCTGCAGCTCCAGTCTCTGGCTAGCCTCCTCAGCAGCTTCATTCTCTTTCGATAACCCTGTCTCTCCCTCTCTCTATCTCTTTTCTTGTTTTCATTAAGAAACTTTTGTTTAAATCAGGCTAAACTTTTGCTAGACTTTACGGACTCTTTTCACATTAAAAATAGCAAAAGGGAACCATATATCATATATCAGTGAGGCCAGATCTTTCACGAAGCTCTCTCACCTCGGGTTTCAAGAGGCCAGATCTACTCCTGTTCCGAGCCACCCAACAAGAGCACAGTGCCCATGTTCATAGCACTCCTCTTCAACTCGTAAATCGAGAGAAGCGAGAGATATACTATGCTTCGATCCAATCCATGTAGCAGACCTATATGCATAAACGAGACCCCTCCTTCTTCTGTTTATGTTGAGTAGGATCTCTAGGACAGTTTAGACATATCACATATGCGGGGCGACTCTTTAGAGATGTGGTCCAGGGCCATTAAAACCTCTGGCGATTTCAAGATTGATCAATCTGAATTCCGAAGGTAGGTCCGCCCCTGGCAGTGAGTATGAGGTTTCCACTAGTGCACAGAGGTTAGTGTGTTTGCAAGTGATTTGCAGCTTCATATTGACTATGGACTTGGGAGGGTGAAGGATGAGATGGAGAGTACATGAGCGTGAGTTGTTTGCGTGATTTTAAATTCTGGCGCCAGTCTTCCTGGGCAGGATTAGGATGAGTCTGTGGACCGTGCCGCCCGAATCTGATTGGTACAGCCGCGCCATTCTTAAAATATATATAAAAAAGCATAAATAAAGTTAGGAAAATAAAAAAAAAGGAACTAGTTAAAATGTAAAAATCGAGCTATTCAACAAGTATTCAGTTTAAATATAGGGATATTTTAGTATGGTTGAGTCTAAATATAGTGATATTTAGTATGGTTGAGCACTAAGTCGCTCACAGTATAACATATAATTAATAATTTTTAAGAGACAAAATTATCTTTTTGTATTTTAATCCAAGAAAGAGGCCATTTTCTTAGAGATAAATTAGTCAAAAAAATAAAATAAAAATAGAGGGTCTAGTTCACTTCTATCTAATTTAATTGTTAGTTAATGGAGATTTTAATAAATATGCAAAATATAAGAACTTTTTTAAAGTTATGTCAAAAGATAAACGCCTATTTGCAAAAGGACGACTATAAAAAGCAAAAATTTAAGTACATTTTTATTAATACAATGAAATAAAAGGTTATTTTAAGTTTACATAAGGAGGGCAAATTCGTACAATATTAAAAAATGATCACAGGGAGGGATCCAAACTCACGATCAAACAATGAATTAAGATACTCAATCGTCCCCACCAATTGGGCTATGGATATAACCTTGCAATACGGTACAGAAAACCTCTTAAGAAGAATAACCTACTTGCAAATTATTTAAAATTCAAGTTCAGCTAATCCCCTCAATTTTTTTTTCTTTGCTAACGGAGGATTCCCAACTCTTGGGGCTGGACTATTTCCTCTGGGCCCAGAGGGAAGCGGGTAAAACCCCTGTGGCCCCTAGTTGGGGGCACAAGTGGACTCAACCTTCGGTTCCTGAAGAGGGGGAACCGGGAGTCGATACCAAGACCTCTAGCTCCGAAAGAGGGAGGTACCGTGGTCCTGACCACTCGGCCAACCCCTTGGGGTTGCTAATCCCCTCAAATCACATATCCTTTTATGATAAAAAGGATCCGTGATTGTTTACATTAAAAATAAAAATACTTCGATCTAAAAATAACAATAAATGACTCGAAATTATCATGTATTCTCAGGGATCAGCGTCTGTTTGTGGATCCATGACGTACTATCCCAACCTGCTCCTATTAAGTCTATCGGTGTTGGTGATCCGCTTTATTAGATTTGTCACGGTCTCTTCCAAAAGCTATAATTGTACAAATTGATGGAGATGGAGACTTGATGAAGACGCAGGCGAGATTATAAGGTTTGGTCAGTTGATGGATAGGTAAGAGAGGAAGCTGATTTGTTTATTGAAATAGAAAATATTGACGGTGATAACTACGGAAGTAGGATCGTACCCGGCATGATCACAGGATCATCATAGGGCCACATTTCTGATACTGTGAAGAGATTTAATATATTGCCTTAATTTCACCACGATTGTCTTGGGAGGAAATCCTCTCAATTTATGCAAGTAGCATAGCGTAATGCAAATTATTGAAAATTCAAATTTAGCTAATCTTTCTCACCTTCCTAATCTCTCCTTAACAATCCTAACAAACATTGGGTTTTCTGTAACACTGTGTTGGTTAGAATGAGGAAAAGGTGACTAGAGACATGATTTCGTCGTCATCTGTTTGCTTGTTGTTGGCTTGCAGTCCAGGCTGCAAGGGCCTGACATAACCAGACTTGGAACCGGACTGTCCCCTGTACAGGACTCTAGTGCTAAACCGGCTTAAGTTCCATCTTGTCAAAAATGATCCCGGTTTCGATTTCACCATGGCCCACAGACCCAAACGGACCCGTTTACATCCCTACTTTTAATATATGTGAGCAGTGAGCCCTATTTCTTATGTTCAAACACCACCCAAGTAGGAGATGTAAGAATTCTTCAAGCAAGGCCCATTCCTTTTCACATTGTGGATGCCAGCCCTTTGCTCACATTCTCACAAGATATACAAATGCAAGAAATAAGAGCCATTGATGGGTCGTTTTTCTCAGACACTGCATCAAAATGACATATCTCTCCATACATGTGTGCACGCTTTCATTGATGATTGAACAATAGAGTCGAAATTCTAACGCGTTTGCAAAGATGCGTGGACATCGGAATATTAGTATTTCAATTTCAAGATAAGGAATCAAAATTCCCGACATCTAAGTCGAATTCTATATACTGCGTTTGACTCCAGATAAATTCTAGATGCAGACATTGCCTTTGAGCATTTAAAGAGTTCACTTAGAGGTAGGGGTGAAAATCTGGGCTGTGCCGGCAATGAAGAAGGGCCCAATCGTGCCTCGGGCCGGGCCGGGCTGGCACGACCCATGATAAATTGCGGGCCGTGCCGTGCCTGGCCCAAGGCCTCTAGGGTCAGCCCAGCACGGCCCAGGGCTCGGCTCTGGTTGTGCCGTGGGCGGCGGCCCACATATCTCCCTCCCCTTTTAAATTTTTTTTTTTTTTTTTTAAGTTCTTTAAGTCTTAAAGACTTAGACAGTTAGACTCTTCACTCTTGGTCTTGGAGGCATGGACCAATTTCCTTAAAATAAAGAAATTAAGAGAAATAACAAGTAAAATAACACTAATGATGTTTTGAAAAAAATACATCAAATAAATTGTATTTCCTTGAAATTTAAGTTACAAAAATTCAAAAAAAATTACAAGCTTGAACTTGGATCAATATATATAATGAAATTCAAACCTTCTGATAAATGAAAAAAGAATTACAACTTAAAAACCTATGATACATTCTAAAAAATAAATTACAACATTAGAAACCTATGATACATTCTAAAAAATAAATTACAACTTTAAAAACGTATGATACATTCTAAAAAATAAATTACAAGTTGAAAGCCTATTATATATTCTAAAAATTATACTTTTTTGGAGGGGAGGGGGGGGGGGGGGGGAGGGTGGGGGTGCATTTTAAAAACAAATAGCCGTTGGGCTCTCTGCGGGCCGTGCCTCATGTCGTGCCGGGCCGCCCACGGGCTTTGGGGCACTGGCCCAGCACCGCACGGATTTTAACTGTGCCGTGCCGTGCCGGACCGTGCCTCGGGCCTAGCAGCCCTTGCCCAGCACGGCCCAGTGGGATTGCCAGACCGGGCCGGCCCGTTGACCAAGTCAATGGGCCCAGGCACGATTTTTTCGTGCAGAGCCCGTGCTGGGCTTGGGCTGCCCACCCAGATTTTCACCCCTACTTGGAGGACACACTTGGAGAATTCCAAATGCTATACACAAGAAATCTCCAAGTTCTTACAACCAATTGAGCCTGATAAACACTCATTCAAAATCTCCCTAAAAATGAACGACCTCCCATTGAATGGGATGTCCGCACTTGTACTCTTGAGGATGCGAAAAATAGATTAATGTCCTCTATCTCGGTTGAGATGGAAACTCCCACGTCGCATTGCTTATAGGAGAAACTACTTACCCATATTTACTCCAATAAAGATGATCCCAATCAAGATATTGCATCTAATTAATATTGTGATTAACACAAAGTTACGCAGACTTGCAATTATTTAGATTACTTTATGTTTGTATTAAATTTGTAGATGCCTTAGTAGGAGGGCATTTATTTTGAGAGATTCAAATCTTCATTAACTACTTGCGAGGTAAAATTTAGACATACAAACTAATTCACAGTCAGAATCGAGATTGACACTCAACCACTTGTGAGGTAAGATTTAGAGACACAGAGTGATTCACTGACGACTCTATTTTGAGTGAGTCAGATTTTAATAACTAGACCCACTCACTGGCCTCTAACTGATGACGATGTGGAAGAAAATCCAAACTCATGACAACCGGCTTTACCTTCATGTAATGTGGATTCTCTCCTTCTAATTAATCCCTCCAAGACTCTCTGAATTCAATTCTACCTAATTTCGTCTAAGAAAGAGAATTTGATTCGCAAAAGGATCGAAAAAGAACAATAACAAACTTTATCAGACATTTTGTTCATCTAAGTTTAAAAAGCTGCTCTCAGACATCAATTAATTAACTCTTATTTATACAGTCAATTTTGACTCATTAATATGATGGTTAGGAATATAAAATATTGCTTACTTCATAGGGTGCCTATTTTCATCCTTCCCACCACAAAGGGTGGGAATTTTTTGCCGAACCCATCATTTTGGTTGGTCCCTTTCCCAAGTAACTACATGGAAGTGAATTAAAGCCAACCATGTTCGTTACTGTTATCAATCAAATAGTGGGCCCCTCCCACCCAATTTGTTATCTAAATGTAGTATAGTTTATATCTCGTGTGTTGGTTGCAAAAGGCAAGTAACATCCGGAAAGCATTGCTTTGCTTTGTTAAGCAAAAGCACTCCGATTCAAGTTCCTCCTATTTGGGAATTACTTGGTGCGACTGTGGACAGCACACTAGCCTCCCACAGCTCCCTAGAGTGGTAGTGTTTCCTTATATATCCTCCACTAGGCCACCGATCCAAAAAAAGAAAAGTTCCTCCTGCTTTTTTCACCAAAACTAGTTTCTCAAAGTGGTCCACATTAATGCAACGACGCTACAAGCCTACACAATAGTTCTGCCCATTGGGGATATCGATTTCCTTTTTGGTCTCGCAGGATTCAAGGATTCAAGACCTTTGCCCCCATCCCAACTCAACAGATCATAGTCATCTCGCAGCTAATTAGCTAGCAAGAGGGTGGTAGGGTAACCTACCAAGGAATTTTACTATAACTGAGACTACTATATTGTTTTCTATGAGCTCCTAAATGCACACTATTTTTTTTTTTCCTTTCCACACTCACTTCCTCTCTAACTATTGAAGCGTGGTGTCACATTCCTTGAACTAGATTAGAAATTAAAACCGATTCCAGGGAGTGAGATTTATGGATGATTAAAAAATTTCATCCTTTTTAGCCCAAGAATCGTAAGTCCATTATGAGGATAATACATTTAAAGCCTCATTTAGTAAATAACATGATGAACATATCATCGACCAAATCACATTTCCTTAAGTTAATAACCCAAGCAATAGTGGCATTTATCCTCATTAATATTAAAGTTGCAACAATAAATAATTATGGCTAAATAAAGGACAAATAAATTCTTAAATCAATGGGCATCCCAAAGTCCTAAACGATTTAGTGAAATATGAGAATCAATAAATAGAAAGGTCCAACAATGAATACTAAATGACAAATAGAGAATCTAATAAAATCCCATGAGTCTTTCTCTTGTGCCGGGTAGTGAAAGAAGTGCTAATCCTAGATGGGTGTCGGAACCGAACTTGCCGAGAACCTTGTACGTTCCGGTGTGAGGCAGACCTGCGAACTCGCTGCGAATACTCCCAGATCTCTGGATGATCAGAAGCAAGGGTTCCCATCTCCCTTAAATAGAGTAATCCCTAGGAGTTACTGCTTTATCCGGATACTACCTCTCCTGAAATCCCACATTTCTTGACCAGTGTCGGAAATCTGCCAAATCGGGAGTTTGAACTCGATCCAGACTCTACCACCAACAGTTTGATCCTTATCTGACTCAACCAGATCAAGACTTGTTGGGAGTTCATCCGCGGCACAACCCTGGGCTTGATCTGGAATGGGCCCCATGGCAGTCAGGCCACATAATTTTCCAACAATCTCCCACTTAGAACGAATGCCATGGTTGACAAACGTGCCAATGTACATCAAATGTATTTGAGTCCCATGCACATCACATGCCTTGCAATTTCTTCCGTGGGCAATGGTTTGGTGAGAGCATCCGCCATCAATTCTTTAGAAGGCAAATAAGAAATTTCAATTTCTCCATTCTCAGCCTTCTCCCGGACAAAATAATATTTTATCTCAACATGCTTTGATTGATTGTTAAATTTTGGCTCAGTCACCATTGAGATGGCAGACGTACTATCTACGTTCATCGGAACAGGCTGATCCTCAATGATTAAATCAATGCCACATAAAAAATTTCTTAATCAGACAGCCTCCTGAACTGCGGTACTACAGGCTATATACTCTGCCTCGGCCGTAGAGAAGGCCGTTGAGGTCTGTTTCTTGCTACCCCAAGAGATCGCACCTCCCCAAAGAGTATACACATAATCTGTGGTTGACTTTCTTTGGTCTAAGTCACCGGCCCAATCCGCATCGGAATAGCCACGCAATTTCAAGTTATCACCTTGATAACATAGTTGCAACTTCAAGGTGCCTTTGATGTATCGTAGAATCCTCTTGACCGCATACCAATGAGGTAATCGAGGGTTACTTAGGAATCTACTCATGAGACCTACGGTAAATGGAACATCCGGTCTCGTACACAGCATCGCATACATGATGCTTCCCACAACCTGAGCATAGGGCTTGCCCCGCATTATTGCCTTATCTTCTTCAGTCGTGGGCCCCTATTTGCTAGACAATTTTTCACTTTTGCTAATGGGAGTATCGACTGGCTTGCACATCATCATATCATACCGTTTTAACACAGTTTCCAAATAAGATTCCTGTGACAAAGTCAATAACCAATTCAACCGGTCACGGGTGATCTTTATGCCCAATACATATTTAGTCTCACCCATGTCCTTCATCTCAAATCTTGACTTCAACCACTGTTTGATTCCACTGACAGCATCCAAATCGACACCAGCAATCAGGATGTCATCCACATACAATGACAGATATAAATAACTACCCCCACTACGTTTAACATAGAAACATATATCAACAATATTGGGGACAAAACCAATTTCACTTATGGCCTGGTGAGATTTCTTTTACCACTGCCTCTATGACTGTTTAAGTCCATAGAGTGCCTTTTGTAATTTGTACACCTTGTCCTCATGACCTTGCACAAAAAAACCTTCAGGTTGTTTCATGTAAATCTCTTCATTCAATTCGCCATTCAAGAAAGCAGTTTTTACATCCATTTGGTGCAATTCCAAGTCATGATAAGCCACAACTGCCATAAGGGTCCTAATGGATTGGAATTTTACGAGCTGTGAGAAAGTTTCATCGTAATCAATTCCTTCCACTTGCGTGAAACCTTTGGCCACCAACCGTACTTTATATTTATCCAAGGAACCATCCGAATTGAATTTCTTCTTAAAAACCCATTACAACTGATGGCCTTTCGACCTTTAGGTAGATCGACTAGTTGCCACACCTGGTTCTTATGAATTGATTCAATTTCCTCTCTCATAGCATTCATCCCATTTTTAGCATCATTCCCATTGATTGCTTGAGAGTAGGATGTTGGCTCCAAATCCTCCACGGTTTCCACTAGACTGCAATAATCATCTAGATATGACGGATGTTTCCTTATCCGAACGGGTGTACTAAGTTCTGGTTGTTCCTCATCAAGTGGGTCCTGGCCAGGAGTTAGATTTCCAATGTCAACCACATCAGACCCCCCCTCACTTGAACATCCTTATCCTTCGAGATCTCATAGAAATCCACCATCTGTGGTCTGTCTCTAGGATTAACCGTCGGATTCTCAAGGAAATACACATCTCGACATTTCATGATTATTTTATTATCATGATCATACACACGATATCCTTTTGAATGACTTGGGTAGCCAACAAACGAGCAATTCTCTCTCGTTTTTGCCTGCAGTTTGTGTCTTTCTTGTGGCGGTAACAGGACATGTACGGGACAGCCCCAAACTTTTATATGTTTCATTTTAGGTTTGGCTCCAGTCCATAACTCATATGGGCTCTTGGGCATAGATTTAGAGGGCACCATATTCAATATATATTGTGTAGTATTAATTACCTCTTCCCACAAATATAGCAGAAGTTCTGCGTGGCTAATCATGGACCTAACCATGTCCAAAAGTGTTCAATTTCGACGTTCAGCCATGCCATTTTGTTGTGGGGTGTAAGGGATCGCTTACTCATGTATGATTCCCTCTTTTGTACAATATTCTTTGAATAACTCAGAAGTGTACTTACCCCTCTATCGGATCGAATCCATTTAATTTTCTTGCCCTTTTGATTCTGAACTTCAGCAGCATATATTTGAAAAATTTTTAAAGCTTCATGTTTATGTTTAATCAAGTAGATATAACCATATCTGTTGAAATCATCAATGAAGGTAATGAAATACACCTCCCCCGTCCTAGTATGAACACTTAAGGTCCACATATATCTGTGTGAATTAGGTCTAGCAATTCCGAATTTCTAGTTCCCTTTGGGAATGGTTTCTTGACCATTTTCCCACTTAGACATGGTTCACATGTAGGGTATTCCACTTTTTCAATATCAGGTAAAAGTCCATCCCTAACCATTATAATTATTATGTTCTTGTTAATGTGTCCTAATCTGTAATGCCATAATAATGCCAAACCATTAACACATTCATTCACACACACACAGAGAATAATTGGAACTAGATTTCATTGCAACTTTAGACGTGTGCAGCAAATACAATTTGTCATGAAGCAAACCAGAAATACAAAATTTCCCATTCAGCCCAATAGTAACCTTATCAGTAGTGAACCCAATTTCAAAACCACTAGATGCAAGCTGGCTGACGGAAATCACGCTCCTCCTCATGCCGGAAGCGAAGAAGATATCTGACAAATACATTGATTTTCCGATTGGCAGGGGAATTTTGACTTTTCCCACTCCTAACACATCGCTGAATGTCTTATTTCTCGTGTATATATTCTGTTCTCCAACTTTAAGTTCTTGGAATTCAATGAAGCTTGCTTTGGTTCTCGAGATGTGTCGAGTAGCGCCGGAATCGATCCACCAGTTGCTGTCATTGGTGTCCACCATCATGGATTCTGTGATCATATCAATATAATTTTTATTTCCATGTGGTACCATGTTCTGTTGCCCATTCTCACTCTTTTTCTTTTTCTTTTTATCCGGATAGTCCGCACGAAAGTGCCCAGGCTTCCCACAAATAAAGCAACGCCCCCCTTTTCTTTTGTTGCACCTTTACTTTCCCTTTGCCCTTATGCTTCTTTTTCCCCATAGTAGCCATCGAGCCACTAGCAGAATTGGTTTGAGCAAGCAAAGCAGTCTGCACAACACCACGGGCAGCCTGTCTTTGTCCTTCAGCAATTAACTCAGCCTCAATATCTTTAACGGTCAGTGTTTTCTGGAGGCTTAGGGTCTGAGAAACATTCTCCCATGAAGGTGAGAGACTTTGTAACAGATACAATCGCTGCAACTCTTGGTCCATATCCCTTCCCAAAGGAATCAAATCCCTCAATCTTATATTCATCTGGTCAATGTGGTCATTGATCGAGGTTCCTTCAGGTATTTTATAATTAACATAATTTGATAATGCCTCCATAAGGTGGGACACAGCGGATGCATCGTATTTCGCAATTATTTGATCATAAATTTCTTTTGCTGCAGCCAGCTGCTCAAATTGCTTGACCAAATCATTGGAAATAAATCTAAGTAATAGATGCCTTGCTGATTCATTATCATATTCCCAAGTATTATAGAGATCTTTATCTTTCTTGGGAGCATCATCAGTAGGCTTCTCATGTGTCTTTTCTTTAATAACATAAGAAAGACCCTCAAAGTCAACAAGGCATCCATTCGACATTTCCAAATGGGTAAGTTCCTCCCATTGAAAATATCGACCTTAGCAAGATCGTGCAGAGCAGATTTAGCAGTAGACATATCTGAAAAAAAAATAAAGTCCAGATATCACTGACTGTGATCGCAGTTCAAAAAATTTCTGACCGTTGGAATGCCGATCTGTTGTGTCTACCAAATAGTGCTCGTCGCCACGAATCCGCGGAACCAAACCGCTCGTCAATTGGAGGTCGGACAAAAAAGTTACAGCCGGTCAAACTTTCTGTTAACTGATGAGACCGGTCAAACTGCGTTGCGCTGACGTCACCGAACCAGCGTGGCAACTGGTGTGTTGCGATGAAGTGGGCAAGGCCAAAGGTTAGGTTAGATCTCTAATCAAGTTCGAACCCGACCTGAAGCAAAAAAAAAAAAAAAATCCCACGCATGATAGATGGGTGGCTTGTTTAGCACGCGTCCTGATGCAAGAAAAAAAAGAAGCAGCAATTTCTTCTTGAAACACGTCCTAAACCTGTTGCACGCGTCCTGTGGCGAAAAAGGCAACCAATAGGAACTGAGAGGATAGTTGCAACTTTTCTAAAAGGAAAAGGACAGCTACAACTTTTCTTCCATCTTGCAAATCATCAAATGAAAAAACTTGTTCTGTTGCAAAGTACGCCAAAGGAGAACTCTTCCTTGTTCCTTCCTCTCGGTCTTTGTGCCCGAGGAGTCTTCTTTTTCCTTGCTTCTATTGCAAAACAAAATGGAACCGAGAGAAAAACACATGATGAAGAGGTCGTAGATCCGACGATCCACAGCCTTATCGCAAAATCTGAACCGTCAAACGCACAGATCAGGCTCTGATACCAATTGAAAGAAGTGCTGGTCCCAGATGGGTGTCGGAACCGAACTTGCCGAGAACCTTGTGCGTTCCGGTGTAAGGCAGACCTACGAACTCGCTACGAATACTCTTAGATCTTTAGATGATCAAAAGCTAGGATTCCCATCTCCCTTAAATAGAGTAATCCTTAGGAGTTACTGCTTTATCCGGATACTACCTCTCCTGGAATCCCACATCTCTTAACCAGCGTGGGAAATCTGCCAAACCAGGAGTTTGAACTCGATCCAAACTCTACTACCAAGAGTTTGATCCTTACCTGACTCAACCAGATCAAGACTTGTTGGGAGTTCATTTGTGGCACACTGCCGAGCTCAATCTAGAATGGGCCCCATGGCAGTCGGGCCACACAATTTTCCAACAGGTAGGATGTCGCAACTCTATGTCATCGGCACACCACTCTCGCTTCTCCCCTGCCGGTTGGAGATTTGCTTGGATCTCCTCAATTGCTGCTCCTCGTAGTACTCACCAATGGTGTCTTCACACCAAGGAACATGAGTCAACGACATGTTGAGCAAAAGATAAGCAATGCATAAATATCATTGTATACACATGTCAAAAAAGATGCATGCATGCTCTCACTTGACTTTGACCCATTGAATTGTCTTCGTACGCACAACTGTCTCTTTGGTGTCTATGATCTGCATTGTTTGTTCCACGTAGGTTGCATCAGGCTGTTGCTGGAGTGGCTCGTGTGGCAACACATGAATAGGATCAGGAACATACTTCTGTAGCATCGACAGGTGGAAAATGTCGTACACACCGGCTAGCTCTGGTGGTAGCACATGACGATAAGCCGCGTCTACAATCCTGCTTTGAATCTCAAATGGTCCCGCAAACCTCTTGGCGGGCTTTCCTTTCCAACCAAATCTGACAACTCCTCAAATTGGGGACACCTTCAGAAATACCATGTCTCCCACTTGAAATCCCAAAGGTCTCCGCATCTTTTCCGCAAAACTCTTCTGACGATCGCGTGGCTCCTTCATTCTCATGTGAAAAACCAAGACTTTCTTACTGGAATCAGCAATCTTTGAGGGACCATGAAAACTTCGATCTCCTACTTCCTCTCAGCACGCCGGATTCCAGCATCTTCGTCCATAAAAAGCTTGAAATGGTGCTATACCAATACTTGAATGATAGTTGTTATTGTAGGCAAACTCACACAGACGCAAACACTCATCCCAATTCTCCTTAAAATCCAACACACATGCTCTGAACATATCCTCAAAAGGTCTGGATGGTACACTCTGACTTTCCATATGTTTGAGGGTGTTTTACTGTGCTGAATTCTAACTGGGTACCCATAGATGGCTGAAAAGTATCCCAAAATTGAGAGACAAACCTAGTGTCTCGATCAGATACTATGGACTTACGCACTCCATGTAGCTTAAACTATGTTGTCCCTGTGCAACTTAGTCATCTTGTCCATAAACTGACCAGTTTTGAATGGCAGGAAGTGAGCTGACTTAGTCAACCTGTCAACAATCACACATACGGCATCATTACCTTTCTTGGTGTTAAGCAACCCGGATACGAAATCCATAGTAATGTTTTCCCACTTCCACTACGGAATATCTAATGGGTGAAGCAAACCAGGAGGCTTCTTATGTTCTGCCTTAATCTGCTCACAAATTATATACCTAGAAACAAACTCTGCAATCTCTTTCTTCATTTCCACCCACCAATAGTGATTTTTTAAATTCTGATACATTTTGGTGCTTCCTGGGTGAATAGAATATCCAGTGTGGTGCGCATCTGTCATCAGCTTTATCTTGATGTCCTGAACATCTGGCACACACAACCTGTCCTCACAATATAGAACCCCATCAATCAATCTGAATTCTACCTTGTCATCTATATGCTCTAGGATGAGCTGCAACTCTGGATCATCCTTCTGGCCCTCCTTGATTCTGTTGACTATTTCTGGCTCCCAAACTCCAATGGTAGCAACCATCACCTTCTCACTAATAGCTATACTTCCACATCTATATCCCTGAACTGTTCCATCCATCTCCATTCAGTACTATACATCCACTGGATGCGGCTTTGCGACTGAGAGCATCTGCTACCACATTCACCTTCCAGGGGTGGTACTTGGTAGGAAAACTATATTCCATGATATACTCCATCCACCTCCACTGCCTGTTATTCAGATCACCCTGTGCAAACAGGTATTTCACTCTTATGATTTGTGTGCACCTCGAATCTTTCACCATACAGATAGTGTTTCCATATCTTTAATGCAAACACTATTGCTGCAAGCTCTAAGTCATGTGTAGCATACTTCTTCTCGTGGTCTTTCAACTGTCGGGATCTATATGCCATCACCTTACCATTCTGCAGGAGAACACATCCCAAACCAATTCCTAATGCATCTGTATAAATAACAAATCCTCCACTGCCTGAGCTTAAAACGAGTATGTGTGCTGTAGTCAATCGGGTTTTCAACTCCTGAAAGATCTTTTCACACTCCTCTGTCCACACAAATGGAACATCCTTCTTGGTCAACTTAGAAAGAGGAGATGCTATCGTAGAAAACCCTTTCACAAACCTTCTGTAGTAGCTTGCAAGTCCCAGAAAACTACGGATCTTTGCCGCATTTTGCTAGCTGCCCAAATTGACAACTGCTGCTATTTTATTTGGGTCCATTGACAATTCATCTTTAGAGATGATGTGACCTAAGAATGCAACCTGCTCCAACCAAAACTCACATTTACTTAACTTAGCATACAGTTGGTTATCCATCAGAAGCTGCAATGATGTTCTCAACTGATACTCATGTTCTTCCTTAGACTTGGAGTACACCAACACATCATCTATAAACACAACCACAAACTGATCCAAGAAAGGAGCAAATACCTTGTTCATCAGTGACATAAATATTGCTGGTGCGTTCGTTAACCCGAATGACATTACAAGGAACTCAAAATAACCATAGCTCGTTCGGAATGTAGTCTTATGAATATCCTCATTTCTGACTCGCAATTAATGGTAACCGGAACGTAGATCTATCTTCGAAAAAAACTGAGCTCCCTATAACTGGTCAAACAACTCATCAATCCTTCGAAGCGGGTACTTGTTCTTGACAGTTACCTGATTTAACTGTCTGTAGTCTATGCACATCCCTATTGACCCATCTTTCTTCTTTACAAACAACACTAGAGCTCCCGATGGTGATACACTTGGTCTGATGAAACCCTTATCCAATAGGTCCTCAATCCGAGTCTTCAATTCTTTCAACTCTGCTGGAGCCATCCTGTATGGGGCCTTCGAAATAGGTGCTGTACCCAGCAGTAATTCTATCGTGAAATCAATCTCATAAATGGGTGGCAAACCAGGAATCTCATTTGAAAAAAAATTGGGAATTCTCGTACAGCTGGAATCTCATCTAAGGCTTTGGACTCCTTATCCTTCGCGATAATATTTAGCGGTTTTTAAACTATAAAAATTTCTTTGGGATTCAATTTATGGATGGATAAAGATTTGATGTGAGTGAAATTGATCCTCGTATCAAGTCATGGGGAATGAAAGCCCCCCCCCCCCCCCCCCCCCCCCCCCCCCCCATAAAGATTTGATGTGAGTGAAATTGATCCTCGCATCAAGTCATGGGGAATGAAAGCCGCCCCCCCCCCCCCCCCCCCCCCACACACACACACACACACACACACACACACACACACATAGAGGCACACACACGAGTTCGCTTTGCAGGGGAGTGTGTCTCCACTATAAAATGGGCTAGATATATAGAATGGGATAACGTAAGAGTGGTTCAATTAAAAGTCACTGAGTGACCCACAATCACTATTTCAGCTGTACCATGCAAAATAATGCACAATGGCCTATTTGACTCAGACGTCACATGAATGGATCCCACTGCTCACAAGCCTACACCAATGGGGCCAGCATATTTATTGGCCTGGAAGTGTAATTGGGTTTTTACTGCCTAGACACCATTATCCACTGATTTATGCCCTTAGCAGCAAAGTAGAGAAGTAGAGATATAGCTTCATTTTTAGGATATCGTCTAAAACTTTATTGAGTTAATACGATATCCTAAAAAATTACCTTGTTTAAAATCGAATGAAATCCTTTTTCTTTATACTTCAGCACCTATTTTTCAATAATCCATTAACAATTTTGTGATATCACAAAAAATGTAGTAGCACCGCGAATGTCTAGAGAAACATCTTGACTTTGGTCATTAGGCACAAAATAGAAGGCTAATGGTGACCGTACAGAAAACCCGCTAGAGCAATGACTTGAGCTAAAGGATTTGGAGTAACAAAGAGCTTCAACGTTTAAAGGATATCCTCAAATTTTGCCCCATAAGAAAGGGTCTCTCCACAAGACTTATCTATCGCCTATAAGAATCTTGATAAATATTAGTTACGCATATTTGTTGTCATGTTTTCCACCGAAACAATTAATCTCCATGGTTATCAACTTGGTTTGGGGGTAAAAAAAAAAATTTTGGGGAATGAATTGGGCTGGCCTATATTTTCTGGGCTTTAATATTCAATAAGGGGTCCCTAATTATGTTGGCGTGGAGGAAAATCCAAATCCTTGGCACAAGTCATCAAGGCCTTTTTTTTTTTTTTTGAAAGAAACCCTCTTTGGCGTATTTATAAATTCTCCAAGGTGTGGAATTCCTTAATCCTCCTTTATATTTGAATATTAAAAAAACTCTATCAAAAATCAAAAGAGCCAAAATTCATAGAATTCTTGAGCCCATTACAGATGAGTCCGGATAGGGTGAAGCTTTTTACCCACGGTCATCATGGGTGGACCACCGACCGTCACCATGGGTCAATTCTCTCATAGGATCCCGATTAATTACAGATGTGCTCCTTACCCCACTGGTAAGGAGTTGGGTTCTTATTGGGGAGGTTAGGGGTTCAACCCTCCCCTCTGCCCTATATATTTCCGGATGTGTATATGCGGGCTTTCTTCCCACTTAGGTGGGCTTCCTTCCCAGGTGCACCGAGTGTATGTATGTATATATATATATATATATATATATATATATATATATATATATATAAAGGTTCCCAGCCACTGAAGTTGGCGTAAGAAAAAAAAAAACTTACAAATGTGCTCATGCTCTTACGTGGCCCAGCATCCCTATTTTCATTTGATCATCATGGGTTGTTTGGTCATGGCAGGTCAAATGGGCCGGGCTGGCCCGGTCAAGGGCACGGCCCGTGACATGGGCGGTGCTAGGCCAAGGTGCTTGGGCCTGTTGGCCCGTTTGGCCCGGCCCACCTGGCACATGGGTTGCCTTCGTGGCGTGCCTGGCTCGCCCAAAAATTGCTATTTTTTAAAAAAAATTTATTCATTTTAACCCCCCAACAGCCATAAAATAGTCATATAAGGGGTATTTTGTGTCATTTTTAATTTTACAAAGTCTATAAATACTTTAACCCTCCCATTCCTTTTCTTTTAATCAAAGTTTTATTTACCAAAATAAAAATAAAAATACAAAGGATGTCAATCATTATATAACAGGTGGGTCCATTGTGACAAAATCACTGTGGACATTGGGTCCAAATAAAACACAAACTTCTTCTGTGCATTTTTTATTTTGGCACCTACCAAACATCTCTAAATGGCTTTATTTGGCTAGGTAAGCTTGGAAATAGGTTGGGAACTTGCGTTTAATTAAAATCAAAACTAAATTTATTGACCCAAATTACATCCCTTTCTAATATTTTTCTCTGGTCCAGTCAATAGTTATAAACTTATAATAGTAATCCAAAAATATATATATAATGTTACTTTACTTTTATTATGATTAAATTATCCCATTAAACATAATCAGCTCTAAGTATAGTTTGGTCTCTTCACTTGTGCCTCAGGACCCTGGATCTCGTCTTGGACTTATAGGTGTCTCTTTGGAATGTGTCCAATCAGATATTAGGTCCCAACCAACCCATACATATACAGCCCTAGCCATAGTAAATATAGATTTAGGTGAGAGAATAAGGCTTTTAGATGACTTTGTTTGGCTAAGTAAGCTTGGAAATAGGTTGGGAACTTGGGTCTAATTGAAACTAGACTTAAATTTATTGACCCAAATTACATTCCTTCCTAATATTCTTCTCTGACCTGGTCAATAGTTATAAACTTATAATAGTAATCCAAAATATATGCATATATATATGTATATATATATAATGCTAACTTTTATTATGATTATATTATCCCATTAAAACATAATCAACTCTAAGTATAGTTTGGTTTCTTCACCTGTGTCTCAGACCATGGATCTCGTCTCGGACGCACAAGTGTTTCTTTGGAATATGTCCAATCAGATATTAGGTCCAAATCAACCCATATATATACAGCCCTGGCCATAATAAATATAAATTTAGGTTAAAGAATAAGGCTTTTTAAAAAGATTTTTTATTGATTTAATATTAATTATTTGAACATGAGTAGGTCTAGTCTGACCGAACCACTAAATATCTTTGTCATTTTCCGTGGTTGTATTTTAATTTTTAATTTTAATACTAAAAAAAAAAAAATTAGAAAAAGAGATGAAGAAGGCCCGCTTGGTATAGAGGCCCGGCACGGCCCGGCCCGCTCCAGCCTCGCCCATGGGGGGCCGTGCCAGGTTTTCTCGTGGTCTGCCGGCCCGTTTAACAGGCCTTTTTGGTCCCGCATCACATCACATTGACAAATCCCATCAGCCCTCGTCTCCTTCATGTGGTGGAGCTGAATTTGCTTTATCAATCAACCACTATTGCTGTTGTCTGTCATCCAAATGTAATGTACTATATAGTTTATATCTCTTCGTTGGTTGCAAAAGGGTAAGTAATAGCTGTAAAGCATTTGCTTTTTTCAAGGGGAAGTAATAGGTGTAACGAGCAAAATTATGTGCTTTGAATTATTTGTTCAACGTGGATAAGTATTTATCTCCTCTACTCTTCTCCCAAGGAAAAGAACACTAATAATCTATCTCGCCTGCCTAGTTATTCGATTCATTACTTTCCTTCGGCTTCAGTTTTACCTGTGAGAGCAGAACATGTAGGTTACTATTTTGAAAGAGAGTCATCTAGCATTTTACAATTTGGACATGCCTAGTTATTTTACTTGCAAAATAGCTTAGTTATTTTACTTGCAAAATAAAATGAGATGAAATCTCTAATCAAGAGAGAATAAAATATGATGAGATATAATTATTATGTGATGACATTTTGTCTTTAGTAACTTTTACAAAATATATTTTTTTATACTTTGCATGTACAAAGTAGACGGACTTCTACCATTTAGTGACTTGATAATGTTGATTTTGACCTTTTTTTAAAAAGAGGAAATTTTGAGCTTTAGTACTTTCGATATTACCGCCTCATCTTTTTCGTGTCTCCTAAATAGAAGCTTCACCTAACTTCACTTTAATACTGTGATTACCAAACTGGACAAGTCGGGCAAGTTTGGTAACTTCACTATTAGAATAAAGTGAGTTGAATTGGTAAATTAAGAGGCAAGAAAAGCAGAGGGGTTAAATAAAAATATGATGGTTTTTTGTTATTTCAATATAACGTTTTTACTTTTTTTGAAAGAATATATTTTTTATTATTTAGTGGATGAAAATGTAACTTGTTGGACCTATTTTAGTTAAAGGTAGAGGTGAAATGACGTAGAAGTGAAGTTTCAAATCAAGATAGAATAAATTATGAGTGATCCAATCATAACGTGATGGCTTTTTTATTTCTTTAGTGGCTTGATAAAAAGTCTTTTTACCTTTTTATTTTATAAAAAGTAAATGACTTTTTATTATTTATCGGGTTGCGAAGGTTGCTTTGTGACTTAAAAAAAAAAGATTAGGGAATTTTTTTTGAATTTTATACGTTTTAGTTAGACCCGCATCTTTTCATGTATGTTACTTTATGAAAGCAATAGCAGCTTATTCCTTGCAATCTATTAATAAAATCAAGAGTTTCTTACAAAAAGGCCCCTATATTTTCATAAAGCCTCAAAGACACCACTATAGTTTATAGTTTTACATAAGCATCCCTCAGCGAGCGGCAGAAAGAAACTTCTTGTTTCTTACTCTCGCGCTTGTTACTGTATTACCATTCTACCCTCTGTATTTATTGAAAAACTGAAATGACGCATTTAACCCTATTAACTTAACATTTATTTTATAATCTGTGGTCATGCCTCCTCCTCCCTTGATGAAAAGGGTCATTTGTGATTTTGACCCACAATTGTATGTTTCTAGTTTGCAACTATTAGACTCGGCAACATTTCATGCATTGGAGCCAGATTGATTATCATAGTTTTCTTACCATTCATATTTCTTTCATTTGGTTGAATTAGTGATCATAGTTTCCTACTCATTCATGCGATGTTCGATTAAATGATCAGTATTGATTATCTAATCATTGTACTTTTTCATATAATTATTCTGCCTAGATCACTATTTATAATTAGCTAGCACTGTTCTAGTTGAGCAGTCCAATTGTGGATCACATAGGTGTGTTTTGATTCAATTTTACATCTTGATGAGGGTTGGGTTAGCTCAAATGCCCATCACCTTTATGTAATTATTTCTCACACTTGCTTCTGTACATTTCTCTGTATTACAAGAGTCTGCACAACAGCCTTACATATGCACAAAATGGATAACAAGAAATTATACAAAATGAAGGTTTTTGCATAAAGTGAATAACAAGAGTTTCTATTAAAAAAACATTTCCCCTCGATGCAAAAAATTAAAAAAAAAAAAACTATTTCCTATATGCAGACTTTCACAAAACTTAAAAAACGACAAAAGAACATATGTTAATATAAAAGAGGTATACTAAGCAAAATTTCAAAATAGTGATGTCAGCATAAAAAAATCTCCTTTAATGGCAATCAAGAAGAAGAAACACAGTCCTATCCATTAAAAAACAGCATTGAAGTGTAAAAATCAACAATATCTTAGAATGCAACCATGTGTAATCTAATAAAATAAAATAAAAAAGACGTGATGAGGATTTAGGACCGTGACAAATACCTAAAACATACTGATTAGGCATGCCTAGCTTATTATCACCATAAAAGAGCAGCTACTGAACACCTTTCCAAACTAACAATTCCATCATAAAAAGCCTTTTTTCTATGACACTAAAAAGGATGAAATACATATTTATGCTTTTGTGGGGCCACTGGAGTTTTCCTGTGATCAAAAAAAATGCACGGTCTTTCTATGGCTCATGAACTCTTTTTTTACTTCGACATTGAGACATCCTTCTTTTTAATTATTTTTATCGCTTATTCTAAAGCTTCATAACTCATACTAAATAGTACATAAGCAGTTAGCTTTTTCTTTTTTCTTTGGTGTATCTGATATGCATTAAAAAAAGAGATTAGCTATATAATATATTAAGAATGATTATATAACAAGGTGAAATGCAGTGTTTAGAAAAAAAAAATCAAAGATAAGCTCCTAACTTTGCCGAAGCACAAAAAAAATTTATATAAAAATGCAAAGGGGCATTTTTAACAAAAGAAAATCTGAGGAGAGATTGGCATCTGACATTGCTTTGAGAAAACTATAGCAACAAAAAACCCCTAACGTGCGTTGATTCAAACACCAAAAATCATTCCACCCATGAGCAAAATAAATAATAAGAAATATCAGCAGATGCATCTTACTTGTTACCCGTCTTTTGCATATTTTGTTTCAGATTTTAAATTGAAATTTGTGGTTTTAGAGGGTGGAGTCAGGAGTGATGATGTTCATATGCATAGAAAAAAGATGGATGAAGGACTTTTGAGAGGTCTCTTTCAATAGAAAAGAAAGAATCTGGGGTTATGTTTGTCATTTCACTTTTCAATCAATGTAAACGGTAAAGTGGTCAGACATAAAAAAATGGGGGAGAGAAACGAACGACAAACTGCTTTTTGTTAACATTGATCACGAAGGGAGGGATGCCTATGTAAAAATAAAAGGTACAGGGGTGTTTTTGAGGTTTTATAAAAAAATTTGGATGTTTTTGTAAAAGACTCTAAAAGTCTGTTTAGATACAATATCCGGCAATATCCGGCTCTTGCCAATTTTCAGTTTGGCACTTTGTTTTCACCCAGAGAAGACGATATGGCAGGAGAAGCAGATCTCTTTAGAGTCTTACGAGAATTGCTGAGCAAGTTGAGCTCTGGCGTCGAAAATGAACTTAGGCTGTTGTTGGGATTAGAGAAAGAGAGACAAAAGCTGGGCAGCAACATGTCAAGGATTACAGCCGTACTTCAAGATGCAGAAAGCCGACAAGTACATGACATGGCGGCGAAAGATTGGCTTCGAAAGCTTAAATATGTTGTCTCCGATGCAGAAGATTTACTTGATGAACTTGTAGTCGAAGATCGACGAAGAAAAGTTGAGAATGAAGATGGCATAGGAAAGAAGGCACGTAACTTCTTCTCGCCCTTGAATCCGCTTTGGTTTCGTCACAAGATAGCACATAAGATTCAAGAGCTGAGGGAACGGTTAGATGCCCTTGCCAAAGAGAATAGGGATTTTCCTTCGTTGGGGGAATTTGTACGGAACCAGTCTCTTATCTCATATGATGAAAGAGAAACTTCCTCGATAGTGATTGAGTCGAAGGTTTTGGGAAGAGATGAAGAGAAAAAAGAGTTAGTGAATTTGCTAACCAACAGTGAAAATGAAAAGGATCTCTCGGTCATTGCCATAGTTGAAATGGGGGGACTGGGTGAGACCACGCTGGCTCAGTTGGTATATAATGATGAAAAAGTTGTGACCGATTTTCAGTTGAGGAGGTGGGTCTATGTGTCTGATCGGGATTTTCATGTGAAAGGGGTTCTTGGAAAAATTTTTGGATGTGCAATTAATGACACACCTGACCAATTGGAACAATTGCAGAATCGTGTTCGAGAACAGCTAAGTGGAAAGAAATATTTACTTGTTTTGGATGATGTTTGGAATGAAGACCATGATAAATGGGACAAGTTGAGAACAGTGCTTGAATGTGGTGCTATAGGAAGCAAAATATTTGTCACCACTCGCAGTGATATAGTTGCGGGAAGAATGAATGCTCTTTCTAGACCTCTGGGAACACTTTCGAAAGATGAATCTTGGACTTTGTTCGAGAAAGTGGCACACCCGCCTTCAGGCTCTGTATCAACTGGAAAGGAAATTGTAAGAAAGTGTGGTGGCGTCCCTCTAGCAATCAAAACACTGGGAGGCATGTTGCTTAATGGACCAAGTGAAACGAAGTGGCAGTCGGTGAGAGATAGTGAACTTTGGAAGACACAAGATCATGATGGTGGGATTTTACCCGCATTAAGACTTAGCTATGATCATTTGACATCATCTTTGAAGCAATGCTTTGCGCATTGTGCTGTAATTCCCAAAGGGTATCTATTTAAAAAAGATGAACTAATCCAGCATTGGATAGCCCAAGGCTTCATTCATTCTGATGATGAAAATGTGCTAGAAGAAGAAGGCGAAAAGTATTTCAATGCACTGTTGCAGAGGTCCTTGTTTCAGGTTGATGGGGGAACTGCTAGCCATGATTACAAGATGCACGACCTTATACATGATCTTCTCAAGTCCGTTGACGGAAAAGAATGCCTTGTTGTGGAAGCTTCTATGATGAATGATTTAACTCGTCATTTAGCATTGTGCAATGATGAAACTCGTCATCTAGCATTGTGCAATCATGAATGGGCTGTAGAACCAAAGAATTTGGATCCATTGAAGAAACGTAAGAAACTGCGTTCAATGGATGCATATGGTCGAATTGATATTAATGTTTGCTTGAGCTTCAGGTGCTTAAGGGTGTTGGATTTAAGTCACATAAGCAGTATTCACTTCCTGCCAAACTCAATAAACAAGTTGAGACATCTTAGGTACTTTGACATCTCATATACAATGATTACAGAATTACCTGAGACCATTTGCAACTTACACAACTTGCAGACACTGAGAGTCCTCGGCACTCACCTCAAGAAGTGGCCAAAGAATATGAAGAGAATGATTAGCCTTAAGACATATTGAGTTTGATGGAAGGGGGGATTTTCCCTTGCCAAAGGAATTGGAGGGTTAACTTTTCTCAGGACGTTGCCAAAATTTATTATTGCTAAAGAGAGTGGAGCTGGAATAGAAGAGTTGCAGGGTCTAAATATGCTTTGGGGAAATATTCACATTGGAGGGCTTCATAATATAGGAAGTGTTGGATGTGCTCGTGAAGCAGACTAAAAGGCGAAGAAATATGTCAATTCTTTGAAGTTATCCTGGTCTGGTGATGAAACAGTAGCCGCAGAAGGAAATGCAAAGGAAGTGATTGAGATCCTTGAACCTCATTCAGATCTAAAGGAGCTATCGGTTGCGAATTACATGGGCCTGGGATTTCCAAGTTGGATGACGGAAAAGCTTACAAAGCTAAATAAAATATCATTGTCGTCTTGCAAGAGATGCGAATGGCTGCCGCCTCTTGGGAAGCTAGATTTCCTTGAATCACTTGAGATAGACACAATGGATGCTGTAAAACACATTGTTGAATTTGATGGAAGCCACAACTACAAAGATTTATTCCCATCATTGAAAGACCTTCATCTCAGGAATATGCCTAATTTGGAGGGATGGTCATCGCCACAAGAGGATGGTGATGAGCAGGGAAGAGAGAGATAAGCAAGTGATCTTCAAATGCCTCCGTACATTGAGCATCTCTAATTGTCCAAAACTTTTGCCTATGAATCTTCTTCCAGCTCTTGAAGAGTTAAAGATGAGTGGAATGGGTTGGGAAACGATAGAGTTTTCCAGATCTCACTCACTAAAAATAGTTGACCTCTCTGAGATGCCTAATTTGGAGAGATGGCCGCTACAAGAAGTGGATGATGATAAAGATGAGCAAGTGACTATACGTTCCCTTCGTACTTTGAGAATCTCTGGATGCCCAAAACTGATTTGCCTGCGTCAGCTTCTTCTTCCGGCTCTTGAAGAGTTAGATATGGAAGGAGTGGGTTGTGAGAAGATAGAGTTTTCCACATCCAAGTCTCTGAAAAAAGTCGAGCTCACCAAGATGCCTAATTTGGAAAGATGGTCACCACAAGAAGCAGATGATGATGAGCAAGTGGTCTTCCATCACCTTGTTGAATTGGTTGTCCGAGAATGCCCTAGGATGGTCTGCTTGCCCCATCTTCTTCCTTCACTTGAAAAATTAAATATATCTAAAAGCAATGAAATGTTATTGGCGTCAGTGACCAACTACACCTCAATTTCCAAGCTCTCTATCAGAGGGTTACCAGAGGTCAAGCATTTGCCTGAAGAATTTGGGCGAAAGCATACTAGCCTATGCAAGTTGGAAATCATAGATTGCCCAAAATTAATATCTCTGTCAAATCAGTTGGAGAATCTCCGTGCTCTCAAAGAACTGATTGTTGAAGGGTGTAAAGATCTGGTGCTGTCATTGCCCGATGGATTGCAGCAGCAGCAGCGGTCTCCTCCTCTAAACTCTCTTGAGGTGTTGGAAATAAGATATTCGTGTGAAAAGCAAACCTCACTTCCAGGAGATGGGATCGTCTTGCCTTCTCTTAGGGAATTACGAGTCTACGGTTGTAAAAATGCTTTATCAGCGGGTATGTTGAAAAACCTGACCACGCTTTCAATTGCAGACTTTCCAAATATAGAGTCTCTAGTTTCTTTGGAAAATCTCAAATCGCTTCAGTATTTGACGATCGGAGGGTGTTCAGAGTCAGTTGTGATGAAGTTGCTAGAGTCTATGGAAAACCTTACATCACTCACTTCCTTACAGATTACAAGTTGCCCTGATATGAGGTTTTTGCCAAAGTCAGTAAAAACCTTCACATCGCTCACTGATTTATGGATTGGGGGATGTCCTCATATGAGGTCTTTGCCAGAGTGGGTGGGAGACCTCACGTTACTTTGGAATTTAAGTATTCACCTCTGCCCCGGTATGATGTCTTTGCCAGAGGTACTGCAACGCCTGAAAAATCTCAAACAGTTGTGGATAGTTGGATGCCCACAAGGGCCAGGACTGGCATAAGGTAGCGCATGTTCCATACATTGAAATTGACTTTGGAAATGTAAGTCAAGACACCGAAGGGGAGGAGAGCAGTGATCAGTGTCCACATCTCTTATTGCACTCACTGAAGAAACTAGAGAAGCTTCTTCCTTTGCCCTCCTGCTGCTCATCTTCTCCATCTTCTTCTCCTCCTCCTACTTGATGATCATGGATCATCATCATCAAATCACGTCCAGACTATGAGGGAATCCAGGTGAGTTCAACAAATTTCATTCCATAGGCATCTTCTCCAATTTTCTCTCTTGTGAGCTTTATGTATTAGAGGCACACTCACCATGGTTTAGTCGATTTCAGCAACTTCTCATGCTTACTAGAATTCTCATCTATATATCATACAAGTTGTCATTTTGTATATTTTGTTACCTGAATCTGAGGAATCTAAGTTGGACTGGCCCCAATACGTGTGGAACAATTATCTGTTAGACTTTTCTGATAATTGGATTAGAATCAAATATAATTAAAATAAACAACAATACGTGTGGAGCAATTATCCTATTGTCCCCAATTTGTATTTTTTGGCTTTCCAGGTGTGTTTTTGATCATGTGGCTTTTGATTGTAATGAATTATCCCGCACTTTTTGAATCTTTTTAATTTTCATTTTGCTTACCATTCTTTTCTTTACTGGTGAATTGTGGCATTTGAAGTTTAATAAAGTATTAACGGTATTTTCAGCTTCACCCTGGGAATACTGGCCATTAGCACCACCCTAACTTGTCAAAGACTCAACAGAGTGAATTGGTGGTTTGACAGAGTCCCAAAATCCCACTTTATATTTATTTTTAGTTTTAACTAAAAGATTACTTAACTTCTCACTCTTTGCTCTTGACAAGCTATAAGTTTTGAGTTCTTACATAATTTAGGAGTATCTGTGTTTCTCCTCTCTGCAGGTATGGATTGCTGGAGTTTGATAAAGAGTTAAGAGAGATATTGGCAACTCCTTAATGGTATTCGGTCATGTCAACTTCCTTCACGATGTTGTTTGATTTTATGATTGTCTTCTCTGGGATGATTTTTTTTTTTTTTTTGAACTACTTTTGACTGTTGTGGTTCTATTGTATTGTGTGGATCTTGAGGTGACCGTAGTTTTCTTACCATTCACTTGTTTGACACTCAGCTGAGTTTTCTATTTTTACCTCTTGTATGTTTGAAAACTATATTGATGACGGATGCAATCCTCATTCCTCAAGACTAGCTTATGTTCAACTGGGGCACATGATTAAGTCATGGGGAGTGCTAATGAGGAAACATAATCATAGAAAAATCTTATTCTAAAAAACCTCACATGGCAACCCTTATGGCCAGTTTGTTTACATAGAATACCTATGAATTTATGGTTAGATGACCTCCATCTTCTCAATCATTACTGAGGTAAGAGGTGAAGGATATGAGGTAGCAATATAGATGGATCTTGACTTTCCTAGGATTTGAATTTCTAGCTAGGTCGATAGCTGGGTATTCAATTCGCAACTTCACTTTATTCAGTTTCCATAAGAGAGTTTAATATATGCTCATTTTCGAAATTCGCCTTTGATCATTATTTTTAACCACTTTTGGCATGAATTGCTATGTATTCAATTCCTGTGTACTTTTTATGTTGCCTTAAATGGAAAAGTGTATTAGAAGAGAGGAGGTGGGTTGAAAGAAAAAAAAACAGCCCAAAAAACAGAGAGAAGACCAATGAAGACATGGTCAGAAAGAGTAAGAGCATAATAGGACTCACAAACAAAACCCAAAGCTTAATTACAATGGAGTAGACATTCCTAAAAAAAAAATGCATAAAACTATGGATGTTGTTGTTAGTAGGAGATCTCTGAGAACCAGTAAGGGACTAAAGTTGATCTTTTAAGGGAATTTTGGTTATTGAAAGAGAGGGAAAATTCTTATTAAAGATGGCTTCATTCCTAGAGATCCATCAAGCATATGCAGTGGAGAAGAAGATAGCTCCTAGGCTTGAGCGATCAGCTAGATTTCTGTTGGCAGTCAGGGAGAACCATAAATCTGTAGGAGCATGTGACCGAGCTTGAGGGCTGCCTGTAGCTGACTGAGTCCAGGACCATAAAGCTAAAGAGAAGTTGCCAAAAAAGAACAGATGAACATCATTTTCAGCTTCACCTTAATTCCTGTGTACTCCAAAAAAAAGGCCCTAAGTGATGTTTTGGTAATTAGGTCATACTCATTGGTTCTTTAAGTTACAATTCAGAAACAACAAAAAGCTTTTAACAGTTTTGCGAGTGGGAGTATGTATATGCCTCTTTATATGTTCTCATATGGATCACATAATCTAATAACGCTTTCAAATGTGAGGGCCGTACTTGATGTAGAAATTATCAAATAGTAACTTTATGGGTTTTTATACCAAAAAAAAAAAAAAAAAAAACCTCTGCCTGTGATGCTTTCAGTGTTTGTTATTTTTATGGTACATCTTCTTGGTAATAACTTATGATGATGAGATAACTCCTTTTTGTTGTTGTAATATTAAGATAACTCTTTTTTAATTGTGGTGGTTGTTGTTGATTATTATGATGATAAGTGTAAGCGCACAAAAACTCACTGACCCGGGGGGGAGTGAATTTGCGGCCCACTGGAGGAGGATGGAGAGTGCAGCTCCTCGATAATGATAGGAGAACCGATGCCTCGAGCCTGAAACGGAAAAAAGGAGAAGGTCAGAGGACCCTGGCTTGCTTGGGCAGCGCAGGGCTCTCCGATGCCTTTGTTAGTTGCAGGTGCAGAACTAGAACAGAGGTAGGAGATGTAGTTTTAGAGGAAATGGCATACCAGTGAGTGTGATGTTCGTTGGCCATCCAGCTTCTGGAGCTGTTGCTGTGTATACATAGAGGAAGAGAGGGGACAAGAGGGAGGCTCTATCAGAGTCTGATCCCATCACAGCCCACTCTGCAGTCCCATCGGGCCTGACTTCTGGGCCCAGTCCCATCAGGCCATTCTGGGCCATACACTTGGCAAGGGAGGATAAGAGGGAAGAAATATCCCCACACAATAAGTACTGCCATATGGTCTCCTATATGGCAACATACATCTAAGTTGTTTGGCTTTCAATCACATGCATCCACAGTGAAAGCTGCATTCTGGCCTCTAGTAAATTTCTAGAATGCACTTGTGCTTCAGAAAGGATTCAGCAAATATAGGAAAACTATTATGATTTTCCATGCAGATCACAGTTTCATTGTTTGGTGCAACAGATTTTCCTCATGGAAAAGAGAAAAATGAATTATCTTTTCTAGATAGAGTGGATTTTAATTTCCTTTGGATAAACAGAATTCAGCAAAATGCAGAAACCCCTCATGGTTTTTTTTTTCTCCTGTTTCTCCTTCACCTAACTGTAGTCTATGGTAGAACAAAGTATGAGGAGAGGGGAAGCCATGCTAGTAGAAGTGCTGCAATAGGAAGTAGAAGGGACCAGTATGTAACTTACGGTCTCACAAGAAGAATGTACTACATTGAATAGCAGATTGAGGATAGTTATTGTAAGATAGCAGATTACTTAGTATGGATATAAGATAAAACTTTGTAATGGTTGACCATCTTCTTCATAGTTAAAGATTGAATATTTATTTCTCAGGATGTAAAAAGTCACCAATATGAACGAACTAGGGTAATTTTGCTAAGTCCTACCATGGCGGTATAGCTCATGCATGGGTGGTTTGCAATGACCCTATGGGCCTCGATTTGGCTTTGGTTTTATTTTTACTCCCTTCTTTTCAAGTGTCTGTTTTGAATTGATTTTTAACCTGGCCATTGATTGTTATTCAATGGATGATTATCACCCCCTCTCTTTCTATTTAATTGAATCCTTATAATCTTCATTTTGCTTACCATTCTTTTCTTTTTAAGTGAAGTTTGGGTTGTGTCATTTCAAGTTTAATAAAGAATTACAGGTATTTGAGCTTCATCCAATGAACATTACTTATTTATTCTTTTCCTCTGGTTTGATTTTTGTGGTGTTATCGACTTGGTGTTGATTATGTAATCTTAGTTTCCCAAATTGATGAATTTTGGCCAAGTTTACTTCACCCATTAAGCTGAGCCCTGTCATTGACATAGCTAGAACATGTCAAAAGACTCGGCTTGAATCACTATGGTGGAGAGTCATTGACATGGGCGCTCTAGCATTGGCATCACACTCATGTCAAACTGGTGAAAAATTGTAATATACAACTGTATTGGCAATATATATCTGTAAAGTTCCCTATCAGGCTATAATTGTGATTCTATAAAGATTTAAAATTCAAAGATATGTCTAAAAATTTCAAAAAGTGGAGAACCTAAAATTTTCAATTTATTAATTATCATCCACCTCATTTTGTGAAACCCACCACAGATTTGCTTGGTGTGCATTTGTTTGGGTTTAGCGGCGCCACCTGGGGTAATAATCCTTTTGGGTCTCAAAGATAACCACATCAACAAAAAAAAAGAAAAAGAAAAAATCTACCTCATTTTGTATGTCCTCATACTGATATAAGATGTTGTTTTCAACCAAACACATTTTGTGCAATTTTCAATAGGTTAGAGTGAATTTTTAATTTTTTTTTAAGAGGATTTTACCCAAAAAATCCCCTAAAACTTGTCAATTGCCAAAAGCACCATCAACATCTTAAAAAGACCACAGTAGTCTTAAAGGCCCTGTTTGGTTTTTTTTTTTTTGCTTTTAGCGCTGAGCGGGGATATCCCCGTTCATTCTAAGTAAATGAGCGGGGATATCCCTGTTCGTCGTTCATTACAACTTAAAGACTGTCGAACACCCTTTTTCCATTTGCCTTTTTTGGTATCCGGACGAATCTCTCTGCCCACCCTTTATGGGAGAATCCTATTCTTGAATCTTGATTAAAAGGATTAGAAGGCAACATTTCCCACCTTTTCACCAATTTTTCTAGTTGCAGATACTCTCCTCTTGCACATCTTCTAACTAAAACAACCACTATAATGAATGCCTATTCATGTCAACAAGTATCTATTTGATCATAAGTTGGAAGACATCCAACTTCCCGCTAAATGAACTCGATTTTTATACAATAAAATAAACCCCTTCTTCTTCATTTCTATACTGAAATCTGAATCATACAATTTACAAAGAAAAGCGGAGACTTCATGAATGCCAACTAGATCACACTGCATTGTTTATGATTTCAAAGTAAGTTAATGTGGAAAAAGGGTTGCAGAGAGATTCGTTCAGATACCAAAAAAGGCAAAGGAAAAAAAGGTGTTCGACAGTCTTTAAGTTGTAATGAATGACGAACAGGGATATCCCCGCTCATTTACTTAGAATGAACGGGGATATCCCCGCTTAGCGCTAAAAGAAAAAAAAAATACCAAACAGGGCCTTTGAGACTACTGTGGTCTTTTTAAGATGTTGATGATGCTTTTGGCAATTGACAAGTCTTAGGGGATTTTTTGGGTAAAATCCTCTTTGTTTAAAGAGCAAAGTGCCTTGGTTTGCAGATTGAGTGTATTGATATACTTGCGTTCCTACATCTATACACCATTATTTTATTTTATTTTCATTCTTTTGATGTTGTAAAAGTACTAAAACCCTAAGATAAAATCAGTTTTTTTTTTTTCTTTCAATTCATCAATTATGTCACTCATGGGATAATTGCAACTCTTTACATGTGGTATATCATTTGCCACCTTTTATTGACATAAGTAGTCTAATATGTATAAATGAAAAAATTGATTCTAGTAAAAATTGATAATAGGAGAACTTTCCAATGATTATTGTTATTTTGTTATATAAGCTACAATAAATTACTCATATGACGTAGATCATGGCCTGGTGGGTAAAGTACTCGCTTACTTTAAAAACTCAGAGTGCTTGAGCTATGGCACACCCATTTTTTGTGTTTCCAAACCCCAAGCTAGCGCCTTTCCCGGTAAAAGCAGCAAAGATTTCTTTGTAAATGATCTGTTTTTCTTCTCTTAAGGCCTGTTTGTTTGCTTTAGAATACACAGAAAGTGAATATTCAAGGTCATATGAGTTCCACCAAATGATTTTTCAAGAAGTGAGATGTGAATGATATGAGGTGGGGGCTGAAGGATATAAGGTTGCAATGTAGATGGGACTTTGCCTTTCCTATAACTCGAATTACTTGTGATGACTGTGTATTGATTTCCCATCATATGTTGATTCACTTCCAATTAAAGGAGAGGTTCTTTGATGGTCATTTTTGTATATTCACCTTGGAGTTTCATTTTTAAATACTTTTGGCATGAACACATGTATTCATGTATTCCGTGCAAACAAACAGGCCCTTAACGACTGGGACGCTATTAAAACCCCTGTATTTATACAAAAATTACAACCAATAATCAAAAGATCATTCATGATCCTATTAGGATCAATCTAAATTTAAGAAAAAAGTAAATTCAACAAATCAATAAATATTGTCCTAGAAGTCTTTCTAAAAGGGTATGATTGTGATATTAATAGCCGGTATATCAGCCATTACACATGCAATACATGTATCATGCCAATTCCATGATTTTTTTTTATTATTTTTTTTTTTTTGCCTAATCCATGATTTAGCGAGTCAAAATTTTGTCATTATTGGCTGATTCAGATTGTTTCTACCAATATTTTAACACTTGGTCCTTCGCACTACCTTGCAATTGGCATAGCTTAGGTGACTTGACAGAGTCACTAGAATTCTACTTTGTCTACATGCATACATTTACAGTTCAAATATAAGCTTACCTGACTCTCCACTCCTTTGCTTGGTTTATAGTTGGCAAGCTACATGTTTGAATTTTTTTCCCAAATTTAGGAGCACTAATGATTTTTCTCTTTGCAGGTGTGAATAGTTGGAGTTAGATAAAGATAGTAGGGATCTTTGCAACTTCTTATTAGTATGGGTAATTCATGGAGTTCAAAAAAAAAAAAAAAATCCTTATGATGTTGTTTGAATTTATGGTTGTGTTTTCTGAGTGGCTTTATTTGGCTTTGGTTTTAACTATGAATTTACTGGTGTAATTGTACTATGTGGATCTTGCTTGTTATCTTTGGTTTGTTCTTATTTACTTGTTTGAAACTTAAATGATTCTCTATTTTTACCATATGTATGTGAGCAAATTATATTGATCGTGGATGTAATCCTAATGACTTGATTATCTTCAAGTGGGGCCATCATTTAGTCATTTAGTCATGGAGATTGGAGAGTTCTGATGAGATGAAATATTTGTGGAAAATTCATATCCTGAGAAATATTTCCATGGGCAACTCATATTTATGTTTTGGGATCATGGACATTGGTCTGTAATTCAGCCTTCCCAAACCAATGAAAAGCTCTTCTTTTGTATAAAGGGTTTTCCCTGCACTGTTTTGAGGGAAGTTAATATATTCTTACGTTTTTTTGCTGGAAAGGGTAAATATATTAAAAGAAGTAAAGAGAAATACAAGGGCTTAAAAGCCCAAAAACAGAGAACAAGAAGGTGTTGGGGATGTGCAACCAAAGTCCCACATGTCCCACATCGGCTAAACATGGGAAAGATCATGGGCATATAAGTTGGACTAAGTACTCCATTGGGAATGAGGCCTTTTGGGTAGAATCCTAAGAGCAAAACCATGAGGGCTTAGGCCCAAAGTGGACAATATCATATCAATGTGTCACCGAGGCCCACGACCTTTGTTTGACTCCTGGCTAAGTTTGGGCCTAAGCCCTCATGGTTTTGCTCTTAGGATTCTACCCAAAAGGCCTCATTCCAATGGAGTACTTAGTCCAACTTATATGCCCATGATCTTTCCCATGTTTAGCCGATGTGGGACTTTGGTTGCACATCCCCAACAGAAGGCTGAGTAAAACCAGAGAGGGGTTAAAAACTACAGATGAGACATCCAGATTACAACAGCAGAGAAGACAGCTTCAAAAACGCAGCTGTCTTGATACAATTCCCTGCCCCAAAAACGCAGGGGAGCTACAGACAAAGCCAATGGAGAAGACAGCTTCAAGAGATGCAAGACACAGGGATCTACAAACGAAGCTAGAGGAGAAGACTGCTTCAAGGGATGCAAGCAATTCGCATAGAGGAAAAGAGGGCATTGAGTTTAGTGCTGACGAAAGGCTTCTTGATCTGCTGCAAGGAGAAAGAGATGGCTTCATGGAGGTGATTTTTTTATGGAGAGAGAGGAAGGTCTACAGTCTTCAAAGGTAGCTAAATTCCTGGCCTTCCACAAGTAGTATAGGACGGTGATGAAGATGGCTGCCATGAATTTGAGGCCATAGCCGTCGTTGTCTTTGGAAAGAAGCTTCCAGATTGTAGCAGCAGAGAGAATAGGAGGGATCAGAACCCCAGCTGCATGCAGGAACCAATTCCAGATGGAAATTGCTAGATCACAGGAGAAGAAAAGGTGGCCCACTGAATCTTCTGCTGCGTGGCATAAACTGCATCTGGAGGCGAGAGAACAAAAAGGCCCTCTCTTAACATTGCTGAGTGGTAGCATGTATTTACATTTCTGTATGTAATCATGTGAAATGCATGTGCAAACAACCCATTCAAATGTAAGGGTTGTGTATTCAATGTAGACATGCAACTAGCCACTCAATCGCTTTATTATTATTAATTTTTTCAGTCATTGTTATTTTTAATATTGTCTTATTTTAATAAGAACCTGTGATGATGTTAGATAGCACTTTTTTCAGTATTGTTGTTGTTGATGAAGATGATGATAAAAAGTATCACCTTGAGGTTTCTTTCATATAATGAGACTTGTGTAGATTAGCACATCAGCTGATAGCTCAGTTGGTGAGTCACCGCTCTTTCACAGGAACAATTAGGAATCAATCACTTGCTGTAGTATAGATGATGAGAGACTTGGATGAGTGCGTGTCGGTTGAGTGAGTGAGTACTTTACCTTCAGAAAAACAAACCCAGCTCTGCAAACTCTCTCTCTCTCTCTCTCTCTCTCTCTCTCTCAGGCTGTACGACCCCTCTATTTTTTTAATTGTTTGCTTAGAGTCATATATGTCCTTTGGTTTTTGTCTTTTGAAGATTGAGTATAGATTCATGGGTTCTGTTCTAGTACTTTTTTTTTTTTTTTTTTTTTTCATCTAAGCAATTTTAATAGTAATGATTCTATTTCATATATAATAATAGGAAACTTGATGAGAACGTAGATGGTAAGGGCAGTCTCAATCGCTCCCATTCTGTTTGATCACCATTCCACACATCATCCAAGAAGTCTTAAGCTAATCAGTTTGCTTGTTCCTTTGGGTAAGTTACAAAGGCTTGCGCATCGATTGAGTTTCAGGGATTTCAAATTACAGAGACTATCCATTGATTCAGGCAACTCCATTATATCTGATCTAGGCAGATTGAGGTATCTCAAATGCTTCAATTTCCCTATTGAACCCGGCAATTGTGTGATGTGGGAGCCACTAAGATGCAATGCCCTAATAGATCATTAATTTCAGGTACTAAAGTAATACATATATTATTTATTGTATGCATGACACGTACAGGTGACACCAAAATTTGGTAGGGTCCCAATTTGGCGAGACTCAGTATAAAATTATTGATCGAACCCAAATTATATAGACGGAATTTCAAACCCATCAAATTCAACTAGTAGGTATAATCTTTTTTATATGATAAATATTTATTATAGCTGTTGATAATAGCAACAGTTAAGTTTTTCTCTGTTGCTTTTAGAAGATAAGCATTCCATCCATCAAACCCTATGTGAGATTAGTGGGCCTCATATATATGATAGGAATTTTGAGTAAACTTTTAATTAGCAGTTACTGGTTGCGCTTGTGGAGCTTTTGTTGGTTTGCAAGGTACTGGTGATTATGCAACCAACCCCTTCTTGGACAAGCAATTTTTCATTGCTTTATTAGATTCAAAACACCTCATGTACTTTGACATGTTCTCATTGCTCGGTCCTTTGTAACAATCTTTGAAATAAGTTCATTATTTATACTGTTCATCAATGTAAGGTATTTCAATTGTGCAGTTCTTTCACAACCTGTTGTGAACCTGGGTTATATCTCGTGTTTTTGGTTAATTGGATCGGTTCATCTAGGCCAACCAGAATCCAGGCTTAGAGTTTTAGGGTATTTTGGCCTTTGTATCAGGGCTTTTTTATAGCTTAAAAAAAATTGATGCGACTTATAACCCCCAAAAGGGAGACCGATTGGATCTATATCCAATGCCAACAGCCTAAATGCAATGGGTCCTCCACTCACTCTCACAGTATTAATCTGGTTGTAAATGTCAACCTGCATCCGGCCTGAATTTTAAAACGTCAAGACCCTGACCCTCAATTAATAGGTCACGACTGTTGACCCACCAAATCATTATATGACACCCTTGATTAGGAATCATGATTTTAAAAGCCAATGAAAAAACGAACTTTTCTCCATCGATGGGTGTTTGTATCATTTGTTAAATGTATTTCAAACAAGAAGATTATACTCTAACAAAATATAGAAGTCAAGGACTAAAAAATAAGTTTTCTACTAATTATTTGTTTTCTTAGAAAGCTTATTATTCTTTATTTTGTGATTATTAGATATGAATATAGTATCTCCCTGTTGGTGATTATAACATCCTAGTTTTTACACTTATGTGGCCCCCAATCATGAGCTGAATTGTTCACTGTATTTTATACTTTCTATTTCTTTTGTAAAAGAGTTCTGGGTTCCCAAAGCTTGCTAAATTGTACAAAGCTATGATAAATATGTTATCATTTTCTGTTCTTCCACCCATCCATTAATTTCCGAAGTTTTATATATTAATATATAAAGCAAGCATGGTAAATGGATTGCACATGAAGATTTTATTTCCAAACAAATGCTGAATATGTTCAACATATATAAATTTTTCAGTTGCATTATTTATGTAAGTTTGATTTAATATCTTGTGTAAAAAAATCTCGAAGGTCTTGTCTAGTAGATCTAGATTTTCTAAACACCGTGATGACGATGCATCATGGTGGGTTCACTACTAGCTTATCATTCAATTTAGAGCTTTTTTGTATATACGTCGCTAAGGTTTCTAGGATCTGGAAATTGGCTGATGAGATTTTTCTATTTGTAACTCGGTCCCTACTTTTTTCATTTTAATACCTTCCATGCCCCCAAAATCATCATTTCTAAGGAGAATGGGCAGCCACTATACAAGGATTGTGTTGGGTTTTTATATAAATGACAACTTTGCCCTTACGTCCATTAAAGAACAATGAGTATATTATTATTTTATCTCAAATCATAATGGTTTCTCTCATGCACATGAAGTCAAATCATGTAATTTAAAATTTTCATCAATGCAATGGTGGGTCATGTATGGATTGGGTAAATCATAACCGATTATAAGAACATGTGTTGATTGTCATGATGATCGATTTTGATTCAATTAAATGAGCCTTGTATTGATAAAAATGGATTTATGAATGGTTATTTTCTCCCACTAACTGCAGTTCTTAATGTTGCATGCTTTATAAAAAAAAATAAGTCTAAGCTTTTGAAATTATGCGTATAATGACAAAAAAGTTAGACAAAAGTGTCATTTCGCTATAAAAATCTATGGTGGTTGGAAGATTACTGATTTTGGGGACATGAAAAGTATTAAAATGAAAATTCAAAGGGCTATTTTCAAATTCTAAAACCTCATGGGCCTATTTACAAATCTTAAAAACCTTAGAGGGTTATATACAAAAGAAAGTTCTCAAATTTAATTGCTTGGGGGTGCACAATATTAGATACTATTATTGTGTATTGTACTTTACATATTCATGTGCATTTGTGAGGGACAAACTTAATGGGGCCTACCTAGGGACCCACTGATCATGGGACTTATGAGGGATGGGAAGAGACACCTTGGATGAGACCATATATCAAATTTGGGCTCAATCCCATGCCTCTAACCCCTTCATCCGTGGCCCACAAATTTAATGACTTAATATTAAAGGAAAAAATTTGACCTTTGATCCAACGGTCCAATCCATTTGGATAGCTGAAAATTCAATGAGTCTAGTGTACTTAAGGGGGTTCCATGTAGATGGTTCGGATGTGTTATAAAGTCAACCCTACTATATCGTCTTTCACCACAACATGGTGAGGGATGGATGCACATGAATATTTCCATATATATATATATATATATATATATATATGTATGTATGTATGTATATATATATATATATATATATTGGATCATTCCAAAGATTTTGAATGGGGTAGTGCTGTAGTAGCCCACTCTCTTCCTTAGTAGGTGTTGCTCCGTCGATGCGGATTTTGTGTGGGATGGGGCTGGTCGAGGGATGATAAACAGCCCTTGAACCTTGGCCCAATCGTGCCACGGGCCTAGCCCAGAGGGTCTATTGTAATTTGTTTCCTTGTCTTTTTGTTGCTTTTGTGTTGTTGTTTCCTTCGTTTTTGGTTTTCTCAATTGATGTCTTCCCTTTCAAAATTAAAAAATAAATAATAAAAAGCCTAACACACCCATAGTTGAATTGTATTGGCACCTTATTTTCACACGCAAGCGCAGGAGGAATGGATCCAGGTTGAGAATATCACTCTTGGACAAGGAGCCTAACATGGCAACAAATAACAAGGGGGCTAGCTAGAACTTATAACAGAAGAGACCACGTTATGATCAGTCCCTACTTTTCACAATAAAAACCAAACCCTCACATACATGATACACCCATCCCTCAATGCATGTTTAAGACGACTCTTCATTTTAATTTGACACTGGCCTTTTCTTAGCAAACCGTTGATCATCTTCGTAAGCCCAAGAACATTTATGCTGTCGAACTTGAGTTCATAATTCCTTGTGGACCTCAATAAATTCGTGAAAAATATCAAACCGCAGGATTCTAAAATGCCTATGTCAAACTGTGAATTGGGCTTACCCAACGGTCTAAACTTAAATTATTTATTGTACACGGATTTATTTTTCACAATTCTATTATCCACGTTTCCGTTTGATATAGATACGATTTGCTAAACAGGGCCTTAGTTATATACAAGAAGCAGAAACACATTTCACCATGGAAAATACTATAAAAATTATAATATATAAAAACCATAGAAGATGAAAAAATAAAGAATAAAAAGAACCTTTAATTCTCAATTTCTGCAGAAATTGAGCGAAATCTCTACAAGAATAAAATGTCCGATAAACTGATGAGCACAGTACCGGTGGAGCACCTCTAAAATCTAAACCATTAAAAATCAGATCCTACATATTGATGCCTGGTGGGTATTAAGTTGTTATTTTAAGTTTTAAAATTCAAAGGCATATGCCCAGATAAATATTTTTATTTCATTCTATGAGTCGTTTGAGTGGAATGTCATTTTTTATCGTCAAAATATTGAACATATCATTCCCTAGCAACCGCTTTCTATTCATCGGTTGGATCCGTATGCAGACAAACGAGAAGGCTGGTCAATCTCATGTAGGGATGGCATTTTTAACCCGCCCCGCCCCAACCCGGAGTGCCCGCCCCGCCCCGTACGGGTTTTCCCCGCCCCGAATCTTAGACGGGGCGGGGACGGGGCAAAAAACCATACCCCGAAGCCGGGGCGGGGCGGGGATGGGTCTGCCTCATGCCCCGCCCCGTTACCCCGCCCATGCCCCGCCCCGTTTACCCGCCCCGTTGCCCCGCCCCATGCCCCGCCCCGTTGACCCGCCCCGTTGCCCCGCCCCATGCCCTGCCCCGTAACCCGCCCCGAAATTAATAATCCTCTAAAAAAATATATTTTTTAGATTTCTTTTATAATAAATAAATATATTTATATGTAAATGTATATATTGATTTTATGTTGTTATTAAGGGTTAAGTAGATTGATTGAAGATTTTTTTTAAAGTTAAACATGTAATTGATTGAACTCTAGACATTATAAAAGCATATAATATGATCACATTCCCTCTAATTCAAATTTAATGAAATTAAAGTTGTTAAAAATCTATCTAAGCTTATTTGACTTTAATCATATATAATGTTAAATTGCGACATGATAAATCATATTAAATAAAACGAATATAATAGAATGATAGATCATGCTTTAAACTTATAATAACATATATGATTAGAGATAGCAAGGTAAATTATAATTGGTATGATTCTAATCATACTAATAACAATATAAATTATACTAATTTGATATAGCATTACAAGATATATCATGCTATACACTTATAATAACTCATACGATTAGAAATAACAAGGTAAATTATAGTTAGTAACTTAATATGATTCTAATCATACTAACAACACTATACATTATACTAATTTTAATTATATGTGTAATTAACCTCTTTATTAGTGAGTGGAGTTCAATACCAGAAATGAAGTGAAATCATGTATTGATGGAGTTCATGATATTTTAGAGAGATATTGTCTTTTTTATAAAAAAATGTCTCAAAGCATATATGATATTTTCAAGTGTATGTTATTGGCCTTCAAGGGTTTAGAGAAAATCTTATATGAATAAATCTCACTTTAAATAGGTAAAATTTTAGGAAAAGGAAAATTTATAATATTAATATTAGATAATTTAAAAATTTTTAAACAATCTAATAGTGCCCCACACTTATAAAATATTTATGCTGGGAGATCTTTTTATTCTATTTTGGGAAAAATGTCATGGTCCCTAGGAAGACTGATGTTTTGAGAGGGGCCTGAGTTTCGGGCAAATGAGTCAGCATGGTTGAGGGTTTTTTTTTATTAATATTATTAAAGGCATGGAGACAACATAGATGAATCATTCATGTGCTTTTTACCATATAAAATAAATGAATTTACCTCTTTATTTGTAGTCAATCCAACATTTAATTTATTTTGCCTTGAAAGAAAAATTATGAAGTTAAGAAAATTTTTCTTATTTGGGTCTTGATTTAGAATGGAGAAAAAGAATACATGTAGCCAACACCGTCATAGCTGGGAGCCTGGGACAAGGCTTTGATAATGAGGGTTTCAATATAGTATGTACTTTCAATATAGCCGAGCCCGCTATAGGAGGTTCATGAATTCAGGGCTATACAATAAATAATGATTTAATATTCATATGACAATACTTGAAGTTCATATATAAATTCTATTTTTTTTAAACAAAATTACTAGTATATGTTTTTAGAATTTTTTCTACATTTCAAGACTTTTATAAATTTGAATTGCAAATTGTGTAATTTTCCTTTTGGTGGGTGCTTATCATGTTTTCATCTTAAACATGCAGGGCATATTATGATTGCACTCCTAATTCATGTGATAAAGATTTCGAAACATTTATTGAGAAACACAAGAATAAATAATTAGGCCCAATCCCAATTGATGTCCAAAAAAATATTTCAGAATTTCAAAGGATTCTAGAATTTCCAAGCCATGAGTCCAATAGATATCCAAACAAAATGTTTGATCAGCGAAATTATTATTTTTAAAATAAAGTTCCATTCATTTCACAAGACCAAAAGATTTCAAAATCCAAGAGATGGAAACGAGCTCAATATAGCTTTAAGGTTTCCAATTAGATTCCTTAGTTGTCTACATTTAACATTTTCCTTTTAAATAAATGATAAATAATATATAAGTCATAATATATATAGTAAGTAAGTGAAGTATGTATATGTGTGTAACAATCTTGAATATATTAATATATTTTAAATAAGGTAAAACACTACAAGAAATGAAGTTTAGTCTAGTGGTAAGGCAAAGCTCTGGTTTCTCTCCCACCCGAGTTCGAATCCCAAGTCTTATACATTTAAAATTTTTACAATTGAGGAGCGGGGCGGGGCGGGGCGGGGCGGGGTACCCGCGGGGCATGGCGGGGCGGGGACGGGGAATATAAATTACCCCGAAGGGCGGGGCGGGGCAAGTTCGGGGCGGGGGCGGGGAAGCCCAATTCCGTCCCCGACCCGCCCCGTTGCCATCCCTAATCTCATGGGCCATGCCCATGATGGATTTGTGACCTTAAACATATCAGACATAAACAGTATGGTCAAATAAAAGGCCAAAGCCAACTCCAAGGGCTAGCCCAATTGGGGAATTTGCGAGGATCTCTATGAGCCCCTAGGAATGAATCCAGCCCAAAAGACTTAGACAGGCTCTTTAATAAATACAAAAGCCAAAGCGGAACTAGCTAAAATGGTTGCCATCACGTTTCAATTTAAATTGTAAACAGAGTTGTCGTGCCTTGGCAAATGGAAGACCCAATTAAAAAATTTGGGACAGCCGGGCAAGAGGTAGTGTGACAAAAGAAAAAAAAAACATATATATATATATATATATATATATATATATATATATATATATATATATACATGGGTGGTGCTCTTGTGTTTTATAGACTCTTGTCTTTTATTAAACTTTTTCCTCCACAAAACCAGCCATTTCGATTTGTTGAAGTGGGACCCACAAGGTCATTTTGGTTGGATGTAAAAAATTAATTTGTTATTACCCGTTTTCCTCCTCAAAACCCATCATTTTAATTAGTTGAAGTGGATCCCACTAAGTCATATTAAGTTGGACTTCATCATTTTTCTTAAATGAATTATTAAAGGAAAAAAATGAAAAATGATATAAGAGTATTTTTTTCAATTTTTTAAATATTTTATGGAGAGGATTTGATTGAAAAAATTGTGGAAAACTTTTACTTTTAAAAAGATTTAAATCTTCATGTACTTTTTTTTAGAATAAGACACAAGTTTTATGGTGGTTTTTTTTTTTTTTTTTTTTTTTTGAGATTTCTTTTAAAAAAGACTTTGCACTGATGGCCGTAAGGAGAAGACCGAAAAAAAAAAAAACCATGGGACCAATAGACAGCAGGTGAATACCCAATTAAAAAGTCTTGCTTTTGGTTGAAGGTGAAGACTAAGGCTGTCAAAATGTCATACGACCCGTTAACACGACACGAACCCACACGATATTAACGGGTTTGGGTTGGCTCTTAATGGGTTCGGGTCATTAATGGGCCAAACCCTTTAACACGTTAAGTTAATGGGTCGGGTACGAATTAAACAAGTAACTCGTTAACAACCTGCTTAACCGATTAAAAATTTTTTTACTCCCTAAATGTAAATAAATTAATTTATATTAGTAAAGAAGATCCTCACTTACAGTTTCATGTGGCTTATATATTTTTCTTCTTCTATTTTTGTATAATTTTTTTTTTTAAATTTTGAAATGACTTAATTACGTAACGGGTTAACGGGTTGGGTCAGGTAACCCGTTAAATTAACGGGTCGTGTTCGGGTTAGATTTTTTGACCCGTTAAGTTAACGGGTCGGGTACGGGTTGAGGTGATTTTAACCCGAATTCGTTAACCCTTAACCCAAATTCGTTAACATGACACGATTGACAGCCCTAGTGAAGACCCAATAAAATAGATTTGGCACTGATGGGCGGTAGGCGAACACCCAAGCAAAAACAGACTTTGATGTGTGTGGGTGGGTACATGAGTATTTATTAAATAATAAATAATTAATTAAAAATAAATAAATAAAAGTTCAATGGAAGACTTTTATGAATTACTAGTCCTCGATTCCTCAATTCCCTTGGACCTTGTTGGTTTAATTTGTCCATGTACAATGGTGGAATTGAATCCTTACATGCTTAGTACACTTGGGTAACATTCAAACCCTTCAAATTGCATGTATAAGGGGGGAAAAAAACCTTCAAAAGCTGTTCCAACTATGTTTCCCTGCATAGATCATGATTAGCTGCAACAATAATCTTTTTTGGTTTTGAAAACTTTTATAAAAATGTAGATTAATCATTTTTCATTCTTGATTTTCGTCAGATGAAGTCATTTGAATCTTGTTTCTATCCATTGGCAAACAACCCATATGTAAGGTAAATCAAAATAATATTGACCATTAGATCAGATACATGTGAAAAATGCAGGTAAATAGTGTCTATATATGCCGGCTTTATTTCTTTCTATCATTCTTGTGAATGCCGGCTTTATTCTAAACATCATTTTCAATATTTGCTGTAAGCATCAGAAAACGGGGTGACAACATTCTTTTAAGAGAAATTCCGTATGAATATATGATCTACTAAAAGTCCAAGTGCAACAGGTTAAAATAGTTGGCATCCTTACCCAAAAAAAACAATTGTTGAGATGGAGTTTCAATTATAGTTATAATGGTAATGAATGTTGCCGTGCTTTGATAAATGGAAGACCCAATTAAAAAAATTCGGGCAACAGCTGGGCTAGATGGTGACCCAATAGAAAAAGACTTGGGATGGGCAATAGATGGAGAGTGCAGAGTGGAGACCCAATAAAAACATAGAAGATTCAATAAAGAAAGACCTCGGATGGGTAGCAGGTGAGGACCCAATAAAAAAAGACTTGGCACTAGTGGGCATTAGGTGGGCAGCAGGTGATGTCCCAATAAAAAAAGACTTGGCACTAGTGGGCTTTCGGTGGGCAGCAGGTGAAGTCCCAATAAAAAAAAAAGACTTGGCACTAGTGGGCATTAGGCGCTTCCTCCCTCACTGCATCCAACCAGCACAGCGAGGGCACTTTTGTCTTTTCTGTGATTATACAATTTAGGAACAGAATGACATGGAGGTAGCAGGTAGGGCCCCAATAATTTAGGTTAAACCGTAACTACATTTTTTTTTTTAACCGTAACGAAAAATTTCATTCACAGAAAATACAAAAAACCAAAAAAAGGGAGGAAGGGAATGTTAAGGAGAAATGCACACCTTCAACCCTACTAACAAAATCACACCCACCCAAAAAGCAACCTATCAACCATTTACATAATCACATCTATGCAATAATTTATGTTAAATCATAACTATTGATTAGAACAAAGCATGGTTGGATCAATAAGTATGGGATCCTACTATTTCCAATATTTATGGAACTAAGAAGTGAAGGCCAAGAACATATATCGAAAAACAGAGTACAGTTTTAAAGCATAGACAGTGAAAAAAAAAAGTAACAATAAAAATAAATTCAATAAAAAGAGAAGTGTTAATATCTCTATAAAAAATAGATGATATTTTGAGTAAAGGACGGTCCTCGTAATCTTACGGTGAGGACCGATTAGTAGGTCCACCTTCGGACCCCACTAATCATGGGGGGGATCAAAATATCCTAGTAGGGCTAACCTAGATATTAAATTTCAAGTCAACATAATACTATAACTCCTTCATCCTTAGCCACAAGTTTAATGGCTTTATATCAAATAACAATATTTATCCTCAATCCAATGATCTAGTCCTCTTGGATCCATACAAATCCATGGAATTTGGTGAACATAGGAGGGGTTGTGTATGTGTGATCTATTTGGATGGCTCATAAGGTGGGCCCCACTGGATAGTCCCCACTGGATAGTCCTCGCCATAAGATTGTGAAGACCGTTCTCAGAGGACAGTTACTTGTAATGTTTTTATATATTATTGAAAATATTTTCACAATTATTTTTGTATTTTAAATACTGATTTGTATTCTACAATACTTTCTCCTTTTTTTAATGACATGAGATTCCTGATCTTGGACAACAACGGGACTAATTCCCCCAGTAGCGCTCATGAAACCCACCAGGCAAATTTGTGGCGATTTCGAACACAAGATTGGTAATTTGTCTTTTAATATATTGTGACTAATCCTCACTCTTCTTACCAAAATGAGTGGGAATTTTTGACCCGGCCCATCTTTTGAGTTGGTCCCATTCCCATGTAACTTCATAGAAGTGAATTATTTCTTTAAAAGTTGAAGGAAAATACAAAGAATTATTTCTTTAAAAGATAAAATAATAAAGGCAATTATGTGTGTTATTGTGATAATTTATATCTCATTCGTTGGTTGTAAAGGGGAAAGTAACAGTTATACTTTTGCTTGAAACAGTGGACCTATGATTTAAGCTTATCACTTTTCCGTGTACATCAACAAAAAAAAAGTTTTAATTCTTATAAAAAAAAAAAGAAGAAACAAGAGGATAAAGTGGACCTATGATTTATCTATTGTTGGTGGATCTGAAATAGGCCTTTCATCAGTGACGTACAGGGTTTTCAGATTCTCTGATTATGTAAATGTTTCGACCCATTGAACACCAGGTATGGAACCTTATTTAATAACACTATTTAGGTCTTGATAAGTAAATGGTTCCGATCTTAGATAATTTTTTGGACCTGGGATCTAAACAGAGTTCCAACCCGTGGACCTGACACATACAATGTAAAGGGTTAAGAATCTCAAAATAATCTCCTCCATAGAACTTTGTTGAGGCTTTCTCTAAATTTCTTCCTTGTTCTCCTCGCTTCAAATTGCAAAGAGGTAAAACCTTTTCTCTATACAAGTCACAAGGAAGAGAACCTGAAATTAGTCTCTCTAATCTGCAACTCTTGTCCCTGGCTAGCCTCCTCAGCAGCTTCATTCTCTCTCGCTAACCCTCTCACCCTCTCTGCCTTCTTGTTTTCATTAAGAATTTTTTATTCAAGTGCTCAAGCTATACTTTTGCTAGACTTTAGGGACTCTTTTGACATTAAAAATAGCAAAAGAGAACCATATATCAGTGAGGCCAGATCTTTCACTAAGCTCTCACCTCACGTTCCAAGAGGCCAGATCTACTCCTGATCTGAGCCACCCAACAAGAGCGCGCAGTGCCCATGTTAATAGCACTCCTCTTCAAATCGTAAATCGAGAGAAGGGAAAGATATACTATGCTTGGATACAATCCATGTAGCAGACCTATATGCATAGTCGAGATCCCTTCTTCTTCATGTTTATGTTGAGTAGGATCTCTAGGACAGTTTAGACATGTCACATATGTGGGGCGACTCCTTAGAGATGTGGTCCAGAGCCAATTCAAACCTCTGGCGATTTCAAGCCCCAGATCATCCTAAGGTAGGTCCGCCCCTAGCTGTGAGTGTGAGGTCTCGACTAGTGCACAGAGGTTAGTGTGTTTGCAAGTGATTTGCAGCTTGGTATTGACTGTGGACTTCAAGAGGGTGAAGGATTGGATGGAGAGTACATGAGTATGAGTTGTTTTCGTGATTTTAAATTCTGAGGTCGGTCTTCTTGCTGGTCAAGATTAGGATGAGTCCATGGACTGTGCCGCCCATACCGGATTGGTATGGTTGTACCAGTTTTAAAATATATAAAAAAAACCTAAATAAAGTTAGAAAAATAGAAGAAAAAACTAGTTAAAATGTGAAAATTGAGCTATTTAACAAGTATTCAGTCTAAATATAGTGATATAGGGATTCGGGGATGATGGTGGGTAAAGTCTTTTAAAGGTTCAATATATTGCCATAATTTCTCCGTGATTGTCTTGGGAGGAAATCCTCTCAAGAAGAATAACCTACTTGCAAATTATTTAAAATTCAAGTTCAGGTAATCACCTCAAATCACATATCCTTTAATGATAAAAAGGATCCGTGATTGTTTACATTAAAAATAAAAATTCTTTGATCTAAAAATAATAATAAATGACTTGAAATTATCATGTCTTCTCGGGGATCACCGTCTGTTTGTGGATCCATCAGGTACTATCACAACTTGCTCCTATTGAGTCTATCGTTGTTGGTGATCCACTAGACTAGATTTGTCACGGTCTCTTCCAAAAGCTATAATCGTACAAATTGATGGAGATGGAGATTTGATGAAGACGCAGGTGAGATTATAAGGTTTGGTCGGTTGATGGATCGGTAAGAGAGGATGCTGATTTGTTTATTGAAATAGAAAATATTGACGGTGATAACTACGGATGTAGGATCGTACCCGGCGTGATCACAAGATCATCATAGGGCCCATTTTTGATACCATAAAGAGACTTAATATATTGCGGTAATTTCACCGTGATTGTCTTGGGAGGAAATCCTCTCAATTTATACAAGAAGCATAGTGTAATGCAAATTATTTAAAATTCAAATTTAGCTAATCTGTCTCACCTAGCTAATCTCTCCTTAACAATCCTAACAAACATTAGGTTTTCTGTAACACTGTGTTAGTTAGAATGAGGAAAAGGTAATTAGAGACAAGATTTCGTTCTCATCTGTTTGCTTGTTGTTGGCTTGCAGTCCAGGCTGCAAGGGCCTGACGTAACCAGACTTGGAATCGAACTATCCCCTGTACGGCACTTTAGTGCTGAACCGGCTTAAGTTCCATCTTGTGTTTACATTCCTACTTTTAATATATGTGGGCCCTATTTCTTATGCTCAAAACACCACCCAAGCCGGAGATGTAAGAATTCTTGAAGCAATCACATTGTGGATGCCAGCCCTTTGCTCACATTCTCACCAGATGTACAAATGCTTGAAAAAAGAGCCATCGCAGGGTCGTTTTTCTCAGACACCGCATCAAAATGACATATCTATCCATACATGTGTGCACGCTTTCATTGATGATTGAACAATAGAGTCGAAATTCTAATGCGTTTGCGAAGATGTGTGGACATCGGAATATCGGTATTTCAATTTCAAGAAAAGGAATCAAAATTCCCGACATCTGAGTCGAATTCTATATATTGCGTTTGACTTCGGTTAAATTCTAAATGCGGACATTTCCTCTGAGCATTTAAAGATTTCACTTGGATGACACACTTCGAGAATTCCAAATGCTGTACACAAGAAATCTCCTAGTGCTTGCCACCAATTGAGTGAGCCCTATAAATAGGTTTCACTCATTCAAAATTTCCCTAAAAATAAATGACCTCCCATTGAATGGGATGTCTGCAATTGTACTCTTGAAGATGCGAAAAATAGATTGATGCCCTCTACCTTGCTTGAGATGGAAACTCCCACGTCGCATTGCTTATAGGAAAAACTACTTACTCAGATTTTACTCCAATAAAGATGATCCCAAGCAAGATATTGCATCTAATTAATATTGTGATTAACACGAAGTTATGCAGACTTGCAATTATTTAGATTACTAAAATTTGTAGATGCCTTAGCAGGAGGGCATTTATTTTGAGAGATTCAAGTCTTCATTAACTACTTGCATGGTAAAATTTAGAGATACAAACTAATTCACGGTCAAAATCGAGATTGACACGCAACCACTTGTGAGGTAAGATTTAGAGATACAAACTAATGGACTAGTGGACTCGACCCCATGGTGGTAGCACTAGTGGACTCAATATTTGATTCCTGAAGAATAAAAAACATGGGGTTGATACCAAGACCTCTTAGCTCTAAAAGAGGGAGGAACCGTGGTCCTACCACTCGGCCAACTCTTATAAGAATCGTGATAAATATAAGTATGCATATTTGTTGTCATGTTTTCCATCAAAACAATCAATCTCCATGGTTATCAACTTGGTTTGGGGGTAAAAAAAAATTTTGGGGAATGAATTGGGTTGACCTATATTTTTTGGGCTTCAATATTCAGTAAGTGGTCCCTAATTATGTTGGCGTGGAGGAAATTACAATTCCATGGCACAAGTCATTAAGGGCTTTTTTATTTTTTTTAAAGAAACCCTCTTTTGGAGTATTTATAAATTCTCTAAAGGTGCGGAATTCCTTAATCCTCCGTTACATTTGAATATTAAAAAATTCTATAAAAAATCAAAGAGCCAAAATTTATAGAATTTCCGAGCCTATTACAGATGAGTCCGGATAGGGAGAGGCTTTACCCACGCTGACCACCATGTTTAAATTCTCTCATAAGATCCTGATTAAAGATGTGCTCACGCTATTACGTGGCCCACCATCCTTTTTTTTCATTTTATCATCATGGGTCGTTTGGTCCCACATCACATCACATCACTTCAACAAATCCCATCAGCCCCATCTTCTTCACGTGGTAGAGAGCCTAATTGGCTTTATCAATCAAACACGGACACAATTTGCTGTTGTCTGTCATCCAAATGTAATGAACTATATAGTATATAGTTTATATCTATTCGTTGATTGCAAAAGGGTAAGTAGTAGCTGTAAAGCATTTGCTTCATTCAAGGGGGGGTAATAGGTGTAAAGAGCAAAATTATGTGCTTTGTATTATTTGTTCAATGTGGATAAGTATTTATCTACTATGCTCTTCTCCCAAGGAAAAGGACAATAATAATCTATCTGCTCTGCCTAGTTATTCGATTCATTACTTTGCTTTGGCTTCAGTTCTATTTGTGAGAGCAGAACATGTAAGTTACTATTTTGATAGAGCCGTCCAGCATTTTACAATTAGGACATGCTTGGTTATTTTACTTGTAGAGTGAAATTAGATGAAATCTTAAATTAAAAGAGAACAAAATATAAGGAGGTATAATTATTTTGTGATGACATTTTGTCTTTAGTAACTTTTACGAAATATTTTCTTTTACATTGCGTGTACAAAGCAGATGGACTTCTACAGTTTAGCTACTTGATAATGTTGATTTTGACCTTTTTTTAGAAAAAGCGGAAGTTTTAAATTTTAATACTTTTAATATTACCACCCATCTTTTTCATGTCTCTTAAATAGAAGCTTCACCTACTTTAATACTGTGGTTACCAAACTGGACAGGCCGGGCAAGTTTGGTAACTTCACTGTTAAAATGAAGTGAGTTGAATGGGTAAATTTAGAAGCAAGAAAAGCATAGCGGTTAAATAAATGGGCAAGTTTTTAAAAAACAGCCACTTTTGGGCTGGCCAGGCCTGGCGTGCCTGGTGGGCCCATCCTAGCGGGCCGCAGAGGGCAACCCACATGCCAGGCAGTCCTAGCAAGCTGGGCCAACGGGCCCAGTTGCCTCTGCCCAGCACGGCCCATGTCACGAGCAGCGCCCTACGGGCCGTGCCGGGCCACGGCCCGTTGATTAGTTCGGCACGGCCCTACCCATTTGACATGCCTAGTTGAGCACTAAGTCGCTCCCAGTATTACATATAACTAATAATTTTTAAGAGGCAAAATTATCTTTTTGTCTTTTAATCCAAGAGAGGTCATTTTATTAGAGATAAATTATTAAAAAAAAAAAAAGAAAAATAGAGGGTCTAGTTAACTTCTATCTAATTTAATTGTTAGTTAATGGATATTTTAAGAAATATGCAAAATATAAAAACTTTTTTAAAGTTATGTCAAAAGATAAACGCCTATTTGCAGAAGGAAGACTATAAAAATAAAAAAAATAAGTACATTTTTATTAATACAATGAAATAAAAGGCTCTTTTAAGTTTACATCCGGAGGGCAAATTGGTACAATATTAAAAGAGAGATCACAGGGAGGGATCTGAACTCACGATCAAACAATGATTTAAAAATGTTGTACAGTTTATATTATATTAAGTTTTCTACTATGGAAAACCGGGCCCTGTTTCGTTCCTGTCAGACCGGCACCGGCGAGTCACCCCATTTCGTCCGAAATTTAAAAGCATGATTGTTTGGGATTCGGGGATGATGGTGGGTAAAGTCTTTTGAAGGTTCAATATATTGCCATAATTTCACCGTGATTGTCTTGGGAGGAAATCCTCTCAAGAAGAATAACCTACTTGCAAATTATTTAAAATTCAAGTTCAGCTAATCCCCTCAAATCACATATCCTTTTATGATAAAAAGGATCCGTGGTTGTTTACATTAAAAATAAAAATATTTTGATCTAAAAATAACGATAAATGACTTGAAATTATCATGCCTTCTCGGGGGTCACCGTTTGTATGTGGATCCAGCACGTCCTATCACAACCTGCTCCTATTGAATCTATCGGTGTTAGTGATCCACTAGATTAGATTTGTCACAGTCTCTTTCAAAAGCTAAGCTATAATCGTACAAATTAATGGAGATAGAGATTTGATGAAGACGCAGGCAAGAGTATAAGGTTTGGTCGATTGATGGATAGGTAAGAGAAGATGCTGATTTGTTTATTGAAATAGAAAATATTGACGGTGATAACTACGAAAGCAGGATTGTACCCGGCTTGATCACAAGATCATCGTAGGGCCCCATTTTTTATACCGTAAATAAACTTAATATATTGCCGTAACTTCACTGTGATTGTCTTGGGAGGAAATCCTCTCAATTTATACAAAAAGCATAGTGTAATGCAAATTATTTAAAATTCAAATTTAGCTAATCTTTCTCACCTATCTGATCTCGCCTCAACAATCCTAACAAACATTGGGTTTTCTGTAGCACTGTGTTAGTTAGAATGAGGAAAAGGTGATTAGAGACATGATTTCGTCCTCATCTGTTTGCTTCTTGTTGGCTTGCAGTCCAGGCTGCAAGGGCCTGACGTAACCAGACTTGGAATCGAACTGTCCCCCGTACGGAACTTTAGTGCGGAACCGGCTTATAATATATGTGAGCAATGAGCCCTACTTCTTATGCTCAAACACCACCCAAGCAGGAGATGTAAGATTTCTTGAAGCAAGTGCTATTCCTTTTCACATGGTGGATGCCAGCCCTTTGCTCACATTCTCATCACATGTACGGATGCTTGAAATAAGAGCCATCGATGGGTCGTTTTTCTCAGACACCGCATCAAAGTGACATATCTCGCCATACATGTGTGCACGCTTTCATTGATGATTGAACAATAGAGTCGAAATTTAAACGTGTTTGCAAAGATGCGTGGAAATCGGAATATTGGTATTTCAATTTCAAGAAAAAGAATCAAAATTCCCGACATCTAAGTCGAATTCTATATACTGCGTTTGACTCAGGATAAATTCTAAATGCAGGCATTGCCTCTGAGCATTTAAAGATTTCACTTAGAGGACACACTTGGAGAATTCCAAATGCTATACACAAGAAATCTCCAAATTCTTGCAACCAATTGAGCCATGTCAATAGGTTTTACTCATTCAAAATTTCCCTAAAAATGAATGACCAACCTCCCATTGAATGGTAAGTACGCACTTGTACTCTTCAGATTGCGAAAAATAGATTGATGCCCTCTATCTCAGTTGAGATGGAAACTCCCACGCCACATTGCTTATAGGAGAAACTACTTACTCATATTTTACTCTAATAAAGATGATCCCAAGCAAGATATTGCATCTAATTAATATTGTGAGTAACACACAGTTACGTACACTTGCAATTATTTAGATTATTTTATGTTTGTATAAAATTTATAAATGCCTTAGCAGGAGGACATTTACTTTGAGAGATTCAAATCTTCATTAAGTACTTGCCAGGTAAAATTTGGACATACAAACTAATTCAGTCATAATCGAGATTGACACTCATCCACTTGTGAGGTAAGATTTAGAGATACAAACTAATTCACAGATGACTCTATTTTGAGTGGCTCATATTTCAATAAGGAGACCCACTCACTAGCCTCTGACTGATGATGATGTGGAAGAAAATCCAAACTCATGACAACCGGTGCTATATTCATGTGACGTGGATTCTCTCCTTCTAATTAATCCCTCCAAGGCTCTCTGAATTCAATTCTACCAAATTTCGTTTGAAAAAGATAATTTGATTCACAAAAAGGGTCGAAAAATAACAAAAACAAAATTTATCAGACATTTTGTTCATCTAAGTTTAGAAAGCTGTTCTCACTTCTCAGACATCAATTAATTAACTATTATTTATACAGTCAATTTTGACTCATGAATATGATGGTTAGGAATATAAATTAGTGCCTATTGCATAGGGTGCCTATTTTTCATCCTCCCACCACAATGGGTGGGAATTTTTTGCCGAACCCATCATTTTGGTTGGTCCCTTTCTCAAGTAACTTCATAGAAGTGAATTAAAGCCAACCATGTGTGTGACTGTTGTCAGTCAAATAGTGGGTCCCTCCCATCCAATTTGTTATCTAAATGTACTACAGTTTATATCTCGTTTGTTGTTTGCAAAAGGGCAAGTAACATCCGGAAAAGCATTTGCTTTGCTTTATTAAGCATAAGTACTCCGATTCAAGTTCCTCCTGTTTGGGAATTACATGGTGCGACCAGCTCCCTCTAGGATTCCAAGCCTGGAGTGGCAGTGTTTCCTTATTTGTTCTCCACTAGGCCACCAAGCAAAAAAAAGACAAAAAATCTATTTGGACAAACTCCATGGACAGAATTTGGGACAAACTGTCCACGTGGCGCAATGTGATTGGGCTCTCTCAAAAAGTTGAATGTATTGTCCCAATCACGTTGCGCCACGTGGACAGTTTGTCCTAAATTCTGTCCATGAGTTTGTCCATGTAGACAAACTGAAAAAAAAAAAAGCTCCTCCTGCTTTTTCACCAAAACTAATTTCTCAAAGTGGTCCACATTAATACACGGACACTACAAGCCTAGACAATAGTTCTGCCCATTAGGGATATCAATTTCCATTTTGACCTCACAGGATTCAAGGATTCAAGACCTTTGCCCCCATCGCATCTCAACAGGTCATAGACATCCCACAACTAATTAGCTAGTGAGGGGATAGCAGGGTAACCTACTAAGGAATCTTATTATAACTGAGACTACTATGTTGTTTTCTATGAGCTCCTAAATGCACACTATGTTTTTTCTTTACACACTCACTGCTTCCTCTTTAATGATTGAAGCGTGGTATAACGTTTCTTAAACTAGATTAGAAATTAAACCGGGTCCAGGGAGTGAAATTTATGGCTAATTAAGCTCAAGGATCGTAAGTCCGCTGTGAGAATAATACATTTAAAGCCTCATTTAATAAATAACATGCCAAACATATCATAGACCAAATCACATTTCCTATAAGTTAATAAGCCAAGCAATAGTGACATTTATCCTCATTAATATTAAAGTTGCAATAATAAATAATTATGGCTAAATAAAGGACAAATAAATTCTTAAACCAGTGGGCATCCCAAAGTCCTAGACGATTTTGTGAAATATGAGAATCAACAAATAGGAAGGTCTAACAATGAATAATAAATGACAAATAGAGAATCTAATAAAATCCCATGAGTAGTGACTTGCTGCTCTACATCATGTTGTGCCGGGTAGGGTGTCGCAACTCTACGTCATTGACATGCCACTCTCGCTCATCCCTTGCTGGTTAGAGATTTTCTAGGATCTCCTCACTTGCTGCTTCTTGTAGTACTCACCTGTGATGTCTTCATACCAAGGAACAGGAGTCAACGACATGTTGAGCAAAAGATAAGCAATGCATAAATATCATGTATACATGTGTCAAAGGAGATGTATACATGCTCCCACTGGACTTTGACCCATTGAATTGTCTTCGTACGCAGAACTGTCTCTTTGGTGTCAATGATCTGCATCGGTTGTTCCACATAGGTTGCATCAGGCTGTTGCTGGAGTGGCTCGTGTGGCAACACATGAACATGATCAAGAACATACTTGTGTAGCATCGACACGTGGAAAACGTCGTGCACACTGGCTAGCTCTGGTCGTAGCACAAGATGATAAGCCACGTCTTTAATCCTGCTTTGAATCTCAAATGGTCCCACAACCTCTTGGCGGTCTTTCTTTTCCGACCAAATATGACAACTCCTCAGAAATACCATGTCTCCCACTTGAAATCCCAAAGGTCTCCGCCTCTTTTCCCCAAAACTCTTCTGACGATCGCGTGACTCCTTCATTCTCATGTGAAAAATCATGACTTTCTCACTGGAATCAACAATCTTTGAGGGATCATGAAAACTTCGATCTCCTACTTCCTCCCAGCACATCGGATACCTGCATCTCCGTCCATACAATGACTCAAATGGTTCCATACCAATACTTGAATGATAGTTGTTATTGTAGGCAAACTCACACAGAGGCAAACACTCATCCCAATTATCCTTAAAATAAAACACACATGCTGTGAGCATATCCTCAAAAGGTCTGGATGCTATGCTCTGACTTTCCATCTGTTTGAGGGTGTTTTGCAATGCTGAACTTTAACTGGGTACCCATAGATGGTTGAAAAGTAGCTCAAAATTGAGAGACAAATCTAGTGTCTCTATCAGATACTATGGACTTATGCACTTCATGTAACTTAAACTATGTTGTCCCTGTACAACTTAGTCATCTTGTCCACAACCTCGCTAGTTTTGAATGGCAGGAAGTGAGCTGACTTAGACAACCTATCAACAATCATGTATATAGCATCATTACCATTCCTGGTGTTAGGCAACCCTGATACGAAATCCATAGTAATGTTTTCCCACTTCCACTGAGGAATCTCTGACGGGTGAAGCAAACCAGGAGGCTTCTTATGTTCTGCCTTAATTTGCTGGCATGTTATATACTTGGAAATAAACTCTGCAATCTCTTTCTTCATTTCCACCCACCAATAGTGATTTTTTAAATTCTGATCCATTTTAGTGCTTTCTGGGTGAATAGAATATCTAGTGAGAATATCTAGGGTGGTGCACATTTGTCATCAGCTTTGTCTTGATATCCTGAACATCTGGCACACACAACCTGTCATCGCAATATAGAACCCCATCAATCAATCTGAATTCTACCTTGTCATCTATATGCTCTATGATGCGCTACAACTTTGGATCATCCTTCTGGCCCTCCTTGATTCTGTTGACTATTTCTGGTTCCTAAACTCCAATGGTAACAACCATCACTTTCTCACTGACAGGTCATACTTCCACATCCATATCCCTGAACTGTTCCATCCACCTCCATTCAGTACATACATCCATTGAATACAACTTTGCGACTGAGACCATCTGCTACCATATTCACCTTTCCGGGGTGGTACTTGATAGGAAAACCATATTTCTTGGTATACTCCATCCACCTCCGCTGCCTGTTATTTAGATCACCCTGTGTAAACAGGTATTGTGCTATTTTGATTTGTGTGCTCCTCGAATCTTTCCCCATACAGATAGTGTCTCCATATCTTTAATGCAAACACTATTACTGCAAGCTCTAAGTCATGTGTAGCATACTTCTTCTCATGGTCTTTTAACTGTCGGGATCCATATGCTATCACCTTACCATTCTGCAAGAGAACACATCCCAAAGCAATTCCTTATACATCTGTATAAATAACAAATCCTCAACTGCCTGAGCTTAAAACGAGTATGGGTGTTGTAGTGAACCAGGTCTTCAACTCTTGAAAGCTCTTTTCACACTCCTTTGTCCACACAAACGGAACATCCTTCCTGGTCAACTTAGAAAGAGGAGATACTATCGTAGAAAACCCTTTCACAAACCTTCTGTAGTAGTCTGCAAATCCCATAAAAGTACGGATCTCTGCCGCATTTCGCTAGCTGTCCCAATTAACAACTGTTGCTACTTTGTTTGGATCCACTGACAATCCATCTTTAGAGATGATGTGACCTAAGAATGCTACCTCCTCCAACCAAAACTCACATTTACTTAACTTAGCATACAGTTGGTTATCTCTCAGAAGCTGCAATGACGTTCTCAACTAATGCTCATGTCACTCCTTAGACTTGGAGTACACCAACACATCATTTATAAACACAACCACAAACTGATCCAAGAAAAGAGCAAACACCTTATTCATTAGTGACATAAATATTGTTGGTGCGTTCGTTAACCCGAATGACATTACAGGGAACTCAAAATGACCATATCTCGTCCGAAATGCGGTCTTACGAATATCCTCATTTCTTACACGCAATTGATGGTAACCGGAATGTAGATCTATCTTCGAAAAGAACCGAGCTCCATGTAGCTGATCAAACAACTCATCAATCCTTCGAAGCGGGTACTTGTTCTTGACAGTCACCTGATTTAACTGTTTGTAGTCTATGGACATCCCTATTGACCCATCTTTCTTCTTTACAAGCATCACTAGAGCTCCCGATGATGATACACTCGGTCTGATGAAATCCTTATCCAATAGGTCCTCAATTCGAGTCTTCAGTTCTTTCAACTTTGCTGGAGCCATCCTGTATGGGGCCTTCGAAATAAGTGTTGTTCCCAGCAGTAATTCTATCGTGAAATCAATCTCATAAATGGGTGGCAAACCGGGAATCTCATCCAAAAAAAAAAAAAATCGGGAATTCTCATACCGCTGGAATCTCATCTAAGGCTTTGGACTCCTTATCCTCCACGATAATATTTAGCAGTTTTTAAACTATAGAAATTTCTTTGGGATTCAATTTCTGGATGGATAAAGATTTGATGTGAGTGAAATTGATCCTCGTATCAAATCATGGGGAATGATAGGTGGGGAAAAAGCCCAAAACACACAAACCAGAAAAACCAAAACACCCCCCAATCAAGAGTTGGCTTCGCAGGAGAGCAAGTCTCCACTCTAAAATGGACTAGATATTTGCTTCAATGAGTCTACACTTGACACTCGCAAAAGTTAAAAAATGATATATATATTGGAATAAGGTATGGGTGGTTCAATTAAAAGTCACTGAGTGACCCACAATCACTATTTCAGCCGGACCATGCAAAATAATGCATAATGGCCTATTTGACTCAGACATCACATGGATGGATCCCACTGCTCACAAGCCTACACCAATGGAGCCAGCATATTTATTGGCTTGGAAGTGCACATGCGTGCATTGAGAAGCAGAAGCTCAGAGCTGTCAGTCTCCGTGCACCATACTAAAGCACTTCAATGAAAATAATGTAAGGAAAGGTGCCTGGGAATCTATCAATGGAGCTCTACACTTGGACGGTTTTACTTGCATAAGTGATTGGGTTTTTACTACCTAGACATAATTATCTACTGATTTATGCCCCTAGCACTAAAGTAGAGATATATCTTCATTTTTAGGGTATCGTCTAAAAATTTATTGAGTTTATACGATATCCTAAAAAATTGCCTTGTTTAAAATCGAATGAAATCATGTTTCTTTATATTTCAGCACCAAAATTTCAATAATCCATTAACAATTTTGTGATATCACAAAAAATGTAGTAATACCGATAGTTTCTAAAGAAACATCTTGACTTTGGTCATTAAGCACAAAAATAGAAGGCTAATGGTGACCGTACAGAAAACCTGCTAAAGCAATGACTTGAGCTAAAGGATTTGAAGTAACAAAAACCTGGTTTTACTTGCATAAGTGATTGGGTTTTTACTACCTAGACACCATTATCTATTGATTTATGCCCCTAGCACTAAAGTAGAGATATATCTTCATTTTTAGGGTATCGTCTAAAAATTTATTGAGTTTATATGATATCCTAAAAAATTGCCTTGTTTAAAATCGAATGAAATCCTTTTTCTTTATATTTCAGCACCAAAATTTCAATAATCCATTAACAATTTTGTGATATCACAAAAAATGTAGTAATACCGATAGTTTCTAAAGAAACATCTTGACTTTGGTCATTAAGCACAAAAATAGAAGGCTAATGGTGACCGTACAGAAAACCTGCTAAAGCAATGACTTGAGCTAAAGGATTTGAAGTAACAAAGACCTTCAATGTTTAAAGGATATCCTCAAATTTTGCCCCATAAGAAAGGGTCTCTCCACAAGACTAATCTCCTATAAGAATTGTGATAAATATTAGTTACGCGTATTTGTTGTCATGTTTTCCATCAAAACAATCAATCTCCATGGTTATCAACTTGGTTTGGGGGTAAAAAAAAATTTTTGGGGAATGAATTGGGTTGACCTATATTTTTTGGGCTTCAATATTCAATAAGTGGTCCCTAATTATGTTGGCGTTGAGGAAATTCCAAATCCATGGCACAAGTCATCAAGGCCTTTTTTTTTAAAGAAACCCTCTTTGGCGTATTTATAAATTCTCCAAGGTGTGGAATTCCTTAATCCTCCTTTATATTTGAATATTAAAAAACTCTATCAAAAATCAAAGAGACAAAATTCATAGAATTCCCGAGCCCATTACAGATGAGTCTGGATAGGGTGAGGCTTTTACCCACAGTCACCGTGGGTGGACCACCGACCGTCACTTTGGGTCAATTCTCTCATAGGATCTCGATTAATTACGGATGTGCTCCTTACCCCACTGGTAAGGAGTTGGGTTCTTATGGGGGAGGTCAGGGGTTCAACCCTCCCCTCCGCCCTATATATTCCTGCATGTGTATATGCGGGCTTTCTTCCCACTTCGGTGGGCTTCCTTCCCGGGTGTACCGGGCTCTATATATATATATATATATATATACATATATATATACACACACACACACTAGTGGATCCCTGCCACGTGCAATGCACGTGCACCGAACACCCAGTTTTACTAAGAAAATTTTGAAAAAATAAAGTTCTTAAGAAATTCAGTAGAAGCTTCAATACATTTAAAAATAAAATTTCAACAAAAAATGAGTGATTGTAAATTGCAAGGCCCGTGTAATGTCCTAATACAGCTGACACTACTGTTTTTTCTAAACATTTGAAAATAATAAAATAATGATATAGTGAGAAAAATGATATCTCAAAAGACAATCGATATGGAATTTATATAACTTTTTGAGGATATAAATCACATATTTCTAGATATTTTATCATGAATGTGAACAAAGAAATTTCAATTTACTTTATTTAACTTGTCAGGTCAACTTATCAGTTTCATGGTAGACTTGACCTGCTAAAGTTGGAGTCCAGTCGAAAGCATATTCAAATTGATAACCTGCAGTTTTTTAAAAAATAAAAGTAAAAGCTAAGAACTAGATGAGCTTACTGTTCTAACCAATTACCATGAACATTATATGTTCACTACAAAATCAGATTCTATTAAGGAAAAAAAAATTATATCTTACCTAAGGACATCAGAATAACAAAACTGAGATAGTGGTTTTAGTCTTAACTTACAAAGAAGAACAACATCTCACACCAACCGTCAAGAATAATGAAGTAATCCGGCTTGTCCTCAAGCGACAGGGATCAACAATGGTGGAACTATGATATGAACTTTGACGGGTAAGATTTGCAAAGCACCTGTTGATCAATATTAGTATTTAACATGTGCTTTATTTTATTTTATAAGAAGGACCATTATCAGGTAAAAAGAGGCAATACTTCTCCAAGAGTCAGCATCTTCTTTTGCTTGATACAAAGTGCTATATTTTATACCCTGTAAGAAAAGGATAATACAAAGTAATCATAGAAGTTCAGTTACATGGAAGCTCACAAATAGAGATATCCATAGGGAAAAAAAATTCCAAAAAATAAAAAACTATAAATACAAATCTGCCAAAAGAATTGGACATTCCTCTTAAGAAATACATAAGAATGTAACCCAAGTATTCTAAATCAACTCTTCTGCTCTGTTCTGTATGGAGCATGGGAGTGCTAATCAAAGTAAGAAAAATTCAAAAAGAACAAAGACAAACTGAATTTGATGCAGCTCATCATAAAATACTTATTTTAGTTGTTTACACTTAAAACGACCACTTCATTCATTGACTCTGAAGTTAGTAGTAACACTAGCATAGCAAGCAATTTCTACAAGATTCTCGTTTTGCCTTTAAGGAAAGGCATGACGTTCCATTGAAATATATGAAAAGAAGAAGAAGAACAAGAAGAAGATAAAGAAACTTGCAATGATGAAAGAAATAAATGTGTTAGAAAATTATCAAAGTTTTTCACTTTAAGCCTCATGAGTAGGAGCAATAATAAATAAATATATTCATGCCCTTGAAATGCCCTTTTATAATAAAAATTCACAAAAGTTGTTTATTAAGAAACTAAAAATTATACTAAACAACAACAATTTTACGATAGCAATATATAAGACATTCTATTAAATTGCATTTATGGAATTACCTTTAGCAATCACTAATATCAGAAGAGAACCAATATTTAGTAGTAGTTATCACATTATCCAACTTGTGATTATTCTTCCAACAGGGGTATAAATCAAGATCAATACAACTATTATGTCAGATTGCAAACTCAATTATTCTAACTAAATAAAATACAAACACATGAAGCAAAAGGGAAAATAATATTTAAAATTTTTTTAATGGTAATTTTCATTCAAAGAGAGAAAAAAACAGGGCGGACATAAAATGAGTTTAAGTTTGTACATTTCACTTTTTATTTATGATATTTTGTTAGTTGCTATTTTTTCTAAAAAAGAAAAAGAAAAAACTAAATATAAAGCAATAATGCAAACGAAGTACCTGTATATATGGGATGTGCTTATAAGTTTTGGAGGTCCCTATAACTTTTTCAAAGGCATTCAACTGAAGGAACATCAAATTACAAATATTTAAGGTTAGTGTACAAAAGATTAAAGAGTTAATATTTAAAAAATAATGACAAAGGGTTACATCTGTATAAAGAAAATAATTCCATATCTTCTGGAAACCTCTTGGAGTCCTCTGATGTTCTTAACTCTCAAATTTCAAATACAAATACCACTCAAGTATTTTTTAGTTCCACCAAAAAATAAAAATAAAATAAATAAATAAATAGAAACTATTTGCACATTTAGCATTATTTCAGGTAAAAAAAAAAAACAGAGAATGTTAATTCTCTCGTGTGTAGTCAATTTGGTATTTGAATTATAACACAACCACCAATTGGTCACCAGCAACAATAACAAAAGCAGCAAGTTAGCTAATACCTATTGTCGCGACTTTTAAACTGATGGCGAAGTATTTAAAGTGCCCACAAAATTGTAAGTATTGAACACCAAAAGGTAGTAAGAAAATACGCTCGATTCCTTTTCTTTTGGTCCATTATAAAATACACTATTCATTTTCTTTTTTATTTTCATCCTATCTTAGTTTAAGGTTTATTATTAAAAAAGCACATGGCATTTAAGTTTCCAGAGTTAAAAGGCAGTATGTACACTATGAACTACATAATGGAGTAAATAGTGCATAGTTAAAATCTTTTGTTTTTTCCACCTTGGCTTAGTTTATTAACCGGGGTGGACAAAATAGTGCCAAGAAATACTAAAAAAGCTTTTTGAATGATAAAATCTAAAATATTTTTCCTTTGAAATGATTCTTTAATTGCACCATATCTCATAATTAATTTTACAAAAGAGAAAAAAAAAACAACTGAATAAAAATCTGAAAATTAGTAAACAAAATGGTTCAATGAGAACCACGAATGAATGCTTATTGGTCTTATCCCACTCTTGAAGGGTTTGGAGGGTGACGACTGAAGAGGCATTGATCTAAAACGTAAGAATTTAACTAACATAATCTAAAATCGGAAAAATAAATAAAATAAAATATCAGATTCTTATACAAATATGGATTAAGTTTTTGGCCTTTTGAATATTAGCACCTGTACTACTTAAAAAAAAGCTCTTCCCCTTCAACTCTATGGAGAATGAAAACAGTTCTGACAGATAACAGAAAGTTTTTCGATGCCTCATAGTATCGTCCTTTTAGTTATTGTCTACTTTGTTTTTCTCAACCATGACACTTTCTGTTTGAGTTTTTCATTTTCCTATCTCACATAACAAAATAGTATCAATTTTACATTTTAAATGCTATGCACAAATTCATATTCCAAACATATACTGAGAACTAAATACAAAGTTCTACTATAAAGAAACACGAAACACGCACAATTTGGAAGCCTGCAGTTAAGATTTTAGAAATAAAATAAACATATAATTAACACTATTAGAGCACGAAGGCTATCAGTGGGCCTAACTTTGGCCTAAACAGGAATGAGAAAGAAAAAACCAACTCTTCATCATCATTTTCTTAAATCTGGTTGCACCCATTTTTCTTAAAATGAAGATTTTATTGCAACATTAAAAAAAAATTGAAGAAGAAGACACAATCAAACAATAATAATTTCAATAGACAGTGCTCATTTACATGTATGAAAACTCCCTCCATTCCAAAAGAGGTTAAAAGTCAATGAAGAATCTGTTAAAATATCATGTTCTTCTTACACAATTACTCACAGAGAAAAAACTTCATACCCACAAAATTCTCTGCATTGAAAATCTTATAGTATCTGAATAAGAAGAATGTTAAATGGAAATTGAAAAAAGAAGAGGGAAAAAACAACATTTGAGATATTGATTTGACATAGATTCCAATCTTATCCACATTTTCATTTTCTTTTCTCCACCACCTTAAAAAAAATAAAGAAATCAAAAAAAAATTACTTGATTTATTGGAATGTATTAAAACGAAATTTTATTATGTTTAAAATATCAGTATCTACTCAATATAAGAGATTAAAAAAATTAATAGGATTGTGTGTGCCAAGTTTGGTCTCTATTCGAGTTCATTTGGGTATAGCAAGGGGTAGTTAGCAACTTTTTAGATAATTTAGGGGGCTTTTTCATAATTTTAGAATTTTGAGATTATGGTGCCGTTGCTTAGATATTTTTAATTTCTAAACTTTAGTCTTCTTGATCATCTTGATCCGGATCCTTTAAACCCCTCTAAATCCAAGCCTGGCCCAAAGTCTATTTTAGACAAATTGAAAATTTTCCATTAAATATATATATATATATAAGGGTGGGCCCCACAACTTGCATTTTATTGGGCATGTGTGTAGTGAAAAAAGTACATCATCTTTCTCTCTTTTTTAGACATTTTATAAGAGTAGAAACTGGGAAATTCCCATTATGTCCCTATCTTTATCCATATATAAAATACATATACATAATAAATATATATAAGCGTGGGCCCCACAACTTGCATTTTACTAGGCATGTGTGTAGTTAAAAAAGTACATCATCTTTCTCTCTTTTATAAGAGTAGATAGATAGATAGATATCTATACAATAAGGGTGGGCCCCACAACTTGTATTTGATTGGGCATGAAAAAGTACATCATCTTTTTCTATTTTATTCAATTAAATATAATAAGGGTAGGCCCCACAACTTGCATTTGATTGGACACGTGTGTAGTAAAAAAAGTACATCAACTTTCTCTCTTTTCTAAGAGCAGAGAGTAGAGATGGTGATATATAAAAGGTTCCCAGCCACTAAAGCTGGGGTTTAAAAAAAAAAAAAAAAAACAAAAATCTTACAGATGTGCTCACACTCTTACGTGGCCCAGCATCGCTATTTTCATTTTATCGTCACATCACATTGACAAATCCCATCAGCCCCGTCTTCTTCATGTGGTGGAGCTTAATTGGCTTTATCAAACACTACTGCTGTTGTCTGTCATCCAAATGTAATGTTCTATATAGTTTATATCTCTCCGTTGGTTGCCAAAAGCGGAAGTAATAGCTGTAGAGCATTTGCTTTATTCAAGGGGGAGTAATAGGTGCAAAGAACAAAATTATGTGCTTTGAATTATTTGTTCAATGTGGATAAGTATTTATCTACTCTGCTCCTCCCAAGGAAAAGAACAATAATAATCTATCTGCTCTGCCTAAGTATTCGACTCATTACTTTCCTTCGACTTCTGTTTTACTTGTGAGAGTGGAACATGTAAGTTACTATTTTGAAATAGAGTCGTCCAGCAGTTTACAAAGACATGCTTGGTTATTTTACTTGTAGAGTAAAGTGAGATGAATTCTCAGACAAGAGAGTGGAAAATATGAGGAGGGATAATTATCATGTGATGACGTTTTGTCTTTAGTGACTTTTACGAAATATTTTTTTTAACATTGTGGGGACAAAGTAGATGGACTTCTACCATTTAGTGACTTGATAATGTTGGATTTTGACCTAATTTTTTAAAAGAGGAAATTTTGAACCTCGTCTTTTTCATGTCTCGTAAATAGAAGCTTCACCTATTTCACTTTAATACTGTGATTATCAAACTAGACAGGCCAGGCAGGTTTGGTAACTTCACTATTAGAATGAAGTGAGTTGAATGGGTAAATCAAGAGGCAAGAAAGGCAGAGGGGTTAAATAAAAATATGATGGTTTTTTGTTATTTCAATTTATATTTTTTAAATTTTGTGTTAATGAATATATTTTTTATCATTTAGTGGTATGAAACTGTAACTTCCTGGACTTTTTTAAGTTAAAGGCAGAGGTGAAGTGAAGTAGAAGTGCAGCTTCAAATCAAGATAGAATAAATTATGAGGGATACAATCATAACGTGATGGCCTTTTTTATCTTTGGTGTTTATAAATTTTATGTGGGCCCACTAACCCTATCATAATTACATAGTTTCTTTCTTTATTAGTAATATTAGGTGGGTCCTACAAATGTCGCATTAGATAGCATCTACCATGACTAGTATTAAGCGGGTCCTATACTACCAACATTAAATTGGTCTCATACTAATTACCAACATTGGATTGTGTGATAATGATTAGTTTGACATCATTAAATGAGTCTCATTGTTCAATAGCCCCCCTAGTGATTACTATAATTAGATTGTTAAGATGACTATTGATATCAAATAGGTCGCACACTGATTTTTCATAGATGGGTTCCTCAATGATGTCTAACACTCGATCGGGCTTTCTGTTATAATCATCATTAAATGCATTATATTATTGTTGTTAATATTTGATGGACCCATATTGATGAAACGACATTGCTTGTGATTTTTAACATTTAGTCCAATATTTTTTTAATTAAATGGGTCCTACCATGGTTACCAATATTAAATAACTCTAGTTTGATTACTTATTAATGGGCCGTCATTGGGTCAATCATCATGGTTTCTCTATTCATTTCTTGTTTCGGTGCATCACTTACCAGGGGGGACCTATTGGATCCAAATCCAATGCCAACGGACTAAATTATGCATATATATAATCTCTATAAAAAAAATAGAAGGCCATATTTTAAAGTATTTTAACTTTTAATGTTTTATATATTAACACAATCTTCAATATATCTCCTAAATTTATAGTATCTCAAAAAGATTGTGACAAGACTAAACTAATATATAAAAAAAAATCAAAAGAAAATCTATAAATTCTTTTAATGGTATTTTTATTATTTTTATGATCTAAATTATGGTTTGTATTCTGCAATACTTTCTCATTAATATCTTCACGAAAAAAACCCCAAATTTAAAATATCCCGAGATTGTGGAATACAGTAATTTATATTTGTAGCAATGATTAATACAAGGCACCGGAATGTAATTAGGGCAATGGAAGCCGATGTGTATTTATGGAGGAGCCCATATTAAGCGTTGGCCTTCTTTGTGCTGCCAACATTTGCTCATATTTTGGTCTTAACCCTTTCCCTTGTACGTGAAGTGAAGAAATCAGTTCATAAAAAATAAAATATAAAGTCGATGATGAGCATTCATGCTATCAGACAATCAATGGATCCAGCTCTTTGACGAGTGGTAGTTGATCACCGATTAATCGAGCCATTTGAAATTACGAAAATATCACCATCCACTATATATATATATATATATGCTTTAGATTTGTTATTAAATTACTATAGCAAGAGCTGAAAAGTATTTTTCTCCACTCAATTCAGTTATCCGTTTCTTCCTCTTTTGGATTAATTGCACAGTGAAAAAATAATTAGAAGGGTCTTGATTGAAGCCATAGCTAGAAATCATTGACATTGGTGGTTTTTCTTTTTCTTTTTCTTTTTTTTTTAAGTAAAGATGCAATAATTTTTTCGCCTTGTTTTTCCTCACAGTAGACGGAATGGCAGGAGAAACAGTTCTGTCAATCGTCTTTCGACAGTTGCTGAGCACGTTGAGCTCCCCTATCCTAGATGAATTTTGGTTGTTGTGGGGTGTGAAAAACGAGAAACAAAACCTCCACAGCAATCTGTCAAGGATTAAAGCCGTGCTTGAAGATGCAGAAAGGCAGCAAATTGACCTGATGACCGACAGAGATCGCCTTGAAAAGCTTAAAGATGTTGCCTACGATGCGGAGGATCTATTTGATGAGTTCCTATTCGAAGCTCTACGAAGGAAGGTTGAGAATCAAGATGGCATGGGAAGAAAGGTAGGCAACTTCTTCTCGCCTTCGAACCCACTCGCTTTTCATTTCAAGGTTGCACATAAGATGAAAGAGCTGAGGAAACGATTTGAAGAACTTGCGGAAGAGAATAACAATTTCCAACCGTTGGTGGGAGTTGCTAGAAGCCGGCCTCAGATCTCAAACCCAAGAGAAACTTCCTCGGGTGAGCCTGACACGGGTGTTATTGGGAGAGTTGATGAGAAAGGAAACTTAATAGATTCACTACTCTACTCTGGAAATGAAGAGGTCCTCTCGGTCATTCCCATTGTTGGTATGGGGGGACTGGGCAAGACCACGCTGGCTCAATATGTCTATGATGATGGAAGAGTGGTGAGTCATTTTAACTTAAAGATGTGGGTCTATGTATCTGAGGACTTTGATGTGGGAAGGATTCTAGCAAAAATTTTAGAATCTGCAACAAAGAATACTCCCACTGACGGATCAAGCAAGGACCTCTTAATCAGTCGTATTAAAGAAAACCTAAGTGGGAAGAGGTATTTACTTGTTTTGGATGATGTTTGGAATGAAGATTCTGAGATGTGGGACAGGTTGAGAACAACACTTCAATGTGGTGCTAAAGGAAGCAAAATATTAGTCACCACTCGTAGCGATACAGTTGCGAGAAGAATGGATGCTCTTCCTAGACCTCCTCTGAAAACACTGTCGGCAGCTGAATCTTGGACTTTGTTCGAGGAAGTGGCACACCCGCCTTCAAGCTTTGTATCAATTGGAGAGGAAATAGTAAGAAAGTGTGGTGGTGTCCCTCTAGCAATCAAAATATTGGGAGGCATGTTGCGAAATGAAACAAGTGAAAGGGAGTGGCGGTCGGTGAGGGATGGCGAACTTTGGAAGCAAACAGATGAGAAGGAAAAAATTTTATCCATATTAAGACTAAGCTATGATCATTTGACATCATCTTTGAAGCAATGCTTTGCGTATTGTGCTGTAATTCGCAAAGGGCGTCGATTTGATAAAGATGAACTAATCAAGCAATGGATAGCCCAAGGCTTCATTCATCCGGATGATGAAAATGAACGCCTAGAAGAAGAAGGCGAAAAGTATTTCAATGCACTATTGCGGAGGTCCTTGTTTCAGGGTGAAGTGAAAACTGCTAGCATTAAGATGCATGACCTTATACATGATCTTCTTAGATCTATTGCAGGAAAAGAATGCTTCGTTGTGGAAGCATCTATGATGAATGATTTAACTCGTCATTTAGCATTGGGCAATGATGAAACTCGTCATTTAGCATTGTGCAATGATGAATGGGCTGGAGAACCAAAGAATTCGGATGCATTGAAGAAATGTATGAAACTCCGTTCAATGATTACAGCTCGTTCTATTGATATTAATGTTTGCTTGAGCTTCAGGTGCTTAAGGGTGTTGGATTTAAGTTGCAAAAGAAGTATTCACTTCCTGCCAAATTCAATAGACAAGTTGAGACATCTTAGGTACTTTGACATCTCATATACAGGGATTACACAATTACCTGAGACCATATGCAACTTACACTACTTGCAAACACTGAGAGTCTTCGGCATTCCCCTCAAGAAGTGGCCAAAGAATATGAAGAGAATGATTAGCCTTAGACATATTGAGTTTGATGGATGGCGGGATTTTCCCTTACCAAAAGGAATTGGAGAGTTAACTTTTCTCAGGACGTTGCCAAAATCAGAATTTATTATTGCTAAAGAGAGTGGAGCTCGAATAGAAGAGTTGAAAGGTTTAAATCTGCTTTGGGGAAATATTCACATTGGAGGGCTTGATAATATAGGAAGCGTTGAATGTGCTGTTGAAGCAAACTTAAAGGCGAAGAAATATGTCAATTCTTTGAAGTTATCCTGGTCTGGTGGTGCCGAAACAGTAACCGCAGAAGGAGGTGCAAAGGAAGTGATTGAGGTCCTTGAACCTCATTCAGATCTAAAGGAGCTATCGGTTGTGAATTACATGGGCCTGGGATTTCCAAGTTGGATGACGGAAAAACTTACAAATCTAAAGAAAATATCACTGTGGTCTTGCAAGAGTTGTGAATGGCTGCCTCCTCTTGGGAAGCTACATTCCCTTGAATCACTTGATATATTCACAATGGATGCTGTAAAACACATTGTTGAATTTGATGGAAGCCACAACTACAAAGATTTATTCCCATCATTGAAAGACCTTCGTCTCAGGAATATGCCAAATTTGGAGGGATGGTCATCTCCACAAGAGGATGGCGATGGTGATGAGCAAGTGATCTTCAAATGCCTCCGTACATTGAGCATCTCTAATTGTCCAAAACTAACACGACCGCCAAGGCTTCCTCTTCTTCCAAGTCTTGAAAGTCTCGAGATTAGTGAAATGAGTTGGGATACGATAGAGATACCTAATTTGGAAAGATGGTCACCACATGAAGCAGATGATGGCACTCCAGTGATCTCCCGTTCCATTCGTACATTGAGCATCTCTAATTGTCCAAAACTGATTTGTTTGCCTATGTTTCTTCTTCCAGCACTTGAAGAGTTAAACATAAGTGGAGTGGGTTGTGAAAGGATAGAGTTTTCCAGATCTCACTTACTGAAAAGCGTCTACCTCTTCGACATGCCCAACTTGGAGAGATGGTCGCTACAAGAAGTGGATGATGATAAAGATGAGCAAGTGACTTTACATTCCCTTCGTACTTTGAGAATCTCTGAATGTCCAAAGCTGATTTGCCTGCGTCAGTTTCTTCTTCCGGCTCTTGAAGAGTTAAAGATGAATGGAGTGGGTTGTGAGAAGATAGAGTTTTCCACATCCAAGTCTCTGGCAAAAGTCAAGCTCAGCAAAATGCCTAAATTGGAAAGATGGTCACCACAAGAAGCAGTTGATGATGAGCAAGTTGTCTTCGATCGCCTCGTTGAATTGGTTGTCACAGAATGCCCTACGATGGTCCGCTTGCCCCATTTTCTTCCTTCACTTGAAGAATTAGAAATATCTGAAAGCAATGAAATGTTATTAGGGTCAGTGGCCAACTACACCTCACTTTCCGAGCTCTCTATCAAATTATTACCAGAAGTCAAGGGTTTGCCGAAAGAATTAGGGCCAAAACATACCAGCCTGCGCAAATTGACAATTGTATGTTGCCCAAAATTAATTTCTTTGTCAAATCAGTTGAAGAATCTCCTTGCTCTCAAAGAATTGATTGTTGAAGGGTGTAATGATCTGGTGCTATCATTGCCCGATGGATTGCAGCAGCAGCAGCAACAATCTCCTCCTCTAAACTCTCTTGAGCTGTTGAGCATAAAAAACTCGTGTGAGAAGCAAATCTCATTTCCAGGAGATGGGATTGTGTTGACCTCTCTAAGGTTCTTGACCATCGAGTCCTGTGGAAATTTTGAGTCCATAACGGCTGATACGTTGCAAAACCTCATCTCACTTACAATTGAGGGCTGTCCAAAGCTGGGGTCTTCTCTAGTTTCTTTGGAAAATCTCAAATCGCTTCAGTATTTGACGATCTTAAAGTGTCCAGAGTCAGTTATGATGAAGTTGCTAGAGTCTATGGAAAACCTTACATCACTCACTTCTTTACGCATTAAAGATTGCCCTGATATGAGGTCTTTGCCACAGTCAGTAAAAACCTTCACATCACTCACTGCTTTATGGATTAAAGATTGCCCTGATATGAGGTCTTTGCCAGAGTGGGTGGGAGACCTCACGTTGCTTCAAATATTAGGTATTTCAGAATGCCCATGTATGATGTCTTTGCCAGAGGGGCTGCAACGCCTGAAAAATCTCGAAGAGTTGTGGATAGGTGGATGCCCTGTTTTGGAAAGAAGACTGCAACGCAACAAGGGCCAGGACTGGCATAAGGTAGCGCATGTCGGAGGAATTGCAAGTCAAGACTTCGAAGGGGACGGGAGCAGTGACCAGTGTCCACATCTATTATTGCACTCACTGAAGAAACTAGAGAAGCTTCTTCCTTTGCCCTCCTGCTGCTCATCTTCTCCATCTTATTCTCCTCCTTCTACTTGATGATCATGGATCATCATCATCATCATCGTCAAATCACGTCCAGATCATGAGGGAAACCGGGTGAGTTAATCTTCATCTCCATCAACAAATTTCATTCCATAGGCACACTTACCATGGTTTAGTCGATCCCAGCAACTTCTCATGCTTATTAGAATTCTCATCTATATATCATAAAAGTTGTTATTCTAATAAGAAAGAAGGCCTTGGGCTTTTGTTACCTGCATCTGCGGAATCTGAGCTGGACTGGACCATGCTTCTGTTACACTTTTCTGACAATTGGATTAGAATCAAATATAATTAAAATAGACAACAATACGTGTGGAGCAATTATCATATTGTCCCCAATTTGTATTGTTTTTGGCTTTCCAGGTGTGTTTTTGATCATGTGGCCTTTGATTGTAATGAATTATCCCACACTCTATATATAATTGAATCTTTTTAATTTTCATTGTGCTTACCATTCTTTTCTTTACAGGTGAATTGTGGCATTTGAAGTTGTATTAAAGGTATTTTCAGCTTCATTCTGGGAATACTGGCCATTAGCACCACCCTAATATGTTAAAGACTCAGCAGAGTGATTTGGTGGTTACTGGTTTGACAGAGTCCCAAGAATCCCACTTTTATATTTATTTTTAGTTTTAACTAAAAGATTACTTAACTTCTCACTCGTTGCTTGGTCTCTCTTGAAAAGCTATAAGTTTTGAGTTCTTTACATAATTTAGTACGTGTGATTCTTCTCTTTGCAGGTGTGGATTGCTGGAGTTTAAAGAGTCATAGGGATATTGGCAACTCCTTAATGGTATTGGGTCATATCAACTTACCTGATGATGTTGTTTGAATTTATGATTGTATTCTCTGGGATGAGTTTTTCTTTGATTTTCATTGAACTACTTTTGACTGTTGTGGTTTTATTGTAGGTCTTGAGGTGACCTTAGTTTTCTTATTGTTCACTTGCTTGACACTCAGCTGAGTTTTGTATTTTTACCTCTTGTATGTTTGAAAACTATATTGATGACAGATGTAATCCTCATTCCTCATGACTTGCTTAATTCCTGTGTACTCCAAACAAAAAGGCCCTAAGTGATGTTTTGGTAATTAGGTCATACTCATTGGCTCTTTAAGTTACTATTCAGAAACAACAAAAAGCTTTTAACAGTTCTGCGAGTGGGAGTATGTATATACCTCTTTATTTGTTCTCATATGGATCACATATCGTAATAACCCTTTCAAATGTGATGGCCATACTCGATGTAGAAATGATCAAATAGTAACTTCATGGTTATTTATACCAAAAAGAAGAAAAAAACTCTGCCTGTGATGTTTTCAGTGTTTGTTATTTTTATGGTACATCTTCTTGGTAATAACTTATGATGATAAGATTACTCCTTTTTGTTGTTGTAATATTGAGATAACTCTTTTTTAATTGTGGTTGTTGTTGTTGATTATATTATGAAGATAAGTACTGCCATATGGTCTCCTCTATGGCAACATACATCTGAGTTGTCTGGCTTTCAATCACATGCATCCACAGTGAAAGCTGCATTCTTGCCTCTAGTAAAGTTCTAGAATGCACTTGTGCTTCAGAAAGGATTCTGCAAATATAGGAAAATTATTATAATTTTCCATGCAAATCACAGTTTCATTGTTTGGTGCAACAGATTTTCCTCATGAAAAGGAGAAAAATGAATTATCTTTTCTCGATAGAGTGGATTTTAATTTCCTTTGGGAAAACAGAATTCCTCTCACATAGAAACAAAATTCAGCAAAGTGTAGAAACCTCTCTTGCTTCTTTTTTCTGTTTCTTGTTTCTTGTGCACCTAACTGTAGTTTCTGGTAGAACAGAGCATGAGGAGATGGAAAGCCATGCTAGTAGAAATGCTACAATAGGAAGTAGAAGGGACCAGCATGTAACTTATGGTGTCACGAGAAGAAGGTACTACAATGAAGAGCATATTGAGGAGATTCATTCTAAGATAGCAGATTAATAAGTATGGATATAAGATAAAACTTTGTAATGGTTGACCATCCTCTTCATAGTTGAAGATTGAATGTTCATTTCTCATGATGCAAAAAGTCACCAATATGAACTGGGGTAATTTTGCTAAGTCCTTCCATGGCGGCATAGCTAATGGGTGGTTTGCAATTACCCCATGGGCCTCGATTTGGCTTTGGTTTTATTTTTCCTTCCTTCTTTTCAAGTGTCTATTTTGAATTGATTTTGAACCTGGCCATTGATTGTAATTCAAGGGATGATTATCACCCTCTCTTTCTATTTAATTGATCCTTATAATCTTCATTTTGCTTACCATTCTTTTCTTTTTAGGTGAAGTTTGGGCTGTATCATTTCAAGTTTAATAAAGAATTACAGGTATTTGAGCTTCATCCAATGAACATTATTTATTTATTCTTTTCCTCTGGTTTGATTTTTGTGGTGTGATCGACTTGGTGTTAATTATGTAATCTTAGTTTCCCAAATTGATGAATTGTTCTTTGGGTCAATGACCTCAATGATAGCCACATCATCAAAAAAAGAAAAATAAATAAAAAAGAAAAAATCTACCTCATTTTGTATTGGCCTACTGATATAAGATGTTATTTTCAACCAAACATATTTTGTGCAATTTTCAATAGGTTAGATTGAATTTCTCTTTTGTTTAAAGAGCAATAAACTTTTTTTTCATTTTTTACTTTAGAGCAAGGTACGTTGGTTTGTAGATTGATTGTATTGATATACGTGCGTTCCTACGTACATCTATACACCATTATTTTATTTTATTTTCATTCTTTTGATGTTGTAAATTAAAGTACTAAAATCCTAAGATAAAATCATGGAATAATTGCAACTCTTTACATGTGGTATATCATTTGCCACCTTTTATGCATGCTTCTCTCCTGAAGTGGAAGCATCACAACAGGAAGACAAGATGGACGAGGGAGTAAGTGTATTAGGGGTGGCTGATCCAAGCTCTTGATTTTTGTCGCTCAAACTTCGACAATTATTTGTAGCCAAACTTATTCTGATAAAATCTTATAGTGACTTCTGCGAAGAGATATGATTGACATGAGTAAGCTAATCTGTATAAATGAAAAAAATTGGTACTAGTAAAAATTGATAATAGAAGAACTTTCCAACTATTATTGTTATTTCGTTATATAAACTACAATAAATTACTCATATGACGTAGATCATGGCCTGGTGGGTAAAGTACTCGCTCACTTAAAAAACTTAGAATGCTTGAGCTACAGCACACCCATTTTTTGTGTTTCCAAACCCCAAGCTAGCGTCTTTCCTGGTAAAAGCAGCAAAGATTTCTTTGTAAATGATCTTTTTTTCTTCTCTTAAAGCCTGTTTGTTTGCTTCAGAATACATAGAAAGTGAATATTCAAAGTCATATGAGTTCCACCAAATGGTTTTTCAAGAAGTGAAATGTGAATGATATGAGGTGAGGGACGAAGGATGTAAGATTGCAATGCAGATGGGACCTTGCCTTTCCTATGACTTGAAATACTTGTGATGACTGTATTGATTTCCCATCATATGTTGATTCGCTTCCAATCAAAGGAGAGGTTCTTTGATGGTCATTTTTGTATATTCATCTTGGAGCTTCATTTTTAAGTACTTATGGCATGAACACTTGTATTCATGTATTCCGTGCACACAAACAGGTCCTTAATGAGTGGGACGCTATTGAAACTCATGTATTTATACAAAAATTACAACCAATAATCAAAAGATCATTCATGATCCAATTAGGATCAATCTAAATTTAAGAAAAAGTAAATTCGACAAATCAATAAAGATTGTCCTAGAAGTCTTTCTAAAAGGGTATGATTCTGATCTTAATAGCCGGTTGTGATCTTAATAGACGGTATATCAGCCAATACACATGCAATACATGTATCATGCCAATTCTGTGAATTTTTTTTGCCAAATCCATGATTTAGCGAGTCAAAATTTTGATATTATTGGCTGATTCGGATTGTTTCTAACCAATGTTTTAACACTTGGTCCTTAGCACTACCCTGCAATTGGCATAGCTTTGGTGGCTTGACAGAGTCACAAGAATTCTACTTTGTCTACATGCTTACATTTACAGTTCAAATATAAGCTTACCTGACTCTCCACTCCTTGGCTTGGTTTATAGTTGGCTGTTGGCAAGCTACATGTTTGAGTTTTTTCCCAAATTTAGGAGCACTAATGATTTTTCTCTTTGCAGGTGTGAATAGTTGGAGTCATAAAGAATAGTAGGGATCTTTGCAACTTCTTATTGGTATGGGTAATTCATGGAGTTCAAAAAAAAAAAAAAAAAAAAAAAGAATCCTTATGATGTTGTTTGAACTTATGGTTGTGTTTTCTGAGTGGCTTAATTTGGCTTTGGTTTTAACTATGAATTTACTAGTGTAATTGTACTATGTGGATCTTGCTTGTTTATCTTTGGTTTGTTCATATTTATTTGTTTGAAACTTAAATGATTCTCTATTTCTACCTTTTGTATGTGAGCAAATTATATTGACCATGGATGTAATCCTAATGACTTGATTATCTTCAAGTGGGGCCCATCATTTAGTCATGGAGGGTTATGATGAGATGAAATATTTGTGGAAAATTCATATCCTGAGAAATATTTCCATGAGCAACTTGTATTGATGTTTTGGTATTATATGATGATTAGATCATGGACATTGGTCTGTAATTCAGCCTTCCAAAACCAATGAAAAGCTCTTCTTTTGTATAAAGGGTTTTCCCTGCACTGTTTTGAGGGAAGTCAATATATTCTTACTTATCTTACAAAAAACAAAAGGGCCCTCTCTTAACAATTCTGAGTGGTAGCATGTATATACATTTCTGTATGTAATCAGGTGGAATACATGTGCTAACAACCCATTCAAATGTAAGGGTTGTGTATTCAATGTAGACATGCAGCTAGCCACTTGATCACTTTATTATTATTATTATTATTATTTTCAATTATTGTTATCTTTCATAATGTCTTATTTTAATAAGAAGTTGTGATGATGTTAGATAACACTTTTTTTCAATATTTGATCTTTTCATCCCCAATCTCATCAAGTCTCTCTCTAATAGTTTGTATCCTGTTTGCAATCCTAGGCTGTGATACGAGTTTTTTCAAGAACAGAAGAGGTGAGAATGAGCAAGCTCTTACCTTGTCATCACTTGCATGGCTTTCTGATGTGAGATGGAGTATTCTCCACTCATCTAATACATCGTTCATGTCATAAGCAACGTCTTTCAGCTTCTTCAACCAGTCTCTTGCTGATTTGTTTTCCATCTGTTGAGTCTCTGCATCGGTGATGAGAGCTTGGATGGCTGTGAAACTACTGGAGAGCCTTTTCAATTCACCCTGGTGATGAGTGCATCTGCCATGATCTCTCTCTCCCAAGGATTGTTCAATTGAAGGAGAGAGAATGGGATGGATGATGATGAAGAATAACTGATTGAATGGTTTTCTAAAGTCATTAGTCTCCTTGCCTTTGGATGGGTCTTTAGGTGGAATTTAATGTCAAGCAAAAGTCAGGAAGGAAACGAGATGGAAACATATATGATTGTTACTGGCTCTGACTTTACACACATAGGTAGACTTTTAACGGCCAACATGGATATGTTAATGTTTACTTGTGCACTCTCCTCTTTTTTTTTTTTTTCGCTCACTTGGCTCAGTGGCCAAGTTGGAGAGGAGTAAAACCACCCATCTGGGATTGATCCCTGGTGGGTGGGATGGGAGTAAGAGCCTTTACCAGTAGATCATCCCCAAGTTCTCTTATGCACTCCGTTGTTAGAGTTGATACTTAGGAAGGATTTTGTTTTATACTAAAAGGAGGTAATTTCCTTGTCATCACTTTAGAACCCCAATATGTAGATAACATATAATTTCGAGGGGTAGCTCAGTTGGGCTAGGACCACGGTTTATTCCCGGAGGTTGAAGGTTCAAAACTGTACTACCACATTGTGCCCACGAGGGTTTTACTTGGGGGTTAGTAGGGATTAGTCCGGCCCAAAGGGCTGAGACACCCTCCGTTACGAAGGAAAAAAAAAAAATGTAATAACATATTTGGCCTTTCAAATTGCTTCGGGTCCTCTGGCTTCTAACCGAGGTCTTACACTTTAGGGGTGCTCATGGGCTGGTCCTGGATATGTAATTAGGGCCTGATTAGTAATTGGACCGGGTCAGCCCGAGCCCGATCCGGGCCTAGCCTATTTTGGGCCAGGCTTGGATATGTAATTAGGGCCCGGTTAACAATTGGATCGGGCTTGGATTAAGTGATGGAAAGCCCATAGCCCGGCCCAGCCTGGCTTGTGTAAGAAATGCATGTTATTTAATTTAATTAGTGCTCTAATGCCCACGACAGTGATGAAAAACCCAATTCAGCCTGTCCGGATTGATTAAATGGGCAAGCTCAGGCCATAACTTTTATGGCCTGTGTCGTGCTTGGGCCAGTGTTTCTAAAGCCGGGCCGGACTTGGATATGCCTTAGACTGGACCATGAACACCCCTATTACACATGAGACCCATGTTGCCAGGGGCCCGATCTGCAGTCATTCAGTAGGCCTAGGCATTTGTTTCTGCCCATCTGATGCTTGTGGGCATTTTGATTGGTAAGATTTAGGTTATGGTCCATGCACTTTAGCTGACCTGATTGATCCAGCAATGCCACATCTAGATTCCTTTGATGCTCATACTTAAGCTGGCCGCATTCCTCAATGGAGTGGAGGATGGTGATTTGATACCTATTTGATTTTTTTTTTTTTTTTTTTCATGCGTCAGTTGTCATTGGAGAACAAAGGCAGACCCATTGATACATTAATGATGGGAAAGTATGGGCCAGAAGGCCTTCTGAATGTGTGCCTTTTTTTGTCTAGTTACAGGTAAAACCTCTCTTGCTTCCTTCATTGCAAAAAGGATAGCTCTGATTTCTGCTTCTTGAGAGGAATAGACTTTTGGCCCATCAGAAAATCCTGCACCCAAAAGCGAGCCATTAAATCATAATGAATAACTGAAGGCAGCCTTCCCATCAAGGGATCTAAAGGCCGCATCCGAGCAAATGACAGCCAAGTCCTCTTTCATCCTCAATCTAAGATCATTATCTCCTCCTTTATTTGAATGGTTCGGGGTAAGATTTCATAAATATTGTAACTGAAGAAACCATTAACCTTAAAGGCCCCTGAATGCATGGTTTGTGAATGTGGTATAACCTGACCCGGCGTGCTGATCCAACACTATCTATGTACATTTGACTTGCATAACTCGACCCACAATAACCGTAGGATGTCACGAGTCATGTTAAAGTTGACGCTCACAACCCATATAGATTGGTCAGATTAGCCTTGACCTGGATATTTAAACCCAGTTAAAGTTAAACTGTGTTGTGATTTGATATTTTAGTACTCAAAATATACTTTTTTATGCCGGCGGCCAAAATCAAATGCGGCCCTATTGTTTAAAATTAGATAATTAGACTCACCCCAAAGCTTATACAGGTTGAGTCTGATTAAACAGGTAATGACGTGGAGTATCCAGGCCATCTTAGAGCCCAACCCATTTTTACATGAACCCAATTGATCAAGATTGACTTTCCTTTTCTTTTTACTTATAATCATATCCACATTTTCATTACACCGCTCTCCCATGACTCGCATGCATCCAAGTGGGTTCCATAAAAAGGCTTATGTTTTCTCTGAATATAACCCTATATATTATTTATTATATAAACTTTTTTAATATGTATAATGTAGATCTAATATATCATTAATTTCAGATATACTAAAATAATACATAAATTATTTATTGTATGCATGACACAGGTGACACCAAAATTTGGTAGGATCCCAATTTGGCCAGGACTCAGTATGAAATTATTGATATAGACGGAATTTTAAACCCATCAGATTTAACTAGTAGGTGTAATCTTTTTTATATGATAGATATTTATTATAGATGATGATAATAGCAGCAGTTAAGTTTCTCTCTGTTTTTTTTAGAAGATAAGCATTCCATCCATCAAAACCTCTGTGAGATTTGTGGGCCTCATAAATATGATAGGAATTTTGAGTAAAGTTTTAAGCAGTTACTGGTTGCGCTTGTGGAGCCTCTAAAGCCCACCTGTTATCAACTGTTGAATTTTTGTTCATAGCAGGGATTTTTTTTTTTTTTTTAACAACCTTGTAAGTTTGTGCAGCTTTTGTTGGTTTGCAAGGTACTGGTGATTATGCAACCAACCCCTTCTTGGACAAGCAATTTTTCATTGCTTTATTGGATTCAAACACCTCATGTACTTTGACATGTTCTCATTGTTTGATCCTTTGTAACAATCTTTGAAATAAGTTTATTATTTTTACTGTTCATCAATGTAAGGCATTTCAATCGTGCAGTTCTTTCACAACCTGTTGTGAACATGGGTTATATCTCGTGTGTTTTGTTAATTGGATCAGTTCATCTGGGCCAGCTAGAATCCAGGCTTAGAGTTTTAGGGTATTTTGGCATTTGTATCAAGGCTTTCTTATAGCTTAAAAAAACTGATTCGACTTATAACCGACAAAAGGGACTGATTAGATCTATATCCAATGTCAACAGCCTAAATGCAATTGGTCCCCAACTCACTCTCACAGTATTAATCTGGTTGTAAATGTCAACCTGCATCCAGCCTGAATTTTAAAACGTCAAGACCCTGACCCTCAATTAATAGGTCACAACTGTTGACCCACCAATTCATTAGATGACACTCTTGCTTAGAACTCATGATTTTAAAAGCCAATGAAAAAACAAACTTTTCTCCATCGTTGGGTGTTTGTATCATTTGTAAAATGTATTTCAAACAAGAAGATTATACTTTAACAAAATATGGAAGTCAAGGACTGAAAAATAAGTTTTCTACTAATTATTTGTTTTCTTAGAAAGCTTATTATTCTTTATTTTGTGATTATTAGATATGAATATAGTATCTCCCTGTTGGTGATTATAACTTCCTATTTTTAACACTTATGTGGCCCCCAATCATGAGCTGAATTGTTCACTGTATTTTATACTTTCTATTTCTTGTAAAATTCCGAGTACATTCAGTAATAGTTCAGTGTTTAGAAGACAGATTAGAACACAGTGAATTTAACAAGTAGTAAATACAATAAGAAGTCACTCACTGTTTGAAGACAGAAACAGGGTGTTGTTTCAGAAGTTTTGTAAATCACAGGTGATCAAGGCTAGTGCGCAGCACTATTTCCTTAAGACAAAAATCGCCCCCGCAATGGTGCTTACGAGCTCTGTAGCGTCTGTCTCCCAGGATACAGTGATCTATCACACACAGTTGCAGCACTACAAACTGAGTGTCCGGCGAACCAAAGGTGTAGCAGTACTCTCTCTTCACAATGATGACTCGAATGCAATGCAACAGCAGCAGAAAATGGATGCCAAAAAGCATGTACAAGATGCACTTAAATAGGCTGAACAAGTCTCTTCAATGGGGGGGTTGCATCTGTTCAGAACAGTGACTGTTCAATGAACAGATGCAACTTCTCAGGACACACCCTTTCAAGGGCGAAAGGACACACACCACTAATCACTAGGGACACATCCCATTTGCCAAAAGAAATTTTATTTAAATAAAATTTCTCCAAAAATAAACGGGTAGTGGGCCGAGCCAAGGCCCAACTCGCGCGTGAAGCCCAAGCCCGGCCCGGTTCGGTGCGGGGCGGGGCGGGGCGGCGCGCGTGTGGTGGTGACCCTACCTTGATCTAGGTCCTCCCTCCCCCACAAAAGTGGGGTGCCCCTTGGGGCTTATTTTATACTACCAAAGTAAGTATATTTATACCCAAGGAATGTTTTGCTCCCAAGCAATGTGGGATGCAAGTTCACTACTTCCTTTGTTTCCATGTTTAACATGTTCAAGTAGTAGTGTTTAGGAGGCAATTTCTCATTCACTCCTTAATGGATTAGAGCAACCCAATACATGTAATTAATCTACTCATGGAGTAGAGTACATTCCCATGTATTCCCACCAAAAAGGATTAGTGGGTCCCACTTAGTTTTTGGCTCAAACTTTGACAAAAGTAATGGTGCTCTAGCCATTTTTCCAACAATCCCCCACATGAATGAAATTGACTGTAAGCAATGAAATGATATGCAGACACACAGAGAGAGTACAATTGGAAATCATCTGTATAGAGAAAGGTAGCTGGTGGCCTTGAACCTTCCCTTGTGAAGTACTATCGGATTTACTGGTTGAACAGTGAACATGATGTCTTGAACTGCTCAGCCTTTGGCGTAAACCAAGACAATAGAGTTCACACAGAATCGTCCCGGACACATTTGGTTCTCATGATTGTGTTCATTTTGGCCCTGAACAATGCCTGGTTTCATGAGTGCTTTAGAGAATGTAGCCTTATCATTCTCATAGAATCGGCCCAGTTCACACCCACATAGGTGATTCTTATTAAGAGTATCCTGCTATACCCCATCTGATTATCCAAGATATAAGAATCATTAAAAGCTTGCTTATCCTATTTACCGCTGCAGGTATCACTATTAATATCATAGGAATGAGCAGGAGATGTTATCTCCATAGTGATATCGTGAAGTTACACACAATTCGGTTGTCCCTTTGAACCTAGATCTTGGGATCTCCAGTCAACTAGGTAGGGTTTCCATTATGGCGACTTTTCATACATAGGCTTTAAACCCATTCCCCTCGATGAACGATGTACTTGCTCTCTTGCTAATCCTTTTGTAAGAGGATCTGCAATGTTATCAATGGACTTTATGTACTGAATTGTCATAATGCCATTAGAGAGCAGTTGTCTCACGGTATTATGCCTTCGACGAATGTGTCGAGACTTACCGTTATACATTTTACTTTGTGCCCTTCCAATTGCTGATTGACTATCGCAATGAATGCAGATAGGAGGCACAGGTTTTGACCACATTGGAATATCTTCTAAGAATTGACGAAGCCACTCAGCTTCTTCGCCAGCTTTATCCAATGCAATGAACTCAGATTCCATAGTGGATCTAGCAATGCAAGTTTGCTTAGACGATTTCCATGATACCGCTGCACCACCAAGTGTAAATAAATATCCACTTGTGGAGTTTGAATTTTTGATATCGGATATCCAGTTGGCATCACAATAGCCTTCAAGTACAGCTGGATATTTAGAGTAATGCAATCCATAGTTTTGGGTGTATTTTAAATATCTTAAAACCCGAACTAAGGCCTTCCAGTGGTCTGCTCCTGGGTTACTTGTGTATCTACTCAATTTACTAACCGCATATGCAATGTCTGGACGAGTACAATTCATTACATACATTAGGCTGCCAATTATTTGCGCATATTCTCGTTGTGATATACCTTTTCCATTATTCTTGGATAAATGGATACTAATATCTATAGGTGTCCTTGCTGGACTGCTATTATCTTGATTATATTTCTTGAGTATTTTCTCAATATAATGTGATTGAGATAATATCAGTCCATCCGATGTTTTAGAAATCTTAATTCCTAATATGACATCAGCAACACCCAAATCTTTCATATCAAAGTTATTGTTCAACATCCTCTTGGTAGCTTGAATGATTGCATTATTGCTACCCATAATGAGTAAATCATCAACATATAAGCAAATTATGACACAGCCATTGTTAGTGTTCTTGACATACACACACTTGTCACATTCATTGATCTCAAACCCATTTGATAGCATTAAATTGTCAAATTTTTCATGCCACTGTTTTGGTGCTTGTTTTAATCCATATAAAGATTTGACAAGCCGACAAACTTTCTTAGTTTGACCTTGAACATTAAACCCTTCTGGTTGTTCCATATAGATTTCCTCATCTAAGTCACCATTTAAGAAAGCGGTCTTTACATCCATTTGATGTATCTCGAAATTGTATAAAGCCGCAATTGCTATTAACATTCGAATTGAAGTTATTCTCGATACTGGTGAATAAGTATCGAAATAGTCCAAGCCTTCCTTTTGTCTGTACCCTTTAACAACAAGCCTGGCCTTGTACTTTTCAATTGATCCATCTGCTTTCATCTTTCTCTTGAATATCCACTTACATCCAAGAGGTTTGCAACCTTGTGGAAGATCCACTAGTTCCCATGTATGATTTTGCAAAATGGATTCAATTTCACTATGGATTGCCTCTTTCCAACATGGTGCTTCGGGACTGGAAACTGCTTCTTTAAAGCTTTGAGGCTCATCTTCTAACAGAAATGTTAGAAAATCTGAACCAAACGTTTTTGATGTTCTAGCCCTCTTACTTCGTCTAGGTTCATCAATCTCTTGTTGGTTTTGATTACTGCTACTAGCAGTATCATGAGTTCTTTTGAGAGAACTCGATTCCTGTGATGGTTTGGAAGGAAATACATGTTCAAAGAACGATGCATTCCTTGACTCAATAATAGTATTAGGATGCATATCGGGAATCTCAGACTTGTGAATTAGAAACCGATACGCACTGCTATTATGAGCATACCCTATGAATACACAGTCAACTGTTTTTGGTCCTATTTTAACCTTTTTAGGTGTAGGAACCGCCACTTTAGCCAAACACCCCCACACTTTCAAATATTTGTAGGTAGGCATTCTGCCTTTCCACAATTCGTAGGGAGTCTTATTGGATTTCTTTTGAGGTATTCGATTGAGAATATAATTTGCGGAAAGGATAGCATCCCCCCACAAATTCTGAGGTAATCCAGAACTGATTAACATAGCATTCATCATTTCTTTTAAAGTTCTGTTTTTCCTTTCAGCAACACCATTTTGCTGAGGTGAATAAGGGGCAGTAGTTTGGTGTATAATACCATGCTGTGAACAAAAGTCACCAAAAGGTGATTCATATTCACCCCCTCTATCGCTTCTTATCACCTTGATTTTCTTATCAAGTTGATTCTCAACCTCATTCTTGTAATGTATGAACATTTCCAAGGCCTCATCTTTACTTCTCAGTAAGTAAACATAACAGTATCTTGTGCAATCATCAATGAATGTAATAAAATATTTCTTACCACCTTTAGTTTGAACAAACTTTAGATCACAGATATCAGAATGAATTAACTGAAGGGGTTCAGAAGTTCGTGCAATTGAATGAAATGAAGTTCTAGTAAGCTTAGCTTCGACACATGTTTCACATTTGATAGTTGAATCAAAATTGCATTTAGGCAAACATTCCATATTAACTAATCTACGCAAAGCATCATAGTTAACATGACCTAATCTACCATGCCACACATTAGAAGACTCAAGCATATAAGCAGAAGAATTTTTCTTATTATGTACCATGGTCATTACATTCATTTTAAAGAGCCCATCGCTCATGTACCCTTTGCCCACGTACATCCCAGATTTAGTGAGGACAAACCTATCCGACTCAAATACAAGTTTGAAACCCTTCTTGCTCAGTAGTGAGCCTGATACCAGATTCTTACGTATATCAGGTACATGCAGCACATTGTTGAGGGTGAGTTCCTTTCCAGAAGTCATCTTTAAAACCACCTGTCCTTGACCTTCAACCTTAGAGGTGGCAGAATTGCCCATGAAGAGTTGTTCTCCAGTTGTTGCATGATAAGTGGAGAACATCTCTCTAATGGAGCAAACATGTCGAGTGGCCCCAGTGTCCACCCACCATTCTCTGGTGTTACCGACCAGATTGACTTCCGAGACCACAGCAGAAAGATTGATGTCTGAAACATCAGTGGAGAGAGTGTCCAATTCTGTCATGTGGGCTTGTGCTGGTTTCTTACTTGTATTGCCTTGGTCCTTGCGTTTACGACAGTCTTTAGCACGGTGGCCTGGTTTGTCGCACACATAGCACTTCCCTTTGAACTTCTTGTTATCATTGGGACCCTGCTGTTTTGGACCATTGGGATTGTGCTTCCTCTTCTTGGGATTCTGCCCATGTTCCACTACATTTGCCTTAGCTTCAGTGAACGTTTTCCCTGCTTTCTTTTCAGATGCACGATTGTCTTCCTCTATCCTTAATCTGACAATCAGGTCTTCAAGTTTCATCTCCTTTCGCTTATGCTTAAGGTAGTTCTTAAAATCCTTCCAAAGTGGTGGCAATTTTTCAATGATGGCTGCCACTTGGAAAGACTCACTAAGAGACATTCCTTCTGCATGAATTTCATGGAGAATTACTTGAAGTTCCTGAACTTGATTGATTACTGCTTTGGAATCTATCATCTTGTAGTCAAGGAATCTGCCCACAACGAATTTCTTCATTCCGGCATCTTCAGTCTTGTACTTTTTATCAAGAGAATCCCATAATTCCTTAGCAGTCTTCAATGAACAGTACACATTATATAATGTGTTGTCTAGTCCATTGAGGATATAATTGCGACAGAGGAAGTCAGCATGCTTCCAGGCATCAACAGCAGCAACCACTTGCTTATCTGTTTCACCTTCTGTTAAGGCAGGAGCTTCTTCATGGAGGAACCTAGCCAAGTTTAAGGTGGTGAGATAGAACAACATCTTCTGTTGCCATCTCTTAAACTCAGTACCATTAAACTTTTCAGGTTTCTCCCCATTGCTCACCATAACAGGGGCAGGGGCACTGACTGGAGTATTCTTCTCAATACCCATTACTGTGAATGACCAGAAGCAAAAGAAAAGAGAGAGTATACGGAGAGTTAACAACTAACAGTACCGTAAATCAATTGAGAAAACAAGTAAACAAGTTACAGAACACACTGAAGTTCTGTAACAAATGAAATAAAAGATAAAACCAGAGTTTTACAATACTGGTTTCAGTAACAGAAGACCAGAAATACTGAAGTAATACTGATAACAGAGTGTACTCAGAACTTTAAAAGAATTTTTGTCTTAAGATTGTAAAATTCCGAGTACATTCAGTAATAGTTCAGTGTTTAGAAGACAGATTAGAACACAGTGTACAATGGATGCCAAAAAGCATGTACAAGATGCACTTAAATAGGCTGAACAAGTCTCTTCAATGGGGGGGTTGCATCTGTTCAGAACAGTGACTGTTCAATGAACAGATGCAACTTCTCAGGACACACCCTTTCAAGGGCGAAAGGACACACACCACTAATCACTAGGGACACATCCCATTTGCCAAAAGAAATTTTATTTAAATAAAATTTCTCCAAAAATAAACGGGTAGTGGGCCGAGCCAAGGCCCAACTCGCGCGTGAAGCCCAAGCCCAAGCCCGGGGCGGGGGGGCGCGCGCGCGTGTGGTGGTGACCCTACCTTGATCTAGGTCCTCCCTCCCCCACAAAAGTGGGGTGCCCCTTGGGGCTTATTTTATACTACCAAAGTAAGTATATTTATACCCAAGGAATGTTTTGCTCCCAAGCAATGTGGGATGCAAGTTCACTACTTCCTTTGTTTCCATGTTTAACATGTTCAAGTAGTAGTGTTTAGGAGGCAATTTCTCATTCACTCCTTAATGGATTAGAGCAACCTAATACATGTAATTAATCTACTCATGGAGTAGAGTACATTCCCATGTATTCCCACCAAAAAGGATTAGTGGGTCCCACTTAGTTTTTGGCTCAAACTTTGACAAAAGTAATGGTGCTCTAGCCATTTTTCCAACATTTCTTTTGTGAAAGAGTTCTGGGTTCCCAAAGCTTGCTAAATTGTATAAAGCTATGATAGATATGTTATCATTTCCTGTTCTTGTTTTATTTCCAAACAAATGCTGAAATATGTTCAACATATATAAATTTTACAGTTGCATTATTTATGTAAGTTTGATTTAATATCTTGTGTAAAAAAATCTCGAAGGTCTTGTCTATTAGATCTAGATTTTCTAAACACCGTGATGACGATGCATCATGGTGGGTCAACTACTAGCTAAGGTTTCTAGGATCTGGAAATTGGCTCATGAGATTTTTGTATTTGTAAATCGGTCCCTACTTTTTTCATTTTAATACCTTCCATGCCCCCAAAATCAATATTTCTAAGGAAAATGGGCAGTCACTATATGAGGATTGTGTTGGGTTTTTATATAAATGACAACTTTGCCCTTACATCCATTAAAGAACAATGAGTATATTATTATTTAAAAAATGTTATTATTTTATCTCAAATCATAATGGTTTCTCCATGCACATGAAGTCAAATAATGTACTTTAAAATTTTCATCAATGCAATGGTGCGTCATGTAAGGATTGGGTAAATCATAACCGATTATAAGAACATGTGTTGATTGTCACGATGATCGATTTGGATTTAATTAAATGAGCCTTGTATTGTTAAAAATAGATTTATGTAGGGTTATTTTCTCCCACTAACTGCAGTTCTTAATGTTGCATGCTTTATAAAAAAAAAAAAAAAAAAGTCTACGCTTTTGAAATTATGCGCATAATGACAAAAAAGATAAACAAAAGTGTCATTTCGCTATAAAAATCTATGGTGGTTGGAAGATTACTGATTTTGGGGACGTGAAAGGTATTAAAATGAAAATTCAAAGGGCTATTTTCAAATTCTAAAACCTCATGGGCCTATTTACAAATCTTAAAAACCTTAGAGGGTTATATGCAAAAGAAAGTTCTCAAATTTAATTGCTTGGGGGTGCACAATATTAGATACTATTATTGTGTATTGTACTTTGCATATTCCTGTGCATTGGTGAGGGACAAACTTAATGGGGCCCACTGATCATGGGACTTGTGGGGGATGGGAAGAGACACCTTGGATGAGACCATATATCAAATTTGGGCGCAATCCCATGCCTCTAACCCCTTCATCCGTGGCTCACAAATTTAATGACTTAATATTAAAGGAAAAAATTTGAACTTTGATCCAACGGTCCAATCCATTTGGATAGGTGAAAATTCAATGGGTCTAGTGTACTTAAGGGGGTTACATGTAGATGGCTCGGATGTGTTATAAAGTCAACCCTACTATGTTGTCCCTCACCCCAACATGGTGAGGGATGGATGCACATGAATATTTCCATGTATATATATTAGATCATTCCAAAGATTTTGAATGGGGTAGTGCTGTAGTAGCCCACTCTCTTCCTTAGTAGGTGTTGCTCGGTCGATGCAGATTTTGTGTGGGATGGGGTTGGTCTAGGGATGATAAATGGCCCTTGAACCTTGGCCCAACCGTGCCACGGGCTTAGCCGAGAGGGTCTATTGTAATTTGTTTCCTTGTCTTTTTGTTGCTTTTGTGTTGTTGTTTCCTTCTTTTTTTTGTTTTCTCAGTTGATGTCTTCCCTTTAAAATAAAATATAAAAAATAAAAAGCCTAACACACCCATAGTTGAATTGTATTGGCACCTTATTTTCACACACATGCGCTGGAGGATTAGATCCCTGGAAGGTTGAGAATATCACTCTTGGACAAGGAGCCTAACATAGCAACAAATAGCAAGGAGGCTGGCTAGAACTTAGAACATAAGAGACCACGTTATGATCGGTCCCTACTTTTCACAATAAAAACCAAACCCTCACATACATGATATACCCATCCTGCAATGCATGTTTAAGACGACTCTTCATTTTAATTTGACACTGGCTTTTTCTTACCAAACCGTCGATCATCTTCCTAAGCCCAAGAACATTTATGCCATCAAACTTGAGTTCATAATTCCTTGTGGACCTCAATAAATTCGTGAAAAATATCAAACCGCAGGATTCTAAAATGCCTATTTCAAACTGTGAATTGGGCTTACCCAACGGTCTAAACGTAAATTATTTATTGTACACGGATTTATTTTTCACAATTCTATTATCCACGTATCTGTTTGATATAGATACGATTTGCTAAACAGGGCCTTAGTTATATACAAGAAGCAGAAACACATTTCACCATGGAAAATACTATAAAAATTATAATATATAAAAACCATAGAAGATGAAAAAATAAAGAATAAAAAGAACCTTTAATTCTCAATTTCTGCAGAAATTGAGTGAAATCTCTACAAGAATAAAATGTCCCATAAAATAATGAGCACAGTACCGGTGGAGCACCTCTAAAATCTAAACCATTAAAAATCAGATCCTACATATTGATGCCTGGTGGGTATTAAGTTGTTATTTTAAGTTTTAAAATTCAAAGGCATATGCCGAGATAAATATTTTTATTTCATTCTATGAGTCGTTTGAGTGCAATGTCATTTTATATCATTCCCCAGCAACCGCTTTCTATTCATCGGTTGGATCCGTATGCAGACAAACAAGAAGGCTGGTCAATCTCATGGGCCATGCCCATGATGGATTTGTAACCTTAAACATATCACTATATCAGACATAAACAGTATGGTCAAATAAAAGGCCAAAGCCAACCCCAAGGGCTAGCCCAATTGGGGAATTTACGAGGGTCTCTCTAAGCCCCATAGGAATGAGTCCAGCCCAATGAACTGAGACACGCTCTTTAATAAATGCAAAAGCCAAAACGGAACTAGTTAAAATGGTTGCCATCACATTTCAATTTAAATTGTAAACAGAGTTGTCGTCCCTTGGCAAATGGAAGACCCAATTAAAAAATTTGGGACAGCCGGGCAAGAGGTACTGTGACAAAGGAAAAAAAAACATATTATGAATATATATAGAGAGACTTGGGATGGGCAATAGATGAAGACCAAATAATAAAAAAAAGGAGAATTTTCAAAAAAGATATAAATTCTATGGCTCATTTTTAAAAAATACATGAAAATATAAATATCTAAAAAAAAAAAAAAAAGAGGTTTTGCACAACTCTTCCTAACAAGTCTTTTTCACAAAATCGTTTTAAAAATGATAAAAATACCCTTCCCTTATTATAGATTCTTGTCTTTTATTAAACTTTTTCCTCCACAAAACCAGCCATTATGATTTGTTGAAGTGGGACCCACAAGGTCATTTTGGTTGGACTTAAAAAAATGATTTGTTATTACCCGTTTTCCTCCTCAAAACCCATCATTTTAAATAGTTGAAGTGGATCCCACTAAGTCATATTAAGTTGAACTTCATCATTTTTCTTAAATGAATTATTAAAGGTAAAAAAATGAAAAATGATATAAGAGTATTTTTGTCATTTTTTAAAATACTTTATGGAGATGATTTGATTAGAAGAATTGTGGAAAACTTTTACTTTTTAAAAGAATTAAATCTTCATGTACTTTTTTTTTAGAATAAAACGCAAGCTTTATTTATTATTAATTTTTTTTTTTGGAGATTTCTTTTAAGAAAGACATCGCACTAATGGCCATAAGGTGAAGACCGGACAAAAAAAACCATGGAACTGATGGACAGCAGGTGAATATCCAATTAAAAAGTCTTGCTTTTGGTAAAAGGTGAAGACCCAATAAAATAGATTTGGCACTGATGAGCCATAGGTGAATACCCAAGCAAAGAAAGACTTCGATACGTGTGAGGGGCAGGTGCATGAGTATTTATCAAATAATAAATAAAAAAATAACAAAAAAAAAGTTCAATGGAAGACCGACATTGAGTGTTGCCGTGCCTTGATAAATGGAAGACCCAATTAAAAAATTCGAGCAACAGCTGGGCTAGATGGTGACCCAATAGAAAAAGACTTGGGATGGGCAATAGATGGAGAGTGTCGAGTGGAGACCCAATAAAAACATAGAAGATTCAATAAAGAAAGACCTCGGATGGGTAGCAGGTGAGGACCCAATAAAAAAAGACTGGGCACTAGTGGGCATTAGGTGGGCAGCAGGTGATGTCCCAATAAAAAAAGACTTGGCACTAGTGGGCTTTAGGTGGGCAGCAGGTGAAGTCCCAATAAAAAAAAAGACTTGGCACTAGTGGGCATTAGGCGCTTCCTCCCAAACTGCATCCAACCAGCACAGCGAGGGCACTTTTGTCTTTTCTGTGATCATACAGCTTAGGAACAGAATGACATGGAGGTAGCAGGTAGGGCCCGAATAATTTATGTTAAATCGTAACTATTTTTTTATAACAATAATGAAAATTTTCATTCACAGAAAAGAAAGTACAAAGTAGAAAAAAAAAATCAAAGAAAGAGAGGAAGGGGATGTACAGGGAAAATGCAACACCTCCAACCCTACAAATAAAATCACACCCACCCAAAAAAGTAACCTGTCAACCATTTACATAATCACAGCTATGCAATAATTTATGTTGAATCATAACTATTGATTAGAACAAAGCATGGTTGGATCAATAAGTATGGGATCCTACTATTTCCAATATTAATGGAAGGAAGAAGTGAAGGCCAAGAACATATATCGAAAAACAGAGTACGGTTTTAAAGCATAGACAGTGAAAAAAAGTAAAAATAAAAATAAATTCAATAAAAAGAGAAGTGTTAATATCTCTATAAAAAATAGATGATATTTTGAGTAAAGGACGGTCCTCCCTCGTAATCTTACGGTTAGGACCGATTAGTAGGTCCACCTTCGGACCCCACTAATCATGGGGGGGGGGGGGGGGGGGGGGGGGGGGTGGGAAATTTCAAGTCAATGTAATACTATAACTCCTTCATCCTTAGTCCACAAGTTTAATGACTTTATATCAAATAACAAAAATTATCCTCAATCCAATGGTCTAGTCCTCTTGGATCCGTACAAATCCATGGAATTTGGTGAACCTAGGAAGGGTTGTGTATGTGTGATCTATTTGGATGGCTCATAAGGTGGGCCCCACTGGATAGTTCTCGCCATAAGATTGTGAAGACTGTTCTCGGAGGACAATTACTTGTAATGTTTTTATATATTATTGAAAATATTTTCACAATTATTTTTGTATTTTAAATACTGACTTGTATTCTACAATAATTTCTCCTTTTTTTTATGACATGAGATTCCTGAGATCTTGAACAACAATGGGACTAATTCCCCCAGTAGTGCTCACGAAACCCACTAGGCAAATTTGTGGCGATTTCGAACACAAGATTGGTAATTTGCTCTCTTAATATATTGTGACTAATCCTCACTCTTCTTACCAAAATGAGTGGGAATTTTTGACCCGGCCCATCTTTTGAGTTGGTCCCATTCCCATGTAACTTCATAGAAGTGAATTATTTCTTTAAAAGTTGAAGGAAAATACAAAGAATTATTTCTTTAAAAGATAAAATAATAAAGGCAATTATGTGTGTTATTGTGATAATTTATATCTCATTCGTTGGTTGTAAAGGGGAAAGTAACAGTTATACTTTTGCTTGGAACAGTGGACCTATGATTTAAGCTTATCACTTTTCCGTGTACATCAACAATTTTTTTTTTTTTAATTCTTATAAAAAAAAAAGAAGAAACAAGAGGATAAAGTGGACCTATGATTTATCTATTGTTGGTGGATCTGAAATAGGCCTTTCATCAGTGACGTACAGGGTTTTCAGATTCTCCGATTATGTAAATGTTTCGACCCATTGAACACCAGGTATGGAACCTTATTTAATAACACTATTTAGGTCTTGATAAGTAAATGGTTCCGATCTTAGATAATTTTTTGGACTTGGGATCTAAACAGGTCTAGTTCCAACCCGTGGACCTGACACATACAATGTAAAGGGTTAAGAATCTCAAAATAATCTCCTCCATAGAACTTTGTTGAGGCTTTCTCTAAATTTCTTCCTTGTTATGCTCGCTTCAAATTGCAAAGAGGTAAAACCTTTTCTCTGTACAAATCACAAGGAAGAGAACCTGAAATTAGTCTCTCTAATCTGCAACTCTTGTCCCTAGCTAGCCTCCTCAGCATCTTCATACTCTCTCGGTAACCCTCTCACCCTCTCTGCCTTCTTGTTTTCATTAAGAAATTTTTATTTAAGTGCTCAGGCTATACTTTTGCAGACTTTAGGGACTCTTTTGACATTAAAAATAGCAAAAGAGAACCATATATCAGTGAGGCCAGATCTTTCACTAAGCTCTCACCTCGCGTTCCAAGAGGCCAGATCTACACCTGATCTGAGCCACCCAAGAAGAGCGCGCAGTGCCCATGTTAATAGCACTCCTCTTCAAATCGTAAATCGAGAGAAGGGAAAGATATACTATGCTTGGATACAATCCATGTAGCAGACCTATATGCATAGCCGAGATCCCTTCTTCTTCATGTTTATGTTGAGTAGGATCTCTAGGACAGTTTAGACATGTCACATATGTGGGGCGACTCTTTAGATATGTGGTCCAGAGCCAATTCAAACCTCTGGCGATTTCAAGCCCCAGATCATCCTAAGGTAGGTTCGCCCCTAGCTGTGAGTGTGAGGTCTCGACTAGTGCACAGAGGTTAGTGTGTTTGCAAGTGATTTGCAGCTTGGTAATGACTGTGGACTTCAAGAGGGTGAAGGATTGGATGGAGAGTACATGAGTATGAGTTGTTTCCGTGATTTTAAATTCTAAGGCCGGTCTTCTTGCTGATCAAGATTAGGATGAGTCCATGGACTGTGCCGCCTGTACCGGATTGGTATGGTTGTACCAGTCTTAAAATATATAAAAAAAACCTAAATAAAGTTAGAAAAATAGAAGAAAAAACTAGTTAAAATGTGAAAATTGAGCTATTTAACAAGTATTCAGTCTAAATATAGTGATATAGGGATTCGGGGATGATGGTGGGTAAAGTCTTTTAAAGGTTCAATATATTGCCATAATTTCTCTGTGATTGTCTTGGGAGGAAATCCTCTCAAGAAGAATAACCTACTTGCAAATTATTTAAAATTCAAGTTCAGGTAATCACCTCAAATCACATATCCTTTAATGATAAAAAGGATCCGTGATTGTTTACATTAAAAATAAAAATTCTTTGATCTAAAAATAATAATAAATGACTTGAAATTATCATGTCTTCTCGGGGATCACCGTCTGTTTATGGATCCATCAGGTACTATCACAACTTGCTCCTATTGAGTCTATCGTTGTTGGTGATCCACTAGATTAGATTTGTCACGGTCTCTTCTAAAAGCTATAATCGTACAAATTGATGGAGATGGAGATTTGATGAAGACGCAGGCGAGATTATAAGGTTTGGTCGGTTGATGGATAGGTAAGAGAGGATGCTGATTTGTTTATTGAAATAGAAAATATTGACGGTGATAACTACGGATGTAGGATCGTACCCGGCGTGATCACAAGATCATCATAGGGCCCATTTTTGATACCATAAAGAGACTTAATATATTGCGGTAATTTCACCGTGATTGTCTTGGGAGGAAATCCTCTCAATTTATACAAGAAGCATAGTGTAATGCAAATTATTTAAAATTCAAATTTAGCTAATCTGTCTCACCTAGCTAATCTCTCCTTAACAATCCTAACAAACATTAGGTTTTCTGTAACACTGTGTTAGTTAGAATGAGGAAAAGGTAATTAGAGACAAGATTTCGTTCTCATCTGTTTGCTTGTTGTTGGCTTGCAGTCCAGGCTGCAAGGGCCTGACGTAATCAGACTTGGAATCGAACTATCCCCTGTACGGAACTTTAGTGCTGAACCGACTTGAGTTCCATCTTGTGTTTACATTCCTACTTTTGATATATGTGGGCCCTATTTCTTATGCTCAAAACACCACCCAAGCAGGAGATGTAAGAATTCTTGAAGCAATCACATTGTGGATGCCAGCCCTTAGCTCACATTCTCACCAGATGTACAAATGCTTGAAAAAAGAGCTATCGCAGGGTCGTTTTTCTCAGACACCGCATCAAAATGACATATCTCACCATACATGTGTGCACGCTTTCATTGATGATTGAACAATAGAGTCGAAATTCTAACGCGTTTGCGAAGATGTGTGGACATCGGAATATCGGTATTTCTATTTCAAGAAAAGGAATCAAAATTCCCGACATCTGAGTCGAATTCTATATATTGCGTTTGACTCCGGATAAATTCTAAATGCAGACATTGCCTCTGAGCATTTAAAGATTTCACTTGGATGACACACTTCGAGAATTCCAAATGCTATACACAAGAAATCTCCTAGTGCTTGCCACCAATTGAGTGAGCCCTATAAATAGGTTTCACTCATTCAAAATTTCCCTAAAAATGAATGACCTCCCATTGAATGGGATGTCTGCAATTGTACTCTTGAAGATGCGAAAAATAGATTGATGCCCTCTACCTTGCTTGAGATGGAAACTCCCACGTCGCATTGCTTATAGGAAAAACTACTTACTCAGATTTTACTCCAATAAAGATAATCCCAAGCAAGATATTGCATCTAATTAATCTTGTGATTAACACGAAGTTACGCAGACTTGCAATTATTTAGATTACTAAAATTTGTAGATGCCTTAGCAGGAGGGCATTTATTTTGAGAGATTCAAGTCTTCATAAACTACTTGCATGGTAAAATTTAGAGATACAAACTAATTCACGGTCAAAATCGAGATTGACACGCAACCACTTGTGAGGTAAGATTTAGAGATACAAACTAATGGACTAGTGGACTCGATCCCATAGTGGTAGCACTAGTGGACTCAACATTTGATTCCTGAAGAATAAAAAACATGGGGTTGATACCAAGAACTCTTAGCTCTAAAAGAGGGAGGAACCGTGGTCCTACCACTCGGCCAACTCTTATAAGAATCGTGATAAATATAAGTATGCATATTTGTTGTTATGTTTTCCATCAAAACAATCAATCTCCATGGTTATCAACTTGGTTTGGGGGTAAAAAAAAATTTTGGGGAATGAATTGGGTTGACCTATATTTTTTGGGCTTCAATATTCAGTAAGTGGTCCCTAATTATGTTGGCGTGGAGGAAATTACAATTCCATGGCACAAGTCATTATGGGCTTTTTTATTTTTTTTTAAAGAAACCCTCTTTTGGAGTATTTATAAATTCTCTAAAGGTGCGGAATTCCTTAATCCTCCGTTACATTTGAATATTAAAAAATTCTATAAAAAATCAAAGAGCCAAAATTTATAGAATTTCCGAGCCTATTACAGATGAGTCCGGATAGGGAGAGGCTTTACCCACGCTGACCACCATGTTTAAATTCTCTCATAAGATCCTGATTAAAGATGTGCTCACGCCATTACGTGGCCCACCATCCTTTTTTTCATTTTATCATCATGGGTCGTTTGGTCCCACATCACATCACATCACTTCAACAAATCCCATCAGCCACATCTTCTTCACGTGGTAGAGAGCCTAATTGGCTTTATCAATCAAACCCGGACACAATTTGCTGTTGTCTGTCATCCAAATGTAATGCACTATATAGTATATAGTTTATATCTCTTCGTTGATGACAAAAGGGGAAGTAGTAGCTGTAAAGCATTTGCTTTATTCAAGAGGGAGTAATAGTAAAAAACAAAATTATGTGCTTTGAATTATTTGTTCAAAGTAGATAAGTATTTATTTATTATGCTCTTCTCCCAGGGAAAAGAACAATAATAAACAGTGGTGGATCCAAGATTTTATTTAGGTGGGGCAAAACTTTTGTTAAAATTTTTTCACATTAACAATAGCAGAAGAAAAAATATATTTCATTTAAATAGACGTAAAATATTTAACTACATCAACTAACATAGAAGCCAAGAAGCCAGAATGGCTGGAAGAAGCCAGAAGGGCTGGCTGAGGTTGAGAATCGGAGGAGTGAAGAACAGAAGAACAAAGAAGGGTTTTTTTTCTTTTCTTCATTCATCGATTTTGATATAGGGCGATGGACTTCATTATATGGGCGTGGGCCTTTCTTCATGTGGGGCGTGGGCCAGTAGCCCAATAGAACTTAAAGGAGTTTTCAAATTTGACCTGGGGCATAATGTCGGTCCGCCACTGATAATAAGCTATCTGCTCTGCCTAGTTATTCGATTCATTACTTTCCTTCGGCTTCAGTTCCACTTGTGAGAGCAGAACATGTAAGCTACTATTTTGAAAGAGAGTCGTCCAGCATTTTACAATTGACATGCTTGGTGATTTTACTTGTAGAGTGAAATGAGATAAAATCTCAAATTAAGAGAGAATAAAATATGAGGAGGTATAATTATCATGTGATGACATTTTGTCTTTAGTAACTTTTACGAAATATATTTTTTACATTGCGTGTACGAAGTAGATGGACTTGTACCATTTAGCTACTTGATAATGTTGATTTTGACCTTATTTTAGAAAAGGAGGAAATTTTGAATTTTAGTAATTTTAATATTACCGCCTCATCTTTTTCATGTCTCTTAAATAGAAGCTTCACCTAAGTTCACTTTAATATTGTGATAACCAAACTGGACAGGCCGGGCATGTTTGGTAACTTCACTATTAAAATGAAGTGAGTTGAATGGGTAAATTCAGAGGCAAGAAAAGCAGAGGGGTTAAATAAAAATATGATGGTTTTTTTTTATTTCAATGTAACTTTTATACTTTTTTTCAAAGAATATATTATTTTATCATTTAGTGGATGAAAATGTAACTTCTTGGACCTTTTTTAGTTAAAGGCAGAGCTGAAGTGAAGTAGCAGTAAAGCTTCAAATCAAGATAGAATAAATTATGAGGGATCCAATCAAAACGTGATGGCCTTTTTGTTTTATCTTTAGTGGCTTGATAAAGAGTCTTTTTTACTTTTTTAGTGGCAAGATAGAATAAATTATGAGGAACAGTTTCAGAACCGGTTTCTTGGCTCCAAAACTAGAACCAGAACCATATATGGGACAGGTTCGGATCCGGGTCTGGGTAAATAATGATATCTAAAAAACATGATTTTTAGGAGAAATTTTTTTAAATTGAGGTAATATGTCAGGTCTCGGGTCTATGGGTCTGAACCAAGGTGGAACCGAACCCGGAACCATTTATTTATCGGGGCCTAAATAAGGACCTAGATCCGATTTTTAGCGGGTCGGAACCTTCGGATAATCGGAGAATATATTGGAGAAAAATCAGGTCAGAACCTTTGAATAATCGGAGAATTGAGGACCCATTTACAACCCTAGTGATTAGTGATTACGTCCAAAAACCCACTTACATAGGTTAAGTTTTCTCACTTTGTCTTTCTCACAGAAGACGGAATGGCAGGAGAAGTAGTTCAGTCTAGCGTCCTAAAAAGAGCTGCTGAGCAGGTTTTGCTCCCTTGTTCAAGATGAACTTGGGTTGCTGAGGGGAAAGAAGTGGTGAAAATTGAGGTTGTCACTTTTCTCCACTAGATCTTTTCCATCCAATTTCTACACATCCAAAAGCTAAGGTACGAACCGTTCAATTAAAAGTCACTGAGTAGCATACAAATAATGCACAATGGCCCATTTGACTCAGACATCACATGGATGGGCCCCATTGCTCACGAGCCTACATCAAATAGTGCACACGCATTGAGAGGCAGAAGCACAGAGCTGTCCGCCTCCGTGCACCATACTACCCAAGCACTTCAATGAAAATAATGTAAGCAAAGGTGCGTCGGAATCTATCAAGGGAGCTCTACACTCAGACGCTGTTACTTGCATAAGTAACAATTTGTCTATATGGACAAACTCATGGACAGAATTTGGGATAAACTGTCCACGTGGCGCAACGTGATTGGGACAATGTATTTCAACTTTTGAAAGAACCCAATCACGTTGCGACACGTGGACAGTTTGTCCCAAATTCTATCTATAGAGTTTGTCCAGATAGACTTTTTGCATAAGTAATTGGGATTTCACTGCCTAGACACCATTATCCGCTAATTTATTCCCCTAGCAGCAAAGGCAAAACATATCTTCATTTTTAGGATATAGTCTAAAACTTTATTGAATTATACAATATCGTATAAAATTACCTTGTTTAAAATCGAATGGAATCCTTTTTCTTTAAATTTCAGCTCCCATTTTCAATAATCCACTAACAATTTTGTGATATTGTAAAAAATGTACTAGTATCGAGAATGTCTAGAGAAACTTCTTGACTTTGGTCATTGGGCACAAAAGTTGAAGGCAAATGGCGACCGTAGAAAAAAACCCCTAGAGCAATGACTTGAGTTAAAGGACTTGGGACTCCATTGGTGGGCCCACCTATTAAACATTGAGCCGTTGAAAAAAAAAGACCTTTAATGTTTAAAGGATGTCCTCAAATTTTGCCCCATAAGAAAGGGTCTCTCCACGAGACTGATCGCTTATAAGAATCCTGATAAATACAAGTTATGCGTATTTGTTGTCATGTTTTCCATCAAAACAATCAATCTCCATGGCTATCAACTTGGTTTGGGGGTAAATTTTTTTTTTTACGGGGAATGAATTGGACTAACCTATATTTTTTGGGCTTCAATATTCAATAAGTGATCCCTAATTCTGTTGGCGTGGAGGAAAATCCAAATCCATGGAACAAGTCATTAAGGCTTTTTTCTTTGAATGAAGCCCTGTTTGAAGTATTTATAATTTTTTTAAGGGCTAGTTTGGCACTTTTCTAACATAATAAAAGTCGAGTAAAGTCTCCATTCTTCAGACAAGATGTCATATAAAAAACATTTTAATTCAAAATCTCTCAATCTTTTTTTAAAAAAAAGTCAAAAATCACAACCTTTATCCACTAATTTTTTTTTCTACAGGGGTACCCTACCCATGTGAGAAACTGAGAAGATTCCTTCAAGTTTTTACTTCAGCTGTCAGCTGAATCACAGCCAAACGCGTTTAAATGAACATATATAACCGTTGGATGCCATTTAGCTTTATGTAGTGCCTTTGGTTTTTAATAATTTAATCACTAATGCTGATCCCTGATCATTTACTTGTTCTTTCTTAGTCTCTTCATAAGCAGGGGTCAACACAAGTCATGCAAACCTTTCTCAATTACTTCCTTCTAGCTCTAGCTTGACTGTATCTCATATATGCAATAACTCAGATCCAATTCATAATATCTCTCACAAGCGGTTTGGGAAAACAGCAATCCGAAGTAAAGTTCTGAGTACCTCCTCTTTGCTAAATTCTGATCAGGTATGTACCATATTTCTAAATTTTCCTATTTCGTTGGAGCCCTTGAGAACTCAGTTTCCTTCTTTTTCTATTTTATAGTACATGTATGAGGAATATGCAGTTCTTTATTATCCTTTGTGTTTGAAAAACATGATATTTGTTCTTAAGCTTGTTTCTTGATTGTCCCAAAGATGTAACTCAGCTAATAGGATATTTGGTAGTTAGAAGTGCATGGAAATATATGGAAATAGCCATTTTCAGATTCAAAGCGCTGATTGATGTTATCTATTTCAGTTTCTTGGACATAAGAATAGAGAGACATATTTTCCAACTTCAAAAGATTTTCAACGTGTAAGAGAAATATAATTGGATTTTAATAAGCCCATCATTTTAAAATACCGTTTGAATTTTTAACAACCATCCAAAGTGTAATATTTTAAGAAGTGAAAACGCTATATCAAAACCTCTGGGCTGGTACCCTTCCAGTCATCTTAACGTTAGAAGATCAAAATGAACATGCAACAATGAAAGAAGCCCTGTTTGGAGTATTTATAAATTCTTCAAAACCAACTTACTTTACTTGACTATATTAATAGAGTTACCAAACTAAGCCCTTTTTAAGGTGTGGAATCTCTTAATCCTCCTTTGTACTTAAATATTAAAAAATTTAATAAAAAATCAAAGAGCCAAGATTCATAAAATTCCCTAGCCAGTCATTACAGATGAGTCCGGATAGGATGAGGCTTCACCCAGAGTGGCCGTCACCATGGGTCAATATTTCTTGCATAGGATCCTGATTAATTACCGATGTGCTCACCCTCTTACGTGGCCCACCATCCCTATTTTCATTGGATCTGCATCTCCTGTTTGGACCATTCAGGAGTTGAAAAAAAAAATTCCGTTCTCCCTGTGACACCCCCGGTTGGTTGAAACGGGAATCCGTTTCCAATTTTGATGTTATTATCATCATGGGTCGTTTCGTTACGCATCACATGACATTGACAAATCCCATCAGCCCCGTCTTCTTCACGTGGTGCGGAGCCTAATTGGCTTTATCAATCAAACACCAGACACAATTTGCTGTTGTTTGTCATCCAAATGTAATGTACTATATAGTTTATATCTCTTCGTCGGTTGCAAAAGGGGGAGTAATAGCTGTAAAGCATTTGCTTTATTCAAGCAAAAGTAGTATTTCTTCCTCTCAATTCAATTTCTTCCGGCCATTCTTTTTAATAAAGAAACAATTTCTTCCTATTTTACACAGACAACTTCAAATGAGATTCAGACACGCACACGAGATGTACCACAATTATAATGAGAAATCTCATTAAGGATTTATTTAATTAATAATCTAAACCCTAAATAAAAATATTTCCCTTATATGTAGATGTGGCCAAATTTTACTTTCATAAAATTTATTTCGAGAATGGAAATCTAAGATTATCAATGGAGCCCTACACCCGGTCACCATTACCTGTTGATTTCTGCCCCAAATATCAAAGTACAGATATATTTCCAAAAGTTCTATCTAATATATCATGTTTTTGAAATCCTATAAAACTTAGTGCCTATTCCGTAGATTGATAATTTACTCTCTCTTATATCTTGTAGCTAATTCTCACTCTTCTTACCAAAATGAGTGGGAATTTTTTATCCGACCCATCTTTTGGGTTGGTCCCATTCCCATGTAACTTTATAGAAGTGAATTAATTCTTCAAAAGTTGAAGGACAATACAAAGAATTATTTTTTTAAAAGATTATATAATAAAGGCAATTATGTGTGTTATTGTGATAATTTATTTCTCGTTCGTTGGTTGTGAAGGGGAAAGTAACAGTTATACTTTTGCTTGGAAAAGTGGACCTCTGATTTTATTTATCACTTTTCCACGTACATCAACAATTTTTTTTTTTAATTCTTTAAAAAAAAAAAAAAGAAGAAACAAGAGGATAAAGTGGACCTATGATTTATCTATTGTTGGTGGATCTGAAATAGGCCTTTCATCAGTGATGTACATGCTTTTCCGATAATCTGATTATGCAAATGTTCCAACTCATTGAACACCGAGTATGGAACCTTATTTAACACTATTTAGGTCTTGACAAGTAAACAATTCCGATCTTAAATATTTTTTTGGACCTAGGATCTAAACTGGTCAAGTTTCGGACCCACCCTGGTTCCGAACCGTGGCCCTGACACATACCTTAATATAAAGGGTTAAAAATCTCAATATGATCTCCACCACAGAACTTTGTTGAGGCTTTTTCTAAATTGCGTCCCTGCTCTGCTAGCTTGAAATTGCGAAGAGGGAAAACTTTTTCTCTGCACAAATCACAAGAGGGAGAACCTGAAATTAGTCTCTCCAATCTGCAGCTCCAGTCCCTGACTAGCCTCCTCAGCAGCTTCATTCTCTCTCGGTAACCCTCTCTCTCTTCTTGTTTTCATTAAGAAATTTTTATTTAAGTGAAACTAAACTTTTGCTGGACTTTATAGACCTTTTTCACATTAAAAATAGCAAAAGAGAACCACATATCATAAATCAGTGAGGCCAGATCTTTCACCGAGCTCTCTCACCTCGTGTTCGAGGAGGCCAGATCTACTCCTGATCCGAGCCACCCAACAAGAGCACATTGCCCATGTTCATTGCACTCCTCTTCAAATCGTATATCGAGAGAAGCGAGAGATATACTATGCTTCGATCCAATCCATGTAGCAGACCTATGCATAGCCGAGATCCCTTCTTCTTCTGTTTATGTTGAGTAGGATCTCTAGGATAGTTTAGACATATCACATATGCGGGGTGACTCTTTAGAGATGTGGTCCAAGGCCATTCAAACCTCTGGCGATTTCAAGATTGATCAATCCGAAGGTAGGTCCGCCCCTGGCAGTGAGTATGAGGTTTCCACTAGTGCACAGAGGTTAGTGTGTTTGCAAGTGATTTGCAGCTTGGTATTGACTATGGACTTGAGAGGGTGAAGGATGAGATGGAGAGTACATGAGCGTGAGTTGTTTGCGTGATTTTAAATTCTGGGCTGATATTCTTACTGGTCTCGGATCGGTAAAGTCGCGCCAGTCTTAAAATATATCAAAAAACCTAAATGAAGTTAGGAAAATAGAAAAAAAAAAAAACTAGTTAAAATGTGAAAATTGAGCTATTTAACAAGTATTCAGTCTAAATAGAGTGATATTTAGTATGGTTGAGCATAGGCATGTCAAACGGAACGGGCCGGGCCGGGCTGTGCTGGGCCTCCCTGCTAGGCGGGCCTCCTTCATCTTTTTTTTTTTTTTTCAATTTTTTATATTAATAGGAGTTTAATTGGGCTTGCATCCTACTGACTAAATAGATGGGCCAGGCTCAGACCTGGTAACTATGATCCTATTGGTGCTCGTTTCAGGACTGGGCCAAATGTGGTTCTATGTTTCTAAAGTGGGCTTGGGCCTGGAAATTCATCTGCCTTTCCCAACAAAGACTTTGAATAGCCCTACTAAAAAGAGATCTTTTGGGTCTGTTTCTTTGCTAGATTTCTAACAAGAATTCGAGATATTGAGATTTTTTGGATATGATATGATGGCTTGTGTCGTGGCAGTTGCGGGTCGAATTCTCAAGTCATTTATACTTGGACTGTGATTGATTTGTATCTAGATGCTCAAGTGGGACACAAATAGTTTCAGATCTTTATTATAGTTTTCATATCTATTCTTTTAGCAGATCTGAGTATCTCATATAGTTGGATATCCATTTACATCCATACTACGAAAGTTTCCAACACAGGAGTGTTCATGGCTGGAATATTAGACCAAGATGACGCTTGTGGAAATCCAGCATGTTCACTTGATGAGCCTATTATTCAGGTACAAACCAAAACCATGGGCCTAGAAGTTAGTTCCATGCCCAGCCCATTTAGCTAATACAACAGTTTTTGTGCTAATTAAAGTCAGATTTGGCGAGGCCATAAAACATTCAAATATCTAGGCCAAAACAGAATCCAAATCGAGCCCAATGTGGATTGGGCCAGGCTCTTGCTCACCTGGTCCATGAGCATCGAGCTCTAACATTACATTGAGAGAATGAAGGACATCAAAACAACCCACACTTAAAATTTTCGTGAGGTTAGGAAGTCCAATTTTAACCTGGAGGTCCTGCCTTCGAATTCCTTAAGGCCTTACCTAATACATAGGGCTAGTGAGTGATTCTATATATCCGTAGGTTTACCAATGATCAATCGAGGGGGGGTCGGCGGGTTCCCATATTACCAAAATAATAATAATAAATTTAGAAAAAGAATAGGAGGATTAGAGTATTATAGACTTTGTAAAATTGAAAATGACACAAAATACTGCTTATATGACCGTTTTATGGTTGTTGGGAGGGGGGGGGGGGGGGTAAAATGGGCAAGTTTTTAAAAAACAGCCACTTTTGGGCGGGCCAGGCCTGGCGTGCCTGGTGGGCCCATCCTAGCGGGCCGCAGAGGGCAACCCACGTGCCAGGCAGGCCTAGCAAGCCGGGCCAACGGGCCCAGGTGCCTCGGCCCAGCACGGCCCATGTCACGAGCAGCACCCTATGGGCCGCGCCGGGCCACGGCCCGTTGATTAGTTCGGCACGGCCCTACCCATTTGACATGCCTAGTTGAGCACTAAGTCGCTCCCAGTATTACATATAACTAATAATTTTTAAGAGGCAAAATTATCTTTATGTCTTTTAATCCAAGAGAGGTCATTTTATTAGAGATAAATTATTAAAAAAGAAAAAGAAAAATAGAGGGTCTAGTTAACTTCTATCTAATTTAATTGTTAGTTAATGGATATTTTAATAAATATGCAAAATATAAAAACTTTTTTAAAGTTATGTCAAAAGATAAACGCCTATTTGCAAAAGGAAGACTATAAAAAAAAAAGTACATTTTTATTAATACAATGAAATAAAAGGCTCTTTTAATTTTACATCCGGAGGGCAAATTCGTACAATATTAAAAAAGAGATCACAGGGAGGGGTCCGAACTCACGATCAAACAATGATTTAAAATGCTCAACCATCTCCACCAATTGGGCTACGGATACAACCGTGCAATGTTGTACAGTTTATATTATATTAAGTTTTCTACTATGGAAAACCGGGCCCTGTTTCGTTCCTGTCAGACCGGCACCGGCGAGTCACCCCATTTCGTCCGAAATTTAAAAGGCATGATTGTTTGGGATTCGGGGATGATGGTGGGTAAAGTCTTTTAAAGGTTCAATATATTGCCATAATTTCACCGTGATTGTCTTGGGAGGAAATCCTCTCGAGAAGAATAACCTACTTGCAAATTATTTAAAATTCAAGTTCAGCTAATCCCCTCAAATCACATATCCTTTCATGATAAAAAGGATCCGTGGTTGTTTACATTAAAAATAAAAATATTTTGATCTAAAAATAACGATAAATGACTTGAAATTATCATGCCTTCTCGGGGATCACCGTCTGTATGTGGATCCATCACGTCCTATCACAACCTGCTCCTATTGAATCTATCGGTGTTAGTGATCCACTAGATTAGATTTGTCACAGTCTCTTTCAAAAGCTAAGCTATAATCGTACAAATTGATGGAGATAGAGATTTGATGAAGACGCAAGCGAGAGTATAAGGTTTAGTCGATTGATGGATAGGTAAGAGAAGATGCTGATTTGTTTATTGAAATAGAAAATATTGACGGTGATAACTACGGAAGCAGGATTGTACCCGGCTTGATTACAAGATCATCGTAGGGCCCCATTTCTGATACCGTAAATAGACTTAATATATTGCCGTAACTTCACTGTGATTGTCTTGGGAGGAAATCCTCTCAATTTATACAAGAAGCATAGTGTAATGCAAATTATTTAAAATTCAAATTTAGCTAATCTTTCTCACCTATCTAATCTCGCCTCAACAATCCTAACAATTATTTAATAAATAACATAACAAACATATCATAGACCAAATCACATTTCCTATAAGTTAATAAGCCAAGCAATAGTGACATTTATCCTCATTAATATTAAAGTTGCAATAATAAATAATTATGGCTAAATAAAGGACAAATAAATTCTTAAACCAGTGGGCATCCCAAAGTCCTAGACAATTTTGTGAAATATGAGAATCAACAAATAGGAAGGTCTAACAATGAATAATAAATGACAAATAGAGAATCTAATAAAATCCCATGAGTAGTGACTTGCTGCTCTACATCATGTTGTACTAGGTAGGATGTCGCAACTCTACGTCATGGACAAGCCACTCTCGCTCATCCTTTGCTGATTAGAGATTTTCTAGGATCTCCTCACTTGCTGCTCCTTGTAGTACTCACCTATGGTGTCTTCATACCAAGGAACAGGAGTCAACGACATGTTGAGCAAAAGATAAGCAATGCATAAATATCATGTATACATGTGTCAAAGGAGATGTATACATGCTCCCACTGGACTTTGGCCCATTGAATTATCTTTGTAAGCAGAACTGTCTCTTTGGTGTCTATGATCTGCATCGGTTGTTCCACATAGGTTGCATCAGCTTGTTGTTGGAGTGGCTCGTGTGGCAACACATGAACATGATCAAGAACATACTTGTGTAGCATCGACACGTGGAAAACGTCGTGCACACTGGCTAGCTCTGGTCGTAGCACAAGATGATAAGCCACGCCTTTAATCCTGCTTTGAATCTCAAATGGTCCCACAACCTCTTGGCGGTCTTTCTTTTCCGACCAAATATGACAACTCCTCAGAAATACCATGTCTCCCACTTGAAATCCCAAAGGTCTCCGCCTCTTTTCCCCAAAACTCTTCTAACAATCGCGTGACTCCTTCATTCTCATGTGAAAAATCATGACTTTCTCACTGGAATCAACAATCTTTGAGGGATCATGAAAACTTCGATCTCCTACTTCCTCCCAGCACATCGGATACCTGCATCTCCGTCCATATAATGACTCAAATGGTTCCATACCAATACTTGAATGATAGTTGTTATTGTAGGCAAACTCACACAGAGTCAAACACTCATCCCAATTATCCTTAAAATAAAACACACATGCTGTGAGCATATCCTCAAAAGGTCTGGATGCTATGCTCTGACTTTCCATCTGTTTGAGGGTGTTTTGCAATGCTGAACTTTAACTGGGTACCCATAGATGGTTGAAAAGTAGCTCAAAATTGAGAGACAAATCTAGTGTCTCTATCAGATACTATGGACTTATGCACTTCATGTAACTTAAACTATGTTGTCCCTGTACAACTTAGTCATCTTGTCCACAACCTCGCTAGTTTTGAATGGCAGGAAGTGAGTTGACTTAGACAACCTATCAACAATCATGTATATAGCATCATTACCATTCCTGGTGTTAGGCAACCCTGATACGAAATCCATAGTAATGTTTTCCCACTTCCACTGAGGAATCTCTGACGGGTGAAGCAAACCAGGAGGCTTCTTATGTTCTGCCTTAATCTGCTGGCATGTTATATACTTGGAAACAAACTCTGCAATCTCTTTTTTCATTTCCACCCACCAATAGTGATTTTTTAAATTTTGATCCATTTTAGTGCTTCCTGGGTGAATAGAATATCTAGTGAGAATATCTAGGGTGGTGCACATTTGTCATCAGCTTTGTCTTGATATCCTGAACATCTGGCACACATAACCTGTCATCGCAATATAGAACCCCATCAATCAATCTGAATTCTGCCTTGTCATGTATATGCTCTATGATGCGCTACAACTTTGGATCATCCTTCTGGCCCTCCTTGATTCTGTTGACTATTTCTGGTTCCTAGACTCCAATGGTAACAACCATCACTTTCTCACTGACAGGTCATACTTCCACATCCATATCCCTGAACTGTTCCATCCACCTCCATTCAGTACATACATCCATTGAATACAACTTTGCGACTGAGACCATCTGCTACCATATTCACTTTCCCGGGGTGGTACTTGATAGGAAAATCATATTTCTTGGTATACTCCATCCACCTCCGCTGCCTGTTATTTAGATCACCCTATGTAAACAGGTATTGCGCTATTTTGATTTGTGTGCTCCTCGAATCTTTCACCATACAGATAGTGTCTCCATATCTTTAATGCAAACACTATTGCTGCAAGCTCTAAGTCATGTGTAGCATACTTCTTCTCATGGTCTTTTAACTGTCGGGATCCATATGCTATCACCTTACCATTCTGCAAGAGAACACATCCCAAAGCAATTCCTTATACATCTATATAAATAACAAATCCTCAACTGCCTGAGCTTAAAACGAGTATGGGTGTTGTAGTGAACCAGGTCTTCAACTCTTGAAAGCTCTTTTCACACTCCTCTGTCCACACAAACGGAACATCCTTCCTGGTCAACTTAGAAAGAGGAGATACTATCGTAGAAAACCCTTTCACAAACCTTCTGTAGTAGTCTGCAAATCCCATAAAAGTACGGATCTCTGCCGCATTTCGCTAGCTGCCCCAATTAACAACTGCTGCTACTTTATTTGGATCCACTGACAATCCATCCTTAGAGATGATGTGACCTAAGAATGCTACCTCCTCCAACCAAAACTCACATTTACTTAACTTAGCATACAGTTGGTTATCTCTCAGAAGCTGCAATGACGTTCTCAACTAATGCTCATGTCACTCCTTAGACTTGGAGTCCACCAACACATCATTTATAAACACAACCACAAACTGATCCAAGAAAAGAGCAAACACCTTATTCATTCATTAGTGACATAAATATTGTTGGTGCGTTTGTTAACCCGAATGACATTACAGGGAACTCAAAATGACCATATCTCGTCCGAAATGCGGTCTTACGAATATCCTCATTTCTTACACGCAATTGATGGTAACCGGAATGTAGATCTATCTTCGAAAAGAACCGAGCTCCCTGTAGCTGATCAAACAACTCATCAATCCTTCGAAGCGGGTACTTGTTCTTGATAGTCACCTGATTTAACTGTTTGTAGTCTATGGACATCCCTATTGACCCATCTTTCTTCTTTACAAACATCACTAGAGCTCCCGATAATGATACACTCGGTCTGATGAAACCCTTATCCAATAGGTCCTCAATTCGAGTCTTAAGTTCTTTCAACTGTGCTGGAGCCATCCTGTATGGGCCTTCGAAATAAGTGTTGTTCCCAGCAGTAATTCTATCGTGAAATCAATCTCATAAATGGGTGGCAAACCGGGAATCTCATCCAAAATAAAAAAATTCAGGAATTCTCATACCGCTGGAATCTCATCTAAGGCTTTGGACTCCTTATCCTCCACGATAATATTTAGCGGTTTTTAAACTATAGAAATTTCTTTGGGATTCAATTTCTGGATGGATAAAGATTTGATGTGAGTGAAATTGATCCTCGTATCAAATCATGTGTAGTAAAAAAAGTACATCAACTTTCTCTCTTTTCTAAGAGCAGAGAGTAGAGTTGGTGATATATAAAAGGTTCCCAGCCACTGAAGCTGGGGTTTAAAAAAAAAAAACAAAACAAAAAACTTACAGATGTGCTCACACTCTTACGTGGCCCAGCATCGCTATTTTCATTTTATCGTCGCATCACATTGACAAATCCCATCAACCCCGTCTTCTTCATGTGGTGGAGCTTAATTGGCTTTATCAAACACTACTGCTGTTGTCTGTCATCCAAATGTAATGTTCTATATAGTTTATATCTCTCCGTTGGTTGCCAAAAGCTGAAGTAATAGCTGTAGAGCATTTGCTTTATTCAAGGGGGAGTAATAGGTGCAAAGAACAAAATTATGTGCTTTGAATTATTTGTTCAATGTGGATAAGTATTTATCTACTCTGCTCCTCCCAAGGAAAGGAACAATAATAATCTATCTGCTCTGCCTAAGTATTCGACTCATTACTTTCCTTCGACTTCTGTTTTACTTGTGAGAGTGGAACATGTAAGTTACTATTTTGAAATAGAGTCGTCCAGCAGTTTACAAAGACATGCTTGGTTATTTTACTTGTAGAGTAAAGTGAGATGAATTCTCAGACAAGAGAGTGGAAAATATGAGGAGGGATAATTATCATGTGATGACGTTTTGTCTTTAGTGACTTTTACGAAATATTTTTTTTAACATTGTGGGGACAAAGTAGATGGACTTCTACCATTTAGTGACTTGATAATGTTGGATTTTGACCTAATTTTTTAAAAGCGGAAATTTTGAACCTCATCTTTCTCATGTCTCATAAATAGAAGCTTCACCTATTTCACTTTAATACTGTGATTATCAAACTAGACAGGCCGGCAGGTTTGGTAACTTCACTATTAGAATGAAGTGAGTTGAATGGGTATATCAAGAGGCAAGAAAGGCAGAGGGGTTAAATAAAAATATGATGGTTTTTTTTTAATTTCAATTTATATTTTTTAAATTTTGTGTTAATGAATATATTTTTTATCATTTAGTGGTATGAAACTGTAACTTCTTGGACTTTTTTTAGTTAAAGGCAGAGGTGAAGTGAAGTAGAAGTGCAGCTTCAAATCAAGATAGAATAAATTATGAGGGATACAATCATAACGTGATGGCCATTTTTTTATCTTTAGTGGCTTGATAAAGAATCTTTTTTACTTTTTTTATTTTGTAAAAAGTGAATGACTTTCACTATTTAGCGGGTTGCAAAGGTTGCTTTGTGACTTAAAAAAAATTACAATTTTTTTTTTAATTTTATACGTTTTAGTTAGACCCGCATCTTTTCAATTTTACAAATTTTTTTTTTTATTTTACACGTTACAATGGTGAGGGACAAACTTGATAGGGCCAACCTACAACCCCACCGATCATGGGACATGGGGGAATGGAAAGAGTCATCTTGGATGGCCCCATATATCAAATTTGGGGCCAATCCCAAGTTTCTAACCTTTTCATACGTGGCCCACAAATTTAATGACCTTATATTAAAGAAAATTTATGACCATCAATCCAACGGTCTAATCCATTCGGATTAGTAAAAACTCAATTGATCCATTGTATTTCGGGGGTCCCATGTGTGTGGATGGTTCAATGGATCTTAAAGGCAGGCCAGCTACTATGTTGTCCCTCACCATTTTATGGTGAGGGATAGATGCGCACATATATTCTGCTATATATACATATAAATATATGGAAATTCTTCTATGAGAGTAACTCTCACACTACTATGAAAGTAAAGAAGGACTCATATATGAAGGAAATACTTTTATGAGAATAACTCTAAGGGGATGTTTGGAAATCATATATTCCCAAAGATTTTGCTATATTATCACCTACTTCAGAATATAATCTACACACCTAAAAACTAGGTGCTTGGATAACTTAGAAAATATCCTACAACATCCCACTTTCTTGTAAAAACCTTCATATTAAAATATTCATGTATATGTTGTATAAAATAATCTTTCTTTATCAAAACTACCCAAAACAAGGGTCAAGAGTTTTTGCAAACACGAGTGGAAGTTCATGAGAAATTACTACCATGGTGGCCCACTCTATTTGTTTAACATTGATAATTTTAGTATAATTTTTAACATTATGGTTTCTATAGGAGTACTACTATGACTCTCAATATTAGATGGGCCCTTTAGTGTTTATAAATTTTATGTGGGCCCACTAACCCTATCATAATTACATAGTTTCTTTTTTTGTTAGTAATATTAGGTGGGTCCTACAAATGTCGCATTAGATAGCATCTACCATGACTAGTATTCAGCGGGTCCCATACTACCAACACTAGATTGGTCTCACACTAATTACCAACATTGGATTGTGTGATAATGATTAGTTTGCCATCATTAAATGAGTCTCATTGTTCAATAGCCCCCCTAGTGATTACTATAATTAGATTGTTAAGATGACTATTGATATCAAATAGGTCGCACACTGATTTTTCATAGATGGGTTCCTCAATGATGTCTAACACTCGATAGGGCTCTCTGTTATAATCATCATTAAATGCATTATATTATGGTTATTAATATTTGGTGGACCCATATTGATGAAACGACATTGCTTGTGATTTTTAACATTTAGTCCAATATTTTTTTAATTAAATGGGTCCTACCATGGTTACCAATATTAAATAACTCTAGTTTGATTACTTATTAATGGGCCCTCATTGGGTCAATCATCATGGTTTCTCTATTCATTTCTTGTTTCGGTGCATCACTTACTGAAGGGGGGGGGGGGGGGGGGGGGGGGGACCTATTGGATCCAAATCCAATGCCAACGGACTAAATTATGTATATATATAATCTCTATAAAAAAAAATAGAAGGCCATATTTTAAAGTATTTTAACTTTTAATGTTTTATATATTAACACAATCTTCAATATATCTCCTAAATTTATAGTATCTCAAAAAGATTGTGACAAGACTAAACTAATATATAAAAAAAATCAAAAGAAAATCTATAAATTCTTTTAATGGTATTTTTATTATTTTTATGATCTAAATTATGGTTTGTATTCTGCAATACTTTCTCGTTAATATCTTCACGAAAAAAACGCCAAATTTAAAATATCCCGAGATTGTGGAAGACAGTAATTTATATTTGTAGCAATAATTAATACAAGGCACCGGAATGTAATTAGGGCAATGGAAGCCGATGTGTATTTATAGAGGAGCCCATATTAAGCGTTGGCCTTCTTTGTGCTGCCAACATTTGCTCATATTTTTGGTCTTAATTAAAGGGTGGGGCGGGCCTATTATTTGGTCTTATCCCTTTCCCTTGTACGTGAAGTGAAGAAATCAGTTCATAAAAAATAAAATATAAAGTCGATGATGAGAAATCAATGGATCCAGCTCTTTGACGAGTGGTAGTTGATCACCGATTAATCGAGCATTTTGAAATTACGAAAATATCACCATCCACTATATAAAATTACTATAGCAAGAGCTGAAAAGTATTTTTCTCCACTCAATTCAGTTATCCGTTTCTTCCTCTTTTGGATTAATGGCACAGTGAAAAAAAAATTAGAGGGATCTTGATTGAAGCCATAGCTAGAAATCATTGACATTAAAGCAAAAGCATCTAGTCCACTCAATTCTCAATTATTGCTTTTCTTCTTTACCTTGGTTGTTTTTTCTTTTCTTTTTTTTTGAAGTAAAGCATGTCATAACTGGTCATTATTGAAAGTAGCAACCACCCTTGCACGGGTTAAGATGCAATAATTTTTTCACGTTGTTTTTCCTCACAGAAGACGAAATGGCAGGAGAAGCAGTTCTCTCCAGCGTCTTGCAAGAGTTGCTGAGCAAGTTGAGCTCCCCTGTCCTAGATGAATTTGGGTTGTTGTGGGGTGTGAAAAAGGAGAAACAAAAGCTTCAAAGAAATCTGTCAAGGATGAAAGCCGTGCTTCAAGATGCAGAAAGGCAGCAAATTGACCTGATGACTGACAAAGATCGCCTTGGAAAGCTTAAAGATATTGCCTACGATGCGGATGATCTATTTGATGAGTTCCTAGTCGAAGCTCTACGAAGGAAGGTTGAGAATCAAGATGGCATGGGAAAAAAGGTAGGCAACTTCTTCTCGCCTTCGAACCCACTTGCTTTTCGTTTCAAGATTGCACATAAGATGAAAGAGCTGAGGGAACGATTTGATGACCTTGCCAAAGAGAATAACAATTTCCAATCGTTGGAGGGAGTTGCAAGAAGCCAGCCTCGGATCCCAACAACAAGAGAAACTGTCTCGAGTGTGCCTGACTCGGGTGTTTGTGGGAGAGATTATCAGAAAGAAAACTATATAGATTCATTAATCAACTCCGGAAATGAAGAGGTCCTCTCGGTCATTCCCATTGTTGGTATGGGGGGACTGGGCAAGACCACGCTTGCTCAATATGTATATGATGATGAAAGAGTGGTGACTCATTTTAACTTAAAGATGTGGGTCTATGTATCTGAGGATTTTGATGTGGGAAGGATTCTGGCAAGAATTTTACAGTCTGCAACTAATAAGATTACTCCCACTGACGGATCAAGCATGGACCTCTTAAACACTCGCGTAAAAGAAAACCTGAGTGGGAAGAGGTATTTACTTGTTTTGGATGATGTTTGGAATGAAGTCTATGAGAAATGGGTCGAGTTGAGGACAGTGCTTAAATGTGGTGCTATAGGAAGCAAAATATTAGTCACCACGCGTAGCGATACAGTTGCGAGAAGAATGGATGCTCTTCCTAGACCTCCTCTGGAAACACTATCGGCAGATGAATCTTGGACTTTGTTCGAGGAAGTGGCACACCCTCCTACAGGCTTTGTATCAATTGGAGAGGAAATAGTAAGAAAGTGTGGTGGTGTCCCTCTAGCAATCAAAACACTGGGAGGCATGTTGCTTAATGAACCAAGTGAAGGGCAGTGGCAGTCGGTGAGAGATAGTGAACTTTGGAAGCGAACAGATAATGAAGGAGGGATTTTATCCATATTAAGACTAAGCTATGATCATTTGACATCATCTTTGAAGCAATGCTTTGCGTATTGTGCTGTAATTCCCAAAGGGGATCGATTTCATAAAGATGTACTAATCAAGCAATGGATAGCCCAAGGCTTCATTCATTCTGATGATGAAAATGAACTCCTAGAAGAAGAAGGCGAAAAGTATTTCAATGAACTGTTGCAGAGGTCCTTGTTTCAGGTTGATGCCGAAACTGCTAGAAATAATCGATACAAGATGCATGACCTTATACATGATCTTCTTAGATCTGTTGCAGGAAAAGAAAGCTTTGTTGTGGAAGCTTCTATGAAGAATGATTTAACTCGTCATTTAGCATTGCGCAAAGATGAAACTCGTCATTTAGCATTGTGCAATGATTGGTGGGCAGGAGATCCGAAGAATTTGGATGCATTGAAGAAATGTAAGAAACTGCGTTCAATGATTACATATGGTCCTATTGATATTAATGTTTGCTTGAGCTTCAGGTGCTTAAGGGTGTTGAATTTAAGTTGGGGGAGGAGAATTCACTTCCTGCCAAATTCAATAGACAAGTTGAGACATCTTAGGTACTTTGACATCTCATATACAGGGATTACAGAATTACCTGAGACCATATGCAACTTACACAACTTGCAAACACTGAGAGCCCGAAGAATTCGCCTCCAGAAGTGGCCAAAGAATATGAAGAGAATGATTAGCCTTAGACATATTGAGTTGGATGGATGGCTTAATAATTTTCCCTTGCCAAAAGGAATTGGAGAGTTAACTTTTCTCAGGACGTTGCCAAAATCAGAATTTATTATTGCTAAAGAGAGTGGAGCTCGAATAGAAGAGTTAAAAGGTTTAAATCTGCTTTGGGGAAATATTCACATTCGAGGGCTTGATAATATAGGAAGTGTTGAATGTGCTGTTGTAGCAGACTTGAAGGCGAAGAAATATGTCAATTCTTTGACGTTATCCTGGTCTGGTGGTGCTGAAACAGTAGCCGCAGAAGGAGGTGCAAAGGAAGTGATTAAGGTCCTTGAACCTCATTCAGATCTAAAGGAGCTATCGGTTGAGAATTACATGGGCCTGGGATTTCCAAGTTGGATGACGGAAAAGCTTACAAATCTAAAGAAAATATCACTGTGGTCTTGCGAGAGATGTGAATGGCTGCCGCCTCTTGGGAAGCTACATTCCCTTGAATCACTTGAGATAGACACAATGGATGCTGTAAAACACATTGTCGAATTTGATGGAAGCCACAACTATGAAGATTTATTCCCATCATTGAAAGACCTTCATCTCTTGAACATGCCTAATTTGGAGGGATGGTCATCTCCACAAGAGGATGGCGATGGTGATGAGCAAGTGATCTTCAAATGCCTCCGTACTCTGATAATCAATGATTGTCCAAAACTAACACGACCGCCAAGGCTTCCTCTTCTTCCAAGTCTTGAAAGTCTCGAGATTAGTGAAATGAGTTGGGATATAATGGAAATACCCACATCCCAGTCATTGATGAAAGTCGAGCTCGATGAGATGCCTAATTTGGAAAGATGGTCACCACATGAAGCAGATGATGGCACTCCAGTGATCTTCTATTCTGTTCGTACATTGAGGATCTCTCATTGTCCAAAACTGATTTGTTTGCCTATGTTTCTTCTTCCAGCTCTTGAAGAGTTAGAGATGAGGGCAGTGGGTTGTGAAAGGATAGAGTTTTCTAGATCCCACTCACTGAAAAGCGTCTACCTCTCCGACATGCCCAACTTGGAGAGATGGTCGCTACAAGAAGTGGATGATGATAAAGATGAGCAAGTGACTTTCCATTCCCTTCGTACTTTGAGAATCTCTAAATGTCCAAAGCTGATTTGCCTGCATCAGTTTCTTCTTCCGGCTCTTGAAGAGTTAGAGATGAATGGAGTGGGTTGTGAGAAGATAGAGTTTTCCACATCCAAGTCTCTGGCAAAAGTCAAGCTCAGCAAAATGCCTAAATTGGAAAGATGGTCACCACAAGAAGCAGATGATGATGAGCAAGTTGTCTTCGATCGCCTCGTTGAATTGGTTGTCACAGAATGCCCTACGATGGTCCGCTTGCCCCATTTTCTTCCTTCACTTGAAAAATTAGAAATATCTGAAAGCAATGAAATGTTATTAGGGTCAGTGGCCAACTACACCTCGCTTTCCGAGCTCTCTATCAAATTATTACCAGAAGTCAAGGGTTTGCCGGAAAAATTAGGGCCAAAACATACCAGCCTGCGCAATTTGACAATTGTATGTTGCCCAAAATTAATTTCTCTGTCAAATCAGTTGAAGAATCTCCTTGCTCTCAAAGAACTGATTGTTGAAGGGTGTAATGATCTGGTGCTATCATTGCCCGATGGATTGCAGCAGCAGCAGCAGCAACAATCTCCTCCTCTAAACTCTCTTGAGCTGTTGAGCATAAAAAACTCGTGTGAGAAGCAAATCTCATTTCCAGGAGATGGGATTGTGTTGACCTCTCTAAGGATCTTGACCATCGAGTCCTGTGGAAATTTTGAGTCCATATCGGCTGACACGCTGCAAAACCTCACCCTACTTAAAATTGAGGGCTGTCCAAAGCTGGGGTCTTCTCTAGTTTCTTTGGAAAATCTCAAATCAATTAAGAGATTGATGATCTTAAAGTGTCCAGAGTCAGTTATGATGAAGTTGCTAGAGTCTATGGAAAACCTTACATCACTCACTGATTTACGCATTGAAGATTGCCCTGATATGAGGTCTTTGCCACAGTCAGTAAAAACCTTCACATCACTCACTGCTTTATGGATTTCCAAATGCCCTGATATGAGGTCTTTGCCAGAGTGGGTGGGAGACCTCACGTTGCTTAGAAGCTTATGTATTTTAGAATGCCCCCGTATGATGTCTTTGCCAGAGGGGCTGCAACGCCTGAAAAATCTCGAACAGTTGTGGATAATTGGATGCCCTGTTTTGGAAAGAAGACTGCAACGCAACAAGGGCCAGGACTGGCATAAGGTAGCGCATGTTCTAGACATCAACATTGAAAGAGGACTTGCAAGTCAAGACACCGAAGGGGAGGAGAGCAGTGACCAGTGTCCACATCTATTATTGCACTCACTGAAGAAACTAGAGAAGCTTCTTCCTTTGCCCTCCTGCTGCTCATCTTCTCCATCTTATTCTCCTCCTTCTACTTGATGATCATGGATCATCATCATCATCATCGTCGACGTCCAGATCATGAGGGAAACCGGGTGAGTTAATCTTCATCTCCATCAACAAATTTCATTCCATAGGCAACTTCTCCAATTTTCTCTCTTGTCAGCTTTATGTATTAGAGGCACACTCACCATGGTTTAGTCGATCCCAGCAACTTCTCATGCTTATTAGAATTCTCATCTATATATCATACAAGTTTTCATTCTAATAAGAAAGAAGGCCTGGGGCTTTTGTTACCTGCATCTGAGGAATCTGAGCTGGACTGGACCATGCTTCTGTTACACTTTTCTGACAATTGGATTAGAATCAAATATAATTAAAATAGACAACAATACGTGTGGAGCAATTATCATATTGTCCCCAATTTGTATTGTTTTTGGCTTTCCAGGTGTGTTTTTGATCATGTGGCCTTTGATTGTAATGAATTATCCCACACTCTATATATAATTGAATCTTTTTAATTTTCATTGTGCTTACCATTCTTTTCTTTACAGGTGAATTGTGGCATTTGAAGTTGTATTAAAGGTATTTTCAGCTTCATTCTGGGAATACTGGCCATTAGCACCACCCTAACATGTCAAAGACTCAGCAGAGTGATTTGGTGGTTACTGGTTTGACAGAGTCCCAAGAATCCCACTTTTATATTTATTTTTAGTTTTAACTAAAAGATTACTTAACTTCTCACTCGTTGCTTGGTCTCTCTTGAAAAGCTATAAGTTTTGAGTTCTTTACATAATTTAGGACGTGTGATTCTTCTCTTTGCAGGTGTGGATTGCTGGAGTTTGATAAAGAGTTATAGGGATATTGGCAACTCCTTAATGGTATTGGGTCATATCAACTTCCCTGATAATGTTGTTTGAATTTATGATTGTATTCTCTGGGATGAGTTTTTCTTTGATTTTCATTGAACTACTTTTGACTGTTGTGGTTTTATTGTAGGTCTTGAGGTGACCTTAGTTTTCTTATTGTTCACTTGCTTGACACTCAGCTGAGTTTTGTATTTTTACCTCTTGTATGTTTGAAAACTATATTGATGACAGATGTAATCCTCATTCCTCATGACTTGCTTAATTCCTGTGTACTCCAAACAAAAAGGCCCTAAGTGATGTTTGGGTAATTAGGTCATACTCATTGGTTCTTTAAGTTACTATTCAGAAACAACAAAAAGCTTTTAACAGTTCTGCGAGTGGGAGTATGTATATACCTCTTTATTTGTTCTCATATGGATCACATATCGTAATAACCCTTTCAAATGTGATGGCCATACTCGATGTAGAAATGATCAAATAGTAACTTCATGGTTATTTATACCAAAAAGAAGAAAAAAATTCTGCCTGTGATGTTTTCAGTGTTTGTTATTTTTATGGTACAACTTCTTGGTAATAACTTATGATGATGAGATAACTCCTTTTTGTTGTTGTAATATTGAGATAACTCTTTTTTAATTGTGGTTGTTGTTGTTGATTATATTATGAAGATAAGTACTGCCATATGGTCTCCTATATGGCAACATACATCTGAGTTGTCTGGCTTTCAATCACATGCATCCACAGTGAAAGCTGCATTCTGGCCTCTATTAAAGTTCTAGAATGCACTTGTGCTTAAGAAAGGATTCTGCAAATATAGGAAAATTATTATAATTTTCCATGCAAATCACAGTTTCATTGTTTGGTGCAACAGATTTGCCTCATGAAAAGGAGAAAAATGAATTATCTTTTCTCGATAGAGTGGGTTTTAATTTCCTTTGGGAAAACAGAATTCCTCTCACATAGAAACAAAATTCAGCAAAGTGTAGAAACCTCTCTTGCTTCTTTTTTCTGTTTCTTGTTTCTTGTTCACCTAACTGTAGTTTCTGGTAGAACAGAGCATGAGGAGATGGAAAGCCATGCTAGTAGAAATGCTACAATAGGAAGTAGAAGGGACCAGCATGTAACTTATGGTGTCACGAGAAGAATGTACTACAATGAAGAGCATATTGAGGAGATTCATTCTAAGATAGCAGATTAATAAGTATGGATATAAGATAAAACTTTGTAATGGTTGACCATCCTCTTCATAGTTGAAGATTGAATGTTCATTTCTCATGATGCAAAAAGTCACCAATATGAACTGGGGTAATTTTGCTAAGTCCTTCCATGGCGGCATAGCTAATGGGTGGTTTGCAATTACCCCATGGGCCTCAATTTGGCTTTGGTTTTATTTTTCCTTCCTTCTTTTCAAGTGTCTATTTTGAATTGATTTTGAACCTGGCCATTGATTGTAATTCAAGGGATGATTATCACCCTCTCTTTCTATTTAATTGATTCCTTATAATCTTCATTTTGCCTACCATTCTTTTCTTTTTAGGTGAAGTTTGGGCCGTATCATTTCAAGTTTAATAAAGAATTACAGGTATTTGAGCTTCATCCAATGAACATTATTTATTTATTCTTTTCCTCTGGTTTGATTTTTGTGGTGTGATCGACTTGGTGTTAATTATGTAATCTTAGTTTCCCAAATTGATGAATTGTTCTTTGGGTCAATGACCTCAATGATAGCCACATCATCAAAAAAAGAAAAATAAATAAAAAAGAAAAAATCTACCTCATTTTGTATTGGCCTACTGATATAAGATGTTATTTTCAACCAAACATATTTTGTGCAATTTTCAATAGGTTAGATTGAATTTCTCTTTTGTTTAAAGAGCAATAAACTTTTTTTTTTATTTTTTACTTTAGAGCAAGGTACGTTGGTTTGTAGATTGATTGTATTGATATACGTGCGTTCCTACGTACATCTATACACCATTATTTTATTTTATTTTCATTCTTTTGATGTTGTAAATTAAAGTACTAAAATCCTAAGATAAAATCATGGAATAATTGCAACTCTTTACATGTGGTATATCATTTGCCACCTTTTATGCATGCTTCTCTCCTGAAGTGGAAGCATCACAACAGGAAGACAAGATGGACGAGGGAGTAAGTGTATTAGGGGTGGCTGATCCAAGCTCTTGATTTTTGTCGCTCAAACTTCGACAATTATTTGTAGCCAAACTTATTCTGATAAAATCTTATAGTGACTTCTGCGAAGAGATATGATTGACATGAGTAAGCTAATCTGTATAAATGAAAAAATTGGTACTAGTAAAAATTGATAATAGAAGAACTTTCCAACTATTATTGTTATTTCGTTATATAAACTACAATAAATTACTCATATGACGTAGATCATGGCCTGGTGGGTAAAGTACTCGCTCACTTAAAAAACTTAGAATGCTTGAGCTACAGCACACCCATTTTTTGTGTTTCCAAACCCCAAGCTAGCGTCTTTCCTGGTAAAAGCAGCAAAGATTTCTTTGTAAATGATCTTTTTTTCTTCTCTTAAAGCCTGTTTGTTTGCTTCAGAATACATAGAAAGTGAATATTCAAAGTCATATGAGTTCCACCAAATGGTTTTTCAAGAAGTGAAATGTGAATGATATGAGGTGAGGGACGAAGGATGTAAGATTGCAATGCAGATGGGACCTTGCCTTTCCTATGACTTGAAATACTTGTGATGACTGTATTGATTTCCCATCATATGTTGATTCACTTCCAATCAAAGGAGAGGTTCTTTGATGGTCAATTTTGTATATTCACCTTGGAGCTTCATTTTTAAGTACTTATGGCATGAACACTTGTATTCATGTATTCCGTGCAAACAAATAGGTCCTTAATGAGTGGGACGCTATTGAAACTCATGTATTTATACAAAAATTACAACCAATAATCAAAAGATCATTCATGATCCAATTAGGATCAATCTAAATTTAAGAAAAAGTAAATTCGACAAATCAATAAAGATTGTCCTAGAAGTCTTTCTAAAAGGGTATGATTGTGATCTTAATAGCCGGTTGTGATCTTAATAGATGGTATATCAGCCAATACACATGCAATACATGTATCATGCCAATTCTGTGATTTTTTTTTTGCCAAATCCATGATTTAGCGAGTCAAAATTTTGATATTATTGGCTGATTCGGATTGTTTCTAACCAATTTTTTAACACTTGGTCCTTAGCACTACCCTGCAATTGGCATAGCTTTGGTGGCTTGACAGGGTCACAAGAATTCTACTTTGTCTACATGCTTACATTTACAGTTCAAATATAAGCTTTCCTGACTCTCCACTCCTTGGCTTGGTTTATAGTTGGCAAGCTACATGTTTGAGTTTTTTCCCAGATTTAGGAGCACTAATGATTTTTCTCTTTGCAGGTGTGAATAGTTGGAGTCATAAAGAATAGTAGGGATCTTTGCAACTTCTTATTGGTATGGGTAATTCATGGAGTTCAAAAAAAAAAAAAAAAAAAGAATCCTTATGATGTTGTTTGAACTTATGGTTGTGTTTTCTGAGTGGCTTAATTTGGCTTTGGTTTTAACTATGAATTTACTAGTGTAATTGTACTATGTGGATCTTGCTTGTTTATCTTTGGTTTGTTCATATTTATTTGTTTGAAACTTAAATGATTCTCTATTTCTACCTTTTGTATGTGAGCAAATTATATTGACCATGGATGTAATCCTAATGACTTGATTATCTTCAAGTGGGGCCCATCATTTAGTCATGGAGGGTTATGATGAGATGAAATATTTGTGGAAAATTCATATCCTGAGAAATATTTCCATGAGCAACTTGTATTGATGTTTTGGTATTATATGATGATTAGATCATGGACATTGGTCTGTAATTCAGCCTTCCAAAACCAATGAAAAGCTCTTCTTTTGTATAAAGGGTTTTCCCTGCACTGTTTTGAGGGAAGTCAATATATTCTTACTTATCTTACAAAAAAAAAAAAGGCCCTCTCTTAACAATTCTGAGTGGTAGCATGTATATACATTTCTGTATGTAATCAGGTGGAATACATGTGCTAACAACCCATTCAAATGTAAGGGTTGTGTATTCAATGTAGAGATGCAGCTAGCCACTCGATCACTTTATTATTATTATTATTATTATTATTTTCAATCATTGTTATCTTTCATAATATCTTATTTTAATAAGAACTTGTGATGATGTTAGATAACACTTCTTTTCAATATTGTTGTTGATGATGATGATGATGATGAAAAGTATCAGCTTGAGGTCTCTTTCGTGTGATGAGACTTGCATAGATTAGCACATCAGCTGATAGCTGAGTTGGTGAGGCACAGCTCTTCCACAGGAACAACAGTGATCAATCCCTTGCTATAGCGTAGATGATGAGAGACTTGGGTGACTGCGTGTGAGTACTTTACCTTAGAAAAACAAACTCAGCTATGCAAACTCTCTCTCTCTCTCTATCTTCCAGGCCCCACGACCCCTGTTTCAATTTTTTGCTTAGAGTCATATATGTCCTTTGGTTTTTGTCTTTTGAAGATTGAGTATAGATTCATGGGTTCTGTTCTGTTCTGTTATGTTCCTTAAGGAATATCGAGCAGTAAGCAAAGCATTGTTTCAGATGAATTGGCAAGTTGTAATAGCTCAGCGACAAAGCCAGTATGATGCCCTTTTCAGCTTCTTCCAGTATGGCCCATATCTCGCATTTTAGGATGCATTCCCAGTCTTCTGCTGTTCTTTTTCTTTGCATAACGCTACCTATAGTCTTAGCAGAAAGAGGGACTCCTTTACACTTCTCCACAATTTGCCTGCCAATATCTTCCAACTCCGTATACTCATCTCTTTCCCTCCCAGCAAAAGCTCTGGAACTGAATAGCAACCAACAGTCATCGTCGGATAGCAGCCTTTCAACAAGTTGGGTCTGCAAGGTGTTCAGCTCTGAGAGGTTGCAAGCAGATCCTGTTACGTCTTCCATTATCATCTTTGTAACACCTGTGATGCTGAAATCCTCAGTCAGGCACACCCATATCCTCCTTGTTAAATGGTTCTTCACCTTTTCATCATTGTAGACCAGTTGAGCTAGAGTCGTCTTCCCTATTCCACCAGTACCCACTAGAGAGATCACATCAACTTCTTTCCCCTCGCAGCACAGCAACTTGCTTATAACAATATCTTGATCTTCACTTCTGCCCCGTATCTCCATTTTATCCACTAAAGAAGTAGTTTTCCGGTGGTCATGTGTCTCAACCCGCCTGACTTCACTGAATTGGTATTTGATCTTTTCATCCCCAATCTCATCAAGTCTCTCTCTAATAGTTTGTATCCTGTTTGCAATCCTAGGGTGTGATATGAGTTTTTTCAAGAACAGAAGAGGTGAGAATGAGCAAGCTCTTACCTTGTCATCACTTGCATGGCTTTCTGATGTGAGATGGAGTATTCTCCACTCATCTAATACATCGTTCATGTCGTAAGCAACGTCTTTCAGCTTCTTCAACCAGTCTCTTGCTGATTTGTTTTCCATCTGTTGAGTCTCTGCATCGGTGATGAGAGCTTGGATGGCTGTGAAACTACTGGAGAGCCTTTTCAATTCACCATGGTGATGAGTGCATCTGCCATGATCTCTCTCTCCCAAGGATTGTTCAATTGAAGGAGAGAGAATGGGATGGATGATGATGAAGAGTAACTGATTGAATGGTTTTCTAAAGCCATTAGTCTCCTTGCCTTTGGATGGGTCTTTAGGTGGAATTTAATGTCAAGCAAAAGTCAGGAAGGAAACGAGATGGAAACATATATGATTGTTACTGGCTCTGACTTTACACACATAGGTAGACTTTTAACGGCCAACATGGATATGTTAATGTTTACTTGTGCACTCTCCATTTTTTTTTTTGTCGCTCACTTGGCTCAGTGGCTAAGTTGGAGAGGAGTAAACAACCCATCTGGGATTGATCCCTGGTGGGTGGGATGGGAGTAAGAGCCTTTACCAGTAGATCATCCCCAAGTTCCCTTATGCACTCCGTTGCTAGAGTTGATACTCAGGAAGGATTTTGTTTTATACTAAAAGGAGGTAATTTCCTTGTCATCACTTTAGAACCCTAATACGTAGATAACATGTAACTTCGAGGGGTAGTTCAATTGGCTTAAGACCACGGTTTACTCCCGGAGGTTGAGGGTTCAAAACTGTACTACCACACTGTGCCCACGTGGGTTTTACTTGGGGGCTCGAAGGGATTAGTCCGGCTCAAAGGGTTGAGACACCCTCCGTTACAAAGGAAAAAAAAAATGTAATAACATATTTGGCCTTTCAAATTGCTTCGGGTCCTCTGGGTTCTAACCGAGGTCTTACACTTTAGGGGTGCTCATGGGCTGGTCCTGGATATGTAATTAGGGCCTGATTAGTAATTGGACCGGGTCAGCCCGAGCCCGATCCGGGCCTAGCCTATTTTGGGCCAGGCGTGGATATGTAATTAGGGCCCGTTAACAATTGGATCGGGCTTGGATTAAGTGATGGAAAGCCCATAGCCAGGCCCAGCCTGGCTTGTGTAAGAAATGCATGTTATTTAATTTAATTAGTGCTCTAATGCCCACGACAGTGATGAAAAACCCAATTCAGCCTGGCCCGATTGATTAAATGGGCAAGCTCAGGCCATAACTATTATGGCCTGTGTCGTGCTTGGGCCAGGCCTGGGCCAGTGTTTCTAAAGCCGGGCCGGACTTGGATATGCCTTAGACTGGACCATGAACACCCCTATTACACATGAGACCCATGTTGCCAGGGGCCCGATCTGCAGTCATTCAGTAGGCCTAGGCATTTGTTTCTGCCCATCTGATGCTTGTGGGCATTTTGATTGGTAAGATTTAGGTTATGGTCCATGCACTTTAGCTGACCTGATTGATCCAGCAATGCCACATCTAGGTTCCTTTGATGCTCATACTTAAGCTGGCCGCAATCCTCAATGGAGTGGAGGATGGTGATTTGATACCTATTTGATTTTTTTTTTTTTTTTTCATGCGTCAGTTGTCATTGGAGAACAAAGGCAGACCCATTGATACATTAATGATGGGAAAGTATGGGCCATAAGGCCTTCTGAATGTGTCCCTTTTTTTGTCTAGTTACAGGTAAAACCTCTCTTGCTTCCTTCATCACAAAAAGGATAGCTCTGATTTCTGCTTCTTGAGAGGAATAGACTTTTGGCCCATCAGAAAATCCTGCACCCAAAAGCGAGCCATTAAATCATAATGACAGCCATCAAGAGATCTAAAGGCCGCATCCGAACAAATGACAGCCAAGTCCTCTTTCATCCTCAATCTAAGATCATTATCTCCTTTATTTGAATGGTTCGGGGTAAGATTTCATAAATATTGTAACTGAAGAAACCATTAACCTTAAAGGCCCCTGAATGCATGGTTTGTGAATGTGGTATAACCTGACCCGGCGTGCTGATCCAACACTATCTATGTACATTTGACTTGCATAACTCGACCCACAATAATCATAGGATGTCACCAGTCATGTTAAAGTTGACGCTCACAACCCATATAGATTGGTCAGATTAGCCTTGACCTGGATATTTAAACCCAGTTAAAGTTAAACTGTGTTGTGATTTGATATTTTAGTACTCAAAATATACTTTTTTGTGCCGGCGGCCAAACTCAAATGCGGCCCTATTGTTTAAAATAAGATAATTAGACTCACCCCAAAGCTTATACAGGTTGAGTCTGATTAAACAGGTAATGACGTGGAGTATCCAGGCCATCTTAGAGCCCAACCCATTTTTACATGAACCCAATTGATCGAGATTGACTTTCCTTTTCTTTTAACTTAAAATCATATCCACATTTTTATTACACCGTTCTCCCATGACTCGCATGCATCCAAGTAGGTTCATAAAAGAGCTTAAGTTTTCTCTGAATATAACCCTATATATTATTTAGTATATAAACTTTTTAATATGTATAATGTAGATCTAATATATCATTAATTTCAGATATACTAAAATAATACATATATTATTTATTGTATGCATGACACAGGTGACACCAAAATTTGGTAGGGTCCCAATTTGGCCAGGACTGATCAGTATGAAATTATTGATATAGGCGGAATTTTAAACCCATCAAATTCAACTAGTAGGTGTAATCCTATTTATATGATAAATATTTATTATAGATGATGATAATAGCAACAGTTAAGTTTCTCTCTGTTGTTTTTAGAAGATAAGCATTCCTTCCATCAAACCCTCTGTATGATAATTTTTGGTCTACCTCTGAACCTCATGTAGCCTCATCCGCCCTTTCCACTATGAGTCGTATATGGACCCCATATTAAAGAACCAAAATGTACTGGGTCCATGGGTCTGGAACTACATGGACCTAGACCTAGATGCAAATGTTTTAGGGGTTCAATCAGTTGATGCCCCTCTGTTGCATTGCTACTGTCATTTTGACAATGGCATATGGAATTTGGTAAGGGCATTAATAATTTATGGGGCCTGTATCGTTCCTTACATGTGAGTTCAAGTATCCATGTCCAGACTCTCTGGCTGTAGAGTGAAAAATGCTAAAAGTATTGGGCATATCATGTAATTTTATTTGAACTACAGGTAACTAACATATTAGTCATGTAGCTAATATGCAGAGGCTAATTCGGCAACACAATGTGACTTTACTTTTAACTAAACATGTTTCTTCTCTTCTTTTTTTTTTTTTTTCCTACATGCCAACTCTACACCTTCTGAAAGGCCACATGTTATCTAAAAGGTTTTCTTTATCCTGAAAGGCACCTCTCACGCCTTGCCTGAAAGGTGTCTTTCTTATCGTCATGTTAGACCTGGGAACAATCTAACCCTTCACACTTACCCTCATGAATTGGCATTCACCCATATTTGACACTAATCTCAACTATATTCAATGGGTTATAAAAAGAAAATGAATTGGCATTCACCTAAATTTGATACTAATCTCAGTTATACTCACCTCTGGGTTAAATTTTTTAAGAAACCACTGACCTTGAGGCCCTTGAATGAAAGGTCCTTATTAGAGGTGACAAAACTTGAATACATGAGATAGGGCTTGAGGTCATATGATGCAGGTTATGCAGAACAAGTCAGGCTGAGCTGCATCGGTTATGTGTTGGGGTAATCTGACCTGCTTTAGAAAAAAAATGGGTAGAATGTAGATTGAGATTCGTAGTTTCGTACAGACCCCTGGTCAGCCCTTTTTATCCAACCCAATTGATCAAGGTGATTTTCTATTTTGGTTCAATCACAACGACAGAGACCCTATCATCTCATGATTCACATGCAATCAAGTGGGTCCCACAAGACAACCCTATATATATGGCATAGAAATTTCTTATATGTACAATATATTTAAATTGTTACATATACTTTTAGTGTACATAACACCTGAGTAGCTCCACAAATCTGTAGGGACCCAATTTGACAAGGACTCAAGATGAAATGATTGATGGAACCCTAATTATATAGATGGAATCTCATACTCAAATTCCACTACTAGGTGTAATCTTTTTTTATATGATAAAAATTTCTATTATAAATGATCATCGTAGGAATTCTTAGGCAAACTCTATGAGATTACTGGCCCATCAATATAATGGGATTCTTTTATATTATATTTTCTAGCCAGTTAAGCTTGTGCAGCCTATAAACCCACCTATCATCAACTGTTCAATCTTTGATCATAGTAGGATGTCCAAACAAGTATGTGCAATATTCTTCTCACTTTACTGCATCAACCCCCACAGTATAACTGTTCCCTTTCTGATGAAATCCATACAATTACAAATCAAAAACAAAAGGGCTCAATATGCTGATGAAAATATGGAAATGAAATGAACCAGAGAATCAAATAGTTTCGAACCAGCCATTAATTTCAACAGAGCTTTGATTACAGAGAAATCCAACCAGAGAACCCTCGCTCTAGGGATGACAGTGCATTTGTGGTATGTTAAATACCTTAAAATATTATATTAAATGTATTGTCTCAGTTGTTTCTCCGATTCAGCCAAAAGGAATGTACAGTATAATCTTGGGTCCAGGCAAACATCTCAAACCTCCATCAAGTGTGCCTTGTCACTTGAGTTCGGCCCAGGTCATTCCCACAGCTCCAAAAGCTCCTTTTTGGTCCATGAGATGAAGATCACTGGTCCCAAAGTTGATGGTACCTGCATTCGCGAGATACTTCGATTATGATAAAGGTTAAGATACTGCAATGGCGAAATACTTCATGCACACGATAACAACTGCAGATAATTTATGAAGTTTGCCAAAAAATTGTACTTTTCTTTTCTTTTCTTTTCTTTTCTTTTCTTTATTGAATTTTACAATGTCAAATGTGTATGGGAAATGATTTCTTTTATTTTCAGTAGTTTCTAAGATCAACACAACTGGAAAATAAGGCTCTGGTTTCTCAGTTCCCGAGGTCCAGAGAGCGGGAATCCATGAAGCACATGCGTGAATGTTACGGACCATCTCGTTTGTTTGCACTATTTTACGTATCACGTATGTAAATTTCATATGAAAATGGTGCGAAAATGTACACTCATTTTCGCACCTAATTTTTCACACCTTCATAAATGGTAAAAGGAATCCCATATGGAAATAGTGTGTAAAGAAACCCCACTCAAAAAGGCGCCCGGTACGGTGTTCATTCGTTCCGTCGTAAACTATCATGGGTTTGAAACGCACAAACCCCACTTCCTCTCAATACTCCCTCTCCAACACAAAAACAAGACGTCTCCTCTTCCTTTCCATTCCGGAACGACGTCTCCTCTCTTTGGTGTAAAAGAGACTATTGTGCCAAGGTATGCATCACTCACCCCCATCTCTTTCTCCCCTCTCATGTCTCTCCCCCTTTCTCCAATCTCTCTCTCATTACCTCTTTCTATGTAATCTCTCTCTCTCTGTCTTAATCTCTCTGATATTGCCACATAAACGGATGGGTTTAGATGGTCTGCTTCCCCTAGGACAAGTCAGATAGCTAAAAAAAAAAAAAAAAACTCTCTGATTCACACTTGACCATCTCTCTTTCCCCAAAAACGACATGCCCAAATATCCAACTAGTCGTCAAGCAACCAGACTAGCTGTTGTTGCTTCATCATCATATTGGTCACAATATGATAGGAGGGTGTGGGCTGGAGAAATTGGGGTGGATATGGTTGGGGTGTGTATGAGGTTGTGGATTAAATCTTGGAAGAGAACAAAAGAGAAGTGAAGAAGATGAGAATGACAACACCTATGAAGAAGAAGTCCTCTTTTTAGTTTTTTCAGAGATGGTCTTACAAAAGACCCTTGGAAAATCGCTGCTTCCAGCCCCCAAATTTCTTCTTCTTCTTCATCTTCATATAAAAACCTATCTCCTAAATTTGAATGATAAAAATCCCAGCCCCCAAATTTTTTTTTCTAAACAGTATCTCTATACGGCACCTTCAGGATCTGCCCCTGCTCTTAACCCCCATCTCCCCCCCTTCAACAGCAAAAGAATACAAAAACCAAGAAGCCTAAACAAAAACCCTACTTGTATTATTAAAAACAATAGTAGATCCATCGATTTATTGTGAATGCAATACATTATGATATGCAATACTTGTATTATGAAAAAAATGATATTTTCAGCTGTTCCACTTAATGGATTTATTGTGAATGCAATACATCATGATATGCATCAGTGCTTTGAACCTTGGCAGAAGTAGAGATTGCCAATGAGATGTCATGAAATTCTTTACAAATAGAATAAATGAGTCAAAAGAGGTCATGTCTTTAACCCAAAATGGTATGATGTCTTCGATTGCCTTTTGTGTTTGTTGAACATTGCAGTTTCAGTTCCTTCACTCAAACCACCTCCCTGTACACAAACTACCAATGTAGACTGCAAGAGTGCATCTAGGCTACAATTAGGTGTTTTTTTTTTGTGGGCTCTACATACTGGCCATTGGGACAAGTGGAACCAAGCCCAACATATCGACCATCGGCATAGACCAGTTCGATGAGTTTGAGCCCAAAGAGAGGGCCCATAAGCTCTCCTTCTTTAACTGGTGGATGTTCAGCAATTTACTTGGGACCTTCTTTGGAAACACTGCTCTTGTTTACATTCAGGACAATGTGGGCTGGACACTGGGCTATAGGCTCCAACCCTACTACATGAATAGAAAAACTACCTTTCCATCCATGCTCCAACCCTACATGAATAGAAAAACTACCTTTCCCGCGTCCTAATTGGCAATCATGATGAATCTATTATGCTTTGAGGCTACTAGCATGATCTAAGTTTGTTATGTTTTAAGCATGATTGGTAAAAGTCACACCCGTCTTCTCTTATTCTTTTTGGCATTTATCCTAATGGCTTCAGCCCAACACAAACTGGGTCTTGCCTTTTATTATATATAAGTACCACTCATCTGCCTGTAAACAGATGAACTGATTTTGGGTTAATTTCAGTCGTTGAGTCTAGAAAACAGATGTAGATAGAGGTTACTTGGTGTCTACCTGATGGCTGACAACTTAAAAACGCACACGCTTATCATGGTGGCATCATATTCCTGATTTCTACCTATATATTAGTGTTCAATGTATGAATTTATATTTTTGAACAAACAAGCGCACATGTTACTTTCTATAGTTAAATCAATGGAGATTCTTCTCGTCCATTGATCTTCCCTAGAAAAGAGAACTAGAGAAAAGATTACTCAGTTAAAAAGGGAATATGCAGCATAATTCAACACGAAACAGCCTTTCTTATTGACCATGGATTCCACCCTTGTGTGAACTGTACATTCTTTTGGTCCAAAATAGTAACCCATTGACTTAAAACTGCAGATCAGGGGCAATCAATATTCTCATATGTGCAATCAAGTTTCATGGTTTTGAATTCTTCAGTGTTTTAACATTTATCATCTACTGATCTACAAGTTTATGATGAACCCAATGGGTCATACCTTAATGCCAAATGTCATGTATTCGAGCTGTCGGTCAAAGCGAAATAATGGACCATAGTTACACAAACTGATGTACCAGGTTGAGTGGTGCAGGTTCTTATCATTGTTGGCTATAGTATCTCATTGCACCCTTTGTACATTCTACGCTTTTCAATTATATATTATTAATATCATGGATTTTGTATCTAATCATCTTTTTTAATAACTCTTTATGCTATATAGAAATGGATAATGAAATATGCGGCGAAGATGTTGAATGCATTAATGTCGGTACATTTTCTGGAAAAAAGCGTGGTAGGAGGGAAAAGAAGAATACCACATGGTCGGAGTCTGCAGATGAATACTTAGCTGATATATTGATAGAACAAATCAATCTCGGGCGAAAGGATGGAATTGGGTGGACTACGGAAGGGTGGAGGGAGATTGAACGAAAGATGAAAGAAAAATATGGTAGTGAATGCGTTAAAGATAAAATCAGAAATCGCTTAAGAACGATAAAACATCATTACAATCATATCAAGACTCTCATGGGATTAAGTGGTTTTGGTTGGGATGACGTTACAAAAAGGGTTACTGCAAGTGACCAAGTGTGGGATGATTATGTAAAGGTGAGTAATTATAAATATATCTTAATATTATATTAAACATTGTTTACTCAATAATTGTTACTTTATTTTGATCACATTTATCTAATTTAGGCACACCCTGACTATGATTACTATCGAGGAAGAAGAGTGGTCAACTATGAAAAGTTTTCTATTATATATGGAGATTCAATCGCTGATGGAAGAGATGTGTTGTTGACTAACCAACGTCCACCACATCCGATGGAAGCCCCCCAGGCAAACATCCATGATGTAGCGGGGGAATCAAGTAGCTTTGATAAGATGGATGAAGTTGTCTCTGAAGCACCACGCGTCAAAAAACGCTCAACTGGTAGTTCTCAACGCAATGTGCAGGATGAAACTAAAAGCGATTATGATCTTACACATATTTTAAATGAAACTGGTTGTTCATATGGATTTAAAAAGTATATATAGAAATGATCGAAAAGTTACTATTTTTGGTATATAGTGGAGATGCATTAGAATATTTTAATTGTATATCTTGTGCAGTTGGTCCCACTTTATTGACTAATCATGGAGGGATTTAACTGGTGACATGTGTTTTTTTCATTTTTTTATTATAGCAACAATTCATTTTTGCTTTTCCATGTTTTCATGGTTTGACAATCATCCAAACATTTACAGAAACAAAAGGTGATGACCATTTTTAGTGCTCCTAAGTATTGCTACTATCAATATAATTTACAAAAATAAAAATTTATCATTTTCACATGTAGTTCAAACAAACATGGTAAAATGATTCACATGCGTAAATGATATGAAAATGACAACAGTAAACAAACGTTGTAAACTGAAACGCATGTGTAAAGCTTACATATATGAAATTTACATATGGAACATTTCCATATATAAATTGTATTTACGCATCTCATGTGTAAAAGGCAAATGCCCCCTAAGGTCTTGTTGGTTTTAAGGAGTCTAATGAAGCAGAGGTGCCAACTATCAAGCAATGCCTCCAACTCTTAACAGAATTTTTCTCAAGAAACCTCGTTATATAAAGTGATGGTTGGAATATTTTATCTTGGGTCACCTCTATCATGGCTCGGCCATTGAAGCTCTATATTGTTTGTGTTCAATGAAATTAGAGATTTATGTTCTAGCCTCTGTTTCATACAAACATGTTAGGCTGGGAGCTAATTTTTTAGTGGAAATGTTGGCAAAACAAGCCATACAGAGAGTTGTTTTGTAATTTGTCTTTATATTATCTTGTAAGCTTCAGTCTGGTATTTATCTCTAATAGGATTTTGCTCCTTACGATTCTTCATTTTCTAGTAAAACTTGTGTTGCTAATCAAAGAAAATCAACAATAACCAAGAAGAGCCTCCCATACCTCAAGCATACTACAGCTGCTTTCTTATTTTCTTCACTTAAAAGTATACAAATCATATTTGGTTTTGTGAAAGAATAAGAAAGTCCCTAACAACCTTTGACTGTAAATAAGAAAAATATACGTTGGAATCATTTCTTTGGGATAATCCTAATATGCCTTCCTAAGCTAGCTACCCTATGTAAAATATTTTCCTCAAGGCTCAACTATAGGTGAAAATCTGGGCCGTGCCGGCCTGAAGAAGGGCCCGGCCCACGTAATTACGCGGGCCGTGCCGTGCCTGGCTCAATGGCTCAGGGGCCAGCCCAGCACGGCCCAGGGAACGGCTCTGGTCGTGCCGTGCTAGGCCGGGCCCTAGTCGGGCTTGGGCCGTGCAGCCCGTGGGCGGCCACAAATTTTTTTTTTTTTTTTTTTAGGTTCTTTATGTCTTTTTTTTAGGTTCTTTAAAAATATGTCTTGGACCAATTTCACTAAAATAAAGAAATTAAGAGAAATAACAAGTAGAATAACACTAATGATGTTTTGAAAAAATACATCAAATAAATTGTATTTCCTTGAAATTTAAGTTACAAAGGTTCAAAAAATGATCAAAAGACACAAATACCCTCCCATATGACCGTTTATAGCTGTTGGAGGAGGTTAAAAATGTAAAAAGACCCTTTTTTGGGAAGTGGGGGGAATTTTTTGAAAAAAAGAGTCGTTGGGCTCTCTGCTGGCCGGGCCCGGGCTGGGCTGCCCGTGGGCCTGGCGCGGGCTCTGGGCCGTGCCTCGGGCCTGGGGGACCTGGGCCCAGCACGGCCCAGCGGGGCTTCCGGGCCGGTCCGTTGACCAAGTCAACGGGCCCAGGCACGGTTTTTTCGTGCCGGGCTCGTGCTGGGCCTGGGCCGCCCGCCCATATTTTCACCTCTAGGCTCAACCGGCCAATACCTCTGTTCCAACGAGGGGTCGAACCTAAGTACCCTATATATGGAATACTTTGACATCTCATACCAGCTAAAGCTAATAGATAGATAGATAGAGGGAGAGGGAGAGAGAGAAGGAAAGTGATTGTAATATATCCTTCAATTCATGAGAGAGGGAGAGAAGAAACCACACCCAACTTATATCTATCAGCACCAAGGAAATGACCTCCCTTATTGAGTATGAAAGAATTGTTTCAGGTGAAAATAGTAGCAGATGCACACCTGTCATTAAACTGCCATAGGGCTTGGTCTTTGGACAATCTAATACCTTTATGTTTGCTAAGAACAGAAGGTTTTCACTTTTCAGACCTGTTTGGAGGGAGGGGCAAAATTTTATATAAAGTAGTTTTGCTAGGCCATGTATGGAAAATAGCTTAAAATCTCACCAATGCAGTTGATCAAGAGTATATCAAATAATCAGGCGAATGGTAACAATAATTATACTTAAACTTAATAAATGTTTTAAAAAATCATCATCAAAATCAAAGCATAGTTGGGGTCGGCTACATAAATTATGTTTCTCCATTTCAATCTATCTTGCGCCAAGTCCTCAGAGAGTTCGCACTACTTAGATTAAAGAAAAGTTTTGGGAATTTCATTTGTTTGATGTATTGGGAGATTTTCTTATTTACATTTATGATTTGGATAAAATCAATGTATCCTAGCATCACAAAATCAATCTTGATACTAAATTATATAAAAATAGATCAGCTACATGTCATTTGCGCCACCCTCACTGGAATAATCTATTAGCATGCCATTTTTTCTTGTGATGCTCATCCTTTACTATACCAAAAAGTACAAAACAAACCTAGCTCCTTCGAGGCCAACCCACAAGACTCAATAAATGGTCCGGATTATGACATGTTGTTGACATGGCAAGAAAAAAACACGTGGCCAAGCTATTTAGCATGTCTTCACGGAAATAAATGTGGACAACGGACAAGCGAGTCTTCCCTCTCTCCATCATTGGATTGGGTTTGGGGAAGAGAGAAAAAAGGAAGAAGATGAGTTTATGCTTGCTCAAGGTCGACTGCGACCACCACTTGTTATAGCGAGGGTTGCCGTCGACCCTCAACACATAAAATGAAGGTCGATAGCGACCACCCAAAAAAATGGTAAAAAAGTTGGTTTTTTTTGTACGGATTCTCTGTTAGGTGCATGTTTGCCTAATGTTCTTTGTTTGATGTATTGGCCACATAAAATGTTTTTTTTTTTAGTAAAAGACCGAAAAAAAAAAAACAAACAAACAAACAAACAATGATAATAAGCATGAGACGTTCATACAACAGCTGAGAATTATCTATTATGTGCTTTAAACTATTGTTTAGTGCAAAATTATGTGCTTTGAGCTATTTGTTCAATGTTAAAGGCATTAGCATCTATCTACTCTGATCTTCAAAAAAAAAAAAGAAAAAAAAATCACATATATGAAATTGAGAATCAATTGCAAGAGGCAAAGAGGGACTACTTACGGGCGGCTGTTGGCATCATCACTACTTACAGGCAAACACATAGCAAGAATCCCCAGGCCTAATTTTGATTCCTCTTTGCAAGAGCCAAGCTTTCTTAATGTTGTGTTCTCAATTACACATGTTGACTATTGAATGATTATATATCTATTGGCCATTCATGTGGTGGCCTCTACTAGATCATGTATTTACAGTTTATTTCTAATAATTTGTTGTCCTGTCTTCATTTTTGTGTATTGATGTAAAGATGATGACATTTTTTTGTATCACAATTGATGTGGTGGAATAAATGGAAAATTAGTAAAATAGAATTAGTTTTTATGGCATATTAGTAATCATTTGTTATAAGGAGAATTATCAAGAAGAATGGATTTATAAGTTTTCATATATCATATGGGTTTTTAATTTTAACCTTTTTTTTAAAAAGAAAATGGGTTTTTATTTTAACCTTTTTTTAAAGAAAACTCTTAAATGTAGGAACAGTTATAAATTGTTTCAAATGAAATATGATCGTTCCTATTATGTTATTTTGAAAAGGGAAATTATTCCTCAATTTAATTTTTGGAATGGTCCAAATCCGTTATCAGTTTTCTAATTTGGAACGGCCTAGGCCCGCTTCCAAAACAATTAGGAACGATTTGCCTCAATTCCATACACTCTTATATTATATTAATCTAAAAAAACTTCAGTGTAACTTGGCAAGTTCTAGCATTAGAGGGAAACTCTTACCTCAATGAATAGTGGCATGTCGTGTTGCCCAGTGACTGGCCAAACACAGGAGGCAATTGTGGTTTAGCCTATACTAAAAAAATCTTTACATAAAATATTTATCTTATCTTAACTTTGCAGCTATTTGTTCTGAGACAATGGTCGTTAGTTATTAACTGTGTCAATTTTGAGTATCAATTTTTTCTCGCTATTACATGAAATGGAAGAGTACAAACTATCTTAATCTATCAACCTCGGGGCCGTTCAATTTTTTTCCGCTATTTTAATTTCTTTTTAATGAAATCAAGGTACATCCGCAAACTCTACGGCGGATGTATTAGCTAAGCAGGGGGTAATGAGATTGTCACCTTGGGTGAGTGTGGTAATGTATTTGGGGTTGTGTGATGTACAATGCTCTTGTACCTTCCTCCTATTTCTCTTCCTTTGCCTTTTATCCTTGTATTTGACTTTTCTCTTATTAAATCTTGTTACCGTTTTAAAAAAAATGGAAAAAAAAAAAAAAAAAAAACTTGGGTCGTTCATAGTTCCTCCATACACTACTGTTGCACTCTGCTGGAAGCGAAGCATGCCTTTTCCCCACTATACTCAGGGTAGTGGTTTGTCAAAACTGGAAAATAGAAATGAGAATCTGGCAATGAAAATAATGAGTTCTTGAATAGAAAAGAAAATAGATATGAAAAATATTTGGACCAATTTTGAATCCGGATCGGGTTCATGGATTCAATACGTGACCTCCAAAATGGTTTTTAGTATTTCGGGATTTTTACGAACAAATCACTCTTAATTTTGCTCCACTAGTTCTTTTCCATCCAATTTCTGCACATCCAAAAGCCACCAACTGGTAAATCTGCTTTTGGTCAGTGTGAATGGTTGAAATAAAAGCCACCGAGTGGCCCACAATTACTATTTTGATCGTTCCACAAGCATAATGGCATGATCCATAGAGTCGGACAGCATAATGGATGAGCCCCGCCCGGCGCATTATGGGTGGGGCCTACAGCCGTGTCCAGAAGCAGTCATACTCCATACAATGTGAGGTGATAATCTGAAAATGATAGGCAATGAAAGAAAATCCAAACACACTGCACAATATGCTGTCTCCTTGTGATGTAGACTCTCCACCAAATTTCGTCGACATGCCCCCGTCCAGTTTGTTTGGAAATTCATCTGTAAAATAGAAGAGTGGCCTTATCAAGTGAAGGTCATTTTAAAAATGTTAAAAATAGAAGAGTGACCTTATCAAAAGGTTAAAAATCTAAAAACTACCAAGTCGATTTTTTGTCATTTTAATGCATTTGAAGAAACTTTTTTTTTTTTATATAAAAAGAATAGACATTTTTGTCTTTTAGCAGAATAAGAGATCAACCTTTTGACATTCCTAAAAATAAAATCATTTTTGAAGTTTTATACTTTTTAACAAGACCTCACTTATTTTCTTATCTCTTCGCAATTTACTATTAAAGTAAAAGTGATGTAAAGCATCAAATGAAGAGAGAATAAAATATAATGAGGTTATAATGGTATTTTTTCTTTAGCGGATTGGTAGAGATTCTTTTTGACTTTTTGTATATATATATATTTTTTTTTTTGTGAGAGAGGAGGTTGATTTTTAAACTTTTCTTAAAAAAGGAAAGGAAGGAATTTGAAGATATGAATTTTGGATGTGACCCCGTGCTTGAAAAAACAGAGGCCTTACATTACTTTTACTAATTAGTAAATTGCCATAAGGGCCCAAGTAGTGATGTAAATGGTCCATGATTCTCCAATTACTCGGAGGTGGGGATCATTAAAAATTGGGTTTAGGCTAGGCCCCGATAAGTAAATGGGTCTGGATCTGGGTCCGGTTCCACCTTAGTTTCGATTCGTAGACTTGGGACCCGACATGTTACCTCAATTTCTGAGAATCTCTCATAAAAATTAGATTTTTTCCATTTTTTTTTCTTCCTAGACCCGGACCTAGACCCGGACCCATCCCATAAACGGAATCGGTTCCGATTCCAGTTCAACCTTCTCATTAACAGTTACGGTTCCAAGTCCACTATGGACCCAGACCAAAACCGACCCGTTTACATCCCTATGATCAAGACTCGTTTCTACAAAAAAAAGTTCTTAAAATGCGTTTTTGAGATTGCAAGATTTTACATGTTTATTTGTATTAGATTACATTGGAGTTAAATACTTAGAAAGTCAAGTCAAATGAGCTCTACAAAAGGATTATTAAAGGGGTGAGGTTAGGGCAGCAACGCCCACCAAATTTCATATTGCCCATAAATATTAATATAAATCTCCCAAATGATACATGATTTGAATGACTAGGAACATAGCAAAAGGGAGGTTATCTTATGGTCTTTTTTTTTTAAAAAAAAAAACTTCTTGGGGATTATAATCATTTTCGCACATTCACCGTTAAGGAGTGAGTGTTTGGCAATAAAATCCTTGGAGACTCATCATCAATTTTTCAGTTGTGGAAAACCCATAATGTTTTGCATAGTAAAGCCCCGGTGAATTGAGCAAGAGAAAATCATTATTTTTGAGGATTTTCATATCTAACCTCCCATTTTCTCATATGTAGTTATTTAATTTTAACAGCTCCCTGTGAAATAACTCACAGGCTTAAATCCATTTTTGTGGATTTTCATATCTGACCTCCCATTTGCTCATAGATAATGGAGGATTTTACTGGAAAATACCCGGTACTTGTCCGTTGCACTTGATAGTGCCTCGGATCACTTTCACCACGGAAGAATTCCTCCCACCACTTTTTCTTCTTTTTTTTATTATTTTTTCAGAGCGACGATAGCGTCACTAAATTATGAAATTTAGTGACGCTATCGTCCCTCTTCTTGTCTCCTTCTTCGTTTCTACTAGTTTCTGCAACTTGATGAAGGAAGAACTCAGGGATTTTTTTATACACAGAGAACGAATGACACGTTTTCAAGCCACTGGCAGAAGCTTAACTTTTTTCTTCTCTCTTAGTCAAAGAGAAAGATAAGAGAGAATGAGGTATTTTGACACATGGAAAGTAATTTTGTCATTTCTTTCATCTGAAGTAAATAGGAAGAGTGGGACAGGAGAGAATGACGTTGATGTAATCAAAATCAATCATAAAATACCGCAATTGCACGGGTGTCTAGATGAGACAGTGGCAAGAACGGGTCGAACCCACAGGGAACTATTAAAGAAACTTTTAAATTAAGAAAACTAATTAACTAACAATGTAAGAAAAGTTTTGATTTCTTAGATAATAAAAAAAACAACTAATTTAGAAATTCGAAATCTACCAATTAATGAAGATGATTAGAGCATAGGAATCCAATAAGCATCCACCAATTATTTATCAAGTAACCCTAACTTGTTCCAATTTTTACTTCAAATCAAAGACAAATCAATGTTTTTAATTTGGAAAATCTAACTTTAAAAATCCCTTTTTAATTATAAAAATTCAAAACTCAAGACTTCCTTCATCTCATAAAAGAATAAAAATAATTTAAGCACCACCCATCAAAAGTAAGCATAAACCATCAAAAGATCTAAATCCTAAGCATGGCCTATCAAACCTAAGCATGAGTAGTCAAAAACTAATTTTTATTTTAGAAATAAAAATAGAGATTTGCCTAGGGCATGAAGACAAGCCTATTAATCATTAAGCACATAATCATGGAACACAAATTAGAATTACTAAACAAATAGAAAGACAATTACTTACCTTCATCCATAACTCTAATCAAGAAAATTAGCCCGCCATTGCAAAGAATGCTTCTTGATTTATCACTAAAAATTGCATCTTTACAACTTCTCCTTCACAAATTTTCTCCTTCAAAATAAACCCTTGGACATGGCCCAAGGTTACCAAAACTAAAAATAAACTAATGGAAAAGAAGAAAGGAAGAAGAAAAGAATAGGAGAGAGGGAGAGCTTTGGTCGTATGGAATATGTTATGGGTCTCCATCATGCCTCCTTTTATGCTTTTTGCAAACCCCTTTTAGTAAAGAAGTGCCCTCCTTTTAGGTCTCCTTTTTCCTTATTGGGTAAGGATTCTTTCTTGTTCTCCAAGTTAACTTCTTTCTTTGGAAAGACTTTTAAATTTGAGAGATCTCCTTGCCTTATTAGGTTTCTTGATGCATACACTTTCCTTGTATAATTCCAAGAATATCTCTAAAAATTACATGATGATGTAAAGGGAATAAACTTCCCAAATATTGAGATTTCTTGCAATTCCCGCCTACAACTGTAGCAGATAACTTCCCGAGGTCATATCTCCCTCAATATAGCTCTGATTTAGGCAATCTTGGGCTCTACGGATATCTACTCGAAAAGAGCTTTCCAACGGTGGCTAAATTACGCCGATCTGACACTCGGTTTGAGAGTTATGGCCATTTTAAGTTGCTACCCTTGAAAAATCCGGGAATAATTATGCAAAAATGGAAGCTTCTATGTTGGCATGCAATGGGGTGTGTGGGGCCCATTGTGGACTTCCAAGCATGCTTGGACTCTCTCTTTGCTTGCTTATTTGACTTCTCTCTTCTCAAATTTCATCAATGTAGGTCCCATGTTGATTTGTCCTACAAATTGAAAGAGGCAATTTTAACATTAATCATATATAAGAAAATAATTATGAACCATGTATGGGACCCTACATTCCTAGTGATGCACCAAAATGACCAACTTTCCAAAAATAGCACATGGTGCAAAAAAATAACAAGATATGCATTGATGAAACGAAAAGCCTAATTTTGGGGTGATAAATGAGATGAGAAAAACTTAATTTCAAAAAGTCATGCAATTCAATGAATTTTGATCAATTTTGACAATTTCTCCAAAAATATCCTCAAATGCATGTAATCATGAAATTAAATGCAATTCTATGCAGTTAAACCTAATTAAGTCCACAAATGCTAATGAAATGATGAGTTAATGACCTAGTTTTATGGACTTATCACACTCCCCAACCAGCCTTTTGCTAGTCCCTTAGTAAAATAAGCGACAAGGAATAAAACACATAAACTAATCCTAAAGAAAACAAACTAATGTAGAAAACAGAAATGAAAAACACCACTTTCGCTGGTACTCTCGACTGCATTTAGCGTATGCAGTAAGCCCTTAAACCCCTAGGTTCCCCCTAGTGGACGAGTTGTGCCTCGTGAGGGTTTGCAGTGAATACACCCACAAAATTCTCTTTTTTTTTTTTTTTTTGCAAAGAATGTTTAAAACCTATCAAAATCCAGGGAAACTTCTTCCAAGAGAAAATCTATAGACACTGACTATTCTTGATTCTCGAAATTTTCAAGGACAAATCTTAAATTCGGTTCACAAATTCCATCTTTTGGTCAGAAATTCTCGAAATCATGCTAATTGATCGTGCACGGTGAAGAGCATGTATACGAAATAAGCATCAAATGATCGACCAATAATTTTCGTAAAAATAATTAATTAATTTTTTTTTAATTGAGTTCAGGGCCGCCTAAACGTATAAAAAAAACAGTCTTCCTCTGAAGGCGATAATGACGGCTTTCGCACTTCTGTTTTTTCAAAGGGCGCATTTTTTTCTTTTTTTTTTTTTTTTTTTTTTTTTTTTTTTTTTAACACACACATGTGACTGTGCAATGCCAAAGTCCCTTAAGCTTTCTAATTAACCCATTTAACGAGCATTAGGCCAATGACTCCCAAACCAGATGGCTTTAGGGCACTAGGTATGAAAATACCCCTAAGGGCTTACTAACTCGGGTTAAAAAGGCTACGAACCCAAACTAGTCACAATTTTTTTTTTTTTCAAGACTTTAACTAAACACTTTTTTTTTCTTTTTCTTTTTTTCTTTTTTTTTTTTTTTTTTTTTTGCGGTCCCCAACAATAGGCAGCCCTTTTCATGTATCCACCCGTCGAACAATGAAGCTTTGTACACTAAGGGTCGATTTTCCAATTTTTTTTTTTTTTTTATCAAAGAAAAATGAAAATCATAGCTTCACATTCAAAACCTTGAAAACGTATACAATTTGTGTAAAAGTGAGGGATCGAAATTCAGCACTTTTCCAAAAACTCTTTCTGTAAATAAAATAGTGAACCATTGTTTTCTTTTGCCCAAAATAAATATCTTCAGCCAATAAAAATTCTCTCGGACGTTTCCCTCTAATAATTTTTTTTTTTGAACTAAGAAAAATGAAAAAGAAAATGTAAAATGAAAATTGAACAAACGATCACATGTCAAGTTCTAACTCACACCCCCAAACCTAAATCTAACATTGTCCTCAATGTTATGAATGCATGTGTAATGTGAAATTGAACAATAAGGAAATTTAGAACATCTTACCATGTGGGGTGATTGCAAAAGAATGTGATCAACCAGCTCAATTACCTTCCAAAATTGGGTTGCCTCCCAAACAGCGCTAAGTTTAATGTCGTCAGCCCGACATGACAAAAATGATTAGTCCTAGTAAATTGGGTCTTCCAGAAGGATATCCTCAATGTTTTTATCCTTCAATTCCAAAAACGGTTTCAACCGTTGACCATTCACTTTGAAAATATCCCCATTCTTGGGATTTTCAATTTCAACCGCACCATGAAAGTAAACAGTCCTGACAATGAATGGACCAGTCCATCGAGTTCGTAACTTCCCGGGAAACAGGTGTAACCTGGAATTATACAAAAGGACTTTCATACCTGGTTCAAATGATTTCCTTAAAATTGACTTATCATGGTTCAACTTCATTCGTTCCTTATAGATCTTTGCATTCTCATAGGCATCGTTTCGAAGTTCTTCCAACTCATTGAGTTGCAATTTGCGCAAATTACCCGCAGTGGGTAAGTCAAAATTAAACTTCTTAATGGCCCAATAAGCTCTGTGCTCCAATTCAACAGGCAAGTGGCATGCCTTACCATAGACCAACCTATATGGGGACATCCCAATAGGTGTCTTGTAAGTGGTTCGATAGGCCCACAGTGCGTCGATCAATCTCAAAGACCAGTCTTTCCGAGTGGGATTGACCGTCTTTTCTAGAATTTGTTTAATTTGCCTATTTGAAATTTCCGCTTGGCCACTTGTTTGTGGGTGATAAGGTGTAGCAACCTTATGGGTGACAGAATATTTTTTTAACAAATGCTCAAAGGGACGGTTGCAAAAGTGAGTGCCTCCGTCACTAATGATCGCTCTAGGTGTACCAAAGCGAGAAAATATATGATCTCTCACGAACTTAATCACCACATGGTGGTCATTCTTCTTTGTTGGTATGGCTTCTACCCACTTGGAAACATAGTCTACTGCTAGTAAAATGTAAAGATTTCCAAAGGAATTTGGAAATGGCCCCATGAAGTCAATTCCCCATACATCAAAAATTTCCACTATAAGTATAGGATTCAAGGGCATCATGTTCCTTCGATTGAGCTTGCCAAGCTTTTGACACCTTTCACATTTCAAACAGAATGTGTGGCAATCTTTAAAGATAGTGGGCCAGTAAAATCCACACTGTAAAACTTTTGCAGCTGTCTTTTTTGGACTAAAGTGGCCCCCACAAGCATGATCATGGCAAAAGGAAATGACCGAGTAATGGTCATGATCAGGAATGCATCTCCTGATGATCTGATCCGGGCAATACTTAAAAAGATACGGGTCATCTCAGAAAAAGTACTTGACCTCAGTTAGAAATTTTGATCGATCTTGTTTTGACCAATGGGTGGGCATCTCCCCTATAACAAGGTAATTGATTATATCTGCAAACCAGGGGATTTGAGAAATACTGAGCAATTGTTCATCAGGAAAATTTTCATTCAGTGGGACCTCATCTGAAGGCTCTAAAGGTATCCTCGAAAGATGGTCTGCTACAACATTCTCACATCCTTTTTTATCTCTTATTTCCAAATCAAACTCTTGTAGCAGAAGGATCCACCGGATCAATCGGGCTTTCGCATCCTTTTTTGACATAAGGTATCTCAGGGCTGCATGATCCGTGTAGATAATGACTTTAGACCCTATTAAGTAGGACCGAAATTTCTCCAATGCAAAAATTACAGCTAACAATTCTTTTTCAGTGGTTGTGTAATTGAGCTGTGCATCATTGAGGGTCCTACTAGCATAGTAAATCACATGAGGTAGCTTTCCAACCCGTTGACCCAAAACAGCTCCAATAGCAGTATCGGATGCATCACACATTAGCTCAAATGGAATGGTCCAATCAGGTGGCTGAATTATAGGGGCTGAAGTTAGTTCCTTTTTTAGTCTTTCAAAAGATTTTAGACACTTCTCATCAAATTCAAACGGGGCCTCTTTTGTCAGTAATTGACATAAAGGTTTAGCAATGTTACTAAAATCCTTGATGAATCTACGATAAAAACCAGCATGACCCAGGAATGATCGAATCTGCTTAACTGATTTTGGTAGTGGCAGTTTCGAGATCAAATCAATTTTTGCTTTGTCCACCTCAATTCCATTATCAGAAATAATGTGTCCCAGAACTATGCCCCTTTTTACCATAAAATGACATTTCTCCCAATTTAATACTAGATTCCGTTCTTTGCATCTTTCAAGCACAAGGGACAAATGATGTAAGCACTCCTCAAAAGAATTGCCAAAGACCGAAAAATCATCCATAAAAACCTCAATGAATCTTTCTACCATGTCAGAAAATATGCTCAACATGCACCTTTGAAAGGTGGCCGGTGCATTGCATAACCCAAAGGGCATGCGTCTGTAAGCGAAAGTGCCAAACGGACAGGTGAAGGTGGTCTTTTCCTGGTCCTCGGGTGCAATTGGGATTTGATTATAACCAGAATAACCATCAAGAAAACAATAATATGCATGACCGGCTAACCTTTCGAGCATCTGATCCATGAATGGGAGGGGAAAATGATCTTTTCGAGTGGCTGAGTTCAACTTCCTATAATCAATGCACACCCTCCATCCAGTCTGTATCCGAGTGGGTACCAATTCATTGCCCTCATTTTGAACCACTGTTATTCCAGATTTCTTTGGTACCACTTGAACCGGGCTTACCCATGCACTATCAGATATGGGGTAAAGCACTCCTGCATCGAGTAATTTTAAGACTTCCAACCTGACCACTTCCTTCATTGCAGGGTTTAGTCGCCTTTGTGGTTCACGAGAAGTTTTTGCACTTTCTTCCAAATGGATTCTATGTTGGACCACAGATGGGCTAATTCCTTTAATATCTGCAATGGACCACCCTATAGCTTCCTTATGCTCTTCCAGAATTTTAACGAGTTTTTCCTCTTGGATAGGGTCCAAGTCTGAAGCTATAATCACTGGAAGGGTTTCTAGCGGACCTAAAAATACATATTTCAACGTATCCGGCAATTGCTTGAGTTCTAACTTAGGGGCCTCTACAATTGATGGGACAGGTGGGGAAGCAGATGGAGTCAGAATCTCATGCTTCGGTTGCCACCTGGAGAAATCCATGGATGGGGTTGAGTCTAATAGTGCGTTGACTTCCTCAATATGTCCATCTACATCAAAATCACTTCCAAAGTGGGCCAGACAAGCCTCTAGTGGATCTTCAAGTTTCAAATGGGGTAAGTGATTTTCCACCAATTCATGAATGTAACTAACTTCAAAAACCCCATCATCCTCATCAGGAGGTTGCTTACTAACATTAAAAATGTTCACTTGGACTGTCATGGTCCCAAAAGAAATTTGCATTACTCCATTCCTACAATTGATCAAGGCATTTGAGGTGGCTAGGAATGGTCTCCCCAAGATAACTGGAATTTTGGGTTCAGCCCCAGATGTTTGTTTGGTATCCAAAACAATAAAATCGACTGGAAACACAAAGTCTCCGACTTTGATAAGAACGTCTTCGACTACCCCCTTGGGGTATCGAATTGATGCATCAGCCAACTGCAAGGTCACATGGGTCTTTTTCAACTCCCCCAAACCTAATTCTTCATAAACAGAGTATGGAAGAAGGTTCACACTTGCACCCAAGTCTAGCAAAGCTTTCTCTATGTGATGATCCCCTATCTGGCAAGAAATGGTAGGACACCCTGGGTCCTTATATTTGATCGGGGTTGGACAGGAAATGATTGAGCTAACTTGTTGGGCTAGAAAAGCCTTCTTGGGCACATTGGTAGTCCTTTTGAAGGTGCAAAGGTCCTTCAGAAATTTCGCATAGGCCGGAATCTGTTGGATAGCATCAAGTAGTGGGATATTAATCCTCACTTGTTTGAATACTTCTAGCATTTTATCCAATTGAACAGTTGATTTTGCTAGGCCTAGCCTCTATGGGTATGGTGCCTTGGGAACATAGGTCCTAAGAGTAGGCTCACTAGGTGATGGTTCAGCATTGACTGGGTTCTTTGGTTCTAATATAGGTTCAGCATTCACACTTGGTTCTCTAGTTTCTACTTTCTCACTTGATTCGTCCTCAAGTTCCTTGGGTAGTTTGACCTTGTTATCAACCTGTGTACCAGACCTAAGGGTGATTATGGATTTGACTTGTTCCGGCCCTTTTCCTGTAGGATCATGAACAACCTGGCCCTTGGGATTAGGTTCGGGTTGACTAGGGAAGGTTCCCTTGTCTCTGACACTAATGGAGTTGGCCAATTGGCCCATCTGATATTCTAATTTTGCAAGGGTTTGAGTATGGCCATTCAAAAGTTGAGTAGTGGTCTGCTGGAATTGAGCAGTACTCTGGGTCAATTGGGCCGTGGTTTGAGACATGAGTTTCATGGCCTCTTCTAAAGAATCTACCCTCTGAGTCAATAGATTAGGATTGAAATTGGGTTTTTGGAAACCGGGTAGGGCACTCACGTGAGATTGATTGGGCTGAAATTGAGTGGACTGAGATGGGCCACCTTGAGTTGGGCCTTTGGTACAAGAAAAGTTCGGGTTGTCCCTCCAACCTGGATTGTAAGTGTTAGAGTACGGGTCATACCTCGGACGATTATCAAAACGAGAGTTTTGATATAGTGCATTCACCTCCTCAACAGACTCGGTCTGACCCAAAGTTGTTGGGTCAATCCCTCCATTCATGGCCTGATTATATCTTAATGACTCCAAAGTGTTTGGAGTGGGCTTTTGGTTCAGCTCTAAGGCCTCTATTCTCCTCACCAGAGTGACCAATTTGGCCTCTGCCTCAATTTTGGGTTCAATCTTGAACATCCCCCATTTTTCAGGAATGGTGGGTTTGATGGGTTCCCTCTTAATTGGGGCCCACTGCAATGTGTTTTCAGCGGTATCTTCCAAAAATGTCCATGCTTCTTCTGCTGTTTTCTGTGTAAATTGCCCACTACAGAAAGATTCTACCATTTGTTTGGTTGGGTAATCCATGCCTTCATACACAATTTGGACTAATCGGATTTTTTCAAATCCATGGTGGGGACATTGGATTAAGAGATCCTTGAACCGTTCCAAATAACTGTAAAGTGTCTCCCCTTCCATTTGATGGAATCCGTTGATGGCCTGCCTAATCGAAGCGGTTTTCTGCTTGGAATAGAATTTTTTGTAAAATTCTTCGACTAACTTGGCCCATGTAGTGATGGACCCGGCCTGTAAGGCATAAAGCCAAGCTTTAGCCTTTTCTTTTAGGGAGAAAGGAAATAATCTAAGTTTAAGGGCCTCTTCAGTCATGTGATTGATTCTCATGGTCCCACAGATGTCCTCAAATTCCCTAACATGTTGATATGGGTTTTCATGGTCTAGCCCAAGGAATACTGGGAGCATCTGGATCATGCCAGATTTCAGCTCAAATGTGGCATTGGTCTGAGGAAGGGTGATGCAGGACGGTTGAGTTGTCCTGGTGGGGTACATGTAGTCCTTTAAAGTCATGGGTGGGTCCATTTGATCAGCCATTCTAACAATTTCTTCAAAAATTGAAGACGTTCCGACAATGGTTAAGGCTAATTCGGGCTCTATCTTGACTAATCTTTTACCCTTGCGTACCCACAGTTTCTCTCTCTCAGGTCTAGAACGCATGCATTAGTTTCAACCTTAAAGAAATGCAAGCCTAATCTATATGCGGGGCCCTAATGATCTTACTAGATGATGCACAAGCAGTCAAGCACAAAGATTGAGCACAAGAAATTATCCTAGGGTTAACCTAACTCACTAGACAGCTCCTAACTGGTTTGAAGAGTGCACTAAGGCCTCCAATCCGGTCTTATGAAGCCAAATCGACCAGGTAAGTCCCCAGGATGAGTGGTGGAATCACAATGCACTTGGCAAGGGTCCCGCTTAAAAACCAAACTCCTAGAACAGAGACTGCCACCCTTTGGAGGGACAGGACTTACCTAGACATCAACTTGACCAAAGAGCGCAATTGGTGTAACCTTTTGTGGTCTTCGTCCTAATGAGCTCGAGTCCTATGGTCTCGTTTCTACTTTATTTTAATTAATGTTTAGGTTACTATGTGAGAGGTGGTTAAACCTAATTGGGCAAGGATCTGGTGATGAAATCCAGTCCTTATCTTATTGGGGTCAATTGCCCTTAACTAAGTGTGTGTCCAATTAGATGGTGTGTCAATCAAGCATTCACACTTTGCAAAAATTAAATCATCCAAGCCCCACTTGCAAGTAAAAGATTCGTGGGGTAAAGTTTAGAAACTCTTACAGCGGGTCCACACAAATCTTTAAACTGTGCAAGCTTAACCTATATTTTTTAGCAACTTTACAATTCTGAGAGCAACTTGTTTGCTTAAAAGCAATCCCCGCTATTTCTTTCCTTTTAGAGTCCTTCAAAAATCAGAATGTAACCTCAAAGAAAACAACGAAAATGTTAGATCTAAATAATCTACTAAATATAGATAACAATTGTCAATAAAACTCCTAAATTGAAAAATGAACCTAATATAAATTCCACAACCCTAAACTACTGCAATTTGAATGAAAGATGCACTTCTAAAACTCCTAATGCAGTCCCAAGTTAAATGGAGACCTTCATGTCAAGTGCTGAAAAAAATCTAAGTGTTGGGACCTGTTGCACAGGCCCAAGTTTACAGATCTGTACGACCCACTTGTATTAATCAAAAATTGATAATAATGACTGGGATGTAATCTCCTAATATGCAAGAAACAAACAAAAAAAACAGAGACTAAAAAGGATAAAAGACAAAGAAGTTATGCTATAATGAAGTTGGCTACTTGAACCAGTTTCTCTGCTGATTACAGAATCTGCCTGACTAATTGGCCCTATTCACAGCACTAAAAGTTGGACTTCCAAAACGTATTTTTTACTGAAATTTTGATGGTTCAAAGTCAATATACCAAAGTCCTATCCACCCAAATTTCAAGTCAAAAGGAGTCCGTTTGACTGGTTTTCAAAGTGCGAACTTTTGGAGAAAAACTAAGTCAAATCTGTCAAAAAATTAGTGCTGAAATTTGTATTCTATGTAACCACTTGAAATCAGTCCAAAAATTAATTAAAGAACAGCAACAAAAACTTGAAAAACAGCAACCAATATCATTAAGAAACACAAAAACTAAACTAAATGCAAGTTATGAATGCAACTAACTAAAAAGTATGCTATGATATGAACAAATAATGCTAGAAATCCTAACTAAAAGATTCTTTTCAAATTGGCTCCCTGGCAACGGCGCCAAAAACTTGATGTAATCAAAATCAATCATAAAATACCGCAAGTGCACGGGTGTCTAGATGAGACAGTGGCAAGAACGGGTCGAACCCACAGGGAGCTATTAAAGAAACTTTTAAATTAAGAAAACTAATTAACTAACAATTTAAGAAAAGTTTTGATTTCTTAGATAATAAAAAAAACAACTAATTTAGAAATTCGAAATCTACCAATTAATGAAGATGATTAGAGCATAGGAATCCAATAAGCATCCACCAATTATTTATCAAGTAACCCTAACTTGTTCCAATTTTTACTTCAAATCAAAGACAAATCAATGTTTTTAATTTGGAAAATCTAACTTTAAAAATCCCTTTTTAATTATAAAAATTCAAAACTCAAGACTTTCTTCATCTCATAAAAGAATAAAAATAATTTAAGCACCACCCATCAAAAGTAAGCATAAACCATCAAAAGATCTAAATCCTAAGCATGGCCTATCAAACCTAAGCATGAGTAGTCAAAAACTAATTTTTATTTTAGAAATAAAAATAGAGATTTGCCTAGGGCATGAAGACAAGCCTATTAATCATTAAGCACATAATCATGGAACACAAATTAGAATTACTAAACAAATAGAAAGACAATTACTTACCTTCATCCATAACTCTAATCAAGAAAATTAGCCCGCCATTGCAAAGAATGCTTCTTGATTTATCACTAAAAACTGCATCTTTACAACTTCTCCTTCACAAATTTTCTCCTTCAAAATAAACCCTTGGACATGGCCCAAGGTTACCAAAAATAAAAATAAACTAATGGAAAAGAAGAAAGGAAGAAGAAAAAGAAAAGGAGAGAGGGAGAGCTTTGGTCGTATGGAATATGTTATGGGTCTCCATCATGCCTCCTTTTATGCTTTTTGCAAACCCCTTTTAGTAAAGAAGTGCCCTCCTTTTAGGTCTCCTTTTTCCTTATTGGGTAAGGATTCTTTCTTGTTCTCCAAGTTAACTTCTTTCTTTGGAAAGACTTTTAAATTTGAGAGATCTCCTTGCCTTATTAGGTTTCTTGATGCATACACTTTCCTTGTATAATTCCAAGAATATCTCTAAAAATTACATGATGATGTAAAGGGAATAAACTTCCCAAATATTGAGATTTCTTGCAATTCCCGCCTACAACTGTAGCAGATAACTTCCCGAGGTCATATCTCCCTCAATATAGCTCTGATTTAGGCAATCTTGGGCTCTACGGATATCTACTCGAAAAGAGCTTTCCAACGGTGGCTAAATTGCGCCAATCTGACACTCGGTTTGAGAGTTATGGTCATTTTAAGTTGCTGCCCTTGAAAAATCCGGGAATAATTATGCAAAAATGGAAGCTTCTATGTTGGCATGCAATGGGGTGTGTGGGGCCCATTGTGGACTTCCAAGCATGCTTGGACTCTCTCTTTGCTTGCTTATTTGACTTCTCTCTTCTCAAATTTCATCAATGTAGGTCCCATGTTGATTTGTCCTACAAATTGAAAGAGGCAATTTTAACATTAATCATATATAAGAAAATAATTATGAACCATGTATGGGACCCTACATTCCTAGTGATGCACCAAAATGACCAACTTTCCAAAAATAGCACATGGTGCAAAAAAATAACAAGATATGCATTGATGAAACGAAAAGCCTAATTTTGGGGTGATAAATGAGATGAGAAAAACTTAATTTCAAAAAGTCATGCAATTCAATGAATTTTGATCAATTTTGACAATTTCTCCAAAAATATCCTCAAATGCATGTAATCATGAAATTAAATGCAATTCTATGCAGTTAAACCTAATTAAGTCCAGAAATGCTAATGAAATGATGAGTTAATGACCTAGTTTTATGGACTTATCAGACGTCTTTTGTCTCTTTTTAAATTAACTTTGACACATGCAAAGCAATTTCGTCCTTTCTTTCATCTAAAAGTAAATAAGAAGAGAAAGACATGAAGATTCAAGTAAGCTATTTTTATCACTTTTCTTTGGTGGACTTACATATATTACTGGGGCAGGCCTGGATATGGTTCTGCATCCAAAATTTAAAAGTTTTTGTCTACTTTTGAAACCCACATGAAATTCATGGATTCACTCCCAAAATCTATTTAAAAATCAAAGATTTGGTCCTAAAACCTAACTTCAAATTTGGATCCGCCCCACCCAAAGAAACATCTTGGGTCCGCCACTGGTTGCCATGAGTACCACATGAAATGTTAGATAATGATGATGGTGGTGGTGGTGAGGAAGGAAGGGGAGAGAAAGGAATGGAAAACAAAAGGGTTTGAGGCTTAAATAAAAAGCCAAAGAGTGACACTAGCGTCACTAAAGACAACACTGAGTGACGCTAGCGTCACTCATTTCAAATTGGGAAAAAAAAACCAAACGGATTCTGACGGACCCCATTTGTGTAGTACTAGTTCCGAGGCACTATCAAGTGCAACGGATAAATACTGGGTATTTTCCAGTAAAATCCTCTAGATAATGTTGAGTGGTTTTTAAATTTTAAATTTTTTTGAGATTCAATTCATGGATGGACAAAGATTTGATGAGATTGAAAATTGATCCCTGTCAAATCATGGGGAATTGAAAGGTAGACTGCACTGCAACCCCGGAAATGAAAGGGACCGCCCCCCGGCCCCACCACCCGAGCTGGCCTGCAGATGCTTTGGTTCGCAGGAGAGCAAGTTTCCACCATAAAATGGGCTCGATATTTGTTTCAATAAGTCTTCACTTAAAAGCCAAAAGCGATATATAGATGGTTGGAATAAGGTATGGACGGTTCAATTAAAAGTCACTGAGTGGCCCACAATCACTATTTCAGCCGTACCATACCAATAATGCACAATGGCCCATTTGACTCAGACATCACATGGATCGACCCCACTGCTCACAAGCCTACACCAATGACCAATGGGACCTGGGAATCTATCAATGGTGCTTTACACTCGGACGTTTTTACTTGTATAAGTGATTGGGTTTTTCCTGCCCAGACACCATTATCCGGTGATTTATGCGGGCCCCTATCAGCAAAATAGAGATATATCTTCATTTCTAGGATATCGTCTAAAACATATTTGAATTATACGATATCGTATCAAATTACCTTGTTTAAAGCCGAACGGAATCCTTTTTCTTTATATTGCAGTGCCTTTCAATAATCCATTGACAATTTTGTGATATCGTAAAAAATATAGTAGTATTGACAATGTGATATCGTAAAAAATAAACAAAAGGCTAGGACGTGTTTGGCAATTAACTAGTTAAGTTAAAGTGAAGTGAATATAGATAAGAAATGACAAGGAGTCATATTAAAAGTATACAATTTTAAAATTCCCTCCGAATTTTTCAAAAAAAGTCAAAAAAGCAACCTTCTTTTCCCACTAAAAGACAAAAAAAAAAAATTCACTTTTCTATGCAACAAGTCAAAAATTTTCATACCAAACAACTAAAGACAAAACACTATCATAACCCCTTATATTTTTATTCTCTCTTGATTTGATGCTTCACCTCACCATACATCCAAACAAGTCCTAAGGATTTGGAGTAACAAAGACCTTCAACGTTTAAAGGATATCCTCAAATTTTGCCCCATAAGTAAGGGTCTCTTCACAAGATTGATCGCCTATAAAAATCTTTTTTTTTTGGCCATCGGACGGTTTCCAATCCTTTGGGTTGGACTAATCCCTCTGGGCCTAGAGGAAAGCCGGGTAAACACCCCTGTGACCCATGGTGGTAGCATGCACTAGTGGACTCGACCCCATGATGGTAGCATTAGTGGACTCAACATTTGATTCTTGAAGAATAGAGAACCAGAGGTCGATACCAAGACCTCTAGTTCCGGAAGAGGGAGGAACTGTGGTCTTGACCACTCGACCAACCCCGTGGTCCTTACCACTCGGTCAACGCTTATAAGAATCGTGATAAATATAAGTATGCGTATTTGTTGTCATGTTTTCCATCAAAAAAATCAATATCCATTGTTATCATCTTGGTTTGGTGGTAAAAAAAAAAATTGAGGAATGAATTGGCCTGACCTGTATTTTTTGGGCTTCAATATTCAGTAAGTGATCCCTAATTATGTTGGCATGGAGGAAAATCCAAATCCATGGCACAAGTCATTTAGGCTTTTTTTTATTATTATTTTTAAAGAAACCCTCTTTTGGAGTATTTATAAATTCTCTAAAGATGTGGAATTCCTTAATCCTCTGTTATATTTGAATATTAAAAAATTCTATAAAAAATCAAAGAGCCAAAATTCATAGGATTTCCGAGCCCATTACATATGAGTCCCGATAGGGTGAGGCTTTACCCACGCAGACCGTGGGTCAATTCTCTCGTAGGGTCCTGATTAAAGACGTGTTCACGCTCTTACGTGGCCCGTCATCCTTTTTTTAGTTTTATCATCATGGGTTGTTTGGTCACACATCACATCACATCAACAAATCCCATCAGCCCCATCTTCTTCACGTGGTAGAGAGCCTAATTGGCTTTATCAATCAAACACGGACAGAATGTTCTGTTGTCTGTCATCGAAAATGTAATGCACTATATAGTATATAGTTTATATCTCTTCGTTGATGACAAAAGGGGAAGTAGTAGCTGTAAAGCATTTGCTTTATTCAAGAGGGAGTAATAGTAAAAAACAAAATTATGTGCTTTGAATTATTTGTTCAAAGTAGATAAGTATTTATTTATTATGCTCTTCTCCCAGGGAAAAGAACAATAATAAACAGTGGTGGATCCAAGATTTTATTTAGGTGGGGCAAAACTTTTGTTAAAATTTTTTCACATTAACAATAGCAGAAGAAAAAATATATTTCATTTAAATAGACGTAAAATATTTAACTACATCAACTAACATAGAAGCCAAGAAGCCAGAATGGCTGGAAGAAGCCAGAAGGGCTGGCTGAGGTTGAGAATCGGAGGAGTGAAGAACAGAAGAACAAAGAAGGGTTTTTTTTCTTTTCTTCATTCATCGATTTTGATATAGGGCGATGGACTTCATTATATGGGCGTGGGCCTTTCTTCATGTGGGGCGTGGGCCAGTAGCCCAATAGAACTTAAAGGAGTTTTCAAATTTGACCTGGGGCATAATGTCGGTCCGCCACTGATAATAAGCTATCTGCTCTGCCTAGTTATTCGATTCATTACTTTCCTTCGGCTTCAGTTCCACTTGTGAGAGCAGAACATGTAAGCTACTATTTTGAAAGAGAGTCGTCCAGCATTTTACAATTGACATGCTTGGTGATTTTACTTGTAGAGTGAAATGAGATAAAATCTCAAATTAAGAGAGAATAAAATATGAGGAGGTATAATTATCATGTGATGACATTTTGTCTTTAGTAACTTTTACGAAATATATTTTTTACATTGCGTGTACGAAGTAGATGGACTTGTACCATTTAGCTACTTGATAATGTTGATTTTGACCTTATTTTAGAAAAGGAGGAAATTTTGAATTTTAGTAATTTTAATATTACCGCCTCATCTTTTTCATGTCTCTTAAATAGAAGCTTCACCTAAGTTCACTTTAATATTGTGATAACCAAACTGGACAGGCCGGGCATGTTTGGTAACTTCACTATTAAAATGAAGTGAGTTGAATGGGTAAATTCAGAGGCAAGAAAAGCAGAGGGGTTAAATAAAAATATGATGGTTTTTTTTTATTTCAATGTAACTTTTATACTTTTTTTCAAAGAATATATTATTTTATCATTTAGTGGATGAAAATGTAACTTCTTGGACCTTTTTTAGTTAAAGGCAGAGCTGAAGTGAAGTAGCAGTAAAGCTTCAAATCAAGATAGAATAAATTATGAGGGATCCAATCAAAACGTGATGGCCTTTTTGTTTTATCTTTAGTGGCTTGATAAAGAGTCTTTTTTACTTTTTTAGTGGCAAGATAGAATAAATTATGAGGAACAGTTTCAGAACCGGTTTCTTGGCTCCAAAACTAGAACCAGAACCATATATGGGACAGGTTCGGATCCGGGTCTGGGTAAATAATGATATCTAAAAAACATGATTTTTAGGAGAAATTTTTTTAAATTGAGGTAATATGTCAGGTCTCGGGTCTATGGGTCTGAACCAAGGTGGAACCGAACCCGGAACCATTTATTTATCGGGGCCTAAATAAGGACCTAGATCCGATTTTTAGCGGGTCGGAACCTTCGGATAATCGGAGAATATATTGGAGAAAAATCAGGTCAGAACCTTTGAATAATCGGAGAATTGAGGACCCATTTACAACCCTAGTGATTAGTGATTACGTCCAAAAACCCACTTACATAGGTTAAGTTTTCTCACTTTGTCTTTCTCACAGAAGACGGAATGGCAGGAGAAGTAGTTCAGTCTAGCGTCCTAAAAAGAGCTGCTGAGCAGGTTTTGCTCCCTTGTTCAAGATGAACTTGGGTTGCTGAGGGGAAAGAAGTGGTGAAAATTGAGGTTGTCACTTTTCTCCACTAGTTCTTTTCCATCCAATTTCTACACATCCAAAAGCTAAGGTATGGGTGATTCAATTAAAAGTCACAGAGTAGCATACAAATAATGCACAATGGCCCATTTGACTTAGACATCACATGGATGGGCCCCACTGCTCACAAGCCTACATCAAACAGTGCACATGCATTGAGAGGCAGAAGCACAGAGATGTCCGTCTCCGTGCACCATACTACTCAAACACTTCAATGAAAATAATGTAAGCAAAGGTCCGTCGGAATCTATCAATGGAGCTCTACACTCAAGACGCTTTTACTTGCATAAGTAATTGGGTTTTTACTGCCTAGACACCAATATCCGCTGATTTATTCCCCGAGCAGCAAAGTCGAATCATATCTTCATTTTTAGGATATCGTCTAAAACTTTATTGAATTATACGATATCGCATAAAATTACCTTGTTTAAAATCGAATGGAATCCTTTTTCTTTATATTTCAGCGCCCATTTTCAATAATCCACTAACAATTTTGTGATATCGTAAAAAATGTACTAGTATCGAGAATGTCTAGAGAAACATCTTGACTTTGGTCATTAGGCACAAAAGTTGAAGGCTAATGGCGACCGTAGAAAAAAACCCCTAGAGCAATGACTTGAGCTAAAGGATTTGGAACTCCATTGGTGGGCCCACCTATTAAACATTGAGCCGTTGAAAAAAAAGACCTTCAATGTTTAAAGGATGTCCTCAAATTTTGCCCCGTACGAAAGGGTCTCTCCACGAGACTGACCGCCTATAAGAATCCTGATAAATACAAGTTATGCATATTTGTTGTCATGTTTTCCATCAAAACAATTAATCTCCATGGCTATCGACTTGCTTTTGGGGTAAATTTTTTTTTTACGGGGAATGAATTGGACTGACCTATATTTTTTGGGCTTCAATATTCAATAAGTGGTCCCTAATTATGTTGGCGTGGAGGAAAATCAAAATCCATGGAACAAGTCATTAAGGCTTTTTCCTTTGAAAGAAGCCCTGTTTGGCGTATTTATAAATTTTGTAAGGGCTAGTTTGGCACTTTACTAAAAGTCAAGTAAAGTCTCTATTCTTCAGACAAGATATCATATCAAAAACACTTTAATTCAAAATTCTATCCATCTTTTTCAAAAAATAGTCAAAAATCACCACCTTTATGCACTAATTCTTTTTTTCTACAGGGGTACCCTACCCATGTGAGAAACTGAGAAGATTCCTTCAAGTTTTTACTTCAGCTGTCAGCTGAATCACAGCCAAACACGTTTGAATGAACATATATAACTGTTGGATGCCATTTAGCTTTGGGGGCCAATTTTCGCACCCCCCTTTTTAATAAGGGCACCACATTCCTTGCCTCGGGACGTGTGAAAGTAAGGACAAAGTGGTATCAAGACGTCTTGCATACTGTTGCAAAGAAGGACAACCTTTTTCGACTGGGGACGCGTGCATAAAGGCCCAAGGACGTGTTTCAAGCAAACACCACTGCAATCCACAATTTTTTGTGTGCCTTGTTGCTGACTCGGGACGCGTGCAAGGCAAGGGAAATCTTGCGTGCATGATGCAGGGGTTGTCTTTGCGTGGTTCCTGCGGAATACATGCAATCGGGTCAGGCCAAGCCGGGTCGGCCCAACCGAAATCAACCCAGTCAGCCCAGTTCACAGGAGGCAGGCGATCTACGTGCACTGTGCACGGATGAGACATCAGCAAAACTAGGCAGGCTGTTGAACTGCTGACGCAAGGCGGGCCGAGTCAACGGTCAACTATGAACTTTGACCGTCCATAACTCAATCATCGGACTCCGATCGACGAGCGGTTTGATTCTACGGAATCGTGGTGACGAGCACTACCCAATAGAGTGGATAAATTTGGGAACCAATGATCAGAAATTTTTGGGACCAGATGCAGTCATTATTGACGCTTGAAATTTGTCGCGTGATATTTGGGTCATATGAGCTCCGATGGACGTCCCTCCATCACCATCGATTTTGACGCATCATGCTCTATTAGTGAGGTAATACAGTGCAGATTTTCTAAAACATATCCAATATATAAATAAAAGTAAAGTCAAGATACCACTGACCGTGATTGCTGACAAAAAACTTTTCTAACCGTTGAATCATCAATTTTTCACTGCCACTGTATAGTTCTTGTTCCCAGGAGTCCGCAGGCGCAAACGGATCGTCCATCGGAGCTCATATGACCCAAATATCACGCGACAAATTTCAAGCGTCAATGATGACTGCATCTGGTCCCAAAAATTTCTGATCATTAGTTCCCAAATTTGTCTACTCTATTGGGTAGTGCTCGTCACCACGATTCCGCAGAATCAAACCGCTCGTCGATCGAAGTCCGATGATTGAGTTATGGACGGTCAAAGTTCATAGTTGACCGTTGACTCGGCCCGCCTTGCGTCAGCAGTTCAACAGCCTGCCTAGTTTTGCTGACGTCAAGCTGATGTCTCATCCGTGCACAGTGCACGTAGATCGCCTGCCTCCTGTGAACTGGGCCGACTGGGTTGATTTCGGTTGGGCCGACCCGGCTTGGCCTGACCCGATTGCATGTATTCCGCAGGAACCACGCAAAGACAGCCCCTGCTTGCACGTGTCCCGAGACAGCAACAAGACATACAAAAAATTGTGGATTGCAGTGGTGTCTGCTTGAAACACGTCCTTGGGCCTTTATGCACGTGTCCCCAGTGTCCTTCCTTCCAACGGTATGCAAGACAGCTTGATACCACTTTATCCTTGCTTTCACGCGTCCCGAGGCAAAGAATGTGGTGCCCTTATTAAAAAGGGGGGTGCGAATATGAGCGCCCTTTAGCTTTATGTAGTGCCTTTACTTTTTAATTATTTAATCACTAATGTTGATCCCTGACCATTTACTTGTTCTTTCTGAGTCTCTTCATAAGCAGAGGTCAACACAAGTCTTGCAAACCTTTCCCAATTACTTCCTTCTAGCTCTAGCTTGACTGTATCTCATATATGCCATAACCCAGATCTGATTCATAATATCTCTCACAAGCGGTTTGGGAAAACAGCAATCCGAAGTAAAGTTTTGAGTACCTCCTCTTTGCTAAATTCTGATAATGTATGTACCATATTTCTAAATTTTCCTATTTCGTTGGAGCCCATAAGAACTCAGTTTCCTTCTCTTTTCTATTTTATAGTACATGTATGAGGAATATGCAGTTCTTTATTATCCTTTGTGTTTGAAAAACATGATATTTGTTCTTAAGCTTGTTTCTTGATTGTCCCAAAGCTGTAACTCAGCTAATAGGATATTTGGTAGTTAGAAGTGCATGGAAATATATGGAAATAGCCATTTTCAGATTCAAAGCGCTGATTGATGTTATCTATTTCAGTTTCTTGGACATAAGAATAGAGAGACGTATTTTCCAACTTCAAAAGATTCTCAACGTGTAAGAGAAATATAATTGGATTTTAATAAGCCCATCATTTTAAAATACCGTTTGAATTTTTAACAACCATCCAAAGTGTAATATTTTAAGAAGTGAAAACGCTATATCAAAACCTCTGGGCTGATACCCTTCCAGTCATCTTAACGTTAGTAGATCAAAATGAACATGCAACAATGAAAGAAGCCCTGTTTGGAGTATTTATAAATTCTTCAAAATCAACTTACTTTACTTGACTATATTAATAGAGTTACCAAACTAAGTCCTTTTTAAGCTGTGCAATCTCTTAATCCTCCTTTGTACTTAAATATTAAAAAATTTAATAAAAAATTAAAGAGCCAAGATTCATAAAATTCCCGTGCTAGTCATTACAGATGAGTTCGGATAGGATGCGGCTTTAACCAGAGTGACCGTCACCATGGGTCAATATTTCTCGCATAGGATCCTGATTAATTACAGATGTGCTCACCCTCTTACGTGGCCCACCATCCCTATTTTCATTGGATCTGCATCTCCTGTTTGGACCGATCAGGAGTTGAAAAAAAAAAATTCCGTTCTCCCATTGTGACACCCTCGATTGGTCGAAACGGAAATCCGTTTCCAATTTTGATGTTATTATCATCATGGGTCGTTTCATTACGCATCACATCACATTGACAAATCCCATCAACCCCGTCTTCTTCACGTGGTGCAGAGCCTAAGGGGGCCAATTTTCGCACCCCCCTTTTTAATAAGGGCACCACATTCCTTGCCTCGGGACGCGTGAAAGGGAGGACAAAGTGGTATCAAGACGTCTTGCATACTGTTGCAAAGAAGGACAACCTTTTTCGACTGGGGACGCATGCATAAAGGCCCAAGGACGTGTTTCAAGCAGACACCACTGCAATCCACAATTTTTTGTGTTCCTTGTTGCTGACTCGGGACGCGTGCAAGGCAAGGGAAGTCTTGCGTGCATGACGCAGGGGCTATCTTGCGTGGTTCCTGCGGAATACATGCAATCGGGTCAGGCCAAGCCAGGTCGGCCCAACCGAAATCAACCCAGTCGGCCCAGTTCACAAGAGGCAGGCGATCTACGTGCACTGTGCACGGATGAGACATCAGCTTCACGTCAGCAAAACTAGGCAGGCTGTTGAACTGCTGACGCAAGGCGGGCCGAGTCAACGGTCAACTATGAACTTTGACCGTCCATAACTCAATCATCGAACTCCGATCGACGAGCGGTTTGATTCTGCGGAATCGTGGTGACGAGCACTACCCAGTAGAGTGGAAAATTTTGGGAACCAATGATCAGAAATTTTTGAGACCAGATGCAGTCATCATTGACGCTTGAAATTTGTCGCGTGATATTTGGGTCATATGAGCTCCGATGGACGATCCGTTTGCGCCTGCGGACTCTTGGGAACAAGAAATATACCATGGCAGTGAGAGATTGACGATTCAACGGTTAGAAAAGTATTTTGTCAGCAATCACGGTCAGTGGAATCTTGACTTTTCTTTTATTTATATGTTGGATATGTCTTAGAAAATATGCACTGTATTACCTCACTAATAGAGCATGATGCGTCAAAATCAATGGTGATGGAGGGACGGATGGACGCATGCATGATGATGGAAACAAATCATTTCTAGTCAATAAAAAAAATGAAAACTTAACTAATTTGATGTGGGAGGTGTATAATCAACTGTACCTTTCTGGATCATGGGACATACTATGCTCAAGACTCTCATCCTAGCCATTTTTTTTTTCACTCTCTTTCAATTTGAGTATGCACAACAACTTTCTTTTTTCTTATCAGACCGAATATGGGAGGGCCATACTAAGAGTGACCCATTATATCTACATGGTCCACAGTACACTCAGAAGGTGCAAGGCTACAGCTGCAAAAAAAAAAAAAAGAGAGCAGCGTAAACAGGTGCAGAGGCACAATGGTTTTCCCCTTTTCTTCTTTGGGGAGCATGGTTTAAAATCTCGGTCTCGGTCGCGGTATCGGCGGGGCCGAAAAACCGATATGATATCGGTATCGGTCGCGGATATCGGTCTGTCGCGGTGTAATTTTTTTTTTAATCTAAAAAAATTCGCAAAAATATCAAAAAAATCCAGAATATTAGAAAATGCTGGAAAACAATATTTTTTCCATTAGTAACAACAATAAATCTTCCATTATTAATACAAATTATGATTCATCTAATACAATGGTTTCAGAAGGAAATACAGAACGAGTACACTGAATGTATGACGCAAGTTGTTCTGTATACGGTGTAACCCATGCAGCTGCGCAATCGTACTTGTATGTAAACCATTGAATCATAATGGAAGGCATCGGGTAACCCTCTGCCAAGGCAACTTGGACAAAGTGATTATTATTAACGAACCCGATAGTGATAGTAACATGTTCATGCGACGGTGGAGGCACTGATTGCAGTGGCAAAAATGTCAAACACTGGTCAGAACTAAGAAGATGTAATATGACATTGTAACTTGACGCAATCAAGTGACCCATGTCAGGCATTGTCATCCAGTTCTGAATCGGTGCCGGTCTATCTGATTCTCAAAAGTTCAGTGAGTCGTAAATGGAACATGCTCAATCATAACTGCCAAATAGATCAACATACTCTGCCCAGAATGTTCTCAACCAGAATGTCCCATGATCCAGAAAGGTATAGCTGATTATACACCTCCCACATCAAATTAGTTAAGTTTTCATTTTTTTGATTGACTAGAAATGATTTGTTTCCATCATCATGCATGCGTCCATCCATCCCTCCATCACCATCGATTTTGACGCATCATGCTTTATTAGTGAGGTAATACAGTGCAGATTTTCTAAGACATATCCAACATATAAATAAAAGAAAAGTCAAGATACCACTGACCGTGATTGCTGACCAAAAACTTTTCTAACCGTTGAATCGCCAATCTCTCACTGCCACTGTATAGTTCTTGTTCCCAGGAGTCCGCAGGCGCAAACGGATCGTCCATCGGAGCTCATATGACCCAAATATCATGCGACAAATTTCAAGCGTCAATGATGACTGCATCTGGTCCCAAAAATTTCTGATCATTGGTTCCAAATTTTGTCCACTCTATTGGGTAGTGCTCGTCACCACGATTCCGCAGAATCAAACCGCTCGTCGATCGGAGTCCGATGATTGAGTTATGGACGGTCAAATTTTATAGTTGACCGTTGACTCGGCCCGCCTTGCTTCAGCAGTTCAACAGCCTGCCTAGTTTTGCTGACACGAAGCTGATGTCTCATCCGTGCAGAGTGCACGTAGATCGCCTGCCTCCTCTGAACTGGGCCGACTGGGTTGATTTCGGTTGGGCCAATCCGGCTTGGCCTGACCCGATTGCATGTATTCCGCAGGAGCCACGCAAGGCAGCCCCTGCTTGCACGCGTCCCGAGACAGCAACAAGGCACACAAAAAATTGTGGACTGCAGTGGTGTCTGCTTGAAACACGTCCTTGGGCCTTTATGCACGCGTCCCCAGTCGAAAAAGGTTGTCATTCCTTGCAACAGTACGCAAGACGTCTTGATGCCACTTTGTCCTTGCTTTCACGTGTCCCGAGGCAAGGAATGTGGTGCCCCTACTAAAAAGGAGGGCGAGAATATGAGCGCCCAGAGCGTAATTGGCTTTATCAATCAAACACCGACACAATTTGCTGTTGTTTGTCATCCAAATGTAATGTACTATATAGTTTATATCTCTTCGTCGGTTGCAAAAGGGGCAGTAATAGCTGTAAAGCATTTGCTTTATTCAAGCAAAAGTAGTATTTCTTCCTCTCAATTCAATTTCTTCCGGCCATTCTTTTTAACAAAGAAACAATTTCTTCCTATTTTACACAGACAACTTCAAATGAGATTCAGACACACACACACGAGATGTATCAGAATTATAATGAGAAATCTCATTAAGGATTTATTTAATTAATTATCTAAACCCTAAATAAAAATATTTCCCTTATATGTAGATGTGGCCAAATTTTACTTTCATAAAGTTTATTTCGAAAATGGAAATCTCAGATTATCAATGGAGCCCTACACCCGGTCACCATTAACTGTTGATTTCTGCCCCAACTATCAAAGTAGAGATATATTTCCAAAACTTCTATCTAATGTTTCATTTTTTTTGAAATCCTATAAAACTTAGTGCCTATTCCGTAGATTGATAATTTACTCTCTCTCTCTTATATCTTGTAGCTAATTCTCACTCTTCTTACCAAAACGAGTGGGAATTTTTTTATCCGACCCATCTTTTGGGTTGGTCCCATTCCCATGTAACTTTATAGAAGTGAATTAATTATTTAAAAGTTGAAGGAAAATACAAAGAATTATTTCTTTAAAAGACTATATAATAAAGGCAATTATGTGTGTTATTGTGATAATTTATATCTCGTTTGTTGGTTGTGAAGGGAAAAGTAACAGTTATACTTTTGCTTGGAAGAGTGGACCTCTGATTTTATTTATCACTTTTCCGCGTATATCAACAAATTTTTTTTTTAATTCTTTTAAAAAAAAAAGAAGAAACAAGAGGATAAAGTGGACCTATGATTTATATATTGTTGGTGGATCTGAAATAGGCCTTTCACCAGTGATGTACTTGCTTTTCCGATAATCTGATTATGCAAATGTTCCAACTCATTGAACACCGGGTATCGAACCTTATTTAACACTATTTAGGTCTTGATAAGTAAACAGTTCCAGTCTTAAATATTTTTTTGGACCTAGGATCTAAACTGGTCAAGTTCCGTACCCACCCTGGTTACGAGCTGTGGCCCTTGACACATACCTTAATATAAAGGTTAAGAATCTCGATATGATCTCCACCATAGAACTTTGTTGAGGCTTTTTCTAAATTGCTTCCCTGCTCTGCTAGCTTTAACTTGCGAAGAGGGAAAACTTTTTCTCTGTATAAATCACAAATGGGAGAACCTGAAATTAGTCTCTCCAATCTGCAGCTCCAGACCCTGACTAGCCTCCTCATCAGCTTCATTCTCTCTCGGTAACCCTCTCTCTCTTCTTGTTTTCATTGGATCTGCATCTCCTGTTTGGACCGATCAGGAGTTGAAAAAAAAAAATTCCGTTCTACCATTGTGACACCCTCGATTGGTCGAAACGGAAATCCGTTTCCAATTTTGATGTTATTATCATCATGGGTCGTTTCATTACGCATCACATCACATTGACAAATCCCATCAGCCCCGTCTTCTTCACGTGGTGCAGAGCCTAATTGGCTTTATCAATCAAACACTGACACAATTTGCTGTTGTTTGTCATCCAAATGTAATGTACTATATACTTTATATCTCTTCGTTGGTTGCAAAAGGGATAGTAATAACTGTAAAGCATTTGCTTTATTCAAGCAAGCGTAGTATTTCTTCCTATCAATTCAATTTTTCCGGCCATTCTTTTTAACAAAGAAACAATTTCTTCCTATTTTACACAGACAACTTCAAATGAGATTCAGACACGCACACGAGATGTACCAGAATTATAATGAGAAATCTCATTAAGGATTTATTTAATTAATAATCTAAACCCTAAATAAAAATATTTCCCTTATATGTAGATGTGGCCAAATTTTACTTTCATAAAATTTATTTCGAGAATGGAAATCTAAGATTATCAATGGATCCCTACACCCGGTCGCCGTTAACCGTTGATTTCTACCCAAATATCGAAGTAGAGATATATTTCTAAAAGTTCTATCTAATGTATCATTTTTTCGAAATCCTATAAAACTTAGTGCCTTCCGTGGATTGATAATTTACTCTCTCTTATATGTTGTAGTTAATTCTCACTCTTCTTACCAAACTGAGTGGGAGTTTTTGATCCGACCCATCTTTTGGGTTGGTCCCATTCCCATGTAACTTTATAAAAGTGAATTATTCTTTAAAAGTTGAAGGAAAATACAAAGAATTATTTCTTTAAAGGATTAAATAATAAAGGCAATTATGTGTGTTATTGTGATAATTTATATCTCGTTCGTTGGTTGTGAAGGGAAAAGTAACAGTTATACTTTTGCTTGGAAAAGTGGACCTCTGATTTTATTTATCACTTTTCTGCGTATATCAACAAAAAAATTTTTAATTCTTTTAAAAAAATAGAAGAAACAAGAGGATAAAGTGGACCTATGATTTATCTATTGTTGGTGGATCTGAAATAGGCCTTTCATCAGTGATGTACATGCTTTTCCGATTATCTGACTATGCAAATGTTCCAACTCATTGAACACCGGGTATGGAACCTTATTTAACACTATTTAGGTCTTGATAAGTAAACAGTTCCGATCTTAAATATTTTTTTGGACCTAGGATCTAAACTGGTCAAGTTCCGGAGCCACCCTGGTTCTGAACCGTGGCCCTGACACATACCTTAATACGAAGGGTTAAGAATCTCAATATGATCTCCACCATAGAACTTTGTTGAGGCTTTTTCTAAATTGCTTCCCTGCTCTGCTAGCTTCAAATTGCGAAGAGGAAAACTTTTTCTCTGCACAAATCACAAGGGGGAGAACCTGAAATTAGTCTCTCCAATCTGCAGCTCCAGTCCCTGGCTAGCCTCCTCAGCAGCTTCATTCTCTCTCGGTAACCCTCTTTCTCTCTCTCTCTCTCTTCTTGTTTTCATTAAGAAATTTTTATTTAAGTGATGCTAAACTTTTGCTAGACTTTATGGACTTTTTTCACATTAAAAATAGCAAAAGAGAACCATATATCATATATCAGTGAGGCCAGATCTTTCACCAAGCTCTCTCACCTCGCGTTCAAGGAGGCCAGATCTACTTTTGATCCGAGCCTCCCAACAAGAAGAGCACATTGCCCATGTTCATTGCACTCCTCTTCAAATCGTAAATCGAGAGAAGCGATTGATATACTATGCTTCGATCCAATCCATGTAGCAGACCTTTGCATTGCCGAGATCCCTTATTCTTCTGTTTATGTTGAGTAGGATCTCTAGGACAGTTTAGACATATTACATATGTGGGGCGACTCTTTAGAGATGTGGTCCTGGGCCATTCAAACCGAAGGTAGGTCCGTCCCTGGCAGTGAATATGAGGTTTCCACTAGTGCCCAGAGGTTAGTGTGTTGGCAAGTGATTTGCAGCTTGGTATTCACTATGGATTTGAGAGGGTGAAGGATGAGATGGAGAGTACATGAGCGTGAGTTGTTTGCGTGATTTTAAATTCTGGCCTGATCTTCTTACTGGTCTCGGATCTGTAAAGTCGCGCCAGTCTTAAAATATATCAAAAAACCTAAATGAAGTTAGGAAAATAGAAAAAAAAAACTAGTTAAAATGTGAAAATTGAGCTATTTAACAAGTATTCAGTCTAAATATAGTGATATTTAGCATGGTTGAGCATAGGCATGTCAAACGGAATGGGCCGGGCCGGGCCGTGCTGGGCCTCCGTGCCAGGCGGGCCTCCTTCATCTTTTTTTTTTTTTTTTTTTTTTGATTTTTGATATTAATATGAGGTTAATATGACTTGCATCCGACTGACTAAATGGATGGGTCAGGCTCAGACTTGGTACCTATGATCTTATTGGTGCTCGTATCAGGACTGGGGCAAATGTGGTTCTATGTTTCTAAAGTGGGCTTGGGCTTGGAAATTCATCTGCCTTTCCCAACAAAGACCATGAATAGCCCTACTAAAAAGAGATCTTTTGGGTCTATTTCTTTGCTAGATTTCTAACAAGAATTCGAGATATTGAGATTTTTTAGACATGATATGATGGCTTGTGTCGTGGTAGTTGCGGGTCGAATTCTCAAGTCATTTATACTTGGACTGTGATTGATTTGTATCTAGATGCTCAAGTGGGACACAAATAGTTTTAGATCTTGATTATAGTTTTCATATCTATTCTTTTAGTAGATCTGAGTATCTCATATAGGGGAGGCGCTCTTGTGAGAGACACTCTCACCTTACTATGAGAGATAAGGTGAGGGCCCTCACATCCGTATCCAATGTAAACAACTTAAATGTGAGGGCCTCCACCTTTATCTCTCATAGTAAGGTGAGAGTATCTCTCATAAGAGCACCTCCCCTCATATAGTTGGATATCCATTTACATCCATACTACGAAAGTTTCCAACACAAGAGTGTTCATGGCCGGAATATTGGACCAAGATGACGCTTGTGGAAGGCCAGCCTGTTCACTTAATGAGCCTATTATTCAGGCACAGACCAAAACCATGGGCCTAGAAGTTAGTTCCATGCCCAGCCCATTTAGCTAATACAACAATTTTTGTGCTAATTAAAGTCAGATTTGGCCAGGCCATAAAACATACAAATAGCTAGGCCAAAACAGAATCCAAATCGAGCCCAATGTGGACTGGGCCCAGGCTCTTGCTTACCTGGTCCATGAGCAACCAGCTCTAACATTACATTGAGAGAATGAAGGACAGCAAAACGGCCCACACTTAAAATATTCGTGTGGTTAGGAAGTCCAATTTTAACCTGGAGGTCCTGCCTTCGAATTCCTTAAGGTCTTACACGATACATAGGGCTAGTGAGTGATTCTTTGTATCCATGGGTTTACCAATGATCAACCGAGGGCGGGTCGGCGGGTTCCCATGTTAGCAAAAATAAATAAATAATAATAATAAATTTAGACAAAGAATAGGAGGGTTAGAGTATTACAGACTTTGTAAAATTGAAAAGGACACAAAATACCCTTATATGACCGTTTTATGGCTGTTTGGGGGGTAAAATGGGTAATTTATTAAAAAACAACTACTTTTGGGCGGGCCAGGCCTGGCGTGCCTGGCGGGCCCATCCTAGCGGGCCGCAGAGGGCAGCTCACGTGCCAGGGGGGCCTAGCTGGCCGGGCCAACGGGCCCAAGCGCCTCGGCCCATGTCACGAGCCGTGCCGGGCCACGGCCCGTTGACTAGTTCGGCATAGCCCGGCCCATTGGACATGCCTAGTTTAGCACTAAGTTTCTCACAGAGTATTACATATAACTAATAATTTTTAAGAGGCAAAATGATCTTTTTGTCTTTTAATCCAAGAGAGAGGTCATTTTATTAGAGATAAATTATTTAAAAAAAAGAAAAATAGAGGGTCTAGTTAACTTTTATCTAATTTAATTGTTAGTTAATGGATATTTTAATAAGTATGCAAAATATAAAAACTTTTTTAAAGTTATGTCAAAAGATAAACGCCTATTTGCAAAAGGAAGATATAAAAAGCAAAAAAATAAGTACACTTTTATTAATACAATGCAATAAAAGGCTCTTTTAAGTTTACATCCAGAGGGCAAATTCGTACAATATTAAAAAATGATCACAGGGAGGGATCCGAACTCTCACGATCAAACAATTAATTAAAATGCTCAATCATCCCCACCAATTGGGCTATGGAAAACCGGGCCCTGTTTCGTTCCTGTCAGACCGGCACCTGCGAGTTGCTTTCGTCCGAAATTTAAAACTATGATTGTTTGGGATTCGGGGATGATGGTGGGTAAAGACGTAAAGTCTTTTAAAGGTTCAATATATTGCCATAATTTCACCGTGATTGTCTTGGGAGGAAATCCTCTCAAGAAGAATAACCTACTTTGATGATAAAAAGGATTCGTGGTTGTTTACATAAAAAATAAAAATACTTTGATATAAAAATAACAATAAATGACTTGAAATTATCATGTCTTCTCGGGGGTCATTGTCTGTATGTGGATCCATCACGTACTATAACAACCTGCTTCTATTGAATCTATCGGTGTTAGTGATCCACTAGATTAGATTTGTCACAGTCTCTTTCAAAAGCTAAGCTATAATCGTACAAATTGATGGAGATAGAGATTTGATGAAGACGCGGGCGAGATTATAAGGTTTGGTCGATTGATGGATAGGTAAGAGAAGATGCTGATTTGTTTATTGAAATAGAAAATATTGACGGTAATAACTACGGAAGCAGGATCGTACCCGGCGTGATCACAAGATCATCGTAGGCCCCCATTTCTGATACTGTAAATAGACTTAATATATTGCCGTAACTTCACTGTGATTGTCTTGGGAGGAAATCTTCTCAATTTATACAAGAAGCATAGTGTAATGCAAATTATTTAAAATTCAAATTTAGCTAATCTTTCTCACCTATCTAATCTCTCCTCAACAATCCTAACAAACATTGGGTTTTTTGTAACACTCTGTTAGTTAGAACGAGGAAAAGGTGATTAGAGACATGATTTCGTCCTCGTCTGTTTGCTTCTTGTTGGCTTGCCGTCCAGGCTGCAAGGGCATGATGTAACCAAACATGGAATCGAACTGTCCTCCGTACGGAACTTTAGTGCGGAACCGGCTCAAGTTCCATCTTTTGTTTACATCCCTACTTTTAACATATTTCTTATGCTCAAACACCACCCAAGGGCTATTCGCAAGGGCTATTCCTTTTCAAATGGTGGATGCCAGGCCTTTGCTCCATTCTCACCACATGTACGGATGCTTGAAATAAGAGCCATCGATGGGTCGTTTTTCTCAGACACCGCATCAAAGTGACATATCTCGCCATACATGTGTGCACACTTTCATTGATGATTGAACAATAGAGTCGAAATTTAAGCGTGTTTGCAAAGATGCCTGGAAATCGGAATATTGGTATTTCAATTTCAAGAAAAAGAATCAAAACTCCCGACATCTAAGTCGAATTCTATATACTGCGTTTGACTCAGGATAAATTCTAAATGCAGGCATTGCCTCTGGCCATTTAAAGATTTCACTTGGAGGACGCACTTGGAGAATTCCAAATGCTATACACAAGAAATCTCTAAGTTCTTGCAACCAATTGAGCCATGTCAATAGGTTTTACTCATTCAAAATTTCCCTAAAAATGAACGACCTCCCATTGAATGGTACGTCCGCACTTGTACTCTTGAGAATGCGAAAAATAGATTGATGCCCTCTATCTCAGTTGAGATGGAAACTCCCACGCCACATTGCTTATAGGAGAAACTACTTACTCATATTTTACTCTAATAAAGATGATCCCAAGCAAGATATTGCATCTAATTAATATTGTGATTAACACACAGTTACGTACACTTGCAATTATTTAGATTATTTTATGTTTGTATAAAATTTATAGATGCCTTAGCAGAAGGGTATTTATTTCAAGAGATTCAAATCTTCATTAAGTGCTTGCGAGGTAAAATTTAGAGATACAAACTAATTCACAGTCAAAATCGAGATTGACACTCAACCACTTGTGAGGTAAGATTTAGAGACACAAACTAATTCACGGGCGACTGTATTTTGAGTGGCTCGGATTTCAATAAGTAGACCCACTCACTAGCCTCTGACTGATGATGATGTGGAAGAAAATCCAAACTCATGACAACCGGCATTAGCTTCATGTGACGTGGATTCTCTCCTTCTAATTAATCCCTCCAAGACTCTCTGAATTCAATTCTACCAAATTTCGTCTGAAAAAGAGAATTTGATTCACAAAAAGGGTCGAAAAATAACAAAAAACAAAATTTATCAGACATTTTGTTCATCTAAGTTTAGAAAGCTGTTCTCACTTCTCAGACATCAATTAATTAACTATTATTTATACAGTCAATTTTGACTCATGAATATGATGGTTAGGAATATAAATTAGTGCCTATTGCATAGGGTGCCTATTTTTCATCCTCCCACCACAATGGGTGGGAATTTTTTGCCGAACCCATCATTTTGGTTGGTCCCTTTCTCAAGTAACTTCATAGAAGTGAATTAAAGCCAACCATGTGTGTGACTGTTGTCAGTCAAATAGTGGGTCCCTCCCATCCAATTTGTTATCTAAATGTACTACAGTTTATATCTCGTTTGTTGTGTGCAAAAGGGCAAGTAACATCCGGAAAGCATTTGCTTTGCTTTATTAAGCATAAGTACTCCGATTCAAGTTCCTCCTGTTTGGGAATTACATGGTGCGACCAGCTCCCTCTAGGATTCCAAGCCTGGAGTGGCAGTGTTTCCTTATTTGTCCTCCACTAGGCCACTGAGCAAAAAAAGAAAAAGCTCCTCTTGCTTTTTCACCAAAACTAATTTCTCAAAGTGGTCCACATTAATACACCGACGCTACAAGCCTCGACAATAGTTCTGCCCATTAGGGATATCAATTTCCATTTTGACCTCACAGGATTCAAGGATTCAAGACCTTTGCCCCCATCGCATCTCAACAGGTCATAGACATCCCACAACCCATCGCATCTCAACAGGTCATAGACATCCCACAACTAATTAGCTAGCGAGGGGATAGTAGGGTAACCTACCAAGGAATCTTATTATAACTGAGATTAGTATGTTGTTTTCTATGAGCTCCTAAATGCACACTATGTTTTTTCTTTACACACTCACTTCCTCTTTAATGATTGAAGCGTGGTATAATGTTTCTTAAACTAGATTATAAATTAAACCGGATTCAGGGAGTTAAATTTATGGCTAATTAAGCTCAAGGATCGTAAGTCCGCTGTGAGGATAATACATTTAAAGCCTCATTTAATAAATAACATGCCAAACATATCATAGACCAAATCACATTTCCTATAAGTTAATAAGCCAAGCAATAGTGACATTTATCCTCATTAATATTAAAGTTGCAATAATAAATAATTATGCCTAAATAAAGGACAAATAAATTCTTAAACCAGTGGGCATCCCAAAGTCCTAGACGATTTTGTGAAATATGAGAATCAACAAATAGAAAGGTCTAACAATGAATAATAAATGACAAATAGAGAATCTAATAAAATCCCATGAGTAGTGACTTGCTGCTCTACGTCATGTTGTGCCGGGTAGGATGTCGCAACTCTACGTCATGGACACGCCACTCTCGCTCATCCTCTGCTGGTTAGAGATTTTCTAGGATCTCCTCACTTGCTGCTCCTTGTAGTACTCACCTGTGGTGTCTTCATACCAAAGAACAGGAGTCAACGACATGTTGAGCAAAAGATAAGCAATACATAAATATCATGTATACATGTGTCAAAGGAGATGTATACATGCTCCCACTGGACTTTGACCCATTGAATTGTCTTTGTACGCAGAACTGTCTCTTTGGTGTCTATGATCTGCATCGGTTGTTCCACATAGGTTGCATCAGGCTATTGCTGGAGTGGCTCGTGTGGCAACACATGAACATGATCAAGAACATACTTGTGTAGCATCGACAGGTGGAAAACGTCGTGCACACCGGCTAGCTTTGGTCGTACCACAAGATGATAAGCCACGTCTTTAATCCTGCTTTGAATCTCAAATGGTCCCACAACCTCTTGGCGGTCTTTCTTTTCCGACCAAATATGACAACTCCTCAGAAATACCATGTCTCCCACTTGAAATCCCAAAGGTCTCCGCCTCTTTTCCGCAAAACTCTTCTGACGATCGCGTGACTCCTTCATTCTCATGTGAAAAATCATGACTTTCTCACTGGAATCAACAATCTTTGAGGGATCATGAAAACTTCGATCTCCTACTTCCTCCCAGCACATCGGATACCTACATCTCCGTCCATACAATGCCTCAAATGGTTCCATACCAATACTTGAATGATAGTTGTTATTGTAGGCAAACTCACACAGAGCCAAACACTCATCCCAATTATCCTTAAAATAAAACACACATGCTGTGAGCATATCCTCAAAGGGTCTGGATGCTATGCTCTGACTTTCCATCTGTTTGAGGGTGTTTTGCAATGCTGAACTTTAACTTGGTACCCATAGATGGTTGTAAAGTAGCCCAAAATTGAGAGACAAATCTAGTGTCTCGATCAGATACTATGGACTTATGCACTTCATGTAACTTAAACTATGTTGTCCCTGTACAACTTAGTCATCTTGTCCACAACCTGGCTAGTTTTGAATGGCAGGAAGTGAGCTGACTTAGACAACCTATCAACAATCATGTATATAGCATCATTACCATTCCTGGTGTTAGGCAACCCTGATACGAAATCCATAGTAATGTTTTCCCACTTCCACTGAGGAATCTTTAACGGGTGAAGCAAACCAGGAGGCTTCTTATGTTCTGCCTTAATCTGTTGGCATGTTATATACTTGGAAACAAACTCTGCAATCTCTTTCTTCATTTCCACCCACCAATAGTGATTTTTTAAATTCTGATCCATTTTAGTGCTTCCTGAGTGAATAGAATATCTAGTGAGAATATCTAGGGTGGTGCACATTTGTCATCAGCTTTGTCTTGATATCCTGAACATCTGGCACACACAACCTGTCATCGCAATATAGAACCCCATCAATCAATCTAAATTCCGCCTTGTCATCTATATGCTCTATGATGCGCTACAACTTTGGATCATCCTTCTGGCCCTCCTTGATTCTGTTGACTATTTTTGGTTCCCAAACTCCAATGGTAGCAACCATCACTTTCTCACTGACAGGTCATACTTCCACATCCATATCCCTGAACTGTTCCATCCACCTCCATTCAGTACATACATCCATTGAATACAGCTTTGCAACTGAGACCATCTGCTACCATATTCACCTTCCCGGGGTGGTACTTGATAGGAAAACCATATTTCTTGGTATACTCCATCCACCTCCGCTGCCTGTTATTTAGATCACCCTGTGTAAACAGGTATTGCGCTATTTTGATTTGTGTGCTACTCGAATCTTTCACCATACAGATAGTGTCTCCATATCTTTAATGCAAACACTATTGCTGCAAGCTCTAAGTCATGTGTAGCATACTTCTTCTCATGGTCTTTTAACTGTCGGAATCCATATGCTATCACCTTACCATTCTGCAAGAGAACACATCCCAAAGCAATTCCTTATACATATGTATAAATAACAAATCCTCAACTGCCTGAGCTTAAAACGAGTATGGGTGTTGTAGTCAACCAGGTCTTCAACTCTTGAAAGCTCTTTTCACACTCCTCTGTCCACACAAACGGAACATCCTTCCTGGTCAACTTAGAAAGAGGAGATACTATCGTAGAAAACCCTTTCACAAACCTTCTGTAGTAGCCTGCAAATCCCATAAAAGTACGGATCTCTGCCGCATTTCGCTAGCTGCCCCAATTAACAACTGCTGCTACTTTATTTGGATCCACTGACAATCCATCTTTAGAGATGATGTGACCTAAGAATGCTACCTCCTCCAACCAAAACTCACATTTACTTAACTTAGCATACAGTTGGTTATCTCTCAGAAGCTGCAATGACGTTCTCAACTAATGCTCATGTCACTCCTTAGACTTGGAGTACACCAACACATCATTTATAAACACAACCACAAACTGATCCAAGAAAAGAGCAAACACCTTATTCATTAGTGACATAAATATTGTTGGTGCGTTCGTTAACCCGAATGACATTACATGGAACTCAAAATGACCATATCCCGTCCGAAATGCGGTCTTACGAATATCCTCATTTCTTACACGCAATTGATGGTAACCGGAATGTAGATCTATCTTCGAAAAGAACCGAGCTCCCTGTAGCTGATCAAACAATTCATCAATCCTTCGAAGCGGGTACTTGTTCTTGACAGTCACCTGATTTAACTGTTTGTAGTCTATGGACATCCCTATTGACCCATCTTTCTTCTTTACAAACATCACTAGAGCTCCCGATGATGATACACTCGGTCTGATGAAACCCTTATCCAATAGGTCCTCAATTTGAGTCTTCAGTTCTTTCAACTCTGCTGGAGCCATCCTGTATGGGGCCTTCGAAATAAGTGTTGTTCCCAGCAGCAATTCTATCGTGAAATCAATCTCATAAATGGGTGGCAAACCGGGAATCTCATCCAAAAAAAAAAAAAGATTCGGGAATTCTCATACCGCTAGAATCTCATCTAAGGCTTTGGACTCCTTATCCTCCGTGATAATATTTAGCGGTTTTTAAACTATAGAAATTTCTTTGGGATTCAATTTCTGGATGGATAAAGATTTGATGTGAGTGAAATTTATCCTCGTATCAAATCATGGGGAATGATAGGTGGGAACAAAGCCCAAAACACACAAACCAGAAAAACCAAAACACCCCCCACCCCCAATCAAGAGTTGGCTTCGCAGGAGAGCAAGTCTCCACTCTAAAGTGGACTAGATATTTGCTTCAATGAGTCTACACTTGACACTCGCAAAAGTTAAAAAGCGATATATATATTGGAATAAGGTATGGGTGGTTCAATTAAAAGTCACTGAGTGACCCACAATCACTATTTCAGCCGGACCATGCAAAATAATGCATAATGGCCTATTTGACTCAGACATCACATGGATGGATCCCACTGCTCACAAGCCTACACCAATGGGGCCAGCATATTTATTGGCCTGGAAGTGCACATGCGTGCATTGAGAAGCAGAAGCACAGAGCTGTCAGTCTCCGTGCACCATACTAAAGCACTTCAATGAAAATAATGTAAGGAAAGGTGCCTGGGAATCTATCAATGGAGCTCTACACTTGGACGGTTTTACTTGCATAAGTGCTTGGGTTTTTACTACCTAGACACCATTATCTACTGATTTATGCCCCTAGCACTAAAGTAGAGATATATCTTCATTTTTAGGGTATCGTCTAAAAATTTATTGAGTTTATACGATATCCTAAAAAATTGCCTTGTTTAAAATCGAATGAAATCCTTTTTCTTTATATTTCAGCACCAAAATTTCAATAATCCATTAACAATTTTGTGATATCACAAAAAATGTAGTAATACCGATAGTTTCTAGAGAAACATCTTGACTTTGGTCATTAAGCACAAAAATAGAAGGCTAATGGTGACCGTACAGAAAACCTGCTAAAGCAATGACTTGAGCTAAAGGATTTGAAGTAACAAAGACCTTCAATGTTTAAAGGATATCCTCAAATTTTGCCCCATAAGAAAGGGTCTCTCCACAAGAATAATCTCCTATAAGAATTGTGATAAATATTAGTTACGCGTATTTGTTGTCATGTTTTCCATCAAAACAATCAATCTATATGGTTATCAACTTGGTTTGGGGGTAAAAAAAAAATTTTGGGGAATGAATTGGGTTGACCTATATTTTTTGGGCTTCAATATTCAATAAGTGGTCCCTAATTATGTTGGCGTTGAGGAAATTCCAAATCCATGGCACAAGTCATCAAGGCCTTTTTTTTTTAAAGAAACCCTCTTTGGCGTATTTATAAATTCTCCAAGGTGTGGAATTCCTTAATCCTCCTTTATATTTGAATATTAAAAAACTCTATCAAAAATCAAAGAGACAAAATTCATAGAATTCCCGAGCCCATTACAGATGAGTCTGGATAGGGTGAGGCTTTTACCCACAGTCACCGTGGGTGGACCACCGACCGTCACTTTGGGTCAATTCTCTCATAGGATCTCGATTAATTACGGATGTGCTCCTTACCCCACTGGTAAGGAGTTGGGTTCTTATTTGGGAGGTCAGGGGTTCAACCCTCCCCTCCGCCCTATATATTCCTGCATGTGTATATGCGGGCTTTCTTCCCACTTCGGTGGGCTTCCTTCCCGGGTGTACCGGGCTCTCTATATATATATACACACTAGTGGATCCCTGCCACGTGCAATGCACGTGCACCGAACACCCAGTTTTACTAAGAAAATTTTGAAAAAATAAAGTTCTTAAGAAATTCAGTAGAAGCTTCAATACATTTAAAAATAAAATTTCAACAGAAAATGAGTGATTGTAAATTGCAAGGCCCGTGTAATGTCCTAATAGAGCTGACACTACTGTTTTTTCTAAACATTTGAAAATAATAAAATAATGATATAGTGAGAAAAATGAGATCTCAAAAGACAATCGATATGGAATTTATATAACTTTTTGAGGATATAAATCACATATTTCTAGATATTTTATCATGAATGTGAACAAAGAAATTTCAATTTACTTTATTTAACCTGTCAGGTCAACTTATCAGTTTCCTGGTAGACTTGACCTGCTAAAGTTGGAGTCCAGTCGAAAGCATATTCAAATTGATAACCTGCAGTTTTATAAAAAATAAAAGTAAAAGTTAAGAACCAGATGAGCTTACTGTTCTAACCAATTACCATGAACGTTATATGTTCACTACAAAATCAGATTCTATTCAGGAAAAAAAAATTATATCTTACCTAAAGACATCAGAATAACAAAACTGAGATAGTAGTTTTAGTCTTAACTTACAAAGAAGAACAACATCTCACACCAACCGTCAAGAATAATGAAGTAATCCGGCTTGTCCTCAAGCGACAGGGATCAACAATGGTGGAACTATGATATGAACTTTGACGGGTAAGATTTGCAGAGCACATGTTGATCAATATTAGTATTTAAAATGTGCTTTATTTTATTTTATAAGAAGGACCATTATCAGGTAAAAAGAGGCAATACTTCTCCAAGATTCAGCATCTTCTTTTGCTTGATACAAAGTGCTATATTTTATACACTGTAAGAAAAGAATAATACAAAGTAATCATAGAAGTTCAGTTAAATGGAAGCTCACAAATAGAGATATCCATAGGGAAAAAAATTCCAAAAAATAAAAAACTACAAATACAAATCTGCCAAAAGAATTGGACATTCCTCTTAAGAAATACATAAGAATGTAACCCAAGTATTCTAGATCAACTCTTCTGCTCTGTTCTGTATAGAGCATGGGAGTGCTAATCAAAGTAAGAAAAATTCAAAACGAACAAAGACAAACTGAATTTGATGCAGCTCAGCATAAAATACTTATTTTAGTTGTTTACACTTAAAACGACCACTTCATTCATTGACTCTGAAGTTAGTAGTAACACTAGCATAGCAAGCAATTTCTACAAGATTCTCGTTTTGCCTTTAAGGAAAGGCATGACGTTCCATTGAAATATATGAAAAGAAGAAGAAGAACAAGAAGAAGATAAAGAAGCTTGCAATGATGAAAGAAATAAATGTGTTAGAAAATTATCAAAGTTTTTCACTTTAAGCCTCATGAGTAGGAGCAATAATAAATAAATATATTCATGCCCTTGAAATGCCCTTTTATAATAAAAATTCACAAAAGTTGTTTATTAAGAAACTAAAAATTATACTGAACAACAACAATTTTACGATAGCAATATATAGACATTCTATTGAATTGCATTTACGGAATTATCTTTAGCAATCACTAATATCAGAAGAGAACCAATATTTAGTAGTAGTTATCACATTATCCAACTTGTCATTATTCTTCCAACAGGGGTATAAATCAAGATCAATACAACTATTATTTCAGATTGCAAACTCAATTATTCTAACTAAATAAAATACAAACACATGAAGCAAAAGGGAAAATAATATTTAAAATTTTTTTATTGGTAATTTTCATTAAAAGAGAGAAAAAAACAAGGCGGACATAAAATGAGTTTAAGTTTGTACATTTCACTTTTTATTTATGATATTTTGTTAGTTGCTATTTTTTCTAAAAAAGAAAAAGAAAAAACTAAATATAAAGCAATAATGCAAATGAAGTACCTGTATATATGGGATGTGCTTATAAGTTTTGGAGGTCCCTATAAATTTCTTAAAGGCATTCAATTGAAGGAACATCAAATTACAAATATTTAAGGTTAGTGTACAAAAGATTAAAGAGTTAATATTTAAAAAATAATGACAAAGGGTTACATCTGTATAAAGAAAATAATTCCATATCTTCTGGAAACCTCTTGGAGTCCTCTGATGTTCTTAACTCTCAAATTTCAAATACAAATACCACTCAAGTATCTTTTAGTTCCACCAAAAAATAAAAATAAATAAATAAATAAATAGAAACTATTTGCACATTTAGCATTATTTCAGGTAAAAAAAAAAATAGAGAATGTTAATTCTCTCGTGTGTAGTCAATTTGGTATTTGAATTATAACACAACCACCAATTGGCCACCAGCAACAATAACAAAAGTAGCAAGTTAGCTAATACCTATTGTCGCGACTTTTAAACTGATGGCGAAGTATTTAAAGTGCCCACAAAATTGTAGGTATTGAACACCAAAAGGTAGTAAGAAAATACGCTCGATTCCTTTTCTTTTGGTCCATTATAAAATACACTATTCATTTTCTTTTTTATTTTCATCCCATCTTAGTTCAAGGTTTATTATTAAAAAAGCACATGGCATTTAAGTTTCCAGAGTTAAAAGGCAGTATGTACACTATGAACTACATAATGGAGTAAATAGTGCATAGTTAAAATCTTTTTGTTTTTTTCCACCTTGGCTTAGTTTATTAACCGGGGTGGAGAAAATAGTGCCAAGAAATACTAAAAAAACTTTTTGAATGATAAAATCTAAAATATTTTTCCTTTGAAATGATTCTTTAATTGCACCATATCTCACAATTAATTTTACAAAAGAGAAAAAAAAAAACTGAATAAAAATTTGAAAGTTAGTAAACAAAATGGTTCAATGAGAACCATGAATGAATGCTTATTGGTCTTATCCCACTCTTGAGGGGTTTGGAGGGTGACAATTGAAGAGGCATTGATCTAACACGTAAGAATTTAACTAACATAATCTAAAACAGGAAAAATAAATAAAATAAAATATCAGATTCTTATACAAATATGGATTTAAGTTTTTGGCCTTTTGAATATTAGCATCTGTACTACTTAAAAAAAAAGCTCTTCCCCTTCGACTCTATGGAGAATGAAAACAGTTTTGACATATAATAGAAAGCTTTTCCATGCCTCATAGTATCGTCCTTTTAGTTATTGTCTACTTTGTTTTTCTCAACCATGACACTTTCTGTTTGAGTTTTCCATTTTCCTATCTCACATAACAAAATAGTATCAATTTTACATTTTAAATGCTATGCACAAATTCATATTCCAAACATATACTGAGAACTAAATACAAAGTTCTACTATAAAGAAACACGAAACACGCACAATTTGGAAGCCTGCAGTTAAGATTTTAGAAATAAAATAAACATATAATTAAAACTAAAGGCTATCAATGGGCCTAACTTTGGCCTAAACAGGAATGAGAAAGAAAAAACCAACTCTTCATCATCATTTTCTTAACTCTGGTTGCACCCATTTTTCTTAGAATGAAGATTTTATTGCAACATTAAAAAAATTTGAAGAAGAAGACACAATCAAACAATAATAATTTCAATAGACAGTGCTCATTTACATGTATGAAAACTCCCTCCATTCCAAAAGAAGTTAAAAGTCAATGAAGAATCTGTTAAAATATCATGTTCTTCCTTACACAATTACTCACAGAGAAAAAACTTCATACCCACAAAATTCTCTGCATTGAAAATCTTATAGTATTTGAATAAGAAGAATGTTAAATGGAAATTGAAAAAAGAAGAGGGAAAAAACAACATTTGAGATATTGATTTGAGATAGATTCCAGTCTTATCCACATTTTCATTTTCTTTTCTCCACCACCTTAAAAGAAATAAAGAAATCGAAAAAAATTTACTTGATTTATTGGAATGTATTAAAACAAAATTTTATTACGTTTAAAATATCAGTATCTACTCAATATAAGAGATTAAAAAAATTAATAGGATCGTGTGTGCTAAGTTTGGTCTGCATTCGAGTTCATTTGGATATAGTAAGGGGTAGTTAGCAACTTTTTAGATAATTTAGGGCGCTTTTTCATAATTTTAGAATTTTGAGATTATGGTACCGTTGGTTAGATATTTTTAATTTCTAAACTTTAGTCTTCTTGATCATCTTGATCCGGATCCTTTAAACCCCTCTAAATCCAAGCCTGACCCAAAGTCTATTTTAGACAAATTGGAAAATTTCCATTATGTCCCCATCTTTATCTATATATAAAATACACATGCATAATAAATATATATATAAGGGTGGGCCCCACAACTTGCATTTTATTGGGCATGTGTGTAGTGAAAAAAGAGTGCATCATCTTTCTCTCTTTTTTAGACATTTTATAAGAGTAGAAACTAGGAAATTCCCATTATGTCCCCATCTTTATCCATATATAAAATACATATACATAATAAATATATATAAGCGTGGGCCCCACAACTTGCATTTTACTGGGCATGTGTGTAGTTAAAAAAGTACATCATCTTTCTCTCTTTTATAAGAGTAGATAGATAAATAGATATCTATACAATAAGGGTGGGCCCCACAACTTGCATTTGATTGGGCATGAAAAAGTACATCATCTTTTTCTATTTTATTCAATTCAATATAATAAGGGTAGGCCCCACAACTTGCATTTGATTGGACACGTGTTGTCACGACCCGGGCCCGAGATTGGATTACTTCGGACAGACCCCGAGTCGCGATGACCATACTTACTCCCGTAAATCCTGAATTAACCGAAGTTAAGACAAGACTTACAAGAGATAACAAATCACAAAAACCTGCCAATGTACAAATTGCGGAAAAATACATATATATATATATATACATTGACAACAATTAACTTTACATCAAAAGTAAAGTTCATTTACACAAAATCACAGTTTACTAAAACCAACACTGTACATCCAAAATAAAATGCAGTTGGTATCTAATTACATCTCAAAACTAATTATTACAAAAGTATTTGTCCAAAAGAACACATTTATATCGTCTTCCGAACTACGCCCACTCCGCTAAACCTCCTGGAGGTAACGGAAGGGCCTCCTCCGCAGGCGGCGCGGCCTCTGCAAGACCGGCACGGGCATCTGGGCCTGTGACATCATCAATAACACGTAAACACGACGGTTCAACAAGACATATGCATTTTCATGATTCTTCATGTTATTTATCAATTCTATACAAGAATGTAACAATGTAAGAACTTAAACAGTTCTATATAATCTAATTCAGTTCCATAATAGATACCTATGCCAAGTCATATTTTTCGATTTCGTTCATTTCGTGTCTTCCAACGGAAGCAGTGTAAGCACAAGGAGGAAGGGCAAACCATTCATGGCCTAGGCTTCAAGATTATTCAATTTTTCCTTATTCAATTTAATTAAGCACAAGGCGGAAGGGCAAACCATTCAGGGCCGAGGCTTCAAGATTATTTCACTTTTCATTACATAACTTATCACATATGGTGGAAATTTCCAGTGTCTTGATCAGAGAGCACTAGCATTCCATGAGGCTCCGGAACGCCCCTCACATCTACTGCAGTAGGAATCATTCATTTATTCACTTTACTGTCACCTTTAGTGACTATTCATTTCATTACATTAATTCAATTCGTGCATTATGTCAGTTCATGCATTCTGTCAGCTCGTGCACTATGTCATTGAAGTACATCTCTGTGTCACTTCAAGGATTCTATTCATTTCTAATCAATTCTAATCGTACTTCTAAGCCAAACAACTGGGTGAAGTGTCCGTTGACCAATGTACGTGTTATTTTTGATGAATATCACTTTATGCATTTGATTTGTACATTGAGACGACCTTCGCTAACACCTATGTAGGCTTAGATATTCACATGGAATAGCCTGTGCAACTTAGGCTTCATTCCCATAATTTCTCTGAATTTGACTTAGCTGTCCGTTGGCCTGTCGGCTGACCGACAACACAACGTCGGTTGGCATGTTGGCTAACCGACACTTTGTCGGTTCAAATTCCAGAAGCTGGATTTCCAATCCATTCTCTGACACTTCTGTCGGTCAAGCCTCGGTCAAGTGTCGGCTGACCGAAGACACCACGTCAATTAACCGACATATTGTCGGTTCAAATTCCAGAGAGCTGGAATTCACTGAGACAGATTTCCAGATCTGTCGGTTAGCCCGTCGGTCCACCTGTCGGTCGACCGACACTTCCATATAGGCTGACCGACACAATGTCGGTCAGAATTCCAGAGAGCTGAAACTCTCCGAGACAGCTCCCAGAGCTGTCAGTTCACTCGTCGGTTGACCGTCGGTCGACCTACACATGCCCAGAAGCTAAGTTCTGAGCTTCAGATTTTCTGAAGCAAAACTCAAGGATTTGAGTCAAATGAACTCCATCCATTCTAAAACTCTATAATTCATAAGAATACATATGTACTTGCCTCCTGCGAAGGTTGAATGGATAAAAACCTCTTTCTTGAGCTTGATTCCAAGAAGAAAACCTCAAGTTCAATCTTCACACCTCCACAATTTGAAAATAAACTTGGGGAAGATGAAGAGAAGGATGAAGGCTTCTTGAAAACACTTGCAAGTCCTTGTTTGACACTTGATTGAGTGAGATTGGAAGGAAAGAAGAGAAAAGCAAGAGAAAATGGTTGCCTAGGGTTTGGAAAGCTTTGGAAATGAGATAAATGATCTCATTAGGGTTACTTTAGCTTATATAAGCTAATTAATTGTATCTAAATCCATTAATCTCACTAAATTACAATTTAAGTCAAATGAATGGTCATTTGATCGGATTCTCATCAAACGACTTCGAGCCTATTACGGAAGTTGACGTAATCGTCAAGATACACGCGTTGGTATCAAGAGTTTCCGTATTCGACGAAATACGCGAAAATACGTATTTACACAAAAGTCCTTCATTTCTATGTTTGAGTCTAAAACTCCCTTCAAACCATGCAAATCCATTCCTTACCACTCCATTAGGCCGAATTCATTCATTTAAGGTCATTTCCATACTATTTAGTCATAAACCATTATTAGCTCAATTAACCACAGTTAATTAGTCTTAAGCACAATCAATTCCTTTAATTAATCTCTTCTTTATCCGTTCATTACATTCATTTGGGACTAACTCATTGAGCTTAGTCATTAATCATCATTAGTCTAGTTAAACATGATTAACTAACACTAACTTCAATTAACTAGAGTTAATCTTGATTAACTCGGGACGGGACCTTACACGTGTGTAGTAAAAAAAGTACATCAACTTTCTCTCTTTTCTAAGAGCAGAGAGTAGAGATGGTGATATATAAAAGGTTTCCAGCCACTGAAGTTGGGGTTTAAAAAAAAAAAAAAACAAAACAAAAAACTTAGAGATGTGCTCACACTCTTACGTGGCCCAGCATCGCTATTTTCATTTTATCGTCACATCACATTGACAAATCCCATCAGCCCCGTCTTCTTCATGTGGTGGAGCTTAATTGGCTTTATCAAACACTACTACTGCTGTCTGTCATCCAAGTGTAATGTTCTATATAGTTTATATCTCTCCGTTGGTTGCCAAAAGCGGAAGTAATAGCCGTAGAGCATTTGCTTTATTCAAGGGGGAGTAATAGGTGCAAAGAACAAAATTATGTGCTTTGAATTATTTGTTCAATGTGGATAAGTATTTATCTACTCTGCTCCTCCCAAGGAAAAGGACAATAATAATCTATCTGCTCTGCCTAAGTATTCGACTCATTACTTTCCTTCGACTTCTGTTTTACTTGTGAGAGTGGAACATGTAAGTTACTATTTTGAAAGAGAGTCGTCCATCAGTTTACAAAGACATGCTTGGTTATTTTACTTGTAGAGTAAAATGAGATGAATTCTCAGACAAGAGAGAGGAAAATATGAGGAGGGATAATTATCATGTGATGATGTTTTGTCTTTAGTGACTTTTACGAAATATTTTTTTTTAGCATTGTGGGGACAAAGTAGATGGACTTCTACCATTTAGTGACTTGATAATGTTGGATTTTGACCTAATTTTTTAAAAGAGGAAATTTTGAACCTCATCTTTCTCATGTCTCATAAATAGAAGCTTCACCTATTTCACTTTAATACTGTGATTATCAAACCAGACAGGCCGGCAGGTTTGGTAACTTCACTATTAGAATGAAGTGAGTTGAATGGGTATATCAAGAGGCAAGAAAGGCAGAGGGGTTAAATAAAAATATGATGGTTTTTTTTTATTTCAATTTATATTTTTTAAATTTTGTGTTAATGAATATATTTTTTATCATTTAGTGGTATGAAACTGTAACTTCTTGGACTTTTTTTAGTTAAAGGCAGAGGTGAAGTGAAGTAGAAGTGCAGCTTCAAATCAAGATAGAATAAATTATGAGGGATACAATCATAACGTGATGGCCTTTTTTTATCTTTAGTGGCTTGATAAAGAATCTTTTTTACTTTTTTTATTTTGTAAAAAGTGAATGACTTTCACTATTTAGCGGGTTGCAAAGGTTGCTTTGTGACTTAAAAAAAATTACAATTTTTTTTTAATTTTATACGTTTTAGTTAGACCCGCATCTTTTCAATTTTACAAATTTTTTTTTTTAATTTTACACGTTACAATGGTGAGGGACAAACTTGATAGGGCCAACCTACAACCCCACCGATCATGGGACATGGGGGAATGGAAAGAGTCATCTTGGATGGCCCCATATATCAAATTTGGGGCCAATCCCAAGTTTCTAACCTTTTCATACGTGGCCCATAAATTTAATGACCTTATATTAAAGAAAATTTATGACCATCAATCCAACGGTCTAATCCATTCGGATTAGTAAAAACTCAATTGATCCATTGTATTTCGGGGGTCCCATGTGTGTGGATGGTTCGATGGATCTTAAAGGCAGGCCAGCTACTATGTTGTCCCTCACCATTTTATGGCGAGGGATAGATGCGCACAAATATTCTGCTATATATACATATAAATATAGGGAAATTCTTCTATGAGAGTAACTCTCACACTACTATGAAAGTAAAGAAGGACTCATATATGAAGGAAATGCTTTTATGAGAATAACTCTAAGGGGATGTTTGGAAATCATATATTCCCAAAGATTTTGCTATATTATCTCCTATTTCAGAATATAATCTACACACCTAAAAACTAGGTGCTTGGATAACTTAGAAAATATCCTACAACATCCCACTTTCTTGTAAAAACCTTCATATTAAAATATTCATGTATATGTTGTATAAAATAATCTTTCTTTATCAAAACTACCCAAAACAAGGGTCAAGAGTTTTTGCAAACACGAGTGGAAGTTCATGAGAAATTACTACCATGTTGGTTCACTCTATTTTTTTAACATTGATAATTTTAGTATAATTTTTAACATTATAGTTTCTACAGGAGTACTACTATGACTCTCAATATTAGATGGGCCCTTTAGTGTTTATAAATTTTACGTGGGCCCACTAACCCTATCATAATTACATAGTTTCTTTTTTTATTAGTAATATTAGGTGGGTCCTACAAATGTCGCATTAGATAGCATCTACCATGACTAGTATTAAGCGCGTCCCATACTACCAACATTAGATTGGTCTCATACTAATTACCAACATTGGATTGTGTGATAATGATTAGTTTGCCATCATTAAAGGAGTCTCATTGTTCAATAGCCCCCCTAGTGATTACTATAATTAGATTGTTAAGATGACTATTGATATCAAATAGGTCGCACAATAATTTTTCATAGATGGGTTCCTCAATGATGTCTAACACTCGATCGGGCTTTCTGTTATAATCATCATTAAATGCATTATATTATGGTTATTAATATTTGATGGACCCATATTGATGAAACGACATTGCTTGTGATTTTTAACATTTAGTCCAATATCTTTTTAATTAAATGGGTCCTACCATGGTTACCAATATTAAATAACTCTAGTTTGATTGCTTATAAATGGGCCGTCATTGGGTCAATCATCATGGTTTCTCTATTCATTTCTTGTTTCGGTGCATCACTTACGGGGGGGGATGGGGACCTATTGGATCCAAATCCAATGCCAACGGACTAAATTATGTATATATATAATCTCTATAAAAAAAATAGAAGGCCAAATTTTAAAGTATTTTAACTTTTAATGTTTTATATATTAACACAATCTTCAATATATCTCCTAAATTTATAGTATCTCAAAAAGATTGTGACAAGACTAAACTAATATATAAAAAAAAATCAAAAGAAAATCTATAAATTCTTTTAATGGTATTTTTATTATTTTTATGATCTAAATTATGGTTTGTATTCTGCAATACTTTCTCATTAATATCTTCACGAAAAAACCCCCAAATTTAAAATATCCCGAGATTGTGGAATACAGTAATTTATATTTGTAGCAATGATTAATACAAGGCACCGGAATGTAATTAGGGCAATGGAAGCCGATGTGTATTTATAGAGGAGCCCATATTAAGCGTTGGCCTTCTTTGTGCTACCAACATTTGCTCATATTTTTGGTCTTATTTAAAGAGTGGGGCGGGCCTATTATTTGGTCTTATCCCTTTCCCTTGTACGTGAAGTGAAGAAATCAGTTCATAAAAAATAAAATATAAAGTCGATGATGTGCATTCATGTTATCAGACAATCAATGGGTCCAGCTCATTGACGAGTGGTAATTGAATGAGACGAGTGTCACTGATTAATTGAGCCATTTGAAATTAAGAAAATATCACCGTCCACTATATGCTTTTAGAATTATTATATTACTATACACAAGAGCGGAAAAGTATTTTCCCCACTCAATTCAACTATCGTTTTCTTCCTCTCTCTTTGATTGCACAGTGAAAAAACAATTAGAAGGGTCTTGATTGAAGCCATAGCTGGAAGTCATTGACATTATATTATCTTATTAAAGCAAAAGCATCTACTCCATTCAATTCTCAATTATTGCTTTTCTTCTTTATTACCTTGGTTGTATTTTTATTATTTTCTTTTGAAGTAAAGAATGTTAGAACGGGTCTATCGTCTTGTTTTTTCAATAATCTTTAAAGCAAAAGCAACCACCCTTGCACCTGTTAGGATGCAATAATTTTTTCACCTTGTTTTTCCTCACAGAAGACAGAATGGCAGGAGAAGCAGTTCTCTCTATCGTCTTGGAAGGGTTGCTGAGCAAGTTGAAATCCCCTATCCTAGATGAATTTGGGTTGTTATGGGGTGTGAAAAACGAGAAACAAAAGCTTCAAAGCAATCTTTCAAGGATTAAAGCCGTGCTTCAAGATGCAGAAAGGCAGCAAATTGACCTGATGACTGACAAAGATCGCCTTGGAAAGCTTAAAGATGTTGCCTACGATTCGGAGGATCTAGTTGATGAGTTCCTAGTCGAAGCTCTACGAAGGAAGGTTGAGAATCAAGATGGCATGGGAAGAAAGGTAGGCAACTTCTTCTCGCCTTCGAACCCACTCGCTTTTCATTTCAAGATTGCACATAAGATGAAAGAGCTGAGGAAACGATTTCAAGACCTTGCGGAAGAGAATAACAATATCCCACCGTTTGTGGAAGTTGCTAGAAGCCAGCCTCAGATCTCAAACCCAAGAGAAGCTGCCCCGAGTGTGCCTGACACTGGTGTTATTGGGAGAGTTGATGAGAAAGGAAACTTAATAGATTCACTACTCTACTCTGGAAATGAAGAGGTCCTCTCGGTCATTCCCATTGTTGGTATGGGGGGACTGGGCAAGACCACGCTGGCTCAATACGTATATGATGATAAAAGAGTGGTGAGTCATTTTAACTTAAAGATGTGGGTCTATGTATCTGAGGACTTCGATGTGAGAAGGATTCTAGCAAAAATTTTAGAATCTGCATCACAGAATACTCCCACTGACGGATCAAGCAAGGGCCTCTTAATCACTCTTGTTAAAGCAAACCTGAGTGGGAAGAGGTATTTACTTGTTTTGGATGATGTTTGGAATGAAGTCTACGAGAAATGGGACGAGTTGAGGACAGTGCTTAAATGTGGTGCTATAGGAAGCAAAATATTAGTCACCACTCGTAGCGATACAGTTGCGAGAAGAATGGATGCTCTTCCTAGACCTCCTCTGGAAACACTGTCGGCAGCTGAATCTTGGACTTTGTTCGAGGAAGTGGCACACCCGCCTCCAGGCTTTGTATCAATTGGAGAGGAAATAGTAAGAAAGTGTGGTGGTGTCCCTCTAGCAATCAAAACACTGGGAGGCATGTTGCTTAATGAACCAGGTGAAGGGCAGTGGCAGTCGGTGAGAGATAGTGAACTTTGGAAGACACAAGATCATGATGGAGGGATTTTACCTGCATTAAGACTAAGCTATGATCATTTGACATCATCTTTGAAGCAATGCTTTGCCTATTGTGCTGTAGTTCCCAAAGGGCGTCGATTTTATAAAGAAGAACTAATCAAGCAATGGATAGCCCAAGGCTTCATTCATTCTGATGATGAAAATGACGTCCTCCTAGAAGAAAAAGGTGAAGAGTATTTCAATGCACTGTTGCGGAGGTCCTTGTTTCAGGTTGATGTGGAACCTTTTAGCAATGATGAATACAAGATGCATGACCTTATACATGATCTTCTTAGATCTATTGCAGGAAAAGAATGCCTTGTTGTGGAAGCTTCTATGATGAATGATTTAACTCGTCATTTAGAATTGTTCAATGGTAAAACTCGTCATCTAGCATTCTGCTTTGATGACAGTGCTGGAGAACCGAAGAATTTGGATGCATTGAAGAAATGTAATAAACTGCGTTCAATGATTACAGCTCGTTCTATTGATATTAATGTTTGCTTGAGCTTCAGGTGCTTAAGGGTGTTGGATTTAAGTTGCAGAAACATTGACTTCCTGCCAAATTCAATAGACAAGTTGAGACATCTTAGGTACTTTGACATCTCATATACATCGATTACAGAATTACCTGAGACCATATGCAACTTACACAACTTGCAGACACTGAGAGTCCTCAGCATTCCCCTCCAGCAGTGGCCAAAGAATATGAAGAGAATGATTAGCCTTAGACATATTGAATTTGAAGGAGGTGATGATTTTCCCTTACCAAAAGGAATGGGAAAGTTAACTTTTCTCAGGACGTTGCCAAAATTTATTATTGCTGAAGAGAGTGGAGCTCAAATAGAAGAGTTGAAAGATTTAAATCTGCTAATGGGGAATATCTCCATTGAAGGGCTTGAAAATATAAGAAATGGTGCATGTGCTAGTGAAGCAGATTTAAAGGCAAAGAAACACCTCCATTCTCTGCATCTATGTTGGAATCGGCTTCGTTATGAATCAGAAGGAAATGCACAGGAAGTGATTAATAACCTCGAACCCCCCTCGAATCTAAAGAAGCTAGTTGTTTCGAATTACAGAGGTTTGAGTTTTCCAAGTTGGATGATGATGCTTTCAAATCTAGTTCATATAAAACTGTGGGGTTGCATTAGATGTGAACAACTGCCACCTTTTGGGCAACTGCCTCTCCTTGAATCACTTGAGATTTATGGAATGAGTGCTATAAAATACATTGTTAAGTTTGATGGGAGCCACAACAACAAAGATATATTCCGATCATTGAGACACCTCGTTCTCTCTGAGCTGCCTAATTTGGAGAGATGGTCGTCTCAACAAGAGAATGGTGATGCTGATGAGCAGAGAAGAGAAGAAGATGAGCAAGTGATTCTCGGTCGCCTTTGTCGTCTTCGCATTCATGATTGCCGAAAGCTGATTCGGTTGCCAAAGCTTCTTCTTCCAGCTCTTGAATTTCTTGAGATGAAACAAGTGGGTTGTGATAGAATAGACATACCCATGTCCAAGTCACTAAAAGAACTCATGCTCGGATATATGCCTAATTTGGAGAGATGGTCAGATCGAGAAGTGGATGATGATGAAGACGAACAAGTTATCTTCCGTTTCTTCCGTACTTTGAATATCTTTGATTGCCCAAAACTGATTTGGTTGCCACGGTTATTTCTTCCAGCTTTAGAATCTTTACATATGAACCAAGTAGGCTGTGACAAGATAGAATTTTCCACATCGCAGTCACTGGAAAGAGTCGGCTTCACCGACATGCCTAATTTGGAGATGTGGTCATCACGAGAAGCAGATGATGATCAGAAAGTGATCTATCCTCGCCTTCGATTGGAGGTCGAAAACTGCCCTAAGATGGTTCGCTTGCCCCATCTTCTTCCTTCACTTGAAAAATTAAGTATTGCGAAGACCGATGAAAGACTATTAGGGTCTCTGGCCAACTACACTTCACTTGTCAGGCTTGATATTCGACGGTTTCCTGAAGTCATGCATTTGCCGGAAGAAATTGGGCCAACCCATGCCAACAGCCTTCACACCTTGGAAATTTATGATCGCCCAAAATTAATATCTTTATCACATCAATTGAAATATCTCCATTCTCTCAAAGAATTGAAGATTTATGATTGTCCTGAGTTGGTGCTACCATTGCTGGATGGATCGCAGGAGCAACAGCCTTGTCCTCCTTTAAACTCTCTTAAGAAGTTGGAAATATATGCCTCGTGTGAAAAGCAGAGATTACTTCCAGGAGAAGGGATGATCATGACCTCTCTGGAGGAATTGAGAATCCGGAAATGTGGGAATTTGGAGTCCTTATCTTCTGAAGGGTTGCAAAACCTCACCTCCCTTGAGATTGAAGAATGTCCAAAGGTGTGGTCATCTCCAGAGTGGCTTAGGAACCTCACATCACTTAAGAAACTTGAAGTTGTTGTATTACATGCTATGACGAGTTTGACAAATCCGTTGGAAAATCTCAAATCACTCGAGGATTTGTCAATTTCATCGGGTCCTGATGATATGACGGATTTTCCAGAGTGGATTGGAAACCTCGCATCGCTCACTTATTTAAGGATTAGCGATTGCCCTAGCATAAGGTCTCTGCCAGAGTCATTTGGAAACCTTGCATCACTCGCTAAATTAAGGATTAGAGATTGCCCTAGCATAAGGTCTCTGCCAGAGTCATTTGGAAACCTCGCATCGCTCACTTATTTAAGGATTTATGGTTGCCCTAGCATAAGGTCTCTGCCAGAGTCATTTGGAAACCTGCTCTCGCTTTCAGAGATGGATATCGGATATTGCCCAGCTTTGACAGAGTTACCAAATGGCCTGCAACGCCTCACAAATCTCCGAGAGCTGAGTATATGGGGAAGCCCTGATTTGGAGAGACGACTATGCAAGAATTGGAAGGAGTGGAAGAAGGTAGCGCATGTTCCAGAAATCTTGATTGACTGCCGAAGGTATTCATGGGAGGCCGAGCATCCAAGTCTAATGCAGTCATTGAAGAAAGGATGCAACAAATTCGATAAGAAGCTCCATTTCCCCACCTGCGCATCTTCTTCTTCTTCTCCTTGATTGATGTTGGATCATCATCAAATCGCGTGCGTCCAATTGAGTGAAATCAAGTAAGTGGACCTTATTCTTCTTCATCATAATCATCTACAAATTTTATTGCTGTCTTCTCCATTCTCTCTCTTTTCTTCCTCATCATAGAATGTGGTTTTTAAAATCCTTTTGGTGTGTTGAAAAAAGAGAGTAAAGAGCTGTTTATTTTTTTGGCTCAAGGTGCTAATAAGGATCTCTAACCGTGTAAACGTGGGTCATAGAACCAAAGTCAACCGATTTCGAATGTACTGGTAAATGGGTGCTCTTTATTTATTTATTTGTATAAGAAAAGAAGAAAGTAGTATGAAAATAATCAGTTATTCTAACCCACACACAAGATAGAAAAGAGGTTGATGTTGATTTCCTCGAATTCCTTTATACAGTGAGTGAGAAACAAACAGAGGGATTTTCTTTTCTTTTCTATTGTTTTCTTTTAGTACATTGTGTGGAAAGAATACATTTTCTTTATCTGCAACTGCAAGCGAACTTGGATTAACTTTAGAGCAAGGTACGTTGGTTTGTGGATTGAGTATATTGATATATGTGTGTTCCTACATCCATACACCATTATTTTCTTTTATTTTCGTTCTTTTGATGTTGTAAATTAAAGTACTAAAATCCTAAGATAAAATCATGGAATAATTGCAACTCTTTACATGTGGTACATCATTTGCCACCTTTTATGCATGCATCTCTCCTGGTGTGGAAGCATCACAACAGGAAGACAAGATGGACGAGGGAGTGAGTGTGTTAGGGGTGGCTGATCCAAGCTCTTGATTTTTGTCGCTCAAACTTTGACAATTATTTGTAGCCAAACTTATTCTGATAAAATCTTATAGTGACTTCTGTGAAGAGATATGATTGACATGAGTAAGCTAATCTGTATAAATGAAAAAAATTGATACTAGTAAAAATTGATAATAGAAGAACTTTCCAACTATTATTGTTATTTTATTATATAAACAACAATAAATTACTCATATGACGTAGATCATGGCCTGGTGGGTAAAGTACTCGCTCACTTAAAAAACTCAGAATGCTTGTGCTACGGCACACCCATTTTTTGTGTTTCCAAACCCTAAAAGCTAGCGTCTTTCCCGGTAAAAGCAGTAAAGATTTGTTTATAAATGATCTTTTTTTCTTCTCTTAAGGCCTGTTTGTTTGCTTTAGAATACATAGAAAGTGAATGTTCAAGGTCATCTGAGTTCCACCAAATGGTTTTTCAAGAAGTGAAATGTGAATAATATGAGGCGAGGGGCAAAGGATATAAGGTTGCAATGTAGATGGGACCTTGCCTTTCCTATGACTTGAATTACTTGTGATGACTGTGTATTGATTTCCCATCATATGTTGATTCACTTCCAATCAAAGGAGAGGTTCTTTGATGATCATTTTTCTATATTCACCTTGGAGCTTCATTTTTAAATACTTATGGCATGAACACTTGTATTCATGTATTCCGTGCAAACAAACAGGTCCTTAATGAGTGGGACGCTATTGAAACTCATGTATTTATACAAAAATTACAACCAATAATTAAAAGATCATTTATTATCCAATTAGGATCAATCTAAATTTAAGAAAAAGAAAATTCGACAAATCAATAAATATTGTCTTAGAAGTCTTTCTAAAAGGGTATGATTGTGATCTTACTAGCCAGTATATCAGCCAATACACATGCAATACATGTATCATGCCAATTCCATGATTTTTTTTTTTTTTTTTTGCCTAATCCATGATTTAGCGAGTCAAAATTTTGTTATTATTGGCTGATTCAGATTGTTTCTACCAATGTTTTATCACTTGGTCCTTTGCACTACCCTATAATTGGCATAGCTTGGGTGGCTTGACAGGTTCACAAGAATTCCACTTTGTCTACATGCATACATTTACAGTTCAAATATAAGTTTACCTGACTGTCCACTCCTTGGCTTGGTTTATAGTTAGCAAGCTACATGTTTGAGTTTTTTCCAATTTTAGGAGCACTGATGATTTTTCTCTTTGCAGGTGTGAATAGTTGGAGTCAGATAAAGATAGTAGGGATCTTTTCAACTTCTTATTGGTATGGGTAATTCATGGAGTTCAAAAAAAAAAAAAAATTTCCTTATGATGTTGTTTGAACTTATGGTTGTGTTTTCTGAGTGGCTGTATTTGGCTTTGGTTATAACTATGAATTTACTAGTGTAATTGTACTATGTGGATCTTGCTTGTTATCTTTGGTGTGTTCTTATTTATTTGTTTGAAACTTAAATGATTCTCTATTTCTACCTTTTGTACGTGAGCAAATTATATTGACCAGGGATGTAATCCTAATGACTTGATTATCTTCAAGTGGGGCCCATCATTTAGTCATGGAGAGTTCTGATGAGATGATTTATTTGTGGAAAATTCATATCCTGAGAAATATTTCCATGGGCATCTCGTATTGATGTTATGGTATTATATGATGATTAGATCATGGACATTGGTCTGTAATTCAGGCTTCCAAAACCAATGAAAAGCTCTTCTTTTGTACAAATGGTTTTCCCTGCACTGTTTTGAGGGAAGTTAATAGATTCTTACTTATCTTAAAAAAAAACAGAAAGGCCCTCTCTTAACATTTATGAGTGGTAGCATGTATATACATTTCTGTATGTAATCATGCAGAATACATGTGCTAACAACCCATTCAAATGTAAGGGTTGTGTATTAATTCAATGTAGACATGCAGCTAGCCACTCGATCGCTTTATTACTATTATTATTTTCAGTCATTGTTATTTTTCATAAATGTCTTATTTTAATAAGAACTTGCGGTGATGTTAGATAACACTTTTTTCATCGCAAAAAGAATAGCTCTCGTTTCTGCTTTCTAGAGGAATAGACTTTTGGCCATCGGAAAATCCTGCACCCAAAAACGCACCATTAAACCATAATGAATAACCAAGGCAGCCTTCCCATCAAGGTATCTAAAGGAGGCATCCGAGCAAATGACAGCCAAGTCCTCTTTCATCCTCAATCTAAGATCATTATCTCCTCCTTTATTTGAATGGTTCGGGATAAGATTTGATAAATATTGTAACTTAAGAAACCATTAACCTTAAAGGCCCCTGAATGCATGGTTGTGAATGTGGTATAACCTGACCCGGCGTGCTGCTCCAACACTATCTATGTACATTTGACTTGCATAACTCGACCCACAATAATTATAGCATGTCCCGAGTCATGTTAAAGTTGACCCATGATACCCTCATAACCCATATAGATTGGTCAGGTTACCCTTGAATTGGATATTTAAACCCATTCAAACTGTGTTGTGAGTTGATATTTTAGTACTCAAAATATACTTTTTATGCCGGCAACCAAACTCAAATGCAGGCCTATTGTTTAAAATAAGATAATTAGACTCACCCCAAAGCTTATACAGGTTAAGTCTGATTAAACAGGTAATGATGTGGAGTATCCAGGCCATCTTAGAGCCCAACCCTTTCCACTATGAGTCGTATATGGACCCAATATTAAAGAACCGAAATGTAGTGGGTCCATGGGTCTGGAACTACATGGACCTGGACCTAGATGCAAATGTTTTAGGGGTTCAATCAGTTGATGGCCCCTCTGTCGCATTGCTAGTGTCATTTTGACCATGGCATCTGGAATGTGGTAAGGGCATTAATAATTTATGGGGCCTGTATCGTTCCTTACATATGAGTTCAAGTATCCATGTCCAGACCCTCTGGCTGTAGAGTGAAAAATGCTAAAAGTATTGGCCATATCATGTAATTTTATTTGAACTACAAGTAACTAACATATTAGTCATGTAGCTAATATGCAGAGGCTAATTCGGCAACACAATGTGACTTTACTTTCAACCAAACATGTTCTCTATTTTTTTTTTCTACACGCCAACTCTACACCTTCTGAAAGGCTACATGTTATCTAAAAGGTTTTCTTTATCCTGAAAGGCACCTCTCACACCTTGCCTTAGAGGTGCCTTTCTTATCATCATGTTAGACTTGGGAACAATCTAACCCTTCACACTTACCCTCATGAATTGGCATTCACCCGTATTTGACACTAATCTCAACTATATTCAACCCCATGAATTGGGATTTACCTTCATTGGCCACCTCCCATAGTTTTACACAGTGCATGTGGATAGGAGGATTTACATGTGCCCCTAGAGATTAGTTCTCAACTGTCCAAAACTGAACATCCCTTGGGCTCAAGGCCAAAGGCTACTGGGCTGAGTTCGGCAAGAGACACTCTGGGTTATAAAAAGAAAATGAATTGGCATTCACCTATATTTGACACTAGTCTCAGTTATACTCACCTCTGGGTTAAATTTCTAAGAAACCACCGACCTTGAGGCCCTTGAATGAAAGGTCCTGATTACAGGTGACAAAACTTGAATACATGAGATACGGGTTTGAGGTCATATGATGCAGGTTATGCAAAACAATGCATCGGTTATGGGTTGGGGTAATCTGACCTGCTTTAGAAAAAATCCGTAGAATGTAGATTGAGATTTGTACAGACCCCTGGTCAGCCCTTTTTATCCAACCCAATTGATCAAGATGATTTTTTATTTTGGTTCAATCACATCAACAGAGACCCTATTATCTCATGATTCGCATGCATTCGAATGGGTCCCACAAGACAACCCTATATATATGGCATAGAAATTTCTTATATGTACAATATATTTAAATTGTTATATATACTTTTAGTGTACATAACACCTGAGTAGCTCCACAATTTGCTAGGGACCCAATTTGACAAGGACTCAAGATGAAATGATGGATGCAATCCTAATTATATAGATGGAATCTCATACTCAAATTCCACTACTACGTGTAATCTTTTTCATATGATAAAAATTTCTGTTATAAATGATGATCGTAGGAATTCTTAGGCAAACTCTATGAGATTACTGGCCCATCAATATAATGGGATTTTTTTAATATTATATTTTCTAACCAGTTAAGCTTGTGCAGCCTATAAACCCACCTATTATCAACTGTTCAATCTTTGATCATAGTAGGGTGTCCAAACAAGTTTGTGCAATATTCTTCTCACTTTACTGCATAAACCCCCACAGTATAACTGTTCCCTTTCTGATGAAATCCTTACAATTACAAATCAAAAACAAAAGGGCTCAATATGCTGATGAAAATATGGAAATGAAATGAACCAGAGAATCAAATAGTTTCGAACCAGCCATTAATTTCAACAGAGCTTTGATTACAAAGAAATCCAACCAGAGAACCCTCGCTCTAGGGATGACAGTGCATTTGTGGTATGTTAAATACCTTGAAATATTATATTAAATGTATTGTCTCAGTTGTTTATCCGATTCAGCCAAAAGGAATGTACAGTATAATCTTGGGTCCAGGCAAACATCTCAAACCTCCATCAAGTGTGCCTTGTCACTTGAGTTTGGCCCAGGTCCTTCCCACAGCTCCAAAAGCTCCTTTTTGGTCCATGAGATGAAGATCACTGGTCCCAAAGTTGATGGTACCTGCATTCGCAAGATAATTCGATTATGATAAAGGTTAAGATACTGCAATAGCAAAATACTTCATGCACATGGTAACAACTGCAGATAATTTATCAAGTTTGCCAAAAAAAAAAATGTACTTTTCTTTTCTTTTTTGAATTTTACGATGTCAAATGTATATGGGAAATGATTTCTTTTATTTTCAGTAGTTTCTAAGACCAACACAACTGGAAAATAAGGCTCTGATTTCTCAGTTCCCGAGGTCCAGATAGTGGGAATCCATGAAGCATAGGAATCCAAGAATCTGGACATACAGACACTTCTCAAGGATCACTGGAAAAGTATTTGAAGAACTTGGCATCCATGACCATTATTTTCAACGACGCACGCTATGTCATCATTTTTTCTTCTATTTCTTTTTTTATGAAGAATAATTCATCATTTTTTATCCATCACCAAATAAAAAAGATGCAGAATAAATCAATCACAGAATTTATGCAACATTGATTCCAAGGGTGTTCTCTCATAAAACTTTAGAGCATGGCTTAAAATTGTGAGCATTTTCTACTATAGGATATCTGTTGCATAGATCCTGATTCCTAACCAAAGGTAACCTAGTGTATTGACAATGCAGTGTAAGACATACTTACATGTTTGATAACTATAGCTTTTTTTTTCCCTAATCGGAGGGTTCCCAACCCTTTGGGCTGGACTAATCCCTCCGGGCCCAGAAGGAAGCTGGTTAAACTACCCTCTAGCCCCAGTGTAATAGTGCAGTTTTGAACCCACAGCCACCGGGTGCAAACTATGTTCATAGGCCAACTGAGCTACCCCTTGGGGTTAACTATAGCATTTGAACAACTAAAAAGCAGTAATCAAACAACAATACATCAATCAGATGACTATGACAATTCTACGATCAAAGCAGAAGAGTATCCTAGTAAACATGGATACCTATGATATTTGGATCTCAATAAATGAAGGAAAAATACCAGATAAAGAAGAGCAGGTTGAGGAGAGTGGGTCAAGATCCCAGCAGCTAAAGCAGTAACCAGTCCAATGGCATATCCAGCAAGTGCAAACCATATATATTTGTGCCCCTTGGAGAATGATGCATCCATAGGACTCAAAGCATCCCTGCTCTTTCGGTGATCAAAACAGAGAACCAAGGCTAGAAGCATGCCAGGAATAGCCTGAACAATTCAAAATAGGCAAAACAATTTAACAGGCAATCTGTATATGAGTGACTAACATGTAGGTTTTTAAACATACTGTATGACGTAGACATCAAATGCATTGACATTGTATGGATAAAAAAACACCAAAAGTAAAAAATCACAACATTTTCAATTACAAGCAGCTATTATGAAAATGAAGTCCAATTTTTGGACTGGTAAGTCCAAACTTTATTTATCAGCACAGCATTTTCAATAGCTTGCTGCAAGCTGATATTATGAAAACAAAGTCCAAACCTTTCTCTTTTTAGTATCACTATCACCCCTTGAGATTCAGCTTTCTGAGTGTGGTTTATCTCAGTTGAGAATAGTTTCAAATTCATTAAAATACAATTTATAAGCAAGTATCAACTAATCAGGTGAATGGTGAACCTGATCTTCAGAGAGAAGTGTTTTTTTTTTTTTTTTTTCTTTTTTAATATCAAAGAAAATAAAACATGTGAAAAGAACAACAAAGGTGATAGATATCCACAAATTGCGAGAAAGTCAGAAGCAAACTGGAAAACTAGATAACCCACACCCCCATTATGTCCAGATTCCAGAATCACTAACAAAACAGCAACTCTGACTATATCACCTTTCGAGAATGACCCCTCAAGATATTCCTTTTCGCTGACCACCTCATGAGACAAATTTATGACAAGTCCTTCCAGCCAAGGGCAAATCTGCTCTTGATGGTAAAGGGGGTCATTCTTCAAGTTAACTTGGGTCTTTGTTTGATGGTAAAGGGGGTCATTCTTCAAGTTACCTTAGGTCTTGTTGGTTTTAAGGAGTCTAATGAAGCAGAGGTGCCAACTATCAAGCAAGGCTAACACCAAGGGGTTGGCCGAGTGGTCAGGACCACGGTTCCTCCCTCTTCCGGAGCTAGAGGTTTTGGTATCGACCCCCGGTTCCCCCCTCTTCAGGAACCAAAGGTTGAGTCCACTGGTGCTACCACCTAGGGGCCACAGGGGTTTTAACCGACTTCTCTCTGGGCCCGGAGGGAATAGTCCAGCCCAAAGGGTTGGGAACCCTCTGTTAGCAAAAAAAAAAAAAAACTATCAAGCAAGGCCTACAAATCTTAACATAATTTTTCTCAAGAAACCTTGTTATATAAAGTGATGGTTGGAATATTTTATCTTGGGTCACCTCTATCATGGCTCGGCCATTGAAGCTCTATATTGTTTGTGTTCAATGAAATTAGAGATTTATGCTCTGGCCTCTGTTTCATACAAGCATGTTAGGCTGGGAGCTAATTTTTGAGTGGAAATGTTGGCGAAAGAAGCCATACAGAGAGCTGTTTTGTAATTTGTCTTTATATTATCTTGTAAGCTTCAGTCTGGTATTCATCTCTAATATGATATTGCTCCTTAACGCTTCTTCATTTTCTAGTAAAACTTGTGTTGCTAATCAAAGAAAATCAACAATAACCAAGAAGAGCCTCCCATACCTCAAACATACTACAGCTGCTTTCTTATTTTCTTCACTTAAAAGTATACAAATCATACTTGGTTTTGCGAAAGAATAAGAAAGTCCCTAACACCCATTGACTGTAAATAAGAAAAATATACATTGGAATCATTTTTCTTGGGATAATCCTAATATGCCTTCCTAAGCTAGCTACCCTATGTAACCAGCCAATACCTCTGTTCCAACGAGGGGTCAAACCTAAGTACCCTATGGAATACTTTGACGTCCCTTACCAGCTAAGCTAATAGAGAGCGAGAGCGAGAGAGAGAGAGAGAGAGAAGGGAAAGTGATTGTAATATATCCTTCAATTCATGAGAGAGGGAGAGAAGAAATCACACACAACTTATATCTATCAGCACCAAGGAAATGACTTCCCTCGAGTATGAAAGAATATTTGTTTCAGGTGGAAATAGTAGCAGATGCACACCTGTCATAAAACTGCCATAGGGCTTGGTCTTTGGCCAATCTATTATCTTTATGTTTGCTAAGAACAGAAGGTTTCACTTTTCAGACCTGTTTGGGGGGAGGGGCAAAATTTTATATAAAGTAGTGTCCTAGGCCATGTATGGAAAATAACTTAAAATTTCACCAATGCAGTTGATCAAGAGTATATCAAATAATCAGGTAAACGGTAACAATAATTATACTTCAATTTAATAAATGTTTAAAAAAATCATCATCAGAATCAAATCATAGTTGGGGTTGGCTACATGAATTCTGTTTCTACATTTCAATCTATCTCACGCCAAGTCCTCAGAGAGTTTGCACTTCTTAGATTAAAGAAAAGTTTTCTTATTTTAAAAAATAAAATATATATATAACATACAAAACAAAAAAGAAAAAGAAAAGAAAGGGGAATAGACAACCACAAAATGCAAAATAGTAATTGAAGAACAAGAGAACTTCGAAACGTGTCTACAGTACAAGCGCTATGGATAATAATGCAACAACAGTAGCAGCTTCCCTTTCCAGCATTTGATTCATATGTTGGGAAAATACTAGCTGTAGCTCACCTGTGCTTGCACTGCCCTATGACTTGGGCCCAACCTCCTACATTAAGATTTGCATGGAAACTCCAGCATTTCCATCTTGCAGGAAAACTCAAGGCACTTTAATTGATTGATAAATGACATGAAACGAATTAAAAGGAGCATCTCACTTCTCATTTTTCTTAAGTGACAGCCTTAAGTGACAGCCATCTAAAACAATACATTTTCTTTTTTGGGTAAAGCTATATAACAACATATGGTAAAGGTAAAATGGAAACCACTGCCAATGGACCTCAAGAAATTAAATGTAGATTGAAGCACATTGGAAAACCAAATTTACCTTGGCTGTGCATTTCTTCTGTGCATTTCTCAAGAGACAATAATAAGATTTGAGGATACATTGGCTGATTGGCGATTTTCAAACCTAGTTGCTTGAAAATATATATCCTTGTTAGTTGGTAATCAACTTGATGATAATGTACCTTCTCACTTGTGGATATAATAATCTGAACACACACACAGAAGAGAGAGAGAGAGAGAGAGAGAGAGAGAGAGAGAATCTCTAACACCACAAGAACACCCCCCAAACCCCCACCCCACCAACACACACACTCTCCCATCCCTCTCCCCCCTCCTCTTCGCTCAAAAGAAAAAAAGAAGCCCAAAAAACACATGAGAATTGGCACAAGGCCAAATTTGACATTCACCAAACTGGTCAGAGACTACTTTCAGGTTGGGCATAACCTGTAACACTTGAAGGTCAACACTTTCTAATTCCAATCTGGCACAGTTGCAGCCCTTAGCTACAATTCAACTTCAATTCACTGTATAGCTTTTAGTCCTCACATTCATTACCAACCCCTTCAAACATGTGCTCTTTTCTTTTTTACTTTTTTAAAATGGACCATTCAAACATGTCTTGCAGAATATCAATATAACAACTAGGGATTGCCATAAATGATATAATCAAAAGAGTAAACACTTTACAATTTAGTCATCAGTGGTTCAGTTATTGTTCAGTTATTGTGTGAACAATAACGGCTAATGCATCATCATCAGTGTAGCCTTATCCTAGGGCTGTCAAAATGCCACACAACCCGTTAACACGACACGAACCCACGCGATGTTAACAGGTTCGGGTGGCCTCTTAACGGGTTCGTGTCATTAATGGGTCAGACCCGTTAACCCGTTAAATTAGTGGGTCGTTAAAGAATAAAACCGGTAACCCATTAACAACCCGATACAACCCGCCAAATGATTAATGAAAAAAATCGTAAAATGCATGAGGGGTATTTTGGTAAGTTTGAAAAGGTTGAAGCGAAACCCTAAACCCCACATATAAAAGATCCTTTTCTAACTCCTTCACTCTCCTTTCATTAGCAAAAGAGTGTGTTAATTGACATGGTCCAAAATGGACAAAATCATTTAATGGGTTAACAGGTCGTGTTCGTGTTTGATTTTTGGACCCGTTTATTTAATGGGTCGTGTACGGGTTGAGGTGATTCTAACACGAATTCGTTAACCCACAACCCGAATTCGTTAACACGGCACGATTGACGGCCCTACCTTATCCCATCTAATTGGTGTTAGTCGTTTGAGTTCAATTTTCTGCTCAACCCGATTTTAACTTCACAATTCACTGTGTCTTATCTCACTACTTCATTTAAGGTCTTCACAATTCTCCCTCTATTCTAGTTTGCATAACATGTAACTCTTCAATATATCATCTAGAGGTCGCTTTGGATCTTCTATGTACATGCCTATACCCTTTCAGACAACATTCCTTGATTATATCCTTATTTAAGGAGAATCGTTATGGCTCATTTCTAATTTATCTTTTCTCAGAACTCCCAACATGAACATCTCTCTTAGCATGTGCATCTTTGCAACACCTACTTCCATTGCTTCTCATTTCTTCGTTGCCTGACACACAGCTCCATAGCACATAGCTTCTCATTTCTTCTCATCTTTGCTTGCCCAACTCAAATTCTATTCATTATATCCATAAAGTGCTGCAGGTCTTTGTTTGCTGGTATATAATATAAGATTCTCTGGAAGTAGGCCATGAACTTCATAGAATGATTTGTCACAATCAATAGTCATACTATGCATTAATACCATCTCCTTAACAAAATAACTAAATAAACAGACTATATAAAAAGCATCAGTAAATGCAACTGTAATCGACCTGTCACAAATGTGTAAAAATCATTCATAACCAAGACAAAGGCCCATAACAACCGTGTCGTATTGTTCCTGGACATTCTATGAGAGCTTAGTATTGAATACAAGTTCCATAGTCTGAATCAATACAGTTTAGAATAGGAAAATTAAACAGACTATATAAAAAGCATCAGTAAATGCAACTGTAATCGACCGTCACAAATGTGTAAAAATCATTCATAACCAAGACAAAGGCCCATAACAACTGTGTTGTATTGTTCCTGGACATTCTATGAGAGGTTAGTATTGACTACAAGTTCCATAGTTTGAATCAATACATTATAAAATAGGAAAATAATAAATGAGAAAATAAAATAAATAGATACCATGTCACCAAGTCCGAGCATCATGAACTCAACAGCATTACTTCCAGGAACCATCCCACCCATCAAATTCCTTGGGAAAACCAGCTTCACAGGAAGCTCCAGCTTCTTTGTAATCAGCTGCAGGCCTGGAAGGCTCAAACTATTTGCCACCGTGTGAACCGGATTAGACGCCTGCTGCGTTGCTACTGAGACCATAACATTTGCCCCAAAGAATCTCTCCGAGAAGAAAACCCAGAAAATATCATACACAAACAAGCAAACCAGAAGCAGTGAACAGATCTTGATGTTCGGCAGCCGCACATGGCTGACGAATGCAATGCAAATCGAAATACCTAACAGATTGTTCAGAATCCAATGTCCCGAAACCAGCCAAGCACACACAATTCCCACACTGACAAGCAGCAGTATTCCTTGCATTCGGGTAAACGATTTCGAACAACATCGCGACACGAAAGGGTCCACCAACCCAAACTGCGATTTCACATACGTGGCATAAGGCGTGAGACAGAAGAAGAGAGATGAAGCTGACGCAATCGCTGTAAATGCAGTGACAAGATGGGAAACAGAGGCAAACAGATAAAACATCAAGAGAAGGCTGCATGAGCTTGCAAGTGGGATCATGAGTGCTTGCGACCTGTCTAAGGTGATGGAAGCTTCTGAGAAATCTCGGTTACGCTCCATTTCTTTTCCATAATTCAAGGCCCGCAATGCAGATGCAAAGGTGACCGCAACAGCAGTCAGGATGAGAGTCACAGAAGCCGGTTCGAGCAAATAAGTTAGCTTCCACAACGGCTCCATTTATCAAATATTACTACAAGATCAAGTCTTCAGTCTCTCAATGTAAAATTCACCATGAATTGGGTGGGTCTTTTGCACATAAAGCTATCCAATTTAGGCATTAGATGCAAAAGAAACTGAAGAGATAATATACAGTGTACTTGCTACAAAATCTTTGTGGCATGTCTGACAATTTCGCAACTGGAGCTACTCGAATTTCCTGAAAAGAAAGCATTATAGCATATCACCGGACCAAATTTTAAAAACACAAACACCCCATAAATTCAAAGAAAACCACAGATAAGATTTCATCCAAAATGCTAAATACAAAAAAAGTAAGATTTCTTCTAAAAGTCGGGATTTTTATGAAAAAACTAACCTTAAATTCTAATTAAACGGATTTACGAAGAAATGCGATAAAACCATGGAAGATTTGTTCATACTATTTTTCTACAGTTTTACTGCTTTGCTTCGTAAATCCATTTAATCAGAGCTTAAGCTTAATTTTTTCGTAAAATCCCAAAAGAGAGTCATAAAAATATACATAAAGAAGAAATGGAAACAAGAAAATGAGAAATCAAGAACAAAAGAAACCATTTTGAACAGATTACCATACCCATTTCGCATTTTCAGATTGAGATCGTACAAGAACCCTAAATTATAACTACAATCATACAAAAACCCCAAATTGAATCATACCCAAATGTATATTCGTCTCTTCTAATCTATGAATCTCAAGATCTAGGGTTTCGAATCAAAACAATCTCAAAAACAATTGAAAGAAAAGAGAGAGGAATCGAGAAACTATGATATCAAGAACAAGATTAAGGGAAAAAAAAAAGGGCGATTCAGATGATTACGGACCTGCAGACATCGAGAAGGAGGAATCCGTCGCTGTCTCAGACATTGATCGATGTAGAAAGTAGAAATGGAGATTAGGATCGAAGAAGGATGAAGGAAAACGAAAACTAGGGTTTTCGAAAGAAGACTTGTTTGGACTTGCCTGTGCGAGAGAGACCTTTTTGCACACCGAATGGCTCGGATCGATGGTCAGTTCGATAGTGCGTGGATTTTATAGCGTCTGCATCATGTGAGCGGTCGAAGTGTCGAACTCGATAGTGGGGCCTAATGAATAAAAATTTGATTTCCCTCTTGTAAGTTAGAAAATGTTCAAAGCCAAAAAGGCAGCTCAGTTGGCCTCCCGGCTCTTCCTAGACCTGTAGGAATTATTCTGGCTCTAAGGGCCGAGACACCCTCTGTTATAAAAAAAAAAAATAGTTAGAGAATGTTTGGAAAATCTTAATCGAATAGGAGTTGACCGGATGATAAGATTAAGATGATGAGTGAGTGATTAACACCATCTTATATGTTATTAGTCATGTTTGTTTTTTTGTTAGATTTAGATGATGACATGGTATTGTATTATCCATCAAGTGGCGTGCAGAGCTATGAGATGATGAGAAAAGAAATCTTTACAACTTTTTATATATGATGGCCATACTTATTTAACCAACAAGGGATTTGCCGAGTGGTCATAACCATGGTTCTTCTCTCTTCCGGAGCTATAGGTCCTGGTATCGACCCCCTGTTTCTCCTTTTCAGAAACCAAAGGTTGAGTCCATTGGTGCTACCACATGGGGGCTATTGGGGTTTTACCCAGCTTTTCTTTGTGCTCGGAGGGATTAGTTTAGCCCAAAAGATTGGAAACCCTCCGTTATCCAAAAAGAAAAGAAAAACAGCAAAGTGTTTGGATACATGTTAGATGTGAAAGCTCAACCATATATATTGTAATTGTTAAAAGTAGTAAGCATTGTTTGGCATCGTTATTTGGCATCCATCTCTATTTCCAACCTCTATTTATCTAAAAAGAATTTAAAGCAGATAGAGCTTGGAAAGTAACACTGGCATGTGAATGTGTGATCCTATCTATCATCTACCTATTTTAGAGAAGTATAGAAAAATTATTTTAATATGAGAAGCTCCAGTTCTGCACTTGTGAAATTTAGAGCCTCACAAGTCTCAAAAAGGTAGAGATGAAAGTGTTTTTTTAGATGAAACATGTTTTCTTTTTTTTTTAGTCTCTTCTTTATGGCTCTATTATATCGGATATCAAATGAGGCCTAAGTGCAAGCGTATAATTAACTAGATAAAAAAAATTCTGGTTCACAAATGAGAAAAATGTCATGTACATGAATTAAGTCATCGATGGCCTTTTACTTTGAAGGAAGAATTATAATGTGTGGGCCCGCTTCTTCAAAATCCAAGCCAACAGCCCTAACACCCATTGTATCTAAATCTTCAAACAAAGTTGTTTATAGTGGGGGCACAACTGTTGAATTGACCAAGTATGTGAGGAACTCCCTCCATTTTTATCCCAAACAAGAGGGAAAAAAAAAAAGCAATTTCATCATGTGTTCCAAATATAGTCGGTCAAACGGTGTCCATCTTACATATTTAACAATAATTTATAAATCGATCACAAAATAGGGTGTTAGGGCCGATAAATGGCTTGGATTTTGAAGAGGTGGGCCCTATCATTCAATTAAGAAGGGTGGTACTCCATACTATAATGGAGCAGAATTGCATTAGTTTTGACCTTCGTTTAATTCAAGAGTGTTCCAAAGAGATTTTGTACAATCAAATTTAAGTGAAAGGAATCCAACTTGATTAGACCTATGTACTTGGACTCATGTGAAAGCACCACCTATAATACAAGCCATCCATTGAATTGTACATCTACAAAAAAGACCTTGCAATAAAGAGATCTTGAAGTTGTTTCTTCATGAAATTCAAAAGCTCTCAAGTTTTCTCTACCTCCTTCCCCTTGATACTTTGGTGCATTGTTTATACTGTAAAATAGTGTTGCTTAAACAGTCCAAGATGCCTTAAAACTACCTTCTTTACATGTACTATCATCAACAAATAACCAACATAATCGAGTCATTGATTGCCATTATTTTTCTGCAATGTTACGTTATACTGCAAGTGGTAAGAAAAACAATATTACACCTTGAAACTTTGTTCTTCATGGGCATTCTAAATCCATGCAATCCAATCCACTTAAATGGAAACTAATTGCAGGAGTTAAAAGAAAGCAAAAGAAGATTTACAAGCCCATAACAAAGGGAAGTGTATAGTCATACTTCAATTGGGTCCTTTTTCATTCATTTTTTTTTTTTTTTTGTTAATTGAATAATAAATTCTCAATTCAAACTTATATCCAATAGCCAGCTTGGAAGTTATTGAGTTTGAGGAGATCAAATTTTTGTTGAAACATTTTATCATGTTCGAAGCTTAGTTCGTTGATGATATGGTGGTTTGGTGGCATTCTACCCAAGACCTAATTAAACAACGGGTACTTGTTGATTCTTTGTTGGCATCTCAATAATATATTTTTGAAATACTTCTACGTGAAAAAAAAGAAAAGATTGGAAAGTTATCAGACCAAACTTTGCCCCCGGTAATATGACCAAGGAATGAAGTCAAAAGCGACATGAGAAAAGTAGAAAGCAAAACAAGATACATAAAAGACTAAGGATGCTATAGCCCAATCCCTACAAAATTATGTTTTGTGATTTAGTCTCAGCAACTTTCTTTGCATCCTTTGCATCTGAAAAAACCCCAATACTAGTGAAACCTTCCTTTCAATATCACCTTCATTGCATGAGTTTCAGCCTCTCTTTGAATTGGACTGAAGAAAGTTTTCTTCTACAAAAGAAGATTACAGTTGAACATTGAAAAAAAATGAAACATAACCGAAGCTTAGGCTTTAAAATTGCTCATCTGGGATCATTTATAGAGACAGGATTATAGTACCAAATAATCTTTATTGTACATTCAAATTTACAAAATGATTATTAGCACAATAGCATTAAGAAAGGCACAATGCAACAAAGAGTAGGATTTAACTTCATCATGAACTCATTTAGATATTTGCGGTCCATTTGGATCTTTGCAAACCACGCAGGTAAATCAATTTTTGTGCAAATGAGGGTTCACCCATTTGGATAACATGAGTGATCTGTTATGTCTTTTGAGACTATTAATGACCAACCAACAGAATTACAGATAACTGGATTTACAATTAAACAGAGCACAAGCACAAGGCAACCGGGCACTAAGGATTCAAACATAGCCTTGGGAATTTAACTAAGGCGGTCCAAAATAAAGCCATGATCAACAAAGGAGTCTAGACCCCCTCCCAATTACAGGTGCTGGTTAGAGAAATAAGGCATTCAAAATTCAATCTCACAAGTCATTTCTAATCATATGATCCAAGACAATGACATATGAGAGTATGAAAACTCCTTCACTCAAAAGAAAAAAGATCTGGATTCCATCACATATAAGTTCAATATAGTCATAATTTGGTTTTTTTTTTTTTTTGAAAGTTAAGAACAAATGATGACAAGTTTAATAAAATATTTGATCTTCAATTAGAGAGAAAATCAAGAACTAGGCATGACCCAAAATTTCTCAATGTCACCATCATAGTCTTCAAACAAGTTTACTTCCAGTATGCCACTGCCCAATTCAAACACCAGCCATTTCCCTTGTGTAGACTCTGGAATATAGTAGATGCGATGCAATTCCCCCTCCCACATGTTTCAGCTGCAGAAACTGAGATTGAACCGCGCTCGCTCTAGAACAATATTCGATCGCCCTAGTTTTCAATCTTCTCCCACTCCATTACAGACAAGTTCGCTCGATGAACCTCAAAAGAATATCTTTCTACCAGCCATTCTTTCCATCTTCCGCCAATAACTCTCACTAGTAATATCTCTTCACAGGATTCAACCAAAAGAATAGAATCGTTGCGAAAAAAGATCCAAGGGATTTTTCTCATTTCAAGTATCTTGTCCTGTGGATGATCATGCAGAAACTCAATAACCATTAGGTGACCTTCAATATCCAATCCATATAGTTTACCTTTACAAGAGATGAATCTATTTGCGCGAACTTTGAAGTTCTTGAGTACATAATTTATGAATGATATGCTGTATGATTTTGTATAGACTATAAGCATGCCATCTGGGTCCATTGGGGTGTAGAGGAAAATGCTGCGAATATAGTTTCTGACGACATACACCTTTGGGAGCTTATTAAGTTTCTTGTTGAATGGATTTACAAGCAATTGGTTATTTGTCCTTAACCATCCTTGACAAGAAGATATGCAAGCATGCCTGTGGAATTCAGGAATTCCCATCTCATATATTCTTTCCTCAGATAAATTGAAGAAGAAACTTAGTTCTGTTGGAGCCGATTCTTGGCAAAGCATGAGCCAAGGGAGTTGAGGAGCTGGAGAGTAGTATCGACGCTTCTTTGCATTGCGCCACCAGCGGCATACATTGCTTATGAGGCTGCCTAGGGACTGGGCTAATATGAAGGACACCATGTGACTTACTATGAGGCCTTTTGGAGCTTAATGGGCTCCGAAAACAAAACCTTGAGGTAAGATTGAGCCAGAGCCCACGGGGCCTGAGCCGCATGAGCCAAAAAGGATAATATCATACTGGGAGATCTACGTCCCTTACAATACAGCACCGAACCTTAGGTAATCTTGAACAGGCAAATGCTTTAAGATTAGTTCAAGCAGAGATAAGGGAACATCAGACCAATGACTAGTTGATCTTTGGGGCACATGTTCTTCTGTTAGCTGCTTGTTTATCATGCTTGTTGATGTCTTTATGTGGATCTCTTTGATCTGTTTCTAGTTGATATGGTCTTTGCCTTTGATTTTTGCAATTATATTCTCTCTCTCTCTCTCTCTCTCTCTCTCTCTCTCTCTCTCCTCTTCTTCTTCTTCTTCTTCTTTATTACCTTAGTAAGGACTCCTGGATCTTGCAAAAAAAAAAAAAGTTGATTAATATTTAAGCTATGTCACATAAGTACCTTAAATTGAAGTTCCAATATAAAAAGGTGAAGTTGTCTATATTCTGGCCTTAGGTCCAGACAATGGATGTACAAAGATAAAAAGGTGAAGTTTATATTTTGATCTGTCATTTTCTTCGCCTTCCTATAGATGGTTTTTAGTGTCCATTGAACCTAAGAATTCATAGATGGCTAATAGAGAAAAGGATCCTCTATCTTGTGGGGTCAGTGGGTCCTAAAATCTGGGACATTTTTTACTTTTGGAAAAGCTGAATGGAGTCGATATTGGGATCTTAAGAAGAGAATATCGGAAAAGCCGACTTTTGGTTATGTTATGATTTTAGATGGTTGTATTGTGGATGCAGGTGCTTGCCAAGAAACTAAAGTTGCCTCTTCAAAAGAGGCCGAAACGAGGGCGATCCTAGTCGCGTTGCAAAAGGCTAAAGGAAAAGTCTTCGATGGGGTGCATGTAATGTCGGATGACAAAGAAGTAATTCATGGATTGAAGGAAGATGATGATTGGTCTATTAGACCTATTGTTGATGTTGTATGGAGAGGGCTACTTATGAACTTTTGGGGGGGGGGGGGGGGGGTGGGTGGGGAGTTACCCTTTGGGAGTTGTTTGTTTTGTGCTGGTTCTGTTTTTGTTGGTTCTTTATGTTGAATGAAATTATACTTTCATCAAAAAGAAGAGAAGATCCTAGTATGCTTCCTCTGACTTTTTAAAAATAAAGAACGGGCATATTTATGGCCCTTGCTAGGCCCACAAGATTTTAAGGAGTGTATAGAGATTAGCTATTGGCCTATAGTGAACAAATCAAATTGAATAGATGTTGTCCTGAGCCATCTGATAAAAAAGCCATAATGTACAGTGGGCTTTCTGAAAAGATGGTGTAGTTTCTATTTACACACTGCATTTGATGGTCTCTACCATGGATGAGTTATGTTTAGTAGATAGTAGCATCTTACCTTGCCAAAAAACAAAAAAGTTCTGTTTAGTAGGGAATAGCATTCTTATAAGTAAAAAGGAATGTCAGAACAAGAGCAATAGGACTTAAAACCCAGGGTCAGAAAGTCTGGCACATTGGGCCATCAAGTAAATATCTAAACCAGGCCCACTATATAGCTCATATCAAGTTCGACAATTGGGTCAAGGGGTATTAGACCTCTTTGCAGGCCCAACGCTGGCATATTTCCATGAAAAACAAAAGAAGGGACTCCTAAGGAGATTTCTTGCTCAAAACACAGGGGAAAGAAAGTGAAAAAAATAGTATGCCAAATCTTAGGCTAGTGTAGAGCATAGACCCTATGAGAATGGGCCCTATGCACGGACCCAGATGGAATTTCACTTCAATTGAGATTGAGCCCACCATCCGACCAATGACTTGAAACCCTGTTTTTATATTATAATTATGTGATCAATCTAATGGTGGGCCCAAAATCAGTTTAAAGCGACATTTTTCACAATGCCAATGACATAGGCGTTAGAGATTTTGAACTCCACATGATACACAGTAGATACACAGTAGATGAAACAAATGACCATGGGCATAACTTAGTAGAAGGCAGAGAAGAGACAGGTGACTGGAAATCTTGAATCGAGTCAAATTCTCAAGGATATATGTAAGGCAGGGATTCTTTGTGTAATGCTGGAGACCCACGTTTCTCCTTCTACACAAATGAATTTCTAAAGGGGGAGAGTGGTCAGACTCCGCTTTTCTCGCTTATTAGAAAAAACCTCCCATAAGTTTTTTGTCCGATAAAATGTGCCGCACCAAACTATAAAAAAGATTTAAAAAAGATTTTTCCTTACGCAAAAATAGACATGCAAAACTTGTTCCTAAGACCATCTCTCTCTATTTTTGTCTCTCTATTTTCTTCTACAACTTCAAGCAAAACTTGTTTAGCAACACAGCTAGTTTGTCTCAAAGTATGTTTTCTATTAGAATCCAACAACATATTCCACTAATCATATGATTTTCTTTCTTTTAGTACTGATACATGTCAATGGATACAAACTTAAAAATAATAATAAAAAAAAAGGAAACCCCACCCTAAATATGTGACTATGGAGTCTTTTAGGCCCAGTTGATTACCAGGTTCGGTCTAAGGTCCTGGTTCAGGTCCAGTTCCTAACCAGGACCAGGTCTGTGCCTAGGTATATATACCTGCTCTATACCTGAGTGTGTAATGATATGATTTGATATATTTTTACATATAAACATATTATCATAGGGATTCAATGGGTGCTATGAACCATATATGGACCACCTGGGGGCCATTACAATCATGGTGAAGCTGAAGGCTTGAGGGATCTCAGTGAGACCTACCAGCATGCAAAATATCAAGCCCACTAGATCATCCGTACCTTTGATCTATGGCCCTCAAGTTTAATTTTTGGGAAGCATAATTTTTTTTAAAAATTTCGATTCAATAGTAACAATTGGATGAGTGTCAAGTTTGAGCCAGTACCAATTCACAAGGGTAGTGTATATGTGAGAATGGTTAATTGATCAGGGGTGGACCATCTTGCACCTTCATCACATCCAACCAATAGCATGAGACCATTTACCATTATCATTAACATATAAAATGGGTAAGAGATTAAAAAATAGGGCCTTATCCATACTCAGCCCAGGTTAGTTTAAGATTGGGGGTGAGGGTCACCAGTTGATTGAGGTCTAACCCGTTTATTAAAAGAGTTTAACCTCCAGCACATGCCTAATGTGTAGGGCTGTCAAAAGGCTGGGCTCGGGGTTGTCCAAACTTGAACAAATGCAGGCTGTGTCAAAACCCTCGGAGGGCCTCCACTACCTAAGGCCTTTTTGCAAGTCAGGGCCAGCCCAACTCCCGAAGGGAAGAAAAACCAATTCTAATTTATTTTTAGTTGCCATCGGATGCTCAGATGTTAACCCTCCTCTTTTATCTTGACTTGAGACCAGAAATTTCAAAGCCAAAATAAGAAATGAAATATTAATATTAGTTGCATAAAAATTATGGTATAGCTTAATATTATTAACAAAACACTAAACTTCATAATTAACAAAAATTAACAAAGAACCACAAAATTGGAGAGGCTGAAACAAAACATGTATTCCTTGGCACATATTTTACACCTAGATCAATAGACTATCAATACCTAACAAGAGCAGTTTGATCAAAGTAAATGAACTGTCAAGCACTGTCAACTTCTAACTTGGGGTGCTCGTGGACCAGGCTTGGGCCTTTTATCAAATAGTTAAAAGAGTTTAATTTAGGATTCAGGCCGGGCTAGGACATTTTATCTCGGCCTGGTTGATATATGTGCTGGGCTTGGATTCAGTTGTAGAGAGCCCAAAGCCCTGCCCGGCCCTATTGATAAAATAGTGATGGAAAATAAATGTAGAGAAGGGCTTTGAACAGTGGTACTTTCACAGACGCAGCAATGAAGACCAAACCAATTTAACACCACCCAACATCATATAATTTTGCTCTCTTATTAAATTATATATATATATATATATATATATATATATATATATATATAGATATAGACTTGTCAACTGGGCGGGGAAAACCCGCCGACCCGGTTGACTCAACCCGGTCGGGTCATAAATTACCCGCCCCGTTCGGGTCAACAGGGTGGGTTGACCTGGACCCGGTCAAAGAGCTGACTGAGTCAGGGACGGGTATGAGGACGGCTGACCGGCCCCATACCCACCCCGGATATATATATATATATATATAATATTTTATGTAAATTTATGCATATTATATATGTAAACATATAGTAATTATTATAATTCTTCTCAAAAAAAATTATAATTAATTCTTATAGAAAAATTAATTATAATTAATTATATGTAATATGTAATGATTTGTAAATAAGTAATATATTATCTAATATGGGTAATTTATTTGTATTTCTAATAAGTATATCAAATTGACAAGTGTCAACATTAGAAAATTAGAATAAAAGATTTCACACAAATATATGATAAATTGATTAGTTACATGAAACTTAAACTCTAAACCCTAAACCCTAAACCCTAATCCATAAACATTAAAGCCTAAACCTTATACCCTAGTAGTCCTTAAGGCTTAAACCCTATTGTATATTTTATGTTTGTAATTCATCTAATATAGTAATATGAGTAATCTATTAGTATTTCTAATAAGCATTTGAAATTAACAATTGACATTTGACACAAAGCATATTAGAATAAAAGATTTCACATGAAATTCTAAACCCCAAACCCTATACTATCCAACTTAATGTAATAAACCCTAAACTACTTAACTTAATGTAATAAACCCTAAACTCTAAACCATATGCTAATTAAGAGCTCAAGTAAATGACTTATGAGTGAGTTAATCTTGTAGCATACTAATCCAATGTACAAATACAATTTGTCAGTTTTAAATTAACCATGAACATTAAAGCCTAAACTTTATACCCTAAACCTTATACAGTTATACCATAGTAGTCCTTAAACCCTATGTATATAATGTGTTATGCATTTATGTATCTATGCTTAGTACACGATAATGTATCAAGTTATTCAAGTATATAATTTTATCATGGGATATTATGTATCATGCATTAATACTAATTAATTATAACCATTTTTGTAATACAGTCCCCTAAAATACTATTTTTTGACTCATATTTTACAAAACATTCCAATATACGAATACCATATACCAATATACCATTGTCTAGTATTTAGGCTTGTCAACCGGGTGGGGAAAACCCGCCGACCCGGTTGACCCAACCCGGTTGGGTCATAAATTACCCGCCCCGTTCGGGTCAGCAGGGCGGGGCGGGTTTCCCCTTGACTCGACTGGGGCGGGGATGGGAATTCATCCCCATACCCGCCCGGGTTATGGGGCGGGTATGGGGATGTGGAATTTATTACCGGGGCAGGGATGGGGCATGGCGACCCACCCCATACCCGCCCCATTGACAAGCCTTTATGTATATATCAATATCGGGCTGGGCTTGGGCTTCGAGCTTCTCTTGTGGGCCAGTCTTGGACATGCAGTTTAGAAGCCAAGCCGGGCTTGGATCTTTCTTAGCCCGAGCCACGAACACCCCTACTTCTAACTGCGCATCACCCAAATTTGGGCCGAGAACGGTGCCTTACCCGGCAAGCACAGTAGGTCTCACTAGGAAGTCCAGGATTCGACCTGGCCTCCCCCCTACTTGCATATGCGATTTTCCCTCTCCTTGCATGTGTGAGTCTGTCTCTCCTTGAATGTCTGAATTCTCCCCCGTATTTGTGGGTTCTTCTCCTCGAATGCGCAAGCCAGTCTCTAGGGGACCCAGGCCCCTGGGATAACCAAAGAAAAAAAAAAACTTTGGGCTATAACATGCAAAAAGAGTTGTGTGTAAATGAGCCATTGCAAAAAAAAAAGAAGGAATGCACATAGCACAAATAAAGAAAAAAAGAAATATGACTGTATGTTGTAAAGAAAATCATGCAGAACTACCTTTAAAAATAATTCATGCAAAAATATTCTGTACAAGTGAGAACCAAAAGAAGAAATCCAAATGTGCATAGGCAATAATACACACATAAGTAGAACAGAAGAATTTCCAATGAATCAAAAATGAAAAAAAAAAATCATGTAAAGTGAAAAAAAGGGGATACAGAATAACCTACAGAAATAGGCCATTGCTATAAATAAATAACAATGCATATGGAGGAAAGAAACTAGAGAATTAAAGAAGAAATACCTTCACTGCAATCAGAGAGAAGGGAGAGGCAGAAAGGGCAGGATAGGGGCCAAGAGAGGAGAGAGCAGAGAAAAGAGTAGATAAACAGAAAAAAGAGAGAGGTAAGAAATCCTCTTGTTCCACAAAAAGGCCTTATAGCCTTGTGAGTTCTCTTTTATGTGTACAGATATATAAAATACAGAAAAGAAAAGATGTGTAGCGAACAAAACGCAGAGAACCCAGTGTCAGGTGGTTGCCCTAACATTGACTAAACAAATCTCCACCTTAGGGTAACCATGGCAAGCCACAATCTTGATTATTGCAATCCAAATCAAGGGATTTTTAGTACCCCAGCCAAGGGGATGAGAACCAAGAGATTGCCCTCATACACACAAGATGGTAGCTCACTCAAATGGGAAGAAGGCCCACACAAGCAGGAAGAGGTAATGTACTTGGGATTTAGCTAAGAACCGACTTGTTATTATGTCACATTATCAAACTCTCTCCATGATTCTAGTTCACCACACTATTTGTCCACGAGTAATCTTGATCCTCTCCAACTGTGATTTAAGTTTTAATAATTAAATATCTGGATCACAAATAGATCATGACCAATCATGGACCCATCTTATCAATGGCTCTTCTGTGAACCACCGCACGATCCACAGCGCATGAATTGTGATCCATTGATCCAAGTGACCTTTGTTAGAATGCTATTCAGGAAAACAAGGAGCATTGTCTCGGTTGATATAAGCTTTTTTGTGATTCCATATGGGTAAATCTTAATTTTGAAATCAACTTTGATTTTGAGTAGAGTCCAACTATTTTGACTCCTCTAGTCATCTCTAGGTTGTTAAGAGAGTCCATAACTTGTATGTTTCCTAGTAGAGTCCAGATCTTGCATACCCTCGTATTGAGATTGGACCACAGGTTATGATAAACGACAACTTAAAGAGATTATATGAACTGTGAGAAACAGGAAACATAAGGCAGCCAACTGAAAATGGGCGTCTCAAGTGAACCCTGAGTACGCCACCTCTCCCCATGTGTACTCACTTGTAAAAAAAAAACCTGACACAGCCACCCAGTTATCCCTAGGTGGGTAGGAAGTCTCACACGCAATGTACCACTAACCCAACTTAGCAAAAAGAGGAAAAAGAAAAAAAAATGTGATGAAATTACAAATATATGTGTCTATACCAATAGATATTACTGTAATTTTTAGTAAAAAAACTAGAGAGATTTTGATTGTAAGAGTAATAAAAATGGCTAAACACCATAATTATAGGGCCCAAGTTACATGCCCAAAACAAACGCACGAGCTTAAAATATGTCTGTACAAAGAACCCATTAGATGGAAAGATCTAAATAAGATCTCTAAGACTGTAAAATATCAAACCCATTACATCATTCTAACCCCTTAGATCCATGGCCCTCAATTTGAATGGTTTCAAGAGCCATCATTTTTTTTCAATCCAACAATGAGTGATGATTGGATGAGTGTCAATTGGGCTTGTGCTAATCCATAGGGAGTAGTGGTCACAGGTGGGCCATCTTGCACATTCATCTCATCAGTCTCATTCTAAGCCCATCATACTATAGATAATTAAGTGTAGTTCAGTTGGCTTAGGACCACGGTTTGCATCCGGAAGTTGTAGGTTCGAAACTGCAATACCACACTGGGGCTACAAGGGAGTTTACCCGTCTTTTCTCTGGGCCTGAAGGGATTAGTCCAGCCCAAAGGATTGGAAACCCTTTCCGATAGATTAAAAAAAAAAAAAAAACTATAGATCATTTGCCATTATAATTAATGTATTAATATAAAATGTTGGAAAATTTTCCCGTGCACTCTGCTTGCATCTAAAAAATCTCTAACAAACTGCTAAAAACCCAATTTCTCTCCAACAAAATCTCTTGCACTCTATATTGTCATTCACATAATCAACATAATCAACTTGTCGATCGCCATTATATTTCTGCAAACTTATAGCACACTTTGAAACTTTTTTCTTTATGGGTACTGTAAACCAGAAAACAAAAGACTTAAAAGCTGATAACATAGTGATGTGATATAGTCATACTTCAATAAGTCCTTTTTTCATTCAATGAAACACCGAGGTAAACACTACTAGAGAAGGCTAGATACTAAACATAGTAAAAATGAAGCATAACAGGAGCTTGGGCTTTAAAATTCTCTGGGTCCATCTCTAGAGAGCAATACTATAGTACCTATTACTCTGTCCACTTTATTCATAGCCTTGGGAATTTACCTAAGGCAACCCAACAACCCAATATGAAGCCATGCTCAACAAAGGAGTCTAAAGACTCTAGACTCTCTCCCAACTACAGGTGCTGGTTACAATTAAGGCATTCAAAACTCAATTTCACTGGTCATTTAAGACAATGAAATAAATAGCCAATAAACCCTTACCTTGGAACTAATGTTAGAATCAGTTTGGATGATTAGACTAATAACTAGAAGTTAGATCTATGTTTTGGTAGATGCCTTATCTGTAGTGGTTGTTCCATTTGATTGTGCCAATGAACTCCACCTACATGCTATGAATATGGCTTTTCATGTTCGGTGATTGAGAATATGAAAATTCACCTCACTCAAAGCAGTAAAGGATAATGATTCCGTCAGATGAGAGTTCAATTTAGTCAAGGTTGTTTGTTTTTTTGGAGTCATGAACAAACAATAACTAATATGAAAAAATATTTGATCTTCTACTAGAGGATAATTGTTGTAGTCAGAAACTTGGTGTGACCCAAAACTTCTCAATGTCACCATCATAGTCGTCAAACGAGTGTACTTCCCACTGCCCAATTCAAACTCCAACCATTTCCTTGTTATGTACTTTGGATCATTGTAGACACAATTCCCTCTCCCATCAGCTTCAGCAGCAGAAACTGAGATCGAAATACCATACTCACTCATGAACAATATCCGGTCGCCCAAGTTTTCAATCTTCTCCCACTCCATTTTAGACAAGTTTGCATCATAAACCTCAAAAGAGTATTCTTCTGGTTCGTGTTGTGACGTTTTCCACCCTGAACTTTCACTAGTAATATCTCTCCACAGGATTCGACCAAAAGAATTGAATCGCTCCAATTAAATAGTTCCGGAATTTCAATCATTTCGAGCATCTCGTCCTCCTCCACCACATGATGATCATGTAGAAGGTCAACAACCAGGTTATATTTCATATCTAATCCATATAGTATACCTTTACAAGAGATGAAACTGCCATGAACATTAGTCGTGCAGTAATAAATCTGACAATTCAATACCCCTTAGACACCTAATTCCCAAATTCATGACTCAAAGTAAGCTAATGTCACTAGAGTCCTTTGACATATCATGGGATTTAAAATCCATGATATCATGGGATCCAAGGTCAAATGACTGGTGACATTTAGTGTCTTTTAGTCATGAATTTGGGGATTGAGTGTCTAAAGGGCATTGAACTGTCAAATCCCCTACAAGAAATTTCCCATCTGTGTTTAACCATTCTTGACAAGAAGATAATACGGAGGGATTGATCTCTTATATATTCTTTTTTCAAAGATATTGAAGAAGCGCCCTAGTGTTGCGGTATCTTGAGATGCTTCGTGAAGCATAAGTCAAGGGAGTTGAGAAGCTGGAGAGTAGAACTGAAACTTTTCTGCATTGCGCCATGAGAAGCATACAGCACCAAATCTCAAGTAATCTTGAACTGGCAAGCGCTTCAAGATTAGTTCAAGAAGAGGTAAGGGAAGATCAGACCAATGACTATTTGATCCTTGATGCATATCTTCTTTCATTGGCTGCTTGTTCATCATGTTTCTTGGTTTCTCTTTGTGAATATTTATTTTCTTTCTACTTCCTTCTTTAGAAAGTACTTCTGAAAAAAAAAAATGGAATGTAAAAAGTATCAATTTTCTGGCTTTAGATCGATAAAATGGATGTACACATGATAAAAAGGTGAGGCTTTCTATTTTGATCTTATGTTTCCTTGCACTACAGTGGATGTTTTTTAGCCTGAATTGGACATAAGAAATTAAAGAGGGCAAATCCAATAAGGCTTATGGTTATGCAGGTCAGTGAGTGCTAAAATTTCTCCATGTGTTTTACTTTTGGAAAAGTTGAATCCAACAATGTTTGCCATTAATTATGATTTCATTTCTTTTAGTGAAGATATATGTCAATGGATATTGGCTAAGTAGACTAATTTATTATTGCAAAGCCATCGGAGGGCCTCCACTACTTATGCTCTTACTCAACCTTGTGATCTAGGGCGTGAAGAGAAGAAAATATTTTTTTAATTTTTTTTACCGTAGCATTGAGCATCAAGTGTGAACAAGGCATTAACCCTCGTCCTCTATCGGGCGTGGGACTAGTATTGCAAAGCTTAAATTAGAATTGAAACAAAAAAATAAATTTAGTTACATAAAAAAAAATTAAAACATTATAAGATATGATGCAATATTCATAAAACACTAAATTGCATTAATATTAACAAAAATAAACGAAGAACCACAAAATCTGAGAGGGAGAGCCATTATATATTCAAATAAATCTACATATAAAGCATGCCTCTTATCAGATTATCTAAGCCATCTAATGATCAGTAGACTATCAATATCTAACAAGACAAATTTGTTCAAATTATCTATCAATCACTATCAATATTTAAGAATCCACTTTATCAATAGCTAACAACCACCCATCACCCAACTGGGGTTAACAATGGTATGTAAATAAGCCATTTCAGAAGAACAAAATTGGAAAAAAAAAAAAAAAAAAACAGAGAATGCACTTAGCACAATCAAATAAAGAAGAAGAAATTCACATATTAAAAAAAAACACATATATTAACTATATGTTGTACTAAAAAATCATATATATATATATATATAGATATATATATATATTTGTGAATGCACACTATAAGTAAACCAAAATTAGAAGAAGTCCACACATAGATAAAAGAAATTAGAAGAAGTCCACACATACATAAAAGCAATTGTGCACAGATATAGCAAGTCTGTATGAAGAATTCCATAGATTCAAAAGAAAAAAAGACATCTCAAAAGTGGGAAGACACACAACACAATTAGGGCATTGCAATAAATAACAGTACACATGGAGGAAAGAAACTTTAGAATAAAGAAGAAATACCTTCACTGCAGAGAGAGAGAGTTTTCACCGTTCTGAACTACAAGAGAGTAAAAGATGCATTAGAGAACAAAAATTAAAGAGTGGTAAGTGGTTGCCCTAGTATTGACTAATTAACAAATCTCCACCGTTAGAATCTGGGTTACATCTGCAGCCCACAATCTTGATCATAGCAATACAGATTAAGGGTGGGTTTTCCATATGTGGCACTATAAATTGTGTCCATGATTCTAGTTCACCAAAAAATTAGTCAACGAGTCAGAATCCTGATCCTATTCAATTGTGATTTCTGTTTTCCAATTCAAATATCTAGATCACAGATAGATCATTACCAATCATGGACCCATCTTATCAACGCCTCGTAGGTGAACCACTGCCAATGATCCACAAAGTGTGAATTGTGATCCATTGATCCAGGTGACCCTTGTTAGAACGTTAATCATGGGAGCAATTAGCATTACTTTGGGTTGGTATAATCTTTGTGATCCCATATGGGTCAAATTATCAAGATGATCAGTATTTGATTTTAGTTCAATATCAGAATGGTTCATGCATGGGTTAGAGTCCCGGTTCTCTTAGATTGTGGCCTGAGATTTTACAAATCTAATATCTAGATTGGCACATAGACCATAGATCAAATCTGGGGTCATCAAATCAATGGTTTGAAATCTTATATCTAATGCCCAAATCAGACTTGGAGATTTTAACAGAAAAAAGGTTTTATATTGGTTTATCATCCAAAAACATGAATCATCTCATCATATCCCTAGTGAATTAAGATTGCAAGATCATTGGTATGATGAGCATCGTGACGCACTAATGAAGAACCATGACTTCTTTTTTCTTTTGTTTTGTCCGTATACAGCCCCGACCATTCTCCTGCCACACGCATGACCCTAGAACACATGCGCACCCGGTAAGTCTAGGGTGGGACTCGAACACAAGATGTAGGGAGCAAATCCACACCTTACGCTCGTGAACCATCCTCCAGGTGGGTAAAGAACCATGACTTATGATCCACCAATCCAGCAAGTAACCCTAGTTAAAGTTGTCTGGCCAATTTTGGGCCAACTGAACCTAACCCCTAACGGATACGGATCCCCTGTTTCGTCCAAACAGGGGAGCGTTGTTTGGATGAATTGTTTGGACGAATCAGGAAATGACACGCCGGGGGCGGAGCAAAGAGAACTGCTTTTCTCTTTCTTCCGCCCCCGCACGTGGCGTCCCCTGATTTGTCCAAACAGGGCTCCCCTGTTTGGACGAAACAGGGGATCCATTTCCAACCCCTAAAACACCTTTTGCAAGAGCTAGGTTTGGGCCTGAGACAGAGGTCCACAGTCCACAGAACAGGCTGGGTTGGTCTCATTTCTAGACCCAAATATACATGGCCTGGACTTGCACCCACATAGGTCTGAGTCTGACAGAGCCCGGCCCATTTGCACCCCAAAATGCAATCTATCAAGGGCCATACTCCATCTGATATGTCTCCTGTGACCATTCAGACACACAGTAATCTTTCTTTCTGCTTACGACTAGCATGTCATTTTCTATTTAAAGAGAGTTTGCTGACTGACAGGGATAAGCTTGGACAAAAAGCCCATGAAATATTTTTCTTCAATGGCCCATCTTGTGAAGCCCCATCCAATTATCATCAAAAACAAACGGAAAAAGGAAGTCAGCACCATCGTACCACACATTCTCCTCACCAGTCTTTCCTGGTGGTTGGTACTTTCTTGTCCCTGAAGAAGTGGTTTGCACATGTGCAATCATAGCACATGTGAAATGATAAATTTAATCCAGGGCCTGAAAAATTGGTTATGGACCGCCGTAGACTCAGCCAGGATCTGATCAATATAGATCCCTTTTGATGGACCCGATTCGGAGTCTGGATCCTTTGAGGGTCAGTCGACCATTGAAAAATTCATGATGGTCCACCATGGGACCCACATTTATAAACATATTAAAATAAGTGGCCCCATCTTTCATGGGCTTGAGCAAAATCTCACTCCAGTAGTAACGGTTCTGTTAACCGTTTGTTTTGAAAAAATCGGTAACCGAACTGTATATTACGATTTTCAGCTTTTAAAAATCATAACCGTAACCGTACCTTAAAAAACCGTTAAAAACTGAACCGTGGTTAACTGTATTAGACGGTTCGGTTACCGTTAATTGTCACTAAAAAAAATCTTTATTTGCCCTTTGACTCTTCATGCAGAACAACACTTTCATTTTTTACATATCAAACAATACAACATTATCATTTTTCACAAAAATAAACATGACTAAAACTCTAAAATGATACTACAAAGCATCTATCATGCAATACATTTAGGCCCTTTAGTTTCTTGTATTAGTGCAGTGGTTTGGTTAACCGTGTGCTTTAGGAAGATAGTTAACTGAACCGTATTTTACAGTTCGATTCGGTTAATAATCGTGAGTCGAGATTGAGAACCGTAACCAAACCATAAAGCACGATTTTTAGATTTTAGTAACCGTAACTGTAACCGAACCGTAAAACACGGTTATTAACCGTCGGATCCGTTAGATGGTTTTTTCGGTTTTTTTTTACACCCCTGCCAGTATGAGTTGGGCCTCCTATCAATTAATCGCTATCAAAACACGTTAATTTTTTCACAACCGGGAATGACCCCAAATGGAGGGATGTGGATCACCCTAGATCCGACCTGTTTTTTCGGTTTTTTTTTACACCCCTGCCAGTATGAGTTGGGCCTCCTATCAATTAATCGCTATCAAAACACGTTAATTTTTTCACAACCGGGAATTACCCCAAATGGAGGGATGTGGATCACCCTGGATCCGACCTGTTTACTTCCCTAAATCCGGCCAATGGGTGGACCCCTCTACGTAGATGAGATGGCCCAAACCTTACTTGAGTACAAATGGACCATTCACATTACGGCCTATTGTTTGCATATTAATCGTGAGAAAGATTAATACCAGATGAATATGATCATTGGGTCCAGAGGGTTGGACCACGCCCTACAATTTGGTTCACAAATGCTCTATTGACTTTGTTGGCTATCAATCAAAGGGGCTGGAATTCTCCCTCACCACATTCATATCTTCAGCTTAAGATTATGTAGTTTTGTGTGTGTGTGTGAGATATATATATATATATATATATATATATATATATATATATATATATATATATATATATATATATATATATATGCATCCTATGTAGTTCACTCCAAGTATATATATATATATATGCATCCTATGTAGTTCACTCCAAGTATACTGCACCACTTCACTTATTATTCTCAAAGTGTAAACTACAAGTAGTCAACAGGATACTGAGGACACACACAGCAAGTTCAGCTGGATAGGTGGCCCCCACCGACGATCGAAAAAAGTCAACTGCAAAAGTCGCCCCGATGGGATGATCTCAACCGTTGATCTATCTAATGCTTGATAGGGGCCAATCCGATTGACCATTTCCCACCCGGGCATGAAATTGCCTTCGTACCTCCATTTTATTACTGCTATGTGACTGTTATATGGGTATTTAGTGTGCATACACAACAACTAGGAAGGCCAATACTAGGGCCAGGCCGGCCCTCAAATTCCTAAGATTTTTCCTTAGAAACAGAAGCCCCCATTTTAAGGTTTTTTTAAGAACCAGGTCGGGTCTCCTTTTCTCAAGGCCAAATTGACAGTCCTAGTGGTGTTTTGAATCTTTAACTGGGATATTTATAAGGCTTATGACCATATCTTCCTATTTGTCTCTAGTTTCATTGGAGACTTCTTTGATATCAAATGTGATAATGATCATAGCGATCCAGATCAAGGGTTTGTTGTCTCCGCGTTAATATCAAATGGTCTATGTGATTCTAATTCACCATTCAAATGGTCAGCAGTTAGAATCTTGATTCTCTTAATTTAATTGGGATTTATGTTTTATTAATTACATACGTAGATCGCAAATACATCATGATTGATCATGGTCCCATCTCATTAGCGGCTCGAAGTCTTAGATCTAAAACTGGATCAACAAGAATTGTTGCATCTACATTAGCAAATCTACCTGGATCAATGTGTGACATTTTAACCTAGCCCCTGAGAACCTGTGGCACTAATATGATTGAGATGAACCTTAGCCCAGGACCCACTAAGCCCATGAATTGTGATCCATTGATCCAAGTGACCCATGTCAGAATGTTAATCATGAGAGCAACTGGCATGACTCTGGGTTGCTATAATCTTTGTGATCTCATATGGGTTAAATGATCAAGATCAATATTGTTTGATTTTGATTCAACATTAGAATGGTCCATGGGTTCTAGTCCTGGTTCTCTTAGCTCCTAGCCCGCAATTTTACAGCTAATATCAAGATTGCAAAGACCATGGATAGAATCTGGGGTTATCAAATCAATGTTATTAAAAAAACATTTCCAAAACCCGAATTAGACTTGCAAATTTGAAGGTTTTATTCAGGCAAATCATTAAAAAATATGAATCATTTCCTCATATCCGTAACGGACCAAGATGGCAAGCACCAATTAATTTTGGGGTGGGATTCGAGCACAATATGTAGGGAGTAAACTCACATCTTATGTCAGTGAACCATAATCCAGGTGAGTAAATGACCATTGCGCCAAATCAGGGCCAACCAGGCCCACCCCTTAAAACACCTTCTGCAAGAGCTGGGCTTGGGACTGAGACAGAGGTCCACAGTCCACACAGCCAGGCTGGGTTGGCCTCATTTCAAGACCCAAATATAAATGGTCTGGGCTTGCACCCACATAAGTCTGACAAAGCCTTTTCCATTGGCAACCCTAAATGCAATCTATCAAAGGCCATATATACTCTTATCTTTTATGTCTCCAGTGACAATTCAGACGCATAGTATTTTTTCTTCCGGGTTACGATTTGCAAGGCATTTTCTCTTTAAAGAGAGTTTACTGTGGCTGATGGGGGAAGCTCAGACAACAAGCCCATGAAATATTTTTCTTTAATTAACTTTCTCATTGTGGCCCATCGATCTTGTGAAGTTGTGATGCCCCATCGATCCAATCATCAAAAATAAAAGGGAAAAAGAAGTCAGCACCATCATACCACACATTCTCCTCACCAGTCTTTCCTGTTGGTTGCTACTTTCTTGCCCTGGGAGAAGATATGTATCACATGTACCATCATAGCACACAAAAAATGAAAAATTAATTGAAACCAGGCCCTGGAAATTTGCTTATGGACCCCCCTAGACCCACCCAGGATCTGATCAATTTAGATCCCTTTTGATGAACCCCATTTGGAGTCTGGATCCTTTGAGCCTCGGACTCTTGAGAAATTCATTTAAGTGGCCCCCATCTTGTATGGGCTCTTGTAAAATTTCACAACTGTATGGGTTTGGCCTCCCCTCAATTATCATTATAAAACACTTGGGTTTTTCACAACCTGAGCTACCTCAAATGGAGGGATGTGGATCACCCTAGATCCGACCTGAACTGCCAAATCCGGCCAATGAGTGGACACCTCTAGGTAGATGAGATGTCCCAAACATTACTTGAGTACCAATGGACCATGCACATTACGGCCCCTTGTTTGCATATATTCAGATTAGTATGATCATTTGGTCCAGAGCTTGCAAATATTAACGGCACATGTCCCAAGACCTGAGAAATGGGAATGATGGCCGTACCATGGTTGGATCATGCTCAAAATATTGGTGTCACAATTGACCTGTTCACTTTGCAGGCCATCAATCAAAAGGGCTGGAGGAATTCTCCCTCACTACATTCATTTCTTCAGCTTAAGATTATGTAGCTTGTGTCGGAAAGATTATGTAGTTTTGTGTGTGTGTGAGAGATAGAGAAGAAGAAGGAGAAGAAGAAGAAGAATGCATCACAATTCACTTTAATTATAATGCACCACCACCTCTCTTTCACTAATTATTCTCTTATTCAAAATATAGAATACAAGTAGTCAACAGGACATCAAGGACACACAGCGCGCAAGTTGAAAGAGCGTGGGGACCCACACTACCAACTGAAATAAGTCATCAAGTCAACACAAAAGCTGCCCTGATGGGATGATCTCAACCGAACATTTACCACCGTCTCAATCGACAGTGGGTACCCTTTGCTTCCCCTAGCTTACAAAATCCATCCACGCAGAATCACACAAATAAGGAAAGGAAAGAAAAAGGAAAACGTAAATCCAAACATATAGTGCAAATATGCTTATTTTGTGCTAGTGCCTAGTAGAAGTAAAAAGGCCACTAAAGTAGCCTATTCGAGAGCATTTGGATTTTGTCCATGAGAACTAGATGGTCCGCTGCTCTTCTTCTTCTTATCATCACCAGCAGCATCCATTGCAGAGTCCTTCTTGTTATCAGTTGTTAGCTTACAAGACTTTGTCCTGGACGCGTCGCCGTACCCGATCCCATTACGTGTGGTGGGGAAGATGAAGAAGATGAGGCTGGCGAGAGCAGAGAAGCCCAAGGGGATATTAAGGATCAAGGCATTCGTGTCAAGGCCACGGTTTGGGAAGAAACACATCACAACATTAGCATATCAGTAATGGCAAAGGCTAAGAACACCGCGAATGAAACGATGGCATGGATGAAATCAATTCCACGTAGTCTGAGATCGTCCTTAGTGGACCTGTCCATTTCGACCTTCTCGGATGGGGTTTTGTTGAAGATTTGCAAGCCCTGAAAGGTGGCAATGCTGAAGTAGAGCCTGCCAGTTTTCTTGTCTTCGAAGGTATCAGTGAAGGAGAAGCAGAAGCATGTTACAGCAGAGACGACGAGGAGAATTATGGTAAGGTACTTGTTGGAAGTGTGGCACACGCCGCTGTTGGTGAACGAAGGGGCGAGAGCTTGGAAGGCGAAGACAGTGTTGCTCGGCAGGAGCTGCGAGAGGCTTGCTATGCTTGAGACGGTCTTGTCAACGGCGCTGGTCTTCTTATCCTCAGCATCCCCAGCATGGGCTTATTTTCCTCTTCGGATTGGTCCATTGGTCTCTTGCTGGGATTTTCCATTGGAGGGCTTAGATGTCTCAGGGTTAAGTTTGTGGACTAGTGTGAGGGGTGTAGGGAGAAGGGGCTTTAATGGAAGAGAGGATCTTACAGTTAGGAAGTTGTTGTTGGAGAGAGGGTTGTTTATGTGTACAAGTGTGTATCTGTGTGTGAGTAAGAAGGGAGAGGGGAGGTGGTGTTTTCTAATTTTTTTGTGAAGGAATGAGAGGATTTTAGAGTAAGGAAATTGAGGTTGGAGAAAGGGCTATGTGTACGTAGTTTTGTGTATGTGTGTGAATGAGAGAGAGTAGTAGGGTTTGTGGGGGGAGAGTATTATGTGTTTGTGGTTGGGTGTTTGTGTGAGGGAGGGGCTATATTTTTATTGCATTGGAAAGGGACTTGGATTTTTGTGTAGGGGATATTGAGGGGGCTGTGCGTGAGATAGTAGTGATCAACTTGATGCTAGAGAGTAGCTTAACTTATAGTGATTCATAGAGGTTGTTTCTCCCTCACATTTATGATAAGATCATGTGTCTAGATCTTTGATAAGATCATGTGTCTAGATCTTTCTTTAAGGTTGATTCCTTAAATTATGCTTTATTGTTTTGAGATTTCCTTCCCTTACTTGGACGGCACTTTGGCACCTTTGGTGGGCCATCTATGTTTCAATGGGCCATCCATGTTTCCAAAATATGCCTTTAGTAGATCTATGGAATACTAATCACTATAATCATGAGAAAATATCATATGTTGTGTTGATATCAACTTGAACCTAATTACACCTGTGTAGGATCCACGTAATTGCCTCCATATTTTTCAGCACTGGTCCCACTTTCACTCCAAGCAGAGTGATATGTACCATTGGATTTATGATATATGAAATGTAGTTATTTTTTATGTGTATGATTCATCTAGAGGTTCATATCATTCTAGATAGAGTGAACTTTAAAATCCTATACAAGGAGGTTTTTTATATGAGCAATTTTGATCAAGTAAAGATAGGACTCATATGTAGGGATATAAACGGGTATCCGACTCTCTGATTATTTAGATATTTCTACCTGAAAAGGTAAGGTTTTTAACCTCTTTTAGATTCTAATTAAACAAGTCCGGGTCTAAAACCCAATTTAGGTTGATAAACGGGTTGGTTCCAAATCCATAAAGATTTTGACCCGTGGACTCAGGACTGGACATATGGGTCTTTAATAATATAAATTGTAGCTCAAAGTCAACTTTAGTTGGTCATTTTTATGTTTAGTTTAGAGGTAATAGACTTGATACATTATTATAAGTTGACCGGTATTCTTATTTCAAGCAAAAAATTTAAAAACGAAATGAAGTTATAGCTAGTATCGAAATCGGATCCGAGTCCTTTAGCTGGAATTAGATTAGGGTCCTATTATCGGAACTATGTTTGGAACCAACAAAATAAGTTCCAAGTCAGAACTAGTCTTGGAACCCAAAATGTCATTTTAAAAAGGTACGGCCAATTCCAGCTCAAAACCAACCCTTTAGCTAGTTTGTCAATTACTGTCAGCACCATATTGACATTAGCATAATATATTATTTTTCTTTAGTCCACTTTTCCTCAATCTAAAGAGGTATAAGAGAATGATATATATATATATATGTCTTACAACAAGTCAAGATTCCACTATAAGCTATGGACAAATCATAAAATCTTATAATGACCAAACTTAGGCCATGCAGCACGTTTGTAGAACCTACCCATTCCCATCAAATAAAGAGTATCATTTAAATTAGGCATATCTATTGAAAATTATTCCCTATAGAAGTCAAAGTCATATGGTAGAAGATTATGAATTGGTTAGTATACGACTTCTGGTCACAATAGGGACAATCCCATTGTAGTCATTGAAGTGAATCCAAACTCATCTCATTGCAAACAAAACTGAACATTTTATATGGAATATTGATGTTGATGAAATAAAAAATATGATCTATACATATAAGGGTGGCACACAGGTAAAACGTTACTGGCTATAATAAGTATTAAGTTTCTAATAAGTTCACCCTTTCTGATGATATATCATACCATACCAAGGTTAAGAATATGGTAAATGCACATAAAGAACTCATATTAAGTATGACGCAGTTCTTAAGGATGTAGCCTGCAAGATAGTTAATCATTATTATGAGTCATTGTACCTTTAAAATTTTTTTGTGTTAAAATAATTGAAGGCCAGTAAAGATATACAGTTATTAGGGGCACATTTCCCTAGTACATACTCAAACAAAGATTCAATCAAACGAAATAATAAATCTATATAAGACTAGCTGCTAATAGATTTTGATAATGCCTAAAGGTGTAGCATAAATAGTAGATGGGCATATATGGACACTATTATCCTCCATTAATTAGTAAATCAAGAAAACATTTTCTATTTTACATTTGAAACTCTTTGATGCTGGCATCATTTTATCTTCTCCCATCCTAGATTCCTTTATCGGTTGTATTTCAAATTAAGCGAAGCTTCTTTAAAAAGAGGAAAATCCATCTCCCACTTTTATGGGGTGTTTTTTTAGTGTGTTCATATGCTTTTGTAATAAATTATTAATTTAGCGAAACAACAAAGTTTTCATATCAACATTTACAAACAATAAGTAACCAAGAGGTGTAAATCTTTCTTATTATCATCTCGTCTCTAAGCTTTTTCATTAAGATTAATTCCATTTGTATACCAATCATGCAAATAAGCTTTAATTATAAGATAAAAACTTATTTTTTTAGAGCTTTCAAGTTGTCCTATAAGTGTTTGTTGATATTTAGGTGCCCAACAATGTAACCTTACTTTGTCAATTCTAAGATGGTTCCATTGTCCATACTGGCAAAAGATGGTGCATTTTTCAAAAATATTATGAATTTGAATTGTGGATCTAATGTTATAATATCTGAAGGTGGGTCGCATAATGATCCTATATATATATATGTAAGCGCACAAAAACTCACAGACCCGGGGGGAGTGATTTTGCGGCCCATTTGAGAAGGATGGAGGTTGTTGCTCCTTAGTGATGATGGAAGAACCGTTGCCTCAAGCCTGAAAAGGGAAAAAGGAGAAGGTCAGAGGACCCTGGCTTGGGCAGCGCAGGGCTCTCCGATGCCTTTGTTAGTTGCAGGTGCAGGACTAGAACAGAGGTAGGAGATGTAATGGGAGAAGAAATGGCATACCAGTGAGTGGTGTTCGCTGGCCTTTCAGCTTATGGAGCTGTTGCTGTGCATACATAGAGGAAGAGAGGGGACAAGAGGGAGGCTCTATCAGAGTTTGATCCCATCACAGCCCACTCTGCAGTCCCATCGGGCCTGACTTCTGGGCCCAGTCCCATCAGGCCATTCTGGGCCATACACTTGGCAAGGGAGGATAAGAGGGAAGAAATATCCCCACACAAAGCCCCCCAGCTTTTAACTTCTTTAGGGTGATTCAACCTTTGGAAGTTTGAAAGCTAAATAGCCTGATGGTTTATCCGTATCCGAGTTTGAGCAACACGACCTGCTGGCTCGTCACCAGAGGTGCAGTCCTTCGCCGTGTAGGCGGAAACTGGCGCGTAGCCGAGATGAAGGACGTAACTGGCTGGTACTATTACCGGAGCCAGTGTAGTATTTTTATCGAGGGTGGTGGCATCACCGAGCCTGATTTTCCGAAATCGGGACGTAACTGGCTGGTACTTTTACCGAGGCCAGTGTAATATTTTTATCGAGGCTGGTGGCATCACCGAGCCTGATTTTCCGAAATCGGGACGTAACTGGCTAGTACTGTTACCGGAGCCAGTGTGATTTTTTCGAAAGCTGGTGCCACCACCGAGCTTGATTTTTCCGAAATCGGGACGGAACTGGCTAATACTTTTACCGAGGCCAATGTAATATTTTTATCGAGGCTGGTGGCATCACCGAGCCTGATTTTCCGAAATCGGGACGTAACTGGCTGGTACTTTTACCGAGGCCAGTGTAATATTTTTATCGAGGCTGGTGGCATCACCGAGCCTGATTTTCCGAAATCGGGACGAAACTGGCTGGTACTTTTACAGAGGCCAGTGTAATATTTTTATCGAGGCTGGTGGCATCACCGAGCCTGATTTTTTCCGACGCTGGTGCCATCACCGAGAGTGTTTTTTCCGAAATATGTGCATGACATCTCTCATATACCCATGACACGTTACATATACGTGTGGTATAAGGTGGTGGCCCATGTTGACTGTTGCAAGTGCATGTGTTACAAGTGTAGTAAAACATTGGAACTCAGGGGAGTGGATAATAAGATCACCAATTGGGGTGGTCACTAGGATCACCAAACCCATGAATGATGTCAGGGGATAGTAGGATCACCAATTTAGGTGGTAAGTAGGATTACCTACCAAACCCATGAAGTGATAGCTTTGAAAGACCCACTGGGAAGATGGGACGTTCACATCATTTTGAAGATTTTTCTCTCTTGGGCTGCCCTCGTCTTCTACCCTCCATCGTTGAGATGCAATGAAGGAGAAGTGGGCTCTGTGTTTCCCTACAACATCGAGCCGTCGGAGATGCACAATCCCAGCCTTCAGCCCACCGGAGACTGTAAGATTCCGGCGTCCCCGTCGTTGACCTCTCCCACTTCAATCCCAATCGCTCCGACGATCTGCGTCAGCACGTCCGGCAGCTTCGCCGGTAGTGGGGCGCTTGCCAGGTGGTCAACTACGGCGTCCCGAGACGGCTGCTGGACGAAATGAGGACCGTCAGGCTCTCCTTTTTCAATTTTCCGATGCCAGAGAGGTCGGAATACAGCTGCGATGGGAGCTGCGCGGCCACGGAAGCCGAGTGCTGGCGAGGGAAGACGGAGTTCTTGGTTTTGAGAGATTACTTTGATCATCACACTTTCCCTCTGTCCAGGAGAAATCCCCTCCGTTGGCCGGATTCTCCTCCAAATTATATAGTAGTAGTGGAGTGAGCTGCAGTTCTCTGCCGAGGTGGTCCTGCTGAGAAGGACCTGCCGATCTGGGAGTCTGGAGTGTCTGAAACCGAGCTGGGTCCAGCGACTGGGGTCAGCGACCGAGCTGGGGGTGAACCGAGATCATCGTGCCTGGGAGGGGGTCTGCCGAACTGGGCATGACCGAGCTGGAGGTTTCAGTCGAGATCATCGTGCTGGCTGGGAGAGAGGTCTGTCGAGGTGGGCACGACCGAGCTGGAGGTTCAGTCGAGATCATCGTGCTTGGGAGGGGGTCTGCCGAACTGGGCGTGACCGAGCTGGAGGTTTCAGCCGAGATCATCGTGCTGGCTGGGAGAGAGGTCTGTCGAGGTGGGCACGACCGAGCTGGAGGTTCAGCCGAGATCATCATGCTTGCTGGGAGCCTGGGGCCAAGCAGGAAAAAGCTGCCGAGATCGCCGTGCTTACTGGGAGCCTGCCGAGATCGTCGTGCTGGCTGGGAGAGTGGGGCCAAGCAGGAAAAAGCTGCCGAGATCGCCGTGCTTGCTGGGAGCATGCCGAGATCGTCGTGCTTGCTGGGAGCCTGGGACCAAGCAGGAAAAAGCTGCCGAACTGGTGGCTCTTTTCCATTTCAGGCTCTGGGAGGCATGGTGTTTGGGAAAGGTGCCCTTTTGATCTTTCCCACAGACGGCGCCAATTGTAAGCGCACAAAAACTCACAGACCCGGGGGGAGTGATTTTGCGGCCCATTTGAGAAGGATGGAGGTTGTTGCTCCTTGGTGATGATGGAAGAACCGCTGCCTCAAGCCTGAAAGGGGAAAAAGGAGAAGGTCAGAGGACCCTGGCTTGGGCAGCGCAGGGCTCTCCGATGCCTTTGTTAGTTGCAGGTGCAGGACTAGAACAGAGGTAGGAGATGTAATGGGAGAAGAAATGGCATACCAGTGAGTGGTGTTCGCTGGCCTTTCAGCTTCTGGAGCTGTTGCTGTGTATACATAGAGGAAGAGAGGGGACAAGAGGGAGGCTCTATCAGAGTCTGGTCCCATCACAGCCCACTCTGCAGTCCCATCGGGCCTGACTTCTGGGCCCAGTCCCATCAGGCCATTCTGGGCCATACACTTGACAAGGGAGGATAAGAGGGAAGAAATATCCCCACACAATATATATATTTTGCTTGGTGGCCTAGTGGCCAGGATATGGTAAGGAAAGCAACCACTCTAGGGTTTGAACCGTGGAGGGAGCTGTGGGAGGCCAGTATGCTATCCATAGTCACAATGTTTGATTCCCCTCGATAATCCTACATTTGCTTATTGTAATTTTAACAAGAAAGAATGCATTGTAATTTCAAAAAGGCAGACCCAATGTTCTAATTCTTATAAGAGTAGGCCCTTATTCTAGTTTATAAAAGTCAGTCCCATACTATAATAATTATTACAAGTGAGGCCTCTTGTTCACAATCACAGAAGATGGTCTTACATTTAAATTTCTGATAAAAACGAGACATTTTCAAACCCACATGGAATGACTTAAGGTTGAAAGAGTGATTGGCCAAGGGCAATACAGAAAATAAAAATTCTTCATTAACTCACTACACTATAATAGTAACGTGCAAGACCTTGCATAGAAAGCTCCCACCCTTAAAAAAAAAAAAAAAACACTCTTCAAAAAAAAAAAAAAAAAAAGGCTCGCCCTAAAGATAAAAAGGGAAAAGAAGCCAAGCTGACCTGTGGACGAAGTCGCTACTTGGAAGAAAATCATGCATTCATGGACCACCCTAGCACTGCCACTTTTGTGGAATTTTCTTTACTTGAAAAGTTTATGACCCTCTCTCAATCGTCAACAATGGTGACGCTTCATCAAATTAAAGTAGGGTGCGGATCACTCACCATAATTGATTGGAGTTTCTATTCTAATAACAACGGGGCATTTTAAAACCCACATGGAATTGAGCTGACACAACTTGATCAGAGAAATACATCATTGTTATGAAGCCAAACCCTTATTCTTTTGAAATGGCCAAAAATCATATGACCAAATAAGATAAAAGCCAACCACTAGACATTCATATCTACACATTTTTGGAAAGATTTGACTAAACTTTGTCAGTCTACTCTATTTGATAAGAGAAACACGTCGTTGTTATAAAGCCAAACCCTTATTCTTTTGAAATGGCCAGCAATCATATGACCAAATAAGATAAAAGCCAACCACTGCGCATCCGTGTCTACACATTTTTGGAAGGCTTTGACTGGACTTCGTCAGTCTATGGACAACGTTGCAATTGAGCTGTGGACACTTGGGCACTAATTTTGAATGCAGGTCGGCTTGGTGGAGACGTCCGACAACATCTAGAAAAAGTTAATTAGGTACTCCGGGAAATTCTTGTAAGGAGCAACGCCTAAAATAATTTTTTTTTCTAACAATCTTCATACAATAACATATTGACAGTAGCATATTATATTATTTTTCTTTAACTAAACATAGTCCCTTTTTCCTCAATTTAAAGAGGTATAAGAGAATGATATATGTCTTACAATAACTCTAGATCCCACTATAAGCTATGGACACATCAAAAAATCCTATAATGACCAAACTTAGGCCATGCAACACATTTGTGGAACTTACCCAATCCCGTCAAATAGAGAGTATCATTTAAATTAGGCATATCTATTGAAAATTATTCCCTATAGAAGTCCAAGTCATATGGTAGAAGATTATGAACTGGTTAGTATACGACTTCTGATCACAATAGGGACAATCCTACTGTAGTCATTGAAGTGAATCCAAACTCCTCTCATTGCAAACAAAACTGAACATTTCATATGGAATACCGATGTTGATGAAACCAAAAATATGATATATATATATATATAAGTATAGGGGTGGCTAATAGGTAGAAAGTTACTAGCTATAATAAGTATTAAGTTTTAGATCAGTACAGCCTTTTTTATAATATATCATACCATATCATGGTTAAGAATATGGTAAATGCACATGGAGAGCTCATATTAAGCATGACGCAGTTCTTAAGGATGTAGCCTGCAAGATAGTTGGTCATTATCATGAGTCATTGTACGTTTACAGTTCTTTAGTGTTGAAATAGTTGTATTCTCCCACTTTGAGTTCTTTTCTTGTAATATGAGTAAGTGCAGATCATCCTTGCAAAACAATTATTATAATCCCTTTTCTAGGCATTGTATTTGTGCTTGCATGTACATATGAGTCATACACGCAAATTAAATGATGAATTCGATAAATAGATATAGTTTTCGTATTTACATTAGTCATATAAAATGGTTGCCCAACCCAAGATTTTCTAGATAAGATGAAATGATAATAGCGTTATTGTTGATGATGTTGTGATGATATTATCCTCGTTTATATCTTTATAATGTTGTGGTGATATTATACTCGTTTATATCTTTATAATGTCGTAGTGATACTATATTTTTCATATCTTTATAGTATACTTTTGTATATGTGTGGACTTAGAAAAAAGAAAATTTAGAATGAATACATTAGAGAAAAGAGAGAATCAAGGAATGTCACTTCAAATGGACATAAAAAATTAGAGGCGACTCCTACATGAATCATTGAAATACTACAAATTTCAAGAATAAAATAGAATAAAGAGTTTTTTATATACCTCCTAAGGTTTCTATAATTTGTAATTATGCAACTGTGGTTTTAGTATTTGTAAATAGGCCCCTATCTTTTCATTTCGATACCTTTAATGCCCCCAAAATGTGTAGGCATAATGATAATGGGTAACCATCATGAGATTTGTGTTAAACTTTTATAAAAATGACAGCTTTACCTTTACATCCATTAAACAAAAATGAGTACATTACTACTTCAAAAAAATGTCATTATTTCATCCCAAGTCCCAATGGCTCTCTCAATTACTATTTAATGCGCATGAAGGCTAACCATATATATTTTGAAACTTTCATCAATCTAATGGTACGGATGGATTGGATCAATTATAACTAATTATAAGTACAGCCATTGATTGTAATTGTAACCGATTTAGATTTAATGAAATAGGCCATATATTGATAAAAAAATAGATTTACATATGGTTATTCTAAATTTAATTATTAATGCTACACGATTGAGAGAAAAATTAGTCCAAGCTTTTGAATTATGCATATAGGGATAAAGAGATGGGCAAAAATGTCATTTCACTTTAAAAACTTTTGGTGGCTGGAAGGCTACTAACTTTTGGGAAATGAGTGATGTTCAAATGAAAAGGCAAGGGCCTATTTACAAATCCAAAAAACCTAAGAGGGATAATTGCAAAAAGCTCTAAAATAAATAAACAAACTAGCCAGCAAAGGAGAAAAACAAAGGTCATGCATGAATAATGAGGAAAGAATGATGGATCGTCAAGTTGGAGAAATGGATTAAAAATTAAAAATCATAATAGTGACTCCAAATAGGTCAAATAAGGGGGCGATATTGATGAAACATCGACATATAGACACACCTCTCTTTTACACTATGTTTGGGAAGGGAGGAGGGAAAGTTTAAGGGGGAAGAAAAATGAAGGGAAGGGGAGGGGAGGGGAGGGAAAATTAATTTTACCTCCTCTTGTTTGGATAGTGAAAAAGTAGGGCGAAAAAAAGTGAAAAAGTATAATTTTGTTTGTTTGTAAAGTAGAGAGACAAAGACCATTTTATCCTTGCTTTTGTAAAAGTTTCAATGGGACAAAAGGGCAGTTTAGTAATTTCAAACAAATTCCCCTCTTTGCCCCTCATTGTCCCCCCACTTTTGAGGGGAAAATTATGGAGTGGGCCCCACACTCATTTTCCCCCCAAATTCCCCTCTCCCACTTTCCCTCCCCCCTTTCCAAACACCCTCAATTCCCACTTTCCCTCCATTTTCCCCTCTTGTTTTTTTCATTCCCCCCATTTTACCCCCTTCCCAAACGGTACCTTAATGTTGATCTTATAACTCATGCTTTCTTGTCCTAAACCCTTATTCTTCTTTTCTTTTTTATTATACTAACTTTATATACCCATGAGATTCAAAGAAATATCCATCAAAATATCACTTTGCACCATACCTTTTATATCATACATTTTCATCCTTTTTTTTTTACTTTCAAGTCCCTCTAATCATGACATACCCTTTTTTACGGTGGTATGCTCATGTACAACTGGACTAATCCTCATGGTGCACGCATGGCCCTATGATTTTTTATGGATGATTTCTTTTCAATTTTTATTATCTTGGTTTTACTTTTTTTAGTGTTCATAGTTGGATATTACCATGCATTATGAACTAGAGATCATTAGCAGAGCTTTTTTTGTTGCCAAACTATCTAATTCTTCATCAAACTTGGATCATAATGTTTGAAGGCCAATAAAGATTTAAAGTTATTCGGGGCATATTTCCCTAGTACATACTGAAACAAAGGTTCAATCAAACGAAATAATAAATCTACATAAAATTAGCTGCTAATGGATTTTGATAATGCCTAAAGATATAGCATAAATAGTAGATGGGCATTTATGGACGCTATTATCCTCCATTAATTAGTAAATAAAGAACACATTTTCTTTTTGACATTTGAAACTCTTTGATGCTGGCATCATTTTATCTTCTCCTATCCTAAATTCCTTTATTAGTTGTATTTCAAATTAAGCTAAGCTTCTCTAAAAAGAGGAAAATCCATCTCCCACTTTTATGGGGTGTTTTTTTAGTGTGTTCATTTGCTTTTGTCATAAAGACTTTTTTTTGGCCGCTAAAAATCGCTTTTTTATAATGTTTCTTTTAAGATTTAACCCCATCAATACCCATAACATCAACTTTTCTTATCCATTGTTGTCTTCATTCACTCCTTTATGTTAGTCATATGCATCTCACTTTCTTATTTTTGTTACACCAAACTTCCAAGGGTCGATCTCCTAGTAGAATTTGTGTCAATTTGCCAAAAGTACTAGAGATGTATAAGTGGTAGAGACCATTATCCTCTCACAAGACTATTATATGACTTTCCTATTATATGACTTTCTAAGATTTGGATTTTTGGCTTTTGGAATTCTCAAATGCTTAAATAACTATATCTTCTTCATTTCCAGCTTCTCTTTTTTAGTAATATAAGATATAAGGGAGTCATCGTGTTGAAAACTATAGTAATTCCCACTTCAAGGGAGGTATATTAATGACCATGAATGTACTAGTATGAGAGAAGAAATAGACTATTTAACAAAATGAAAGACTTGACTCGTCAAGATTTATCTATAACAATGGCTTTCAAGAACTTAGGAAAAAACACTTCAATATTTTCCTTATTTTGTATGTAATTGCACCACGCAGAATTGTGGAGCTATGTGGCAAGTATGAAAAATTGGGTGTTTTCTACATACAGAGGATGTGAGGCCCCACCTTTAGTGTGCCCTTATTTTGAATTTGAATACTATTAATTATGAAAATATAGTATAATTGTACTAATTAATAGGGGTTAGTAAGGGTATATAGATATTTTCCTAAGTCTTAGTCTATTTTATAGGATTTAGGCCTATTGTGTATTTTATAGATTTATAGAGTGTCTTTTTATAATTTTTTGTAGGTTTTAGGTGTTGAGGCCCTTGCTAGTAAATAGGTTTTTATAAAGGGGGTTTTATACACTTGAGAACATTCTAGAATTTCCACCAAATGACCTAAATGCCCATGTCCTTATCCGCATTCCTATGCAATCAAAAAGACACTTTCGGTAATTGTCTCAAATACCCTAGACTATATAATCTAAACTATTGCATTGGGAAATGAACCCTAAATTCACTCTCATTTATCCTTAATTTACCTCTCATTTCACAAAACCCTAGTTAAAATCCCTGAGTCTAAAACCCTAATTGCAAGAAGAAGGAGGAGTCATCTTCTACCTCTCTTATCAATCTCTTTCTCTTCTACCAATCAAGGTAAGGCTCCTTCTTTAGCCAATTTCTATATAGTTCTTTAGGATTTTCTCTATCCCTAGGTCTCTTTTCTAATCTTTGGTTCTCTTGTGGAATTGGTACTAGGCTTGGTAGATTGGATTGGTTTGGATAGCTTGGATTGGGTCTTCTTACTATTTTCTCTTGCAAACCCGGATTTGAGGCAAGTACAATATACTCACATAGCATAGAATGCATGATTTCTATTATTGATTCTATATTTCCATTTCAATTATGCTAGAAATGAGTAGATCTACCTGTTGAGCTTGGTTTTTTGGTTTTTGGCCATTGATGGATGGGTTTATCTCATTTGGAAGATCAATGGTCCAGTTGGATTGATGGATGGTTGGGCATTGAAGTGTTTTTATGATTTTATTTGTTTATTTGATGAATGGAGGTGAATGGAAATAATTCGGACAGAATTCGGATGAAAGGGGTGACCTGTAACAGTTTCGATCATGGAAACAGGGTGGTTCTAATTTCCTTGCGTTAAGACCGGGACCCAGGTGGGCCACCCGATGATCGATCTGATCCGTGGATCTGATAAAGGACCCACGGGCGACCCTAGAGGGCCTGGTCCCATAAGGAGTGGACACCCCTGGCCCACTATCCATTAACTTGATCAACAGAGGATGTGTTTTTGGAAAAATTCAGTTTGCAGCACATGATTGTGAGACTCACTGGTTGATCCGATTGCCGATCTGGTCCGTCCATCGGGCTAGAAATAGTGGGGCGACGTTAGGGATGTGAACCCATATAAGGTGGACCCCATTTGGTCCACCATCCAAAGCCCCAAAGATGGCATGGCGGTAATGAATAGGAAATGGGATTTTCCATTTTTTTTAGACAGTGGGCCCAGGTGGGTCGCCAACTTTGATCTGGACACTACATTTCGTAGTAGGGCCCTGGGCGACCTTAATGGTGAGGTCTGATCTGGGCTTGGGTCAGTGGGGCCCATGATTTTGTGACACAAAATAGTCCAGACGAGAGACGTGTTCTCTGTTAGTAATATTCTGTTGTAGAACATTTGGGACGAAGAAGATGATAGTGCTGACTGCTGACATGTGGATAGTGAGAAACAAAAAGTAGTAGCAATATATAATGTACTCCATGGGTGCATGAGGAATTGTAGTCCTCCCCATGTGACATAAAGGTGGAATGATGGGGGTATGGTGGTTTGTAGGTGCATGAGAATAAGAGAGAGAGAGGAGTGTGATTATGTGGTGACATAACACAACTTATTTATTTTTAATACCTTAGCCCATTTGTTTCTAAAATTAGAAATAAGTCCCATAGTTTTTAAGGAACCCAATTAGAATAATTTAACATGCTACTTTTATAATATTTCTTGACCCTATTAATTTTAGAAATTAGAAATAAAAGACTCCTTAGCCTTTAATGAACCCCATTAGATCCTTAAACTATTTTGAATGTAGAAAAAGTATTGGTTGAGTCTTCAGATTCTCTAGAATTATAAATTAAGATTTTTGTGTATCATTATTGTTTTTAATGGTGTCTTTGATTATCAATGTGCTAAACTAAGGTTTGATTTCTCTATTATTATTATTATTCTTTAATTATCCTAAAATTTCCCTTACTTTTTTCTTTATGTGTTAAATTATATTGTTATACCCTATTAATTGGATAAATTATACTCATTGACCATCCAAATGAACTTCCATCAATGTGACAAGTACAAGTCAATGGTGTGGCATGACCTTGACTCGTGGGGACCACCATATATGGTTTAGGGATTGGAATTGTCAGTGATTCGACCCTTAAACGTAGTCAAAGATGCCCGTAACTTCAGGAGCACTAAATATAACATTTTTGGCATCTGAGACTGCAGTTAGGGATCCAATTATCTGATGAGGCCCCGAACCTGAGAGTGAACCATTACCTAAGTTGGACCCTTGCTTTATTCCATTTGATTCTATTACTTGGAGGTTATTTTACATTGTACTTCTCTTATGTCCTTGTTTTTGTTTAAAACCTATTAATGTAAGTGGAAAATGAAGGACCTGAACCTAGGATTTCTTAGAGGTGACCTGGTGAAGTGATTGGTGATCAATAACCCGTGTCTGTGTCTAGGCGGGCCCTCATACGGCCTAAGTTGGGATGTATGATACCCTAGGTGAAGAGGTTTGATTAGGTTGAACTTGTGATTCATTATGGATGATAATGGACTGACTGGTATTGGTTTGAGATTTTGATCTCTCCCGGACTGTTTAGACTAAGGCCATGGCTTGATGGGCCTTAGTATGAATCTAATGATTGGACTTGGACTTCGATTTTTACTGTTGTCCATGGTATTGTACTTGGAACTCTTAGGGATTTGTTAGGACCTTGCTCACGCAAGGCAAGTCTAGACAGACACAGACCTGTATTTGATTCCCTGAGTCGGCACTAACATTCACTCAGTTGTTTTAAGCTCAGCCTGTTGACTGATCATCATTGGTAGGAGCTATTTGAATGTTGATTGATGAGCTATGTTTTAGACGGACGGTGCGATACCGATCCAGTTTCCCGAATGATGAGTGTTTGAGATTGATGAGTGATTTGCGGGGTTAGTTATCCCCAAGACTGGTGAGATTTCCCCACCGTGACTGTGTTCAGTATGGGAGGGCCGCGGCATAATATCCCGCAGCATCCAGCTTGTGTGAATCTGCCATATTGTGTAGATAGATTGGCTTATCTTATCTTCTTAATTCTAAATGTTTATCTTGTTAAATTGCCTAGCATTTGTACCTTGGATATTCTTATTGATCTTCTTACTGTCTCCATTCCTTTGATGCATACATCCTATGTTATTTGTATACTATAACTTGCCAGATCCTTGGATCTGACCCATTCTTGGTGCTTAGGTGATGACCCCGATTATGAGGACGACGCGCTCGTCGAGGCGCCCATAGCTGGAGACTATGGATGGGGACCGGCCGACCAGGGGGTCGAGCTGGAGGATGGAGCTCCTGTACCGGGGCATTGAGTGATTATCTCTTTTGGGTTTGAGTGTTTTCTGATGTGGTGAGCAGGGAGTTAGACTAATATGTTTATAAATATATTCTTAATTATACTTTGAGATTTAGGCTGGACTTCAGCCCTACTACAATTGATAAATCTCTATGATACCTTATGCTTCCGCTTTACTCATTACACTTTCGCAAATTAAAACATTGATTATATGTCGGTCAAAAAGTTTTAAATTGGACCTTACTGCGGGCCTACGATCTTGGAAGTTCCCGGTTTTTTTTCGGGAAATAGCGTGTCAAATTCGGATACCTTGATAGTTTTCTCGGTATTCGGAATTTGGGCGTTACGGAGAAGTCCTTGATGTTATACAAACATATCTTGGGGATTTATTCTATAGCTCATATTTTTCTATCTCAAGCTTTCATCTTGAATGTAAATTAAACATTTATGCTTTAAACTTACCTTTCGATGCAATTGTAAAAATGATTCTTTTTTTTCTTTAGAAATATGCCCCATTCTTAAGAACAATTAATATTGAAGTTACATATATAAGTTCCTCCATTATTGGCAATTATATTGATGCTCCACCTTTCTTATATAATCTTTAAGGACATGTTTGTATAAAGCTAAGATTTACTAAATGCAATAAGAAAAAGTAACTTGACTTTCCACAGGTACAAATTTTTCACAATTTGGTGGGCAAATCTCCACATATGAAGAAGAGAGATTTGAGCTCATTTTTATTTCCAAACATGAAGAAAAGAAACTTGAGCTAATTCTTTATGATTTTGTATAAAAACATTTCTTATGGGGAGAGAGGTCAGATTCCCTTTTCATACCCACATTGAAATTGATTCTTAGGGAGAATAAGTAGCCCACACATGTGGGAAGAGTAGCATACTCAAGGATCGATCGATGGGTAGCTAGGTGACATCCAAGGTTACCAACCAACTAAGCAACCCCATCTTGTCAAGTAAAAATCACACTTAATTAGCATTTAATCAAGAAAAATCTAACTTGAATATGTCCCAAGGCATTCCATCAATACGATGTCCTCACCATTGGTTTTGATATCAGTGTTTTAACCAGCATTACAGTTCTATAATAAAGGGGCACCATTTTGTGAGTTATCCATTGTCCATGCCATCATTTTAATTAATTAGTGGGCCCATCTTGTTTCAATTATTTAGTTGACACTACATAGTCTCCATGACTTAGGTACCATGAACGATGTTTTGATCAATCTGAGGGACCTTTAATGCCAGTTTTTTTATTAAAATTTTTGAAATTTATGTTTGGTGGAAGTTTCGGAATTCCAAATGCTTGAATTTTTGGATGTAGTTGAATTCTGTCATTTCTAAATTTTCAATTTCATTTTATATCGGGTTCCTATTTGATTTTCTAAGAATTTCATACATCTTGAATTCCATAAATCTCTTTTTTATGATAATGCATGATGATGAGTGTTAAATATTGTTTATTTTACCCCTCATTAGTCCGAATTTTATTGGCATCTCATATGCATATCATTTGCTTTACACAGAGATTTTATTATTCTATCACATTAACGGATTATCGGATTATCTTGCATAAATCCGATTACTTGTAGCAAATTTTTATATAATTTCTCTTGCGTAGGTGGACCCCGTGAATATTCCAACCTTCCGACTAATGTCTCAAAGCATTAAGAAGAGATTTCAAATAAAGAAGTTACATGAAGAAATCTTATTAAAGAAATCTTGGTGAACTGTTGAAGAATTCCAAAATAAGAGGAAAAGACATTAAGGATAAAAGAAGTCATTTCCTAACACAAAGGAGTACGTGGTTGGTGTATTGGTTAGAGCTTGGGTTGGAATGAAATAAGTTATGGGTTCAAGTTCCAACAATTGCATATTATCATTTTTACCTATAAAATATTCCATCCATCCAACTCACCTCTCCACCAATCAAAGCTTGCCGTGGCACAAATTCATGTGAAAGGATATGAGACACATATCTTTTTGGAAGGAAAGTTTATTGTAACCAATCAAATTAAAGCTATCCATGTGAAAGCAAAAGAACAAATGAAAAGCCTCTAAATCATATTTAAGCAATCCATGTGAAAGCAAATGAGCTAATCAAAGGCCTTCAAGTTGCAACCAATCAAATGGAAGCAATGCTTGTAAAATGAAATGAGCCAATCAAATGTCTTCAATGTTCCTATAAATTGGAATGTATTTGTAGAGTGAAGGGAGATCTTTTGGCAAGTTAGTCATTTTGCAATTTTATTTTTAGATTGTAATTAGGAGCTTCTTTGTAACTAATCTAGAGAGAGTGTGTATAATTGAAGATCATTAACGAAGATTTGGAGCTCTTTCTTGATGTTTAGTGGCTAAAGCTCTTGTATTAGGCTCTCCTTTTGAAGCTAAGTAATGTGATTAGTTCATTTACATGCATGTTTTAGTTTAAATTCCCTATTTGTGCCTTGATTAATTCCCTATAGAAGTCCAAGTCATATGGTAGAAGATTATGAAATGGTTAGTATACGACTTCTGGTCACAATAGGGACAATCCCATTGTCATTGAAGTGAATCCAAACTCCTCTCATTGCAAACAAAACTGAACATTCTATATGGAATATTGATGTTGATGAAACCAAAAATATGATCTATACATATAAGTAAGTATATGGATGGCACATAGGTAGTAAGTTACTAGCTATAATAATTATTAAGTTGCTGATCAATGCACTCTTTCTGATGATATATTATACCATACCATGGTTAAAAATATGGTAAATGCACATGGAGAGCTCCTATTAAGTATGACGCAGTTCTTAAGAATGTGGCCTACAAGATAGTTGATCATTATTATGAGTCATTGTACCTTTTCAATTTTTTAGTGTTAAAATAATTGAAGGCCAGTAAAGATGTACAGTTATTAGGGGCACATTTCCCTAGTACATACTCAAACAAAGATTCAATCAAACAAAATAATAAATTTATATAAGACTAACTGCTAATAGATTTTGATAATGCCTAAAGATGTAGCATAGATAGTAGATGGGCATTTATGGGCACTATTATCCTCCATTAATTAGTAAATAAAGAACACATTTTCTTTTTGACAATTAAAACTCTTTGATGCTGGCATCATTTTATCTTCTTCCATCCTAAATTCCTTTATCGATTGTATTTCAAATTAAGCGAAGCTTCTTTAAAAAGAGGAAAATCCATCTCCCACTTTTATGGGGTGTTTTTTTAGTGTGTTCATTTGCTTTTGTAATAAATTATTAGTTTAGTGAACCAACAAAGTTTTCATATCAACATTTACAAACAATAAGTAACCAAGGGTATAAATCTTTCTTATTATCATCTCGTCTCTAAGCTTTTTCATTAAGATTAATTCCATTTGTATACCAATCATGCAAATAAGCTTTAATTATAAGATAAAAACTTATTTTTTAGAGCTTTCGAGTTGTCCTATAATTGTTGATATTTAGGTGCCCAACAATGTAACCTTACTTTGTCAATTTTAAGATGGGTCCCATGTCCATACTGGCTAAAGATGGAGCATTTTTCAAAAATATTATGATTTCGAATGGTGGATCCAATGTTATAATATCTAAAGGTGGCTCGCATGATAATCCTATATATAATTTTTGCTTGGTGTCCTAGTGGCCAGGATATGGAAAGGAAAGCAACCACTCCAGGGTTCGAACTGTGGAGGGAGCTGTGGGAGGCCAGTGTGCTATATATCCATAGTCACACTGTTTGATTCCCCTTGATAATCCTACATTTGCTTCTTGTAATTTTAACAAAAAGAATGCATTGTAATTTCAAAAAGTGGACCCAATGTTCTAATTCTTATGAGAGTTGGCCCTTATTCTAGTTTATAAAAGTCAGTCCCAGGCTATAATAATTATTACAAGTGAGGCCTCTTGTTCACAATCACAGAAGATGGTCTTACATTTAAATTTCTGATAAAAACGAGACATTTTCAAACCCGCATGGAATGACTTAAGGTTGAAAGAGTGATTGGCAAAGGGCAATACAGAAAATAAAACTCCTTCATTAACTCACTACACCATAATAGTAACATGCAAGACCCTGCATAAAAAGCTCGTCCCCCCCCCCCAAAAAAAAAAACTCTACAAAAAAAAGTTCTTAAAAAAAAAAGGCTCGCCCCAAAGATAAAAAAGGGAAAAGAAGCCAGAGCTGACCTGTGGAGGTAGTTGCTACTTGGAAGAAAATCCTGCATTCATGGACCACCCCAGCACTGCCACTTTTGTGGAATCTTCTTTACTTGAGAAGTTTATGACCCTCTCTCAATCGTCAACAATGGTGACGCTTCATCAAATTAGAGAAGGGTGCGGATCACTCACCATAAATGATTGGATTTTCAATTCTGATAACAACGGGGCATTTTCAAACCCACATGGAATTGAGCTGGCACAACTTGATCAGAGAAATACATCGTTGTTATAAAGCCGAACCCTTATTCGTTTGAAATGGCCAACAATCATATGACCAAATCAGATAAAAGCCAACCACTACACATTGGTATCTAAACATTTTTGGAAAGCTTTGACTCGACTTCGTCAGTCTATGGACAACATTGCAATTGAGCTGTGGACACTTGGGCATTAATTTTGAATGCAGGTAGGCGTGGTGGAGACGTCCGACAACATCCAGAAAAAGTTGGGTGCTCGGGGAAATTCTTGTAAGGAGCAACGTCTAAAATGATTTTTTTCTAACAATCTTTAGCCAATAACATATTGACAGTAGCATATTATATTATTTTTCTTTAACTAAACAAAGTCTCATTTTCCTCAATTTAAAGAGGTATAAGAGAATGATATATGTCTTACAATAAGTCTAGATTCCACTATAAGCTATGGACACATCAAAAAATCCTATAATGACCAAACTTACGCCATGCAACACGTTTGTGGAACTTGCTCAATCCCATAAAAAAAAAGAGTATCATTTAAATTAGGGATATTTATTGAAAAGTATTCCCCATAGAAGTCCAATTCATATGGTAGAAGATTATGAATTGGTTAGTATACGACTTCTGGTCACAATAGGGACAATCCTACTGTAGTCATTGAAGTGAATCCAAACTCCTCTCATTGCAAACAAAACTGAACATTTCATATGGAATACTAATGTTGATGAAATCAAAAATATGATATATACATATATATATATATCTATATAATAAGGGAGAGTAGTATTTGAATCCCTGGACATTTTGGACCCTTGGATTTATGTACATATTTTTGTACATAAATCCTAGGGCTGAGAAGGGATTCAAGAGCTTGGTAATTTTGTAATTATTTGAAAACAAAGGGGTAGTAACTTTTTACTAAGGACAAGAGGATACAGGAGTGCCATTGATTTTCTATGAAATTACGAAACCTGCCATTATCTTTTCCCAGAGGATATGGGAGTGCCCTTGGTTTTCTGTGAAATTACGAAACGTGTCATTATCTTTTCAAAACTTCCTTGCAAGTAAGATATGATTAAATACACGGCTATGATTGCAATTGAGTGATTGATCGGTGTGGAATTTGGGCCCACAACTTACCAGTTTGCCCCTTCACATATATATGTTGTTTTTCACGGATTGTGGAATCTGGGCTAACTTGGATTGTTTTGGTAGCATATACAAACGTGGCTTGCATGCAATTAAACTAGATTGCTTATAGTAGTAGGCCACTTCTGGTATTCAATGGTGGTTAAACAAGGGTCCAATTGGCTGGGCTGTTTTACCTAAAAATATAAAACCCGGTTGGGCTTGATTTGAAGCTGATTGATCCAATGGGCCACATAGAAAATTTGAGTTAAATTTGTTAAATTATGGGCAGTGTTAGTTGTTAGGTGGTCAAAAGAAGAGTAATTAGATTTAGTTGTGCTCAGAGCGTGGTGCGTTGTGCCTTTTGGCACGGGCAATGACTAGTATAAGTATAGGGGTGGCAAATAGGTAGAAAGTTACTAGCTATAATAAGTATTAAGTTGTGGAACAGTGCACCCTTTCTGATGATATATCATACCATATCATGGTTAAGAATATGGTAAATGCACATGGAGAACTCATATTAAGCATGACGCAGTTCTTAAGGATGTGGCCTACAAGATAGTTGGCCATTAGTATGAGTCATTAAACGTTTACAGTTCTTTAGTGTTAAAATAGTTGTATTCTCCCACTTTGAGTTACTTTCTTGTAATATGAGCTAGTGTAGATCATCCTTGCAAAACAATTATTATAATCCCTTTTTATAGGCATTGTAGTTGTGCTTCCAAGTACATATGAGTCATACTCGCAAATGATGAATTCGATAAATAGATATAGTTTTCATATTTACATTAGTCATATATAATGCTTGCCCAACCCAAGATTTTCTAAATAAGATGAAATGATAATAGCGTTAATTGTTGATGATGTTGTGGTGATATTATACTCGTTCGTGTCTTTATAATGTCGTGGTGATATTATACTCATTCATATCTTTATAATGTCGTAGTGATACTATAATTTTCATATCTTTATAGTATACTTTTGTATATATGTGGACTTAGAAAAAAGAAAATTTGGAATGAATACATTAGAGAAAAGAGAGAATCAAGGAATGTCACTTCAAATGGACATAAAAAATTAGAGGCGACTCCTACATGAATCATTGAAATACTACAAATTTCAAGAATAAAATACAATAAAGAGTTTTTTTATATACCTCCTAAGGTTTCTATAATTTGTAAATATGCAACTGTGGTTTTAGTATTTGTAAATGGGCCCCTATCTTTTCATTTCAATCCCTTTCATGCCCCCATAATCTGTATTCATAATAATAATGGGTAGCCATCATGAGATTTGTGTTAAACTTTTATAAAAATGATAGCTTTACCCTTACATACATTAAACAAAAATGAGTATATTACTACTTTAAAAAATGTCATTATTTTATCCCAAGTCCCAACGGTCTCTCTCAATTACTATTTAATGCTCATGAAGCCTAACCATATATATTTTGAAACTTTCATCAATCTAATAATACGCATGAATTGGATCAATTATAACCAATTATAAGTACAGCCATTGATTGTAATTGTGACCGATTTAGATTTAATGAAATAGGCCATATATTGATAAAAATAGATTCACTTACGGTTATTCTAAATGTAATTATTAATGCTACAAGATTTAGAGAAAAATTAGTCCAAGCTTTTGAATCATGCATATAGGGATAAAGAGATGGGCAAAAATGTCATTTCACTTTAAAAACTTTTGGTGGTTGGAAGGCTACTAATTTTGGGGAAATGAGAGATCTTCAAATGAAAACGCAAGGGCCATTTTACAAATCCTAAAAGCCTGAGGGGGGTAATTGCAAAAAGCTCTAAAATAAATAAACAAACTGGCCAGTAAAGGAGAAAAACAAAGGTCTTGCATGAATAATAAGGAAAGAATGATGGATCGTCAAGTTGGAGAAATGGATTAAAAAGTAAAAAATCATAATAGTGACTCCAAATAGGTCAGATAAGGGGGCAATATTGATGAAGCTTCGACATATAGACATACATCTCTCTTTTACACTATGTTTGGGAAGGGGGGTGGGAAAGTTTGAGGGGGAAGAAAAATGAAGGGGAGGGGAGTGGAGGGAAAATTAATTTTACCTACTCTTGGTTGGACAGTCAAAACAGTAGGGGGAAGAAAAGTGAAAAAGTATAATTTTGTTTGTTTGTGATAGAGAGACAGAGACCATTTTATCGTTGCTTTTACAAAAGTTTCAATGGGACAAAAGGGCAGTTTAGTAATTTCAAACAAATTCCTCTCTTTGCCCCTCATTTTCTCCCCACTTTTGAGGGGAAAATTTTGGACTGGGCCCACACTCATTTTCCCCCCAAATTCCCCTCCTCCACTTTCCTTCCCCCCTTCCCAAACACCCTCAATTCCCACTTTCCCTCCATTTTCCCCTCTTTATTTTCCTTCCCCCCATTTTACCCCCTTCCCAAACAATACCTTAATGCTGATCTTATAACTCATGCTTTCTTGTCCTAAACCCTTGTTCTTCTTTTCTTTTTTATTATACTAACTGTGTGGGTATACAATTCTACGTTACCGAGGTCACTAGCTATGTGCTTGGTCTCGGCATATACCTTTGGTCTCGGCCAATACTTGGTCTCAGCATCTAACAAGGACATTGTTCCCATTAGTATAAATCATATAGGCTATGTTGATGAGGCCTCATATAAATCATCAGTATTAGTAGGAGAGGGCTTTTGTTGAAAATATTATTAAAGAAAGCAAAAGCAGGTTTTTATGAATTCTTTATGCATCGGGTTTGACAACTTTGTATTTCTTTATTCATTGATAAACATCACAAGCTATGTGCCTTTCCCGATCTCGATAGCCTCCTTGACCCGATTTCAGTAAGTACTTGGAAAGAGCCAGACTCTCCATCTCGGCCCTCTCAGCCATGTGCCCCATTTCGGTAAAATGCCCCTTGGTTTCGGTCTCCGTGACATGTGTATCTCTATACACTGTCAAACTCGTCATAGAACGTGTAAATAAGACAAGGGCATTTATTGTTCCACCGTCCCTATCCCTGACACCCCTGACAAAGCAGCACCGCCCATCCATTCGGGTATGGCCCGATGGGACAGAGTGGGCTACGATGTGTCTGCATTCAGAGACAGGTGGGCTACGATGGGATAACTTTGACAAAGCCATCTCCCTGCCTCCTCTCTCCTTCTATATAAACATAAGCTGATACGCCAGAAGAGCATGGCTATCCACACACTGGTACGCCATCTCCTCTCAAACTCGATCTCATACCTCTGCTTAGTCCTGCAACTGCAACTAACAAAGGCATCGGAGAGCCCTGCGCTGCCCAAGTTAGGGTCTTTTGATGGCTTCTTTCTTCCTCCCTTTCAGGTTGCAGGCATCAGATCTCTTCAGATCCTTCCAAAAGAGCACCATCTCCACTCCAGTGGACGCATGATGTCACGACCCGGGCCCGAGATCCGGTAACCCCGAGCCGTGAGCCCATACTTACTCCCGTAAATCCCGAATTAACTGAAGTTAAAACGAAATCCACAAGGGATAACAATCTCAATAAACTTGTTAATTACACAAACCTGCGGAAACGATTTCACTTGACAATAGCAATTAAGATGTACATGTATACAAAATAATGTTTACATGTGTACTATCCTTCATTTGCCCATCAAATAGTGCATGTCCAAAATATTGTGCAACGACCATTAATTACATCAATGACCATTAATTACAACCCAAAATGATTATACAAAAGAATGACTTCACAAAAATATTTCCAAAATGTAATATTCTTTCTCGCACTCGGATACCCGTGTCAAACGGTTTCCCGGCCATTTCATTCGATCAAACCTCCTGGAGGAACCGGAACGGTCTCCTCCGCTCCCGCCGGGGGCGCTGCTGCACCGGTAAGGCCAACCGGGCCTGTAATGTCATCAATAACACTAATGAACACGACGGTTCAACAATGTATAAACAAATATTGCAATAGCATGTTAACCCACAAATTAAACTCATTCCATCTATTAATAACAGTTCCAATACTAGATAAGTCTGGAAAGTCCCTACAATGGGACGTGTGTACATAAAAGCTAAACTTGTGGTCATGCGTTGGGTGGACACTACCATAGCATTCATTTTCCATTTCATTTCATTTACCATCTTCCCTCAAAGGAAGGATTCATCTTCCAAATGGAAGGCATCGATCAATACCATAGATATGATCGGAATTAGTGGGACTTACTAGTGTCTGGGCCAGGGACAACTAGCATCACCACGGAGCTCCGGAACGCCCCCAAATACCATCTACTGCAGTAGGATTAGACATTTGTCTCATTTATTCATTTATTGAACTCATTTAGAGTTCTAGTACAATTGCTAGGTAGTGCCAGACTCCAAGGTCAACATTTCTCAGTGAACAATCCAATCTTAGATTCGATTCAATTCAATTCAATGATTCTCTTCATAGTAAGAGAAGAGAAGGATAATAATACCAATCACATTAGATTAGGATACATTGTTACAATAAGAATTGCTGGAAAATTATGATTCTAATTAATTCTTTCTTAAGTCTAAACCACCATATAGATATAGCCAACGGTACTAAATACACGTGTTATTCTTGATGAGCATCACCTTTATATTTAGTGTGTGCATTATAGTCCCCGTAGTTAACATCCATGGAGTTTAGACCACAACTTATTAACCATGAAGTCCTTCCTTCATTATCCTTAATTCTCAATCATTTCACTTTACTCCACGATTAGTCTTCGAACTAATTTAGGGAGCATTACTAACATTCTTTCCCTCGATTTTCTATACTTAATAGTCCTTAATTAGGGTACACTTAGTTCTAGGACTCATTCATAGTCCATTCTTAATTATAAATAAGGTACCGGCACAATTAATCGCCGATCTCAACCGGACTCAAAATGAGCCCTCCGATCGATCGGACTGAAACCACATCCAGTTAGTGACTTGTCCGATCGATCGGCCTGCAGGTCCGATCGATCGGACTGAAAACATGTCCAGTTAATGACTTGTCCGATCGATCGGCCTGCTGGTCCGATCGATCGGACCTGGGACGAAACCCTTCCAAAATCAGTCCGAAATCTGATTCTTCTTCCTCTTTCTCTACTTCTAATACATTCAAAGCTTACAACCAATTGGGAATCTCCTATTCCCCTCCTCATCCACAATCCATCAATAAAAACACACATTTAATCATCTATTAATCATTCCATCCATTCCATAAACAACTCAAAGCTCAATAACAATGTATAAAAATCTAAATCCATGGAAACTATAAGTATTTCTACATTGATTAACAATAGCTACAACCAAATGCTTATACTTGCCTCTCTTGAAAATAAGCTACCAAAGTCCTCTTTGTTTAGCTTGCTTTTAGAGAAGAAAACCCCCAAATCTCAAACCCTAAATCCATAAAACATGCAAATACACAACCATTGAGCCATTTGTGCTAGAAACCATTGCTAACCAACCAATGGAACTTGAAAGTTACACTAAAACACTTATCTACTTACTTGAGGTTCAAAGGAATGGATTTTGAGACTTTCTCAAGCTCTTCACCTCAACAATGGAGGAAGCAACTTGGGGAAGAAGATGAAGTGGAATGTCAACTCTTCAAAACCCCTCTTTGAATCACTCCAAGCCTCACACTTGATGAAGAAGAATGGAATAGAAAGGAAGAAAATGAACCTAGGGTTTGTCTTGAGGAGAAATGAAGGAATGAGCTCATTTCATTCTAATATAAGGGTGCTCTCACACTAAAACCCCCTTTGGTTTATTCTTATTTCATTTTGAGTCAAATGAACCCCCACTTGGCCCATTTGAGGTCCGATGGAATCGCGCCTATTACGAAAGTTAACGTACTATTCGAGATACACACGTTGGTATCAAGAATTTCCGTATTCGACGAAATACGTGAAGACTCGTATTTACGAGAAAGTCCTTAGCCCACTTTATCTAAGTCTAAATTCATTTTAACCAACTCAAATCCATTCAAATTCATTCCATTATGCTTAATGCATCACTTGAGACTAATTTGTCTCTCTTTGGTCATTAAACTTCATTGACCCAATTATCCGTGCTTAATTAGCATAAATCCTATTAATTAGCATTGATTTCGATTAATTAGAGTTAATCTTGATTAACTCGGGGCAGGGTCTTACACATGAAAAGCCGCCCCCAGTTGGCGGATTTTTGTGCACTTACACTAACTTTATATACCCATGAGATTCAAAGAAATATCCATCAAAATATCACTTTGCACCATACCTTTTATATCATACATTTTCATCCTTTTTTTTTTTTTTTTTTACTTTCAAGTCCCTCTAATCATGAAATACCCTTTTTTACGGTGGTATGCTCATGTGTACTAGACTAATCCTCATGGTGCACGCATGGCCCTATGATTTTTTATGGATGATTTCTTTTCAATTTTTATTATCTTGATTTTACTTTTTTTAGTGTTCATAGTTGGATATTACCATGCATTATGAACTAGAGATCATTAGCAGAGCTTTTTTTGTTGCCAAACTATCTAATTCTTCATCAAACTTGGATCATAATGTTTGAAGGCCAGTAAAGATTTAAAGTTATTAGGGGCATATTTCCCTATTACATACTGAAACAAAAATTCAATCAAATGAAATAATAAATCTATATAAAACAAGCTGCTAATGGATTTTGATAATGCCTAAAGATATAGCATAAATAGTAGATGGGCACTTATAGGCGCTATTATCCTCCATTAATTAGTAAATAAATAACACATTTTCTTTTTGACATTTGAAACTCTTTGATGCTAGCATCATTTTATCTTCTCCCATCCTAAATTCCTTTATTAGTTGTATTTCAAATTAAGCGAAGCTTTTCTAAAAAGAGGAAAATCCATCTCCCACTTTTATGGGGTGTTTTTTTAGTGTGTTCATATGCTTTTGTAATAAATTATTTGTGAGGCCACACCTTTGGTGGGCCCTCATTTTGAATTTGAATACTATTAATTATGATATTATAGCATAATTGTACTAATTAATAGGGGTTAGTAAAGGTATATAGATATTTTCCTAAGTCTTAGTCTATTTTATAGGATTTAGGCCTATTGTGTATTTTATAGATTTATAGAGTATCTTTTTATAATTTTTTGTAGGGTTTTAGGTGTTGAAGCCCTTGCTAGTAAATAGGTTTTTATAAAGGGGGTTTTCTACACTTGAGAACATTCTAGAATTTCCACCAAATGATCTAAATGCCCATGTCTTTATCCACATTCCTATGCAATAAAAAAGACCCTTTTGGTAATTGTCTCAAAAACCCTAGACTATATAACCTAAACTATTTCATTGGGAAATGAACCCTAAATTCACTCTCATTTATCCCTAATTTACCTCTCATTTCACAAAACCCTAGCTAAAACCCTAAGTCCAAAACCCTAATTCCAAGAAGAAGGAAGCCATCTTCTACTTCTCTTATCAATCTTTTGCTCTTCTACCAATCAAGGTAAGGCTCCTTCCTTAGTCAATTTCTATATGGTTTTCTAGGATTTTCTCTACCCCTAGTTTTCTTTTCTAATCTTTGGTTTTCTTGTGGAATGTGTACTAGGCTTGGTAGATTGGATTAATTTGAATAGCTTGGATTGGGTCTTCTTACTATTTTCTCTTGCAAAACCGGATTTGAGGCAAGTGCAATATACTCACCTAGCATAGAATGCATAATTTCTATTATTGATTCTATATTTCCATTTCAATTATGCTAGAAATGAATAGATCTACCTTTGAGCTTGTTTGTATGGTTTTGGCCATTGATGGATGGGTTTATCTCATTTGGAAGATCAATGGTCCGAATGGATTGATGGATGGTTGGGCATTGAAGTGTTTTTATGATTTTATTTGTTTATTTGATGAATGGAGGTGAATGGAAATGATTTGGACAGAATTCGGATGAAAGGGGTGACCTGTAACAGTTCTTGTCATGGAAACAGAGAGGTTCCAATTTCCTTGCGTTAAGACTGGGACCCAGGTGGGCCACCCGATGATCGATCTGATCCATTGATCTGATAGAGGACCCACGGGCGACCCTAGAGGGGTTGCTCCCATAGGGAGTGGACACCCCTGGCCCACTATCCATTAGCTTGATCAACAGAGGACGTGTTTTTTTTGGAAAAAAAATCAGTTTCGCAACACATGATTGTGGGACCCACTGGTTGATTCGATCGCCGATCTGGTCCTTCCATCGGGCCGGAAATGGTGGGGCGACGTTAGGGATGTGAACCCATGTGAGGTGGACCCCATTTGGTCCAACATCCAAAGCCCCAAAGATGGCTTGACAGTATCGAATAAAGAAAGAGATATTCTGTTTTCTTTTATCTATGGGGCCCAGGTGGGTCAGTAACTTTGATCTGGGCCGGTCATCTAGTCCTATAGTCCTGGGCGACCTTAATGGTGAGGTCTGATCTGGGCTTGGGTTAGTGGGGCCCACGATTTTGTTAAACAAAATAGTCCATGCGAGAGACGTGTTCTCTGTTAGTAATACTCTGTTACAGAACATTTGGGATGAAGAAGATGATAGTGCTGACTGCTGACATGTGGATAAGTGAGAAACAAAAAGTAGTAGTAGTAGTAGTATATAATGTACTCCATGGGTGCATGAGGAATTGTAGTCCTCCCCATGTGACACAAAGGTGGAATGATGGGGGTATGGTGGTTTGTAGGTGCATGGGAATAAGGGAGAGAGAGGGGTGTGATTATGTGGTGACATAACACAATTTATTTATTTTTAATAACTTAGCCCATTTGTTTCAAAAATTAGAAATAAGCCTCATAGTTTTTAAGGAATCCAATTAGAATAATTTAACATGCTACTTTTATAATATTTCTAGACCCCATTAATTTTAGAAATTAGAAATAAAAGACTCCTTAGCCCTTTAATGAACCCTATTAGATCCTTAAACTATTTTGAATATAGAAAAAGTATTGGTTGGGTCTTCAGGTTCTCTAGAATTATAAATTAAGATTTTTATGTATCATTATTTTTTTAATGGTGTCTTTGATTATCAATGTGCTAAACTAAAGTTTGATTTCTCTATTATTATTATTCTTTAATTATCCTAAAATTTCCCTTAATTCTTTCCTTATATGTTAAATTATATTATTGTACCCTATTAATTGGATAAATTATATCCATTGACCATCCAAATGAACTTCCATCAATGTGCCAAGTACAAGTCAATTGTGTGGCTCGACCTTGACTCGTGGGGACCACCAATTAGGGTTTAGGGATTAGAATTGTCAGTGATTTGACCCTTAAACGTAGTCAAAGATGCCCGTAACTTCAGGAGCACCAAATATAACATTTTTGGCATCTGAAACTGCAGTTAGGAATCCAATTATCTGATGAGGCCTTGAACCTAAGAGTGGACCATTACCTAGGTTGGACCCTTGCTTTATTCCATTTGATTCTATTACTTGGAGGTTATTATACATTGTACTTCTCTCATTTCCTTATTCTTATTATAAACCTATTAATGTAAGTGGAAAATGAATGACTTAAACCTAGGACTTCCTAAAGGTGACCTGGTGATGTAGTTTAAAGGAATTTGACCCTTGTCTATGTCTAGGCGGGCCCTCATATGGCCTAAGTTGTATGTGTGAACCCTAGGATGGAGAGGTGGTTGTGATTAGACTTGTAACTCATCTTGAATGAATACAGATTGTTTAGTGATGGATTGAGATTGGTGATCTCTCTTGGATTATTTAGACTAAGGCCATGGCTTGGTGGGCCTTGTTGTGAACCCAATGATTGGACTTTGACTGTGTTCCTTAGTATTTAATTGGTACTTGGACCTCTTAGGGATTTGATAGAACCTTGCTCGCGCAAGGCAAACCTAGACGGACACAGACCTGTACCTTAGTTTCCTGAGTCGGCACGAACATTCACTTAGTTGTTCTAAGCTCAGCATGTTGACTGATCATCATTGGTAGAAGTTATTTGAATATTGATTGATGAGCTATGTTTTAGACGGACGGTGCGATACCAATCCAATCTCCCGAGTGATGAGTGTTTGAGATTGATGAGTGATTTGCGGGGTTAGTTATCCCCAGCACTGGTGAGATTTCCCCACCGCGACTGTGTTCAGTATGGGAGGGCCGCTGCATAATATCCCACGGTATCCAGCTTGTGTGAATGTGCCATATTGTGTAGATAGATTAGCTTATCTTATCATCCTGATTCTAAATGTTGCCTTGCTCAATTGTCTAGTATTTGTACCTTTGATATTCTTATTGATCTTATTATTGTCTTTATTCCTTTGATGCATACATCCTATGTTATTTGTATACTGTAACTTGCCAGATCCTTGGATCTGACCCATTCTTGGTGCTTAGGTGATGACTCTGATTATGAGGACGACGCGCTCGTCGAGGCGCCCATAGCCGAAGACTATGGATGGGGACCAACCAACCAGGGGGTTGAGCTGGAGAATGGAGCGCCTGTACCGAGGGATTGAGTGATTATCTGAGTGTTTTCTTATGTGGTGAGCAGGGAGTTAGACTAATATGTTTATAAATATATTCTTAATAATACTTTGAGATTTAGGCTGGACTTCAGTCCTGCTACACTTGATATATCTCTATGATACCTTATGCTTTTGCTTTACTCATTACACTTTCGCAAATTTAACTATTGATTATATGTCGGTCAAAAAGTTTTAAATTGGACCTCACTGCGGGCCTATGATCTTGGAAGTTCTTCGATTTTTTTCGGGAAGTAGCGCGCAAATTCGGATACCTTGATGGTTTTCTCGGTATTCAGAATTGGGGTGTTACATTATTAGTATAGTGAAACAACGAAGTTTTCATATCAACATTTACAAACAAAAAGTAACCAAGAGTTGTAAATCTTTCTTATTATCATCTCGTCTCTAAGCTTTTTCTTTAAGATTAATTCCATAGCTCATGCTTTTTTATTTTGGTACTTCTATTCTTTGTCCAATAAACAGATTATACCTTCGGTTAGTCCGTTATGCTTAATAACAACTCTAACAATAAAATTAAATTAATTATCTTTATTTAACCTATCTTAAACTAAAAGAGATCTAACAAGTTATTGTATTTTTATATTCACATAAATTCTACCCATTCTGAGGTGAAATAATGAAAATTTCTAATGATGTCATTACAAAAAAAAAAAATGGTTTTTAGCGGGGGAAAAAATGCCTTTAGCGACAGTTTTTCTTTTTTTCCGCTGCTGAAAGGTGGCCAAGTCTAGTCTTTAGCGGCGAAAGTTGTTTGCTACTTCTTAAAGTGTCAGAAACCCTTAATCGGTGGGTCTTGGGGTGAAAACGACAGTTTTAGTGGTGGAAAACAATCTTCGTCGCTAAAGACTTTTTTTCGGCCGCTAAAAATTGCTTTTTTATAATGTTTCTTTTAAGATTTAACCCCATCAATACCCATAACATCAACTTTTCTTATCCATTTTTGTCTTCATTCACTCCTTTATGTGAGTCATATGCATCTCACTTTCTTATTTTTGCTGCACCAAACTTCCAAAGGTCGATCTCCTAGTAGAATTTGTGTCAAGTTGCCAAAAGTACTAGAGATGTATAAGTGGTAGAGACCATTATCCTCTCACAAGACTATTATATGACATTCGAAGATTTGGATTTTTGGCTTTTGGAATTCTCAAATGCTTAAATAACTATATCTTCTTCGTCTTCAGCTTCTCTTTTTAGTAATATAAGATATAGGGGAGTCATCGTGTTGAAAACTATAGTAATTCCCACTTCAAGGGAGGTATATTAATGACCATGAATGTACTAGTATGAGAGAAGAAATAGACTATTTAACAAAATGAAAAACTTGACTCGTCAAGATTTATCTACAACAATGGCTTTCAAGAACTTAGGAAAAAACACTTCAATATTTTCCTTATTTTGTATGTAAAAGCACCACGCAGAATTGTGGAGCTATGTGGCAAGTATGAAAAATCGGGTGTTTTCTGCATACAGAGAAGTCCTTGATGTTATACAAACATGTCTTGGGGGTTTATTCTATAGCTCATATTTTTCTATCTCGGGTTTCATCTTGAATGTTAAATTAAACATTTATGCTTTAAACTTACCTTTCCATTCAATTGCAAAAATGATTCTTTTTTTTCTTTAGAAATATGCCACATTCTTAAGGACAATTAATATAGAAATTACATATATAAGCTCCTCCATTATCGGCAATTATATTGACGCTCCACCTTTCTTATATAATCTTTAAGGGCATGTTTGTATAGAGCCAAGATTTACTAAATGCAATAAGAAAAAGTAACTCGATTTTCCATAGGCACAAATTTTTCACGATTTGGTGGGAATTCTCCACATATGAAGAAGAGAGATTTGAGCTCATTTTTATTTCCACGCATGAAGAAGAGAAACTTGAGCTAATTCTTTATGATTTTGTAGAAAACCATTTCTTATGGGGAGAGAGGTCAGACTCCCTTTTCATACCCACACTGAAATTGATTCTTAGGGAAAACGAGTAGCCCACACATGTGGGAAGAGTGGCATACTCAAGGATCGATCCATGGGTAGCTAGGTGACATCCAAGGTTACCAACCAACTAAGCAACCCCATCTTGTCAAGTAAAAATCATACTTGATTAGTGTCATGCCCCCAAAACCGGGATCCGATCTCGGGGATTCGAGTATGGGGAATATTTGTATTTTCCCCTCCCAGGATCCGCGTGTGTGAGGATGACAAAATTCACAACACATCTAAATATTTCGCGGAAGCTATACAAGACGTTACGACCCAGAATCCGTATCCATCGGGTTCCGTGTCGTACTCTATCTGTCAGCACAAGATTTTCACAGAAATGTTCAATTCAGCCTGGAGCTAATCATAATATCAAGACATACAGAGCTGACAGTAACAGGCTTATCATTACCCAAACATATTCAAGTTACAAATTAACAAGTGCATTAATTACAATTCCCAAGAAACAGGCTAACAAAAGCCGTAGACAAAAACAAGCTAGAACAAATACTACCCAATGGCGTAACGTAACTCCGGAGTCAAGCATGACGTCTACATGACATCGCTGACACAACAAGCCTGCGAAACTCGTGGCTCAACAGCCCTCTGCACACGAACTAGCTCAAAACAAGGACCTGCTATCTAGAGCACCAAAGTAAAAGAATATCAGACACGACGGTCTGGCAGGTGATCAATATAGGCAAGAGCATAAACAAAATAAAGTTTAAAGGAAACAATAGCTAAAACACTTTATCGAACTTGAAACAAGTTTACAAGGCTTAAAACAATGCATGAACGAGATACTTATCGAGAAATCACGAGTACATGCACGATATACGAAACAAGACATGAATACATATAATATCATGATTAGTAAATCCACAAAGAGCCCATCCTTTCTCTATCATACATGATGACAAGAGTAAGCACGCACGACAAGCACGACAAGCACGACAAGATAAACACGATCCCACGCCACACAAGGTAGACAGGGTGTCCGGCCGCGGAACCGGACCACGAACACGCACGATGTGTCATTCAAGACACGACTAGTCTGCAGACAGTCCACGTTGTTTAAGGACCCCCAGGTAGTGGATCAAGCTAAAAGGGCAGTCCAAGCTCAGTGGTACTCACTTATATCATGAATGCACAAAACACGGCAAAACTTATTCGAGAACACGTCAAAACAAGAGGGAAATCATTTAACAAGCACGTCACGACAAGGCTAGCAAAATAGCATTATATAAATGCTTACAAACTTAAGAAATGATTCCCTTTTTATTCTTGAAACACGATTCTTGAAACACGTCTTAAAACAAGCTTATTCTTGAAATTCGAACGAATGCGCGATGATGCATGAAGCATCAAAACAAGAGCTTTGGTTCTTGAAACAAATCTTTAAACAAACTTATACTTGAAATTCAAGGCGAGTACACGAGGATGTACGTAACATCAAAACAGAAGTTCAAACACGAAATCTATCAAGTTTAGGCTAAGACCATTCATTGACCCTTGTGGAGTTGAAACCCAAATGTCGGAGTTTTGACAAGGGTTGGTGCCCCAGAAGTTATAGTACATTTTGGAATTCCAAGTGCACAAAGTCAACCAAAAGGTCTAAAACCTAGTCTAGTTTTCCTTCTCGCAAAAGTCCTTCAAAACAGTCCTTTTTGTAACTGTCGGTCAACGCTCGGTTAACCGTCGGTTAACCGAGGTCGATCTGTCGGTCGACCGAAGGCTTGACCGACAGATCCCAGCCCAGAATTGCTGCTCTCTGGAATTCAAACCGACAGATCCTCGGTCAACCGACGTCGAACCGACGGATGACCCGACAAAAATGTTGCTCTCTGGAAATTGAACCGACAGGTCTCGGTTGGCTGTCGGTCGACCTATCGGTCAACCGACAGATGACCGACACCTGACCGACAGAACTCGGGCAGTGCATTTCTGTACAGATTTTTCACACTTCTTCCCTTCTTCACTCCCACATTTTTAACACCTGCACTCCCCAAGCCTACATGCTTTCCAAGGGATACATTTCTCACATTTTTAAAATATTCTATCCACAATTAAACCATTCATTCTATAACAAAGGCATCAAAGCATTTTCATGTACAAAATCATAAAACTTACAAGACTAAACATGATTCAAGAGCTTGAAAAATCAATGCTAACAAGACAAATGAAGAAGCCCAAAACTCATGACTTGAAAGAGCATGAACATGACTTGCATTATGAACTAAACATAGAAAACATGTCTTAATGAAAATATTGAAACCATAATGAAACATAAAACAATAAATATGAGAAATCCTATAAAGATCACTTGCCTTTGTCCAAATGCCAAGCAAATCTTTCACAAATCCAAATCAAAGAGTTGATCCACGAAATCTACACAAAAGCCCCAAAAGAAAGCACATAAAAATCACCATTTTTGTCACTACAAAGCCCCATTTCGAAAATGGGTTTGAAAACATAGAAAACAAGTTCTAAATGAACTAAAAGAACATCAAATGAAAAGAGGAACAAGAGCCCTAACCTTTAGCTAGCTGAACAAGATGGAAGGAGGTTGAAGATGATGAATAGTGTCGGGGATTTGGCTCAAAAACGGATCCAATCGAAGCTTGAGAAGAGAGGAAGAAAACCACGTTTTTAGATTTGCAAATGGAGCTTCCTAGCCATAGATCCAAGAGAAAGAAGCTTGGGGAAAAAGAGGGTTTTCTCTCCCAGCCCTAGGTCAAGAAGTTGCAGGAAAATGGAAATGGGGAGAGAAGAAGAAGAAGGCTTATATAGTGTCTGGAAGGTGAGTCCCAAAGCAGTAGAACTTGAAACGATTAAAACTTGGTCTTGTGGACCCCGGATGGAATCGACGAAGAAGAACAAAACGATCGTCGAAAAATCTAGTTTTCAAAAAGTATATTTTCCCCAATTTCTGAAATTTTCGAAATTCATGGACAGATTTAGTGAAAATTGTCATTTTTGCCCTTTTTCTCGAAAAACGCGATTTCTGAGTATTAAATCAAGATGGTCAAAACATGAAAGTTGTTTATAACAATAAAATGGGTCAAAAGGAATAAAATTTTGGAATTTTTAGGAACCAAGAATAAATTCTCACGAAAACACAATTTACAAGGGTCGGGTCAAAACAAAGTCAACGGTCTTTTAAAACTCTCCAAAGTTATGAAAACTCTGTTCAAACTCGAAAACAAAGTCAAATCAACTCTAATCTTATTTAAAAAGCTAAATCATGATTAAAACAATGCTAAACCCAAAAATTGAGGGTCGGGGTCTTACAATTAGCATTTAATCAAGCAAAATCTAACTTGAATATGTCCCAAGGCGTTCCATCAATATGATGTCCACACTATTGGTTTTTATATCAATGTTTTAACTAGTATTACAGTTCTATAATTAAGGGGTATCATTTTGTGAGTTATCCATTGTCCATGCCATTATTTTAATTAATTGGTGGGCCCATCTTATTTCAATTATTTAGTTGCCACTACATGGTCTCCATGACTTAGGTACCATGAACAATGTTTCGATCAATCTGAGGGACCTTTAATGCCAGTTTCTTTATTAAAAATTTTGAAATTTATGTTTGGTGGAAGTCTGGAAATTCCAAATGCTTGAATTTTTGGATGTTGTTGAATTGTGTCATTTCTAAATTTTTAGTTTCATTTTATATCAGGTTCCTAATTGATTTTCTAAGAATTTCATACATCTTGAATTCCATAAATCTCCTTTTTATGATAATGCATGACAACCCGTGACAAATCCAACTCCTTCAGAGTTCAAGGGCGCGCACTAACTCCCAATGAATTAGCATTCATCCAAATTTAGCACTAATCTAAATAAAAATCATTGTCAAATTAATCTTCATGAAAAATGTAATTTAAGAAACAATTGAAATTACAATGTGGGACCCACCTTTAGAAATTACAACATTGGACCCACATGGCATTTAGGAATTGCACAACATGGCCCACCTTTATAAAAATTATATCGTATGCCCACCTTTTGTAATTGTGAACATGGGACCTACCTTTAAGAATTACATTCATTGGTTCACCTTTGGAAATTATTGTGCATGGGACTTACCTTTAAAATCTACAAAATGAGATCCACCTTTCGGAATTTGAATATGGAGCCCACCTTTATGCTATGTTTGGGAGGGGAGGGGAGGGGAGGGGATGGAAAACTTGAGGGGGAAGGAAAATGAAGGGGAGGGGAGGGCAGGGGAGGGAAAATTAGTTTTACCTCCTCTTGTTTGGGAAGTCAAAAAGTAGGGGGAAGAAAAGTGAAAAAGTATAATTTTGTTTGTTTCTGAGGTTGAGAGAAAAAGACCATTTTACGTTTGCTTTTGCAAAAATTTTAATTGGACAAAAAGGGCAGTTTAGTAATTTCCCACAAATTCCCCTCTTTTGCCCTCATCTTCCCCTTGTTTTGGGGGAAATTTTTTGAGTGAGCCCCACACTCTTTTTCTCTCCATTTTCCCCCTCCCCCACTTTCCCTCCCCCCTTCCCAAACACCCTCATTTTTCATTTTCCCTCCATTTCCCCCCTTTTTTTTCCTCCCTCCATTTTACCCCCTTCCCAAACGGTACCTTAGAGATCATGTCACATGTACCATCTTTATAAATAACAATGTTGGACTCACCTTTAAAAATTATAACATGAAGCTCCTTTAGAAATCGTGATACTTGAGACCCCCCTTTAAAACTATTTTTTTGGAAACTATAATATGGGGCCCACCTTCAAAAATTTGAGTGCATTAGAGTTTCATTGGAATTCTTGGAATCCCAAAATTTATAAATGCTAATAAATTCTAGAGGATGCGGAATGATTTGCAAATGCGTCATTTGGAGCACTTGAGAATTCAGAAACTATTCAAGAAACATAAATCCCCCATAGGAGTTCCGGAATTTATAGACAATAATAATTTAAACCAGAGATTCCTGCAAATAAATAAGCCCTCAATTTATTTTTTTTATGATTGATTTTTATCCCTTTTTCAATTGGTGGCAGGACATGCTAATCAAGCCCACTATGATTTCACTAATAAGTAGTCCTAGAGTGACATCTATCAAAGCGTCGACTGCTCAAACTTTATATGGTTAGGAGATCCAAACCAAGATTTTATTTGTAGGTGCACCCCACTGTGTATCCATTATTAGCATCATGTGTTCCATCAAAGTGGGAAACTTTGTTTTGTTTTCGTCAGATGGAGGGCCATAACACCATTTTATAATCCGGATGGCGTAACATTTTCATCAAATGTGTGAGTTACATTGTGGTTAATTTCCATTATTACATGGGTTTATTCGGATTTTTCATATCAAGTAAGCACTTTGATGTAGAACATCATGCTGACCAACATAAGGCACGCTTTAGTTTGATTAAGCATTAGTTCAAATTTACTCTAGTCAAAATAATATACATAAGTAGATTGATCAAAACCTTATTAAAGAAATATTTGAAGTAGAAACTTTTCATAACCAACTTTTTATTGATTGTTTTTGGATTAGGCTAAGGTAAGCTCCATATGGCTCAACATGAAAAGTCAATCCCTTGGACTTTTCATCAGCATGGGATCATCATGCTTGCTGTGTTGCTGCAATTTGGTCCACTATACTATCTATCAGAACCCACTTTGCATAAACCTGGTTGTTGAAAACCAGTTCATTTTAAAAAATCAACGGCAACAAATGAAGGATATATATAGGAAGAAGTGAGTTACAACATAAGATCTTATACATCTTGTGCTCGTAGATCTTAAGAATGTGGCAGCATTAGTGGAGCACACATTTAATTAGTGAAGGCCTTTTACACTCTCATCCCCTATGGTCTAGCACTAGACCTAATTTCACTCTCACGAAATCTTTATCCACCATTGAATTAAATCTCAAAAAAGAAATCAATGGTTAAAAGACCACTAATTGTTAAAGTTATTAAATCAAAGGCTAGGATGACCTAATGGGACTAATTTTTTTTATTGATCCTTTGCATGTACCTCTTCCCTACTAAAAAGGTATCCAAATGGGCTCCACGAGTTGAACTCCAAACGAGCATTACGTAGTCTGCTCGTACAAGAACATTGGGGCCCCCGCCTCGGTAAAGTTTATATTTTTTATCATCTATTTTATTGCATTTCACATAAAAAGGTTGAAATATTTAATGGACTTGATTTTTTTAACTTGATAGATTTCAAGTGGGTCCCGCCGCATGGGCTCCACAAAACTTGCTATATCTAAGAACCAATTCGGAGGCTCCTGTGTGCAGGCCATAGAGGAGATCTTGTCCGTTGAAACAAGAGGGAGAGCGTCCAATTTGAAATCTAAAGCTCTAACGGCTACTTTTTATATTCTCTCAAAAAAATCTCTCTCTCTCTCTCTCTCTCTCTCTCTCTCTCTCTCAATTCCTTGTCTTCTACAATCGTTCATGGCCTCATCCAAGATCAATTCGGCACACGGAAACTCCCACAAGCTCTCGGATTTGCATAAGAAAGTGAGAATTGTAGGAAAAATCAGGGGTCTTCTTGAATCAGAGGCCAAATCCACTGATGGGTCTTCTTCTTCTTGGATTTCTGTTCAGAAATCGTCCGACTGTGTTACGATCTTATGCAAAGATCAAACATCCAGGTATTCTACTTACCAAACTAGTTACAGAATCTTGGTTTCTGTGTTTGGATTGAACCATTTTCACTTGAAATTTTCTAGAATCTTGTTTTTCCTTTTACATAACTTCGACTTTGATTTGGGTTTTTTTATTTCGGTCCTGCCTTCTTGGTCTTTTAGCTGAGAAACCCATTTTGGTTTAGAGGTGTAAAAATTCCTGTGAATTGTAATACTAGGAGAAAATGTCATGAGTGCCGCGGACAGGTCGCATTCGATAAAGAAGCTTTTAGGTCGTCGTCTTTTTCTTCTGCTTGTCTTGTTCTTTACTGGTATTTGAAATTTAGGGTATTGGTCATGTGGAAGAGAAGTTGCTTGTGTATCCCGTAAGCTATGGTTTTGGGTTGGGATGGAGAAGCCCTTTTTGCTTCACTGTCTTGAAGTCTCCTACTAATCAGATATCTGCTATAAACACGAGTAGCAATCTCTTTTAGAAGGAGATTCTAGTGGGCCTTTTGAGTTTTTTATGATGGAAGAAGTGCCTTTTTTTCACTCTAGACACTGGACAGCAAGAACCCTATGAGGCAGTTGTTTCTATGGATTTCTCCATGTATGACTGAAAATGTTTGTAGGTTTGTAAATTTTAATTCTAGATAAAAAGAGAAGGCAGTTGTTGCCTTCCATGAGATAGATGAGAAGATGAAAAATATAGCCCCAACTTACTTTTATCCACATTGTTCTTCAGAAGTGTCTTATTCTGGATTTCAGATGCCAAGATCAAATATTCACAATCCATCAGATAACTGACATGAGATGGATTAAAAGAAAATTACAGTCAATGATCAATATGCAATGGGACAGGATGAATCAATAGAATGGGTGGATATCTCAGTTAGATTTTGTCAATTACCCATCCAGAGTGAGGTCCACCAGATGAACAATCTAAATCAATTGAAAATAAGCTTCATCCTTTCAAAACTCTGACAAAGAAGTACAGCAACATGATTTGGATTTCGGCCTGCACACACACCTTAAATATTCTTTTCTAAAATGGTACATGCATTCATATATTTAAATTTAAGATTAAGAATACTCATTTTTTTCTTGCAGCAGTAGTAAAGACTACAAGCTAGATTACTGCTATGAACAACATCAGGACATACCCGAGATATTTTCTAGAGAGGTTAAGCCTCTTGTATCCAGAGTTTTTGATGGGTTCAATGCCACCGTTATTGCCTATGGGGCTCGAGGAAGCGGAAAGACGCATACAATTCAGGTGCCTTATTTTCTTCTTTGATTGCATGATGCTTTTTTTTTTTTTAACTTACTGATTTCTAATATTTTATCCTTAATGTTGTTGTATAGGGATCTTGTCAGAAGCCTGGGCTAGCAGCATTGGCAATGGCTGAAATTCTTTCAAGCTGCGAGGAAACTGGAAGAGTGGTGAGGATTTCTTGCTATGAAGTCTATCATGATCATGTTTATGATCTCTTGGAACGAAAAGAACAAGAAGTGTTAGTTTGGGAAGATAGAGGTCGAATTCAACTAAAGGGCCTTTCTCAGGTAATTTTTCATATATGCTATGTCCAATCCAATTTATTGTAGAAGCTCTTGGGGGTTGCACCTTGAGGCTCATCTTGAAGTGAGGCTTCCAGAATTACCTGGGACTCAAGTGTGAGGCATGGCTTGCATTGGTTCAATCATATCTTTTTACTTCATCATCTATGGATCACTCCCATTGGACGATCTTAAACGTTCCAACTTTTCTTCATTGTGGATAGTTAGAAAATCATTATCATCAAAGTCTCATCGTATCCATGTGGAGTCTTCTATTGTGGAACATTGGCTGTAAATGTTTACTTGTAGTTCCTTGGTGAATTCCAATCCTGGAGGCATAGGACTTAACCCATCCCATGTGGTTAACAGCTAGATTGCCATCGGTTGGTCCCTATCTTCAAGCAGTTATATAATCTGATTTTAGATTTTTGATGGCCATGAGGTTGCATTTACCGACTTACATTTTTATTCATTGTTTTACAGGTTCATGTGAAATCAATCTCTGAGTTTAACAGACTATATTTCAAGGAGTATGATCATCACAAACCTTCACAAAAGATTGTGAATGAAATTGTTCGGAGGAGCCACAAGGGTTTGATTATATATGTTTTCTCTCGTGACAAAGATTCCAACATTTCTGTTGTTGGAAAGCTGAATTTTGTTGATCTGGCAGGTTGTAATCCATAACCATGTTTTAAAGGCGCCTTCAGTATTTGACTTTTAATCTTGTTAACCAATTTTTATCTCCCACGTATTAAAAGCCATGCAATGGACCCACCTATGATACAATCAACCTGCTCATGCCACTCTATCCCCCGATAAATTGGCTCTATTTCAAAATTCCCTCAAATAGGAGTGCAACCATGTTGGATTTGATACCATTTAAAAAGATTATTTCTGTCAATGGAGTTAATCATCTATGTTGAAAAATCCATTGATGATTCACCCAAATAAAGTAAATTCTTTTACGGTGCTTATATATTCATGGTGTGTGATATGAGCAGCCTAGGTTCATGAATAGTGGGCCCTCTATCCTGCTTCTGAAAGAAGAGGAACGAACAGTCTCCACTTCTAAAAGTGGGAGAAAACCATATGGATTTTTTCATCCTTATTTTTTGTTTATTCATGTTTGGAATTTTTTTGTTTATTTGTATCAGGCTATGAGGACACTAAACGGATGAGTATTGACATCACTCAGCTTCCTGAGATCCCTAGGATTAACAAGTCATTGTATGCAGTAGAGAATGTTGTTCGTGCACTGAATGCAAACGAGCGCCATGTACCATTTCGAGACACCAAACTCACCCGCATGCTTCAAGATTCGATTGGTGGAGCAAGCCAAGCTTTGATGATAACTTGTTTGGTGAGTCATTTGGTTACTACAATATGTGAAAATTTTAAAATCCCTTGAATCTTATTCTCACTTACTATTTTGCGTCTGTATATTAGTATTATGGACAAAACATATGGTACTTAAGCATAGGTCATGATTCAATGCTCCAAGTTGTGATATGATGATGCCCACTTCTGTATCTGGTAGATTCTATCCTTTGTTTTACATCTCCATGTTGGTCGTTGAACATGGTCAGAATTGCCATTTACAAAGATTTTCTAGGCACAGTCCATCTTTGGTGGGCCCATCATATCAGTGTTTATTGAATCATTTACCTTGAATGAACATAAAAATTAAGGAGGCCCTAAGCTAGAGTATGCATTTGTCCTTGCAATGAAAGAACTTAAACTTCCCAGTCCATGTTGTTGCTCAATTGGTTAGGGACATGGCGTGGTGTCAAGTGTCTGTGGTGAGTTCGATTCTCTCTCCTAAAGCCAAAAAAAAAAAAAAAACATAGAATTCCTTGCATTCCTTGTTCATCAATAGCCTTTTTTTCCTTTAATGTAGAACCCCTTAGGGCCCGTTTGGAACTTTACTAATATAGTAAAAGTCAAGTAAAGCCTCCATTTTTCAGACAAGATGTCACATCAAAAGCACTTTAATTCAAAACTCCCTCCATCTTTTTTAAAAAAAGTCAAAAAGCAACCACCTTTATCCACTAAACTACAAAAAAAAACTCCACTTTCCCATACAAAAAGTCAAAAAGATTCCATAACAGACAACTAAAAACAAAATACCATCATAACCCACTTATATTTTATTCTTACTTCAAAATCAACTCTAATTCACTTGACTCTATTAGTAGAGTTGCCAAACCAGCCCTTATTGAAGAGTATTTATGCTGCCTCTACTAACGCCTCGAGGTTTTGGTAAGAATGGTTAGCTAAAGAAATTTAAGATGGTATCAGAGCCAACCAGTCGCGAGTTTGAATCCCAAGAAGAACCACTCGGTGTTAAAAAAATGCCTGCTACCAAAAGTGCGCCGACCGGGTTACACCCGAGGGAGATTGTTGAGGAGTGCGCTCCACCCGAGGGGGAGTATTGAAGAGTATTCATGCTGCCTCTACTAATGCCTCGAGGTTTTGGTAGGAATGGTTAGCGAAAGAAATTTAAGACCCCTATGGAGTATGGACCCATGGTTATATAATCCAGACTATAATGCAATGGACTCCCACCACAAGTAGAAATTACTAAGAAATTAGCTATGTTGGAAGATCTTATTCTTTCGAGTTTTGGTAATCTTTATTTTGCATTTCGACTGTAGCTATTTTCTTTCTTCATCTTCATTCTAACTGCTAGTCTAATGGTTGGAATGTCCATCCAAGGAGATTGTAAGCCATTCTACATGCATGGTGGGGTCCCTCATATTAGTGTTTAATGGATTGGATCATGTGCCTCATTTGTTCATTGTCAAGGCTATATCCATGTGTCGAAGAACATATATTCATTCACGTGCCTCATCAATTATATACTCTGCTTTTTCTTGAATGTAGAATCCAACTTTCTGTCAAGATTCAATTCATGTGATCAGTTGGGCTTCTCGGTCATTCCAAGCTGCCAATCTTACATGCCAAGATTCGGCTAAGAAAGCTAAGAGCAGTGCAAGGATAATGGGATTATCTTCCCCACCGGCCAGTAGAGCACAAAGTCTTTCTGCTTCCATGAAAAAACTTGATGGCTCCCTTTACTATTCCAGCGGAAAGAAAACCACTAATATGCCACATGGGATGAAGGAAAGGTGAGCTCATTGGTTCATGCTTTGTTTTACAGGGATGCCCTTGGACTTAGTAGCTGTGGGCCCCACATTTTCATATCTATTATAGGTGTCCTTTTGCAACCTTTCCAATGCATTAGTGATTCTCATGCTTTGGGGGCAAACCAACCAAATGACAAGTACGATGCCATGTCAGGTTTAGATTGAGCACCGTATAGGCTCAACTCAAACCCGACCCATTTTTTTGTCAGGTGAAAACTTTAAACCAAACCTAGTACACTTAAAGGGTCACAACCCAAACCCTCCTAACTAATAGGTTGGGTTTAGTTTGGGTTGGCAAATTAGAAATGTCAGCCTGAACCCAACCTAAAAATTAAATTGGTCAACCCGAGCTTAGAAATACCAGGCTGGATCAAATATTATTAACCTCTTGACAAGGGCTTCTGTTGATGGTAGTTCTATCACATGATTGAATACCTTGACCATGCTCATACATGCCAACGGATTAGTTGTTGTTTGTATTTTGATAAGAACATTTTTGTTTTGGTTGCTTGTGCAGGAATGTGCTCCCTGTTGTAAGACCTACCCTCAAATCTTCTCAGGTAACAGTTCAAGTTTGGACTTTGATCTCCACTCACCTTACATAAATTATTGCAATTCGTATGTAAGAAAATACTAGCACAATAACCCGTGCTTAGCACGGTATCTCCATGCATTTCAAAAAAAATAAGATTATGAAAGCACCTCCTTCCATAGAGCAAGCTGCATAAAATAGAAATAGGAAAATTATGGCACAAATGGAATAGAAGATATGGGGGGTAGAAGAGAGTCTTTACAGAAATGAAGAATTGAAAGAAGAAAGTTTTTACAGAAATGAAGAACTAAAACTTTAAAAGGTAAAGAGTAGACATCAGTGATTATTTGGTGGAAAGTAGAGGTTAGTGGTTTGGTGATAAAAAAAATAATAATAATTAAAAAAAAATCAGTGGGCAGTTATGAGATAAGTTGTGGAGAGAGAATGTGGAACATTTGAATAAAAAGATATAACCGTCAGTCAAAATTGTAACCACCAGTCAAAATTGAAGCCAAACCCCTTGGCTTTAATATATTATAATTGAAAGAAGAAAGTTTTTACAGAAATGAAGAACTAAAACTTTAAAAGGTAAAGAGTAGACATCAGTGATTATTTGGTGGAAAGTAGAGGTTAGTGGTTTGGTGATAAAAAAAATAATAATAATTAAAAAAAATCAGTGGGCAGTTATGAGATAAGTTGTGGAGAGAGAATGTGGAACATTTGAATAAAAAGATATAACCGTCAGTCAAAATTGAAGCCAAACCCCTTGGCTTTAATATATTATAATGCTTTAGTGGTTTTTTAAACTGCAAAACAGTCGCAACATTAAATTTTATTACTCAATTCCTTTATCTAGCTAGCCATTTTGAGTTTGATAAATAAATAAATAAAAGAAGAAGAAAATAATTAATTTTATATAGGCTTTTCCGTTTCAATTCCCATGTAGATTCCTTACTTTCTTGTTCATAGTGTATAAGTAGATCTTGTTGTCTTCTCCTGGTTGGAGCTTTTAAGTGAGGAGTTTTAGAGTAGAATTCTGCTAGGCAGCCCCAGAATGACAAGATAAGGCTCTATTGATGATAACCATCATGGTTAAGGCTCTATTGATAATAATAATGATTTAATTTGTTGATTCCCCTTTTAGTCCATTCCTGAATTACATCAAGGAAAGTTCCATATCAAATGCCACTCCTGTGATAGAACCTGCTGCATTGATTGACTCACTGTCATCAATTTGAGGGGTGGTATTAACGTGGGATTGGGGAAGACCTGTGATGACCAGCATATCTGTAACAATATTGGTACTAGTAGATATGTAAAATATATTTAGGATTAGGATGACGGCCCAATTAAGGACATATGATTGTAAGATACTTGTTTTAATTAGTGGAAGACATCTCTGTATGATTGAGCGACCGATCGCATTGAAAGGCACTCAATTTAAAGGCAATTCACTTTCTTCTCTAGTTCTTCTCTTGTCACATATGGACTATAATATGAAATCCTTGCTGATGCCCATAGTTAAAAATTCAAAGATGTCTAATCCTGTACAAAATTCTTGGCAGGAAAGTACCACATTAAGCACTGCCAAATCTATGGAAGTTCTTACAATGGAGGAGGTATTTTCCTTTTTATTTCTATGAAGGTTTAAGAATATGCAATAGTCTTTTAAGTGTAAAGTTCATTTTTTCAGCAAAGATGGACTCTCTTGAACTCAATGGAACTTTACATCAATATGATTTAAGATTCTATATAGGAAAGATTTTCTTAATACCTCTATAAAGCATCACTTACCAGAAGAAAAGATGTTTATATGGATCATTATTTTGTTTCTAGTGGTTCCCAACATTTTGTTGTTTACGACATTGCCTTTCTGGGTCCATTTAGATCACTGGCACCCTGAAACTATGGAACTCTAATTTTACAAGAATGCTTAGACATGGACTAGATGGTTAACATATACTTTTAAACTTCTAGTTCTAAGAATTAGTCTTACAATACATACTAGCCTAGGGTTCCTCTCACTTCGCTGTCTGGCTTAGAAATGGATGATTGTAACAACTTGACTAACAGTTCTGGTTCAATGCATAGATTTAGTGATTTGACTCATGGAACAGACTTAAATTCTGGACATGTTCATTTTTTATGAATGAGCCCCACCGAATTAGTGGCTAGGATCTATCACAAATGTTCTCTATTAGTATTGACATTTGCTTTTAGAAATGCTCGTACTTTTTGTGTACACTAAACTTGTGGTATGTTGATGGTCTGTGAGCTCTCCTTTTTTTAATCATGCAGGAAAGGTGCTTACAAAGTGTCACCAACACCAGAGAACCATTTACACCCAAGCAGGTATTTATCCATTTAGTCTTTGCAATGTTTATAGTAGTAACAGATTCCTGCAAGTTTATCACATTACTAACGCCTTGTTTTCTAGGATCTGTGCACACAAGATGATGTTGAATTCAACCGAAAGCCAATGACAGATCAAGAAGGTACAAGTGTACAGCACACTAACCAATCCATACATAACAGTAAATTTATCATAATCTAGCCATCTGTTCAGCCTTTTACAAGCTGTGTGTGAGCATATATTCCCTTTGGTGACAAAAAAAAAATGTTCATATGCTATGACCTAACAATCTGCTATGCCCTACAAGTTGTAAGCGTATTCCCTATGGTGACCAAAAAATGTTCATATGATGGTGGGCCTTGTGTAGATGTGAGATACCCAAACCAGTCATCTTGAACTCGTGATCATTCAGTTTTGCTCTCACTAAACCATACTTGTTGATAGGCTGCAGTTATCATTTTGGAAGCAACCAACCAATCAGATAGAAATAGGGATAAGACTTAAAGAGATTGTTTTCCATTGACCTAGTTGTAATATTTTTTTTAAACTGAATGTAGTTTGATTAAAAAAAATTATCTTCCTTTTCCAGGTAGGGAAATGGAGTATTCTCCTGCTGATTTGGAGAGATCACCGCCAATAAGTGCAAAATTAAGAGAAATAGCAAATGCATTGAAGGCCTTTTCTACTCCGATTCCATTGGGCATAAAAACACCAAACCCAGATAACATCAGAAACAACCATGTCTGCAAGAATTTAACAGAATCACTAACTCCTGGAGTTCCAGTTGATCTCAGAGTTGATGAATGGGAATCTGCAAAGGCCGGTACTCCAGGAGAGACATTTAAAACACACAGCTGTGGACTAAAGGTATTGCCTAAATCACTAAGTCCTCTCTGTTTTAATATCTGTATCATGTAGGATCAATTACCTTCGATAGGAAAGCATATGACTTATCTGCAAGATAGCCATTCAAATATTCCAAGAAAAGCTATATTCTTAGACCATTATTCTTTTATATCAATTTTCCAGGTTTCATGTCACTGACTCCAGTATTTTTCTTTTCCAATTTGACATCAGAAATCTCTGGTTCAGGAGTACCTGAAGTTTCTAAATTCAGCTAGCAAGTAAGCGATTCTGTACATTATGATAAGATAATTTTTAAGAACTAATTATCATTTAAAATTGCACGTAAATTCTTGTACCTGCTTCCATGAAAAATAAAGAACAGAATTAGGTGGGATACTGGGATGCTGTTTTTCATTTTTTTTTATTCGTGCCCGAATCAGCTTAGGCATTATATGGCAGAAAATGCGGAATTTTCTTTTCCAATCAAATCTGGTTTCCAGTTTTCTCACCACCCATAAAACACTTGGAGATTTCAGGTCTGGGCACTTACATAGCTCTACTGCCATCCCAGCATTGCTTAAGCATTAGTAATTTCTTTGGAGTTGTTTTTGTTCTTACTGTGGCAAATTAATTAACAAGTTTTGGTAGATCTAATTTTTTTCTTTTTTTTTATTTTATTTCTATGATCACAGGGAAGAATTGAAAGAAATAAAGGTAAGCTCAAAGCTATCATGGCAAAGGTCTTTATTCTGGATAGTGGGTCTCCAACTAACCTCAAGAGGAGTGCAATTGTTGGAATGAATGTTTTAGAATCAACAATTTTGGTAGTTGTATGGTGAATGATTGGGATCACCTAATCAGGGTGGGGGTGGGGGTGGGGGTGGGGGGCTGCATGTCCAAAGATCATTTGCTGAGTCAATTCTAATTCTTTAATCTGCTCATCTTTGGCATCCTGACTCATTTCAACACCTTTGATCAATGTACCTCTACAGGGTATAGGAGAGAAGAGAGCCAACTACATTCTTGAATTTCGTGAAGAATCTCCTGAACCCTTTAAAAATGTAATAACATTCAGGTTTTCCTTTGATTCTATGAGTAATTTTGTTATTTAGAGAGAGAACTTTAGCTCCTATCTTTTAAAGGAAGTCTGACTAGAAATGACATGTATTTTTGTTGGCTTTGCAGCTCGAAGATTTGAAAGAAATAGGCCTCTCTTCCAAGCAGGTAATTTCTTTTATGTGGTGATAAATTTCTGGACAATCATTTAATAAATACTGATTGTGGAAGTTCAAAACTATTAATTAATCACCGATTTTTTATGATCATAGTTGGAGAACATTTGCTCGCTTAGTTTTTTCACCATCTGAGTTGAGGTTGTTGATACACTTAATTCATCCATCAAGAAGCTGCAAACATGCAACAGCTCTATCCAATTTGATTCACCATAAAGTTCTCATCATGCTCTCTTAATTCAGGCACCCTGGAATTGCTTGATGAGGAAATATTGGACAAGAAAAATCAGGATGGTTTCTCTTTAGTAGGATGAAAACCTCAAGAAACATTAGGCACATCTTTAACAGTTAACTTTTGGCAATAACTGGGCAACAACCAATTCGTTCCATTAAATTATAAGGATTAACATTTTCTACTTCATCAAGTATTATTTTCGGTTTGAGCCTTTAGGCTTCAACAGTGCAGTGATGGACTTATCTTTTTGCTTTCTCTGCAGATAAATGGTATTATGAGACAAATAGCTGGGCAGCTTTTCAATTAAAAGGAGGGTTCATTATGCAGCAGCCCATACGTGGATTGCTGCTGAGACCTATCTGTTGTTTACTATATACAGATCAATGATCTTGGGAGGAGAAGTAGCTGAAGAATGTTTACTTTAAGGCAACATTGAGTTGTATACATATTTTCCTTCATGATTAAGATTAAAGACTGAGATAGTGTGTTTCTCTTCCTTTGTGTTGAATTGTAAACCGATCATTACTTTGGCTGACCTTTAATATTAAAATGTAACCACCTCTTGTTTTGTTCCTCTCAAATCCAAGAATATGTTGTGCATTTTTTGAGAAGACCAGTTCAACACCGCCCCCAAAAACCAACTAGGATGTGCATAGTATTAAAAGCTTATAAAGGAAAGGTCATACACCACCAGACACCAGGCATGATAACTGCAAGCTATTATGAGTATGTTCTAATATGCATAGAGATAAAAGCTTATAAAGGAAAGGTCATACACCACCACACACCAAGCATGATAACTGCAAGCTATTATGAGTATGTTCTAATATGCATAGAGATAATTCATTACAGCCAAAATCAAAATGCTGTAATGGTCTGTTTAGAACTACTATTAGAAATAGAACAATAATCCTGAAATAGGCATGAAAACTGGGCCGTGCCGGTGGCGGCCCAGCCGTGCCGTGCCCAAGTAAGCACGGCCCAAGGCACAGATTTTTCCGAGCCGTGCTGGCCCCGGCCCACATGCATCTTCTAAATGTTTTTAATTTAAAAAAAAAATTATATAAATTGAAAGAGAAATCATGGACTTTTTAGGGGTTCTTAACTTGAATTAAAAAGTTGAGACTATTCAAATAAATGCATAAACATTGATTCTAATTCACAAATGAATAATAAATATTTAATTATTTTAAAATTTAAATTTTATTTAAACAAGAAAATTAAGTTTTTATATATATGGACCATGCCGTGTCGTGCCTCGACAGGAAATTACCAGACCGGGCATGGCCTAGGCACCGTTTTTTCCGTGGTTGGCCGTGTCGTGCGTGGTGGCCCAGCCCATTTTTCATGCCTATCCTGATAGGCCGAGCTCGATCCTACTCCTTTTTTTCTGGAACCCATTGCTCTTTAAAATTTGCACCAGCTGCATGTAAATATCTGTGAAGTTGAGGGACTTCTGTTAAAGATATTGGGAGATCAGAGAGATTATGATAGAGATATAAGGAGAGAGATGTTGGGAAAGTTGAATTCTGCTTACTGTAAGTTTCTTCATCTGTTATTCCTTTAATAAATTGGGATTTAACAAGCTACGGCAAATTCATCACAACAGTCTCTTTCAATGTTTACACCTTCATCTTTGCCGATATATTTGCATTGTTATTGCCATTGCACCTGCAAAATTGAGCTTTCTACTTGAAATTGTGTGTCCGAATTCTGATCCCATCTCAAGAACCATATAAATTTCCATGTTAACTGTTTTTCATGCGGTATGTTTTCAATAATTGATAAGGCACATTGCCTTCTAAAATGATATCATCAGTGTCTGACTTAGCCATTGTTATAGGCCGGTTATGTTTCCTTCTGTCATGAGGTTAGATCCACCTACTCCATTAGCCAAACAAGAGTTTGATAGGTTGCTCCCTTGGGTTCGTGTGCATAATTGGGGAGTGTTTTTTGTTTTGGGGTTGGGGGTGATGCATCTTCCCCATCCTCTCATATTTTGTTCTTTTTGTGGCCTTTGTTTCTCCATTTTTAGCCCCCAATAACAAATAAATATAATTATTTTGTAGCCCCCACCTTAAAAAAGTGGATAAACAATCGATCCAAATGGACCATCTGGTGGGCACCAAGTCACCCAAGGTGCAAACCCGATGACATGTACGTAAACGGTCAAATGTAATTCTGGAAACCAGTTTCTTTCTCCTTTGCAGTTTCCTCTGGCTGACTCCCCCAGGCATCAGTTGATTCAATTCACGTATGTTGGTCTTCAGCATCAGTTTCAGATCAATGATCTTTCTCGTCAAGTCATTCTCTCTCCAGACCAAATCCCACAACATGGTCAACACACTCATGGTTGCATGGTGTTGGCACTTCAGTTTCACACACATGCTTAGGAATGGAAAACTGGGTACACAAAAGTGGAAAGTATCTCCCCTGACCAGTAGTCTCAATATCGCTAAAAAAAATTAAATAAAATAAACCTGCAATATCAGCTCCCTGCATCTGATAGCTTTGGCAATCTGAAAAGAAACAGGTTTTCATTGCTGCTTCATACAGTTCTGCTTGCCTGACCTATTTGTATGCAACTGCATCTGTGGTGAGGCTCAATACTGTTGATCTGATAATTGTCAGATTTAAAATTCTGGTTTGACCACCTATCAAAGAAGCAAGCCACACATATAGATAGTAAAGAGTATAATTCAATATGATATATCTCATAATTTTTTATACGATCATTACTACAAGTCGACCATGAAGAGGTAAAGGGTTAAGAAGATGAAAATAAGGGATATTTCTCAACCACAAGCTAATAATAATACACCACTTCCCATACATATATGAGATCAACAAAACCACACACACAGAGACAGAGCAAAATGACCATGGCTATGCTTCGTACACAGTACACATACATACAACACGTATGCATGACAAACAATTGAGAGAGAGAGAGAGAGAGCAAAATAACCAAGGCTATGCATCGTACACAGTACACATACATACAACACGTATGCATGACAAACAATTGAGATTAGAGAGCATGGTGAAATAAAGATTAGCCCAAAACATCTACAGACCACATTCTTGAGACATTTACCCATCTCAAAACAGGTAAAAATAAACATCTCTATATATACAACAACCTCCAAACTGCACCGGAAAAGGGTGCAGAGACATGAGGGTATTCCAAGGGTTAGTTGCCGACCAGGCCTCGCGGGGCCGTGGGACGGCCAAGGAATGGATTGAGCTCATGACGCGCAAATGTTCCGCTTTAAGAACCACCCCGAGAAAGAATCTTCCCACAGTTCCTCACTCTGAAAAGAACTCAAATTCCAGCAGTGTAGAAATCTTATCTGTTGTGAAAGGGAGGAGCCACCACTGCCACCATAATCCAATAATGAACATGAAAAGTAGAAATCAGCTATCATCATCCACAGTCCCAATGTATGTAAGATCTGTTCTTCTAACCCTAATGGCCCCTTTGAGCCAGCTGCAGGCCTTCAGATTAGCATGGTCATTTCCAACACTGACATTGCTGTTGCCAGAAACAGGCACAGACCCTGTCCCATCTTCCAACAGCATCCACGGATCAATTTCCACATCTGGGTCCTGGGACTGCAGTGGCCTGCTTTTTGCAGACACGTTTGAAGAAGTTCGGGCAGAAGGGACAGGACTTCTTTGGGGTGGGTTGGAATTTCCTGCCTGGAACCCAGGAGATGGCAAGCTGGATTGCATTGAGGCGAGAGCTGCAGAGGATAACAGGGGCGGCTGGCATGAGATGGAGGGCGGCAGGGACGGGGGAAGCACTGGGATGGCAGCTTGCAGTCGCCGCCGGATTGCTGTAGGCAACTGCATGCGATCCAAGTCGGTCTGCAGAAAATGAAAATGAGATATCACAAGTATAACGGGTGTGGAATAACAGAATCCCTCACCTAAGCAAATGCCATGCATTTCTGACTAGCACAGTTCTGAACAATGGGTTACATTTCACCATCACACAACAAAAAAACCAACATTTAGGATCGGAGGATCCTGACCCATCAGATCTTAGGACAATTTTCCCGAGTTATTAAAGTGATTGTTACATATAGTGAGTATGCTTAGATCCTAACCCTTCAGGTCTTAGGACAATTTTCTTCAGTTGTTGAAGTAATTAAGCTTAAGATCTTTATATCTTGGATATTTTCAGCCATCCATCGTCCAAAAACACAATGGCAGAGACCAATGGTCTAAATCCTACATGTAGCAGAAGTTGAGCCCAATGAACCATATATATCCGAGGCTCAGGGCTGTTAAATTCCTTGACGGAAATATCCGTATTCAGAATGAACAGAGGTGCTGTAGTCGAGAGCCCGCTAACAACAGAATGGAGAAACATAGTGGTAGAGAAAACCCAAAGTAGAACAATCCAACTTTTTCCTTCAGTGGCAAAGTTGCTATTCATGTTTCTTATCACAAAAAGTCCTCTTCCTTGTGTTAAATTTTTTTTTTAATTTGGTGCTGAGGAGAGAGGAGAAGGGGGAAGGGGAGAATAGGACCAATTCTCTCCTTGGAAGATAAGAAAACAAGAGAAAGTGGGCTCCCACCTCCCTCTCAAATAAAACATCAAGGGCATTACAACAAAAATATCAGGGAAATGAGTTGTCCTTTCCAATTCTCCCATCCCCACCCACAATCTTAAGCAGTCATGGCCCTGCTTTTGTAGGCCCACACATCCCTTGAGGTGGTTATTTCATGAAAAACAAGAGTCAGCTGCAAGTTTTCACATAGCCAATTGAAAAGTGCAGCTACAACTCTACAGCTTGTGTCTAAGTTCAATGACATAAATTAAAACACATTGGACAACCAATACGGCATCAGAATCAGCCGAACATGTACAGAAATGAGATCCTCATCCGAGAACACATTTGGTTAGATTTCCTTGTAAACCCCCTGTAGTTCTTGCATTCATTTTATTGTTTTTATTTTTTATTTTTATTTTTTTGGCTACGTTGGACTACTAGTGGGAACACTAGTGTGAGACCTACACCACCAGGGACTTTGCCACTGGATTTTAAGGCATTAAGTAAAACTAACCACAACTAACCTGCAAACTCTCTGCTGCCTCGCGTTCGAACACGGAAAAATCCCGAGGAGATTTGACGGTTGACTTGGAGGTAGACTTGGGCTTCAGCCAACTTGGCTTGCAACTGCTCAGCAATCCATGCAAGACACACAAAAACCAATCAAAAAGGCTGTCACCTGAGAGATCTAGAGGTGTCGCAACTGACGCATCAATCAGAGGCTCCACTTCCCTCCTAGACAGAGAATTTCTCAGCACAGGAAAGAAGGAATGATCTGCATCCTCATGCACCACCCTTGTTCCAAGGAGTCGAAGTAAAACTGAGGCCAGCATATGCCTCATGTTTCGGCTTGATGGTTCCCTGAAAAGGCCAAACTGAGACTTCATTAAACTAAAAGAGAATTCACTAGGCGGCTTTTTTTGAAAATTAGGTATAATTCCACATGGTAAATATTTTTTTTTTTATAATGACAAATTTCTATTTTGTTCACCCAAAAACGAAAAAATATCAAAGCCGACAAATGCTACACTACACAATTCAAAAATATAATAACAATTCATCAAAAACACCAACCCCACTCCATTCTCTCCAGAACCTCCTAAGCTCCAAAATTAACACACCATCCACACAATAAATAGACCGTTGTTAATATTCACAGAATCAATTCGTATCTTGGTCCCATCCACATTAAGTCAACCACCAATCCATGAAAAACAGAATAAAAATTGACTGCTTGCATGATCAGATGATAAAGCAGAAGCCAAATTCTCTGCTCATCTCATAACTCTATGGTCCAAAAAAAAAAAAAAAAATTTAAAAAAAAAACTCACGGTCAAGCATTAAGAGATAAAAAGGAAACAGGGGCTTAAAAAACTGTCAATAATAATACATACGAAAATCCATGTGATCATAAATGCCACCAAGAATTAGGGATGACAATGGGGCGGGGTGGGTTCAAGTTTAGGTAGACCCGAACCTGGCTCGAATGGAATTTGTACTGCCCGATGCCCGCCCCATGACAGTCACAGATCGGGTCGGGTTTTTCAGTAGTTAATTTATTTTTATTTTATTTTTTTGAAAAATGTGAAAAAGTAAATGTAGTTGCCATTTAGCAGAGAATTGAACCCATGACGTCTAGAAAAATGTCACCCCTTACGACCACCTACAATAATGAAGTTTATCATACTTAACCTTAGTAATTTATAAAGTGAAGACATGAGGCGGGGTGGGTTAGACACACTCAAAACCCAAACCCTCCCCAACCTGACTCTGGTTATTGTATGGAATGCATACAAAGACACTACCAAACCCGCCCCTAATGGGAGTGGGTCATGGCAACCCATTGCCATCCCTACCAAAAAATTAAAGTAAGAGTGTCAGAGGTGTTAAGAGGACCAGAAGAATGATATGAATCACCAAAATACACACTGATTACCGGCAAGCCAGAAACACCCAGAGTTAGCAGAGGGAAGAATTTCATATAATTGATATAATGAAAGAAACACTCTTCACCATGTCTTCAGTGGTCCAGATCACTAAAATACGCTCCATGTTACAATTCAAGGTGTTAAGATACTATTAGAAACATCAGACGGATTGAAATTTTACCGTCTCCCCTTTTCCAATTAATGGATAAAGGGTTCAAAACTCAAAAAGGAAATAATAAACAGTTTTTATGGCACTTTCCAGTAAAAAACACAAGCACATAAACAACCATTAACCATATCCAGAATACCAGCAACATGCACCTAACTCTTAAAGAAATCCGGTATGTCATGATATGGGTTTGAATATAGCATATTCAAATGCCACACGCGCTAAATAGTGGATTAAAAGTGTATAATTAATTGGGAAAAGAGTCATTGTGTCTTTCGAGCAAACAAATAAACAAGCATGAGCACATGCAGTATATAAAACATGGACATAAAGATAAAACTAATTGCTTGGTATCTCCAAAGAGAGCAGACCCCTAGATAAGCAAGAAATCATTATCATCATCTTCGGCTTATCCCATCAACCAAGGGTGGACACTATAAAAACAAATCAATCACAAAATAAAGATAAAATAGAATAAAATAAAATCTCTATGAAAAAAACATCAGAAATGTTGTTACCTATCAGCATAAATGACTGGAAGCAGTCTCAGAATGAACTGCAACCGCAACCACATTGAAGCCCTCAATGCTGCTGAAGAAGGTGGAGCAGAATCAGCGACGCCAGTTGGTCGCCTACTCAATCCAGGACTTCCACCTCTTATCCCTTTACGAGTGCTGTTTTTTATTGCAGCACCTTCTACACCAGATGGTGCTGGACCAGCCTGCTTAGTCGCACCACGGGTAAGTGTACTGATTTGCTGCTCAATAGTATTCATCTGTTTGATCAACTCACTGGCAAATGTATTTCGAGACTCATTGGAGCTCTGGTCCATACAAGGAAGAACTAATTCTGCAAGAGCTTTCTCAGTAACATATAGCTTGCTCGAGCTAAAGCATTCGACATCAAACATTTGAGCAGTTGATCTTCCTAACCTTTTGACGTCTGTGCCTTCTTCTACAACTTCCCCTTCTTCAAGTGATGTTGCTTCCAACTTCCTCTTCTCACCTCTGTGGGCAGACTGGTCTGCAACAGAACTGGACCAACCCCAAGGCTTCCAAAACTGGACTTTAGTTGAAAAACCTCCTTGTTGAGCAACATTAGTAAGCCGTTGCCTAATGGATTTGCGACCCAATAGTACATCAGACCCTGCTAAAAACCATTTTGCATTCAACAGCAAAGATTCCTCAAACAACCTTCCAAACAGATGTATAACTTCTGAATATAGAGGAGCAGCATCGGGTCTCACAGGTAACCTTGTCAGAACAATTTTGGTAAAATTGTTTTCACATTCACAAAGTTCAGCATTTTCAGCATTTGGTGACAGAGATCGAACAGCCTCCACTAAAGACATGTTATGGTTCTCAATTTTCTCAATAAGAACTCGCTCATTCAAGAGAAGCCTCAGTTCAATCCACTGCCAATGAAATTTTGCAAGTTGAAGACTATCCAAAACATGTACAAGCTGATCACGAGGCTTCTCATTTTCAGCATATACCTTAGAGTCACCATGCCCAGGGACCCAAGCCCCGTCATCCTGCATGAGTGGAAACTGTGGCAACCTACAATCAAGGATGGCATTCAAAAAGAGCCTGGCTCGAAGAGGAACAAAAGCTGTAGTTTTTAAATTTTTGTCTGGGCTATGCAATTCACGCATGGCTGCAAACTCAGAATCACCAACATCTGAAACTAGAAGATCATATAAAGTATGGCTGTCTCGTAGACATACATCACGAAATGGCTGGTGTCGTATTATAGCTGATGATAAGGATTGGTACATTTGGATGTCTTCACGGTTTGCTGTGTTGTTGAAGTAAGACCTCCAAATCACCATAGTAAAGATTGAATAGGCCGGAGGAAGCACCAAATTAAGAGGAAGCATCCGCTGCATCCTCGAAAGAGCCAAGACGTAAGTTTCACCAAGGAGCTCCACAACTAATCCATCAGAAACAGTTCTGCAATCACCAACAAGCAACCTAAACCAGTGCAGACAAACTTCAATTCCATTCTCAGACTTAAAAGCACCAATTGAACGAGAAATCCCATTTGAACTGGATCTCATACCCCTTATAAACTGCAGAATGTCCAAACCTTCCTTTAATCTGAAGACAGTAATCATCCTCTCCAAGCTAGCAACACCATGAACAACAGCTCCAATTACAACAGCAGAAACAGCAGCTGCAGCTTTTGCAGCCCTTCCAATAACTATCTTAGCAGGACTATTCAAAATTTCATTCGACATGTTTGCACTGGAATCATGGGTCTCGGGAGAGAGTTGAAATTGACTGCGAGGTGCCTTCCCAGAAGTAAAGGCAGAAACAGCAGAAGAAGCTTCTGTTGCCAGAGCTACCTCAAATACCCTGCTCTGACGCTCTCCAAGAGCTTCCTTAAGTAAGCAAAGGGAGTTTATGTGAATGCGCACAACATGTCGAGCACAACCCAATGGACTTGTAGTTGGAGGATAGCTACCTGCTGCAAAATCTAGCAAATTTGCAACCACTGGGCCCACATTACCAACGATTGCAGAAATGGCAGAAGCCACCACAGAAGGATCCCACTCTTGCGCTGCACCACCATTCTGCCTAACACAGTCTAATACAATCTGATGTGCTATTTGGAATGCATCATCCCGTTTTTCTATGCCACAAGATCCTTTTGGAGCCGTAGCTACAAATAGTTTTCTTTCTTTTCCACAAAAATAGTGCACAGCTTCCTCCACATGTTTTTGCACTCTCTCTTTCATGGTTGGCGCTGTCCTTGTCCGTGCAGTAATCCTCTGGCGGAAATAATCATCCACATCTTCCACTCCTGCTGCTACACCAACAAGTGAAAATCCTAATTCACTGTCCAATGGCCTCCCAGTTTCAAGTTCAGAAAGAAGTCTCTGATCACAGGATGATTTAAAACTCTTCTCCCATTTTGCTACACTAGCTACACTACCAAATTTCTTCAACAAATGCCGACCATAAATAAAGGCTGTTGAAAGAGATGCCCTTCCATTGGATATCATGACTGCCAAAGCTCGAAGCATGGCAGCCGAGAGAGCCTCAGGTAAAAGATCAGCTGCTATCAGTATATTCTCATACCTAAGACAAACAGAATGTTAGAGAAAAGAAAAAAATGATTAAAATAAATTGAGTATGACAAATAGGGTTATAAATTGGTAATAAGCCACAAGATTTTGTCCAAAATCATAGCAAATGCAATTCTCGTCAAAAGTTAAAGATGTGCAGAAAACACATACCCCAGAGATAATACTGTATTCATGTTGCAAGAAGAAATACAATGGTGGAAAAACTTTTGAGACATTAAACAATAGTTTCCAGATTATTACAACAATGACTAATGCAGCATGGGATCTTAGAGCTATTCATAAACTACAAGCAATTGTATAGGCTTTACAACAGCACAAGAAGTAGGTTTTACACCAATATATATTTTTCTGAAAGCACTACAGGCCAATCGCTCCTCATTCCAACCAGGCTCAAACCTACCAAACTCCCTGTAGAGAACTTTTGATGTCCTTAACAGTGGAGGTAGCAGCCTGGGACTTTTTGCAATTCCTGATTTTAGTATAACTAAACTTACGAAAAATAACACTTTCAGTAACTTAGATTAATCAAACGCTTAGCAGTAAAAGAGAGATATACTGAAAGTACTTACTAAAAATAACACTTACTAGTAAAGAACCTTTAGACAAAAGATAAAAGCCAAATCCTATCAAAAATCAATCTTCATGCTCGGATTCATGAAAAATAGGGTAGCTCCATGCAAGATCCTCCAACTACAATCTTAGCATAAGTAGTTCCCCTTGCCAGAGTACTCAAGTGTTATTAATTTTTTATACTTTCTTTATTCGAAGTATCATACTATATTCTCTTATTTATTTATTTTTTTTTCCAAATCGTAACAAAAATCAATCTTCAGGCTCAGTTTCATGAAAAATAAGGTAGCTCCATACAAGATCCTCCAATTAGAATATTTGCACAAGTAGTTTCCCCCTTGCCAGAGTAATTAGTGTTATTTTTATAACTTTTTCTTTATTCTGAGTATGATACTATATTCTCTTATTTATTTATTTTCTTTACTGTATTTATTTTCATAATTAATTTCTGACTCATTGAAATACCCAAGGGTGGTTAAAATGTTGGAGTATCGTACGGTATTCTTTTATTTGTTTTTTGATAAGTCCACACTCCACATAATTGCACTTTATTTTCATCATTTCATGTAGAATTATGGACTTATTTAGGTTACATTCATTGAATTTCATAAAATCATGCATCATGATGTTCAAAGTGCATTTCATGTGAAAATTGGTTTACAATAAAAAAATTGCATGAATTTCTTAAAATTATTCTTTTGGATTATCAGATTATCCTTTTGAATAAATTTTAATTGACACGTAAAGTCACGTATTTTTGTTGCACTGTTGAATTGTACACGAAAAACTGAGTCAAAAGGTGTACTTGCATGCATTCACATGTGTCCAGACGGGTCCAATGCATTGCATGATAGCTTTCTACACAAAATTATTCTGTTTAGTACAATTAATTTCTTTTTATAGGAAAATTTCAAGAGGGGACCGACATGAGGAGAAGTTCAAGACGAAATCCAAGAGAAAAGAAGAGAGAAGAAAAAAAATGAAGAAATTAAATAAGACCCGTGCGGGGTCAGGGGTCCACCTTGGGCGTAAATCCCAAGGTGGCACGCACATGTGGGGTCCACACTCCCTTTTGTTGCAAATTTATGCACTTTCGTAATTTTTAGGAAATTCAAGTTTGAAATTTGAAATTCAAATTTGAAGTGGAGTGTCCACGATTGGAAGGAACTTAAGAGTCCAAGAAAGCTACGAAGGAAAGGAAGAAAAGAAAGAAGAGAAGCCAAGCTCAGATGGGACACCCATGGGGGACCCACCAGCCCCTCGCACGCCCCAAGTGGGGCCCAATTATGATTCAAAAAGTCAAATCCTTCCCCTTTGAAGAAAATTCAATTGGAGAAGGGGCCCATGGTGGAAAATTTCCAAACAAGCAACAATGGGACACAAAACTAGAAAGTTCTTGCACAACATTGAATCAAGTAAGGAAAAACTTACTAAATCCCTCAAAAATCTTCCTGTTTCTCTCTAAAACCTTCCTTATTTCATTCAAACTTGGAGGCTACACAAGAGACCTTTCTTAATCTCTCAATCATAGCTTGGAATCCTAGCAAACAAAAACTAGACAAGAGAAGAAAGCCGCAAACAAACCCCCCCCCCCCCTCCCCCCCCCGGGGCTCTCCCTCTCTCCCCTTAAGACTTCATAGAGGGAATATGACGATGGAGGGGTGATTCTCGAAATTGTAATTCAAGGAGGAAGGTGAAGTTGTAATTCTTTGATTAATTCTATGAATGGACATATTCAGTAAAAGGTGTGGTTTTCTACGTTTGTTAATTTATTTGCATTGTCTATGTTTCTTAATTCATCCTTATGGGAGGGACTGAATTAAGCCATACGTATTTTTAAAGCTTGGAAAACAATGGATCCGAAACCTTGAATTACAATTCCATTATAATCTGATTTTTTATTTTAGTTTCTGATTTTTTATTTATTTCCATCAATTGGTTTGTTTAATGATGTTTTCTATGCTTGCATCTTACTAGTTTAGGTTTTTAGCTTAGGAATATTTTTAATTGGTTGTAAACATTGTAATTGATTTTAACTTTCAGATTAGTTGGCTACTTGGTTGGTTGTGTAGTTTTCCTAGGTTAGTTTTAGATTTTTCTAGGACAAGTACAAACTAGTTGCATTCTGCTCCCTGTGGATCGACCACATACTCATCGGGTTATTAGTACATCGTGACCCTACACTTGGGCTTAGTGGTCATTTTTCTTTTATGGTATTTTTCCATCTCTGTCCCTTGCGTAAATCTTAAGGGCAGCACTTATCGTAATTCTAAAGGCAGAACTCAAGTTGACGGAACATGTGAATCCCATGACGGGTCTCAACTTCCAAAAAAATAAAAATAAAACCCCCGCGACTTCAACACGGTGTCAAACATGTGAATATGTCCTTTCCGAATCATTCGCTTCTTTCTTTCTATTCCCTTCACTTTGCCTGCTCCCTCATTTGTCCTTTCCGAATCATTCTCTTCTTTCTTTCTATTCCCTTCACTTTGCCTAGTCCCTTTTCCTTTCTTCCTATCTTCTCTTCCTTCTTTTCTTTTTCTTCAGGCTGTATTTGCATTGCCATACAACCTTGCCAACCAGGTCAGAGAACGTGTCAGAGGTTGGCATCCATGTTGACATGCCATTGGTGAATCCAACAGCAGTCTCGACATGGTGGATCAGATTTCTGGATACAGTGAATCAGATTGCAGTTAGTAATATCTGAGTTTAGGTCGAGGATGTATTTCTCCAGGTATGGACTGGCTGTTGTGATTATCAAGACTCCACAAGTCAAATAGATCAAGCTACAGTTTCCATGTTGATTGGTTAATGAAGATTGTGAGTTTAGGTTAGGGCTGAGTCATCAAGTATAGTTTCTTCCAGTGAATCACATAATCGGGATCCCAATGATCACACAAATCAGACATGCAACAACCATTGAACGGCAGTAGTTTCCTTCAATGGCCAATGGTCATTCGAGTGAGGGTGGTATATCTAAATTGCGATATGTACATGGACCGTCAAGGAGTCAAAAAGCGGTTGCGCCAAAGAGAGAGTCCAACAGTATGTTTACCACATCATTGATGCCAACTTGCATGGAACCGGTAAAGTGTAGATGTTTTATCCACTGAAAAGGAGGTTGGTTTGTGAAAATACTCCGTGATTATAGGAAAGGGTGAGCTTATTTTATCAATGAATGAGTACAAAAAGAATGCTGAAGAAAATTTTTGACTGATCAGTTGTTCGATTTCCTCGCTAGTATAAACCTGAAATTCAAAAACTGTTGGAGCTAAAATCTTGGGAAATGCTGCACTACCATCATGGTTTTAAAACCAAGACTCGGCAGGTTCAGAGCCGTGTCACCTACTAGGCCAAGTCCTATGGTTATTGGGCTGATCAGTTGTTCGATTTCCTCGCTAGTATAAACCTGAAATTCAAAAACTGTTGGAGCTAAAATCTTGGGAAATGCTGCACTACCATCATGGTTTTAAAACCAAGACTCGGCAGGTTCAGAGCCGTGTCACCTACTAGGCCAAGTCCTATGGTTATTGGGCCTAAATACACATAATTCATTATATATATATATATATTATTGGAAGAAGGTTAGGGACTCTTAGGGAAATTTTCCACTAATTCTAGAAGATTAAAACCGCTTTTCATAAAAGATCCAAGCATTTGAAGATCTGTGGTACTATTCATCTGACTGAATAACATAAATATGTGGGGTACAACTCAAATGCCTTATAACAAGTCTTAAAATTATAGTTTCATAGAACTATAATTTGTATTATTTAGATTTTTTTTCTTTTTGCACAATTTTTGTAAATATTATTGGCCCAGGCAACTTGATTTGACTCTGTCGAGTCAATTCAACTCGAAGGTGATCAAGATGCTCCCCGAGTCCAATTTTTAGAACCTTGGACTGGATACCATCTCTAAGTGGTGGTGACCATTCTTCCATCATTAAAGTGGCACAATTCACTTGATTATCAAAGTTGAATGTAGATGGACATTGATGAAGCACCAATCTGCAAAAGAATTAGGCCCCACTCCTGCAATAGGGCTCGCTGAATCCTTCAATAAACTATGCGAGATAGGCCAACCTCCAAATATGGCAGGCTGAATCCCATGGGATTCCACACACGCAAGTAGCCACAATCACAAAGAAACCAGTGTTCTTTATTAAAGTAATGAAAGATCAACCATCATACCAAAAGAGAGTACATATTTATAGGATTGGGATGGGACGTTCCTTACTAGGTTGGAATTCCCATCCTAACTACACTCTGTAATTTCTCTCCTAAATTCAATTAAAATTAGAAACTTGCTAAAAATCAAAGTCAAATAAAATTCCTAAATAAAGACTCTTAATTGACTCAAAACTCCCAATTAAGACTCCTAATTAACTTAAATCCTCATAGTAAATTGGCTGGCCCTATTGGGCCTACGGACTGGACCCACAGGAGCTTGATCAACCCCCCAGTCATGGGTCTAGTCTGGATCACGCTTTTTCAGAAGCATGTGATAGAAAAAATAACAATAATGTCATGCATTGTCAAAAGAGAAGATTCAGAATTTTTCTATTTTTTCAAGTCGGTTGCAAAGAAGCATCCGGTCAAAATATATTCACACGTTTTCAGAAACACGAGTTACCATGCTATGCAACTACAGTGATAAGCAATGCCCTTAACTTTTGCCAATCTCTCCGGCATTTTGTCTTAACTACTCATTTAAAGAATGCCTAAACTACAGTAGTAAGACAATGGCTCAAGTTTTGACTCCCTCCTGCATTTTGTCCTAGGTGCCCACTCAAATGGACCATGAAAGTCATAAGACAACTTACAGCAAAAGCAGAACCCTTTGTTAATAATATGTCCACATTTAAAGACATCAATAGTTCTAGGTACCGGTAAACTAAAAATGCAATAGACGCACAATGGAAGTATTGGGTACCAGATATCGGAATAAACCTAATGGAAACTGAAAAGATGGATAGTATCATGAGAAATGAACGGAGAAAAAAGAATATTACAAATTGACCATATGTGGAGTACATAAAGAACCAAACTATAACAACAGACCGAACAATAGTGAAAATGGTCAAAAACACTCAGTCCTTCAGTTTTAGTGGGCAATAGGCTAATAGGCAAATCTCATCCAACGCTGACATACAAAAAGCAGAGCAACTTGACTATGAGGAAGACCATTTGGCTATGAACATGTCCAACTCCCAGATGAGTTTTAGAATGGAAAATGCCAGTCAAAATCTCAACCAGAAAAGCAATGTTCCGATAACTACTGCACTATGTGCAGTTAAATTTTTAAAAAAATTATAAAAAACAAAAAAAAAAAAAAAGTGAAATGCATTTACATCATCAAAAATTGACCAGAAATCAAGACCAAAAATAATTTAGGAGTGGATATTTTAATACATCAACTTTATAACTTTCAAAATACCACACCGGACAGCCTTTGTTGCATTAAGAGAAGGGTGAAGCAGGAAGAAACACAGAATGGAGTTGACATGCAGCAGGCATTTCTCAAGTGGGGATCAAAGCGTGAAAAGTTAAGTAACCTGAATAAAGTAATAGACTACCAAATAAAATTTAAGCAATAAAAACTAGTGCCCACTTCTGGAGAAAAATAAGAAAACTGAGGACCAAAATAAAATTTAAAACAAAGCAAGAGAGAAGGATGACCACAAAGAATGCATTAGCAACAATCTGAGCTTCCACAAAAGAGAACACTATTTTCAATAATTGTGGCCACAATTTTCAGAAATCAAATGAATTATCCACCAAAAATTAGGAACATAAGTAAAAATTACATACATGTTTCACCATGATACATGTCCAACCATAAAACCCAGAGCATGAATTTAATAAATGATCATAAGACTTAGGAATTCTCATAGAAACAAAAGCATACCTCCGAATAGACGATAACAGAAATGCCTCCCCCACTTCACAAACATTGCTTTCTGAATTCCTGTTCGACACCAATATGTTTCTCCCACCATGAACACCAGAATTTGGGCTAGGTAGAGCCTTCGGCAACAACCATAGCAAAAACTTCACGGCAGAAAATAAATCAGAAGAAACATCTAATAAATACAAAATGAGGGATAATTCATCTTCACCAAGTTTCCAGCGTACAGAACTTCCATCATCAATTGGAGAAAAGGGACTAGTACATTGGCTCACTTTTGCAACAGCCTTTTCATTCCCTTCGACAAGTTGCCTAACCGAAGCTATTAACCAGAGAGTAATGTACCTCCTTTCAAGCAGCCGTAGTTGTTTCAATGCTTTTCCTATGTTAACAACATCACTATGATGCGAAGATTTATTTCCATCCATTGATTTTGAAGCTTCTCCTTCCATACCAGTTCTATGGTGAGGACAGTTTATTTTATTATCACAGACATGACTCGTAGATGCTCCCTGGCTACCCTCGATCCTTGCAGATGCCAAATGTGCTAAACTTTGAGTTTTACGTCTGCCTCTCGATGGCGGTTTGGTTGATTTAAGGGGAGGGTCAACCTTTGGTGTATCTAAGGGTTTAGGCCCCTTCCTCACCCACCAAGTGTCTTCTTCGTCTAATGGATTTGGCAGAACCCCCCGAAGGAGATTATTCCTATCCTCACTTCCCCTTTGCCTTTTTGCTCTTCTACATTCTTCACAGCCAGGAGTTCCGTCAGTAGTATCGATCTTGGTTACAAGTGACCCAACAGACCTCTTGAGACTTACTTGAGACTCGTCAGCGTGTCCATCAATGGATGCTGAACAAATGCTTGGAAAATGTAATAGAATCGCAATTGCACCTTTCAGCTCCTTGACTTTACCCTTTCTTTTCTCATGTTTAATAGGCAAAGGACTGCAAGCTAAATGAGATTTTTTACGATGATCCAGAGTAGCAGGTGAGGCGCTATCCCTTCCGGCGGTTGCATTGTCTCTTTGTTTTTTCAGATCAAACTTAAAAGAGCTACCATTAGCAGCTTTTAAAAAACTAGGATGCCCACTAAGAAGTCCATTCAGAACAAGACGACGTTCATTAGAGTAAATGCGCACAGCCTCAAATAAATGTGAAGCTTCAGCAATTTTTGCCTCTTTTAAAGCATCAAACAGATAGGACCCTGGAAGCTGCTTCAGGATTCGGTAGTGCCTCTTTTGTCTATCCAAATCCACTGGACTTCCATTCCTATCCATAAGTCCACTGACTATAAGCTGCCTTACATAGGCCTGAGGATAAAAGATACCAAAACGAATAAGCTCCACAATAAGCATCTGAAGGCGCTTAAAGCCTTCTCTGCTTGCTTCATGCTGATCAAGCCAGCACACCACAATATCATGCAATGGACCAGGAGACTGAAGAATATCTTTTGTCCCCTCACTTTCCTCTGAATTCTTCAAACCATTTCTAAACTCGGATGCATTGTCAATGGTGGTTCCGGCAGAACTGCTATCATGCAAGGATGAACCTTTAGAAAATGCATCCCCTGGAAAGTTGTTTCCCCTACTAGACTGCAATGATCGATGCATGTCTTCCCTTCTGAGCTTCAAAAGTAGAACTGCAATGTACACTTGAGAGAAATCTTTTCTACCGGTGAACTTTAGATCATGAGGCAGTGCAGTCCGACAATCTCTAAAATCACAAGTTGCCCACTCACAAAGCAAAAATACAGAACAAATTACTGAAGGACTAACTGTCCCAATCCACTTCAAGGATGAACGTAGAGATGGGCTTACTTCTGCAATCCAACCTTCTTCAACACCCCCATCAAACAAATTCTCAAATAGACAAGTATAAGCAACTCTAACATCCCCCAGTGTCAGGACTCCATCTAATGCCTGAACAACCTTTGCCACACCATGACCTTGAGAACCAGGGCTTACAGCCAATGCAAGATTAGCAGCACGTCTCTGAAGCGAAGAAACAACATATCCAAATGACATGTATCGATGAAAGGCATCTTGGCCCTTGCCATTATAGATGTTGGAAATTTCTTGAGGACCATACTGATATTTCTCTAGACCCTCCAATAAGAAATTTCTACCATTAATAAAATCAGGAACAACAGAGCATGGCAGAGGAAAACAATCCAAGGCAACAAAAGTATCAGGTACAGCTAGTATCAAATACCGAATCATCTCAACCAGAACAGCCGACACATAAGGCTTTCTAGAATTATCCACTGCATCTGCTGGACTAGCTTGAGAGAGACTCTGTATGGAACGAACAGCTATTTCCACCAGCATCCGCACATACGTCTGTGATAACGCAATCGAATCAATCACATTAAATACGATTGGCAAAAGAAGCTGTAGCACGTCAACTGATTCCTTGCCCTGAAAGCATGCATCACACATTAAAACCCTGTATGCAGTTCACCTTATGCAAATAGAGAAGGAAACAAAGAAAGTTACTCTATTTTAAAGCATATAATGCAGCATCAATTATCTAAAATGAAGCTTCTATTTTTGCATTGATGGGAATATAAATTACCTGTAGCTGGCTGAGAACCCACTCAATAATGTGAGAACAGAAAAGCAGCCCTTCTGCTTGGTGCCATTGTAAAATGCGAACCATGTACCCCCATTTGAACTGCAAGGTAGGCTCCTCACCATCTTTGTGTTGTGCAGAAGAAACCAGAAGTGTTTGAGATGATTGATCCCTCCCATACGAAAGTGAAGTAGAATTGTATTCCTCTAAGAGGTACTGCAAATACTCAATAACATCCTTTGTCCACAGCTCAGTACGGGCCAAAAGTGTTCTGTCTGGAGTTCCGGAAGAAACGCTGGAGGAGGTGGGACGAACCTTCAGAAAACAATATAAAAGTAAATGTCAGATCCAATGAAAGCAAAAGCAAAGTAGAAAAATACGAATACAAAATAACTAAAAATCAACATAATTCAAAACAGTCCCGACCTGATTAAGATAAGTAACTTTAATAAACCAAGTTGCCCTCAGCAACGGAACATTATGTCTAATTAGAACTTCAAAAAGATGTTTCTTCCTAAAACCATGAGGAACATGCTCGGCCAAAGAATGCAATCTCTTATGATGTTGTGACAAACCCTGCACCAAAATAAAATAAAACTGAAATCAGCAACTTAAAAGAACAGGATGTCACTCATCAGAATTCATCTCATTGCAGAAAGAGTCCACACAGTGAGCCACTAATCAGTGAAAATTGAAAATAAAGAATTCATCTGAAATTGCAAATGAGTTCACGCCATTCCAAATTCTCCAACAGCTGCACAAAGAGAAAATTAGCAGATGACTTAAGTACCCTTAAATTTTAGCAGCAAAAACCATATTGAAGACGTTGAGATTCTTGAAAGAGTGCCCACCAAGAAAAAAAATAACGAAAGGAAAACAGAATAATAGAGGAGCATTCACTTTCAACAATAGCAGCAGCTAAAAATCGTAAAAGTGAAGGTGATACAGTTTTAATTTATTTTTTCCTTTTTTTTTCTTCTTTTTTTAATAGGAATACAACGGAAACATGGTGTGAGAGATTTTTTTAGAAAATATGAGTATAGGACTAAACAGAAAATGGTGCAGGTTAAAATCAAGGGATAAACATTATAGAAATGCTTTTGTGGGTGACCATTTCTTATTAAGTGCCGTAATTCCTGTGACAATCTAAGATACATCCTACATAAACATGCAACTCAAATTTCAAAATCAAGAACAATTAGGCAACCACAAATTTCACAATGTACTTGGTAAATCCACATCCAAAACAACCACTTCTACAAACTCACTCCACAACTATGCTTATATAATTAATGTCATTTCTAATTTTACCATTGAAAAAATCACACAGGTACATACAGACCAGTAGAATCAATATTACATGGTTTTCACAAATCACATACACTACTGCCCAATGATTAGAATTTATTTTTGGGGATCTGGCAACTGCTCATTTACGTGCTTGATATATTTATTTGTGCCAGTACTATGACATCATAACAGCACTCCAACTTGTGGTATGAAAGTTACACCAAGGCAAAAGGAAACATGTCCTACTCTCACGAAAGCAAAAAACAAAGGACTTGTTATTATCTTCACTATGGCAATCTACAGACTGCATCAGCAATACATCAAACAATGATTTATAGTTCAGTTCACCATTTATTAAAAAATAGCACCAGGCAATTAGATATACATATAAACTGATTTTTAACGGATTTGAAAAGATTTGCTTTGGATCAGACAGGACTGTGATGATTGTCACCATGAATGCATTTTCCACTCTGCTGATATTAGTGTAATAAATGTTATTGTTAGCATGTGCCAAGCCACTAGTTAAGTGGGTGATTAGCAATTTGGAGATGATACGCTATTCTACAAGCAGTGGTGAAACCATCTTAGCACAAGAAGGATATATTAAGACGCTCTAATCTGCAGCCAGGGCTTAAAACAAAACTTCTTCAGGATCAAATTAGTAAAATTAAGGTTGAATGAGCATTGATTAAAAAGGATGGCTATGTTGGTGTAAAACCGCTGACTTCTATGTTGGGTTGCCACCATCAGTTTCTAATACTACAAAAGTCTCGTGAGATTTGGTAATTGAGCACATTCAGAAGAAGTTGTTTACCCTAAAGTCAGAATACCTATACGTTGAGAAAGATTACACTCAAATTCAATGCATGGTTGTCTCTTCAGGAAAGAATCCTCACTATGTACTAAGGAAAAGGGGTAGGATTGTGGTTGATGCCTGCCCCATGTGCTTAAGAGACGAGTAGTCTATGGACCACCTCATAATGAACTGAACAACTGCTCAAGCCCTTTGGACAGCGGTGGTTGGGTGGTTTGGCTGCAGCTGGGTCTTTCCCAAGTCAATCATAGAACTCATCCAGGCTTGGAAGGCACCAATAAGGGCTCTTAGAGGTAAAGAAATGTGGAGATTTTCTTTTCTTGCAGTTTTCTGGATAATATGGAAGGAAAGGAATTCATGATGCTTTGAAGGGATCGAATCCAATGAAAGCCACATGGTGGAGAAAATTAAGTTCCTAGTTGTTCTTTGGGTGTCCATAAGCTGGTCTTTCAAGGGCTACCCAACAGAACAGATAATGGTTCATTGGAAGGAGTTAGCCTTTTCTTATGCTAAGAATTAGTTGTTTGTTTTAGGATTTTCTTTTCTTGGTGTTTGGTTGTTCTCATCTGTTTGTAACTTGTCAGTACTCACCTCTTGTACTGCTTGTTTCTATTTAATGAAAGTAGCCATTCAAAAAAAAAATTTACACTCAATGCAGCACGATCCAGCAAACCAGCATAGTTCTGCCGCTTTTCAAGAATAGAGGGTGTCAACGATAGAGATTTTTTTTTTAAATAGTTACTTTCATTAGCAAAAGCACGCAGTACAAGAGATAAATACCAACAAGCAAAACAGGAGAACAGGAAACCAATAAAGATACAGGAAAAAGCCCCTAACACAAAACTAATTTGGCCCTACAAAGGAAACTGCCAGCTCCTTCCAATCCGTCATTATCTGCTCTATAGAATGTCAGCGATAGATAATGAAAAGCTCCAATGCAACTTCTGGTCACAACACATGGAGGAGAAAGAGGTCAGGCGTGGGTTGGTGCAAAATCCCAAGTCCAACAGTATGCATGGCGTCATGGCTTTAACGATCAATCAAGTCCAAATCAACACCCGAGTTAACTCAGACTTGGCCAGCAGTTAGTTCAGCCTTCCTCCCTCCCTCCCAGCAATGAACCTCAAAACCAAACAAAATGACCTCTAACTACTCAAATTCATGGCATAGTCCAAATGCACAGCCACACCTTTCTATCCAAATCAACACCTGAGCTAACTCAGACTTGGCCAGAAGTTAGTTCAGCCTTCCTCCCTCCCAACAATGAACCTCAAAACCAAACAAAATGACCTCTAACTACTCAAATTCATGGCATAGCCCAAATGCACAGCCACACCTTTCTATCCCCATACGTACAGGTGCGCCTGACAAGAGAACAATCTTGAAGAATGGCCCTGCAGACGAACCTGCAATTATTAGTCCAACCCCCTTGGTCATTAGCCACTCCCCCAAAAATTGACACTAAAAGTCAAACCTACGGCACTTAGGCAGCCTATACTGACCACTGGATTGACTCTCTAAAAAATCTGCATGATTAAAAACATTGAAACTCTGAGCCCTAAAATAAAGGATAAAAACAATGAGGCCGCCAGGTTTTTGCAAATCCAATCCACAATGAGACCTTCATTACCCACCTAACATTGCTGATTTGCATCCATCTAGGTCGGACCCACAAGTAAGTCCAAATATGAGTCATGTGCAAAAATTCGTCGAGAATCAGCATGTACAGGGAGAGATGGAATGGTTTATTCAGGTCAGACATACAAGAAGGTCCAAATACAAGTATATGGCTGACATCCCTCGGAGAAAATTTTCATAAACAGAAAGAAACAGACTGGCATTCATCCAGGAGGGACCCATAAGGAAGTCCAAATATAATCTGTAGGAAAAACTTTGGCCAAGAAAGAATTGTCTGTCATCCACGTGGGAACCCACAAGGAAGTCCAAATACAAGCCACATGCAAACATCCATAAGAGACAAAATTGTCCCACACACAGTCAGAAGAAATGTGTGTATTTCATCCATATGCATGCATAGATAGAGGTAGGAGAAGATGTGTGTGTGCGTGTGTGAGTGTTCAAGCCATATGCATAAACAAACAAGCATACATACAAAGTAGTAGTAGTAGCAGTGTGTGTTTCAGCACAAACCTCGATCCATTTCTTCCTAAAATCTTCACCACAGTTCCTTTGTTCAGGAAAAACACCAGATTTGTTTAATAATGGTCCTGAGAGAGGAACTCCATAAACTTGGCCAGCCTGATGTCATATCAAGAAACGCCCGGAAGATTCAATTTCCAAAAGAAATTAGAAAAAATTGGAACTGGAAGTAAGAGATATACATAATATCATATGACAAAAGGGATATGATAACTGGTGGAAGGAAAAACAGCTCTGTCATACCTTGCGCTTTTGAGCTCGAGATTCATTGATAGCCCTTAGACGTCTCCGAATTGCCTAAAAAGCGAGTAATGGATGATAAGAACTTATATTCGAACTCAACTCTAACAAAAGTATAAAAAATACATTAAAGGTAATTACATTCCATAAGACAGGTCATGGATGGTAAGATTTCATATTTAAACCTTAACCAGGATAAATTTATAATAAAACATGAAAAATAACAACTTTCCATTAGCAATGGGAAGTTGGACTGGTTTATTCAAAAGAAGCATCAATCAAAGAGGAAGATGACAGGAGAACAGAAGATATTCTACAAATCATGAATCGCTTTTAACCAAAAAATGACAAAATGGCAACATCTACTACACCTGTGCACCTAATATTAACAATGTAAAATAGAAGGGAATCATCTAAAGCAGCGGCATTAGGTAGTTAAACATCAGGTAGTCAATTTTCTCTGAAAAAGAAATAACACAATGCTGCACAAAACTTAGCAAAAGTCAAAACCAGCCACTGTGAATTACAAATAGCCCAAACAGCACTCTGATCAGAGTAATATTCCTCATTGGAATAAAATTCTCTTCATGAAGGTTACTTAAATCTCCATTTATCAGTAGACAAAGATAAATATCAACCCAATGGAAAGCATCAGCAGATGGCCAGATGATCCAACGTTCCAAGTTGACATTAAGTGGGCCGAGCTTCCTAGGCCAGCAGACTTTAAGCAGATGCATAGGAAAATTCTGAGTAACAAGATACAAAAAAAATTGTTTACGATAAAATTTTAGGCTAGTCCATCAATGGCAACCCCACAAAAATTCCTACATAAGTATATAAACATCACAACCCCACGTACAAATGTGTATAGGTGAATTATTTCTTATGAGCATCTCACTGGCAAGAGCAACTCAGCGTGCACGCCTATGGCCATCCTCTTACACACACTAACCCCTAAATATGTAAATGAAGCCCCCTACTAGCAGAGAACCCAATATGAGAAATCAGGTAAATGGCCCATTTACAATCCGGGGCCATGAGCCCACATCAGTGGACAAAGAAAAGCGATCTTGAAAATGTTGAACTAAACATTTATCTGAAAAATGATGCTACGCTGCTGAAGGATGGTAATTTCCATGCCAATGAATTTGACCCAGATGGGCCCGGTCTTGAATGACCAAGTCATTTGTATCATAACCCCCGCTGAGAAATCAAAAAAATGACTCATTTACAAACCAGGTCCAGGGGTCCACATCAGTAGACAAATGATACAATGCTGCTGATGCATTGTAATTTCCATGCAGATAACTTCACCCAGTGAATGTCCAAGTCATTTGTGTCCTAATCAGTGTTACGAAATTTGGTTCATTTTGAGCCGAAATTTTCAAACCATTTCACTTTCGTTCGCTCTTATGAAACGAAGGACCCTGTAATTATTTGTACCAAAATTCATTCCAATTCGATCCGAATTTTATGATTTTGGCCAATTCGTCCCAATATTTAAGTTGCCTTTAAAATAGAAAAAATGAAAACTGAAGGGGCTAAACATATTTTTTTAACTTAAAATTTAAAGTAAAATTACCTTTTCTGGCCTTTTGCCTTAGAGAAATTAGTAGGCTCCAATGAGGAGCTGCCCATCTATTAAAATATAAATAACTATATGGGCCCTATCGCCCTAATCAAATTTTATTCCAATAAACACATTTTATTATGAATAAGCTAGCCAAGTTTCACTTTAATATGAAATAGCCCATCAAGTATATATCGACATATTGGATTCACTTGGTACAATGAATTACATATGTCATATTTTTTTTTCATTTTAATATATAATATTTTTCCCGAAATATTTCACCAAAATCACCGAATCGGCCGAAATATTTCCTTTAGAGGGCAAACCAAAATAGCGTCCAAACCGAATTTCGTAACACTGATCCTAATACCCCGGAAAAAAAAATCATTCATCAAAGCCTTGTGTCAATTATGTTTGGTCAGCTGTTTTCAAAAAAAAAATACTACGTTGGGTCTGCTACATGAATTCTGTTTCTCCACTCTGATATATCCTAAGCCAAATCCTCATATGGGTAGCACTTCTTCAGATCTATTGTTGCTTCTATCCACATCCTCTTCAGCCTTACCCCAAACTCCATAGAAAAACTTTTCCACACCGGCGTTGTTGCTGGCCTGTGCTAGACATGTTCAAACCATCTCAAATGAGTTTCTCTTATTTTATTACCTATTGATGGTACCCCTAAACGCTCATGAAAGAATTCATTTCTAATTCAATCTTTCCTAATTTTACCACACATCAACCTAATATTCTCATCTTTGCTACACTCATTTTGTGCATGTAATGCTCCTTGATTAACCAGCATTCTGCTCCATAGGTCATAACCGGTCTAGTTGCCGCCCTTCAAAATTTTCCCTTTAATCTTGTTGGTATGCGCTGATCACAAAGCACTCCTCGACAGGTTCCTAATCCGGGTTCCCCCCTCTCCTTCTCCTCTTCAATTGGGTATCATACACTTAAAACTTGAAATAGGCATTAGGTAAACAAACCCAAACCACCACCCCCCTCCCCCCCCTGATGGGAGGAGTGATATTATCAATTCGTCATTTTTTTTTTACATCTAAACGTAATTAAAACTTGAATAAACAAACCAAAATCAGAAACAGTTCCAGGACCGGTCCATCAATGACGTACAGCTGCACAGGCCCTTAAATATTAATCCGGTGCACTCATGGACAGGTTCCTAATCTGGGTAAACCCCACTCCCACACATGGAACAGGTTCCTAATCTGAGTAAACACCCCAACCCCCCCCCCCCCGCGCACGCTCCTCCTCCTCCTCCCTTTTCCTCTCAAAAAAAAAAAAAAAAAAATCACAAAAAAGCCCACCACCACCCAACAAATAATAAGAAAGCAAAAAAGCACCCTCCTGCCAGTGCATAAATCCACGGTAGTCCTCAAGTAACTGGTCAAAACGTAAGGCCATGTCATACAAATTGCAAGGGACTGCCGCAGCTAACACTTTCAATTGATCCAATCATCTAAAACTCATCATCCTACACCTAGTACTGGCAACAAAATCAAGTCCAGATCAATGATAATAGAACAGTTAGCTATAGGATTGAATCACAAAGAAAATGCACCTAAAGGAAGATGATAAGATCAAATGTGAGCTTGCAACAATATAAAATGCATATAATCTGAGTGTACATGCTCTACTATCACAGTAAGAGATCATAATTAATGAAAGAAATGATGTGATCACAAATGGAAACCCTAGCATCATTATATGAGTTGCAAATCCGGAAACCCACACAAGTTGTAGCAAATTTAATGAGAATATGGAAAAAGAAAAAAAAATAGAATGGAGAGATGATAAAAAAAAAAAAAAAAAGATAGTAAAACCATTTCTCAACTAGGAAAAAAGAAATAGAAAAGAAGATAATAAAAAAATATGAATTAGCAAAATGGAATTTTAAATAGTAATTCTCCACAAAATTCATATACATCATTCCAATTATCCTTTTCTTTCTTTTTCATCCACGTTATCTACAGCAAAATGGAATTTTAAATAGTATAAGTCTTTATGAAATTCATGCAATTACTATTCTCTCTCTTATCTCGTCCGTGTCATCTACAGCAAAAGGGAATTCCTTCATGTATCAATCAGAACCGATGTTTTTAAATGGATTTTAGGCTTGTGCTCACTCCAGGTCAAAGCATTTCCAAAATGCCAGTGTTCAAACCTTACGCCCATAGAAGCATTTGAGCCTTATGCCATCAGGCACATTTTAGGCAGAGAGTTCTTAAAACAGCCCAAGGCTCAAGACTGAAGCGTAGCTTGCATTTTAGACACCTCAAAGTATGAGCAGATTTGAAAGTTATGCCCAACTGAATCATGTGCTGCAGTCACACTCTATATTTGGAGATAGGTAACCCATTAATACATCTTGCTTTCAAGAAAGAACGAAAACATAACGAAATTTGAAGAAATTACAAAGTTTTTGGTTTCAACTCAAAGCTATGGTAACAACAGTTATGCAAGCAATGTTCCGTTTCGAGATGGAATAGGAGAAAGATCATTTTCTGCTTCAATACTTCTATTGGTGAGAGCTTTTTGACGGTCCAATTTCCGGAATTATTTAGATGTGAAATCGACAATAAGGCAATTGTGAAAGACTACATGGATAGAGGAGGTGGCCAAGTTGTTTGGTGTCCAATGTTAAGGAATCTTTCTGAGCAGGAGAGTAGCAAATTGGTTTATGACGCAGTCAAGATCGAGCAATAGATCAATCTCTCGAAAGATTGATCGAATCCAAAGATGGATTCCAGCCACTAGGGCTACCTCACAAGAGGAGAAAACACCATAACTGAAGAGAAAACTCTCATCCTTGTTCAACCTTTTGCAGCTCTGGATTGACATTGCCGTGATCAATATTGTTTGTACTCACGAAATCATCTTTGCCATGAACTTGCTCTTTGATGTCATCATTGATGTCTTCTGTCTTCACTTTTGGTGCAATCATGACTTCCTTTTCAACTCTTTGCTCTTGCTGTGGCTCTTCACTTGAAGGTGATGAGGTGGCTGAAGATGGGGCTGTTGAGTTCATTGGAACGAGCATAACCCTTTTTCCATTCCACAAAATGGTATATGTAATTGCCTCTTTATCATGATGCACTTTTCGATCATAAAGCCATGGACGTCCGAAAATAATATGAGCAATATTCATATGGATCACATCACACCAAATTTTGTATTCATAATGGCCCATTTTGAATGATACCAAACATCTATGAATCACGGGGATAACACGACCATTAGACCATGTGACTTGGTAGGGCTTAGGAAGCTTCTCAATTGGCCAATGAAGTTTGTTAATGACCTCTTGCGCGACAAAATTCATTGCACTACCATTGTCAATAATCAAATTATCGGACTTGTCTTCGACTCTTACCCACATGTGGAATTTCTTAACTTGTTTGCATTCTTCTTCTTCCTTTTCACTTGTATTGAGCAGTTGGCGAATGACAATAGTGGGATTATCTTCTCCCGGGAAAAGTCTTTCCACAATATGTGCTCCTCGTCGACATTGTTGCATGCGAGACCTTCTAAGCATACGCTCAATACGGATGGCTTCTAAGTATTCCTCTTGAGTTCTTTTGCAATAATTCATATTTTTCAAGACATTTGATCTCAAGCCTTGGACATAACGAGCTAAATCATGTATCTCATCTTCCTCCAATTCGCATATCTCATGCAACTCTCGAAATTGGCAGGTGCATTCATCAACTGTCAAGTCTTCTTGCTTCAAATTAAGAAATTGCTCAAGGTAGAACTCATTCTTAAAATACCAATCTCCATATGTAAATTTATACCAAATTCTTTGAAGTTCAATTGAGCTCCCAAAAATTTTCATATTGACTTGCTGAATCAAGAGGAAACACGAAGAGATAATATTTTTCTTTGAATGGACTAACCTGGTTTTGGAGATCGCAGGTACAAGCGGGTCACTTTTTGAAATCCGGATGAATCAAATAATGCTTCTTGATAGGCTGGGCTAATGGCACTCTAAATGAGTAGGATTGGAATTGGGCCCACTGACTCACGCTACAAAATTGTGCCTTTTTTTTTTTGGCTGTCTGTTAATGGGCTGGACTCAGGTTCGGGCTCAGGTCAGGCCCAAAACTGCCAATGGAAGGCACTTGGTACACACGTGGAAGGGAAGGCCTTTGTGCTGTCTTGGTACTCGTGCAGAAAGGAGGAAATAAGGGGGGTTACTTGTTTCGACTTGGAAAACAAAAGAAAGGAAGAGGAGTTGGGGTGGAAGGCACTGGCGATGGTGATGGAGGTAGATGATGGCTGCTGGCTGACGGTGCAGTGGAGCCAATGGTGCTGCTGGCAAGGGCTGATGGTGCAGTGGAGCTCTCAGGTGCCAGGTACTATTTCAACTCAGCTCCTTCTGCAACCTCTCTTCTTCCTTTCTTTTTTTTATTTTTTCTCTGCTGCTTTCTCTTCTCTATTCTGCTGCTGTTGTTTTTTAATCTTCTGCTGCCTTTTCTGTCTCTATTCTGCCTTTTTTTTTTGCTCTCTTCTGCTGCCTTTTGTCTTCTTCGTCTGCTGCCTTCTCTCCCTTACTCTCTCTTTTTTTTTTTTTTTTTTTGCTGGGTGGGGTTTCAACGAGGATGGGTTATGGCAGATTTGAGATTGGGTTGAAGGAACGGGGGAGATGGGGAGCGGTGGTGATTTAGGGCTTTGGCAGAGATGGGAGTTGATGAAGTTGAGGGACGAAGGCGAGGGGGGCGGGCGGGCGGCGCTGATTTAGGGTTTTGGCAGAGATGGGAGTTGATGAAATTTGGGGGGTGGGGGGGGGGGTGGGGGGGTGGGTTGGGGTGGGGTGTTGTTTTGGGTTTTAGGTTGGTGGGTTTCGGATGTTTGGCAGGGGTGTTACTATTCTGATTTGGGTTTTGTTCATGATGAGTGGAGGGGTTCGACAGGGTGGGTTTCGTTGATGACATGGATGAGTAATATGGAAGGTGGGTTCAGTAAACAGGACTTTAGGGGTGACTGTGAGTTCGGTTGGGAGAACGGGAGGGCAAGTTTGGCTAGGGGATGGGTTCGGGATTCTAGGACTAGAGGAATGTTGTTTTAGGGGTGTCCGTGGGAGACATGATGGAATGGCGGTGGATGGTTGGATGAGAGGGGAATTCCGGGAAGTACAGACATCTCCCCGGTGATCGTTCTCCGGCTCTAATACTAATTGACGCAGCCAAGATCCACGATCGAGCAATAGATCAATCTCCCGAAGGATTAATCGAATCCAAAGATGGATTCAGCCACTAGGGCAACCTCACAAGAGGAATAACTGAAGAGAAAACTCTCATAACTCAAAAGATTAATAGATAATAAGCATATCTATTACAATGAGGCTAACATCCTTTTATAAAGGAGTTGATTTGATCCCTAAGCAACAATATTTCCTAATATATGAATCATATCTAAAATAAAAAGGAAACTGACTAATATTAATCATAAACAAACCAAACTACTAAATAATATTTCCAAACTAAATGGATGTCCCCTTGGGCCTATGGACTGGACCCAATGGGTTAGCCAACCTATTGTTTGACCTGCATCAGTTTCCTTGATGGATCTTCTTTGCACATGTTTAAATTTTGGATGGAGGAGAGGACAAAATCCTAGAATGGTTGCTTTTCTATGGCTTCATTTTTTCTCATTGTTGGTTGGGGGAAACCCAAGGCTTAGCCCCTTGTATCACCTAAGGAAATGGAAAACCCCTCCAAGGGTTATTGCTTTCGGTTAGTTAGCCCTTCAAGGTCGTGTTCTCACTATGGGCAATCTTTGCCGACGGAAAAGAATAATTATGAATGCATGTTTGTTGTGTCTTGCAGATGAATAGACAGTAGACTGCAGACCACCTATTCCTCAGGTGTAGCGTTGCACAAGCCTTGTAGAGATCTGTACTTGGGTGGTTTGAGTGCTTCTGGGTGTCTTCTCCATCATCTTCTCTTCTTTTTTTTTTTTTTTCTTGTTCTTTTTTATTTTGCTTTCTGAAAGGCTTGGAAGATGAATGTGGGCTCATCATAGGGAACAATATTGCAGAAAAAGTTTGTTTGGCCACTTTATGGGTGTTGGGAAGAAAAGGAAGTTGCAATGCTTTGAAGGCCGGATTTCTTCTATTGAAGCCCTAATTGATAAGGTGAAATTCCTTGTCACCTCCTTGGCATCCAGTTTCCATTTGTTTCGAGGTATCTCTAAGTCTCTAACTTTGATGAGTTGGAAGGAGAGCGCTTTTTCCTCCACTATGAAGAAATGCAGAATCTATTGGTCCCCTCTATTTTTGGGTTGTTTTCAAATTAAATTTTGATGGCAATGCCATTGGTAACCCGGGTAATGCCTTCAAGATGGGAGTGTGAAGTTCATTCTCATTCTATCCTACTCGAAGCCAGCAGGTGTTTGTTCAGTGAATAGGGCAGAATCTCTAGCCTTTCTGATGAGTCTTCAGGAGGCTATGTAGCTTAACATGCATGGTATTTCAGTGGAGGGAAATTTCTAGTTTCCAAAAAAAATGGTGGAGAACGACTCCACATGTGTCATTCGGTGGGCTTTCAATGCTTGCAAACCTCCTTGGAGGATGGTGGATGCGATAGAGAAAGTGATGCCAAGAAATTTGAATGTATCTTTTCTTCATATTCCAAGATCTTATAATGGGGTGGCAGGTACAATGGCTACGGAGAGAGTGGCTCATCAGAGTTTGTTTCTCTTATGATAATGGATCTTTGTAACTTTGCTGTTTGAATGCTGGGTTTCTTTGGGTGGTTGGCTGGTCATTATATATCTCTTGTGCTGTCTTTGCCTTTTTGGTGAGATTTAGCTACCATTCAAAAAAAATAAGGCTTAAATAGCCAAAATGTGGTGGCTCTTCTTATTTATGTTTATGCATTTTATATTTTATGTTATCATCTATTTAAAAGGCATGATCGTGAAGATTACAAACCATACTTGACGGCCTCATGCTTTAAGCAAATGGGAAACCTGTTTGTTCCTCACACCTCAGCATCTTAAAACATCAATCCCAAGGTCTCAAAACCTCACCAAAAGTCATCTCTTACACACCCAACCACATTATTGATTATACCCCATCCAAACATATTAAATTCAAATTTTGCTTAAACTCAGGGAAATAAAACCTAAGAATACCTACATAGGAATATTCTCAACAACATATAATTAAATGCAACAAGAAGCACCGGTTCCAGCATATTACCCCACATGCCAACGTTTAGCAGATATAGTAAACAATGGTACATAGAGAAACATAGGTATGACCATCATTTATCAATTGAAAAAAAAAAAATTACCTCTTTGCATTTGACGATTTCATCCGTCGTCAAAGATCCAACATTAGTTGAAGCAGTCTCTTTAGATTCCTAACATACTCGTCATAGAAACAAAAATCAGAAATAAGCCAATAGAAGAAGCAATTAAAAAGGAAAGGCATGAGATAAAATCAAATATGAGAGTCCATGCAAACTACAGAATTGGAATACTTAAATAGAACCTGAAATACTGTTAAAAAAGATAGAAATTGAAACTTTGATTTCATATATCCCACAAGTTCACCTAAAATATGAATACAAACTCAAAATTGCAAAAGCAGCAATGGTTAAGTAACACACAAAAGGATATTCTAACAGAAAACCAAATGAAGGTTCCTTTTTCTTGTTAATTTTTGAGAGGGGGAGCGAGCATTAGCTGATAACTTCATTCTTATAACCAAGATCATGCACTCACTCTCACACTACTAAAAATGGCTATGGATGAAAACATGTTGTCGGAGTACATCAATTGTAGCTATGTATCATACACAAGTTCAACCATTCACATTTCTGACCGTACCCATAGAGGTAGGCTATGTATCATACACAAGTTCAACCATTCACAGTCCTGGCTGTACCCATAGAGGTATGAGAAAAGAGACCCATATCCGTACAGGTATGATTTACTATCCATACCAAATTGAAACCCTAACATGCCAGCTCTTAAATTCTCAAAACCTAATCCAGAATACCATCTCTTTTCTTCTCGAACCCCAATCCAGCTTCTCCTCTTAGATAGAGCCCAATTTCCCCTTCTCTTTCCTTCACAAAGATCATAAGCCTTGCAAAAAGGGGTAAATATCCAGAAGAGAGAAGACATGGTGCATTCAGATGTTAAAACCTCTACCATGATCTAGCCACAGAACCCATTCAAAAAACAGAAATAAAGGATTTTGATAGGGAAGAAAGAGACCTCGAAATGGAAGACTGCCATTGGCACTTTCCATCCTACTGTCACTCTCCTGACTGCCGCTTACCAAGAGAGACCACATCCTCACTGCAGTCTGCTGGTAGCGGGGGAGAGGGATAAATGGTAGTAGTAGTGAAAGAGATCACTCAAAAACAGGGTAAACGTACGAGGTGTTTCTCTTAGGGGTCGTTTGCCTTTTACACTAGGGATATGAAAAAGGGTTTTAAAATTGCAAAGGTTTCATAAGTAACTTTACATATTTAAAATATTTTACTATGTAAAGGTTTTGTATCATTTTCATATGCAAATGTTACATGTCTAAAACACATTACCATGGTTGTGAAAATCGTCATTTTCACATGAGCAAATGAGTACATCCAATGATTTTAGATATGCTTGTGTTTTTCTAATCGATCTCAAAATCTACGAAGATCAATTATATGAAACTAAATGTCTTGAATGTACTGACCTTGTTGACCCAAACCCAGATCCGAATATATCTAGGTGTATGCCAGTGGACTTGGACCTGAACCTAGTTCATCATCATCATCAAAGCCTTATCCCAACTATATTGGGGTCAGCTACACGAATTCTGTTTCTCCATTCTTGAGCCAACTCAGATAAGTCATACTTCTTCATACCTATTTTTATTACCTTCATCCACTTCTTCTTTGGCCTACTCCTTCCCCTTGGTGGGCCATCAACCTCAATGGGCAAACTTTTCCTTACCTGCGCCATTTCCGGCTTACGTTGGACATGCCCAAACCATCTTAAACGGGCTTCTCTAATTTTATCCCCTATTGTTGCTACTCCTAAATGCTCTCGAAAGTGCTCATTTCTAATTCTATCCTTTCTAGCTACGAGTCCAAATTCTGGACTCATACCTGAACTTTTTATTATTATTTTTTTTTATTGTTTGGCAAGTACTTTGGGTATTCAGGTATTCGCAAGACCCATTTTCAACCCCCTATATACAACTAGTGGATATTAGCACCAGTGGGAAAACTATGGTAACTTTCTGTAGCCTCACGGATTGTGAATCGTTCACTGTTCCAAGGATCAGTTGCGATCGCTTCCAAGAACATTTAATTGTTAAAAGCATAATACAGGCATGGTTCTCCTATCTTTTAGAAAGAATATAATATAAAGTGCCTAGGTGATAATCATTTATTTGTTACAAGATTAGTGCAATTTTTCGCATATAGAGGCTGTTTTGTGAAAGGTGCTATAGAGGTTAATCCTATTGCCAATTTTTAGGAAAAAAAAAAAAGGGATTTACATTTTTTGCCTTTTCATTTAATAATTTCATTGTTGTAAATATAAATAGATAAAAACTGTATATTTGGTCCAAACCACCATTTTTCCCCCTTGATTGGTAATGTGCTTGAACTCACAACCTCAAAGTTGCAAAAACACCATGCCAGTTTTAATAGACCAACTAGCAAAAACAGCACCTAACAAAAATGACGCCAATTGCATCATCTTAACTCCACTAATTCTGTGCAAAATGAAAGTTCTTTCGTTTCCTTTCGAAAGTTAGAAACTCAATTGATGTATACAAGTTGTAAACAAGATAAAAGCAGGAAGAACTGAGCCCCAAGAAGCCCAAGAGACCACAGAAACAAGCACTAACCAAACTCAGAAAGTAAAAAAGTCATGCCATGAAGCCCGCAAGCCAAAACAAATCCGAGCCAAAATTAAAAAGGTCATCCAAAACAATAACAATTCAAGCATGACTCCCTGTCTAGGTAGCTCATCAGCCTCCCAATTTGCTTCTCTGGGTATATGATAGCGAGACAAATCCATGCAATAGTTCAAATCTCAAATTTTCACAATATTTGTCCATCTCCTTCCCTTGCACATGAAATGGCACTCTCTCACCTATCATTATTAGGGAGTGAACCCCTAACACCTTAGCCCTTTCAACCCAGTAAGAAGAGCCAACAGTTTTGCTCAATTAACCTATCTTATTCAGATAAGGCTTGACAACCTACATCTCAAGGAGGCAGTCAAGTCATAAATCACTACATCAATTCCTGTTATACCGGGATTACCAATGATACTAGCATAAAAATCAGCTTGAATCTGCATGTCAGTGGCATCAGGGACTACCTGGGAACTGTAAGTTTTAGATTTCCTCCATAATCTAGAATAGAAGTCAGCATCTACTAATCAAGGAATAACGAACTCCTTAGAAGTTAAGAATCTAAGAGCGAGAGCCCACATGATCACTCTCTTCTAAGTCACACACAAACATCCATTGGAAGCTATGATACCCGGATACTGCAAATTACTAGTGGTATCCGTACCGATACGGTCCGATACGGATACCGGTACGGAACACGGCAAGATACGGCTGGGATACGGGGGTCCAATTTCAAGATACGGCTTGTGTTATTTTTCGCCCAATATTTCGGCAGATTTTCCATTTCAGCCAATTTTTGTCTCTCTCTTAGTTTGATCAAAAGGGAAAACAAAAAAGAAGAAAGAGGAGGAGGAGGAGGAGAGGAGGAGGAGACCCACCTCATGGAAAATTTGAAACAAACAGTGGGCCTCGTAATATTTGAGCTCTAAATTGAGATAAAATAAGCATTCCACCCAAAATAAATCCCTAACCAAATACTTATATTTATATATTTCTAGGAATGCCGTACCCGTATCCGTATCCGTATCCTAAAATTTTGAAGTTGACGTATCGGACGCTCATTCTCGTGTCCCGTATCTGTACCCGTGTCCGTATCCGGGCATCATACATTGGAAGGTGCCACTTTGTTCACGAAGCACCGAGCATTTCTTTCCCTCCACAAGCACCAAAAATTATAGGCACCATAACATAAGTGCCTGCCTATGATGCACAGATACTTTGAATTGGGCAACATAGAGTCTCATATCATATCCGATTCTTCGCATTTTGTGAAAAATTCGTATCTCTGCCGTGTCCATGGCATGTCCCAGTCGTATCCATGTCGTATCTAGGCATCATAAGTACATGCCCCTCTCAGTTCCGAAGTACAACCTTTGAAAAGAGATCACAAGTCCTAATGAAAAACTCAAGCATCCAAACCAAGACAACACCTCATTCCACCCATGTCAGGCATGCGAGCAAGATATGACTAAGTGATTAAGTCCTCATCCCCAAAAATAGCGGCAAACAGTGAATATTATTTTTTGTTGCCAACTTAGATTGTCCATGGTCAATAAACTGTCATGCACTCATGTATGGCAAACCACGTAAAAGCTACTGTCTTCAGCGACACATCAGCCTTCCAGATTGAAGCACTTGAGACATTAGAATTATATATCCTCTCCTTAAAAGTGTCATAGAAGGAATTAGCTGAGGATCTGGCACTTATTATGAACTGTTTTATATATCTGAACACTTTAAATTGGGAGTCATAACAGGGCCGATATTACCTTTTTTTTCGATTGGTGACATTTCAGTTGCAAATGTCATACAAGACATGTCCTTTGTTGTACTTGAGTAACATTGTATCACTCTCTCAAAGAAGAATCAGTTTATTAGGCGATCCTGATCATTTCAATTTTAATTCATGAAATGGAGTAGTGATGTAGTCCCGATTACCAAAATAAGATTATCTAATGGAATCCAAACGAATAGATCTCCAGGAAAAAAAAAATCAAACCCTACCCGGATCAACAATCAAATAAGCAAGACCAAGGAGCAAAGTAAAAGACTTCTTACCCCAAATTGCTATTATATTACTTGTATAGTCTTCAATCCTTAGGACACACACTCTCATACCAATGGAGAAGAGGAAATGATGCAACAACATGCAACACTACATTGAAAAGATAAAATCAAAGCAACATGAGATAGGACGTCCCTTACATGTGTTTATATAATGTTTCCATCAAAACAACTCTAATCTCTAGATTTAATCCTTGCCATTCACCTAATCTAGTTCATAAAGAAAATTACTTAGAAAATTCCTTACAAAACTCAACAAATTGCTAAAAAACAAGGAATGAAACAATAATTACAAAGCTTTCTAAGATTTAAAAATAAAAGTGGACATCCTCCTTTGAGGGAGTCTCTCTTCCCGTGCCTCTTGAAACTACTTTCCTTGAGCTGATCCATGTTTCATGGAAGCCTCCCTCTCTTGCACTTTCAATTGAAAAGTTTCCAATTTTGAATTACTTGCATAAGGGATCAGTGGGCATCCATTTGAGTGGGCGAGGGGTCCCACCTTTTTGGCATGTACAACCATTTAAAATGGTGCTCTCATGGGTTGAACCTACATGTACAATTTGGGCTCAGTTTGCCTTGGATCCACATTGAATTTAGATATTATAAACCCAATTTAAGCCTACTCGAATTTTTATTTGAGCCCTTAAGCTTGATTGGGCACCGTTTAAGATGGATCTTAAATCCCTTTTGACCGATCAAGTCAATCCAAATAGTCCAAGGCCCGATCCGACACGAGATCCATGAAACCTAGACCATCCACTTTGTGTCAAGTAGGGAGTGTTATATATACTGACATTAACACCACTGCGTCACAACATCATGTCATTTTCAAAACCCGGTGGTAAACGATGAGAGTTGTGTCAAACTTCCTGAAGTTGTTGACTCTACTTCAAGAATAAATCCCATAGCTCAGTCGTTCCATCATAAGACTTGATAACTAGAGAGAGAGAATTCATAATGTCAAACCCAAAGAGATGGAACAAGGCCCCTATTGCGAAGATGATGTTGATTTTGGAAAATTACTATACAACATGGGCAACATTTGGTTGATCAAAATTTTTTGACCATTGGCACTTTTACAGGGTGGCTTTTGGAAAGCAAACTAGAAAATTGAAATGTCGATTGAAGATATGGATTCTCCAAGTATACGCTCAGTGTAGTGTACATTGCATCTGTTGCACTAGACCGCTTCTTGCCAGGGACTGAAGTCCATAAATATGGTGACAAGCTTATCAGAAGGAAAACAGTAACCGTAAGACACTAAGACTCAAACATGAGGTGCAATTCTAGACAAAAAGCGCACGCCTTAAGCACACAATGTCAGGATAGACAAAAATAAGCTCCCACATGACATAGTCACAGGCGTAAACGGAACCTGCAGACAGTGCTCAACTGACAGAATTACTACTGCACAGCAGTAAACAGTGACTGCAGTGCCCTTGGTCATGAAAACATTCCAGGATTGTGGATGGAGCAATCCCGCCTACGCTAGATTTCAATGCATAAATGGCACACCCCTGGGGAAAGCAATATAGAGAAACAGACAATGGAGAAAAGATAACAAATGCTCATTATTTTAAAGTGATAGAATGTCTACTGTGTACACTATCCCTACCAGTCGATTGATAAATATATATAAATCAAGGATTTTCTAGAGAAATCAAATTAATCTCCTCACCAATTACATGATTATTTAGACAATCTAGGATCCTAATTGCAGCAATTTGACAACTCTTTCAAGAGAAAAAAAAAACTCAAAAACTCTAGAAATTTTTAAGGATAAGAACGTCCAGAACTCTCTGGTGTTTGACTTCATGGGACCCATGTGGCCCACCTTTAGGAACTGTGGGCCCTGCCCATTGAAAGATGACTTCTGGGCAACCTAATGGGCGACCCAAGAGGGTTTGGCCCCTTTGACCAACTAATCTCAGCCAAACAGAACAATGCACGAGCTGCCCTTGCTTTTGACTGTTCGCTGAATTAGTTTTCAGAATCACAAAATACCCCGTGCATTACTCCAATTCATTAGTCCAGCCCCTGTTCTGGTAAAACTCAGCAATTTTGGGGCTGTTTAGCTCCTAGAATTAAATGGAACCCTTCACGCATGGGTCCAAACCCCAATTGCTTGATCAAATGTCTCAATATACACCATAGCTCGCCCAATTATATACATCACAATCCACATCGCATCATCAGCAGAGTGCAATTATTAAGCAACCCAAGTTGTGCCTGCTATGTATAAGGAGGCATGCGTCTTTGAAGAACCTCAAGACCTTAGGCCCGTGGGCATTAAGGTTTAAGGTCCAGACTATGTTGCACCTGGAGAAGTGATGAAATTAGCAACACAACTTTCTAAAACAAAATATTGAACCAGTAAAAATTATCTGCTGAAATATTCAACCCACTTGACAGTATGATTCTCAACTCTCAAATGAAAAAGGCACAAGGAAATGGTGCAAATCAAACCTCCCCAAATCAAAATCTCAGAGATTTAGCAGCTTGTAGAAAGGTTCAAGCATAAAGAGCTCCCGCATAAGAAAATCTCAAAGATTTAGCAGCTTGAAGAAAGGTTCAAGCATAAAGAGCTCCCACATAAGACAGTTCAAATAATAAAAAACTCAACAGATTAAAAATGTCTAGGAAATGCAATAAACAGGAGACAAATATCCACTGCCGTAGACCATATGCCACGACGAGCAGAACCTACCTCTATACAAAAGACATGACAAAGTAAGGAGCATACCTCGATTCCCTCAACAATCTCCTTATATCCACCTTGCAAATATTCCCTGGTTAGTGTCTCTTCAGGACAATTCGATGTTTGAGGATAATAATCAGGTGGGCCAAGACTGAAATCGATTATGAAAAAAAACATTAAAAAACATAAATCAAACAGAGAATTTTTGTGTACATAAATAAATGAAGCTAAATAAAAGAACTAAAAGTTGTTGTATACATTTTTTCATCAACATCGTAAATAAAATGGGTATATAATAATGATAAGATACGGGTTATGAGGAACAAAAACAGACTCCATTGGATAAATTTGACAGTTCATATGGAGTCAGACCAAATATCAACAGACAACCCCTAAATGAAATTTTCTTATCAGTAATTTAATATAAACCTTACCGGCAATTTAGAGATTCTTTATCACACTTGAGCTTGTATGGTGTAAGTGGTAACGAGCGCCTGCTCAATAGACAAGGAAAAAAAAAAAACTCTTAAAAATAATTTCTATGACACACGTGTACAACTTGACAGTTCTATGTAGAAAAATCTTTGCAAGATAGGAAATGAGTAAATCATTAAGGACAGCATCCATTCTAATGAAAGAGCACGCAGTCTAAATAATTTTACAATGAACACAAAAATAAATTAACTTCATTTTAGAGGAAAAAAAAAGAGACAAAACAATAGGTAGAGGGGGAAAAAGAGGCCATGTAATTACAACATCCCAATAAAAACAGCAAGAAAGAAACTTGAAGATCCAAATAAAATAAAGCACTGTCGTCCTCAAAAGAACATGATAATGACTTGCATTGTTATTAAAATCCTACAATTCATATCAACTATCAAGTACAAAGGAAAACAATTCATACCCATACAATGAATCCCATTTACAGGTGAATCTTAGGATTCAAGTCTGGATCTTACGAATCAATTCATGCCTAATCGAATATTGTGATTCAGGAAATTCATTTGGGTAGGAATAACCATGACAATAAAGGCTAATATTAGTATTTTTTTACTTCTTTTTGGGTTTTTTTTTTTTTTTTGGTTGTTTGTTTTTTAAAAGTTATCAAGTTATTAACTAAAACTCTGCCAGTTCCCAGCCCCACAAGAAACGGTGCTCACCTTATCGTGAGCACCAGTGCTCAGGTGAGGAGGCCCATCATTATAATATTAATATGCCAACAATATTCCTCATATAATTGTATCATTATCTTAATCATCGATATATTGATGCAGCTATGGATGGATTGTGAATAGCTATGTTTTTTCCCCTTTTTTTCAATTTTTACAAAAGAATAAAGTGCCCGACAATTCACGATACGATTCAATTCAAGCCCTTGAATGATTTGTGATACAATTTCAATTTTAAGAACAAAAATTACTTGAGACTTGAAACTTAAAAACCTACAGGTGTTGTCTTCATATTTTGATTTAAAAGAGGCCTATTTAGAATAACATCAATATTATATTGAATCCACAAATCAGATATTCTTTGGATTTCCCAAATTGGCCACCTCTAGCCATGTTGCAGTCCACCACGTGTAGGGCTGTAAATAGACCCAGGTTAGCCCAATATCCCCCAAGCTTAAGTCTGATAATTGAGGATTCAGACTATCCAACAGGGCTTGGGTCAAGTCCAATTTAGGGCTGGATCAGTAATCACGCTAGGCCTAACGTCCTGGACCCTTGGATTCTAGCTATAGATAGACTTTAATATGTATATGTCTGTGGGAATCACACCTGCACGCGGGCAAAATTTTCTAGCAAAACCCCGGCGCACGCACTGCAGCCCCGGATTGCACAGTAATCTGGTCCAGGGCCGTGACATGCCCCAAGGATCTTGCTGTATAAATAATGGTATCAGAGCATATGAGTTAGTAATTTTATTGCTTTTCCATTGCTGTTGATTCCTACAAACCAATAATGACCTGAAACAGCCACTGATACAGTCCCTTACAGCAGCAATAAAAGCTCCATACAGCCGTAACAGTCCCTAAATCTTTCATAAAACTTGTATAATTAAGGCCCAAACCTGTCAATTTTAAGCCATTAAACCCATTCGTAAACATCAGCCCCATTCATAGTTCTGTAACAGTTCCCAAAATCAAAATTGTTCTTATCCAGTCCCTAATGCCAGCCCATAATTCCCTACTAGCCCAATGACCCGTGCTCAGCACGGTATCTTCCTACACTGCAAAATAAATAATCACATATTAAAAAAATCACCTCTTTCTATAGGACAAGTTGGATAAAATAGAAATAGAGAAATTGGAGCAAAAATGGTATAATTACATAGGAGCAACTAAAACACAAGTGGTTTAATGGAAAATGACTGGGTAGTTGCACGAGTAGTTACATAACCGTCTTTCAAAATTACAACCGACGGTCAAAATCAAAGCCAAAGCCTTCTAGCTTAATATATTATAATTGCCCGAATCAAATCCTCTTCTAATCAGCCTAATTTGACCATCATTCACAAACAGTACATTTCAAGGTTGATAGACCAACAACAATCAAAACTCAAAATTACACTGTCCAAAGTGTGTTCTTCTTGAAAAGATTAAAAGATTGTAATTAAAAAAAAGACAGGTATGCCTACTCAAAAACCTTGAAAGGAAGACTCACAGATGGTCAAAGAGGAGAAACATTTAAAGAAGCTACCATTGAAATCCTCAAGAATGATCAAGACTATAATTGACTTCAATTTTAAGAAGCCAAGCCTAATTGAAATCCCTCTTTTGACTTCAAAGTTCAAACTTGAGAATTTTATAATTGTACATGGGGATAGAAATACAATTCCCTAGGGAGAGAGTGTTTCTTTTCTCTGGTTGCTCCCCAAAAAAAGTGGAAGGTGTTCTGCATGTTAAGTTCTAATATGCAAGCAGTTGACTTGGGACATGCAAGCTGCTGGGACTGATGCTAAACGAAGAGAAAGTAAGTTGATTTTATGAAGAAAGATAGCACATAACAATTTTCTAGTGTTCCATAAACATATTCAGTCACAAACCCAATTGATGCCCTTAATAAAGAAGCGGTCACCAGTCCACTATAGGTAATGAATACAATTTAGATGATGGCTCAGAGGATTTCAAAGCCAGAACAGAGAGTATGGAGGATATGTGAGTACTCTTTGGTATTTTAGCATCTTATTGCATTTTATGCCTCTTCTTTGTTGGTGAACTCTCCCTTTTTGCTTGTATCAGTTTCAAATTTTCATATATACATATATATATTCATAATTCTTTTTTGCCAACCACAAAAGGCATCTATTTTCCTTAGATATACAATAGCATTAGAAAAGAGCACTTGGAACAATTGGAATGTGCTCATTGCCAGGACCACAAAGCTGTGACTTCAAGTCAAATAACTATAATATGTGCGCATGTGTGGGCAAAATAATAACAACATTGTTTGTCAATTTTTCAAACCAATTTGAGTACGTGTAATATTGAAAACCTACAAAGTTATAATTCCAATTGGCATTTGGCAGAAAAAAGAAAAGGCCAAGACAATGGCAAAATAAGAGCAAAAGTCACAAGATAAAAGCAGAGAAAAGAAGAAACTGTTACCTCGAACTCAGTGAGAAGTTTGATGACGAGAAAGACGAATCTGCTCTGGCAGTGTCCCTGGAAGATGTCCCACCAACAGCGCTGTTATTAACTCCACCACCGTAGCTGGCAGCAGAAAACCTTTGCATTTCTCCCCAGAATCACCGGCATACTGCCTCCGACATTAACACTACTTTAAGCAATGCAAGCTATACCCATTCCAAAACAACCAAGTAAAGTCCGACCATGAGTCATCGATGTCGAACGACTCTAATATACAAAATGAAGATTAAACTCACAGTTGTAACGAATTGCCAGTCTCACTTCAAATGGTATTCCTTAACCAGGTCTTTTTGCTCCTGCCAGACACCCACTACCCAGAACCCTATTATCTTACATCTACTGAAACGAGAAGATACATTTTAAGGTTATATGCACATAAATCAGTCAACCCTCAGTTCAAAGCAGTCCCCCTTCTCATTCAACAACAAACACACAGCTTTTCAAACAACCGCTATGCCAGATCAGAACCCGGAAATCAATAACTCCTTAACAATTGTTTGTTCTTGCAGTATAAGCTTCAACTGCAAACGCTGACAAATCCTAAAACGCAGCCTAACGTACAGCCCTTGGATAACTGGCATATAATGAAATTATCGTCAGCAAAAAAAAATGTCCTAAACAGGAATTAGAAAAATGAAAAGACAAAGAAACCAAGCACCATTGTTTATACTTATCAATAACAAACACCCAAGTCAGCTGCAAACACTGCCACAAACTCAAGTGTATAAAAAACAGAAACTTTAAGCAGTCTTCCTCCACAACCTAAGCACTATGTACATGTACATATACATAAATCATGCACATATACATACATGTATGACGAATATATGATTAAGTGATCGAATGCTTCATGGAACACTTTGGGTGTGTACATGTACATAAATCATGCACATATGCATACATACAAATGTATCCATATGATGAATATATGACTAAGTAAACGAATTCTTTATGGACCGCTTTGAGTGTTTGGATGGAACTGATGGATGACCATCCGATCTGCAATGCATTTTGAGCTGCGACAGAATCAAAATCACAAACAGTGCCCCCACCTTCTCCAATACAAACCACATCAACACAAACATCAATCACCAATATAAACTTCAGGCCAAAAACACCAACAAACAGTATTCAAGCTCATGGATTCAAGCTCCAATCTCCTAACCACCACACAGCAAAATGGATACGCATCAGTCACACCCTGCCCGAGGCTAATCCAAACAGGTCAAACTCATCCCCAAACACCAAGATCAACTCAAACAAACACACGCAACTCACAACAGCTTCAAAACCCCAGCATCAAACACCCGAAAATCAGCTAAAAACCTCAAATCGAGCAGCCAACGATCCACAGATTCGTCCAAATCTAAGAACGCAATATCCAAACAACTACAACAAAGAATCCGATTCCGAAAAAATCGGATTCTATGCATAGAAACAGATAGGGTTTTAGAATCTGCGGATCGAGATAAATCTCGTTCCGGAGGACAGGGATGAGAATCAAGGTCTTAAGGATGGATAAAAGCTAGGGTTTTGAAAAGGAAAGCAGCGATCTTGGAAACCCTAGAAAAAGAAAAGTTGCAGTCTTGCAGACATGGAAGAGAAAAAGGAAGAAGAAGAAGAAGAAGAAGCGTACCTGAAAAGATGAGGAAGAAGAAGAAGCAGAAGAGGAATCGAAGAAGAGAGAGATGAGAGAGAAGAAACGCGAGAGCGAGGAGATTTTGCCGTCGCTTTGACTCTTTGGGTTGCTTTTTGGTTTTCCACAAGAAACGAATGGGTGGGGTGGGGGCAGCTTGGGTTGGGTTGTGTACATGTGAATAAATAAAATTTCTCTTTCCTTACTCTGCACCTTTGATTTTCTAGATTTGCTGTTTTGCCACAGGAAGCTTCATTTTGATAACCTCCATGACTTGGTTCCAGAGGTCATCTTGTTTGGTAAATGAGTTTTGTTTATAACTTTAAATAAAAAATAAATATATATTATATATACGGTGCGGGACGGGTAAGGCAATAAAATCCCAACCCGTCCCTAATCAATGGCGGACCCAGAATTTTTGTTTGAAGGGTGCGAACCTGAATAGGTAGTTTGATTTTGGAGGCAAACTGAGGTTTTTTATGTGGATTTTGAGAGTTTGCCCATAATTTTAATGAATTTTTTGAAACGCACCGTGGTTTAATGGGTGCAGCCACATCCGCGTGGTTGTGCCTGGGTCCGCCCCTACCCCTAATAGTAGTAGGGCGGGGTAGGTCTCCGTTTAAACCTGGCCAATTGCCTTCCCTACTTTAACTAGTTGAGCAATAGATACGGACCATTTGAATTAGTTTGAATGGAAAAGACCCAAAGGAAAATTTAGACTTGCCTAAATGGAACTTGAGTTGGAAGTGAGAACTAATAGAGAATATTCCAAAGATGATATAGTCTCTACATTTTTACATGAACTTAAATTGTATAATATCAGATTGAGTTGAAAGTCTGCTTTGTGGATTAATGAACAATTAATTAAGTTAAGTTGGTCATTTGCTTTGCCAAGTTGCATAGCTTGTAAGGTCTCAATCTGAACTCAACTCACAATTAGGTTGAAAGTTTAGCCTTGAAATTGAATCTATAAAGATTGTGATATCATGTTAGATTGGTGATTTGGATAAGGAAATACTGTCACTCCTTGTCATGGAGACGAGCTTAGTTAGAAAAGTGTACTAAGAAATGAGATGAGATAGGTTTTGAAGCAGATATGAGGCAGAGTGATGATCTTCTTGCTCTTCCTTCAAATGTGAATTCCATCTAGACCAATGAAAACAACTGATCTCTCGCTCTATTTGAGGAAGGTCTAGCACTGAGACAAAATGTCATTGAATTCAGAGATAACCTCTTGAAGATGTTTCTACTCATTTTTCAGCCTCCAAAATCTTTGAGCAGCTGGTATTATACCTCCTCTAAGTTGTCAAACATTGTTATGCATGTTTTGATGAAAGATTTTCAACTCTTACTTATTTTTTTTTATATTGTGTATATTTTCAGTCTTTTAAATTTTCAAAAAAATTAATTTATTTCACGATAAACCAACCAAATCACTTAAAAATATTTTTTTTTAACTTCTAGATTTATATTTCTTATAAAATCAATTTAAAGAAACTGAGATTCTTTTATGAATATATTTTTCAAACTGGGACAACCAAATAACATCCAAATATCTTCTAACTTCTATATCTATAGAAACATAGGTTAACACCAATGGGTGTGAGATTTTCTTTTATTTTCAGATCTTTGAAGTGTTTTTCTTTTTATAAAATATTTGTTTTTTCAAAGCGGGGCAATGAAAACACATCGAAATGCTTTCTAACGTCAAGGTCTATCTTTAATTATGTGCATTTCATTAGTTTATAACTTAAAATAGCCTACCAACACATAAATATGTGGATAAATAGATCAATATTATAATTATATAATCATATAGAAATATTGGGCCTATATGACTAGTCCTATATGCCCACTTAAGTTAGTGACTAATGAAAAAATATTAAATTTTAATGTTTCCAGATTTTTTAGAAATCTTGTTTTTTTTAATTATTTACCTCATTTTTAATTCATGGGGATACTTAATATGCATTTTCCATGACCAATATGTATTGCATGATGCACACCGTTTTGGCAGCCGACTGATACGCCCTCACGAGACAATAGTAAAATGTTAACAACTAGAATCACTGGCTATATACCCCTAATGACTGTGTTGACATAGCAGTATTATAATTTGTAAGGAGAGAAAAGGTTTTCTATTCTCACTTGATGTGTGCATTGGTAGAAGCAGTTCGAACTTTCTAGTATTTTAGTTGCCAACAATTTTAGGTGAGCAGATATATGTTCAAGCTACCCATTAGCAGCTGAACTAAGAAATTTTCTCTAGAGGAGCAATTGTATAAAAAAGAAAATATTGGAGGGGTCATATGAAAAGAAAAATATAAAGTTTTGTTGAACTTCTGAGGTCTTCTAAGAATTTTTGTTTTTTTTTTTTACCCCTTGCCACCCTAGTTCCAGCCTTGCTCTCCATCTACTTCAATAACAACCCTAAGACTTCCCTATTAGTATGGTGGCCAACCGAAAAATCTATATAAAAAAAGTTACTGAGATGTTATAAAAATTCAAAGTTGGTTATGGGAAAGGGAAATAGGAAAAATGATATATAGGTTAACACATGCACTTCATGGTACTTCTATGCATGTTAAGGAAATTTATTTTTAAAGGGATATTGCGTGGAGAGCTGTCTTTAGATTTGACATTCGCCCATGTGAACTTTAGATATTTCTCTTGTGGGATATCCCAAGGCCATGCAATATTGCATACATCATACTGAGTGATATCCTAAGGTTGTGCGATATCGCAAATACTATTCTATGTGATGTCCTAGGGCCATGCATTTCATTATTGTATGAACGGTAATGCATGAAATATTTAAAGTTTGATTGTTGTTGTGCGAATGTCAAATATCCGTTAAACATTGCATGGCATGTAAAAGAATTAAGCATATAAGTGCATTCAGTTTGTGGTCAAGACTATATCCAAGTCACACTATTCCAAAATTGACTATCAGGAACGTCAGCTAGGGGCGGTTTCAAATATTAAAAAAGGCGAGGCCAAAAATATACTAAAGCCCTTTCTTTTCATTCCTTTCCTGAAAAAATTAATACTTCCCTCCATTCATTATTGTGTTCCCTCCTTCTTTGAAACGTGCTTCGAAGTAAACAACGTAGACAGCGACAGATCTACAAACAGAGGCTCTCCAGCAAAGATATATGTGGCCAACCCTTCTTTTCCATTGACGATCAACATGTAGATCCAGCGACGAAATCCTTTGCAACTTGATATCAGGCCAACCAACACCTTGTAGAAGCCCGAATCTCAAGGTAAAATCTCTAATTTTTAGTGTTAGTGTTTTGATTTGTGGCTTTTACTAATTTAGAATTTCTTTAATTGGATTTTGGTGATTTATGGTTTTTTCATCATCTCTCATCTTTGCTCGAATAACGTGCAAAGGATTTCTTATAGAAATCCATTTTCTCTTCACTATGTTTTACTGATTTCCCATTCAATGTCCATCTCTAATCATTCAATGTCCATTGCTGTTTGTTTGGAACGATCCTCTTCGTGGAATGATCAATCTCCATCTCTAATTATTCATTCTTCCTTTCTATTTGCTTAGAGCAATTTTCATTACATTTCTATCAATTTCCTCTTTTAGATGCATTTTTACCTTCTGTATGGATGCTTTCACATGTATTCTCTTTCATTTAAAGAAATGTGCTTGATAATGAGTGATGAGAGCCTAAATGTACATTTAAGGCTCTTCAATGATGACTTTGTTACACCTTAGAATGGTAGTATATGAACTTATTTATATTATTTTAATATTTGCAGGTGTTTTGGGTGAAGATAAAGAATTCTGAACTAATTGGAGAAAGATGGCAAAAAACCACATAAATCAGACTTTCTGCCTCCTAGAGTCCAGACGCCAGGTCTGCACACCACTTCTAGACTTACTGCCTCCTGGCTGGCGTCCCGACGCCGAACCCAGCAAATGACCCTTTAAGCTACTGCCTTCTAGCGTCCGGAAGCCAGATATGGGTGAAGTCCGTCTCCCACCGCTATTTGAAGAGAAAATTGATCAAAAAGTTATAAAAAGCGAGCCAAACTCGTTTTTAGGCCATTCACATCCAGTGGGGAGATCTGGAGGCTGATTTTGGAGCTTTGGAAGGAGCATTAATGGGAATTTCATCAAGGATTAATCTTTGTCAATCTCTCTCCATGAGTAACTAAATATCTATTTTAGGGTTGTGATGAAGCCCTAATCTTGAATTTTGGTGATGTATAGGTTATAGGGTTTTACTTTGAACGCTTTTGGTTATATGACATGAATGTTATCCATTGATTGAATTTTCTCTATTTAATACAATATCTTTATTTAGTATTTTAATCTTGTAGATTTGAATATTAGTCATATAACGATACTTGAATGAATGTGTTATTAGATCTAAAATAATATATGCTGTGAAGGTTCGTAAACAGAACGAGTCATTTTTAGCGTTGATGGTGAAACCCTAGGTCTATATTCACCATTGCACAAGGCTAAGGTAGATTCGTACCCTAAGATATTTTCTTTGATTGAATCAAATCTTATTTTTACTTTGCTAATTTAGGAATCAAATCCATCAAATCAACACTTCGTTTTCTATTATGATTAGTGTATAAATTTGAGAACCAACACAACTTAGCCTTTTTGTCCTAATGAATACGACACTCGGTTAACATCTTTACTCTCAGGAGTAGAGATATAGCTAGATATAAATTATATTTGCAAACCCTGTTTTGGGACGATTTCAATGAGTCTTCCGTTCTTCTTACTTACTTTGTCATCATCTTTTTCCTTTCTTTCTTCACTTCATTTTCATTTCTATCAGGTCTTTAGGCTAGTCACTGTAGCTATTGATGTTCCTCTTTCATTGTGTTCAAATGTATTTTGGGAATGTTTGTCAAGAGACAGTTTCATTTCCTAGGTGTTCTGTTTCCACGGTGAACTTATTTTTCTGCTGCTGTTGTTTGGTGCAACTAAAAATTTTCCACATCACTGCGAAAAAATGGTTTTCTATCTCTTGGGCAGCTAAAGGGGATTTGCCAAGTGTTGTTTGGATGTGGGAATAATTTTCATTTTTAGTGGAAAATGCGCGGTCCAAACGGACTGTTGGAATTCAAATGTTGTGTATTTGCATATCTCCGAGCTTAATTTTTTTTTAAAACGATGTTTTAGAGCAATGACTAGTGTTTTCTGGAAGCTTGAAGATGGCCATGGCGCTAATATGAATCATGTTTTAATTTACTATTCTAAATGTCTAACCCTAGCTGAAGGCATCATGAAAGTTAGGCAAATGGGTTCACTTAATCAGGTGACCCTCTTCATTCCACTGCTCTTGGTGCTCTGTGAGAGCACCACACCTATCATCTTTCATATTACTGATCAGAAAATAAGATTAGAGAATATGGGTAGTAGTGGATTGGACAGAAAAGTACTTCATTGGGCATTTGCTAATAATGATTTAAAGTTGCTTCCTTGGCGACAACTTCAGACAATGGAATATATGAGCAGTTTCTAGTCTTCTCTGTATATGCTCAAATACCATTTCCAGTAGCATTCCTTGATCTTCTCTTTGACCGGAGCCACCCATAAGTTTCATCTTGTCTACTTATTCCTAGTTGAATCCTTTCTTGGAGCATCATCATATCTCCCTCTTCTTAGCGCATGTATTTAAATTTCTTTCAGTTTCTTTGTTACAGACATTAAGCTTCATGCAACAAAGGAAGTATAATTATCATCTTTTAAAAATGCACCCTTAATCAAAGTGGCACATAACTGTCCCATTATAACCCACTGACTTGTCTCCACTTTGCCCACTCAACAATGATCCTATTTTCCATTGATCTGTTTAGATTTATATGATTCTATTATGAGAGTTTTATAGGAAGTATTAGACTTGGATGGTTGTTGTTGTTAGGGCAGACCTAAACTTGGGGATCATATGAATTTGACGATCCTCAGACCTTTGACTGGTCTGCCTTTACTCATTACAAATGTGTTTTTAGGTCACCATAGGATGACTTCGATCAAACTACTGATGATAAATTTCCACTTTGACCATTTACCTTATTCCTTTGATAAATTTCTTTTCCTAAATCTCATTTACAGTAATTATTAAATTAAATAGTTCACATGAAATATGCTTGTGTTTGTGACCATGCTTCATAGATAATAATATATTACCCCATTTATTGCAGAATGTTGTCACCGGGTAACAAAGAATGGATGACCAAACATAGATTAAGTTTAGAGTATTTGGATAGACTTCTACATCTCATTGAGTTTACAAAGAAAAATGGTGGTGGAGTTAAGCATTTTCCTTATCCATGTGCTAAATGTCGAAATGGGCATGGAATGATCACCCTTGAATTGATTCATGAGCATTTACTCATCAACGGTATTGATAAGTCATACACACATTGGTTTTTCCATGGAGAAAGTCTTGCAACTACTAATGGAAAACCATCAATATCGAAATATGTTGATCAGCACGATGATGTGTATCCTAGAATGGAGGAACTTGTAAATGACGCATTTGGGAGAATTGGTGAATGTGTTTATTCTCTCATGGAAGATCTCATGAGGAATGGGGATTTTCATGAAGACTATCCAGAGTTTACAGGGCATGAAGACACCCTGAAACGAGAAGATACAAGTCTTTAGTTGATGATACAAGACAGTTTCTGTATACTTCTTATCCTAGGGAACTCACAAACTTGCGTGACAGTTGGATATATGGTATTTGGATGAATAGGTTTAGATTAGATGCAATTATCATAGAGGTCGATAAATGGGATAAGTATCCACCCTTTTTGGGTTTTCCTATAATAACTAGGAAATCAAGGAAGTATTGACCATCGTATAACAAAATATGCATGCTTACGTATATAAAGTAAGTTCCTGATTGGGTGGAGTCCTTGCAACATATTCTCACACTCGCGTGCAGGTAATCTGGATCTCCTTGTTTGTTTGTTTTTTGGTAATAGATACTGATCTTAGTAAAGCATGAACATTAGGATGTCAATGAGCATCTAGTTATCCCATGTGCATGATCCAAAAAAAAAAGGTGGAGAATATAATTTGGGGCATTTGGGCGGAGGTCCCTCAACTGTGATTTTTATTGCAAGCGGGCCACAATACTTTATCATACTGACAGCAGTCCTCTTGTAACTGAAAAGGACAAAACGCCCTTGTACATGTTAGCAAAAGCAAAACTCAAACAAATTTATCTGAGTTTTCAAAACTCAGATAAAACTCAGATAAATTTATCAGTCTTTTAAGGCAGTCTTTTCACTGTTTAAACCATGGTTATGATCAGATATGTAGCCTGTGGACTGTGGTCCTGGACCATCATTTCACACGTTAAAACCACTTACAGATTGACTGACTTGGGCTTTCTTGAAATTAGGACACAGGATACCTTGTGAATACAACAACCAGAACATGTTTGGTTTCTCTCATAGTTCCCTGCTCCTGCTCCTTCTGTCTGCTGGTAGAAAAAGAAAACACGAATCATAAATCACAACCACTGCAATAAGAAAGGAGAGATGGATGTGGGTCATCGGATGGCACCACTTCACATAACAATTTGTTTGAAACTCAGAAAAGTTCTTCAAAACTCAGATAAATTTGTTTGAGTTCTGCCAGAAACTCAGATAAATTTATCTGAGTTGTGCCAGAAATTCAGATAAATTTGCCAAAACTCAGATAAATTTGGCAAATTTATCTGAGTTCTGCCAGAAACTCAGATAAATTTATCTGAGTTTCTGGCAAAACTTCGACAAATTTATCTGAGTTTCTGTCCAGTTTATCAGAGATTCTAGGAAATTTATCTGAGCTCGGCGACACCAAAAGTTAGAATACGGAAAATCAGATTCTAATAAAAATCGAAATCCAAAACAAAAACACTTAATGACCACAATCCAATCGAGAAAAGAGAGGGAGGAAACAAGAAAAAATGCAAAATGCTCTCTTTCAAATCAGTTGTAGAGAGAAATAGAGATTTGGAAGAGACTTCAAATGAAAGAGAAAGATAAAGTAAAACTGTGTCTTTCTTTGAAGAAATGAAAGAGAGAGAATCGGAAGTCATGGTGGCGACGGAAGGTGCTCTGCAACGATATTCTGCAACTATAGAAAGGAATGGGAAATTGAAAATGAGAGAAGAAGAAGGAAGGAGTTTTCTGGCACAGTTGAATGGGGCAAAGTAGTCATGAAAATACATGACGTGGCATATTAGGGACCTCTCACTAAAGTATCTCCAGCTGTCTGGACTATAGACATTAGAGAAAAAGTAGTTGTCCTTAATGCCTTAGAAGACCGTGCTCAAGGACTTTTGGCTAATTTACCCATATAATTTTACATTAAGGAGAAATCCATTTACGGATCTGAATCCCTGCATATAGAAACTGGTTCCTATATGTAAATTGAGGACAGACGGCAGGAGTGTATGAAAAAAGTTGTGTTTATATGATTCGTAGAGCTTGGATTATATTGTTGTTTTGAGAGTGCTGATCAGAAAATCAATCTTAGTCTTAATAGCTCTAAGTATAGATAACACATGAAAAGGCCGCCCCCAAATTTGCCTTGTGTGCATTTGCATGGGTTTTGTGGGTGCCGCTCAGGAAATTAGTCTTATTGGAGTAAAGACCTCATGAATACCCACGTAAAAAATCGAATAATAAATTCTCTACTTACTTAATGTTAATTTTATCCAATCGACCAATAAAGATAGGTCTATCGATCTATTATTATTATTATTATAGGATTTTACGGGAAAATCTCCTAAAGATGGCTAGTGCATAACAAAGGACCCAAAAGATTTTCGTAGATGGAAAAGGCCCTCCCATCACTTTCGTGTTTTTTTTTTTGGCATTTAAGCCCTAGCGTCGATATTGACGCTCATTATCCTTAGTTGAGTGTCAACATCAACGCTCAACGCAGGTTTGATGCTCAATTAGTATTTTTCTCAATTAAGCGTACGTCTATATCGACACACATGATAGGTTTGTGCCCCAGTGGAGGCTCTTGTCTTCTTCTTCCTCTTCTGTATCTTTATCCATCTCCTAACTTCATTTCTTACCCAACACACCATCCTCAACACCTCCATCATCCTCTCCTTTCTTCCTCTTCTTTGATCCGATCCTTACAATTCGTTCTTCTTCCTCGTGTCGCTGTAAAAAAAGAGAGTTGAGAAGAATAATCTAGAAATTGAGATGAGAGAGAGAGAGAGAGAGAGAGAGAGAGAGAGAGAGAGAGAGAGAGAGACCCTAGTTGGGGCGGGAGAGATGAGGGGGTTTTAGAAGGTAGAGAGAGGGATTGGTTAAGGTGATTGAAAGGAAGTAAGTAGTTAGCAGCTAGAATTGTAAGAAAAAATGTGGGTGTTGATGATGACGACGAGGTGTCCATGACGGTGGATTAGGCAAGAAATGGAGTGGAGAGATGGAGAAAGATGAGGGAGAAGAAGAAGAAGAAGACGACGACGACATGAGTATCAACTGAGCTGTGAACCTGTGTTGAGCATTGATATCAACACTAAATTAAGAATAATACTGTAATGAGCGTCGATATTGACGCTCAGGTTGATGGTTAAAAAAAAAAAACCGAAAGTGAAGGGAGTGTCTTTTCCGTCTACGAAGATCTACTAGGTCTTTTTTTGTGTTCCGGCCATTTAAGAGGTTTTTTCCCATAAAATCCTCTTATTATTATTATTATTATTATTTTGTTTTTTTAAAAGGTTGGATTTTAATAGCAGGCCTCACACAGGTGAATTTGTAGGGCTGGCTTGCAGGATCTGAGCCCTTTCGCTTGAGAATTGAGATGACCAGGGTGGTTGTCACGCTTCGCACATAGTGCCATTTTTGTAATAATAAAGAAGACTAAGGGCATTGTCGATAGGTGTCATTCATTGATGTTGAAACATATTCATCGCTCTTTCCGCATACATTACAGTTACCGGGCATTTCGGGGCATAAAAGCGAGGGCAGAGGCGGTCACGTGGGGCTTAGGCGGTGGTCGCCTCACATTATTTGGAATATTCTATGCCCTGTGTTCTATTTGCTTGCTGAATGCTGATGTCTTCCCCCCACTATTAAGCACCAACTACACACCTGTACTTTTGATGGTCTTGATTGGTGAAAAATGGGACGTTTCTAGAGCGTTGATTGGTGGGCCATCTATTGGGTGGTTTACCTCCATAACCCATTATCCATTGGAAGTTTACAATGGTTAGATCCACCAACCAATTTCAACTTCATGGTCATAAGTCTTTTAGACCAAAGGTGTGTCAATGGAGTTTTCAGAAATGCAGAGGGAGAAAATCTTCCTTCAGTTGGACCTGTGGAGAATTAGTTCTGCAGTTTGATGGGTTATGGAGAAAATCATCAAACTTTTTCCTTTTTGTACGATTCACTTCCAACTCCTTTATTGAAAAATTGCTTTTCCACGGAATTGAAAAAAATTTAGTGCATTTTTCTGCTTTATATTATTTCTTGTGGAAAAGCGGTTATACTAAACGTGGAAAATTATTTTCACTTTCCGTAATATTTTAGAAAAAATGGCCGCATAAATGTTCCCAGGGGCTAATTTGTAAAATGTGCTCCCAAAGTTTCTCCCTAAGTGTGGGGTATCCCATGATTGATTATCCAAATATGTAATGTCTCCTGTCCAAAGAAAGCTAGCATGGACGCTGTTTATATTTGAAAGCCATTTCATGTGTTTTCTCATTCAATTATATGGATTTGAAACCGACTCCACTGCACCATATATAGAAAGAGAGAGAAAGAGAGAGACAATGAGAGAGGTATTTAAGGAGCCTACAATGTCTTGAGTCATATTGTCTAGAATCATATGGAATATGTTCTCCCAGCCTTGCATTCCAGCTCTTTGATAGGTTCCATCTTTAAACTCTCATCTCCCCTGTAAACTCGGACCAGGCCCAATTTTACTCTCACAAAGAAGTCGTTATCCATTGTTGGATAATATATCAGAGAAATGTATAGTTAAAAGATTACCTACTGTGGGATTGAATATCAAAGAAATCTATAATTGGAAGACCCCTAAAATTTATACGGCTCTTAAATCAAGGGCTAGTATGATCTAACAGAGAGGGCGGGTTTTTTCTTTGATCCTTTATACATAACGAGGCCTTTCCACCTATCTCCACTTATAAGCAAACATCTAAGTGATTCCCACGAGCTAGACCTCGTAAGCGAGGGCTTTATTTTTCTCAAAAAGCTTGAGGATAGAGTGGGGCCCAAAAAAACCCTCAACCTTAAGGGCCAAGCTAGGGCTTGACTTAGCTGGCCGAAGGGGGGCCGTCCTGGCCCTTTGTCCCTTAATATAAAAAATAAATAATATAATATATATAGAGAGAGTTTTAACAAAAAAAATTATAAAGAACCCTCTAATTAGCAATTAATGACAAAAACTTAATATTTTATCAAACAATACTAACCAAATTCTAGGTAAATTTTTTATGGATATTCCCATAGATCATAATATTGTCACTTATGCTTGATTCTATGTTTGCTCAACGCCGACATATTCTTCAATGAAATAGAAATTATAGTTGTCATTAATTAGACTAATTTTCACCATTAATGTAGACTACTAACATTTGAGTTAGATGGATCATCATCAACATCATTAGAGTGGGGTTGAGCTTTAGCCACTGGCCACTGCAATTTCTTTCTATCCATTTACTTTCATGATTGTTGTTTTTATTCAAGTGGACCTCATAAATGGAGTTAATGCTTGTTATTCTAACCCATGTTTAGATGCATCTAATTGTCTTCGTCATTCATCTCAGGTAGCCAAAGTTTAATTGCTTTGTTATAAAGTTCGAGGGTGATGTTTCAAAGAATTACAAGTTAGGGTTAATGCAAATTCAAGAGTGGTCTAATGTCAATTTGAGCCACGTACACTAAATAATTTATTTAGAAAAAAAATCCAATGCCTATTTGAAATAAATCTAATTGAATCAGATGAGACTTGTCAAATAGGTTCCGATGGTCCATATTATTATTTTATAAAAAAACAAACATAGCACATGAATTTGTAAAAAAAAGACCATAACTAGCTAAACTTCAACTACAACGATCTTGCTAATAGCCTGGAGACACACAAAACTGGGCACATTACTTAAACTATATAACATCTGTTAGTGTACAAAGGTCTTTAATAGTGTCTTCTATGTCGTAGTTTAATGTCACAATACTAGGAGATTAGCTTATTTCATCCAATCCTAAATACTATTTTTAAATGATGACAAAGTAACTTGTTTCGTCCATTCTTTTAGAAGTGACACAGAAAAGATTGACTTTTATATTACACCTATCCTTAGCTTAAACAAAGGACGGTTAGCATTAACGTATATTATATATAATAATATTAAAAAAGTCATTTCTTTCGGCATTGGCCCGGTCCTAGCTCAATGCTGACCCTTGAGGGTAAGATAAGAACTTACTCCAAGGCTTTGGCTCCTAAGTCCGTCCCCTGTATATAAGGGTAGGGTAAGAACTTACTCTGCCCAGCCCTTTCACAGCCCCACCCGTGAGTAAGTTTGTTCCACCTGTGAGTAAGTTTGTTCATTCCTTGTAAAGAAAAAAAAAGTGTGTATTATGTTCCAAAAGAGATATCACTTTAGTGCACTAATTGAGCTACACTTATGTGGGGTCCAACAAAGGGCCCTTTGCGATGAATCAAGCAAACCCATTCAACTTGTATTACCTACTATTTTTTTATATATAAAATGACCAAACAATACTTTTCCACTGTTTATTTTAAGGCATTTAAAACCCATAGATACAAATTACTTCTTCCTTACCTTCATTTAGAAGAGATACAAACTCTTATTAGGTTGATTTTTGGTATACCCCATGGGGTTCAACATTTTTAGAAGCCTTTCTACACAAACACACACACACAAAAAAAAAAAAAAAAGAAAGATTTAGAATCATTACTCATATGTCCCCTAGAGACTAGATTTTTTTCCTCCTACCTTTTTTTTTTTGCCTAACGGAGGGTTCCCAACCTTTTCGGCTGGGCAAATTCCTCCGGACTTAGAGAGAAGCTGGGTAAAGCCCCTGTGGCCCCCAAATGGTAGCACAAGTGGACTCAACTTTTAGTTCATATGGAGGAGGCAACCGGGGTCAATACCAAGAACTCTAGCTTTGGAAGATGGATGAATGATGGTTTTAACCACTCGGCCAACCGTAGCACAAGATTGTCCTTCCTCCTACTTGGTTGTAACAATATGAATTCTCGTTTTCATGTTTTTAATAGATATATAAACTCGAGCAAAGTACATGTTGTAACTAGGGTTTTTTGTTTTTGGTAGAGATGTTGTAACTAGGGTTGACCAAATATAACTCGACCTACAAATCTAATCCATATATGCTGCCCCACATCTTATATGTGTGGGTCAGGGGTCAGAAAAATCTAACCCATAATAAAACAAGCCAAGTGAGGGCTGACTTGCACAACCCATCTAAAGTGGGTTGGGTTCGGATTAACCCACCTATCTAAACTGATTTAAACGGTATGGTGTACTAATATTTTGTATTTTGTGCTTTTTTTTTTGGTTTACAACAAACCTCAAATACAACCCTAACACTTGAAATGGATCTGGGTTAGGCTGATAGGGTTGGTTCGGTTTAAAAGGTTAACCCATGTCGGCCATGGGTTATGCGGGCCAGCTCGGGCTTACCTGTATGTGTTGAGGTCTAAATTACCTAGCCCATTTAAAAACGGATTGTAAATGTTTCAGTTTTTAAGTTTCATCCCATCGGTTTTTTTATTTTTATATTTGCTAACAGAGGGGTCCCAACCCTTTGGGCTGGACTAATCCCTCTGAACCCAGAGAGAAGCCGGTTAAAACCCCCGTGGCCCTATGTGGTAGCACTAGTTTCATCCCATCTATCATACTAGCCCTATGTGATGGATTAGCTAGGTAATTAAGGATAAAAGGCTCAAAAAAGCAAATTTTCAAGAAATGGGGTAACACTCTTAAACTTAGACTTGGCTCACTACATCATACTCAACCTATGAATTGGTATTGCCCCAATTAAAATTTCCAGTTTGCATGGCACTGTGCGCAATCTATTACAACTTAGGAGCATCAAAGATTTAATGTGTTAGAGATGTGCCCTGTAGAATAGTGGCAAGAGGCATCTCACCTTATGCAGCCGCCCTGGACCAATAATCCAACTTATCAATAATAATAAACAATAATAATCAATCAAAACAAAAGATTTAGGGTTTTAAATTTAAGGTGATTGGGTCAAAATTCAAATAATGAAATCTAAATGTAAAATAAAGATCCTCCTCATCTCACTTCAGTAAGGGGTTGTTTGCATTTTACACATGCGAGAAAATGGGATTTACATATGTAATTATTACATATGCAAATGTTACACATATGTAACACATTACCATGGTGTCGAAGTCACCATTTTTTACATGAGTAAATGAGTACGTCCAACCGTTTTAGATGCATTTGGGGTTTTTTGTCATTTTCATAAATCTCTCAAGATCTATGAAGAATTAAGATATGAAAATAAATTTCTTGGTATTGAATGGTTCGCAAACAGTTTGGATCATAAATTGGATGCCTACATGAGTGCAAAAAATCAGATCTACTGCCTTCGGATGTTTTTACAAATTAGCGGAATGAAAAAAAAATAATCAAAGGTGGTTGATAGGGCCCATAATGAATAACCTTGTGAAAAATTGTACTAGCGCTTTTTGCAAGAGATGTGAAGATTTTAGTGTATAAATGATCTAATTTATATATTATTTTTACACCTCATTTTAATCATTACACATGAAAGTTATTTATATATATATATATTTATATATATGGACTTGATCCTATGTTATATTGTTACAAATAAGATCACACTTGCATATGTGAAATGAAATGGACTGTGACCAATAAGGAGTGGAGTTTTTTCATTTATGGTTAGATGAAAGCTTCTTTTGGACGTGGTCACCTTTTGTATTCTTGGTAAAATGGATCTAGTGAGCATTGGTTATGGATTTTCAAAGTATTTTTGTGAATTGGAAGTTTTCTTTGTTGCTTTAAGGGACATTGGGATATGTGGCATCCATGGATGGCAAGTTGAATATTGGAGATAGAGGAGAATCTAAAGAGTCATGGATTCCCAGCATTAACTGGACACGGCAATGTATCCATAACTGAGTGTTTTTTTTTTTTTTTTTTTTCTGTTAGAATCCATAACTGAGTGTTGGTAAGTTTGTCTCTAAGATAAACACTGGGGTGATGAATCTGCATATTTTCTTATTGCCCCTAGAGCAGGGATTCCTCACGAGGATTTATGTAATTGAGGATTTTATATCACGAGTATCGATGCATATGGCTGGGGAAAATTGGTGACGGAGGATTTCTTCCAAATTTAGGTTTTCCACGACTTTGTAATGAGATGAGTGTCAAAGGGGTTACACTAATAAGATTGGGGTCCAAGTATTCCCATAAAGTTGCACTGTATATGGACCATATTCTAGCTAAGAAACTTTGTAAGCAATATGGCCTGTTTATTTGCTCAAATTCAGAGAATGGTGTCTCCATTAGGTTTTCCAAATCCTACAATATATAAAACTAGCCTTCACAATGCTGAGATTTATAAAATTTGAAAGGCCACACATTTCATTTAAAAAAAATAAGTTTTTTTTTTTTTTTTTTGAATTTGAGCAACAAAATTAGGAATTTCAAATGCTCCACGTATAACAGCAGACATTGCTATCAAAATTCCCAACTCATAAAGTTCTAATCAGAAATTCCCCCAAACCACTAAAAATTAATACTTCGGTTCCATCCTACTTGGTTTGTTGGTTTGTAGGAAAACAGAAAATAGTGGAAATCATTTCTAAATCTTTTTTCTATTTAATATTGTAATCTACCTGTCACTGAGCAAAATGAAGGTTTATCAACATATCTTTCTAAGGCAGTTTGTTTGCATTAGATTACATATGAATTCATGGTCAAATGAGCTCCACCGAAGGATGCTTAAAGAGGTAAGGTGTGAAAGATTTGGGGTGAGGGGTGAAGGATGTAACCTGTAAGGTAGCCATGTGGATAGGACCCTGACTATCTTAGGATTTGAATTACTAGGGTGATGGCCGGGTATTCATTTCACATCTTCCCTTGATTCAATTTTCATTAGAGGGGAACTTATTTTATAGTCATTTTTGTATATTCACTTTTGATCTTCAATTTTAACCATTTACAGCATGAGTTCCTGTGCATTCCATTCTCATGTATTCCATGCGAAGAAATAGGCCCTAAGTTTAGATTTACTAAAAATGCAAGCCTGAGAAATCATACATGTTTTTGCATGCTTTATTTTTCGGATCCTGAATAAATGAATGGTCTGACCCAAAAGAATCAGTTATGGGTCCAAGACATGGATCCACTTTTAATTTGGACTGGGAACATTTCCTAGATCCAAATAAAACTTGGATCATAGTTCGTTGGGTTTCGATTTAGGAAGGACATCAGCATATATTTAAACAACTATATCAAACACATTACATATATGTAAATAAATGTTCGGATCTCAATCTGGGTCCTGGTATAGGTCCTCAAAATAGATCCAGGTATGGGCATGTATCCAGTACTTTGGACCTGGATAGGATCCGAGATCACTATCGAGCCGACCCATTTTAATTTAACAAGTACAATGTATGGCTCATAAGTAGAACTAGGGCTGGACCAGGGCACTCTAGGTCCGGCCTAACCGCAGTTGGAGTGGATCTATTTATGGTTATAAGTAGGACCATAGGCCCAGCCTCACCCCATATATTTAAAACAAAGGCACACAAGAATCAAGCAAGCCATGCCTAGGCCCAACATTAGGTCTGCATGATAAATTCAGGACTGGATTTTAGGCCATATAACTAGATAGACTACACTGAACTGATTGAACAGGGCTATTGGGATGTCACAATTTGTATTCAGTTTTTCTTAGGCTCAGGGCCGACCCGTAGCCGATCGAATGAAGCATTATGTTCAAATGAACTGATCTTTAAGTGCGAATGATCATTCATTTGGCATGGCGCATCTTGAATAGGCAATGGAGAAGTAATCTTCATTTAACTATCTAAATCTTCCCACTTGAGATAGACAACTGCATAGAATGTCAAATTCACTGTTAAGGCTTAAAAGCCTGTTTCACAAGTCATCAGTGCATAAATTTAGCATTTCTCATGCACTATGTGGGCCTGTGGCCAATGCAAATGCAAGACACCCCTAAGATCCAATGGATTGCTATCCCTATATCTCTCCAAAATTCAAAATTTTTTTCTCTTGCATTCAAATTTTCACACTTGTGTTACAGTAATTTTAGGCTCTTCCAAGTATAAATTGATGTTAGATCCTTTTGTCTATTCTTCTTCTTGTTATATTTTTTTTCATATAACTTTGATGCCCAGACACAAATAAGGGGATCGGGGACACGACTCTGTACTTTCTGAAATCCAGGACAGTGATCTGGCTATCTCATCCACAACATGATATTTCATATTTCATGTTAGACTTTTTAAGCATTACTTTTCAACTATAGTGTGTTCTAAGTCAATGAAATTGTCACTTCTTACTATCTTCTCCAACAGTTTTATTTTGAAAAGAACGATAATAGAAGTATGGAACTCTATGAAATAATGGACCTAGTAAGATATGAAATGCCCAAAACTGTATGGTAAAAGTATCATTGCAGTATCTAGTACTACTACCAGTATCATATCCTTGGGACATTGGAATGCTAGGCATATGCAAGTATCTGGGTATTACATGAGAGAACTTGTAAGATGTGTGGTTTTTTCACTTGCAGTAGCTCTCTCTTGCCTTTTAGACATTTTGTCCTAACAAAATTTTAGTTCAGTTGAAATGGAGCAACGGCAATGGTTGTTTCAAGGAGTGGAATTTGATGGGAGTTCCTTCATCACAGCCTTTGCTAATAGAAGACCAGAGATTGAATGATGAAAACAGAAAATCTGGAATCTTCTTTATTACTAGCTTCTAATCATCACAATGCACAACAATGCACACAATTACACACAAAACCTTTCATGAAACCAACACTTGAATGCTGAGGAGAATAAATGAAATGAACAAACTATTAGACATTAGCTTGTAACGATTGTGGTCAACATGCTTTACTCCAAAATCTTTCTACTGCGCTGAAAAGAATTGCTCTATCTCAATCATTAGCACTAACCTCCACATTTCCATAAGCTTTCTCCCACATATCCGACACCTGTAATGAATGCAAACATGAAACAACCATGAGCTCTGAAGTTGCTAACCAATACACCCAAAATGCCTAGGCGTTAAAGGTGTAGCAAACTAACTACTTAACACTCCCCCTCGGGCAGAACACCGCCCAAACTCGAAGCACACGCCCACACAAGACGTGGAATGGGGCCTTTTTTTGCCATGCGCGGATTCGAACCCGGGACGTGTCGGCTTGGATACCAACTTAAGTTGCTAACCAATACACCCAAAATGCCTAGGCGTTAAAGGTGCGGCAAACTAGCCACTTAACACGAGAAACCTATAAATGTTACATTTGCATGTTTGTTAGAAGCTATGATACCCAGATAAGAATGTGTGAAGCAATGATACAATTCATAAGTCACAGATAAGAAAGCTTCTTGGTAGTAAGGGCTCGTTTAGTATTATCAATACTGAGTGGGGCATGCCATTGAAATTGGATGATCTTTTCCTGTTATCTTGGATATGAGTTGTCATATCTGAGATTCTCGGAGATATAGAATCTCTGTCCAAGGACATTACTATATCCATGATTCCAGCAAGAATGTGCAGATAAGCAATTTCAATGGTTGTGAAGCCATCATATTGATATAACAGATAGACACTAAGATGTGCATTAAATGAAATGGTTTTCTTTTTACTCATGTAATACAGATTACTGATGGGAGAAGGCTAAGAAGAAGAAGATGATGATGATATAGAAATTGATTGCTATTTGTTGCACTATGCAATATAAATAGAAAGGAAACCAGGAATTACATTAGGTGGGGTATCTTATTTCTTTTCTATCCAAAATGACTATCAAAGATGATCACTGATATATGCATGGAAAGTCGGAAAAATAATATCCCAACTAATGTGATTTCTTATTTCCAAGCCTTACCAGATACCCTCATCACTGTGTCAATAATCACCCTAATAGAAATGAAATTGCATAATGTATCCTACTGTTACTCATTAAGTTGTATATGAATTTACAAGTCTCTATTATTTCAGCTCATAAGAAATATGACTTTGCTTACCTGCGTAGAGGGAGATGAGTTTGCACTCTAAGATTCTCGAGAATGTGATATATTATACATGTTTTCTTTCCATTCATTTACCCAGCTCCAACTAAGATGGAATGGAAGCCCTTGGCCAGTACTGGAAGTTCACATCAACACATCATATGTGGTCTCCTCCAGTAATTCTTCTAGAATATCATATTCTATCTCCATGCCAATACTTTCCATGTCGAATCGGAGGTCCATCCATCTTCTGTCTCTCTCCATGTCTTTTCCAACTATCTGGTCTAGTTTGCATGGGACCTTTTGAAGAAGATGCAAATCAATGGCCTTCCATACTTCTCGAACAACATATTTCCCAAGTGGCATTACCTGAATGTTCGGCTTGACAAATGATACCCATGGTGAGCATCCATAAAATCTCTCATGGACGTCCATGAGAACTTCATTTATACAATCAAAGAGAAGCTTCTGATTATCGGATGATTGGGTGGATGAGGCTTCTACTTCCTCAAACATGGATAAATTGAGCAGTTTATCTGAAGAATGACACCTTCCCATGAATTCTTCACTGGTTAGACCAGAGGCTTCCAGTACAGCTTTTACATAATCAAGTTCAGATTCTTTTTCTCCTATACATGTTCTTGGATATATCTCAGGATCTGAAGTGGTTATGCTTATAGCAGAATCATCGTGTTCTTCGAAGTGAATTCGCCTTGGTTGCATTGGCAACTCATCTGCATTTATTGGTATGAAAGTAATGAACTAAGATTGTACTTAAATGCAATCAAAATCACAATTGGTTTGAATATTTTGTCAGAATGGGTCGCCACTAGATTTCCCCGGAAATAATAAATTGCATTGGATGATCTGTTGATTCTCTAACATTTATAGCACATGAAAAATATTGCCGATCGGTGCTGATAATAGTTAGAGATGGAGGTGGTGGAAACAGTACCGCACTTATTCTGCTTTTCTGATTTCCTATGTGCCAAATACTTCTAAAATAAAAAAAAAAAAAAAGAAATTGTATTTTGGGTACCATCCAAATGTGCCTGAAAGATTAATGAGTATGGATTGCTATTGCTGCTTTTTGGTGCATATGATGAAGTCATACCTCGATGGACTACAGGCCTTTTATGATCAATAACATCTTCCACATAGAATGGCTCAAGAACTGATACCGGACTTGGCCGCTCTGCCTTTTCGCAAATGCTGTCTGGATCTTCAGTTTTATTGACATGCAAAGGGCTTCCGGAGAAGGAATCTGATTGAGATTCCTGCTGCAGATTCTCTTTAGATGACTCCTGGGAATTATGAAATAGGATCCAGACATGTAAGGATTAGTTTATCTTATTTTGTTTTTGAGTTAAATAGGTGAGATCATTGGGAATATTGCCAATAGAAACATGAAGATAGACAGCTATTCTGGCACTTCAAGTATACATATAACTTAACATTTGTAGTTGCAATAGTAAAAAGAATAAAAAATATTAACTTACAAATATTTATAGAGGACCATTTTTAAGGTTCGTTTTCTTTTGAAATTTTCGGACTATTTTTGGTGTTTTGGTGTATGTATGTCAGGCCCTTGAAGTCCTTTATATGATATCCCATATCCATGACCGACACCAAAACATGTGACACTGTCCAAGTTAAATGGAAGATAGGTTGTCATTTGAAGTGCTTTTAGAATTCTTTTAAGATAGCTTGTCATTTGAAGCGCTTTTAGAATTCTTTTAAGAAACAGTTACCAGTTTCAGGCATTCAGAGTACCCCTCTTGCTCATATTTTTCAGCTTCACTGGTGCTTTGGTGGTTGTCGGCAATGGGTCTGTCACTATCCAATTCAGAGGGAATGGTCGCTAGGCTACTCTCTTCAATCCATTCAACATCTGTTAGTTCTTCAAACTCCATACCGCCTGCAGAAATTTTCATTTCTTGCTAAGTTAAAATGCAAAATCAAGACAAATTTGGATGTACTACCAAAAAAATGTATGGGAGAAGCAGCAGATTGAATGGTTTTTTACATTTCCTACCTTTCTTGTGGAAAACTGATAGTGTAATTGCTCATGTTAAATCTAAAACTACAAGTATTCCACCCATGCACTTTTCAAGATTGTGAAGGCCCGAAGTCCCACATCGACTATAGAGAGGAAAGTGAATGGGATTGTATGTAGAGCTTACACCCTTACCTTGCACGAGGCCTTTTGATGTGTTGAGGCCCATCATAATCAAAACCGTGAGGCCTGTGGGCCAAAGCGGACAATATCATGTATGGGTATCGGGTGGGGCGTTACAAAGACACTTGGGTGCATCATATGTTAAGAAGTAAGAACCTAATATATTCACATATAACCAAGATTGAAAGCAGTGAGAATGTTTTAACAGAACACCTGTTTCACTATGCATTTAAAGTGGTGCAGAAATCAGAAATTACATATGAACAATGTTTCTGTCGCAGTCCTAAAAACTCTCACCATTGCAACTTCGCAGACATTGTTTGTCCAAAAAAAATAAAAATAGGAGGAAAAGTAGCATGCTGCCAAATGAAAAATCTGATTTCTGTACTACCCCCAACACAGAGCAAAGTAGATGACTGCCACTCCATAATATTTGAAACAAATGAAATTTGGGGGTCCTCCATGGTCACTCCAAGAAAATGGTTCTTTAATGCTTTTATTTTTTATTTTCAACTAAACTAGAAGCAATACCTTTTTGAGTTGAGTCTCCTTCAATACAAATGCTCTCCTGGATTTCAATATCAAGTGGAAGCCCCTCCAAGAGTCCTGTTCTTGAATTGGACAATTTCTCTTCACCATCTGATTGCTTGTGATCATTCAATGTTGAACTCTCCACATTCGATGTCAAGCGACTTAAATGGTCAGCAGCAGCTTCTTCTCCACCCATTTCTGCATTTTCACTCTCACAATGGAAATTCTCATTTGGAGAACATTCTATCATTTCATGTGGAAAGCTGGGTTCCTCATCTTTTCGAGGACTAGTTCTTGGTGACATGTATTCAGGCAGAGAAAGGATTCTCCCCAAGGTTCTTGGAATATGTTTCATCGGCGTCTCTCCATCTTCATCCCCAGTGTCCAGCATTTCAGCAAGATGTTTCTTAGCTTCTTCGTAGATATTAGCTTCTCTTTGATTGGAATACATACTTAAGTAACTACCCAAACTAGGCAATTCAACTTCATGTTTGGAGCTTGATTCACAGGCCTTCTGCTTGCCTGTCTTATCTTTCTTCTTGGAATCGGCAGGCTTGGAGGTTCTTTCTTTTCTAAATGAAGCTTTGTTCTCGTGCTCTTTACCAATATCTCCATGGTCTTGGTGCCCATATGGAATTCTATGCAGAATGCCATCCATCGATATCCGATGTTGCTCCTTTCTGCTCTCTCCAATGACAGATTTCCACTTTCTTTTAATTTCTCTTAGTGAGAAATAGGAGGGGACTGTTTCACTCTCCACTTGATTTCTCGATCTGAATTGGGATTGTGGTGAAGAGCTTGGACTGGTCACATATGTTGAATTAGGAATGCTTGCATAACCAGGCTTCAAGGCAACAACTTCCTTGGAAGCTGGAGCACTGTCGCTTTCCTTCATACACTTAGCCTTATCTTTTCGTCTAAAAAAGCTCTGTATGTTTTGCTTTCTAGACTGTTTGATACTGACAATCTCCCCAAACTGCACTGGATCATTCCTTTCTTCATCCAACTGCTTCACTCCTGACTGAGCATCTCGTAGTTCTTGAATGTGTTTCACTAGAACCGAGTTTGGATCTTGCATGAGTTTTATAAATAAATCCTTGTTTAAATTCATTATCTCTAAGGCATCCATAAATTCCTTGGATTGTATAAGTGACTCATCTCCGAGGAGCTGTTTCGCATCAATGAACTTTTGCATGAGAAATGCTTCCATGGCTTCTTCTTTTTCTTCAAGAGCTGCTTCCTTTGTTAGCACCTGGATTTCAGGCTCATTGCTTTCAACAGAAATTGGGGTTTTCTGGGTTTGAAAAGAATCAGTACCATCCATGTTGTTCAGATACAGTTCTGAATGCTGATGGTTCTTATGAAAGAGTTCTTCCATTGCTAGAAATCTTTCATTTGATGAGCGGGCTTCCAAGGTTCCACAACCTGTGACATTAGACTCTTTATCACAGGCTACCTTACAACCCTTGCTGATTTGCACATGGTCCCTCCCTGGATGGTCTCCTGCAGCAAGATGACTCTGGTTCTTTGAGTGTGGCCCTTTGGACATCTCTTCATCCAAGAGAGCTTTTATGCTTATTCTAATGGATTCTATTTGGATCTCACCATCATCCTGAAACATTTGAAGTTGGAATTACTATTTAGTAAGAAGCAATTGAAGTTAAAGTTATCAACATATGAGTTTCTATTTTTACTGTTGCAGTTGGTTTTTCCATGCCTCACATTGTACATTCAGATGTGTGTAACTGACAATGGAGTGATTTATCAGGTGGACAACACCATCTAAGTCAACATCTGGACCCATAATGAAGGAGGGTTAGACATGTATGTCAAGAATGGCCCTTCTGTAACTTCTTTTTAGCTTGTCAATCGTTTTCATACATATGAATGTACCTGTCCAATCCTTGACCCAGGTGACCCATAACTACAGCCCTACATAATGCAATGCTTGGTTGTGGCACTCACATGTTATACATCCACAAACGGTCATGTGAAATGGATTCATAAATGCATGTTTCAAAAGATCATTTGCTACTGATAACTGCTCAAAAGGCAAGTGTTATCATCTTAACTGTTTTTATATGAAGGCCAGCACATGCATGAGTTTTGGGTGCTTACAGAAAGATTTCCACTGCTGGTGTCTGGCTTCTTACATTTTTCATTACTGTTGGTCAGTAAACCAACACTTCTCTTTGAACTTTTGGTGCCTGCATGAGAGGAAAGTCAGCACTAGCATTTGAATTGTGATAGTTCAGAAAGATCAGTAGAGAACTCAAGAACTGTAAAAATCAATAGATCATTTATCAGTTGAATTGCTTCAATCATCTATATAATGGCGCAATCTATTAAGCAAACTTCTTGCAGATGCACCCAAAATTATAGTTGAGCACTTTTGGCAGAAATAGATGTCTACCTGTTCTGTTGTGCTTGTAATATCAAGCATGACATGGTGAGACTTACATTTTTCAGGGGTAGGGGCTACAGCTATTTCAAATTCCGTCCTAACTTAATTTTGGCAATTGGCACTCATAATGAGCTATAACCTATCTTTGCTTCTGATTTCCACACTCAACCAATTACATAGAAGAAAATGTTACCATCTACTGTACCAAATGATTCAAATGCAATGCATTTAGAAACATCCACACACCAGAACTCCTATTTTCTTATAAATATTGTGGGTATTTATGAGACATTGGTGTAAAAAGAACAGTTAGAAAGAAAAAGACTGACTGCCAATATTCAGCATATGAATGTGGCCCACCTGATAAGTGGATCAGCTCCAACCAGGGATGATAAATAAATGGACCTTCTGTATTATCAGGCTCAGTAAATTAACAAGTTGGGATTGATCTTAGTCAGTGAACTAGATCCAAACTGGTCTCTAGCAGTCAGTGTGTGTGGACTAGCTTTATACCATTCTCAATGATTTGTTACCTGCAGAATGTCTGCTACTTCCACGCCTCCGATCTGAAATCAACCTCCGAGCGAAACGACCATTGCGAAAGTGGAAGAGACATACCAAACCCCACATACAGCCGGCCTGGTCCTTTTCACATGGTGGGCTCCGCTTGGGCGCCATCATAAATTTAGTGTCCAATGATGGGATTTTCTGTTAGACAATCTTAAATTTGTAGTTGGGACTGAATCAAACCTGACATAAAGATAGCCAGAGTTAAAATCCACAGCAAAGACAATCAGTTTCCACAAGGAATGAATGTGCCAGAATACTTTCTAAGAACTAACAAGAATTCAGATCCAGACTGTTTAAAAAAAAAAGAATTCAGATCCCGGGTTAAGGTTTTTGTTGTCTAACTAACAACCAACTCAACATGTGGGCCCCGCATTTCAAAAAGGAACACCTCTATTGGACAAGCCTGAACTATTTGATAGGTGGCCTGCCAATGATTCACACTGGGAAAATAAAATCCCCCTTCCCTATGGATAAGCTTTTCCAATGGGGCAGAGTTTTCGGTCAAAACACCCTACATGACCTGTGAAATGGAACAGAAAGAATAAAGATTACAAGGATAAAGGATCCACCAATTGTATAAGTGAGATTTTCCATCAACACAAAACCCTTTGCCTTAGGATAGATCGGAATGGAGAACTAGAATTCAGGTAGCCGACCCCAACATGGTTGGAACAAGGCTTTGATGATGATAATAATGATGACAACAAGACTAATCATTGATGGGATCCACCAGCTGGAAAAAAATTGATCAATGGGGCACTACCAGAAATGCATGTTCAGCAGAAACATGACCTATGTAATGCCATATGATCTTCCAACCATTGGATAAAGGACAGGGTGTCTCTGAAAATTACATCTAGCATGTGAAACTTCAAGATTCCTTTCTTATCATATATTATTAACATTACCTTTACAATTTTTTCTGGCTTGTACTTACTAATCAGAAGAATTAAGTTTCATGACAGGTGTGAGGATGTTTAACAAAGACCACAAACACACAAATCCTTTACTCAAATTGCTGAACAATAAGCTGATTATGGGAGTCTAGCATCACTCTAGAAGAAAAGGACAAATTGACATAACATCAGTCATGCCATAGGAACAGATTATAACTTTAGATTAGCACTAAAAAGTAAAAACACTGAAGACTCCAAAAGATAATCAATCACTTTAGACTCTTTCTCTTGTGAAACATCAATCTCAAACAAGCAAGTTGGGCCCAAATCAATCACTTTAGACTCTTTCTCTTGTGAAACATCAATCTCAAACAAGCAAGTTGGGCCCAAATCTATTGCATCTCAGTTTAACAGTTTCGACGAAGGTCGAGTTTAATGTCACTGCTGTGACCATCCTGCGTTCACAATTCTGACTCTGTTCTGCAAAATTCCAGTTTGCACACTCATCACCTCAATATATACATCGTCTATGAGAATCTGACTCGTTCAATGAAACCGAGTCAGAAACCGAGTCACCGAGTTCCAACACTATACAAGCAGAAAATCCAAACAGAAATCAAGTGTTTCACCATCAATCAAAAACATGAAAATGGTAGGAAAATAGACAATTAAATTCAACACATACCCCAAATGAAGAACCTTTAATCTTGAATCTGGGGCCACCGATACATGCAACAGAGAGAGGCATTCAAGAAGGAAGATCAGCTCCGATTCCAATCTCAAACCACAAGCTTTCTAGATTATAAAGTAAGAGCATTACCCTACCATCTTCTTCCTTTCTCTCTGTTTCTTTCTTTCTCATGACAGAAAGGAATCCAAGCCTTTTCTTTATGGTTCAGTCATCAGGGATACAGCAATCTTCAGATCATTGAACCCCATCTTTAGTCCCAAATACTTACCAATATCTTAATCCATATATTTCAAACTGATGATTCACAGACTCTTCTCTTTCTCTTATCTACTTCAATCCAAATAGAACCATTTCTCATCTCCCTCTCTTTCTCCATCTCTCTCCATTTTGAGACTCCACCAATGCTAATTTTCTAACACATATCCTTCCAATTTCACTCTCTCTTTCCTCACATCAACATCTAGAATCACATAACTGTCTCTTCTCATCTTTCAGCTAATATTATGAACTTCTAAAACAATCACAGCTCTGTCCACACAACAGAAAAGCATAAGATTCCAATCCTCACACCTTTTCCTTTTTCTCCACTTTCTACCTGCAACCACTTCAAATTAGCATATCCCCACTAATTCTAACACGTTTCTTTCCTCATGAAACACTCATAAAAATCCAAACTTTATCTGAATATAAACACTAGAAGGACAACCAAAAGCACCCACCTGATGAAAACTCTTCAAACTTCTCTTGCACTACAGACTCATAACACTAGATTATGATTCTCCAACTGTTTTTTGTCTTTTGCAGACACTTCAAAGCTTAGAAACGAAGTGGGGTACTTCCTAAACTGATAATAAATCCCATATTCTTCTTCTTCTTCTTCTTCTCTTTTTGTTGCACTGAATAATCAAAAGTCTCTTAAATGGGATTTAGGTGGCCGCCATTAAAGACTAGCAGAGAGAGAGAGAGAGAGAGGGAGAGGGAGGGAAGTCTGTAGAAAAAGGGAAAGGAGAGGGAATTCCTTCTTTGTGCTTTTTTGGGGTGGAAAATGGATTCCGGATGAAATTGTTTTGGCATCAAAGAAGGCCCCCACAACAACGCTTTCGGTTCAAGAAAAGTTGGGCGGTTTTCCATCCAATATACCTCCCTCTCTCTTTCTATCTCTCTCTGAGATTCGTCGTTGTATATCGATCAACAACTGCGGCTTTTTCTGTGCTGCTTTTACGTAAGAAAGCAACGCGTTTCTTTGTACATATATACACATTGACGTATTGCCGACTGTAGACTATATGAAACTTGCATGTGATTTTAGACCATGCTTCCTTGCTCTATCAGTCTCTCTAGTCATTGACATGAGGGGGCAGTTTTATGGTGATCAGGGCCATTGATTTGATGGGACCACATTTGATAGGTCATGATCTCTAATTAACCTCTATGAGTCAATCTTGGTTGTTGGATGGAAGACCTGGAATTGGATGGTTGACAAAAAAATCAGGCAAAAGTCCACCATTTGAGCTGGATAGATCAACTATGGTGTAAAATAAATGGATGGGGATGTGGGCCCCTTTATTGGCTGGGTGTACCTCTCTAATAAGGTTGGTCCCACAATCATATGACAGTTTGGGGGCCACTTGCCTTTGTCATTGTATCAATGGGAGCTAATGATTTCTTCGATCTATAGATCGAATGGTGGATATTCATTTATGGGATGATTGATGTTATCTGATTTGTGGCCCACAAAAAATATTGTTGTATAAGAGAATTGATCATCTTATTGTTAGGGTTGATGTACCATAGCATATCTAGAATTGATCATCTTATTGTTAGGGTTGATGTACCGTAGCATATCTAACTTGGTTAAAGTGTACTTTATTGGATCTGGGTCCATAAAGTCAGATCTCAATCTGGGTCCATAAAGACATTGATGTCTCAGGGAATATAAAGACAGTTAAAGAGTAATTCTATGTTAGTATAATATTCGGGACATCAGACCAGACCAACCAAACCCAATCCAGTTAGTTAGGGTTCAAGTGTTTTGGTTGACATTTCCAACCCGATTAATAAATCGCTCTGGTTCAGGTTGGACCAATTGGCCCCGAACCATTGCCACTGCAAGAGCTCGTTCCATGATAGTGGACTTGGGTTTATTTGGTCTTGTCCCATGGATCCAGAGATAATTTATTGGGTATAAATTGGATCCTAGACAACCATTTACAGCCATTAATCATATGCCTACATGATTTTAAGACCAAAGCCCACGATTCCTGACTACTTCATTGGCAGGGAATGAGATCAGAAGCTGAAAAAAATCCCATGCAGTAATGCCTAGCATTTGATGTCAAAATGGTCTCATGTGATACAATCATAGATGCTACCACAACTAAATGCACCAGCATCTATTTAGTTGGCCATTCATTAACCACACATGAATGCAAGAGAGAGGGACAAAAGGACCATAAAATGGCAGGGTCACTTAGCAGGGCCCATTTTTTTGCGCCCTACTCTAATTACAGTGAAATTTGGTTCAGTGCTTTGAAGCAAAAGAGTCAGAGCGATTTGGATTGAATTAAGTGGGCCCACTGAATGAATTTTGGAAAGCAAGGATCCATGCCAGTAGTCGTTGGTTGAAGGATGAAAATGAGGGAGATGGTTGTTTTTGAACTACAAAAAAGTTTTGACAATACAAATGAGTTAAGAGTTAATGTTGATTGTTTATTCAGCTAAAACTGCCAATCCAGTAATCAAACTTAGAGGTCAAATACAGATTAGAGAATCATCTCACCAAATCTTACCAATCACCTTAATTCAAACTGCCAATCCAGTAATCAAACTTAGAGGTCAAATGCAGATTAGAGAATCATCTCACCAAATCTTACCAATCACCTGCTATTTCAAACTGGATTGAAATAGAGACTTTGAATCTGCCAAAATTTTGAATTTGGGTGTATGAATTTCTCATGATAATCTGGTTTCATTTTTCTCTAATTAGAACTTTTTGCACGGCCAAGTAGGAACACATAACATCAGGTGGGGCAGGGGATGGAAAGGTCCAGGCAAGGACTCATGGGTGCGGCTAAATCTTGACAATTCTTCCCCTCAAAACTTTAATTTTCTAAACAAAATCCAACAGCATATACAACTCCAACCAAGATCAAATTTAGGCATGGGCTATGATGTATAATCCACAAAAAGTCATCCTAATTTAGGACATTTCCAAATTTTTTTTTGGGAATCGGTCAAGGTGGCTGGCCTTTTGAGAGACCTGGTTAATATGGCCTTTGGGAGGACTTCCCCGAGGACCAAAGGATTAAACACTAGGCAGTTGGGTGAGAAAAAGACTCCCAAACCATTGATGTTTTTGGTGTTAGGGAATCATAGTTGACAATTATTGAAATTTTGCCAATCCTTTTTTGCGGGGAAGGGGGAGGGTTGGCCGTGCAGACAAGGTTGGATGCATCAAGAGGGCCCCACAAAAATGTTCCTGTTTTAGGACCCTATTCACAAAGTCTTCCATTGCAAGTTTGCAACTGTGTCATTATTATCCTTCTAAATAGCAATCAAAGATGCCTCCAAAATTAATGATCAAGACCATCCAACTGATGTGGAAACACATCCAATATGGATTGTAATGGCACATCATATCAACGGTCTAGAAAACATGAAGAGGGACACAACATGTACAAGACCCAAAACAACCTACCATACATTTCTTTTTCTCTCTCATAAGCTAATGTGAGAGAGACAAGCAAGCTGTTCATGTTGTCTCTCATGCATCCGAGGACATATGAAAGGGAAGCTCTTGATTTATTGTTATAATGAGTTGGGTTGAACGGTTGTGATCTCTCCAAAGTGGGGGCCACTAAAAGAAGAATGGGAATGCTGATTTTCTTGCCTCCAACTAATCCAACCAACTCCAATTTAGAAAATAAGTGAATGTTGCAATTGGGCAAACATCAACCTCTCTTCAATTATTTTCATGTGGATGGATGTAAAGGACGAGGAACATGGGTTCAATGACATATAACTATCTATAAATATTGTGTACAAAAGATACCAACAAAATTTAATTTTAGGGTTGGACAATGAGTTATAGTATCAGTATCGGATACAGTACATATCAGCTGGACAGTAAACCTATCCATCTCACCAATACTGTTGACTTGTGTCTGTGTATATATTAAACTCTCATTTTATTAAGACAAATACAAATAAGTAATGGACTATATCAATTTGTATTGGCCTGAGTAACCCTTACTACTTATCTAAGAAAGTACGAAGTTTTTGTTTAGATCGTTCATTTCATGGTCTTTAATCAGATAGGTGAAAATATCTTATGAGCCTAATTTTGTGATTGCTAAATCCCGGAGTCCTCTTATATCTCCAAGTCTAGATGCCCTAAGCCAAAGTTCTCTCTAGGCCAGAAGGTTTCCCACATGATCTAATTGGACAGTGGTATCAACTATCAACTCCGATTAGAGCAATACTTGGGCCATTGCGAATATAAAAGGAACCGTATTATGAGTGGTTCTGATTTCAACACAAGGCCCCAACTAACAGATTCCTAAGGCCTCAAAGAATTCTCCATAGGCCTTGCCAAAGGGACCCTGACTTGAAAGCTCATTAGTGAGATGTTCTGTGATTGAAGGGTATGGAATATGGCCTTAAGGAAGAAAAGTATCTGAAACCCTCAGACATTGAGTAGGCCACCCTCATGTGCATTGTATAAAGAACCCATATCACAGCAGTGAAAGGGCCTTCTTCTTTTATACACATCTCTACTTTTGCATCCCATGCTTCATGCTTCAGTCGGTGATCAGCTTTTCCTTCAAAAGCCTTGCTTGACATCCAAGATATTCAGCACAAATGAAAAAAGAAGTGGTGAGAAACATGCACATGGCCACATCAAACACTCATTTCTACCCCACATTATGAAAGCTGCCCTGCCCTGCCCACCTTACCCTCTTTGATTCCTAAGCTTGTCTCCAAAGTTAATGGAAGAGTAGTCAGTTGGGAACATGCCAAACCAATTGCCTAATCATTATAAATGAAAATCTAAACCTAAACCTACTAAAAAATGGCAAATCTGTTGGTGAGAAGTAGTTAGAGAGTAACAACTGAGTTTGTTGTTGTTTGGTGCAAGGTAGATTCTCTTATCATCAATCTTGCTAGATGCAATCTAGTTGTGGTGCTTATTTAGTGCAATGAGATGCTTCTAATACTTTTGTTGTTGGTTGAAGAAATGCATGAATAGGATGTAAGGCCACAGGTGTCATGTTCATGTATTAGACCTTTGAGGCTTTGACTAATCTAAGATAGATAGATAGGTTAAATATAGATAACATATAATTAGAAAACTTGACTTGGCCATGGACAAGGAAAGGCATCATTTGGAGTAGTAAAGACAAGTTTAAATTAGTTCTTTTTTTGTGGAATCATGTCATGTATTTTTGGTGACTGATCGTCTGAGTCATACTATAGAACACTTAAATATTTCTAGGTTGATTGTTAGTGTCACAAAAATCAGTCTATTCTAAGAGGCATAAAGAGAGTGAGGTTCCCATTAATTTATCAGAGAGTGAAAATTTGCTTTGGCTACACAGTGGATTAGACACATTGCCAAATCACATAAATCTTTCTGTTCGTTTCTTGTATCGTTTGTTCATTTGCTGCAACGTATTTGTTTACATTTATTTACCAACAGTTGGGCCTTCTCGAAAAAGTTTCGGAAAACTATTTCAATCCAAAAAGGGTAACTTAATTTGGTTAGAGTGAAATTTGGATCACCCTTAATGTTTATCATCAACCCTTCCGTCAAAGGGTTAGTCTGATAAAGAGTAATTTTTGTTCGAAGTTCACTACGGTCATCGTTACAATAAAAGGTGGGTTTCACATTGTAAATTTTATGTCCACTCCTTAGAGCAAAACTTTTATAATGTTACCAAACAGATTCCATACCGAATATTCTCAGTAGAGTAATTTAATATAATATTGCCAAACAAATTCTTTAGAGTATAGTCTCGGCACAACCCCAGCTCAGCACAACTTGATCTAAGCACAAAATTGGGCACAATAGGAGAACGATGCCAAGCGGGCCCTCAAATGCTTGTTAGACCTTGCCTTTTGCTTGATAGATAATTTTCTAAAAATCACTATAGAAAAAATGACTAAAATACCCTTTAAACTTAATTTTGAAATTTCAAATGCTTTTTAGTAGAATTTCTAAACTTGCTAAGTTTTGTTATTCTACTAGATAGGATATAAGTTGGGAGAGGGCTTCCGTGATCCTCAGGTCAGGGGTTAAGTTTAGGGTAAATTAGCCAAAAGTCCTTGAACACGGTCTTTTAAGGCATCAAGGACAACTACTTTTTCTCTAATGTCTATAGTCCAGACAGCTGGAGATACTTTAGTGAGAGGTCCCTAATATGCCACGTCATGTATTTTCATAACTAATTTGCCCCATTCAACTGTGCCAGAAAACTCCTTCCTTCTTCTTCTCTCATTTTCCATTTTCCATTCATTTCCATAGTTGCAGAATATCGTTGCAGAGCACCTTCCGTCGCCACCATGACTTCCGATTCTCTCTCTTTCATATCTTCAAAGATAGACACAGTTTTACTTTATCTTGCTCTTTCATCTGAAGTTTCTTCCAAATCTCTCTCTCTCTACAACTAATTTGAAAGAGAGCATTTTGCATTTTTGTCTTGTTTCCTCCCTCTTTTTTCTCGATTGGATTGTGGTCATCAAGTGTTTTTGTTTTGGATTTCGATTTTTATTAGAATCTGATTTTCCGTATTCTAACTTTTGGTGTCGCCGAGCTCAAATAAATTTCCTAGAATCTCTAATAAACTGGACAGAAACTCAGATAAATTTGTCGAAGTTCTGCCAGAAACTCAGATAAATTTATCTGAGTTTCTGGCAGAACTCAGATAAATTTGCCAAATTTATCTGAGTTTTGACAAATTTATCTGAGTTTCTGGCACAACTCAGATAAATTTATCTGAGTTTCTGGCAGAACTCAGACAAATTTATCTGAGTTTTGAAGAACTTTTCTGAGTTTCAAACAAATATCTATGTGAAGTGGTGCCATCCAACGACCCACATCCATTTCTCCTTTCTTATTGCAGTGGTTGTGATTTATTATTCGCGTTTTCTTTCTCTACCAGTAGACAGAAGGAGAAGGAGCAGGAGCAGGGAACTATGGGAGAAGCCAAACATGTTCTGGTTGTTGTATTCACAATATCCTGTGTCCTAATTTCAAGAAAGCCCAAGTCAGTCAATCTGTAAGTGATTTTAACATGTGAAAGGATGGTCCAGGACCACAGTCTACAGGCTACATATCTGATCATAACCATGGTTTAAACAGTGAGAAGACTGCCTTAGAAGACTGATAAATTTATCTGAGTTTTATCTAAATTTTAAAAACTCAGATAAATTTGTTTGAGTTTTGCTTTTGTTGACATGTACAAGGGCGTTTTTGTCCTTTTCAATTACAAAAGGACTATTGTCAGTATGATAAAGTATTGTGGACCGCTTGCAATAAAAATCACAGTTGAGGGACCTCCGCCCAAATGCCCCTTAAGTTTATACTGTCCTTATTGTAGCTTGCTGGTGTTTCTTTATCTCTCTTAATGAATATCTTCTTTACCAAAAAGGAAAAAAAGAAAAAAAACAAGAATTTGAGGACATTTGAAGTTCTCTACACAAAATAGTCCTCAAATCTTTGCTAACAAACAGACTCTTATAAATATTAATGGATCAAAAAATATTCCTAAGAACTAGGGAACTGATCAAGGAAAACAGATATTAAACCCATTTTTGCAGCCCACAATAATCAAAGTATAAATCCGGCTTTACAATATTAGTTCTCAATAATTTTGGATTTGGATTCAGATACACAAATATCCAGATCTAAAGATTTGAATATGGACACAACAATATCCCATGGCCTCTTTTCAGGTCCAAGTTGGAGCCCACAGGCCTAAAGTTGGGTGAGGATACTTGCGTTCCTCCTGATGTCAGATCCGGGTCAAATACATAGAATGCATGTTGGATTTAGATCCATAAACAGAACCTACCCTTAAAAAAAAAAATCCATTCTAAGGATGCAAATGGGTCGAATATGGTAGAACCATGGTTTATCCAGACCCGAATCTGCCTTCATAGATCCGGTTCCAATTTTAATATGTGGATATAATTGTCTTCGATCTAGACCCCTTAGTCCATACATAAAAGAATCCAAATCCGGATCTGAATGTTCTGAATCCCATATGTTTTGTTCTAGATCTGGATCCAAATTTCTCCTAAAATACGTTCCATATCCACTATATTCACATCCACTATATTCACAACCGGAGACTTTGGATACTCATATAATCGGATCCATTTTCCAGTCCTAAATTCCAGTCCGAATACACCACCCTTCTAAACAGACCAAACCCGTTTAGATCCGATTTGCGTGTATCCACTCAAGAAACAATTATATTGTTGGCCCTTTCCAAATTATTGTGTGGAAACCTAATTGAGTTTTTAAACCATGTGTTCATGCAATGCCATGAACATATGATTACCAATCAGTTCATTACTACCCTTTTGGCCTGGAGTCTACATGGTGCATAGTTTGAGTTTGAAATTCGAATGTGCTTTCTATTAAGTCAGTGGAGATAATCATAGGCTTGTGACTAGAACAATACCCAACTTTGTGCTCTACCTTATCTAATGTGACATTGTTGCCTTTTGACCCTAAAATTAGGTGATGATGGGTGGGACAGCAAAGATTCTAGATAAGAATTGATTTTCTGACCCCCACTATATTTATTTATTTATTTAGTTTTGTTTCCATGGATCAGGGACATGGGTTTTGAAAATCTTATCAGGGACATGGGTTTTGAAAATCTTCCTTCTTTTTACTACATTGGAGGATGGATGGCTTCTTCTCTCTTTTAATCAGGTCTATTCCCAATGGCCTTTAGGGATGACAATGGGTCGGGTTTGGGTTGGATCCATGGTGTACCCAAAACCAAATTAGTGCCATAAACATCCATGATATAATAAAACGACATATAAATAACTTGGTGACTCCATGAGAATAGTTCTCACTAGAACAAAGCCCTATACGTATGGTAAGACTAGACTAGACTAGATCGTAGGGTGTTTGGGTACATGGGTTATAGCCCTTAAACCCAAACCAGAACACAAATTTTATCCAGGTCCATGCAGTGGATTCAGACCCAAACCTGAATTTATAATGAGTCCAAATCCTAGAACCATGTCATATTTTCTTGGGTTGGGCTCATCTGGTATTAGCAGACTATCCCTAATTCTCAATGTACAACACATCAAACCCTTACAAAATTCAACTGTACAAATGAAGTTCATATTCTTGATCTATCTAGACTGTCCATAAGTGGGACATGTCCTAATAACTGTACTAATCTATTCCCCAATGGCTTGATCTCCAAGGGTTAGTTTGAATCTTTAATCGTCTTCGTTTCAGCAGTTCACCTGATCACATAAAAAAAAAAAAAAAAGATTCACTGCTAGGATTTTCTGATTAGTGCACCTGGTGGCCAATATCCTATCTGTAGATTGGCCCACAATTCAGACGGCCCAGATTGCTTTAGATGTATGCCATATGGTGGATTCATGGCTTTGAAACATGGAAACTAGGTAACAGTTCTGCTAGTACAAACATTGATTGGTCTTTGGACCACTTTATGGTCCTGATTATTATCATGGGTACTCGGTTAACTGTTCTGCTATGACAAACATTGATTGGTCTATGGACCATGTGATGGTCCTGGTTAAGGACTAAGTCTAGATCCGGATCTAGTGAGGACCTTGTGATACCTAAATATCATAACTCACTCAAAATAAAGTATTTAATGATGGGAAATATTCAAGTGAGAACTAGTTCTCGCTTATTATATGAGGACTTTTTTACGGGCCTAACTAACAACCCATCCAAACCTAGCAACCAATAAGGAACCCTCTGATAGTCACTAATCTCAAGGATTGACACACATCCGAATGGACTGAATTGTTGAATAAGGGTTGGATATTTTTTTGAATATGAAGCCCTTAAACTTGTGGGCCACGGATGAAGTTAGAAACTTTTAATCAAAACACATTAATTCATCAGGACTGACTTGGGAAGGAAAAAAAAGGCAAACATCTTTTTGGAATTTGAAAAAAAAAAAAAAAAAACAAAAAACAAAAACCACATAATGACTATGTTGTACAATTTTTGTGATGCCTGATTAACACGAGCAGATTCAGGTTTTTAAGGCGGAATTGTTTCATGTAATTGAATTTCTAAGAATTCTAAGACTTCATTTTTATTGATGGTTAAAAATGAAGAATCAAATGTAAATATTTGAAAATGATTGTCAAATAACCTCCCCTTACATAGAAATTGAATCAAAGAAAATGGAGAATGATTACCTATCTCTCACCTTAGTAATTCAAATTCTAGAAAAGTCTAACTCGCGTCTACATTGCTATTTTAGATCCTTCAACCATCACTTTATCTTTCGCTCGTCACCTAATCTTTGGTGGAGCTCATTTGAACATGAACTCCTATGTATTTCAATAACAATCTGCAACCATTCGAGTATAACTGCAACCAAGTTGGCAGGTCTGGGTTTTAAAATTCAAACATTGGTGCATGCAAATATGAGAATGGTATGATTCCTAATTCGAAAATTTTTAAATAAAGGCTTCCATTCAAACCAAAAGGTAATGTGGAATCACTAGGTTCACTTCCCCTGAACGGGATGTTTCACCATTAGCCTCTGTAAAGAAAGTATCATTCCTCGATTACAAGGGTCCCACCTTATGAACATTGATTATGCGAAGGAATAGTCTGTTTTATGATAAGTAGGGCTGGATGGTGGAATCATGATTCATGAGTCACTAAGATGATAAGACCAATCCAGCTTGCAATATGTGCCAAACCATGTTTGAAAGCTGCTTCATATTTGGCTGTGCTAACAATGATCAACCTTCTACCAAAAAATACACACACAATGGCGGGTCCCAGGATTTTATTTGAGGGGTGCGGACCTTAATAGGTAGTTTGGTTTTGAGGGGGAACTTAGAGTTTTCACGTAAATTTTGAGGGTGGAGCCATGATTTTGTTGGATTTTTGGAAGTGGGTCGAGAGTTTTCATTTAGGTTTTTGAAATGTACTGCGATCTGACGGGTGTGACTGCACCCACTGCCTGTACTTGGGTCTGCCCCTGCACACACACAAATAATAAAAAAAACTTTGATCAACCATATAGCTAAGTACTTGTCCAAGGAAGGAAGAAAGAAAGAAGAAAAAACTCGGTGCTCGATAGGGATGAGCAGTTGAGTTTGAAATGGGTAACTAAACCACTGCTTCGTATTGTCACTGGTGTAAGATATGTGATATCAAATCTGTCATGTGATGGTGTAGGTTGGATAACAATCCTTTTAATCTAAAAACATTACTTTTTAGTGGTAAAAGAAATAGTATATCACTTTAATAGTATTTTACTTTTGCATAATAATGTGTGTAAAGGGCCTCCTATAGTGGCTGACTTCCTTGTGGGCCCTAGGACCTAGGAATGGGATTGGTGGGGATTGAAAGATCTAAGTGGGTCATATCTGTGTATAAAAATTCGGGTTCCACCTGATCATCATAACCATTTTATCAACAGACCACAAGTTTTCACGATCCGAAATGAGTGCACAGTCGATCCAACGGTCTAGTCCATTTTGATGGACACCAAACCAGGGGACCGTGACTATCAAGGGGAATCTATGTTTTACGGTCCACTCAAATGGATCACTAGTCCTTGCTGAGTCAATCCATTACCAAATTTAAACTTTCCAACTAGGTTATGACTCGGATGAGTCTTCAAGTTAACTTAGATAAGTTTGATTTCCTAGCTGAGTAGTGTTTTTTAGTTTAAGACCAATGGTTTAAACAGGTTTGGGAATTGGAATACAGTGTGAGCTGTCTACATTATTAAATGGTTTTGACACTATTAAGTGCCAGTGCTACCACAATCATCATTTAAAAAAATGGAAGCATCTCATCCGGCGGTTGAGATTGATGGGCCCCACTTTGTACTTTGGTCCATTGGCAATCTTCCAATTAATTAGAAATGACCTACAGGGATTAGATTTAGCAGAACTCCCTAATAAGACAATGAAGTAGATGAGGCTATGTAATGAGGAAAACACTAATTAAACAAGGCTGTGTGTCCAATGAAGGTCATTTCATTACAGCAATAATTCAGTAGGTGATTTATTCAAACATCACTATCATGTTTCAAAGACTAAATGAACGTCTCACATTATCCAAAAAGAGACAACTCCCCACAAAGCTTTATCTAGGGTTACAACACCTGGAATGGGTTTTGCTCAATACTCCCTCCAAAGCTCTAAAACGGGCCATCTCTCTGTCTCTCGGACTATGCTTCAAGGTAACACCCACTAAACCCACGCAAATGCACACTGGTCTAATCTCAAACGAGTTTCTAAGACAAGATAAGGTGAGCAAACCCATGCCCGCTATATTTTGACTTTTATGAGATTATATCAACATGATGACAAATGATCTTAATTAGTCCAAGTGGGCAATACTTTAATACCCAAAACTCTCTGCAATATATATGGTGAAACAACAAAATGAGTTGGTGGGCCACACTAGGGCCAGTTCAATTTCTACGAAGTGGTAAAAAAAAAAAAAATTTAAGAACCAAACGTCAATGTAAAAAAATGACTGTCAAATAACTTCTTCCTAAATGGATCGAAATTAAATCAAGGGAAGATGGAAAATGAATACCCAACCGTCACCTTTGTAATTCAAATCCTAGGAAAGTCAATGTCCCATCTACTAACTACCTTGTTTTTCTTCACCTTTCACCTCTTTATGGTGGAGGCCCATTTGACCTTGAATTCTTTTCTATTCTATGCAAACAAACAAAGCTTCAAGTAGGTTCTTTTAGAAAATCCTCCAAACAAGCACCTCCTGTAGGTTCTATTGAGGGGAAAAGAATTTTTTGTCATTATCTCTATTTGAAGAGATGCTTATACTTTTGCATAGGGAGTTCAGTGAATTCTAATAATGTAAGGGAGCCTTTTAGCAAAATAAAACCACTGTGTTGGCTGCCACATGATGACAAAAATTAAGCCAGGAGTGGAATCTCTTTCTGTAGTGGTTAGCTTAAGAGCTGGTTTTAAGCACTTTGTTGATCTCAAAGTATTCAAAGGAAAAAAAGAGGAATAATCATTTAAGATCCACAAGATTGCACTTAAAATAACTTAACCATCAAGAGTGACTGAAACCCTTTCCCTTAACACCACCCTCCACTAAAGAGACATTTTTGTTCATATTCATAGAAAAGCATCTACCGGTGTCTGGAACTCAATGGATTAGAATCTACTTGAATTCAAGGGGCAGTCGTGTAATACATGTGGTCTTTCATTATTCAGTTGACGTGCGAATCTACTTGCTATTTTAGCCATTTCAAAATTTAAAAAGCCAAAAGTGACCTTTCTAAATGCAGGATTTTAGAATTCTAGCAATCAAATAAAAAATTTCAAATGCTCTTTAAACGCAAATGCCATTTTTTTTCCATGTAATTGAATTTCTAGGAATTCTAGGACTTTCTATTTTCTACAAGTGGTTAAAAAATGAAGAACCAAATGTAAATATAAAAAAAATGACCGTCAAATAACTTCTTCCTAAATGGAAATCAAATCAAGGGAAGATGAAAAGTAAATACCCAGCAATCACCTTCGTAATTCAAGTCCTATGAAAGCCAATGTCCCATCTACATTGCTACCTTGTTTTCTTCACCTCTCACCTCCTTACGGTGGAGGCTCATTTGACCATGAATTGTTATCTATTCTATGCAAACAACAGGCTCCAAGTAGGCTCCTGTAGGTCATCTCTAGTATTCCCCAAAAGAGGGGAAAATGATTTTTTTGCCATTATCAATATGTGAAAGGAGATGCTTATACTTTTGCATAGGGAGTTCAGTGAATTCTAAGAATGTAAGGGGGACTTTTAGCAAAATAAATAACTGTGTTGGCTGCCACATGATGACAAAAATTAAGCCAGGAGTAGAATCTCTTTCTGTAGTGGTTAGCTTAAGATCTGGTTTTAAGCACTTTGTTGATGTCAAAAGTATTCAAAGGAAAAAAAGAGGACCAATCATTTAAGATCCACAAAAGTGCACTTAATATAACTTAACCATCAAGAGTGACTGAAACCCCCCTCCACTAAAGAGACATTTTTGTTCATATTCAAAGAAAAGCATCTACTAGGTGTCTGGAACTCAGTGGATAAGAATAGTTTAGTGAAAGCACACCCTTCCTTTAGTAGACAAATTTAAGAAGGATTTAGAATGCAATTAGAAAAAACCAGTTTAGTTTTAATTTTGCTCAGCAGTGTTAGTACCACCAGTACTAATATTTTGTGACATCTGGTGCATTTGGGTGAAAGGGCCAAACAACACCATTTCAATAAATGGTTTCCCACCACCCATGCAAAACACAGAAATAAATAGGCATAAATACAAATAAACACCTTTTTTGAAAGATACATGGTGGCCCTGGTCATTCATATTTTGGGACCTCATTAATGAACCAAGGCCCCATATATCAGGCTGATGCATAGTCATTCACCGGGAATGAATAATCACCTCCATTCAGGGCAAAAACTTGGAACTGTTTTATATTTGCATTTATTGAATCATTAGCAATGGCCAATTTTTGGACTGAGCCTTTAATTCAGGGGTCCTGCTTGACAAGTGATGATCATCAGAATGTAATCGTATTTAGCCACTCTAAACACATACTGAGACCTGCTAATCCAACCCTACACTTGTGATCCACAGCTCCGTCCGCATCAAGGTGGGCCCAACATCAAGGTTTGCAAATTTATTTATTGCTGCTTGTTCAAGGTTAGAGTACATCCTTATACAAGACAACACAAAATAAAACAATAACTCTACATGACTTTCTCACAAAATAAAACCATAATCCAGTCAGTCAACCTGTATCGTTCCCCTCCTATGGAAAAATACCGATGGATTTCTTAAGAATCATCAAAACTGAGATACATTGCTTGTAGGTTCCCAGAAGTACCATTCAGCCCAGAATTATCTTAAAACAATGATGCATTGTGCGCCAAAAAAACACACATATTTGCATTAGAACTCAGAAGCTCCTATTCCTGGCCTTTTAGCTGGACATGTTTTAGCAGTGAAATATTTAAGATTTACCAATGGTTGGAAGATAGAAACAACATTCAGTCCTCAGGAAAATCTCCTCCCCTCCGAGTACATATGTTTAAAAAAGATTACAAGTCATTACTAAAATCTTTTCCCCACAAAGTACAAATGTAGAATACTACTAGCTGTTAACCAAGATCAAAGCTGAAAGGATAGACTAGAATCAGAAGGGAAAAATCATGATGCTCCTCTGCTTTTCAATCTCTATCAGCATCTTCAATGTCATCATCCTCTGGCACACCTCGAAGATATAGAACATTATTGCACCTGAAAATGGAAAAAGAAAAGAACAAGCAAGATCAGACATTATAGCCGATTAACTTGCAACTAAATATCAGGACCATGATCATCATCAAAGAACATTTTCGTTTTTCCACAGAGAATTAGAAAAATTGGGAATGAATCCAGGAGTAAAATAGTTTGAGAAGTAATGGGTCTTACCATCTCACCCTTCCAAGAAACTTTCACCCGTGGCCATCAAATACTTAGATGGTGTTATTGTGGCCGACAAATGAATTGACAAAAGTTGAAGAGCAGTCTAATTGAAATTGGGAACAAAATAGATATGAAAAAAGTGTATGATCAAATACTTTATGCATACAATGGAAAGAACGTGTATAACAAGTTAAGGAGATAAAGAATATGTTAATGTATTTAACCGCCTACTTTTTAATGCTAGTAAACCGTGTTTTTAAAAGCATTTAGGGCTTAAGGCTCACCATAGGGCGTGTACCCCAGTGCTCAAGTTTGAGTTGCAGCTGGCATCAGGGTCATACGCCTGACCATATGAGGCGTCCTTGAGACTTTACCACTGGATGAAGCATGGTGCGCTTCAGTCATGCTCCATACCAGGAGCCATACACCCCATTAATGCATCTTGTTTTCAAGAGAAAAAAGGGGTTCATTGAGACTTGAGAGTTTATGATTCTTAGTCAGCCAGTTTTTCTTTCTAAACACTTGTAACTAGGGCCAACTTATGTCAGTATCAATCTCATAAATATGCTTAAAATAGTCAATTTGCATTTTTTTTATTTATATCTATATATTATACATTTAATGTAATTATTTATTTATCAAGATTGAAGGAAACAAATTACAAGATATAGATTAAACCAGTTACATAATTTATGAAGCATAATGTTGCTAAATCAAGAAACAACATGTGCAAAAACATAAGTGTAGTAGAGATGAGAATGTTGAGATGGATGTGGTAAAACTATAGAAGATGGAATAAAAAATGAGTGCATTCAAGAGCATTTGCGGTAGCATCAATAGGTGATAAATTAAGAGAGACTTATTTGAGATAGTATGAACATGTCCAATGCTGGATAACAACGGGAAAGGCTTCTCAATGCAAGTTGATGGCCCCTCAAGGAAATAGAGTAGATCGAAGAGGACAATGATGGAAGTAGTAAAGAGAGGTCCGAAGAAGTGTAACCTATCTGAGGATTTGGCTTAGGATAGACTGGAACCGGAAAAAAATTCATATAGCTGATTGGGACAAGCCTTTGATGATCACGATGATTTATTTATTAACACATGAGGTTTATACTTCCTCTTTGATGCTTAAGCTTCATGCATTGGGCAATTGAAATGCCTTGTCTCATGCCACCCTGTTTTAAATCATTGCTAGTAAATGGTTCCACGACTGGCTTCTTGTAATCTTGTTAGTTCATGTCCCTTAAGGCAAGGGGTTCCATCATTGCCATTTTTACTCACTATGGTGTAAGAAAATTGTGACAGAATATGACTATGGACAGGCCTTATTTCAGGGTTATGAGAATGTAAAATTTTCACACTTTCACTTTGCAGATGATAAGATCATTTTTGAAAATATTGCTCTTACCTAGCTCATCAAAATTTTGTGAGAACTCCATTGCTTTGAGGCTATATAAAGGAAGCAGATCAAGCATACTAAGAGATCTATAATAGGAGTCAGAGCTTCTCAAGCATAGTTGTCAATTTCGTTCAGGCCTCCATTCAAGTTAGGCCTTGTGGTGGAACATTTAGGCATTCTGATCAATTCTAGTGTTCCATTCCGGCAAAGACAGGACTGAAAAATGAAAAAAATATAAGGGATTTTACCGGAAAAATCCCTTTAACCCATGGAAGACCAAAAAGGACCCAGAAGATTAATATGGCCCAGATTGGTCCCAGGGGTCCTTTCTGGTATTTTATTTTATTTTTTTTCACAGCCCACCTACACTATATACAACTTACGACCCTTTTTTCCCTTTTCTTCCTCTTCCTCATCTCTTCTTCCCCCGTTGACTACAATGTTCATCTTCACCTTTAGTGGTCCCCTTTTTCATTCAAGACACTATTTTTGGGGCCTTTTCCTCCTTTTTCACTCCTTCCAAGTGCTTGTTGGTATCTTTCTTACCTCCTTCTTTGTGGCACACATGTGGACAGCCATGGAGGTTATTAATCATCTGCCAACCTTCTACCGCTATTGCACTTCGCATCAAGGTAAACCACATAGCAATATTACGTATGTTTTGATTTTGATTTCTAGGGTATATACCTATTTCCCCTTTATTGAATGTGTTTGGTTTTACAATTTCCTCCATACATAAGAGGGTGTAGTTTTTAAAAAGATAGGTTGCAGTTGTTGTATGGGCTATGTGCATGCAGTAGTGGAATGGGGGATTTTGAGTTTTTTCCTAGGTTTCCTTTGGAACATTTGTGCAATGCTAAAATGTACCTCAATCATTTTGAAACACAATAAGACTTCATTAGTATCATCATATTGAAAAATTGATTCTGCAAGCTCTTCTTTTTTAATTTGAATTACAACCCTGATGGTGTGACTGTGAAGTTAAGAGTGAATACTGTGTGGATCTAGGTTGGGTTGGTCGGTTCTATTTTGAGTTTCGTGTTTTGATGGAAAAGATGGGCAGTGTAACTGTGTAAGTTGGTTTTCTGAATGTTGTAATCGTAAATGCTGCTTATATTTACATCTGCAAGCATCATTCCCTCATTAACAATTTTTTTATTGACTTTGAATTCTATTCAACACTGATGCTTACTGGGTAAATGATGTTTGAATTATGCTAGTCGCCTCATTTTAATAAAACATGTGCTCCCTAGCATTCCTATACACATACCTGTTGTTCTAGCCATTCCAATTGAGAACTTGCAAAGAGATCGAGACATTGACTAAGAACTTAATGTGGTCTGGCAATCTAAAATAATTGCTGATACATTCAAAATGAGTTGGGAGCAAATGATTTAGCATGTGTTATTTTAATTGGTGTTTGTGATGTGGATGTTGTGAGTTTCAATTTGAAGGTATTGAGTGGAATGAAGATAAGTTGTAGTGTTGGAGTGTTGTGGCACTGAGGAAAGCACTGATTTTTTTTTTCTTGTTAGCTATTGCATTTTGGAAGAGAATTCTCAATTTCAAATAAGGAGTACTAAGTCTGAGTATTTGATTTATATTTATATTGGCATATGTAAACATAGTGAACGGTGAATGTGAACTTGAATGTGAATGCGAACGTGGACATGAATGTGAAGTTGAATGTTTAGGTGCATGCGAGACATGATTTTTTATGTGAATTAATTGATGGATTGATATATGAATGTAACATTGTGATGATCCTTGAATGTCATAGTTTTTCTTTTCTCTACCCTTTGTTGAGCGGCGATATCGATGCTCAGGACATGCTAATACTCTCAGATTGGCATCACTCAACACTACGAGCAACGATATCGATGCTCAGTGGCCTCAATTCGGTGATCTAAAACTCATATGAGCATCGATATTGATTCTCAGCGCAGGCCAACACTCTTACATTGGCATTTATTCAACACTACAAGCATCAACATTGATGCTCAGCACAGGCTTACACTGTCAGTTGGCATCAATTCAGTGAAGTTTAATTGCTATAAGCAGCGCTATCGATGCTCGTAACAGTTGGCATCACATGCCAGTCTGAGACATTTTACTAAGACAATTCACACAATATGTAGAATGTGATATATACATTTGTAATCATTAATAAATCTTTCACCTTCACAAATCTTGCATTCATCTCAATTCACAAAATCACATTTGGATGATGGAGCAACATTCCACATCAACACATTCATATGCACACTTCCTTGAAGATTTCAAGGTCACAATTATATAGGGTTTAACATTAGATTGATGCAGCCATTTCACAGAACAAGTTCCATATTCACATTCATATAGAACATTTGCACTTCACAAATCAAAATACATTTGAGGTTCTTTTCACCTTAATGGGTTCAAAATACATTTGTGACATTCTTACGGTTAAAAAGTTGCAGAGAATCAAAGGAAGAACCCAAAGGGAAAAATTGATTGGAGTCCACTTTCCTCTTTAATGGAGTAATCAAAGGGAAAAGGCAAAAAACTAAGTTGGTTGTGAGATGAAAAAATAGCAGATAATCTCTTCTTATACGAAAAAGATGACAAATGGGAAAAGGGGTATCGAGATGGTGATATATGGGGTATTAAACATAAGCAGCAATATCGCTGCTCGCGTACAACATAAGCAGCGATATCGTTGTACAGCGCAAATGTGAAAAAAAAAAAAAAAAAAAAAGAAAAAAAAAAAGAGAAGAGTAGAGCATGGCGGAAGTCCTATCTAGTTACTATCAAAATTTTAGGTCTTTTTTGGTCTACCAAGGGTTTAAGGGGATTTTTCCGGTAAAAACCCAAACAATAATATAAAAACTGAAAAAAGTAGAACACTAAATAATACTAAAAATGCATATTTACATCATTTAAATTAAACTAAACTCTAAAATTGACTATTTCAAGGTGCATAACATATGAACTATAAAGAATAAATCATGGGCCGGAATTGGGACTGAAATTAGCTGTGAAGCATGGACACATGAAAATGGGGGGCGTATCGGTATCCCGGGCGTATTGGACACGGATACGACTGGATACGGGCTGGATACATCTGGGATACGCTTTTTCGTATCTGAATTATTTTTAATTTTTTGAATATCGGACATGTGCGGGACTTGTCCAAGACACGCGCGGGACTCGTTAAGTGAGAAATAAAAGGAAGGGAAAGAAGAGAAGGGAAGGGGAAAAAAAAGAGAAGAAAACGTGGGAGAAGAGAAGGGAAGGGAAAAGAGAGAGAGAGAGAGAGAGAGAGAGAGAGAGAGAGAGAGAAGGGAAAGAAGAGAAGTACCTCGCCAGCACTCCTTCGACGAGAAGTACCTCGCTATCGCCATCACCTGCACACCTGTTATTGTCGTCGTCATCAAACCCTAACCTGAGGTGAAAGGGTTAGGGCTGCTCCACAGTCGCCGATGCAGCCTCCACCGTCGCCGCTGCCTCTGCTGCTACAACTGTGCCGCTCCTGCAAGGGACGACTGCAACTGTGCCTGCTGCCACTTCGCCCAGGTTCTTTTCTCTTCTTTCTTTCCTTTTTTTTTTCCTTTTTTCTCTACTGCTGCAAGTTGGAACTTTCCTTAGTTGAGATTTCTCTTTTGTCTCAAAACTTGCTTTTTAGGGTTTGTTTGGATGAATAAGACAGCATTTTTAGGGGCTTCTCAAACTGTTTCCTTGGTCTGCATTTTTTTAACTGATTATTTTATCATTGATGAATTATATGTATGTTGTTTGGAAGGTAAATCGTGGTTGTCTAGATGTGTTTGGCCAAAAAAGAAAGTCGCTGGATGGTTCGAGAAGCCATCTAGGAGCAGGATAGTCACTGTTTTGGAAAATAGCAGGCAGTTGGTTGCTGGTTGCTAATTGCTGATAGCTGTGGTACATCTATAGTCATCAAAACCTGTATGGACTGCCAAATATATTGTGATTTGCCAGTTGAAAGAGCTTAAGTCATTGTTTCTTGTAGTCATTTGCAGTTTTTATGCTATCTCTACCGTAATGGCTTCTTGATGGCTATTTTGACTGAAATAATGTAAGATTTTTATTACATAGTCATATAAAAAATATTTGAAATAAAAAATTTCAACGTATCCCCGACGTATCGTATCCTATTTGTTTGAGAAATGGCGTATCTGCGTATCCATATCGTATCGTATCCGTGTTAGGCCAGGAATTGGGACCGGAATGGGCAGCATTCCACTTTTCCCCAAGGCAATTTTAGAAGGTACAAATTGTGGACAAGTTGAGGAAAAACAAAAACAAAAAACAAAAAAGAAGATAAGAAATCCCTCATGGTATAAATCTTATCTTGCTTTTGACTGGTTGCATCACACATTATATCAACTTTGCCGAACTATCCCAGATGCCTGTGTTTCATAAAAAACCACAAGAAAAAATAGAAGTGATTTTCTTTTGGAGTGGAAGGGGGGAAAAAGAGAGATCATTTGATAAATTGGAAGGAGGGTAAGTTGTCATTTCATAATGGAGACAGTCGGTGGAAAAACTAGGGAGACCAGTTATTGCTAGCAAAATAGTGGTAGAGATTCTAGGAAAAGGGATGTTTTGTCGAATAAGGTGATACTACCAGCTGAGAAAAAATTATGGGTTGTAAGTTGTAACCTCTTTTGAATAGCTTCCTCAGTTGCCAGACTGCAATTTGCTCACAACCCGACCTTAATCTCTAAAGCTCATCCTAAATCAACATGATTAATCATCTAAGACTTAGCCCTTCTCCATCAGGAGATAGGACAGGGCATTAATATCCATAGATCTTGAATTATCAACTAATGTGCCATGCCGATAATTTATTCCCCTATCCAAACCATTTTGCAGCACCAATGCCACATTGATTGTTCCTCTTTCTAGGGTAACGGGTAACCCTACCCCTCCAATGTACCAGTGCATAAGATTTTAACCACATTCTTGACCGAGAGGCAGGCATATTCCTTGATAAAAAAGGACATCTCTTATCCTATGCTCGTTGTCATATCTTGGTTTAGTCTACCATTGCTTCATCTCAGATTATTGGATGGATTGTGTTCGAGTGTCAGCTGAGTCACAGACACTATTGACCAAGTCCAATAAAGATTTTGTTCTGGCAAGCATGACCGAACATCCCTCCCTATCGTCTAGTAGGGTAATATTTGCAAAGCTCCACTCCTGAGGGCCTGGGAGGGTGATAGCTTGGGCTTGTGCAGCCTCCGCAAGTAAATCAGGCCTTCATGCTCAACCCCACCTCACCTGCCGTTTACTTGACTGTCTCATCTTTGGTGGATCTCCATTCTCTCTGGTCACCATCTTCGCTTCACTCCTTTGCCACAACTACTTCCAAGCTAGATCAAGGATCAAAATAAAAGTTGCGGTGAGCATAGCAGTCAGTGGCCAAAATTCTACGAAGCGGGCGATAAGTAGCAGTAGCAGCGATACGTAACGGTGTATCGATGTGAATTTTTTAAATGGTAAAAAAAAAAAATCTGAATCTTGTATGGCAACCAAGATTGTGTTTTTTTTTAGTAATTTGAAATCAAGAGTAGAGACAACTTCAGGAAAGGATATTGAAGTGTATAAAACTAAAATTACTTGGCTATACTAGGTTTTAGACCGTAGCGCCATTATTTCAAAATAGCGTAGCGGCCTCGACCGCTACGGCCGATAATGCAGCCGCTACGTAGCTATTTTGAACCATGAGCTAGATGATTCACCCCTATGGAAGTAAATGCTCAGGCACCAGCATCTTTTCATAATAGTGAAGCTTGGGTCGTGAGAAGTCACCATTTTTGGCTTAACTTTAGTCTCCTTTTGTGTTGTTGGTTTTTCTCATTACTTCTTCTTGCTCATATTATAGCACTTTCTAGTGTATGTATGTGTGTATATAATCCTAAGAATTAGCATGAGTGAAAACCTGGTAAACATGTGTTTAAAGGCAGAAACATTAAAATGAGGAAAAAAAAAAGTCAGCAGCAGTAAAAGGCCCCTTTTTTTATGAAATTTCCCACACAAATCCCTTTTAAATTCTTTAACAAAAAAATAAAAATAAATCATCGCTTCCTATATCATGGGCACTGGATGCGTCATGTGAGTCATGATTGTTTGTGTAGTTTGGTTGTCATACGTGCCCCCCTTGCGAGTTGTGGGACCACTTGACCCTTAATTTTAAACCTCACTTGATCTAAATTACATATTCACTAAGTAATATTTTGAGAACCATTAAAAAGCTTTTTTTTTTTTCAAAGATTTTCTGGAGATGTTATTTGTGAATTAAGTTCATGACAAAGGCCAACTGTGAATCAGTTTGTTTAATTAGTTCGGACTGCAACCAATTGTAAACAGTAATATATGAACGTATTTTTCAACAACTGATTTATTAAGCTACTATGTATGCAATTCAAAGAAGAAAATAAGAGGGAACTCATACACTGCTCCTCAATATATGTTTGAGACTATAGATGGCCGCCAACATATGAGTTACATGGGCACATCTCTTTTTTTTCTTTTTTTTTTAAAATAGAGTTAGATGGGTGCATCCAAAACATTAAACAAATAAAATGCTTAATCAATGGAAATTACCTTATCAATATCTCTCCAAGATTCCCAGTGAATTGCCCCTCGACATACTCTTCAGTATTGGCAAGCTGCATAATCAAACTATTCCATTTGAGATTGACAATTCCAAAAGAATCCCAAAGTCTAGAAGAACCAAAAAAGGAAAACCCAACTCAATCATGCCATGAAACAAATAAAATGCATGAATTTCAAAACATTACCTGCAAATTCATGTATGAATCTACTGAGACAAGGTAACCTGCAGACAACCCACAAAAGGTAATGAGAAATTAGTCATAGCGAGCAATGCAAAATTCCAAAAAAGTAAAAATCGAAGCACCCCAAATGCATTGAAGCCATACACACCTTTGTACTCCATGCCCCACTTGAGCTTGACAATGACCCGTTTGCCGGTCAGATTGTTCAAGAAAGGCTTTGGGTTCACCGGAACGGTCTTCAATACCAAATTACCAAAATCAAATTAGTGGGTTAGAAAGGATTTTCTCAATCATCATCATTTTTTAGTTTGTGGGGTGGAAGGAGAAAGAATTGATCGGGTTTCTGTAGATCATATGACTACATTTGCCTCTCCTTCTCTTCGTATAGTAATAAGCATATCTGATATAACAATCTATAAAGGAGAAGTAGAGAGAGAGAGAGAGAGAGAGAGAGAGAGAGAGAGAGAGAGCACTAACCGTCATCTGAGCCTAAGAAATCTGCAACAGAGGAAGAAATAGAAGGAGTTTGTTTTAGGGTTTAGGGTTCTATTTGGGAGAATAAATGTACAATGCTCGTCCGTCCGAGGCCGGATCCCCTCTACCCTTTTGCAGCTCCTTAGCCCATTGGACACAACTAGGCCTGTCAATCCGGCCCTCTAACAAGGGGCCCGGCCAGGCCCAGCCGGCCGTCGAAAGCCCGCTAATTGAGAGCTTTTCTTTATGTCAAAGCCAAAAGTAGGGTAGAGCTCAATTTTAAAAAGCCCACAGCCTTTAGGGCTAAGGGAGGACTTGACTTAGCTAGACTATATTATCGAGAAAATTTTAACTAAAATCTTTAGTAAATTTTTTTTTTTATAGATATCACCATAGATCCTAATATTGCCACCTATGTTTATTCTATGTTTTCCTAAAACCAATGAATTCTTCAATAAAAAGGGATTTCAAGTTGTCATTGATTACGCAAACTGTCGGCATTGCTGTAAGGTATTAGTGTTTGAGAGTTTAAATGGATGTCCATCAATGTCATCATTGAGTGAGTTTGGGCCTTAGCCGCTGGCCACTTCTCAATGCCAATTTCTTTCTATCCCTTTACGGATAATTATTGTTTCATTCAAGTAGACCCCACATATGGAGTTTAAGTTAGTGACTTTGAGCCATAGTTAGATTCATCAAGTCATCTATCATTCATCCTAGCTAGTTGGATTTTAGTTATTTTGTTATAACATACAATGGTGTGTTGTGAAGAATTACAAGTGATGGTTGGTGTTAATTCAAAAGTGGCTTAATGTCTATTTGAACCACACATATTAAATAGTTTATTTAGAAAAGTTATAATACACTTTTTAATAAATAGATCTAATTGAATCAGATGAGATTTGTTAAACGGGCTCTAAAAGTCCATATTATTGCTTTATAAAAGAAATGTAGTACATGAACTAATAAAAAAGATTGCAACAAACTGAACTTTAATCTTACTAATAAGTTGACAACAAACAAAATTGCGCACATTACTTAAACTACATAACTACGGCTAGTGTGCTAAAATCTTTTACAGTGTCATCCATGTCCTATTTTTGTGTCACACTATTATCATATTAGCTTACTTCATTTAATCCTAAATAATGTTTATATGAGAATAGAGTAACTTATTCTGTGCAATCTTTTAGAAATGACTCAAACCGATTGACTTTTACATTGTATACGTCCTTAGCTTGAATAAAATAGAGCTAGCATCATAGTATAGAAAAATTATTATATATAATAATATGATGAAAAAAAAAAAAAAAAAACCATTTCTTTCAGCCTTGGCCCTTGAGAGTAGGATAAAGGCTTTAATATTGTAGGCCCACCGAGGGTTCCAAGGGGTTTGGCTCGACCTAGGGTCGGCCAGCATATATGAGGGTGTTATAAGGGTTTACCCTTGACCCGCCCAAGCTTGGCCCTTTGATAGCCCTAAACACAAGTCCTCTGAACTCCACTGTGGGCCCACTTAATGATAATCTGGACCATTCAAGATGAACATAATCCATTCTTTCCTTAAAATCTGATTCAATAAGAGTGGTCCAAATGCATGGTCGAGTGTAGGAGTGGGTCCCACTGTGTGATTGTGCATGATTGAAAGAACCCACTATCATTCATGTGCTCAATTTGATAGTGGAACCCACTCCTATTAAATTGAGATTTGAGGATATAATACTAGAGAGGATGGCATTTATCTTGAAAAGTGTAGACAATTATTATGTTGGCCCCACGCTGGAGTTTTAGAGACCCATTACACAGGAAGCATATAATAGCTGCCGCAATGGGATTTGGACTTTGTCATGGACGATGGATGGAGTGTGCAGCAAGGTAAAGGCAGTGGTGGACCCAAGATCTTCATTTGAGGGCAACAGACTCAAACATGTGGGTCTTGGGGCCGGCCCAGAATTTTCATGTGGACTTTGGAAGTGGATGTAAATTTTCATGTGAGTTTCATCGGTGGACCCAAGTTGCCGCCATATTCATATATGTGGGTATGCCCAGGGGCAAGGGGAATTCAAAGTTGGAGTGGGCTAAATTTAAACAAGCCCAAGGCTGTTATTTTTTCATTTTGCTAGATTGGCCTGCTCGCTATCAATTTGAAGGTGATTATGAGAAATGTGTGACATTGAGGTGCCAACCCCACTCAACCATGAGTGTGTGCTACCTGCCCAAGGCCACTTCAGTTCTTGGAGTACCTATTCAAGCTCAAATCACCACAAGTTTTAAATTTAGACCCGGGCCAAGCTAATTGGTGAAACTTTTGTTACAACCACAACATGAATCCGGATGATGATGCACTTTACCATGTTAAATATATCAAATTGGATTAAAGCATTCAAAGGCTTAGGTCTGTTTAACTATCATGCCAGAAAATTAGGGTTGGAGACATCTGCAAAGCTGATCAGATAGCCCAAATCAACCTTAATGTGGGTTTGGTTAGACCTGGATCAGGCTATGAGACTTTTATTTTTTTTCAATGACTTTTGGCAAGTGACACCGTTTGGTGCCACCAAAATGATAAATATCTTGTCCAACTTTCCTCAATCGAAACCATTTTAGAGACTCTCCCACGTGAACCCCAAACTCATCATAGTGATGACTGATACAATATTCAGGGGCATCTGTTTAAAGGAAAATTTGATAGTTAAGCATTTACAATTCTTTGTTCAATTGCTATATTTTTAAAAACTTAAAATTTTTTGGAGTTGGTCCCACAAGAAGATTGGTTGTTTGATAGAATAAAAAAAAGGATTAGCAAAGTCCTTTTGCATATTCCTCAATCGCATCTTTTAATCAAACGGTTAGTCTTAAGGTGGAACCAATCCTACGGGGTAAAATCTTGGGATACCCCTTACACGTCGTTTCTTTTGAGCGACTCATATCTTAGTGGTGGGCCCCCTCCCTTCCATGGAGTTTCATTCCTTCAACTCAAGATTTCTATCCGGGCACATTTGACAACATGGTTGGAATCCTCTATCCATAGGATTCTTTTATTCTTCTTAGTTCTTATACAATGACATCCTCCATGGTGATTTCTCATAAAGAAGAATCACTGCAATCCATGTTTGCGAACAACAAAGAACTATGGATTTGTATATACTACATCCAACGGTCACAATTTTTTTTTTCCATTTGTAATCCGCCATGAGTCAACCCCTAAAATTTGAACCACTAGCCATTTATGGCCTTCTAGAGATGATGGACGGTTCCGGTTCTCATTGTGGGTCCCATAAAAAATAATTTATAATTTTTTTTTATAAATATCTCAAAATATAAAAAGAAGCAACAGCTAAAGATTGAGGAACTAGCCGTTTTTAACTCTCTAAACATGATGGACGGTTTGGATCATGATTGTGGAACCCATAAGATAGGTTTCCAAACCCAAAACCATAACCTGCATGTTACCGCCATGTTACTATTCATGCGATATTCACTGTACATGCGCACAATGCCATCAACGATCAATAGGTTTTACACATTTTTCTCATGATCCATGATAAATTGGGATGCCAAGTTTGACCCCTTAGTCGTTGCATGTCTGATGAAGAGACTGTACGGCTCAGATTTCACAAACATGGCTCACAGAAATCCAGATCTCATAATCCAACGGTTTAGAGTTTTTTGCAAATATCTAAGAATCTAAGAAGAATCAATGGCTGATATTTGATCACAAAGCCATTTTGGATCTTAATAACTTGACTAACGGTTCGGATCTTAATTGTGGGATCCATAAGAAAGGTTTCCGTAGCAAAAAGCATAATAGGAGAGGAATCTGCCTCACTTTCATTGCCAAACGTGCCCTCCATGTTTGGATATAGGCGAGGAACTTGCGTCACTGCCATATATTTGAGGATTCGATTTCTCTCCCTGTTTGCTTATAGGCGAGGAATCTGCCTCACTGCCACAAATTTGAGGACTCCTCACGATTTGGATAGCCACAGATTTATGTTGATATCGGTGCAAAGAATAGGATTTTCAAATCTTATGGGGAGGGGCTGGACCTCGAAAATCATAAAAAATGAGGAATTTGATGATCCAAATCCTCCATGATTTACAATTGCCCTAGCTAGATGGATTTTCCAAAATTCTCCAAGAACATTTGGTAATAGGTGAGGAATTCAACAGAAATCCGTAGATTTGAGGATTCCTCATTGCCCCAAGAACAAAAATTCATCACTCAAGATTTGTGAAGTTGATAATTTCACACTGGCATTAGTAACACATATAGTTGTGAATAATGGTATGATGTATAATCCTGCAAAAACGAGGATTTCCAAATCACATGGAAAGAGGTTGGATATGAAAAGAGAATTTTCATTGGCCCAAATCCTCAAACATTTGCAATCTCTAAACACAGGCTTTCCATGCTTGTGTGGAAAACCAAACGAAGAACTCTCAAAATTGATTGGCCAACATGATCTAACTCGGTAAAAGGAATCCCTTTGAGGATTCCGGACGGGTTAACATTTTTAAAGCCGTTAACTTTCTAATTCCTATTTTTTTCTGGTAAAAGGTAATAAGAAAGGAAACTTTCTAATTCATTCTAGATGAAAAAAGGGGAAATTTTCTAATTCGAAGCTTAGTTTGAAGTAAGGACTCGATTCGGACTCAGACTATTAACAATGGTTGGTAATCCGAATGAGGAAAGGACACTCTCTTATATAAAGTGAATCAGGGTTTGTTTGTAGAGATTAGTCACCAAGAAATAAGTAAGTGGTCTGCACCAACAGTAGGGTACAGAAGAAGAAGACGACGACCAAGAGAGCGGCAGCAATGAGCTTGAAAGAGATCAGCACTTTAGTCCAGGTCCTGGAGCCGGTGATCTCCATGGCATACGTGTTTCTGGTAATTCATCTTCTACGCGCAGGCAAGGCTGCAGCAGCAGCAATAGCAGCGCAACATAACAAGGAAGTAGCATTAGCAGAGGAACAACACAAGGAGAACCAAAAGCTGGCAGCACTAATAGCAGCCAAACAAATCAAGGAGGCCCAAAAGCTGGCAGCAGCAATAGCAGAGCAACAAAGCAGGGAAGCCCAAAAGCCAGCACCAAAGAAGGCTATCGCCAAGCACTGGGGCCGGCCGGCAGTGGAAACCAATGCTTTCGAAGACGCAATAGGCTCCAACGTCGTAGATCCTACCCGAATTGATGTGACACTTGATTCAGTTGGAGGCCTTGACAGCGTGAAGAAATCATTGTATGAACTGCTAATCCTTCCGTTGCAAAGACCTGAGTTGTTTGCAGATGGAAAGCTTCTGAGGCAGCCGAAAGGAGTGTTGCTGCATGGGCCACCAGGAACTGGGAAGACGACGCTAGCCAAGGCGATAGCCAAGGAGTCTGGTGCCGTTTTCATCAATGTGAAGATGTCTACCTTGAAGAGCAAGTGGTTTGGCGATGCAGATAAGTACGTGAATGCAGTGTTCAGCTTGGCTTATAAACTGCAGCCTGCTATTATATTCATTGATGAGGTTGATGGGTTCTTGGGAAAGCGCAATAGTAGTGAGTTTGAAGCCTTAAAAAGCATGAAAACTGAGTTCATGGCTTTGTGGGATGGGCTGACAACTGATCGGAAGGCTCTGGTCGTGGTTTTAGGGGCGACAAACCAGCCTGACGATCTAGACGAGGCGATTCTCCGGCGTTTCTCCCGGACGTTTGAGGTTGGAGTGCCTGATCGCAGAGAGAGAGCTAAGATACTGAAGGTGATCCTCAAGGATGAAAGGGTGGAAGAGGACATCAACTACGATCACATAGCAGGGTTGTGCGAGGGTTATACTGGTTCGAAGCTGCTTGACCTCTGCAAGCAAGCAGCCTACTTTCCTGTAAAGGCGGTATTGTGCGATGAAGAGAATGGAAGGGTATCAGATGGGGAGAAAAGGGCGTTGAAACAGTCAGACCTGGAGAATGCTCTGTCGGAGTTAAGGGCCCATTCCGATCAGCATAGATCAATTCCATCTAATGGGATGTATGTGTAGCTTAGGCCCTTGTGTTTGGTTAAACTGAGTTGCGTACATAAAGTCTCTGTGGTTCTTTAATGTTGAAAACATTAACTATGTTGGGTAGAGTTTTCCTCTTGTGATTATAAATAGCCATATAGAGAATGAAAATGAAACCAAACGAGTTCTTAAGTTTAGGAGTGATTATGTTCTTGCTCTCCTCCACTTTGATTGTTTCTTGCTCTTGATAGTTTGGGTGTGGGTTCTTGTCTTACACGATCTTGGACATGTTTAGTCTTAAGAGTGTAGCTACTCTTGGAGAGTGTTGTGATCTCTCTACATAAGTTATATAGGTAATCACAATTATAGGTTATTAGAGTAATGTGAAACTTGAGAGCAGGGTAGTTGAGTTCTGAGGTTACATACTGGACACACGAGAAAGGTGAGGAAAATAGTGGAGCTTGGCGACTTAGAAGAATTGTCTTGCAGTACAGGCATAGAGATGAAAACGACTATCAGCACCTTTTTGATCTTCTGTATCAGACTTTTGCTCTTTCCAAGTTTGTAACATATTACATATACATCTAATGGTGGAAAATAAATTAAAGATTAAAAAAAAAATAAAACCATCTATTTATGGATTGGATTATACCATTGATTCGTTTGCAGACGCCAAAATAGGGCTGGATCTTGCACCCTACTATTCATTGCTGTGTTAGTCGTTGGACTGATCTTTTGATGAGAAATTGTGGACCTTGATAGGTAAAAGTACAATGAACTGTGATTCAATCATGTTAGAACTTGGAATTTTGAATGAACTCAAGGGACAGGCATTTAGGTGTAATACATGCGATCTTTCATTATTCAGTTGACGTGCAAATCTACTTGCTATTTGAGCCAGTTCTCAACATGAGATTTACTAATAATGAAGCACAATGTTTGGGATAATTAGTTGTTGGAACTGAGTTTCTTGCATAGTGCATTAATCTAGGACGTGTTTGTGTGATTCTGACTGGTTTCTGTGAAAAGGGGAGGGAAGAGACTTTAGAAATGGGAGTAATAGAGCTAGAGAGTATAGTTCTATCTTGGAGTGCATGGTCAACTTTCTGCAGAAAGTAGATCTACACCCTCACCTTAGGAAAATTAAATCAGACCTACGTAAGTCTCCACCCTTTACTCTTCATCCTTCTTCCCCCACTTTCCTCAGAAACCTGGTCCTATAAAAAGAAAGTAGGATGGTTCCCACAAGCACTTCCTGCGAAGAACTGCACATGAGAGTTACCCCTGCATACGCGGCTGAAATGGTGAAGGCCCTTCATGCTTGGTAAGCGCTTAGCTGTAGCCAAGTTTGATGCTAGTCCATTGGCTTATGTCCAGTCTTTGACCATAACTGCTGATCGCTTCTGTCCGCCTCATTCTCTGGGCTAGGTTTGGATTTGGGTCTGACTGGGCTGGGTGATATAGGCTTGGTCAAGAGAACAATGGATGCATCAATTCAGCACTAGAGCCATAGATACAATGTGCATGCTTGTGCTTGCATCTGGACTCAAGGTCCAGGAATAAGGATATAACACAGATGCTCACACATGGATCGAGTGATTCTTCTTTGCACTTGCCAGTTGCCTTTCTGATTATACAGTATTGGTTAATGAAAGTTTGTTCATCTGTGCCGCATATTCTACAGTAAAATAAGCAATTTTGGAGATGAATGATGGTAGTATTTTTATCATTTTCCCATCATTCTAATTCATATTGTCCCCTAAAAGTGCTTCATTTTGAGAAAGGAACATGAGAGCTGGAGGCATTTAGACACTCTAAAAAGAAGTTAGAATAAGATCCAGTAAAACCTGTCAGATACAATCACTAACAAACTACAAGGACATAAACTGTTGCTATACCTTCAAACTAAAATTATTTCACCACAAGGCTTTCTTCTTCTTCTTCTAGCTTTCCTCAGAATCCGCTTGGTCTCTTCCTTCGCATCTTCTGTCATGTAGTTCCCAGTGCCTATCACAATAGCAGGCGCATTTAATAAGGATTTAAATCAATTTATGCATAAAGACATCATATTTCTGTATTTGCAGTCCGGCATATATTTGAATTGCCTTGTCCCCAAATATTAAGGGCAATCCATTTCCCAAAACATACTAAGCCCATTTTTTTTTTCTCGAGATTGTCAAATTAGTCTTCTCTGACGAGTACAGAGATGGATATATGAGCCACAACAGTGGCAAACTGATTTGATGGGATACTACAAGGATGATAGTGATGAAGAATGGCACATTAACTAGGAAAAAATATTATCTAATTACCAATTTCCTTGCTCTCAAGCAAAAAGGATAACCCATCAATCTCCTCATCTGATTCAATAATTACTCGACCATCCTGTTCCTGCATCACCAGTGTTAATGTCAACGTCAAAGTGTTCTTGCTTAACAGTTTCTTTGGTGGTTTTAGAACTTCAGATGTAGCAACACAAAAGAAATAAAAAAAAAAAGTGAAATATTTGTTTTTCAGTTAACTAGCTCGTCCAGGTTAGAATTTCTCAGGGTCTATATATGGCACTTATAGTCAGATGACATAAAGAAAGGAATTTTTGCTTTGCATAAATATAAACAGTAAAGATATTAATTTTGATTTTGGCTTTTTTTTTATTTGAAAAATAGGTAATCCCTACAGTAAAATGGCTAGATGAAAATTTAGAAATTTGTAGACAATCCAATTATATTTAAGAGATGGTCAAGTCAGTGTAATTTGTCTGCCAGAGAGGAATGGGGGAATTTACAGAGTATTTCTAGAAAGTTCATGCACGAATGTGTGCGTCCATTTTAAAACGATAGATGTTCCAAACTTGACTCATTTAATCTATCTAATGACATAATCATAGTGGTGCTAGCAGTCCTCTGGAAAGAGTCACATATATTATGGCAAAGAACTGTACCGCAGTGTTTCCAGAGAAATGAAATCACTTAGATACCTCAATAAGAGGAATTTCTTCCCTTTTGGGCTTCATAACAGGCTTTGCAGCAATTACAGAAGATCGCTTTAGCTTTTGTAACTTCAAGTTTTCTGCCTTCGTCTTTGGAATCAGTGTGTTTTTTTGAACTTTTCGATGCACGAATGAACTGAAATGAAAAATCCCAAGATATAAATGAGAAATGAGAATCCTTCAGAAAAGTCAAGTAACAATGTAAGACAACAAAGATACTTAGATAAGGGACCCTCCTTCCTAAAAGACTCAGATACTTGGATAAGGGAACTTACTTCCTGGACTACTCGGGTTCTGAATTCTACACCCAGATACTTGGATAAGGGACCCTCCTTCCTAAAAGACTCAGATACTTGGATAAGGGACTTACTTCCTGGACTACTCGGGTTCTGAATTCTAGACCCATTATTTATTAAGAATAAATGGGTGAGTCCATCAGTCAGACCACAACTTGCGATTATGTTATGATAAAAGACAAACAGTTAAAATTTTCATACTTGTCAACTGTAACCAATATTCTCCTCTTCAATAACTTGAAACTTTTAGTTTAGAGATCCACTGTCAAATCTTGCAATACCTAAGTTAAAGGAGCTATTAAGAAGAATATGAAAGCAGACAAGACATTGAATAGACCTAGCCAATTGAATGTATAACATTATTCCTGGAGCTTTCTTTCAATTGCGGGCAATAAAATACATAGAATGCTTAGACTGTGCTATCTATTGACATGAATCGAAAGCTTGAAGATTCAGGAAGATCTCTTTTGGAAAGAGTTCATAAGTGCCCTTGAAGCCTACCATTGGGTTGTGTGATCTATGGTGGATTAGGTCCAGACCTACACCTTTCACTGTGGCTCCCCACTTTCTCCATTGGTGCAAGGTTTTAATTGTTAATTTACTTTCCTTGTACAAGAAGAAGATTTAAGAGGTTTTGAGGAATCAAAAGATATTGATCCTTAAACATGTGAACCTAAAGCATCTGGAAACTGATTTGCATGTGCTCAAGAGGATCATTTTATATGCAAGTTTTAGGTTGCCTTACACATTTCTTGTCCAGTTTTCTATATTAATTGCTAAATTTTCTGCCTGTTCAGTTAGATGCAGGATTTTACCATTGTTGGGAACTTGGGATTGTTTAAAGGATTGTGCTTTGATTGCAACGGTCAAGAGAGCCATTTACCCTTGACTTCATTTTTTTTCACGTAAATAATTAAGAAATAATGGATAGTTCACTCATTTTTCAAGGATACTCTAGTTCATTGCTCATTACCTTGAACCCAGTTGTTTTGTCAAGTGATGAAGTGTATGAAGTGTTGGCTAGGGAATCCCGAAAGTACATGCAAGCTCCTAGAACTTCTCATCTGGATGTGGTCAAGCGAATTCTACACTGAATCAAGAGGTCTCTAAAGATATTTAATCCTACGGAGGAATAATGGCAATCTCAATGTTACAGGGTATTCAGATACTCTTTGCGTTGTATCTTTGAAAGATCATTGATCAACATCAGTTGTTACCCACTAAAGAACCAGTTGAAGGAGGAACTCCTATTCATGGGTATTTTTGTATTTTCCAATTTTCAATTACCAAAATCACCGTTCTTCTATTCAGTACTAAGGGATAAGCATTTAGTTTCCGCAATTCTTGCATAAGTTAGATAAGAAAATCAGTTCTTTCTAGTTAAAAAAAAAAAGAAAAAGAAAAAGATAAAATCAGTTCTTTATTTAAAAAATCTTCTAGTATGTATGTAGTGAACTGTAGCAAGGCCTGATCACATCTAACAAGAAAAATGCTCAAGAAAAATTATTCAAGATTTCTACAGTATGTTATAAAACCAGTCAGCAAACTCAGGGATTTTGGCACCATCAACCGTCACTTTATACTTACATTCTCAACTACAGTGACCTTATGTAGTCAAACAAATTAAGCGTACCATTATGTAAAAATTGAAAGATTGGTGAGTCTTGAAAACATACTTCTCTATGAGGATCTGCACGCTTGGGGATTCGTTGGCACTATAGCTTTTCCTCTAAGATTTGCGAAATACAGATAAGAGGTTACAGAGAAAACAGGTGCAAAATATAAATGGAAATATAACAAAAGAGACATCAGGCTAAAGCAGTGCATTTCAGGAAAATAGATACCTTTGGTGGCTGAATAACTGGCAGCTGATGGTTGTCATTAGGAGACGTCATACTACTCACCTTCGCCTGTAAAGAATTCAATTGTCTAAATAAGAAGCACTTTTGTGAGAACAGCATTTACCTATTTTTTAAAGTAAAGTTCGTTAACTATTGACCTCTAATAGGAATTAAAACATCCCTCTCCTAATCTACAGGTAGAGGGCCTTCCCTCCTTCTGCTTCACCTCCAGATACCCTTTACCTGTATGGGACGTTCTCTCTTCTACCCATAAACAGCACTGTCCTTTCTCTTTTTAGTTGTTCATTTTCTTATAGGGACAAGCTATCCTATTCAGCATTTTTCACAATTTAAAGCCTTTCCCGTCCTCATTTTCTTTTTTATTTTAAGAAAAAGACAAGATCATACCACTTCGTTAGAGAAGAATTGACAAAGTTCATTCTGGAGCTTCAACAAACGAGAATCAATATGGTCAGGTACGGCTGATAAACAAGAGATGGTTTCCTCTAATTTGTATTTCTCCAATTCCTTCCTCAATTGTTCGGATATAGAATTCAGACTTCCATCAAGTCTGGTTTTCACGTCTTCCTCTCCCTTGAGCTGATTAAACCATGTAGTGCCAACATAAATCATACCACTATTTGAAATGCATAAACAACAATAAAGAAAATACAGCCGGAGTTTCCTGTTCTTACCATTAACTGCAATGAACTATCGTGAATAATCAACTTCTGCCGTATACCTTCCACTGAGCAGGATGCCAAAAGTTGCTCAGATTAATACTGCAGTCAGAGATTATTAAACAGGCTCTTTTGTATACAATTAAACAATCAAAATAATAATGGCTCCATGTACAGTATTTACAAGATTTTGATGAAAACACTCATATTTTTTGTGTACAAAATGTTAACTATATAACTAGTGCTTATATCTGTTACATTACAAACCCTATTCCTTGGTTTCACTTATTTCATAAATAAATGGAAAAACTAGAGGTGATCAAGCATCTGATTTTGTGGTTGATTTCAAAGTTATTAAGGTTCTTTATTAGATCATATGCAAGTCATCTTATTGGGTGGCGACAAGAGAAGGGGAAAATGAAAAGCTGCCACAAGTACTATGAATGAGTAGCCATCATTTAAAAAATGGAGGACAGTGAGCTTACAAAATCACATCAAAATGATAATGCTTCTCTTGATTTAGTTATAAATAAGTTATGATTGCTTTGTGAGGCAATGAATGCTTGGTGTGCAGTGAAATAATAGAACAAATTAGCTATTGCGAAAATGGCAGTGTGGATTGACAACTGAAGTCTATATTTTGAGAATATGATTTTCTCCTAACTACATAATGTAATAAGGGAACTTACTTTCCAGTGAAACTTCTTTTACTGATTTGTTGACTTGCATGACATCGCTCTGAACAGAATTTAGGACCATTCCCAACCTACTTAATGAGGTTTCCATCAGTCCAATTCTGTGTTCGAGTTCTTCACTAACCTGGCCTGTTCAAACAAATCAAAACTAAGTAACCTCGACAAGCAATCACCTTTTCTGTCATGGAAAGACAGAAAGTATTCACTTAATGGCATCGAGGCCTTTGGTGAGATTACATCTATAATCTGGTCCAGAAGATGAATTCCATCTGCGAGTGACACTGTTGGATGATCTTGATACTGGCATTTGAGACTCTTCTCGTGGGTAACTTATTGGTGGTAAGCTAGAAATCCTCTTTAATGAATTATCTCTTTCTTGGGAACCAAATCTCTGTTCTACCAATATGAACAAAATTATTGGAGAATAAATGGAATAATAAATGTCATACATGTCAAGATTTGGTGAGTAGAATTGAATCCAAGAATTTCCTTAAAGCCAAACAGATAATGTCAATGAAGAAGATACCTGTCGAGCTCAAGAAATACAACATCGTATAAATTTCATTCAATAAATATTCTTAATTCTGATGTACTGCTTTAAATTCACTGTTGCTTGGAACCTTGGATATTAAAAAAATCACTAGTGCTTGAATATTAAAAAATTATTCACCAGTTGCAAGCCCCATACCACGAGGCTCATAAGAAACAAGAAATAAGTTGGATCATGCCAATGTGTTGATTTTTTTTTTCATGTAACTATCAAGGAGCAAATCTCATATTTCTTTATTGACAGAAGGAGAAACTTATTGGAAACTAGGAATATGAAAAAAAAAAAAAAAAAAAAAACCGGGTGCAATATTCTATATTACATTTATCATAAAAAAAAAAGGGTCAAAAATCAAGATTTTGCACTAATGTGTAATGTTTCTTAGATGAATATTCATTTCAAGCTAATCTCAACAATCCCAAAAAACAGGAAAATAAGAAAAGAAAAGCAAGATAGGGACAACATCGAGTTGCGTAACAATAAAATCCAACACTGAAAAATTTTCAGGCACTTCATTCAGAGGCTTGTCAAAATCCAAAAATCAAAGAATCTACAAATTTGTTTCTCTTATAAGTCACAAACACAATCCCAAACAGGAGGGAAGGGGAAAAGGCAACATCAAGTATAGAAACTGTTTTTCTTTGTTAAATTAACAACTTTCAAAGCAGAAATTTACATATATCTGGGCTTTTATTTGTTCAATTTTAGCATGCTATCAGATTCAGTAGAGAGAGAGAGAGAGAGAGAATATTGTCAGTTCAAAATATGGAAAATCATGGTGGAAATCAAGTTCCTTACTTGTTCATTCATCGCGATCTCATCGAGAGAGTTCTGTGAGAGCTGAGAGAGAGACATTCCTTGTGAAAGGGAATGCTGTGACTGGGACCGAAGCTGCAAACCCTGGCTTTTGCCAAAAACCGAAGCTTCAGTTCCAGATGAAACCGCATTTGTTCTTCTGCACCAAAAAAAAAAGAATACTGAGACAGTTGCAACAGGAAGTCAACAAAACAAGTTTTAGAGATCAAATCACAGGCTTTGTTGATGTATCCACACCTGGAGTGAGGCGGGAGGACAGAAATTGAGCTCAAATCACAGGCTTTGTTGATCTTCAGCTTCATTTATCCGTTTTGTAGAATCAAAACCTTCACAAAACCCAAAAACATAGTACAGTAAGCAAAACCACTAGAATCTCAGCTACAGATTGGAGAGAACTGTATATCAATATTCAAACTTTCCAGATCTAAAATCTAGAGTCGATAGCCCTCTAACTTCATTGAATCATATCATCAGTAGATCTTCGATAACAGAATTCCAATCCTCTTAAACCTCGTGAGCAGATCCAGATCTATTACAAAACCTCTGCTCCGTTCGAGGATTGGAGAAAACTCAAATTCATTGAACCATATCGTTAACAGACTGCAGAGACTTGAATTAGATATACTCTAAACCTCATCAGAAGATCTAGATCTGTTACAAAATCCTAGCTTCTATTCTTAATCAAGGGAAATTCGATTCCTCTGAACGATATCATCAACAGATCACAGATAACAAATTTACAAAGCTTTCAGACTCACCTGTAGAGATAGATCTACTGGGAAAGACCTAGCTTCGCTGGAATCGAACAAAAATCACTTTCGCGAGTGCTTCAACTTCATCTAACGATCAATACAATAGAGTTTCATCAGCACAATGCAGTGAACGCAGCTCCAAAGACCTTAAGCTTCGTAAGATGGCTAATGCTCCCTGATTTCTCTAAAAAATACAACCTATTCGGCTTCGAAAACGCTAGAAATCAGATCGAACAATCGAAAAAACCTGTAATTTTGCTGTTCGAAGTAGATCACGAAACCTGACTTCGTTCCAATGTTGCAGAAAGATCTGAATTAGGAGAGATATGGAGCTTCGATCGGGCGATCTGAAACCCTAGCAGTCCGATTTCGATGCTCTTGCAGAGAACTCTGAGAAAGAGAAGAAGAAGAAGAAGGAGAGAGGGAGAGATGAAGAGCGGGAATTTGAGTTCGAACCTTTATATAGAAGAGAGGTGATTGATGAGTGATGACCACGTGGCGTACACGTGCCAACACGGGAAACGTGTGCTGGATCTGGCCGTTTATCATGTTGGGGTTCGGATTTAGATCATCAGGTAGACCACAAGAGTTTATACAGCCGTCCATTTTTTTCTAACGCATTTGTGGCCTATTTGAAAGATTGAATGATCCTGATATAGGTGGGCCACCTTTGAAATCCAAATCTGTAAAGATCGTTTTATCCTTTCTGAGCTGGGCAAGTTTCTGTTCAATCGAGAATGGTCCTACAATGTAGGTTAGGGACCCACACCTGAAATGGGCCACTATCATTCAAGGACATCTTGACTTGGTCGTCATTGGTAGGACATTGCATTTGCAATTTTTTTTTTATACAACTAATCCCACAAGCTCTTTCTTCTTGTAAATTGGAGCCTTATTATTTCTACATGCTGATCCTGCAACTGAACTGATGGACCCACCTTGGGCACATCATATGCCAAAAATATATTTTACATTCAATGATCTTATCCCTCCAGCATAGCCAATGTAGTTTTAACTGTAAAATTTCAAGAGCTATAATGGGTTAAGATTTTTGAGAAGGTAAAATTGTAATTGGAGCACATTATGTAAGGAGAACTAAATCCACCAAGGTTTGTAAGTGCCATTGAAACAATGATTCGTCACTGGGGATTTCAAGTCAATGGCGATACATATAGATGTGTGGAGTTGAAAATCCTCAAAATTATGAAATTTTATTGATCCAAATCCTCAACGTGAGCATTTCATTACTTTGAAAGCATAAATCACTTTTTGAGGGATTTGGTTGCAAAACATAGCCTAGGTGATTTCGTTCCCAAACATAGCCTAGCAAGACCTATGGTCAGATCTATGCACCCCATATTCACTAAAGAGCAACATGTGGGTCAATAGTTGACTAGATTATTCTATAAATGGGCTGTCCATTTGGCCTCCTAAAGGAAACATCTATAGAAGTAGGGTTGTAAACGGGTCGATTTTGGTGGACCCGGACCCAAATCCGTTAAAGAAAAGGTAGAACCGGATTGGACTCGGAACCGTTTCAGAACTGGTTTCCTGGCTCCGGGACCGGAACCAAAACCATATATGGGACGGGTTTAGATCTAGGTAGAGAATGTATATTTTTTAGGAAAGATTTTAGAAAATTTAGGTAATATGTCATATCTCGGGTCCAAGGGTCTGAACCAAGATGGAACTAGACCCTGTCCCATTTACTTATCGGGGTCTAAATATAGACCCAGTTTCGATTTTTAACGGGTCAGAATCTCCGGATAGAACAGGGGACCCATTTACATCCCTATCTAGAAGCAGTTGTAGGCAATGTAGGTTGGAGAGTGCAAACCAATATTCGCTTCTTCATAATTAATAGATTTAATGGAGATCAGGCACCCTTTGATTCTTCCCATGTCACCCTTGTGGATTCCGGTGAATAGATTCATCCAAAGATGCATTGTTCTTTGTAGATTCAAAGAACAGGATTAAAAGCCAGATTGAATATTTCTTGAAAGATGAAAATACATTACGCTTGTGTATCATAGAGACTTCCTGGAATAGGGACATTTTCCTAACCTGACATGGCTGCACAAGGCTTATAAAAAAGGAAGGGACGTGGTATGGTTGCAGGCATCATGTGCTGAGAGTTGTGAGCTCCCTAGTCACTTGCAACTTGTAAGCGCTCTCTTTGTAGTGACAATACCCTTCTAGTCTCTCTTTCTTGTTTCTTCTTCTTTCTCTATACCAAAACATCTTTCCTTCTTTGTTTGCTGAACTCTCTCTCTCTCTCTCTCTCTCTCTCTCTCTCTCATGGCATTTTCCTTGCTCACAGCCTTCCCTCTCTCATCTCTTTCATCCATACCCCAACTCCCCCTATTCAAATCCCACCCTCCTCTCCCTACCCACCACTCCACTCTCATGATCCATCCAATAACAATCTCCACCACCATCCCCAATGCCATCGGCCCAGATGGCAAATACTACCCCACCCCTCTCCCCAACTCCATCGGCTCAGATGGCAAATACTACCACACCCCATCAGACGACGACCCCCCAGAAGCCCCTGAAGACACCCAACATGGCGTCTCCATCTATGACAAGATCAATCGCAGGAAGAACCCATTGAAGCAGGGCCTCTTACCGCCCAACCCCAGGAAAGATGCTCGATTTCTCGACCCTGCCGTGGAGCTCACGCCTGAGGAAGTCATGGATCTTGATGAAATCAATGAGCTTGAAGGCCTCAGGGGGTTCTCGGAGGAGGAACCCACTGAAGATAATCCATCTGGATATGGTGATATTAAAGTGATCTGAAATGAATTTGTATGTCATGAATTCCCCCTCTTTTGTTCTAGATTTTGATGGTTATGGTAGATCTTAAAGGCTAGTTCGAATTTAGATCATTGGTGGACCACAAGGGTTTTTACAGCCGTCCATTGTTAATGTACCTTGGCTCATTGGGAAAGATGAAATGATCCTGATCTAGATCATAAGTGGGTCACCTTGGAAATCCAAATCTCTTCTGCTTCATTTTATATGATTGGTAAATTTTGAGTGGATGAAACGGTATTTTCCTATTTCAACAAAAGACAGACAATGGTTCCACTTTCACATGGATCACTTGTAAATCATTGTCCCGTTGAAGTCACGGGCCTTACCTTGGGTGAATAGTGCAGTTGGTGAGGCATCTCAGCTCCATAAAATTTATAAAGATTGCTTTTTCCGTTTAGAGTTTTAACTATAAAATTCCAAAAGCAAGATCAAAGGATTAAGATTTTCGGATAGGTAAAAGTTAAAACTAGTGAACCTCGACAGATCTCACGTGATCGGTGGTCTGTGAGTGTGGTACTTTGGGCACCACAACAGAGCTATACTACCACTAATTGATGCACGTAACCATAAATTTGCAGAGTTCGAATACCCTGTATTATTGAAACAGGGAGTTGCTGTTTCGTCTGATCCACATTTATCATCTATATAAAATCTCTTCTTTCATTTTTTTTATGGGAATTTGACATATTAATTTCCATTAAACTATGATCCTCTAATTTTATAACCGAAAATCTACCAATGTCACCAAAGTCGTTTGACTTTGGTCCACTATTTTTTCTTTACTTTTCTGCCCCCATGTCTATATAAGAAGACGGTCTAGATTTTTTAATGTTCGGGCTTTTCAACTTTTTACATTTGGATATCATGATATCATGGGATCCACAAAAGAAAAGTGAAAAAAAAAATGTGGACCAAAGTCAAACGACTTTGGTGACCTCAGTTTAATTTCAGTCATGAAACTGGAGAAACAGGGTTTAAAGGGGATTAATATGTCAAATTCCCTTTTTACATTCTAAGAAAACAATTAAGAGAGTGCATTAGCTTGGTATAAGATTTTATATAGGTGGCAAATGTGGATTGAACAAAACAACATCTCCCTATGTTTGCGAAACAGGAGATCTCATCCACTACGATCCCTAATCCTCCAAAGCCAAAAACAAAATTGATGTTAACCCTCCTCTTTAGTCTATTTAGGGATTAGCAATGCAATGCCAAATGTAGCATGTGAAAGTTTGAAAAAAAAAAAAAAGTTTTGATTGTTGTGCCGATGGTATGGTAAACTATTTTTTTATAAAGTAATATATAAAATAAAACAAATAATAGTAATACTTTTAAAATCAGCTAAAACCATGATGTAGCATCTAGTATACACAAATTTCAGCCATGATCAATACATTCTTTGTAATGGTTTTAGTCCAAAATTTTAAATGTATAGAAACTAATTAATTTCACAACCTTTATATTAAATTTTTCTGCTTTATATAAATTCAAAAATCTACTCAATTATAAAGAAAAGGTGAAGAAAATAAAGATGAAAAAAATTCCAAGTTTATACTTCAAACACTTGTCCCTACTGCTTATTTTCCTATTTCATTTCACCACAGCTAAAAATGTCCTAACATAATAAAAAAGGGATTTTTTTATGAAATTTTTTTAACTTAAATCTTAATTAAACAGTTTTATGAAAAAAAGCATAAAACAGCAAGTAAGTTGTTCGTACATCTGTTCTGAAGAAATTACCCCAACTCAATATATTGTGAACACAGTTGATGATATCACCAACTGGATTGATTATATCGTCAATGTCCCTTACACGAAAAAAGCCCAAAACGCCTTTTTTCAAACCTTGCACTTTATCTCCTTCCACTACAACACAAAAAGAACATAAGTAAGATGACAAAGAATCACTTGGGGTGAAACAAACTCAATCTTCCCCACAAAATGCAATCATTTTCATAATAGTTGATAATACATCTACTACTCAAAGATTTGCCCAATATAGCTACCCACACGTTGCTCTCAAACATCAAGACCTATGAGATTCTCCCAAACAAACGGCTCTAAGGCCACAAATTTTAAGAAAGTATACCCAAATCCATCCCCTCCAACTTCACTCAAAGCCACCAAGTAAATCGAGAGAAAATCCTCATTTCGGCATTTCACCAAACATCTTGTACTCCAAATTACTCCCTCAAAACTCATGAGAATACACTTTAAAAAAATGGACGTGAAATGCATGGAAACCAAACATGGGATCCACACACTTGAGGAAGATTGCAGAGACTACCTAAAGAAGACAACTAGGATACAAAATGCAATAGTTTTCACAACCCTTCCACGACTAGATAGAGGAAGATGAAGCAGCACATAGTTTTTTTGCAATGAAAGTTAACGATATCGTCAACTAGGATAGTTTTGTCGAAAAAGATGCACGAACAACTTTGTCGTCATTTTCTGACTTTTCTCGATTGACTTTTGGTGTTTATTTCCACTCGAATATGAACACAATATTAATTTCCTTTATTAATAAACTAGTAACAATGCCCCATGCTTAGCCGGGGCAAAATGTAAGATATTACCTTTTGAATTTACGAGATATCAAAATTAATTATAAACATAAGAATATATTCATGCATATTTATATAAAAACAGCTAACACATCTTCAATCACAAATACAAGTGGTCAACATCAACAATAAACTATTACAAAGATAAAGCTAAAAAATCCATTCAATAACAATATAAAAATAATAATAACAGCAATAATTACTAAAGAAGATATAGAAAAGAGAATTCTGTTAATATATATAATATTAGTAATAAGAAATGCATTCAAGTTTTTGTTACCTATTGATAATTTCAAAGCCCAATAAAACAAGGCCACCCCATTTGGATTTTTTATGCAACAAGAGGATTCTAATTTATGCAGATTTTTATTTCCTCATGAAAATGGAATTTTTTATTTTCGTAGAAAATCAAAGTTCTCTCTATTAAGGAAGAATTATTCATTTTTTTCTTCTATGCAAGAAAAATACATCACACCAAACAACATAATATTGTTAACTAAGAAAATCATAAAAATATACAATCCTTTTGTTGCACAAATGCACCATTTGAAGTAGCACCAATGCCAATTAGGCCAATGGTCATTTCAATCTCTCCACACAAATTTCTTCTCTACCCCTTTGAAGTAGCACCAATACCATTTTAGAACTGATCAAACCATTTTTTAGCTTTAGATTTAAAAAAAAAAAATGTATAAACATCTTAACTTTAAAAGCCATAAATTATGAAAATTTAAAACCACAGGCTAGTGTTATTTGATCCCAATAATAATTGGCCCACCTTGAATCAATGTATATATCTCTTAATTATGAGTCCATGTGGGCCCACGGAAGTGTAATTTATGGTGAGCCAAACCTAGGGTTATATGTTAATATAATAAGATTCAACAAAAAAAACTTCAACCTCAAAACATTTTTATCATAAGCCCATCCATGAGGTGGTCTACCAGAAGGTTGGGTCTGATTTTTGTTCATAAGTGACAAGGTGGTCTACCAGAAGGTCGGGTCTGATTTTTGTTCACATGTGACAATCTTTGAATAGAGTAAAGCTCTATTTGGAAACTAAAAGAAAATGATATTTTTAATAAAAAATTTATCAATGTGAATTGTAGAAAGGTGGGCCCCAAATATTAAAATAAAAAGATGACAATCTTGAGAAGATGGAAGATAGATGATTGTGTTGAGAGAGAATAACTGTAGCAAAATAGAGAGATTTTAGGGGATATTGATTGAGAGACTTTAGAAGATATAGGATATTGATCGGACCCCAAGTGTAGGGTGCGGTTGTAGTATTAATCTGGTAAGACCAAGTTGATCTACATGGAGCTATTGAGTTAAGGTTTTCCAACTTGAACCTGCCTTAAATGAAATCTAAAACTAGCCTAATTAAAAACTAATTACAACAATTTCTACTTTAATTAAAAAAATTAAATACAATCCAATGAAAGAAAACAATCCTAAAACTAGATTCCTAAATCTAAAAAGATCAAGTTGCTGCAAAATAGAGATTTTAATAACATAATTCTAACATATTGATGTGAATATAGAAAGAGAAAGTGCAAAAAAATAAAAAAAATGCAGAAAATAAAGATGGTGTACATAAATCAAAGGTGGTAAAAAAATATAAAAGTGGCGAGTTGCTCTTTAAAATCTCATTCTCAATCTTGGGCCCAAAAAAATTAGAAGTGCAAACCTAGGGTCCCATTCTTCAACTTGGGTTGTCAATCCAAGTTGAGAATGATAAATCCTCACTTTTTAATAAATAAATTTCAGACTTGGATTCTTAAACTTTTCTTGGTCAAACCTCTTCAACTTCACATTGTATTGCCTCCAAAAATACAATGTATTCGTAGAAAACAAGGTATATTGTGAGGATGCTAAAGTGAGTTGTTAGTAATTATTCCAAGCCAATTAAAAATATTTAACCAAAAGTAAGAACTAACCCTATTGCATGGATCACAAATCTAATATTAAGAGATACATAAATCAAGAACATAAATTAAAAGAAACAACTTTATTTACTAGCATGAAAATTCTTTACAAGGAATATAACATTGAAACACAAGAATACATGCTAGGATGTTGAGAATCCCTCTTTCTAGTTGAAACCATAAGGTTGGTGGTATGGCTTTTGGAAAGAACCCCCTTGGTGAATTAAGATGGAAGGGTAAGAAAGGGAGAGATGGTATGAAATTCTCTAGAGTGGGAGGTGAGCAATTCTCAAGCATGAGAGGAGAGGGATGCTTATGCATTCAATTTATAGATTTTTGCTCTCTTTCTTTCCTTCTTTGCTCCAAGTTTGTAGCATACAATCTTCTTTGTATGGAAAATCCCTTCCTTAGCCAACAAGTCTTCAAAGAATTAGCAAGGTGAGTGAGAGAATTTTGGTGCTTTCATGTGCAAAATTGCAATCCCGAGTAGAAATTATAGCACCAACTTTCATAGGCCATATCTTCCTTGTTTTAGTTCCGATTGACACAATCTTGAATTCTAAAGATATCTTATTGAAAAGAGCTTTCCAACGGTGTATGGATTGCACCGATCCAACCGCTGGATTAAGAGTTATAACCATTTTAATCTTGCTACCTATGAAAAATCCAAAAATAATTATGCACATATGAAATGTTAGTTGTGTAATGGGGTGTGTGGGACCCATGTGGACGTCCAAAGGGATCTTTATTTCCTTGTTTCTTGACTCCCCTTCCATCTTTGGTTTGCTTCCAAGCTTCATTGATTGACTAGTCAACTCTTTTAGCACACTTTCCTTTCTTGAATTTCTTTCTTGATTTTTGAGTTTTCAAACTTAGTGAGAATTAGATCTTACCAAATCTGAAGTTTCCTTTCTCGATCTTGAAATCACAAATTTAGCTTTCCATTGTTGACTTTTCAAACTTTCCAAAAATATCAAGATATGTGGGTTCACCTTGAAAGATTTCCTACGCTTGATCTCTCTCAAATTTCACCAATGTGGGTCCCATTCTTGATTTCTTCTACACAAATTAAAATAAATGGATTCATGTAAGGAATTTAAATGGATGATGCATGGGACCCTACTTGATGCACCCAAAATAGCCGACTTTCCAAAAATAAATCTCCAAAAATGGCAGGTTTCATGAATTTATGCAAAAAGTGTGATTTTTGAGTAAATTATGCATGAATGCACTACAAAGGACCCTAAATGATAAAAACATGATTTGACACTAAATAAAGCTCTTTAATATCAATAAGCCCTTAAAATGGTTCAAAATGTGTATGAAAATATGTGCTTTTCAGGACTCATCAGATATGAATAAAGAGATTTTTTTGGAGAAGAAATTGTGACATGTGATGACGTGGCACCTTAAAGCACTCTATGTTTTTTTTTCATATTTATTTGAAAGGAGAATTATTGGGTTGCTGAGGTGGCACCCCTCACAGCGCCCCCCCCCCCCCCCCCCCCCGGCTTTAATATATACTAGTGTAATTGGCCTGCGCTGGATAATTAAGAAATTATTAGAGATGTATCTAAATATTTAAATAAATTATAAATGAATATTAATATATAATTAATAATAAAGATGGAAACTCATTAGGGAAACTTTAGGTCGGTGGAAATATTTAGGACAAGATCAAGTAAATAGTAAAGACTTTAGGACATTAATTTGATTATATTTGTGCTTAGCCATAAATTGAGTATGATTTCAGAATTAAATGTGGATTCTGTAATTAATTGGCTTTCACAATGGGCCCCACAGATTAATTAATCCTACCAAATATATAAAGAAAAATAAGGAAAAAAATCCATAATGGGCCCCACAGATTAATCTTACTAAATATTGAAAGGAAAATAAGGAGAAAAAAGTCGTAAAATATAGCCTATGAAAGTGGCTCGCGCTCTAGTATAAAAAAAGCTCTTAGTGTGTTGGTATAAATCAAAAAAAAGTAGACCCCGTAAATTGTGAGTTTGGAAATAAAGAATACTTGGATTTCATAACTAAAGAAAAGTTATTATTGTATGGTATGTTTTAGGAAAGGCATAAGTATCTTATTTCAAGAATATTTTAAATTTACATTGAGATATTTTAGGTGACGAGATTAGATTAAAAGGGTAATTCCGAAATTTAGGATTGCAAAAAGTTTGAGATGAGCCATATGTCCCTCTCCGAGGAAGTCTCATGCTACCACGTGTCGCTCTCCGACAAAAAGGTTGCTGCTTTTATATATATATATATATATATATATATATATATATATAACGTGACGTTAGTGTATGCTTATTAAATTGGCTAAAGGACTCCAAGTTTTGCAGTGACCTTGGGTTGGGATAAACCCAATATCATTTCTTTGAAAATAAACATTAAGTTATGCGTACAAATTTTATTTTAAGATCAAGTATTTACCTTCTCACTTTTGGTATTTTTTCTTTTTTCATTGAAAATAAATACTATATTAATTTCTTTAGTTGAAGATAGATACATTATTAATGTATATTTACTTCCAGTTGATTTTGCTTTTGATTCTTGTATATCTCTTGCCAAAAGAAACTCAATGGCAATTTATTTAGTTGATGGACTCCAAGTTTTGCCATTGACTTTGTTATTTGTGTCTTTCTTTGAAAGGAAACTCAATGTTAATAATTAAGGTAGATTTCTTTAAAAAGGGACAAAATCTAATCTTCAATATTTTTCCTTAAAAGTAAAACATAAAAAAAAAAAAAAACCCTAAAAGTTAAAGGACAAGTGTTTTGCCTTTTTTTCTTGTTTGTATTCTATGACCCCCATCTTATGCTAATATGAATTTCCTAAGGCAGATGTTGAATTGGTTACATGTTAGAGAAAATCATTTATTTTTATTTATGCTGAACATGCATATCTAGATAATCTCTAACCATGTCCATACCTCTATTTAGAGAACCTTTAATCTTGGATACAACTAAATGTCATAAAGACACTCCTAAGGGCGTGTTTGGATATGTGGTGAAGTGAGGTGAGGTGAGGTCAAACCTCTATTATCCAGACAAGAAAAGACAATGAGTCATATCAAAAGTACACAATTTCAAAATTTGCTCCATATTTTTCAAAAAAAGTCAAAAAAGCACCATCCTTTCTCCACTAAAAGACAAAAAAGCTCCACTTTTCTATTAAAAAAGTCAAAAAGATTTCATACCAAACAACTAAAAACAAAACACTATCATAATACCTTATATTTTATTCTCTCTTGATTTGATGCTTCACCTCACCATACTTCAATTCACCATACATCCAAACAGGACCTAAGATTATTTAACATGCACATAGTTAAAGATTCACTAGATATACATGGTTCAATGAAAAAGAAAAATGATGGCACCAAGAAGTCTCGGGAATGAATATCAAATAATATCGTCTTTTGATTCTATTTTTTTTTAAATCATTTGGTGTTATTTTCAAAACTTCTTTTTTAATTTATATTTTTAACCATTCTATATATTCAATTCCTATGTACTCTATCATGACAAAGAATGAAATTCAAGTGTATGAGTTATTTGAAAGAGTTAAAAAAAAAAAAAAAAAAACCATCTGTGGAAAATTTAATGGTGATAAAGACCTCAGAAACAATTTAAATGAGCAGAGGTTCCTACCCTGCCCTCATCCACTACAAACACAAATCCTCAAAACCCCTTCCAAAACCCATCTCTCTCTCTCTCTCTCTCTCTCACTCATCTTTTCTTCTCTTAACCAAAACACCTTTCCTTCTTTGTTTGCTGAACTCTGCTTTTCTCTCATGGCATTTTCCTTACTCACCTTCCCTCCCTTATCTCTTTCCTACAAAGCCCAATTTCCCCTATTCAAACTCCACCCTCCTCTCCCTACCCTCCACTGCAATCTCATCCGTCCAATATCAATCTCCACCACTTCCCCCACTGCCATCGGCCCAGACGGCAAATACCACCCCACCCCATCAGACGAAGACCCCCCAGAAGCCCCTGAAGACACCCAACACGGCGTCTCCATCTTCGAAAGGATCAACCGCGAGGCCGCCCGCAAACGCAAGGGCGAAGAAGAACAGTTCAAAAAAGACCAATCCATCTTCCTCAAAGCCATCGAGGACGTAGAAGACGCCCCAGACAACCCAGACGACGAAACCCCATTCAATGGCGACGATCTCTTCGGAGAGATCGACCGCGCCATCGCCCTCAAGCGCAAGGAATTCGTCAAGCAGGGACTCTTACCGCCCAACCCAAGGAAAGACACTCGAATTCCCGACCCCGCCATGGAAGGAATCGAGGAGCTCACGCCTGAGGAAGCCGTCGATCTTGATGAAATCCGCGAGCTTCACGGCCTCAGGGTGGTCCCAGAGGAAGAACCCATTGAAGATGTTCCAGTGAAATCACCTAGATATGATGAGGCAAGTGATCAGAACCTGAATTCGAATGTGAATTCCCCATCTTTTGATCTTGATTTTGATAGTTATGGAAGATCTAAGACTAGAATTTTAGAACCCAAATTCAAAATGACATTAGCTGAGCTACTGGATGAAAGCAGAGTTGTCCCAGTGTCTGTTTATGGTAATTTAGAGCTCCCCATTACGGGAATCCAACATGATTCGAGGGAGGTGAGCGCGGGTGATCTGTTTGTTTGCTGTGTTGGATTGCGCACAGATGGTCATCTCTATCTGAGTGAGGCTGATAAGAGAGGAGCTGTTGCGGTTGTTGCTAGCAAAGAGATTGACATTGATCAAACATTAGGATGTAAGGCTTTGGTTATTGTAGAGGACACCAATTCGGTGCTTCCCGCATTGGCAGCGTCTTTCTATCGCCACCCATCAAAAAACATGGCTGTTATTGGGATCACGGGCACAAATGGTAAGACGACAACCGCGTATCTGATAAAGGCCATGTATCAGTCAATGGCCTTGAGGACTGGAATGCTGAGCACTGTGGCCTATTATATCCATGGTGAAAACCAGTTGGATGATATTCCAATAAACACAACCCCTGACTCCGTCCTAGTCCAGAAATTGATGGCGAAGATGGTGCACAATGGGACAGAGGCCGTTGTCATGGAGGCTTCATCACATGCTCTTGCGCTTGGGAGGTGTGATGAGGTTGATTTTGATATTGCTGTGTTCACCAACCTGACTAGAGACCACTACGACTTCCATGGGACTGAGGAGGAATACCGAAATGCGAAAGCAAAGCTGTTTGCAAGAATGATTGATCCCGAGCGGCACCGGAAGGTTGTCAATATTGATGATCCAAATGCAGCATTCTTCATTGCACAAGGGAACCCAGATGTTCCTGTTGTGACATTTGCGATGGAGAATAAGAGTGCGGATGTCTACCCATTGAAGTTTGAGCTTTCTTTGTTTGAGACACAGGTTTTGGTTCATACGCCAGAAGGTATACTGGAAATATCATCGGGGTTGCTTGGGAGGCACAATATTTTTAACATCCTAGCTGCTGTGGCGGTTGGGGTTGCAGTTGGAGCCCCACTAGAGAACATTGTTAGGGGGATTGAAGAGGTGGATGGAGTTCCAGGCAGGTGCGAGTTGATCGACGAAGAGCAGGCATTTGGCGTGATTGTTGATTACGCTCATACTCCTGATGCTTTATCAAAACTCCTTGACACTGTAAAAGAGTTGGGTCCTCGACGAATCATCACAGGCATGTTCCTTCATCATGTACCCCACACAGATGCACACACTCAGTTTGATCTCATAAGAGATGTCAATAATGGGATTGAAATGGCAAGAGCGCATGTGGGGCCCCACCTAAGATCTCATTCAAAGCCCTCTGAAACCCCCAATCAGTGCTTACTTCCCCAACCATGCTAAACTGGTACAAGCCCCCCAATTTGACATGTATTCCTATGGTATCTGCTATTGAATTTTACACTTCATTTTTTTATCGCTTTCCCCCCCTTGGTCTCAGGGCTCCCTATCTACACGTTATTTAATCCAATCAGCCCTGATATTTTGTCCTTTTGTTATCCAATCCCCCCATCCCCACCCCTGAATGATCACCCAGGTGGCCCCCACAGGGCTATTGCACAACCGCCACCTATTCTAATCATTGTTCAATTTGAAATGCTATAGATATACCTGTGCTAAGCATGGATTATTGTGCTAGTATATATATGTATGGGGCTTTTCAATAGAATATCATTATGATCCCCATATCCTATGTGCTAAAAAAAGGTAGGACACAAGTGGGTAACATCATGGATGGGCCACTCTTCCAAAGTTGCGTAGACAATCTCATCAATCTACTTAGTGGGAACTTTTTAAAATTTTCATCATAAACTTTTCTGTTTTGGGTATTCAATTTTGTTCTTCCTTTTCACCTATCACAACAGCGAAGGTCACGTGGTTGGTGAATTTTTTTCTACCTTTATCTGTTCTCTTTGAGGCCCTTTACTGATTGGCTCGGATCACTGACCATTCTGCTACATGTCCATTTCTTTTTGTCGTGTGAAGGACAATTTAACGTCTTCACCATGCTTAACTGTTTCTTCTTTATAATATTCTTTCTTCTGATTAAGTGGAGAACAGATGAACACTTTGGGTGTGTTTTGGTCTTTGTATAAATTGGTTTGGTATGAGCTATTTACTGTTTTTGGTGATGCTTTAAACTTGGAAACGATGGATACATTTCATCTTCCTCTGCCTTTTCCTGTCCTCTTTCTTGCAGCTCTCTCTCTCTCTCTCTCTCTCTCTCTCTCTCTCTCTCTCTCTCTCTCTTTTTAAGTTATTGATAATTGGACTAAGGAATAAGGAATTACAGGTACAGCATAAGAGAATATACACTACAAGGAAAGGTAAAAAGAAAAGAAGAAAAAGCAAGAGCACAGCTAAAAGATAGGCCCTTTAAAAAAGTCTGATTGGTCCACCCGTTGCCTATGATGCCTAGATATGCGATTTATAAGGCAAGGACATAGATTTTACATGTGAATTTTTTTTAGTATCTGTAATTTAAGATATGTTGCTTATCTTGAAGTATCCAGGTGTCATAGCCCCTTCCTTGGCGTTAGCATTTGCCTCTACTGTCATCAACAGGCAGGACTTAGGAGAGATCTACCCTGGCCTGAGTCTGGATACATTAGGGTTGAAGGGTCAAGTCCCGGCCCAAGGATTGCAGGGTTCTAGTCCAGGTCCAAGTTCAACGCAGACCCTAGATACCAGCTCCAAGCATGTCTAATAAGAAATATAGGAAGCTGAGCCTGCCCGTGAAGGTCAAGACTCTGGAGTCCCATTTAGGCTCAAGCTCATTGAAGGCCTGTTAGTCAAAGAGATATCTTTATACCTTTCAAATAAATACATAAAATGTATCATGCACATTTTTATGCAGGCTTAAGTATACATATATGTATATAAATATTAAAATTTATCTTTAACTAGAGTCCAAGTGACCTCAAGTTTGGGACCTGTTTCTGGCTTGATAAGTGATCCATTTGCTAAAATTGGGTTTGGTCTCATCCTACTGGACCCGTTGGACCATCCTAATCCTCATTTATGGGATTTGTTCTACTAGTAAATTGCCAGAGCCAGGCTCCAACGAATTTGGCAAGACCTGGGTCCATTGATAGCCCTATCTGCCTCCATGTTCACATCCCTCTTAATGTGGTGAAGGAACAAGTCCAAGGATCTCCAAAAGTGAAATCTTTCTTTGAAAATGCAGTGAAGCTTCTTATTTCTTAGGATTGTCCTCGGTCCAAACACAGCTAATAGCATTCAGTGAATCACCCTCAACTTGCACTGCTAACAAAGAGGCAGACCTTTTGGCTAAAGAGGGCATTCAACTGAATGCAATCATTGTTATTTGTTATATATGTTTTCTTGCTGTTGATTCAGGTTTGTTCACCTACCATAACCTTTGGCTGATAATGCCATTGATATTTTTTAGCTGTAACCCCAAATTAGGCTTCGTCAGGAATGAAGGTAGAGAGAGGAATTATTGTTACAGTTATTGCAATTAATTTGATTGGTTTAGTTATGAATGAAATTGATGATGCTGTTTTAATATTACATTGTGTGACTGTTGGTGCTTTTGGTGAAGTCTTTGGTTGCGCGGGCGAAAGTGACAGAGGAAAGAGACCGATGATGTCAAAAATTGCCACCGACAAAAGTGATGTGACCATCTTGACTTCTGACAATCCAAAGAAAGAAGATCCATGTATGTATTTTTGACTACCATCCGTTTGCTTTTGGCGAAAAGTTCATCATAATATCTGTTTATAACTTTCAAAAGTGAATGTTGAAACTGATCTGTGATGACACCTTTTTTTTTCCTTCATCAGTGGACATTTTGGATGACATGTTGGCTGGTGTTGGGTGGTCCATGCAAGACTACTTAAAATATGGAGAAAATGATTATTATCCTCCCCTTCCAAATGGTCACAGGCTTTTTCTACATGACATCAGACGAGTGGCTGTACGCTGCGCTGTGGCCATGGGCGAGGAAGGCGATATAGTTGTAAGTCTTTTGTAGCCCCCTGTTCTTTCCTTCCTGTCCACAACTAAGTGTCCATATGGAAAAGAAGATAATAGAGATGTGTAGAGAGTTTATACAGAGAATTTGTTAAATATTACAAAATTTTACAATGCCCATGATAGAAAACTGCTAGGACTGGGTTTCAGGAAGGAACATAATGAAGTGGTATTGTTTATCTCTTATCGCCTTATCGGTCACCGTGTATTCAAGCTTCTGGGATCATAAGGTTGGAAACTTAAACCATATGTGTAGGAATAAATAAGATGAGAAAAGAGGAAATATACTTCTTTAATCAGAGACATGCGATCATAACTATATAGATTTTTTTTTAAATTAAAACTTGTTGTCTGTACCATGTATTTTAGTAGTCATCTCTATACTAAATTTCCAAAAGTCTTTGGGTGTAACTTCTTGCTGATGTTACTCCATGTTAATTCATTTTTCTGAGAACATTTTCACATTATGTTTTTAAGGTCTCGTTTGGTTCTCCACAAATCAGGTGCCAAGTAACTTGATATACATGTTACCAACAGTTGTGTTTGGTTACCTAGGTGTTACATAAACTTACAGCTTATTCAACTCTATGCAACAACCAATCATAGGTAAACAGAATTGCGTGGAGTTACAGGTAACCTAAGTGCATGTTAACAAAGTTCCGAGGACCCAAACAAAGCTTAAAATGTTAGGCTTAAAGACTCCACACATCAGACTGGTCACTGCCTGAGTTTGCAACGGGTCTGATCTGCGGCATCTGCCTCATCCCAGCCTGGGGCCGTCATAGATTGAAAGGCTGGGACAGGCCCTGAGTTTTGAGAATTGATATATTGATGATTATATGAACAGTACTATTTTGCCAAGTACTTGACTAGTGGTCTGGGCTGGGTCTCGAATAGTCTTGATCCGACCCACTTGTAATGCCACATCAAAGTGCAATAAAGCTATATATGAGTATTGACTATTTGAAAAATGCCCGTATTAGAGTTGGGAGGTGCTCATTGTCTCAACCATGGGCTTGTTGGTTCTAGTCATGCTACCTATAAAAAATAAACGAGTACTGACTATATGGAAAATATCCACCTGTGTGTAGCGCGGGCGCACACGACATCTGGAACGTGCGTAATGCTTAACCCGTGAATTAAGAGGTAGGCCCAACCCCCCTGCGATGTTCTGGATGCACGTGCACAGGTGAACATTATAATGCAGAAGTTCTAGGTAGTTGAATTTACAAACTCACAAATCCACATGTATAAAACCCACCGTGCATCCCCATGTCAACATGTAGTTTACCCGACTTATGCTTTCATTAGAGTGATATTCACTGTTGGATTGAAAATGTGAGTAAAGCGAATAAATAATGGTATCTTAATGCATGCTTTCCTTTGCATTGGGGCCCACCTTTCAAGGATTAGAACTACCTATCACATTTTCATATACTTGTTCTAAGTTGGAACTTTTTGGCCTTTCTGAATGCTGTGGACTGATAAAAAAAGGGCCATTGGATAGAACACTTAAGTAACCACATGTTTTCGATCCAATGGCTTGAAATTCAAGTAATGTATTAATTGGTCAAGGTGGTTTAAATGGATGGTTTGGATTTGTATTTGGTAGTCCTATCCATAGTTATTAGAATCCTACGATTCGTATCCCGAGTCTTAAGGAAAACGATTTGTATATGTACAATGAATTCCATTTAGAAATGAAACTTCAGATTTAGGTGCGAATCCTACGATTTGACACTTGTTTCATTGAATCTTACGATTCAAGTAATTCGTCTAAGAGAGAATAGCTACAACCAATAAGTTAATATTAATAATATTTTACCTTTATTCTTTCTTTCTTTTAGGGATATTATTTTTAAAAGGTAATTTAGTAGTTAACGAAACGCCTTTAGAATTTTTTGCGGCTTTGATAAGGTTTTAAAGATGAATAAAGAAAACGCATTTAACCAAAGCATTTGACTTTACGAATGGTGCTTCTCTATATCTTCTTCTTTTTTTTTTAATTTGGTGTTTTCTTCATGAACACTTTCGTAACTTCAAGGGATATCCTACTGTGTAAGATTGATGGTTTGGATTTTATTTTAATTTTAAATTTTTATTTAAAGATAATAATATATTTTAACTTTAAACTTATTTAACTATTTAGTATTTACACATCATTTATTTCACATATATATATTAATATATATGTCATGATGTTCTTGATATGATTGTATGATAAACTTACTTGCTATTATTTATATATATATATATATATATATTTGAATGGCAAGCAATATTCATTCAAAAAGAGGCAAATATACAGCAAGGCAGGATCATCTGGTAAAGATCCTCCAAAGGGGCATCCCCCAGTAAACAATCAAAAGATAATAGCTATAAATGGTAAAATGGATTGTTGTGAATAATTACTTTTTTTCTTTTAACTTTTAATTATTTTTTATTTTTATCAGAAAAATAAAAAATCTTACGATTCACGATTCGATTCGATTCATAGGTCCGAACAATTTGCGATACGATTCCGATTTTGAAAACTATGGTCCCATTGTATGTAAAAGAACGAATTTACCAAAAAAAAAAAGTCATTTACCGTGGGATTCAATCTCGCTTTTCTTTAGATCCTTTGGTGAATAATGCTTTGATGGAACTCAAGTTTTGGCCCACCTCTAGTATCGAGGAAAGGTGCATCTATTACATGGTTTTGGATCTTTAATAGGCAGGCCCCACATGTGTGAATCTGAAAATGGCAAGTTCACTATTTAGAAGCTGGAACTTAGATGACCATTCCTCTATATATAGTCCTGGTGCATTTGCATGTAAAGGTTAGGAGCATGCCTGTCTGTGACCCACCTGGATCTATCCCAAATCAACGGGGTGGGTGGGTAGTGATGGTCTCATCGCGGTTACACTTGCCCAAAAAGCTCCCTGGTTGGATGGTTGAGTTGAGTTGTTTTGGTGCGAGTACTATGTCCAAACACTGTTGTTTGATTGGTATTTCCAGTCTCAAGACCTGGGTGGCTAATTTAAAGCTTTTTTTTTTTTTCTTTTTTTCTTTTTTTCCTTGTTTTTCTTTTTCTTTTCTTATAACTAGCGTTACCACCATATGTTATGTAGGTTGTGGCAGGAAAAGGTCATGAAACATATCAAATAGAAGGTGAGAAGAAGGAGTTCTTCGATGACAGGGAAGAGTGCCGAGAAGCATTGCAGTATGTTGATGTGCTGCATGAAGCTGGAATTGACACAAGCGAGTTTCCATGGAGGTAAGTTGAATATTACTCTTGCTGATGTCCTAGTCAATAGTTCAACAGGCTCTCCTTGCATAAAGTACTTGGTCCTTTTCAATAGTATTTTGAAGTTAGGAAATGCGTCAGGTTAATCCATAAGTTCTGGAACCCCATCACATGGTGACTGCTTTCTGTAAAGCGTTTGGTTGCTCCTTACCAGGCAGACGTTCTTTATATGAGGATTGATAGCCCTTCAACGTAACTACAAAGTTATTATTTAGTAGGCTAGTTGCATGGTTTTGATTGTATTATAATTTAGGATGCCTTTGGATGCATTTTAAGTTGCAATCAGCTGGAATAACTTTGGCAGAATAGACTGTTGTCTGTCCACTATGGTCTATGGGAACTAGAGGATTCTGTGATAAAGAGGAAAGTTGTTCTGATTTTCTATGTACCCCCCCTTTCCTATTGTTTGGTGCGACACATTTTCCTTGCAGAAAAAGAGAAAAAATAAGCTGAATCTGTAGAGAGGATTTTGGTTTCCTTAGGTAGAGGTAGGAATGAATGATCCCTCTTTCCCATGGAAACAGAACTCAGAGTGTGGAATCCTGTCGTTGCAAACAAACGAGTCATATGCTTTTGGGAGGGGATGCTGTCCTAATTAAGTCTGGATGGATCCTATTCCTGACCAATTTGGCCTTTAACTGATAGAGCTGAAGCCCAAAGCCCCAAACTATGCTTCTGGGGTGAAAAAAGGGCACCGGTCAAATTGGTGCGGACAACGGAGGGAGAGATGGGGAAGGCCCAATTGTGTAGAACTCGTATTTCTTGTATTCCTTGTGATAATCTGGGTAGGGGCTGGGTGAGATGGACTAATGGAAAAAAAAGAAAAAGAAAAAACCTGGGCTGAGATCCCGCGACAAGGGTCGCAGATCTGATGAATAGGGTCTTAAATGGAGATTTATGGTTAGGAAGATTGCTTGTAGGAAAAGAAATAGAGAAAGAGAAGATGATACCTTTGATTGGGCTCTCAACAAACTCCAATCCGGAGACGTTACGTCAGATGAGCAAGGTAGGGCTCAAGAGACTCAAAACTTGGGCTCTCATCAAACTCCAATCTAAGGAGGCGTTAGGGATTTCTTGGAGGAGAACTCGAAGAAAACTCATTTTCATTAATCATCAATCATTCATTACCTTAGCCAAAGAGGATTTACATCATTATATAGGAAAATAAATAATCCTAAAACTAATCTGGACCATCCAAACACACTGATGGCCAGGATTAAAACATCATAATAAGCAACCTAAAACATAATTAAAGGCTTAATTAACATAAAATAAATGGGTTGGGCCCAAAGGCTTGGACATGATAATTGGATTGGGCCCGTTGGTGGGTCGACCCATGGGGAACCATGGGCCTCTCCTGCATCACAAATCCATCTTTCAAGCCTTAGTATTGTACTTCGAACAGCCACATGAATATGAACAATAACTTATATGCCCAAGAAATGTGAAAACCTGGTCAAAACTATATTTAGTTTCAATGTTAGAAAAGGTATGTGCATGTGCCATGTGGACACAAATTGGCGAGTTCCTCACAAAAGCCACTGACTTATTTACCTTGTGTACTTGCTGCAGGCTACCAGAGAGTCACTGATGTTCAATTGAAGTAGGCAAAACTCTGATCCTACCACACATGAAGAGTGATCAACCTTTTTCTGGCCCTTCATGTGTACCACCTTTCTCCAAATTGATTCAAATTAAGTTGCAGCAAATGGTGCTAATTGTCTTAATCAAGCATGAGAGGCTATAGAGAGACTGAAATTACACAACTAAGATCAGGTCTACAGCACAAGGCACACATGGTATGAACTCCCAAGTATTTAGGATGTGCTTTGTGTTTCCTTCCACTTTCTTTTTTTTTTTCCCTTTTTTTTTTAAATTTTAATTTTCTTAAGTTTGCTCAGTATACTTAAAAATTATAGTATAGGGTCCTGAGGATCAACAAAATGTATATAATTTTCTGTTCCAAACTTATGATGGATTCCCTGAAAATCTTTTTTGAGAACCTGTTATATTAACATCATATTACTATTTTCTTCATTCATTCATTCATTCTTCTTCCCTTGATTATTTCTGAATTCTTTTCATAACAATCTATTGTAGACCCCATACCATATTGTCGCTTTAGCGAATGAAGAAGGGAGAAGTCAGTGGATTCTTCCAAAGAACTGGAAACAAATATTTGTTGGGTGTGATAATCTACAGTGCTTTTGGGCCACCACCCATCACTAGTGGGCCAGTTTATTAAGAATTCTTTTCATAACAATCTATTGTGGACCCCATACCATATTGTCGCTTTAGCGAATGAAGAAGGGAGAAGTCAGTGGATTCTTCCAAAGAACTGGAAACAAATATTTGTTGGGTGTGATAATCTATAGTGCTTTTGGGCCACCACCCATCACTAGTGGGCCAGTTTATTAAGAATTTTAATTCTCTTTTCGATTTGTAGTTACTAATCATTTAATCCTTTGTGCAGGTTGTTGCTTGGTTTTCTAAGATAAGAGCAATGGCTTCTCATAACAAGAGTGCAATTGGACAAAAGCTCAAATGGGATGTGCTTGCTGGATAGCAGGTGGAAAATCTGTTGAGGTTTTACTTCTTTGCAGTACTGTTTATCCTGTAAAATGACTCCTCATCTTTTTCCTGATTAGAAGAAAGGTGTTTTTTTCATCCTTCACTGCTTCCATGTTGGATGCTCTTAAGCAGAGGGTCATCATTGCATTCATGATGGCGTGTGATCAGAGCTTTTGAATTCCGATGCATCAATTTGTGTATAATATGCATTCACATGTGTACTGTGTGGTTAGATCTCAATGTCTACTTACATGGGTTTTGATTATCAGAAATTTACAGTTGTTTTTATTTATATTTTTTTACAGCTTATATGAAGGGGCTAGTTGTTAGATGGCTCATACCATAGAAATCGGAAGATGTCAATGAGCCTACTTGATGCCTGTATTTTTGGTTTAAGACTTTAAAAGGGGAATATGAGATGGTGAATCTTTGTTAGCTCATCCCCATTCATGGTTGGCCAAGTTATCATCTGACCTTTGAATCACAGGTATATGGGCCCCATTAATGGAAACTTTCTTTGCTGCCAGTACCTGCAGAATCATGTGGTGTATGCCTTTACTTGATCAAAGGCATTTATGTTAAACTCCCCACAATGACTAGGTACTGGTACAAATCTAATTTATTATGCAATAGTATTGGATAGCCTAGAAACACGAGACACCCCAGTGGCAAGAGTGTTGCAACTCACACAGCTGCCTAGGTAGGCTGTCTAACAAGTTGTTACCACTGACCCATCTAGGAAAAAAAAATCTCCAAACAATCCAGTTTATCAGGGCCTCTTTTGGGGTTTCATACAGGGGAACCAGTTTTTATAAAAATGAATCTTTGAATTGGGTAAAGGTGTGAATGAGTTGGAGAAGCATACTTTCCTCATATCCAAACATAAAAATAAGAACTTCATATTCATAAGCTTCACAAAGAAGAGAATATCTGAAAAAGACAAGAAGAAGTAGAAATTTCTGCGTATTTTTTTCAAATCAATGTTTACTACAATTAGCCTTCACAAAAAAAAAAAAAAAAAAAAAAAAAAGAGGAGCATACAGCTATTTCTCAAAAAGAAGAAGAAGAGATTACTACAATTAGCCTACATGTAAAAAAAGAAAAAAAAAAAAGGAGCCAAAGCTTCATCTGGTATGGATGAGAGGAGTCAAATCTGACTTATAGATGTAGGCTTCTTGTGCTATCCACCTCGAAATCTTGGTCTCAGTTGATTTATGGAGCTGAAAGTTATACCTAACACAACACAAAACACAAGTGAGTAATATATACAACATTTTGTTGGTGAGCTCATTGGATCCCACACTAGACAAAGAAGAAGCGCATGGATTACAAGATTTAATGACTCATTAGAGAGGGGGAAAACTCTTACCATATAACCTTGAAGACATCAAGCAGAAATGCAACTTCAGACGTATATAAATCTTCAAAAATAGGGTGATATCCTTCTATGTTTATTCTCTTCTTTCTCTCCCACACTTCTCTGATGCTATCTTTCATCACCCAAAGCTCCATCCATGTTTCTTTATAGTAGCACAATGAGAGACATCCTTCATATTCCACGACCTTTTTATTTAAGAAGTCCTCATTAATGATGCTCAACTGTTGTTGGGGCAGGGATATCATCTTCCAATTTTCGTTTTCAACGTCGAACGATAAGATTCGATTGTAGTTTGTCAACCAGTGCAGTGAACCATTTATCAGTACTCCGCATCCTAATGACAAGAGCTCATCATAGTATCCCATCCTGATGTCGATCGACCGCCTCCATTTCCAGCTCCGAGAGTCAAAAATCTCACATATAAGATGATCTTTGTTGCGATTTGGCTGTGAGAAACGGATAATCTTATATTGCAAAGGTGCAGATGATTGCACCACAATCTCAATTCTTTCTGTAAAATAGCGCGCCTTTGGATTTGGAATCTTTCTCCATTCCTTTGTAGCAGGTTTGCAGATTAGATATTGAATGGGCCTGTCCTGTATGGTGCAACACAACAATCCATGTATGGAGGATGATGCTTCGATCTTCACATTTTTTGGAAGAAACTCTAGAGACGGTGTAGAAACAGATGGATTTTGATTCATTGAAACAAATGAAGAATAGTATTTGTTCTTCTCCAGGCTTTGAATGAAATAACCATTCAAAGTCTTTGTTCTTTCGCTGTGTAGTTTGATGAAATATGTTTGATGGATCATCTGCTGCCACTCGGCACAAACATGTCTGAACCATTGAAGAGACTGCAATGGCACCCTTGTTAATACTTCATATATCATATCAGATGGCAATGTGGGGCAGGTGTTCTCCATGTGCACACTGTTAGAAACAGAGCAAGACAATGAGATAAGTCAAAAAAGTCTTAACCAAACCTAAACAAGTGGTCAGTTTGAGCCCAGATCCTATGTGAGAGTGGGATGTGTGGAGTTACACTTGGGGCCCATGTATTGATAATAACAGGTCTGGCCGCACCCCTTGATCCGTGTCCACAGGTTTAACGCTTTTAAATTAAAAAGAATATTTTCGCACATAGACCAATGATCCAAACCATTTGGATCGGTTTTAAACCTCATAAGACCTGTCATCTGTGACATGTTGGGGGAGTGGGGTAGGTTTGGATAGTCCATTTGGATTGATCATATGGTGGGCCCCACTAGCCGTCTCACACGGAGATCAAGATAGATTCATATGAGCTAAAGGGTATAAATATATGTTGAGAGTGAGAAACCATCCAGTACGGTTCGGTTTTGGGTCAACATGAGCCCAACACCAGTTCTAACAATACCATCATGAGCTAAAAGGGTATATATATTTGGATCTCATCCTATCCAAATATTCTTTTCTTGGGCCAGGTTTGTGATGAACTGGGTTGGACTGGGCTGAATCTGATACTGGCACAGACCAAACTTCACTTCAATTGGACTTGGGCTCACCATCAGATTGATGATTCTTATTTTCTGATCATATCTTTACAAATGATCAATCTTACAGTGGGCCGAAAACGAGCTGAAGTGAAGTTTATTCCATTGAGGTAATAACACTAGCATAAGAGGATCCAGACAAAATCATCATAGGATAGGAATACATAAGAGTAAACAAAATCGATGACAGAGAAGAGATATGAATATACCTTAATTTATTATGACAGAAGAGAATGGGAAAGTTGAAATTCACGACACAAAGAAGAGTTCTTCAACTGGGCACTGAAAATCTGAAATAACATGGGTTGCAATAAGAGGGTGATATATAAATAACATAAGAACTTTCTAATTTTCTCGCAGTGAATAAATAACACTTGACATAGAAACTTTCTATTTTTCTCTCAGTCAGTCAGTCAGTTTGTTGGACTTAGAAGACCATCTTTCTAATTTTCTATCCAAGTTTCCTTCAACATTTAGTTAGAATTAGAAGACCGTAACAATACCAAATCCGATCTGCGAGAGTCAGGTTTTTATCTTAAAAAGAAAATTGAACCTGTGAACTTAAGATCAGGTAGAGTGCCTGCTACATATACTACTACAATGGAAGTACAAATGTGTGCAAAATTATATAAAGCTAATATTCACAAGTCACGACAGACCATGTAACTACTATTAGTGTGCTAATGTATTTAATGATGTCTTCCATGTCTTAATTTATGTTACAATACTACCAAATTAGCTTATTTCATTTAATCCTAAAAGATATTCTTATATAAGAACAAAGTAGCTTGTTTCATGCATTCTTTTTGAAGTTTTATGAAAAGATTCATTTTTGCACTGCACCAATCTATATAGTTCGAAAAAAGAGGGTTAGCATCATGATATAGAAATCTTATTATATATAATAATATTAAAAAATCATTTCTTTTGTCCGAGGCCTGGCCTAGCCTTGCCCTGATCCTTGAGGGTAGGGCAAGGGCTTCAGTATTGTAGGCCCGCCAGGGGCTTTAACGTCTCAACCTAGGCCCGGCCTGCGTATAACATTATGAAGAAATATCAAGAATTGAAGAAGCTGTTTACATAATTATGATCATAAATATAATTTTATACGCATCATTGGGTCTAAAGTTATTAGCATTATAGAAGCTTGATTTTACTTAGGTATCAACACTATATAGGATCTATTCATCTTACCCAAAGAAAATTTGTATCTCAAAGTTCACAATATCACGGCCTACAGTGTCCCATATGTTGGGTTAGGATCGGGTTAAATAGGGCTCTCGAATCCTCACAAGTTCAAGACTTATGCATACTAGAACCATATCCATACCAGTACCTAAATCCAATGGCTAGAACCGACACAAACGAAGACCTTAATCTTCATGTACTTCTTTCAAGATGATGCGTAGTAAGTACATTAGTGTCGAGGTTATATTACTTTATGCTTTATCTGAGATCATCTGAGTCACTGTAGCTACGTTGGGTTTCTATATTCAGCAATTTAGATGAAAAAAAAAAAAATCATTGTACATTTTGAATTTGCTTTCTATTTTTCAGTAGAGAGGGAAGGGACAAATACATTCAAATCAGTTTTAGAAGGGCGTATATCAAAAGTCGAAATCGCAAAAGTCATGGTCTTGTAATCATTTTTAATAAACAAGCATTAGTCTTGTTCAAACAAAAAAAAAGTACCAAATTATTCAGAATTTGCTTAACTTGAACAGTGATAGCGCATGGATATATAGATCTTGTTGCAATGTAGTTATAAACCATATCAACTTGGATCAGACCCAAACTAGGGCCTAAGTTCTATTCCTATCTTGTTGCAAAATAGGTCCCAACCTAAATTAATTAAGGGACTTATTCCTACCAATAGCACAAAAATGTAATCAGATGTTATTCCATGTGCCCTAACCTGTATCCAATAGCTATTCTAACCAACTCAAAAAAAAAAAAAAAAAAAAAATCTACAATTGAATAAAACTAATCAGTACTCTATATGATCACACACATAGTGAGAGAAAGAAAATGTTCTTTTTTCTCTTTTGTACTTCTAAAATTAATACAAACGGACTTTTAATAACTAAAGTACAAGAACATCGCGTATTCAATGGAAAAGGAGAAAACAAGTGGCTATAGTAGTCTTTCTTTCACTAGGAAATGGTTGATTGCATGAATAGTTTACATTACAATGTTGCATCCCCCACTTTTGCTGGAGGTGCAATTCTATGTATGCCTCAATCTCAAGAGAATATAAGACACGCAATTTTGTTGTACTTGGGTGCACTACGGGATCATTCTTGCTCTCAGGCTCTTGAACCAAGGCTGGGATATGCAAGAAAGATTCACTAATGGATGTCTCCCATGTAACATTCTAGGATTGGGGGTGATCGATCAGCTCCTCCTCATCACCCGCAAATTAAAATTAATGGCTTCAGGTATTGAAAGAGTGAATTAGAAATAATTTGTTGTAAAGTACTTGCTTTTGAAGTTAAAAGGAGGCATTAAGGTTAAAATATTTCTATTGAAACAGAACTCTGTGGGTATCCACCCCCACTTCGGTCTCGGTCTCGGCACCTGATACAACAAGCCATGACATTGGCCTCACCGAACTCATGAGTAAGACTAGGAGAGGCCGTTTAGTGGAAAAAGGAACAAAGAAAAGAAAGCACAAGTACATGTTGACTTTATACACTGGACCTGCCACTTGTCGGCCTCACGGAATACATCCCAGCTCGGCACCTCGGTACATATATGAGCAACCCTGCATTCTCAGCAGGCCGGTCTCGGTACCTCGGTTTTGTTAAAAAGTACTGAGCCTTGCCTTCAAGAATGCTCTGAGCATGTACCAACTCTGTAAATCACGTCATAGCAAGTAAGACAAAAGGCATTTATGTCTCCACAACCTTATCCCTGATAGAGCACCACCGCCCATGCATCAGGTATGGCCCGATGGGACAGAGTGGGCTGTGAGGGAACATAAAGTAAGGACACGTGGGCTATGATAGCATCACTGGTACAGACAGCTGAATTAGGAAGGGACAGCCACTCAAGTGCTTGCCCCAAAGTCCACTCTCCTCTTCTATAAATACAGAAGTCTTCAACAAGTAAAAAGGGGGGGCTATCCAGACGCTGGTACGCCATCTCCTCTCAAACTACATCTCCTACCTCTGCTTAGTCCTGCAACTGCAACTAACAAAGGCATCGGAGAGCCCTGCGCTGCCCAAGCCAGGGTCCTTCACCGTCTTCTTTCCCTTTCCCTTTCTCAGGTTCAAGGCAGGCAGCGATTCTTCTATCATCATCAAGGAGCTGCAATCTCCATCCTCCTCCAGTGAGTCCCAAAATCACTCCCCCCTGGGTCTGTGAATTTTTGTGCACGTACAAGAACCATAATTAAGACTACAGAAAAAAAAAAGAAAGTGGGTCGAGTGAAGTTACTCTTGAAATTGGTAGGCACTTGAAATTGGTAGGCACTGTTGTTGATGCCTTCCACTGTAGTACCCCAAGAATTCCTTATGGACTCCAACACCCCTTCCTTGTTAATATAAGGAGTCAATAAACCTTCAGAGAAGTTACTTAATTACAACCCAGCTGACCTTAGTTGGATGATTCTTGAAATCCAACCTCAAAGCATGCACTTTGCTAGTCAAGAGAGAACCAACTTGATTAGGAGATCAAAATATGTTGGATGGCTAAAAAAATAGATGGAAAAGTCATACAAATTATAATATATTAAGCTAGGAGGTTTTCACTTCAATTTTGACCGTTGGTTATAATTTTGACTGACGGTTATATAACTACTCATGCAACTACCCACTTATTTTTCCATCAAACCACTCCTGTTTCAGTTGTTCCTATGTAGCTATACCAGTTTTGTTCCAATTTTTCTATTTCTATTTTTTTAATATTTTTTTAATATGTGATTATTTATTTTACAGTGCGGCGAAATACCGTGTTGAGCACGGGTCATTGGGTGAGTCTATATTAACCCAGAGAATTTTCTTCGGGAGATATTGTGCTGTGCACTGGTCATTGGGCTAGTCTATCTTAATCCAGAGAATTTTCTACGGGAGATACCGTGCTGAGCACGGGTCATTGGGCTAGTGGTAGATTACTACAAGAAATTACGTTACAGGGCCGTTACTAGTCGATCCCACTGCCTTAGATTTTGGCTTGTATTTTGAAACGGTTCCTGTTTTGAGAAAAAGTTCAACCTCTTTTTTAGTTCGGAATTAGCGATGGAGGTTCATCGGATCAAAGTAATACTGCAGAGCCAATAATATAATCATGCTTCTTCCAAGAAACCATAAATGAGGAATTATAAGTCCACACTCTCACATTGTTTGCCGAGACATGGAATCTTATGATTAGAATACTGATTAGGTCGACTTGGAGAGACTCGTAATGGATACAGAACTGTTAAGCTCTACAAAGGTTCATTTTATTACATTTATAATCAAGTAATAGTTGAGTTCATGCTAGTTTCCACACTATTTTCTCCTTATGCCGGTATAAGCCAAAGCGAATGGTGTATTATGACATCATGATCACCTAGGGCCTAAGCCTAAATTTTCAACCTAACATCAATTCAGCGTAAGTCTTATTTAAGATCCTATACGAAACAAAATAACATTATACTTATCGCAACCCAAAGAAAGCTTGTCCAAATTGCCTATCATAATAGGATTTAAATTGCACAAGTTAAGGATTGTCCTTTTAGATCTCATTTCATTTTACAAATTAATTTATTGGCTTGGGTCTATTTAGAACTTTGGGTATGGTTAATGTCTTAGATGACTGTTAATAAATTTAGGTTTAGGTGCAAGGTATGTGAGTCAACCGGACCCGCAGTAACCCTCAAGGGTTATGCGGGTTAATATATGTCAGGTCAGGTTAATCCGCAACAGGTGCTAGTTAAGAGTTTTTGACCTATTTAATAAACGGGTCGGACACTTGTTAGGAGTATCTAACCCGTCTAATAAGCTGGTCCAACCCATTTGCCACCTCTAACTCTCATACTAGTATGGGATTAAAGAGGGGACCCTCATATTTAGGTTGTTGCCATTGGATATGGATCTAATAGGTGCCTCATTACTCTCATTATATTGTGAGAAGTACTCTTATAGGAGCATTTTCCGAAATAAATTATAAATATGATGTATAACATGTATCGGGGTTTTTACAAAATCTTTTTAAAGAACTCCTCTAATTAGCAATTAATAATAGAGACTTAATATTTAGTCAAACAATAATAACCAGATCTTAGGATATTTTTTTTAATGGAAATCCCCATAAATCATAATATTGCCACCTATATTTGATTATACGTTTTTCAACGATATATATAATACTACGTTTGTCCAATACGGACATATTTCCAATGAGAAAGGTGATTTAAGACTTTAAGTTGTCATTCATTAGGCTGATTTTCACCAATGTAGACTATTGGAGCTTGAGAGATTGATTAGATGGATGGCCAACAACATCATCATTGAGTGGGGTTGAGTTTCAACCACTAGCCACTGATCGATGTCAATTTCTTTCTACTCCATTACTTTCATGATTGTTGTTTCATTCAAGTGAACCCCACATCTGGATTTAAAGTTTGAGACTTGTTAATCAAATCATCTTCGCCATTCATCTTAGGTAGTCAAAGTTCAATTGCTTTCTTATAAAATGCAATGATCATGTTTCAAAGAATTACAAGTTAGGGTTAATGCTACTTCAAGAATGGTCTAATGTTTACTTAACCATACATACTAAATAGTTTATTTTGAAAAGGTATGATGCCTATTTGAAATAAATCAAATTGAATTAGATGAGCCTCATCAAACATGTTTTGATAGTCCACATTATTGTCGTATAAAAAATTGTACTATATATATATATATATATATATATATATATATATATATGAACTAGTAAGACTGGTTACAATTAGCACAATTTCAACTGCGGCCATCTCACTAATAGCCTGACGTCAAACAAAACCGGGCTCATTACTTAAACTATGTAACTACTGCTTGTGTGCTAAAGTATTTAATAATTTCTTCCATGTCTTAATTTATGTCACAACACTATCAAATTAATTTATTTGATTTAATCCTAAATAATATTCTTATATGAGGACGTAGTAGCTTGTTTCGTACATTCTTTTAAAAGTTCCACAAGAGGATTGACTTTAGCACTGCACAAATCCGTAGCTCCAATAAAGGAGGGTTAGCATCATGATATAGAAAAACTATTATATATAATAATTATAAAAAAAAAAACACATGTTTCATTTGGCTCTGGCCCAGCCCTTGCTTTGCCCAGACGCTTGCAGGTAGGGTTAGGGGTTTAGTATTGTAGGCCCACCGAGGGCTTTAGCTCGACCTAGGCCCGGCCCACATATATGAAGAACCCAACCCGCACCAAAAAAAGAATAGAATGGGTCGGGGTAGGTTACCTACTTTAACCCAACACATTGCCATCCATGTGTAGTTGTTAATTCCGTTTCGATCTGGAATCTAAAATGAAATATTTTTGTGTTATGGGATTTCAGTGAAACTTTTTTGGAGTAACTTCTCGGGATAATAAAGTTTTCAAAAATATATTTCTATTTAAAAAATAAAAAAATAGAAATAAAATATAATTTATGCATGTTTCTTGATATGGAGATTGAGAACACAAATAAAGATTTTCTACAATCAAACAAGGGGGGTCTTCCTATGCATCTATCCCTCACCATTTTTGGTGAGGGACACCCCTTTTGGGGAAAAAACAAGTACAAAAGTGGGGAAAAAGCAAAGTACAAAAGTACACTTTGTACTTGATTTTTTCCCAAAAGGGGTGTCCCTCACCAAAAAGTGATGAGGGAAGGATGCATATGAATATTCCCCATCAAACAAAACTAATCACTCTATATCATACACATAGTGAGAGACAAAGAGTATTCTTTTTTCTCTATTTTTTTAAGATTTGTACAAAAGAATTTTCAATCAATAAAGTACAAGAACATTGTATATCCATCGGAAAGGAGAAAACAAGTGGCTATGGTAGTGCTTCTTCGCTAGGAAATGGTTGTCCACATGAACATTTTACATTACAAATGATGCATTCCCCGCTTTCTCTAGAGGTGAGGTTGTAATCCTGTATGCCTCAATCTCAGGAGAAAGTTCTTGCACTGAGGGATCATTCTTGCTCACCGGCTAGCTCTTGGACCAAGGATGGGATGTGCAAGGAAAATTCGCTAATGGATGTCCCCCGTATAACATTCTAGGATTTGGGCCTCGGCTCCTCCTCATCACCTGCAAATTCAATGGCTTAAGATATTGAAATAGTGAATCAAAAGTATTTGTTTTAAAGTGGGTGGAGTGAAGTTACTCTTTAAACTGGTTGGCACTGTTGTTGATGCCTTCCATTGTAGTTACCCATGAGTTCCTCGTCGACTCCGAAACTTCTTCTTTGTTGATATAAGGAGTCCATAAGCCTTCAGCGGAGTTACTTAGAACCCAACTTACCTTAGCCGGAGGATTCTTGAAATCGAACCTCAAAGTACTTCGCTGCTTCAAGACAGAACCAACTTGATTAAGAAACCTAAAAATGTTTGATGGCTAAAAAAGATGGATGGGAAATCCTAAGAAATTGAAGATTACGTACTATAAGAATTTAGACTAAATAGTTCTCAACTTACATGGTTAACTTCCTTAGATTGTGTCTTGGATTTTTGAAGTGTTTCCATCTTTAGAAACCGCTCAACCTCTTTCTTGGATTGGAAGCGGTGGTGGTTCGCTGGATCATAGTAATACTGCAGAGCCAATAATATAATCATGCTTCTTCCAAGAAACCATAAATGAGGAATTACAAGTCCAGAATCTCACATTGCTTGCCAAGACATGGAATCTCATGATTAAAATAACTATGATCTGGTCGATTTGAAGGGACCCACAATGGATACAGAATAGTAAAGTTTAACTACACACTTGGCTATACAGATATGGATATAAAGATAACGACGCTAGTAGGAGAGAGGTATTATTCTCTCAGGGGGAGAGAATTCTTTCTGACCTTAATGCTATGTTTGGGAAGGGGGAGGGGAGGGAAAATTAACTTTACCTCATCTTATTTGGGAAGTCAAAAAGTAAGGGAAATAAAAGTGAAAAAGTAGAGTTTTGTTTGTTTACGAGTTAGAGAGAAAATTACCAATTTATTCTTACTTTGTGAAAAAGTGAAAAGGGCATTTTAGTAAAATGGTGAAAAGGACATTTTAGTAAAATAACACGTTTGAGGGGAAAGTTTTAAAGTGGGCCTCACACAAATTTTCCCCCCACAATCCCCTCATTTTCCCTCCGCCTTCCCAAACACCTTCCATTGTCATTTTCCCTCAACTTTCCCCTCATTTTTTTCCTCTCCCATTTTCCCCCCTCCTCAAATGGTACCTAAAAGATCAAATATGCCAAAAGTAATTTAGAAAAACTTGGCTACAAATTTCAAATTCTAAAACGCCTACCAACATAGAAGACCAAAGATGCACAAGACATGCAACAACAAATGAAAAAGAAAAATAAGGTCATATCGTACCTACATTTGAAAACCCCACAAATCTTTTAGTTATAAAACCACCTCCTAAACTTCTAGTCAAGTATTTCAAAAAAGAATTAAAAAAATAAAGAATAAATCCATAACTCGCCAAAATAATCAAAACCTGAAATTCCAGATCTCAGATTTTCATAGATGAAACAAATTCCAGAAAGATTGTATTACCCGATCCCTCACTCCCTCCCATTTGATGGAAGTCCTTTCCCTGACTTCCATCGTCCACCCTTCCGGTAGCCATTCTGGCCTATCCTCCGTCATCTTCACCGTGGGACTCCACTTTCGAGTCTTTGAAGTCGCCGGTGGAATTATGGAGGGTTCAGGCCCTACATCTGCAGTCACTGTTGGCTCGACATTTGATGTCGACAACAGATCTTGGGATGCTTGCATCGTGATTGGGTTGGAAGAAGAAGCCATATTGGACACCTGCGCAAAGATATGGGAGATGAAAAGGCTACTTAAAATAACACACAGTTGAGTACTTAGAGAGAACTTGAGAGCGTTGAGAGTTCTTCTTCCACTTTAAAAAAAGAGAGAAGTTATAAAAACTCAATCCACACTGTGGTCAGATTGGATCTCAGTTAGCTTTAAGCTCTATACTAACGACGGTATGAGTTTCTCAACAATGAAACTAATCAAAGACTACAATTGTGTGGTTTAGAAAATTACCAGATCAATGTGTTTGTTGGTCCCAACACTAAGCTGATAGCCAAACCAGAGGGTTCTAAGTGAAGGGATCCTTGGCCACTGTTGTGGATAGAAAAAGCAAGGCCAGATCTGAAAATTATGTCTTTGGAGACACCAAAGTAGTTGCCGAAGGACCGCACCATGAAAATGAAGGTGAGGAGTTTCCATTCCTTAATGCAAGAAGCTGTAGGGGGGCTCGGTTTTGGCTCCGCTGTGATAGTGCGCTTGAGAGAGCTTCAATTGTCGATTTGGGTCCTAACAATTGCTTGCATAATGAAAGTTCCAGTTTGGGCCGTATTGAGATTGAATGGAAAGAGTGAAGGTTTGGTGTTTCGAATGTGGGTAAAGTGATGGGAGACGGGAAGGGTATTTCAATACTTGTGTTTTGATTTCTTCTGCTGCTTTCTGTCTGTTTATATAGAGAGAAGAACGTACCCGTGGAAGCGTTTCTAGAAGGAAAATTTTCCTAGAGCCCTTTCACTTTTATCATTAGTGAAAATTTAGTCCAATTATATTAAAAATTATGTATAATTTTTGCTAATGTACTCAAGTAAACCGCTTGACTTATGGTCGACGAAACGGTATTTTCATTATATTTATCATTAATCTCGTGATTTAATAACAAACCACTTTAAGAAAATTATATATTTGTTAGTTATTTCTAATTTTTAGAACTGAATTATTCTTCAAACATTTTTCATATGTTGATCAATCTAACAGTTAATATGCATCAATGGAAAAGAGAGTTGGGCCATTACGTATTCGGTTGGGGGCATATGGTGTGGATGTTTTAGATCAAGGAAAAGTAAGAATAATAGTAGCTATGCACATGGGTGAAGACCACGATCCTTTGGAACAAAAAAAAAATCAAACCTATATTGGCATCCAAATGTAAGTCAAAGAATAAACAAGCATTTCTAATTTACTATAATAATGAACTATTATACAGATTCTCTAGATTTACATGGTTCAAAACAAATAGAAAAATGATCATGATGAGATTCCTAATTAAATAAGATGTGTCTCTCATAGAGATATATTTTATATAAATGCAAAGTCTGTCTCTCATTAATGCATGGGAAGAAATTTGGAGGAATCATAGTATTAGATAAACTAGGAGTCATATATGACGAAGGAAATCAGGGAATCTAACCGTGATCCCCTCCTTTCTCTATGTATATTGAATGTGTAAATTTAGAGAATCTCTTCTCTAGATTTACACATTCAACATAAATAGATAAAGGTTGAGATCGCATGAGATTCCTTGATTTCCGATGTCATCTTTAACTCCTTGATTTTGTGTAGTAGGTGCCAAATTTCAAGTTTGCTTTCTACAACTATGTTTCTTTTATAATACAATACTCCCACACGGTTAGAGATTCTCTAGTTATACACATTCAACAGAAATAGAAATAGGATGAGATCGTGTGAGATTCCTTGAGGTGGCAAATCTCAAGTTTGCTTTCTACAAACAGTAGGGAGATAATGAGCAACTATGTATCTCTTACGAAACTATATTACCAAACAATTAGAGATTCTCTGGATATACAAGTTCAACATATATAGAAGGATATGATTACCTGAAATTCCTTAATTTCCGATGTCATCTTTAACTCCTTGATTTTGTGTTGTAGGTGCCAAATTTCAAATTTTCTTTCTACAACTATGTATCTTTTATAATACAATACTCCCACGCGGTTAGAGATTCTCTAGATATACACATTCAACAGAAATAGAAATAGGATGAGATCGCGCGAGATTCCTTGAGGTGGCAAATCTCAAGTTTGCTTCTACAAACAGTAGGGAGATAAGGAGCAACTATGTATCTTTTACGAAACTATATTACCAAACAATTAGAGATTCTCTGGATATACAAGTTCAACATATATAGAAAAAGGTTGAGGTCGCATGAGCTTTCTTGATATCCGATGTCATCTTTAACTCCTTGATTTTGTATAGTAGGTGCCAAATTTCAAGTTTGCTTTCTACAACTATGTACCTTTTATAATAGAATACTCCCACACGGTTAGAGATTCTCCAAATATACACATTCAACATAAATAGAAATAGGATGAGATCGCGTGAATTCCTTGAGGTGGCAAATCTCAAGTTCGCTTTTCTTTTATGAAAATATATTACCAAACAATTAGAGATTCTCTGGATATACAAGTTCAACATATATAGAAAAAGGTTGAGATCGCATGAGCTTTCTTGATATCCGATGTCATCTTTAACTCCTTGATTTTGTATAGTAGGTGCCAAATTTCAAGTTTGCTTTCTACAACTATGTACCTTTTATAATAGAATACTCCCACACGGTTAGAGATTCTCCAAATATACACATTCAACATAAATAGAAATAGGATGAGATCACGTGAAATTCCTTGAGGTGGCAAATCTCAAGTTCTCTTTTCTTTTATGAAACTATATTACCAAACAATTAGAGATTCTCTAGATATACAAGTTCTACATATATAGAAGAAGGATATGATTACGTGAGATTCTTTGATTTCCTATGTGATCTTTAACTCCTTGATTTTCTCTAATAGGTGAGAACTTTCAATTTTACTTTCTATAATTGGTAGGGAGATATGGAACAACTATTTATCAGGCAATCTTAGCATAGGGTCATAGATTCTCTAGCTATACACGTTCAACATAAATAAGAAAAGAGGATCAGATCATGTGAGATTCCTTAATTCCCTCTGTCATCTTTAAGTCGTTTAATTTCTCTAATAGGTGGCAAATTCTAAATATGCTTCCTACAATTAGTCGGGAGATAAGGAACAACTTTGTATCTTTCATGACATTAATATTAAAATAAGTTATGGGTGGGAGAATACAAGCAACGAATGTGGCAAAACACTTGGTCTTTTAACTTCAAATTTCTTGTTTCTTTTCAAGGAAGAATATTAAAGATGAACGACAAAATGTGCATTCATCAACCTGATTTAGTACCATAAATTAACATTAGATTTCTTCTAAAAGAAGGAAACTAATACTGGAAACACTCAATGGAAAAGGCCAGAGTCCTTTAACAAAAGACACCACTTATAAATTTCCTTGGCGTTTCTGTTGCAAAGAGAGATACAAGCATCAAAAGTAAAATGGAAAAGTCCTGAACCCTATTAACAAGAATTTGTAAATATCTATGCCATTTAACAATCATTGGATTCTGAAACGGCCAATGGGTTCGAAGGTCTCTGGCCTGGCTCGAACCACAAAAGCCCTCAAAGATAAGGCCTTTTTTTTCTAAAGTCTGAGGGTAGGGTAGGGTAGGCCAGGGCATAGTCCGATTTTGAAAAGATCGCAACCTTGAGGACTGAGCTAGGGCTTGACCTCTCGGACCGGCCCGGCCCTCTGTCTAATAATATATAAAATAAATGGGAAATCCTCCACTGAGAGTAACTCTCATTAGAGTAGGCAAAAGCCAACCCGACCTGCCAATCCAGCCCGACCCAACAACCATATAACCCGTACAACCCGACCCGCATAATATATGGGTCGGTTGCGGGTCAAGATCTTCAAACCCGCATTTAAACGGGTCGGGTAATTAGGATTAGATCGTTTAACCCGCATAACCCGTTTATTTTTTTTTTCTTACAGCTAAAACTTATACCCAATACTTAATTCTATAGAGAGTAACTTTTTATTTTAATATATTATTTTTTTGTTTTTATGAAAACTTTATTTTATTTCTATTAATTTTTTATTCAATTTCTATAGTCACTATTTAATATATATATATATGTATAAACTACACTCATAGTATAAATTATTCGTTCTCGTTCTTTTTTCTCTAGTAGACCATTTGTCAACTTACTAAAGAATATTTTTGTGTGCTTTTCTCTCTTATGAGGATTATTAATATAAAGAGAGTACAATGGAAATGACATAAATAAAATAAAATAATCAAGTAATGGCTGAGTTCATGCTGGTTTTCGCACTATTTTCTCCTTATGCCGACATATATAAGCCATAGAGAATGGTGAATTATGGCATCAAGACCCAGGGCCTAAGCCTAAATTTTCAACCCAGCATCAACGGAGCCTAAGTCTTATTTAAGATCCTATACGAAACAAGTTAACATTATACTTAACGCAACCCAAAGAAAACTTGTCCAAATTGCCTATCATAATAGGTTTTAAATCGCACCAATAAGATTTAGAAAGTTAAGGATTGTTCTTTTAGATCTCATCACATTTTACAAATTAATTTATAGGTCTGGGTCTAATTAAAACTTTTGGTATGGTTAATGCCTTAGATGACTGTTAATAAATTTATGTTTGGGTGCAAGTCATGTGAGTCAACCCGACCCGTAGTAACTGGCAAGGGTTACACAGGATAATGTCGGTTGGGTCCAGTGAACCAGCAATGGGTATGGGTTAAGAGTTTCTGACCTGTTTAATAAACGGGTCAGATACAAGTTAGGAGTATCTAACCTTTTTAATAAACAGGTCCTACCCGTTTAGCCCAAACCAACCCGTTTGCCACCTCTAACTCTCATACTACTAATGGAGTAAAGAGGGGACCCTCATATTTAGGTTGTTGCCATTGGATATGGATCCAATGGGTACCTCCTTACTCTCATTATACTGTGAGAGGTACTCTCATAAGAGCATTTCCCAAAATAAATAATATATATGATGTATAATATATATCGGGGTTTTTACAAAATCTTTTTAAAGAACTCCTCTAATGAGAGGTACTCTCATAGGAGCATTTCCCAAAATAAATAATATAAATGATGTATAATATATATCGGGGTTTTTACAAAATCTTTTTAAAGAACTCCTCTGATTAGCATTAATGATAGAGACTTAATATTTAGTCAAACAATAATAACCAAATCTTAGGAAGTTTTTTTAATGGATATTGTAGGCCCGCAGGGCTTCAGCTCGACCTAGGCCCGGCCTACAGATATGGGGAACCCAACCCCACACCCCAAAAAAAAAAGAGAGAATTGGTCGAGGCAAGTCACCTATTTTAACCCAACATATTTCCATCCGTGTGTAGTTGTCAATTCTATTTCGGTCTTGCCTCTAAAGTGAGATATTTTTGTGTTTTGGGATTCCAGCGAAACTTTTTTGGAGTAAATTCTCTAGATAATATAAATTTCAAAAATATGTTTCTATTTGAACAATAGAAATAAAATATAATTCATGCATGTTTCTTGATACTGATATTGAGAACACAAATAAGAGATTCTACAATCAAACAAAACTAATCACTCTATATCAAACACATAGTGAGAGACAAAAAAGTATTCATTTTTCTTTATTTTTTTAATTTATACAGAAAGAATTTCAGTAAGTAAAGTACAAGAACATTGTATCTCCATCGGAAAAAGGGGAAAACAAGTGGCTACGGTCGGGCTTCTTCGCTAGGAAATGGTTGTCCACATGAACGGTTTACATCACAATGATGGAGTGAAGTTACTCTTGAAACTGGTTGGCACTGTTGTTGATGCCTTCCATTGTAGTTTCCCAAGAATTCCTTGTCGACTCCGAAACCTCTTCTCCGTTAATAAAAGGAGTCCACACACGTTCGGCGAAGTTACTTAGAACCCAACTTACCTTCTCTGGAGGATTATTGAAATCAAACATCAAAGTACTTTGCTGCATTAACATAGAACCAACTTGATTAGGAGACCTTAAATTGTTGAATGGCTAAAAAGGATAGATGGGAAATGCTTACAAATTGTAGATTACTGTAAAAATTTAGACTAAATAGTTCTCAACTTACATGGTTGTCAATTGTGGGTTCGACTTCCTTAGATTTTGTCTTGTAATTTTGAACTGTTTCCGTCTCGAGAAACCGTTCAACCTCTTTCTTGGACCGGAAGCGTTGGTGGTTCATCGGATCATAGTAATACTGCAGAGCCAATAATATAATCATACTTCTTCCAAGAAACCATAAACGAGTAATTACAAGCCCGGAATTTCACATTGCTTGCCGACACATGGAGTCTCATGATTAAAATTACTATGATTTTGTCGATTTGAAGGGACTCCGATCAGTGGATGGAGAAGAGTGAAGTATAACTACACACTTGGTTATATAGATATGGCTACAAAGATCATGAGGACGCTAGTAGAAGAGGTATTATTCTCTTAAGAGATGCAGAGCGGGGGAAGAGAGTGTTCTTACTGGCCTTAAAAGATCAAATATGCAAAAAAAATAATTTAAGAAAGTTTGCTAAAGTTTTGAAATTCTAAGATGCCAACCAAAATTGAAGAACAAAGATGCACAAGACATGCAACACCAAATGTATAACGCCCCACCCCTATACGCATGCATATATGGTCCGCTTTGGCCCACGCGCCTCACGGTTTTGCTTATGATGAGCCTCAACCCATCAGTGTAAGCTCTACATATAACCCCATTTACTTTTTTCTCTATAGTCAATGTGGGACTCCGGGACGTCACAAAATGAAAAAAATAAGGTCGATCGTATCGTACCTACATTTGAAAACCCCACAAATCTTATAATTATAAAAGCATCTTTAAAACTTCAAATCAAGTACTTCAAAAATAAAAGAAAAAAAGAAAGAAAGAATATATCCATAACTAGCCAAAATAACCAAAACCTCAATCACGGATTTTCATAGATGAAACAAATTCAAGAAAGATTGTATTACCCGATCCCTCACTCCTTTCCATTTCATGGAAGTCCTTTCCCTGGCTTCCATCGTCCACCCCTCTGGTAGCCATTCTGGCCTCTCCTCTTCTATCTTCACGGTATGACACCTCTTTGGAGCCATTGAAGTCTCCGGTGGAATTATAGAGAGTTCATAACCCACATCTCCCGTCACTGCTGGCTCGATATTTGATGTCGACAATGGATCATGAGTTGCTTGAATCGAGATTGGCTGAGAAGAAGAAGCCATATTGGACACCTGAGCAAAGATATGGGAGATGAAAAGGTTACTTGAAATAATACACAGTTGAGTACTTAGAGAGGAATTGAGAGTGTTGAGGGTTCTTCTTCCCCTTTCACCATTATATAGAGGAAAGTAGGCGGGAAAGGAACTGTTTCATTAAAACAAGATTTACGTATGGCCCCTATATTTTATAACAATTACACTTTGGTATCTGCTTTACCCTATTGCAAGAGAGTGAAGGTAATCAGTATGCTCAAATGAAACCTTTGTGGCCAAATGAGTCCCAAAATGTTGTTTTCATTTAGTGGCTCTACCCGAAATTATTTCTTCTTTATTATCTACTTTTTTTTATCGTTATTTATTATCACTACTTGTTGATGGAGTGGCCTCTGGAAGACAACTGGTTGCTGCGGTCTTCTTCCACGCCATCTCCATTCTTTGGCTTCTTCGCAATGACTCCAAGCACAATGGCAGGAAGTCCTCTTTAGAGCATGCCAATGTGATTTTTGTGGACAGAATTAGAGGTATGATCATATCCATCAATTCTGTTAAGGTGGATTTCTATCATCATCCCATTTTGATATTTTTGGGCATGGCTAATTAATTGGCTTTTCTCTGTAAAGTTCAATTGGAGCTTTTCTTTGTATAGTTTTTTTTAGTGTTTCTTGTGTAGCCTTTTGGCTTTGGGGGCTTTTTGCTCATGTTTCCCTCCCCTTTTTTCCTCAATACAAATATTACCCTTAAGCAAAAAAAAAAAAAAAGAACTTGTTGATGGAGTAATAACGAATGAAATCTTTCGATCTATGTTGAGTAAGTATAAAGTGAGATGCTGTTTTGAAACTCAAACTTCCCTATCACATATATTAATGATATAGAAACACTCCCATGATATTTCCACAACATCTGCCTCGGAAAATAATTTTATTGAGTCGATAAAATTGAGATGTCAAGGGCGAACTGATAATTAGCATTATAAAGAAGGAGAATATTCATGTGCATCCATCCCTCACCACAATGGTGAGAGATGGATGCACTTGAATATCCCCCTATAAAGAAAAGGAGAAAAGTTATAAAAATTCAATCCACATTGTGGTTGGATCGGATTTCAGTTAGCCTTGAGCTCCACACTAACGATGGTAGCAGATCATCTCTCAACAATGAAACTAATCAAAGACTACAATGATGTGGTTTAGAAAATTACCAGATCAATGTGTTTGTTGGTCCGAACATTAAGTTGATAGCCAAAGCAGAGGGTTCTAAGTGGGGAGATCCTTGGCCTCTGTCGCGGATAGAAAAAGCAGGACCAGATCTGACAGTTATGCCTATGGAGACACCAAAGTAGTTGCCGAAGGATCGGGCCATGAAAGTGAAGGTGAGGAGTTTCCATTCCTTAATGGAAGAAGGGGTAAGGGCACTCGGTTTTGTCTCCGTGGTGATAGTACACTTGAGAGAGCTTTGATGATCGATTTGGGACCTAACAATTGCTTGTATAACGAAAGTTTCAGTTTGGGTGGTATTGGGCTTAAGGCTCGGTGTTTCGAATGTGGGTAAAGTGACAGGAGATGGGCAGGATGTTTCAATACTTTTGTTTTGATTTCTTCAGCTTTCGGTCTGTTTATATAGACATACGAACGTACCCGTGGAAGCATTTCTAAAAGGAGAATTTTCATAAAGCCCTTTTGCTTTTATCATTAGTGAAAATTGGGTGCTATTTAGTCCAATTATATTGAAAATCAAGAATGACTTTTTGTGATGTACACAAACAAACCGCTTGACTTATGGTCAAGGAAACAATATTTTCCTCACAATGTTGTTTTTTTTTTTTTTTTTTTTTTTCTTGCACACTAACCTATCATAGCCAACAAACATGCGAGTTTGTCCAACAATGCCACTTATTTTCCCCATATAATCGTAATGTTTTCAGATCTATCAACAAAACTAAAACAAGATTAGAGAATCACTGAGCTATTAATGTAAGAATTCGAAAATAGGAAAGTACCTAAAAATTCACAAAGAAATTATCTTTATTATTAATCTTATTATTTAATAAGAAATTACTTTAAACATACTATATATATATATATATATATGTTAGTTATTTCTAGTTTTTAGAATTGAATTATTCTTCACAACATTTTCGCGTGTTGATCAATCTTAACATATGCATCATTGGAAAAGAGACTCGGGCCATTACGTATTCAGTTGGGGGCATATGGTGTGGCTGTTTTAGATCAAAGAAAAGTAAGAATAATAGTAGTTACGCACACAGGTCAAGACCCCAATTCCTTTGGACCAAAAAAGAATCAAACCTATGTTGGTATCCAAATGTAAGTTACAGAATAAACAAGCATTTTCTAATTTATTGTAAAAATGAACTATTATAGAGATTCTCTAGATTTACATGGTTCAAAACAAATAGAAAAATGATCATGATGAGATTCCTAATTAAACAAGATGTATCTCTCATAAAGATATATTTTATATAAATGCAAAGTCTATATCTCATTAACGCGCTGGAAGAGATTTGGAGGAATCGTAGTATTGGATAAACTCCGAGTCATGTATGACGTAGGAAATCAAGGAATCTCACCGTGACCCCTCCTTTTTCTATTTGTGTTGAACTAAGTATATCTAGAAAATCTCTAACATTATGCAGGCTAGAGATTCTCTAGATATACGCATAATGTTAGAGATTCTCTAGATATACACATTCAACATAAATAGAAAAAGGATGAGATCGCATGATATTCCTTGATTTCCGATGTCATCTTTAATTCCTTGGTTTTGTGTATTAGGTGCCAAATTTCAAGTTTGCTTTCTACAACTATGTGTCTTTTACCGAACAATTAATACTGCCACATGGTTCAAGATTCTCCAGGTATACACGTTTCACCTATTTGGTAAAAGACACATAGTTGTAGAAAGCAAACTTGAAATTTGGCACCTACTACACAAAACCAAGGAGTTAAAGATGACATTATCATGCAACCCCATCCATTTTCTCTTCATGTTGAATGTGTATATCTAGAGAATCTCTAGCCTGCATAATGTTAGAGATTCTCCAGATATACACGTTCAACATAAATAGAAAAAGGATGAGATCGCATGAGATTCCTAGATTTCCTGCATCATCTTTAACTCCTTGATTTTTTCTAGTAGGTGGCAAATTTCAAGTTTGCTTTCTACAATTAGTAGGAAGATAAGGAGCAGCTATGTATCTTTTATGAAACTATATTACCATACAATTACAGATTCTCTAGATATACAAGTTCAACATATTTAGAATAAGGATAAGATTACATGAGATCCTTTGATCTCCTATGTGATCTTAATTTAACTCCTTGATTTTCTCTAATAGGTGGAAATATTCAAATTTACTTTCTATAATTAGTTGGGAGGTATGGAACAGCTTTTTATCAAGTAATATTAGCATAGGGTTAGTGATTCTTTAGATATGCACGTTCAACATAAATAGAAAAAAGGATGAGATCGTGTGAGATTCCTTAATTCCCTCTGTCATCTTTACCTCAATTAATTTCTCGAATAGGTGGCCAATTCTAAATATGCTTTCTACAATTAGTGGGGAGATAAGGAACAGCTTTGTGTCTTTCATGAAATTAATATTAACATAAAGTTGTGGGTGGGAGATTACTAACAACAAATGTGGCAAAACACTTGGTCTTTGAACTTCAAATTTTTTGTTTCTTCTCACGGTAGAATATTGAAGATAAATGATAAAATGTACATTCATCAACCTGAATTAGTACCATGAATTAACATTGAGTTTCTTATAGAAGAACGATACAAATACTAGAAATACTCGATGGCAAAAGTCAAGAGTTATTTATCAAAAAATTTCACTTATAAATTGCCTTCCCGTTTCTATTGCAAAGACATATACCACCATCAAAAGTAAAATGGAAGAATCCTGAAACCTCCAACAAGAGTTAGTAAATATCCATGCCATATAGCAATCACTGTATTCTGAAAGGGCCAATGGGTGCGGAGGTCTCTGGCCCGGCTCGAACCACAAACGCCCTCAAAGATAGGGCTTTTTTTTTTTTTTTTCTAAAATCTGAGGGTAGGGTAGGGATGGTCCAATTTTGATAAGTTCGCAACCTTGAGGGCCGAGCTAGGGCTTGACTTAGCCGGCCCAAGAAGGCCTGCCCCAGCCCTTTGTCTAATAATATATAAAATAAATGGGAAATGCTCCTACTAGTGTGACCTTCATACTACTATAGGAGTAAGGAGGGGACCCTCATATATAAACCGTTGCCATTGGATATGGATCCAATGGGTTTCCCTTACTCTCATTATAGTGTGAGAGGTATTCTCATAGGAGTTGTTCCATAAATAAATAATATGTATGTGATGTATAATATATATCTGGATCTTTACAAAATCTTTTTTAAGAACCCCTCTAATTAGGAATTAATGATAGACTTAATATTTAGTCCAAAAAAATAACCAAATCTTGGGAAATTTATTTAATGGATATCACCAAAAATCACAATTTTGCCACCTGTATTTGATTCTACGTATTTTAACGATATATTTGACTCTATGTTTCTCCAACACGGACATATTTTCAATGAAAATATGATTAAGTTGTCATTCACTAGGTTGATTTTCACCAACGTAAATCACTGGAGTTTGAGAGTTTAATTTGATGGATGACCAACAACATCATCATTGAGTGGGCAGAGATTCAGCCACTAGCCATTAATTGATGTCAATTCCTTTCTATCCCCTTACTTTCATGATTGTTGTTTCATTCAAGTGGGCCCCACATCGGGATTTAAAGCTTGCAACTCGTGAATCAAATCGTCTTCGTCATTCATCTTAGGTGGTCCAAGTTTAGTTGCCTTGTTATAAAATTAAATGGTGATGTTTCAAAGAATTACAAGTTAGGGTTCATGTTGATTCAAGAATGGTCTGATGTTTATATGAACCATACATACTAAACAATTTATTTGGAAAAGGTCCAATGCCAATTTGGAATAAATCTAATTGAATTAGATGAGACCAGTCAAACATGTTATATATGATGGACCACATTATTTTTTTTTAAAGGGGCCAGCTCTCCTAAGCTTCAAGGTAAGTTGAAGTAAGCTCAATTGCATGGTGGAATCCACTTGGAGACCCATATGGGGATGGGGATGGGGATGGGGATGGGCATGGGGGGGGGGGGGGGGGGGGGGGGGGGGGGGTGGATTTCAAGCACTCCCTAGGACCCTCATTCCTATAAAAAATCAGCCACAACCGTGGTTTCTATCATCTCCATCTAGGCACCAAAAGTTTAATGGTCATGGTCCATTCTAATCGGTGCATAGTCGATCCAACAGTCTAGTAAATTTGGATCTGACCAAAAGTTGGTGGGCATGTGCAATTTAGGGGGGTCATGTGTTTGGTCCATTTGGATGGACCAAGGATGGGCTCCAGAAGCGTTAGCTTACGGAATTTGATCCTAAGCTTAAGCTTAGGAGAGCCTTACCCTTTTTTAAATGTCATATATATATGAGCTAGTGAAAATGGTTACAACTAGAAGAATTCCAACTGCGACAATCTCACTAATAGCCTGAAGACAAACCAAACTGGGCTCATTACTATGTAACCACGGCTAGTGTGTTGATGTATTTAATAATGACTTCGGCCGTGTCTTAATTTATGTCACAACACTATCAAATTAGTTTATTTCATTTAATCCTTATTAATGTCTTTATATGAGGATAAAGTGGCTTGTTTCGTGCATTCTTTTGAAAGTTGCACAAAAAGATGGACTTTTGCAATGCACAAATCTGTAGCTCCAATAAAGGAGGGTTAGCATCATGATATAGAAAAACTAGTATATATAACAATATGAAAAAGTTCATTTCTTCTGGCACTGGCCCTGCCCTAGCTCGACCCTGACCCTTGCGGGTAGGGTAAGTGCTTTAGTATTATAGGCCCAAGAGGGCTTTTGCTCAACCTAGGCCCGGCCTTACAGATATGAGGAACCCAACCCCCAAAAAACAAAAAAATAGAATGGATTGGGCTAGGTCACCTATTTTATCTCAACACAGTTCCATCTATGTGTAGTTGTCAATTCTGTTTCGGTCTTGCCTCCAAAATGAGATATTTTTGTGTTTTTAGATTCCGGTGAAACTTTTTTGGAGTAAATTCTCTAGATAAGATAATTTCAAAAATATGTTTCTATTTCAACAATAGAAATAAAATATAATTTATGCATGGTTCTTGATATGGATATTGAGAACACAAATAAGAGATTCTACAATCAAACAAAACTAATCACTCTATATCAAACACATAGTGAGAGACAAAAAGTATTCAATATTTTTCTTTATTTTTTTAATTTATACAAAAAGAATTTCAATAAGTAAAGTACAAGAACATTGTAACTCCATCGTAAAAGGGGAAAACAAGTGGCTACGGTCGGGCTTCTTCGCTGGGAAATGGTTGTCCATATGAATAGTTTACATTACAATGATGGAGTGAAGTTACTCTTGAAACTGGTTGGCACTGTTGTTGATGTTTTCCATTGTAGTTACCCAAGAATACCTTGTCGACTCCGAAACCTCTTCTCTGATAATACAAGGAGTCCATACGCCTTCGGCGAAGTTACTTAGAACCCAACTTACCTTCGCTGGAGGGTTCTTGAAATCGAACCTCAAAGTACTTTGCGGCATCAACATAGAACCAACTTGATTAGGAGACCTTAAATTGTTGAATGGCTAAAAAAGGTAGATGGGAGATGCTTACAAATTGTAGATAACTGTAAGGATTTAGACTAAATAGTTCTCAACTTACATGGTTGTCAATACTGGGTTCGACTTCCTTAGATTTTGTCTTGTATTTTTGAACTGTTTCCATCTCGAGAAACCGTTCAACCTCTTTCTTGGACCGGAAGCGTTGGTGGTTCATCGGATCATAGTAATACTGCAGAGCCAATGATATAATCATTCTTCTTCCAAGAAACCATAAACGAGTAATTACAAGTCCGGAATTTCACATTGCTTGCCGACACATGGAGTTTCATGATTAAAATTACTATGCTTTGGTCGATTTGAAGGGACTCGGAGTGGATAGAGAAACGTCAAGTATAACAACACACTTGGCTATATAGATATGGCTGCAAAGATGAGGACGCTAGTAGAACAGATATTATTCTCTTAAGAGATGCATGGAGGGGGAGAGAGTGCTCTTACTGACCTTAAAATATCAAATATGCCAAAAATAATTTAAGAAAGTTAGGCTAAAGTTTTCAAATTCTGAGATGCCAACCAACATTGAAGAACAAAGATGCACAAGGCATGCAACACCAAATGAAAATAAAAATTAAAGGTCGATTGTATGGTACCTACATTTGAAAAGCCCACAATTCTTATAATTATAAAAGCATCTCTGAAACTCCGCATTGTGGTCGGATCGGATTTCGGTTAGCCTTGAGCTCTACACCAACGACGGTATGAGATCCATGGTTCAAAATAGAGGTTGCTACATAACGCAGCGCCCGCATTATCGGCCGTAGCGATCGAAGCCGCTACGCTATTTTGAAAATAGCAGCACTACGATCTAAAACCTAATAGAGCCAAGTAATTTTAATTTTAAACACTTTTTTTCCTAATTTTTTATCCTCAATAGTCTTTTCTAAAGTTATCTCTATCCTTATATGGTTTCAAATTACTAAAGAAATACAATATTGTTTGCTATACAAGATTAAAAAAAAATCGACCATTTAAAAAACTCACACCGCTACACCACAACCATTACATATCGCCCACTACATAGCGTTTTGACCACTGACCGCTACGCTTGCCACAACCACTATTTTGATCCTTGATAAGATCATCTCTCAACAATGAAACTAATCAAAGACTACAATAATGTGGTTTAGAAAATTACTAGATCAATGTATTTGTTGATCCGAACATTAAGCTGATAGCCAAAGCAGAGGGTCCTAAGTGAGGAGATCCTTGGCCTCTGTCATCGATAGAAAAAGCAAGACCAGATATGAGAGTTATGCCTTTGGAGGCACCAAATAGGCCCTAGAGAAAGAAAATCAAAGGGGTCCATAGGCTACAGCAGATGAGTTGTAGTATTTCTTTTCATGAATCTTGTAGGATCCAATTCAAGCTCATTCGAGCTCGGTTAATCAGCCAAGATCCAGCCAGTGCTCTATGGCTTTGGCAATTGCTATTGAAGGCCTTTCAAATCTTCTTTAGTTCTATACCAGTATTATAGGAAAAAAGAGTTTGTGAAAAGGATGATTATTAGAAATGGAGATTTAAAAATATAATATGATGATGGAAAACATGAAGTGCTTCACTTTTCTGCATAAGAATAATATTGTATTGCATTATAAACATCAGTCCTGGAGATCAAAGGCTAGGAAAGCAAGGAGCCCCCATCAGATACAAAAACAATCAGCCCATAACAATGAGGCGCTCCAAAGCCTGATCTAAATCATGATCTCACCCAGCTTCACTGGCTGCTCAAACTACCTGCAGAAAAGTCATCACAGTTACTGGGTCCATCTTTGAGATGAGCCTTGCTTAGATGACTGTAGGAAGAGTGACCACCAAACAGGATGCAGATGCCACAACAACATATCCTTGGCTCATTTGCGCCCACAATTTCAAGCCTGCCTTCTGCTGACAAACCGAAGTTCAGTTTCTTCCACAGAACATTAGGCTTCCTGCATTTAATACTTTTTTTGGTTTAGGAATCAAAATAACTGCTTCCTTGCAACAAAAACAAAATTATTTTGATTATAACCTCAGAAAAGCATTCATATAAAATTGTGTTGCACTTCAAATAACAGTTATTACAAAATTGTAGTTGTGCATAGGTAAGTCAATTGATTGTTTTTCCTTGAAGGCAGGATCTCCCAAATGGCAACAACCTTATGGGGGCCCCTTCTGATTCCATACCCCAGTTTCTCCCCCCACATGGGCTCTCGCCCACAAAATAAACTTAGAGGAACTGGGTCATCAATTATAATATGGGTTTGACAACTGCACATCTACAGTGCAAAGGGGTTTTCAGAAATTAAATGAAAATTTGTGAGAAAAGAACAGTCAAATAAGAGTAAAACAGAACAGTACAAAATATAATACAACAAAAGATAAATGGGGAAAAATAGGAGTCCGGTTATATCACCTTGATCTTCCAGGATCACTTGTGTACTTCCACTTTGCAATAGAGAGAGGCTAATGTTTAACCATCTCCTGCTTTTCCTTCTGGAGTGGAATCATATGACAAGGTCTTCAGGCCTCCCATTGGAATAAGGTCGGTTTTATTCTTCTTGACAGCTTGAATTTGATCTGCAAGTGAAACTTCCCTTCGTATTTTCTCTCTCTTTATGAACTCCAAATCCCATTTCTCAATAGCGGGCTCAATGCCATTTACCGTGTCACTTTGACTAGCAATTAGATGTGCTACAGACTCGTCACGAATCTGAGGCACATGAAAAAGACCATCAGTAACACAAAATGGGTGAGTCGACAACCTATGTGTTAAAATACAAAATGGACTCATAAGAATGAGTAAACAACCAATATCCATGGGTCTGAAAAAGCATCCAGATGATATAAGATTTAAAGACGGGTAAATAAAGATGGGTAAAGTTTTGACTTTTGAGATTCCATGGTTTTACCTTGGTAAATCTAGCCTTGAGTTTCAACCTCTTGAAAATAGCCTTCGTTTCTCTATCTTCCTCTGATTTCCTACGTGCTTCTCGCGTTGACTCTGCTCTAGCTTTTGCCTTTTGTTTCTTCTCTTTACGCTCTCGGGCAAGCCTCGCCTTTTCTGCCTTCGCCTTTGCTGCCCTTTCAGCTTTTACTTTAATCATCTCCTTCGCCTTTGCCTTTTCTTCTGCCTGCTGAAGCTGTTCGCAAACAATCTCTGCTTTTATCTTCTCATAGCTATCCCATTCAAGTTCATGTTGATCACAGCCACCTTTCCTAGCTTCCTCTGCAATACTTAAGGCCCACTGCAAATAACATTTCTCTTGACACCTTTTCCATTTCAAGCGCTCTCCCCAAACCCTTCTCAACGCAAAACCTATTCGTGCCTTGCTCTGGTCACTGAAAAAAAGAAAAGGCCATCAAGTCATGTCATTTTCCGAGCCTTTTTACCCTAAAAAATAGCAAGTTATATGAGTCTAAAAAAGATTGCAAACAAATATAACAAGGGAATTCTAGTTTCTAGAAATAAGAAACATGTGCTACTACACAAACAGACTGAACCCATCCATTCGGAAAAGAAAATAATCTACCTTTCATCCTTGCATCTTAGCAGTAAATCTAAGTTCCAACTCTACTTGTTCTTTAGATACATTTTACCATGTCCAGCATATTGTTTCCTTTTTTTTTTCTTCACTGGGGATTCAAACTCATACACACTACTCACACACCCATGTTCCTAACCATCTGAGGGACCCATATCCAGTGTATTTGATAACTCAATTTATAGTATGATATGTGTCTTAATATGCAGACCACTATCAGAAATCTTGTTGCCAAGAGGAATTCATCATCTCATACTACCATTGAGAGGGTGGGTCAAACATCTTGGTTTTTCTAAAGATATATAAAAAAATTATCAATAATAAAATAAATAGAAACTGAAACTGGAAAAACACACCAACGGCATTTATAATGAGTTCAATAATATATTGGTTTTAGGGAAATCATGTAAAACTATTGCAATATTCTCAACTGTAGCTAAATTTCTTAAATCATCATGATAATATCAAGAATATATCAGTTCACCTCTCACAAATATAATGTAATATTTTTCAAATCAGTAATATTCATGTTGAAACAGACATTTTGTGTATCAAGTTTCCTGTGGAAAATACCATTTGAATCTGATAATTAGAACATGCAACTAATGTAACCATTTCATGCAAATGGGTTGATTTCTTTGGTTGGCCAGTTTTATCTGACTGGAGCCCACAAAGGATGAGAGACGTTAGAAGACTGCAGCCATTCAATCTTTGACCATTATTTTGATTCATGTTGTACGTTGCCCATATATTTCTAGGCTATTTTTTTTATAGGATCCAGATCTTCTGATCTGGAAGATATTTGCAGCAATCCACAATTCATTATTCTATCCATCAGATAAACTGTTTGCATAAAAAAATAGGCCATTATTAGGGAATATTACAGTTACATATATTGATGCATCATCATTCTCAAACAATTTATCTTTCTAGCTTGAACGTTGGACATCTGATTTCTAACTAAGCACCAAATCACCCACAAATGCCCTTGTCCAAGTAACATAACTGAAAATACATATGGAGTCTGCCAAGACATAAGGATGTAACATACAGTTTTAGTCTACCAAGATACATCTCCATGCTACCAAGATATTACCTATGAACTCGGGGGTATTCAGACATTTTCTTTCTAACCTGAAAGAAAAGAAGGAAAAGAAACTTTAGGGGGGGAAGTTGATATGAAAAGAAACTAGGAACACCTATTGCCAAAAGAGTAATGTCTATGTGACAATCAAAATGAAACTGATTCTTACATGACATCACCTTGGGATCTCTCAAGGCCTCTATGGTTCTCTGCTTGATGCGCTCCCGGGTTTCTATAAGTTTGAGGGGGGGAAAGAAACAGTAAGGAATTACAAAAGATGATCATGATAAAGTAGAAAGAACAAAAACATGATCAGGAATTACCTGCACTGTGCTTTCTGCCTTTGTTCCATGGTGTTTTTCCTTTGTTTGCAAGACCAATCTTTCTTCTTCTTTGCATTTCCTTATGATCTTTTTTAGCATTGTCTTTTGTAGAGCAAGAATCTCGACCAGCTATATTGTGCAATCCCCATTCTAAATCTTGCAAAAGATGGTCTTCATTTCTGCCAACATGAACGCTTTTACTGTTGGTCTGCAGCTCCATTAATGAGCCCAAAGCACAGGGTTGTGGCTGAAGATGAAAGCAAGTACCAGATGACTCATCTTCATTGTTGGAGAGTTGCAGCATTCCAGAATATTGTGCTTTGGGACAGGAAAATGGGGAAGTAAATGCCTGAGCTACATTCTTCAGGAAAACTATCTGAAAGTTTGCTTGCATTAGACTAGGCCGGGAACGCCCACCATTCACCACAGATTTTAAGAACAACCTCAGAAGATTGTTGCATGGAGAATTTGGTGCTGATATTCTGATAGGAAAAACACAACCAATGAGTCAAAGCAATGTCAACTCAAGCGCCGTATAGATTGGATGACTTTCTAGTATGGTACACTCTAAATATAAATGAATAGAAAAATAAATTTACATACGTAAATAATTCCCTTAGGACGAGGTTGTTTCATGTAATTGAGTTCCTAGCTATTCTAAGACTTATAAGTGGTTAAAAATGAAGACTTAAAGGTGAATATCCCAAAATGACCATGAAATAACCTCCCCTGAAAATTAAAAAAAAAATAAAAATAAAAAATAACCTCCCCTTTAATGAAAATTGAATCAAGGGAAGATGGAAAATAAATAACCAGACATCACCCTAGTGAGTTATATGAACTTGAGCTCCCATCTACACTGCTGCCTTATCTCCTTCACAGTGGCGGACCCAGGATTTTTGTTTAAGGGGTGCGGAACGATGGCAATTGAAACAGTCCAAAAATATTATTTTGGTGATACTTTCTTCACATTAATAATGACAAAAGAGAAAATATATTGCATTTAAATGATTACAAAATTTAGTTAAGTTTTTTTCACATTAATACATTCTTCACATCAATCCCATCATTTGTTTCATATAGAATACTAAGAAGATCTCAGACTTAAGAAAGTTAGGGTTTTTTTTTTTTTCTCTTCCATAAATTTAGTTTCTACTCTTAAAGAAGTAGTTAATGTACAGAAAGTTGATTCCTTGAGTGATTGCATAAATATTAGGACCCATTAGCAGATGACGAACGCAGTACTCTCAATAACAAAGATCTCAAAATATTAGCATCAACCACAGTTTACAATTCTGATTTCTAAGGGGCTTGTTTCTAGGTTAATATATCATTACCAAACAAAAATCAGCCCCATCGACAAACAGATTACTCAAAAATCAACTGCATTTGATATCAAAATGCCTCTACACTCGGACATCTGAAATTCAAACCACTTTTCACATAATCCAAAACAAAGCTTTAAAAAGAAAGTAAGGAAACACATGAAAACTCATAAGTTTCAAAAAAAAAAAAAAAAATGAAGCTTAATCCATTCCAAATCCACTGTTTTAAGGGGAAAAATCAGAAAAAAAATTATTTTTAACTCGACAGCGATTGCATCAAATAAATAGTAAACTAAAAAAATACGAAGCATGGAGTATTACTTGGAGTTGGCTCTATCTTCTCCTCTTCTCTGTCTCTACAACTGTAAGATTGCAAGTTTTGAGCCTCGTCAATCGTCGACTTAAAACCGCGCGCAAGAGAAACAGGGAGGGAGAAGAACGTTTGATTTGGTGCGTTAATGAAGAGTTTCCAATAGACATTAGAGAGGGAAAAGGGCTGGAGAGATACAAGAGTTTTCGATTTGGGGGAACTGAGAGTGAGAGGATTTCTCGATTGTTGATGTGGGTGGGTGCATTTTAAGGATGGACTTTAAATGGGGGGTGCAAGATTGATTTTTAAGTGGGGCAGGGGTGCATGACCCATATCCCTCTAAAAGGGTTTTCAAAATTTACCGGGTGCACCTACATGGGTCCACCCCTGCTCCTTCACCTGTCAACTCTTAAATACTTTGGCAGAGTTCATTCTAGAAACTCAAGCTCCCATCTACATTTCTGCCTTCTCTGCTTCACCTGTCACCACTTTAAATCCTTCGATGGAGCTCATTTGACATTAAATTCCTATGTATTCTATGCAAACAAATTTGCTCTAAAAGCATGTCAGATGTGTGTGTAGATCAGTTGTAATGCACCCTACATTATGTTAGATGGGAGTTGCACTCACCATCGGATTGGACCACAACTCCATAAGAGAACTGTTGGATTACACATTCCATCCACCATTTCCCTTGATTGACATGCAACCTATGGTACCACAATACTTCAGAATAGGAAACATAGTATGTCATATACTCATGTTATCCGATACTTCACTTTATGTATAAACTCTGTGTCCCTGCATATTCATGGCATGGTATCTGGGCATCAAAGAATTACTGATTCGGTAAAGTTCCGGGATCATTGCCTTAACGCTTAATTATGTAAGAACAACCCCTCCACAGGGCCGAGCATTTTTTCTTCTATAATTTAAAAAATAAAGGGTAATATTCATATGCATCTATCCCTCACCATTTTTGGTGAGGGACACCCCAAAAGGGGAAGTTTCAAGTACAAAAGTGTACTTGATGTGAGGTACAAAAGTATACTTTTGTACTTGAAACTCTCCCTTTTGGGGTGTCCCTCACAAAAAATGGTGAGGGATGGATGCATATGAAGACCCCCCAAAAATAAATATATAAAACCCACCCGCTGTGGGGCCCACCTAGATGCATGGACGCCAAGTGAGGCACGATAATGGAAGATTTGGATGTCAATTAGGAAAGTAAGAGGTATCAGGCCAGATAAAACGATCCTAGCCCTTAATTTAGGTCCTAAAAGTTCCATGGTTATATCGTGCAAAGTTATTGTAATAAAATCTAACAGCAAATTATGTTCTGACCAATTGGAATGAAGAAATGTATATTCAAGGGTTATGGCAAATACAATGAGATAAGATTTATCAAAGGTGGACCCTTTGTGTGAAAACCCAAAAGGGGGCACCAAAAACTGGGTTATCTAAAAGTTTTCCTTGCATGTGTGCATATAGATGAGTAGGAAACTCCTTTGCATTACAAAATGCCCCATCTTGGGAGCTCAGCTGGATGCATGGAAAGCAATTGGGGTATGGTGGTTTGGTATACCTGGACTTTGATTATGGGTGGGCCAAAGATCAGTCCAATTAATCAATCCTAGCCCTCAGTTTTAGATCCTCCAAAATTTCATGTCTATCTCATAATACCATATGTACTTGGCATCATAACTGTTGTCACTTTTAATTAGTCTTGTATGCAATTGGACCAGCATCATATATGATTCCACATTATCAAGAAAAAGAACAGAGGATCCTCAAAAGGCAATGGTGCTTTTATGCATTTAACAGAAGACACCTACTTATAATGGTAGAGAGAAATGCAGAGAGAAAGAGAGAAAGAAGAAGACCTGTTGTCATGTGGCCTCAGAGCTGGTGCCCAAGAGCTAGTGAGAGTGTAGAACATCATCTTGAGATGTTTAAAGGAGAAGAAGCCCAAAAAAATCCAATCTTTTTGTGTTGAGGAGGAACAGAAGCTAGGGTTTTGAAAGGGGGAAAAAGATAGATCTCCAGAACCCTAGAAAAGAGGGGGTATGTGATTCTGAACATAAATGAAAGAGAGAGATAAGGAGTCGTCGTCAGCTTCAAGAAAATATGAACGCAGGAGAACTCATGCCGTACATGGGACCAACCCAAAATGCAAAAACGTGATAGGAAGATCCAAGCCATCCAATTTACAAATGTAGATTGCATGTGCAGTGGACGTTTAGGATTGGGTCTTTCAATTGGGCCCACCTTTGAGGCTAACTGCCGGCCCCACCCTCAAAAATACTGCAAAATGACAAAGTGAGTGATTTTATTTTCATTAAAAAAACCCGAGAGTCGAGCTTGGATAAAATTTTTGTACATCCCCTCAATTTGAGGGCCAATACTTGAACAATTCTCGGCTCGGCTCGGCTCTCTTTTATTTTTTTTATTTATATATTTTTTAATTTATTTAAGCATATTATATTAATTTATTTGAGCATGATTTTTGTATGATTTTTTATTATGGCTTGTCTACATAGAGTTGTTTATGTAGATTTTATTTGACTATATGTGTGGGGTTTGTTTATTTGAGCATGCTTCTTATGTAATTTCTCAATAGCATGTGATCATTTCTCTTTAGCAATTACGTCTAATGTTTAGCCTCATATTTAGATTCTACTAGATAGCCCACTTGTTGGATGTGTCATAGCTTGAGAAACAAAGTACTATGAAATTTTAATGGCATGTTGTAGAGGAGATTACTAGACAATTTCTTTTTTTATTTTTTTATTATAGGGTCCATTTGTTTGTTTGGTACTTAATTCATGAGAATTCAATGCAATATATTTTTTTAAGGGCTTCATGAAAATTCAATGCAATATATTTTTTTAAGATTTGTCGATACTATCAAATAGTCTTTTCTTGGATGGTATATGATTTCCTAGCCATCAACCCGCTAAATCAAATTGTAGTTAAGTGTAATTCTCATCAACCCCCACGTTGGTTATTGCATTGCATTAGCGGTTCAAAGCTCTGATTAAAAAGGAAAAAGGGGTTCTTGTCAAGTTCACAGTCATTGCCAAGCAATATGAAAAAAATTAAAATTGATTATTCTCTTTAAGCCCTGGTCGAGCCTGCCTAGCATACAAGGACCAAGTAAGGGCCTACGTGGTGTAGGCCCTCAAAGGGCTATAGCCCGCCCTAAGCATGGTCTGTATATGCTGAGGGTAGGGCTTGGACAACCCTATTGAGGATGGTGGTGGTTCAAATATCACTCTAATAATAACAAATCGATTTTTATATGTAAAGTGACTTAAACCTACAACGTCAATATTGCAATATTGAACACCTTCAACCATACCAAAGGCTCTTCTCTTAGTTCAGTAAAAAAAAAAAAGTTAAAAAGTAATTCAATTAATAGTTATAAAAAAAAAGTGAAAAAGGGTTGTACTTAAAGTGATTTGATTTGAGATAAATCCATGCATAAATATAAACTAATAATATAGTGCATACCATTGGCAACTAACTTAAAAGGCAGAGGCCTTAGAACTACCATTTGTGCTAATATAATACATATACCCTATTCATGATTTTGTCATTGGTTTTGCGGCCAATGCGGATGAGTTTGTTTGTTGGCAATTTCACTTATCTAATGGTTCGGTGCTGAACGAAACATGATAATAAACATGATTAACCAATAATAGATAAGATTGTGTCATCACATTTTTAATCAAACAATCAATGTTACGGTGTGACCAACTTCATTAGATTAAATTTTTGAAATAACCCATATACGGGAAGGGAATTTAGTTTGAGCTGCTCGAATTTCCAATAGGTGGGCTAACACTATGAATCAGGTTGCACAAGATTTTCAAAGTCTCAAAAGGATCTGGCTTGGGAACCTGATATGGGGCCATCATTAGATGCAAAACGGCCTACATAAAGATCCAAAATGACCACTTTTCCACGATTCAAATCGTTCCATATTCTCACAGAATTGATAAAACTTAATGCATAAAGTTTCATATCTTAGATCCTTGTGAATTTTAAAATTACATGTGAAACAAAAAACAATTGAATCCCACTTTATGTTTTGCTCTACTCTAGAGGATCCCAAGCTTATGATCTGAGCAAAAAATAATTGAATCCCGCTTTATGTTTTGCTCTACTCTAGAGGATCCCAAGCTCATGATCTGAAGTATTCAACATTTTATGGAATTAATAAACCCAGGGTGTAAGGTTTAATATCTCAGATGCTAATACAAAATTTGTCAAAGAAAGTGTGCCCTCCACATCTACTGATGATGTTGTCGTTTCTTTTGGGGCAATTACCTTGTCAGACCTATGTCAGCTTTCAAAACCCATATGAAAATTCTGGATATGTTTTCAAAATGCTGAGCCTCCCCAAAAAACCCATATGAGAATCTTGAATTGCCCCCGAACCAAACTACTTGTTTGGGTCCACCCCCTTCAAATGAAAAGGCATTGTATTGCCATTAAATCCAAGCCAACAGGAACTCCCATTTCTGGTGATCTAGTGATCGAATAAGGCCTTTTTTAGAAAAAAAAAAATTTCAAAAAAAGGAAGAAAGAAATAAATAAAAAGACAGCGGAGGTAAGGACCATTTTTAGTTTCCTTTCATGCCTCTTCTCTATCAATCACAAGAATAATCATGTTTATTTGTCAACTAAACCTAATCTTATTTATGAAAACTTTAAGAAGACACTATGACCTTCTTTAAAAGAGTATACAAATAAAGCACAATGCTGTATTGCATGGATGATAGGGCTTGTTTGGCATTGTTCCCGTGTTGTTCTTGATCCTGTGCTGAGATTAGGTTGTGTTGAGATCAGATTGTGTCAAGAATGATCTATGTAGACCTTGTTTGGCATCGTCATATAATATTAGTCTACTTAGAATAAACTATACAAAACTTGTTTGTGTAACATTATATAAGTATTAATCTAAAACATAAATAGTAAAAAGTATGTTTGTTAACGTTGTTGAGTTCAAATTATTATAAATATTTATAAATTCATCTTATATATTAGAGGATTTTACCGGAAAAATCCCCCAAGACTTGTTATAAGCCAAAAAAGCCATCAATGTTTTATAAAGGCTATAGTGGTCTCAAGGGCTCTATTTGGTTTTTTTCCTTTTCTTTTCTTCTCTGAGTGAGGATATCCCAGCTCTTTTACTTTAAAAAGTCCCAAAACCTTTTTCTCCATTTTCGTTCTTCTTCCATCTCCAATCTCTTGAAACGAATCGACTAATTGCCAAGGAGACTTAGACGATCCAAAAGGAATAGATCATTGAAACCACCATCATTCAAAATGCTGTTGTCAAGAAAGAAATCCGGATTCTGAAACTCAAAATGGCCGAAATCATACAAGAAAGACGTCTCCTCAATGAGAAACTTGCCCAAATCGCTACTCATTGTCATTGGCATCGGCGTCGTCTTCTCTTTCTGCTTTCCCAAATCTGACTCTCAATATCTTCTACTGAAGAGGAATAAGGACCAAATCTCAAATCTCTTGTATTGAAAAGAAAGAAAAACCAAATCTCTTCTACCAAATTCGCCGGGACGGGTCCTGGATCTTTGTGGCCCATTTTCCCCACGACCTCTGCCGGACTCCGCGAAACTTCTTTCGACCCAAAGAAGTTACCGGTCCCGACTCCACCGCCGCCTTCACCACCTTGTTGTCCTCACCATCGTCATTGTCCTCTACCAGCTCCCTCCTCCCATCCCATTCGACCCCAACAAGCACATCTTCCTCACCTACAGCAATGCCGCCACCCTCTTCTTTCAGATGGGCGCCTACTGTGGCGGCCCCTTCGCCTTCACCGTTGTTGGCCTCACCCAAATTAGTGTTGTAAACGGGGATATCCCTGCCTATGTTAGTGCTGTGAGTGGAGATATCCTCGCTCACTAAAGTATTGTGGGTGTGTCTCTTAGAATTGTATCAGTTGAATTGAGGATATACTCGCCCAAATTAGTGCTGTGAACGTGGTTGCAAAAAGATCCATCCGAATCCAATAAAAGGCAAATAGGAAAAGGAAGTTCGACATTCTTTATGTTGTAATGAACAATGAACGGGGATATCCCCACTTATTTACTTAGAATGAACTACGATATCCCCATTCAGCGCTAAAAGCAAAAATAAAAAATAAAAAACTAGTGGGAGGACCAAACTGGTCCATATTAGACATTGATGCCCTTTTTTGCTTTTCACAAGTCTAAGGAGATTTTTCTGGTTAAATCCTCTATATATTAAGAATAAATTAAAAATATTCACACTAACTTTCCATTAAAAGAAATCTATCATGAACAACAAAATACCTTGCTTTGGTAACTTATGGTATTACCAACAATCAATCAAAATTAATCTTAGAAACTTCTTTCCTTCCTTTCAGTTTTCCCTTTTATTTTTCAAGATTTGTTGCGGGGTGTTGGGTGCGTTTCAATTGTCCTTCACATTGGTTGGAAGTGAACTCATAAATAAGTGGAGCATATCAGAGTGTGAATCCTCTTGAATGTGGACAAGATATTCAATGTAGAGAAAAAACCCAATACTCAACCAAATTAGTGGACAAATCAAGAACACACTTTCAATACTTATCGCAGCAGAAAGGAAATTGGACATCCAATCTTGAATGATGTTTTCCACGGGGAATTAGGTGTCTATTTGACTAATCAGATTATCTAGTCTGACACAAATGTCCTAGGATTGATTCCTGGCTTCTAAACTGAAAAATATTCATCCTAAACCTATAACTCAATATAGCCAACATCATAATAATAATAATAATAATATTCAATCACCGGTACCATTCAAAAAAAAAAAAAAATTCAATCCCTGGCTTCTAAACTAAAAAACTATCCTTCTAAACCTATAACTCAATAGAGCCATAATAATAATAATAATAAGTACTAGACTCATGATCCCCCTTTTGATAAATGTTTAGCAACAAACTCAACCTTCATGGCAGGGCTGAAGAAAGATTTTATATGTTGGCGATACACCACATTCTTATCCACCTTGGGAATCTGTGAAACATTACTAGCCAAGGTACTAGTTTTAGCAGTACTTTTTATATTTATTGTCTTTTTCCATGATATTTTACCAATTATATACTGACAAATTCACAAATTTAAAATATCAAAAACTTTTTCTCGTATAATAATTTCCCGATAATAGCATTTGTGGCCATGCATGTTGTCTAAAACATCCCAACCTTTCACCAAAGAGAATTTCAATCAATTTGTCCAAACTTTCATCTTAATCCATTCACATTTCATTCAAACCATTTAACAATCAAGAATACCTCAACTTCCACACTCTATCCAATGCAAACATAAAGAATCACATTCATACAAAATTCATTTGATCTCTGCAAACTACATGAACGCCTGAATTCAGACCTGCACACTACATGAGCACTTCCACATTTTATGTATTTTCAGCATCATACTTGCATGCTCTATAATCAATCCCCCATTCACTTTCAAACCTACATGCATTACAAACATTGATTCACACTGAAATTTTAAAAAATATATATATTGTACAATCATTCATTCACACCATTTGAAATGAACATTTTTAATATGCGCTTCAAGTTAATCCTAATTTCAGCAGTTCTTGATACTCATTTGGCCTACATGCATTCATTCCATATTAATATACACTACACATTCATTCCCCTGGTTTTTTTCTTTCACAATATAAACTGAGATTCATTCCATTCCATTTCATTTATTCCATCTTTAACTTTCACAATCTATTTATAAAAAAACAAGCCACACGTTCAATTCATTCACAAAGAAACATATGGCCTGTACAATCTGCAATCAACGTGAATAATCTACATCCCACACAACCTTGTGAAACCTCTCAAATTTTTTAAATTCCACTGCATGCCAAAAAAATATATATATACAACATTAATGAGATCCGTACCACAGCCTTGTTTTTCATCCATGCACAAATCCTATAATACCAATGCCAAGATACACTTATTCTAACTCGGAGGAACTCATACTCTAAAAAAATTGAAAACAACACCACAATTTAAAATACTAGAGTAATATCCCGATCATCAACTTTCGTAACTGTCTACCTTTACAAGGAAACAATGATATAAGCAAGGGCAGAGCAAAATGAAAAACCTACGAAATTTAAAAATAACTAAAAGACTACATTCTTGTCCATGTTAAGAATCACGAGAACAAAATAAGATTCAATCTTAGAACTTCAAAATGTATAACAATCATTGATGCGGACTAGTGTATATAACTACCCTAGCTGAACCCTACAACAACACAATTCCAAATTGTTCCCGTCGTTGTTCCCGTTGTTGTTACCGTCGTTGTTCCCGTTGTTGTCGTTGTTCCCGTCGTTGCTGTTACCGTTGTTGCTGTTCCCGTCGTTGCTATTCTCGTAATTGCTGTTCCAAATAAGATTCAATCTTAGAACTTCAAAATGTATAATATTGGTTAGAACCTTTTAAGTATTGAATTGAACTTCAAAATGTATAATAATCATTGCTTCTCATCTTCTTGGCATATACCAAAATAAAACTTTTCTAGACTGCAGCTTCCCGAGTAACTTACGTCATTGCATCCTCCATGTGCAGGGTATTCCTTCGAGGGAGAAAATCTGGAATCCAATCTAAATAAGATCGGACTAATAATCAATAAAACAAGAAACAAGATAGTGATAATGTGTATATAATATGTGAGAATTGCTTCAATGGGTAAAGCTCATGTTAATATTAAAATGGTTGACATGAGAGAACTGGTTGAGGAGAGATAACAATCAAAGAATGAGTACAATAACAATCAAAATTACAATACCTGTTTTTGAAATGCCAAATTAATCTTTGGCGACACAAGTGAACTAATGTCCGGGCGAGCATCAGCTCGAGTAAAATCTCCCTTCAAAATCTGCCCTCCTAGTAGGAGTAAGCAATCGAGCCAACCACATCTGCGCCGGGAGACCCCAAATATATATACAAAACCTCAAAACAACATTACCCAAAAAATGGAATAAGCATCAAATCTAAAAGAACACTAAGAGACGCTAAGAGCATCTAAAAGACTAAGTCTGATGCAAGGAGGGTCCTCAGTGATTTTTCAATATCTTGAACAAAATTTAGATGTTTGGATGATCTGTATCATTCTATCATGTAGTCCCAAAATAAGGAAATGATGCAGTAAATGCCTTGGCAGAATTAGGAGTAAAGTGGAAAGAGTATTACTCTTGTATTATGAGGCTCACCTTGATGGGAAGCCCATCCTTGTAAAATCTACTCATTCTTAATACAATTCTACCAAAAAAAAAGTGAGGCCAGAAGTTTTCCCAATATACAAGGTTAGAAGATGTTACAAATGTGTATTGTCGAGCAGATTCAGCTCTCCCATTTATGGGAACAAAAAGAGGGCATCGATGAGGAATAGTGCATATAGTTAACCATAACCGGAGCACACAGCAGCACAATTCCAAATTCCAAATAAGATTCAATTATAGAACTTCAAAATATATAACATTGGTTAGAGCCTTTAAGCAAACACTCAATTGAACATCTAGTATTTACTAATACACGGATATAAGAATGGTCATGCGCTCATGTGATTCGAGTCCACAGATTCTCATTAATCAAACTTTTAAAATGATGGCAAGTTGGCAACCCTTTTAATCCTTCATAATAAAGGAGTCATGAAATGTCACGACCCGGGCCCGAGACCGGACTAATCGGGGCCTAACCCCGGGTCGCGAATCCATCATACTTACTCCCGTAAATCTTGAATTAACCGAAGTTAAGACAAGACTCACAAGGGATCTAACTTGCATACCTGTCAAATGTACATTTTTGCGGAAACATATACGTACATTGACTTTACATTACAAGTAAAGTTCACATATACAAAATATAATCCAATGAAGTCCACCACTGCATATTCACAATACAATGCAAGGGACATCTAATTACATCTCAAAATGATATACAAAATATCTATCAAATGATTCACAAAATAATCTCCAAAACATTCAAAATCAACGCCCTCCGAACTATGCCCATTCGGCTAAACCTCCTGGAGGTAACGAACGGGCCTCCTCCGCAAGCGGCGCGGCCTCTGCAAGATCCGGAGGGGCAACTGGGCCTGTAATGCCATCAATAACACTATGAACACGACGGTTCAACAATGTATAAACACATTTATGATAACACATGCTAAACTTGTCCATTATCAATATAACAACTCTAGACAATTACATCTAGGTTAATGCAATATCCTGTACAGTGTAGCCCATTGATACTCAATGGCTAAATTTACAAATACAATAGTGTTACTATCATTCAGTTCAACGTCTTCCCAAAGGAAGCATTATTCAATTCATTTCATGTCATTTCGTTTCATTTCGTGTCTTCCAACGGAAGAAACTTAAGCACAAGGCGGAAGGGCAAACCGTTCATGGCCTGGGCTTTATTTCATTTTCGTTTAATCAATTTAATTAAGCACAAGGCGGAAGGGCAAACCGTTCATGGCCGAGGCTTCAATATTGTTTCAGTTTCCCTTACATGGCTTATCAATTCATTGACTTTTCAGTCTATATGTGTGGGATCTACCAGTGTCTTGATCAGAGATCACTGGCATCACCACGGAGCTCCGGAACACCCCAATCATCTGCTGCAGCAGGATTATTCATTATTCATTGCATTTATTCATTATTCAATGGTTCATTACATTTATTCATTATTCAATGGTTCCTTGCATTTATTCATTGTTCAGTGGTTCATTGTATGCAGCCATTATAGACTCAAGGGGATTAGATGAATCATTAATCATTCACGGTCCTACTTGTCTCTATCCCAAATTTAGACAATTTCTAGGTGTAATTATTAGTTACTAAATGCACGTGTTATTTTCGATGGACATCACATTTACATTTAATATGTGCATTTAGTCCCCAAAAATTTTCCACCCTCAATATCAAAATCCACTGGAATTTTTGCTTACAATTTCGTATTTGGCCAGTATCAAGTTCGCTCGAGCGGGCCCAAACAGAACCTAGTTCGCTCGAGCGGACTTCCAGTTCGCTCGAGCGGACATTTACAAACGACGTTCGTATCAGACAGAACCTTCATCGCTCGTGCACACATAATGTTCGCTCGAGCGGACCCTTTTCGCACCAGACAGTAACTAGTTCGCTCGAGCGAACTGTCCAGAACTCCATTTCTGGAACTCCGAACATTCACTCTTCTTCTTCCATTTCCAACCACCATCTGCACACACATTTAAGGACATCATGTCCTCTTCTCATTTATCATTTAAACACAAAAACCACACTTCTACTTCATCATTAAAGCATCCAAAAATCCATAGGACTAAACCAAATCCACAAAATCTCCATTTCTAACAATAGGGTTGAGAACCCATCTTTATAACTCAAAGAAAACTTGGAAATTAACATGTTTGATCATAAGGAAGCATTTATACTTGCCTCTTAAAGCCTATTAGCAAGAAACCCTTTGGTAGATTGACTTGAGACAAAAACCCCCAAATGAAAACCCTCTTCAAGCCTATTTCCATGGAAACATAAAAAACACAAACCCTATGAGCTAAATGAGCTAGGAATCACTCCTAACCACTCATTATAACTTGAAAATCCTTTAAAAGCTCCAAGTACTTACTTGTAGTGTGAGTAGGGAATTCTTGAACTTCTCTTTCAAGTTCCAAGTACTCCCAATGGGAAAATAAGATGAGGAAGATGATGAAGAAGATGAAGCTCCTTCAAAACTTGCTTGAGACACTCCAATCTCTCTTGATGAAGAAGAATGGGAGAAGGGAGAAGACCAAGGGTGTCTAGGGTTTCTAATGCAATGGAAAATGGAATAGAATGAACTCAAAGGAGTTCATCTCATCTCTTATAAGGCCTTTTTGCAACTAAGCTAACTCTTTCTTTCCTATTTTCAATTCAAGTCAAATGAAAGCTCACTTGGCCAAATCCTTGTCAAATGACTTCGAGCCAATTATGAAAGTTAATGTACTCGTCGAGATACACGTATTGGTGTCAAGAGTTTCCGTATTCGACAAAATACGTATTTACGCAAAAGGGTTTGTTTTCTTAGTTTAGACTCAAAACTCATTCAATTCACTTAATCTCATCATTATCACTTCATTAAGTTCATTTGAGACTAATCTCATTGAGTTGGGTCATTAACCATCATTAGCCTCATTAAACGTGATTAATTAGCATTAATTTCAATTAATGAGAGTTAATCTTGATTAACTCGGGGCGGGGTCTTACATGAAATCACAAAGGTGGCTCATCACTTCCACAAAAGGATGTTGCCCATAGCTTCCATTCACAGGAATTCAAGGTCACCCAATCGTCAACCTTCTCATTAGGTATGTTCATAGAATTCATGTGTTAATGGCAAAAGACCAGAAAATGCCGGCGTCACTTGACCCAGGTCTTTTTTTATACTTCGTCGTCTTTCCCTCATCACTCAACTTTATATATAAGACTTAAACTAGAAACATACAAATGTTACATGCATCAAATTTAGCTACAAGCATATAATCAAACTAAAAAAAAAATCAACCTTCAAAACCAAACAAAGGTTCAAACATACCTTTTCCTATACCACTCAGTCCCTGTAATCACTGTGTCACTGTAATTTAAAGAAAAAGTAAATTAGTAATTTGATAATTTATTTTGAAAATGATGGTTCATGATAGTTAAAGAAGATGTTCCAGAGGAAAAAGGAAAGACCCAAACAAGAAATGAACATAAAGAATTCCTTTCAATAAGCACTGCTGAATTAAAGGCCCATTATAAGATAAGCCTGGAATGCTATAATTTCCTCACGATGATATTTTTTCCAATAAATCTTCTATTCATGGTTCCAATTCTAGATGTTAAGTACTCAAGAATTGCTACTTCTGTCAAGTTACAATAAAATAAAATTAAAAACTACATTCACTTTATATTCTTGATTTAAGGGTGGCACTCAAAAGAGAGACCCCATAACCATATACATGCATACATACAAAATGCAACATTTCATCTTATCTATTGAAGTGTAGCACTCAATGAGAGAACCCATATTCACCATATTGTCTGAAGGGAGTGATTAATTGATCACATACATTTTACTAATAGCTTGAGATGCAGAGTTTTCTGTTGTTAGCATCTCATCCCCTGTCTATTTTAAGGCTTGATTATATAGAAACATTCAGTATGGAGATGGAATGGGATCCAGATCTCACCCAGTAATGTTTCAATTTCAAGGAGAAAGAGAAAGACAGAGAGAGGGATTGTTCATCTGATCTCTAACACTAGAAATCCACATGAATGAACAAAAAGAGGTTGCAGAGAAAGAAAGAAAGAGAAAGACAGAGAGTGATACTCATACCAGTCGTCTTCTTCTTCCCTTCTCTTCTTCCTCTTTCCTTCTGCCATTTTCCCTCCTTTTCTTTCTTTCTTTCTTTCCCTCTCTCCTTGGTCTCTGTTATCTCCTTGCCCTTTTAAAGAGACCAGGCGCGGTTAAGAGGACCAACTCATTCAATACGAGTCCGGATCCCCTGTTTCCACAAGGGGATCACTGTTTCGCCCAATTCCCTTGCGCCAGCTAGAGAGAATGCTTCTTGTAAAATGTGAGTAGGACTTATTATTAAACCCCAAGGTTGGAAGAGTGGTGAGGACCACGGTTTCTCCTTCTTCCGGAACTAGAAGTCTTGGTATCGACTTCCGGTTCCCCCCTCTTCAGGAATCGAAGGTTGAGTCCATTTGTGCTACCATCTAGGGGCCACATGCGTTTTATCTGACTTCTCTCTGGGTCCAGAGGGAACAATCCAGCGAAAATGAAGAAATTAAAGTTCAAAGCTAAAACATAATGCACATAATGGCAGACGCTGCATGGTAGTATGAAACAGCACCCAGGTTATAATAGTGGGTGGGGGCCATGTTTAGAAAATCCGATCTACTTTACAGTTCAAAGGCCAACTGTGTACTCTGCATCTGAATTTTCAAAATCTATTTTAGCAGGCCAACTGATGGATTGGCCACCAGATTTCACACGAAGAGGCTCCTTCCATTTCTGCCTTTTAAAAAACTGAAAGTAAAGAAAGTTAATCACAGATTCCAAATTTAGTTGATCCAACGGTGGCCATTTCACTAATCTAAATAATAATCTAACATTTGATCACTATAATGGTACTAGGACTAACCATAGGTTTGGATTTTCCAAATGTGGCCCCCACCCACTATTTTAACCTGGGAGATGTATTACACTACCATGCAACGACGCTGCATGGTAGTTCTGCCTTGCACGTAATTTCATGCTACATCAAATAATTAAACTTACTCATGAAATAGTGAAATCTTTAAATAAACAGAGTATGGAAAGAAATGATCAAGCACACCCTTTTTATAGTAATCTAAACTACATTATTAGGCCCACTTTAGCTGCATTCACTTATGATAGATGATTAGATAAGATCATTATATGAATTTCTTATAACTAAAAGAGGTAAGGCAGTATTTCTTAAGGTGCGAGCCATGTTATAATTGTTAAACGATGGGCCTTATTATTGCAATCACAAAGGCGAATCCACATTTTAATTTTTATAGGGTGGGCAATGCTTTTAAGGGCATTATTCATAAGAGTAAATATGAGTTTCAAACCCTATACACGTGGAACTGCACCTTAATAAAGTGCTCCGGTATCAGCCAGTAGGAGAGAAGCACACAAGATGGCCAAGTTGTCATCACACCTGCAAAGACATTGATTTGCCTTCTTCTAAAAAAATGGAAAAGAGGGAATACGAAAGCCATTGATGAGATTTGAATGCACCCCAATTGCACCCGGACTTAAACTTATAAAAAGAGTCAGTCTTTACAGTGGGTCAGGTCACCAGAGTCCTTCCATGAGCCACAGCTTGTCAGCTATTGCCTACTGTTTTAACATCTATTTCTTGTTTTCATTACAGCCTACTGTTTTAACATCTATTTCTTGTTTTCATTACAAATGCTATGACATTTTCAAAAAGGTGTTTGTTCTAATCTATCCATTGGACAACTATTTTGACTGGGACTAGACAGGGACAAAAACTGCAGGGTAAACTCGTTGGCTTGGCTCACCTCAGTGTATGTTAATTACAGGGGGGTGATGAGGTCTCATCAACAAAAATATTAGCCCAATCAAGTTATCCAAGCCTTTTACTTATGAGTTTAAAAGTTAATGGTTATATCTAATGGATAAAATAAAATTTTAGGTGGCTTTTAAATTAAGTGTAAAAATTTTCTTGATGGGGCTAATATTTGACCCAAAACCCAATCCATGACGGCCTTTTAATCTCTTGCACTTTAATACCTATTATAACACATCAACAAGTGCAGGACCCACATGAGAGTAGAGTCGGTGGAGTAAAATGAGGGTGGATTTACTCCCCATGTCTTGTATTTGAAACTATTCCAAATTTGTCCGGTGTGAATTTGTGTGTGCTTTTAGTGGGTGCCACTTGAGACATTAGTCCGATTGGATTAAAGACCTTAAGGATACCCACGTCATAAATATATATATATGGACATCGTCAATTTGGTTTTTTTATTTTTATTTTTTTAGGGTCATCTGTATTCTATTGTTGCAAGGGTATCACATCTTTGTACTTGTTGCAATTCCTACGTTTCCTCTTAATGTAACTCTTTTTCTTATCAATCGTAGCTATTTCCACCACCGGATTAAATGCTAACAACAAAACTTGATTAGAAAAAGAAGAGCAAGCTCACGACTTTAATAATAACAAGTCTGACAGTGAAAATAACTTCATAGAAGAGAAGTTTAACCCTAAAATAAAACTTGCTTAGCGAGAAATAAACTTATTTTAATTTTAGACCTAGAATCCTATCACTGATAAAAGAAAGCTAATCTGAATGATAGTATCTAACTGATGTTTAATGGGGCACGCTACATGGTGCCAAGGCGTTTTGGAGACAAAAAACGCCCTATCCATTCCATCAACAAGAGCAAAGTATTAATTGCAATTTACAATATGTACCCACTGTAGTTCTCATTTGCTTTTAAGAAGCCTAGTTTTAAGAGAAAAAGAATCAATGCATGAACGGTTCTCTAATTTTTCTCTTCCCTCAAATCATGTATTGCTCAGTAATTCCCACCATTTCTCCTCCTCAAAATGAATGTTTTTCATATTAAAAACACATAAACACTAAGTTTGTGTCGGTGGGGCTCTCTTATATATCAAGACTTGGGCGTAATTTGAATCAAACAAAATATTGATTGATATTAATACATATAAAAACTTTAATCATTCCATTGGAGAGTAGAAGATTTTATTATGAGTGAGCCCCATTTAAAAGAGTCAAATTTCTTACAAGTTAGACCAGAAATGCAAATTGGTCATATCTTTAAAAAATTCACCTTTTTAGCAAAATTCAAAATTCTAGAAAATAGTAGTAGCTTGCATTGGTTGGAAAGATATTTATTGTGCAAGCTTGCATTGGTTGGAAAGATATTTATTGTAACTTACAGAATGTTTAATTAGCAAGTCCGGATCCCCTGTTCCCTTGTTTGTCCCATCAAAAGGGTGGGTCATAGGCCTTCTGGAGGGGAAGAGGCAGAGAGGAAAATGGAGCGATCCTTCCATAGCTCACCACACCACCCTTATATTGCTGCCACGAACTCGATCTTTTCTCTCGGTGTTGTTTTTTTTTCAATCTTGACTGCCCACTTATCATGGTATGGTAGTGGGCCCCAACAACCTTAACAAAGTAACTATAGTGGGCCACACCACTTTGATAGAATAATATTGGTCCCATCATTTGAATGAAATAATAGTGCGTCACACTGAATTTTACGGTTTCTATAATTTTACACGTGAAGGGCCTTTTGATATGGCGAATGGAATTGAATAGCTAATACCGTTTAATGGGGTTGCATGTATAGCATCCTAAACACCCTCTTCATTCTTTTATAGTTTTTTTTTTTCTTGATATCTAGGATATCCCTACATTTTGTGGGATTGACAGTGTCCGAACCGAGCCAACACCCGGTTGGAGTATTCTTATATACTTGAACTTGTCTTAGTTTGAGCAACAATGAGCTTTCCAAAGACCCTTAAATGGGCATATATATTGAGAAAGAAGAGCCAAATTACTGAAATTCAAGCCCTACAAAAAAAAATGCCTTAAAATGTATACGATATCTAGAATCAGAATTAATCCGACCGTCCGGTCGACTTGACTTCTTTTTTTTTTTTTTTTTTTATAAAAATGTAGTTAACACAATCATATATATTTATCTCTATATTTGATCAAGCTATTAATACAACAACGAAAGTTAATTTTTAATTCTCCAGGCATAGATGCAAATATTACAACCGTAAGACTCACGTAAGTAAGTTTTTATCAGTGTTCGTACTTGAATCCCAAATGAGACTAATAAAATATTTATAATGATGTTTAAAATCAAAAACTATAAATCTAAGCACATTAAATTAAATTTTTCTTTAAAATATTCTTAAAACAGACAAATATATTACCCGTCATTGTTAATATTTATTATATATTGAGATTAAGTCATCCTCGAATACTCAAGGAATTACATGTGGGCCACTAACTCTGCTAACATTATTATAAATATCTTCCAGAGATGGTTATGACTGCTTTATCCCTCTACAGTTATCAAGACATCATCTCTTCAACGGTTCGAAGCACCAGAACGTGGACCCATTAATCACAACCCAATGATTCTGTTTTCCAGCCATAGAAATAATCTTGTGGGAATAAGAATGAAATAAATCTTAAATGTTAGAGAGGTAGATTTAAAATCTAAAGACAACCCAAAACTCAATTAAAAGATGAATCCATTGGCCTTAATATTTTCTAACAAATGATTTAGATCTTTGATTCACGTGCCAATCTCTGCTGGGGCCTTAACCGACAAATCATAGAGGTTATTTTATTGATGAGCTCTACTTGGATGAAATACATTTGATAAGAAATGGGCCCCGTAGATTGGACATGTGTGAGAATAAGGTAGTAAAGGAGATACGTGATATAAACCTAGACACGGAAAAGGTTTGCATGGGCTGTAGCTATACCGATGTTGTCATAGGCGGTAAAGTCGCATTTGCAACTTTTCCTCCTCTCTGAGTGGAGGAAAAGTGGCAGTGCAACTTTACCTCTGCTATTAGGGGCGGTAAAGTCGCATTCACCACTTTTCCTCCTCTCTGAGAGGAGGAAAAGTAGCAGTGCAGGTTTACCGCTGCTATAAGAGGCAGAAAAGCCTCATTTGCCACTTTTCCTCCTCTCTGAGCGGAGGAAAAGTGGCATTGACGCTTTACCACTCTTGTTAGAGGCGGTAAAGTCTCATTTGCCACTTTTCCTCCTCTCTAAGAGGAGGAAATCTTGTGCTATAACGCTCGCGATGTTTACGCCAATTTTTTTCCTTTTTGTTTTTCTTTTTCTACGTCTTTATCTGGTTACAGGTAGGGATGTCAAATGGGCCGGGCCGGCCCAGCCCGCCAGTCAACGGCCCGGCCAGCAAAGTCCCGGCCTGCACATGGGCTGGGTTGGGCCTAGGTGGCTGGGCACGCTGGCCCGTTCGGCCCGGGCCCGCTAGGAACGTGGGCTGGGGGCTGCAGCCCGCCAGGCCTACTGGGATCGGCCCGCCAAGATTATGAACCATCAATAGAAAAAAAGAAAAAAAGCGAAAAAAAAAAAAGAAAGAAAAAGGAGGATCCAGGTTCGATCATATTTTTGAGGTGTTATTTCATAATGGGCCATCCTTAATTTAAAACGCCGTAGGATGGACGGTACAGCTGCACCAGCCATGCAACCACTTGTATGGATGATAAGAGTCAGAGCCTCTCTACCACTCTATATATCATTTATGTCCAAGTACTTTTTGGACCGTTGCTCTTAAAAATGGCGTTGTTGTTAATCAACCTGTCAAATCAGAGTCCTAATTTAAAATCTGGGGTGGTCAAAGTGGAAAGCCTTTGATTGGACGATGGGGATCCACTTTCATGTACACCAACCAATAATTTGCAGAGTTCATATCATCCTATCCATCCTTATTTGCCAGAGCCACTTTTGATGGCAACTAAAAGAATTCACTCGACCAGGTGGTGCCTATCTTTTTAATTTCAAATTGCACAACACTATCATCTTCCTTTGTCAATTTCACTTGCAATCTGGTATGATCAGATTCAAGGTGGGCCTTGCTCGATTGTTTTATAAGTGATCAAAATAGGATAGATAAGATAACAAGTGATTAATTAATCTGTGTTTCATAGGGAACACAGGCTCTTTTTTTTTTATATAAAAAAAGTGATTAAATCCTTCTTTTTGTTGGGCAGTGATTAATATATTGATCTTTTCCATTTTCATTGAAGCATAATTTTATTAACTACTAAATCAAGTAAAAGCATTTTATTAAGGACGGTTTAGATTTGAGAAAATAATCTCCAACTCTGCTGAGTGGGTTTTTGTTTTTCTTCCTTCACCGGGTTTTTTTTCCTTTTTTTCTATAAGTGAATAGAGAAGAATTTATAATAATAAAATGGATTCCAACTAAAAGATCTTCTTTATCTTTTTTAACCCAACCAAAGTGTTAGGACCCATAAGACCCCAATCATGGGAAAGAAGCTTGCTCCTTGGGAAAAGAAAAACTCAGAAATCCAATCCCTCCCAGATAGATGAAAAACCGGGCCTATTCAACCAATTGGGCTACCTCTTATTCTCGACAAATGGTTATTAAAGAAGTAATATTTTAAGAATTAATACACCAACCCAATATAAGAGACCTTACTTTTTTTTGTAGTATTTGAAACATTCAAATCGAAGGTGGTTTCATTTTTCATCTCTCCTAAATTCATTTTTTTACTAAAAGAGATTATTTCATAACCATTCATATGATATATGTTTTTTAATTTTAATAACTTTTAAAAAAATATTTTTATTAAAATTATTACAAACTCAATTCCATCCAAATAAATAAGTTCTCAAAAGATGATGATTCTCCATCTCCTTATCTTAAAACAACCCCAATCTCTCTCTCTCTCTCTCTCTCTCTCTCTCTCTGGGGGACCATGCAAGAGGGAGAAGAGAATTAAGCTGTTTTTTTAATACTGAAAAAAAAAAGAAAAAAAGAAAAAAAAAGGGCCAGGCCCGCCTGGCCCGCTGGCCGGCGGGCCGTGCTGGGCCAGGGTTTTTCCCTGGCGGGCCGAGTCTGAAGTGGGCTGGCCCGGGCCGGCCCGTTTGACATCCCTAGTTACTTGTGGGGGGCATAGGTCCAAACAATATATAACGAATAGCCATGTATAATTAACTATTAAATCGAATAATATTAAATCACAATAAATACACAATATATTGCTTGTTTGGTAAATTTACTTTACTTGTGAAGTGAAATTAATGATTTATATAAGAGAGCAAAAAAATAAAGGTTTTGTGAAACCAAAAGGTGAGAGATTAGTTTTTTGAGATTTCCTTTTTGGAGGAAGATCTTTTTTTTTATAGGGGTGCTCCTGGATTGGGCAGGGCTCCTTTGGGTTGGGCATGAGGTTTTGGCTATAATATATGGGTCGTCTTACCTGCAAAGACGTTGAATTGCCTTCTTAAAAATGGAAAAGAGGGAATACAAAAGCCATTGATGAGATTTGAATGCTCCCCCACTGCACCCGGACTCAAACTTATAAAAAGAGCCAGTCTTTACGGTGGAACAGATCACCAAGTCCTTCTATGAGCCAGAGCTTGTCGGCTACTGCCTACTGTTTTAACTTCTATTTCTTGTTTTCATTACGAGTGCTATGACATTTTAAAAAGGTGTTACTGTTTTGACTGGGACTAGACAGGGACAAAACTATTACCGCAGGGTAAACTTGTTGGCTTCGCCCACCTCAGTGTATGTTAATTACAGGGGGATGATGAGGTCTCATCAACAAAAATATTAGCCCAATCAAATTATCCAAGCCTTTTACTTATGAGTCTAAAAGTTAATGGTTATATCTAATGGATAAAATAAAATTTTAGGTGGCTTTTAAATTAAGTGCTAAAATTATCTTGATGGGGCTGATATTTGCCCCAAAACCCAATCCATAACAAGGCATTTTAATCTCTTGCTCTTTAATACCTATTATAACACCTCAACAAGTGTAGGACCCACATGAGAGTAGAGTGGGTGGAGTAAAATAAGGGTGGATTTGCTCCCTATGTCTTGTATTTGAAACTATTCCAAATTTATCCAGTATGCATTTGTGCAGGCTTTTAGTGGGTGCCACCCGAGAGATTAGTCTAATTGAATTAAAAACCTCAAGGAAACGCACGTCATATATATATATATATATATATATAGATAGGGACATCGTCAATATGTTTTTTTTTTTTTTAGAGTCATTTGTATTCTATTGTTGCAAGGGTATCACGTCTTTGTATTTGTTGCAATTCTTAAGTTTCCTCTTAATGTAATTCTTTTTCTAATCAATCGTAGCTATTTCCACCATCGGATTAAATGCTGACAACAAAACTTGATTAGAAAAAGAAGAGCAAACTCACAACTTTAATAATAACAGGTCTGACAATGAAAATAACTTCATAGAAGAGAAGTTTAACCCTAAAATAAAACTTGCTTAGTGAGAAATATACTTATTTTAATTTTAGACCTGGACTCCTATCATTGATTTATAGATCTGATAAAAGAAAGCTAATCTGAATGATAGCAATCTAACTGATGTTTAATGGGGCATGCTGTATGGTGCCAGGGCGTTTTGGAGACAAAAAAAGCCCTATCCATTCCCTGAATGAGAACAAAGTATTAATTGCAATTTACAATATGTACCCAATGGAGTTCTCATTTGCTTTTAAGAAGCCTAATTTTAAGAGAAGAAGAATTCATGCTTGAACAGTTCTCTAATTTTTCTCTTCTTTTAAATCATGAAATTCTCAGTAATTCCCAACATTTCTCCTCCTCAAAATGAATGTTTTTCATATTAAAAACACATAAACGCCAAGTTTGCATCGGTGGGGCTTTCTTATATATTTGAGACTTGGGCGTAATTTGAATCAAACAAAACATTGATTGATATTAATACATATAAGAACTTTAATCATTCCATGGGACCTACTCTTATTGGAGAGTGGAAGATTTTATTACAAGTGAGCCCCATTAAAAAGAGTCAAATTTCTTACAAGTTAGGCGAGAAACGGAAATTGGTCATATCTTTAAAATATTTACCTTCTTAGCAAATTTCAAAGCTCTAGAAAATAGTTGTAGCTTGCATTGGTTGAAAAGATATTTATTGTGCTTAGGGCCTGTTTGGATGCATAAGAAAAGACAAGAAAATAATATTTTATATAATATAATCTTTCATTTTTTAAAGAAGAAAATCTTGTGCGTTTGGTAACTCAAGAAAAATTCGAAGAAAAGATTCTTTTCTTTCAAAAAGCTCAATATTCTCTCCTACAGCACCCCCCTGTAGAAAACTTTCTATAAGATAAAAATCTTTTAAAATGATTATTACAAAGTGGTAGAGTAAAGTAAAGACTTTAGTTCGCCAAATCCATCATAATGTGTATGTTTACATATATGATAAAGTAAAGTAAAAGTAAATCTCACAAGATGGGAAAGGTGTGGTAAAGTAAAGGTGAGATAAAGTGCATGGTGAAGTAAAGTGGGAAGGAATGGTAAAGTAATTTATTTTCTTAATTTACTTTACTTTATCACATTTTATCGTAGTTTTATATAGTAAAGAAAAAATGACTTGTTTTACAAGTGTGGTAAAGTAAAATAAAGATTGATGTAATATCATGGTAAAAGGTGAGGTAAACTAAGGTTAGATGAAGTATGTGGTAAAGCAAACCGGGGAGAGAGAGAGTTATAAAGTAGGTTTTTTTTTTTTTTACTTTACTATACTTTACTATGGTTTTATGTGATAAAAGAAAAATAACTTATGATAAAAATATGAAAGTTAAACTTTACTTTACTACATTACTTTTTTAGCTAGATGTGGTAAATTACATATAAATTAAAATATTTAATAAAAAAATATTCTTATAATGTAATTTACTTTAATCATAACACCTTCCAAACTGCAAAATTTGAAATCTATAATATTTTTAAAAAATTGCCAAACAGTAAAAATATTTTATTGTTATAATATTACATTATTGTATTCTATAATATTTTATTCTTACAATATTCAAATTTATAAATATTTTATTCTGTAGACATCCAAACGGGCCCTTAGCTTGTATCGGTTGGAAAGATAATTATTACGACTTGTAGAATGTTTAACTTGAGAGTCCAAATCCCCTGTTTCCTGTTTGGCGGAAACATAAATGCCTGCCACATGGACAACCAAGAGGAGGATTACTTTCCCAAGCACAGTACGGCTCTGCACAATTTTTCACATCCTTCCAAGTCTACCATTGCCCTCTCACTTGTCTCATCTATCAAACTTTGCATAGTTTCTCCCTCCACCCCATTTGATTGTCCCACCCCATCGTGTAATTGTAGGGCCAGCTGCCTTTGATGGAAAAATAGTATACCCACTTGATTAAAGAAAATATCATAGGTTTATGTAATTATGTAATGTTAGGTGGACACTACAGTTAAAATCCATCTGAAAGTCCGTGAGACTTGAAATTTATTAGATAAAATCAATTCATCCATCTACATGAGACTCACCAAAATATTTAACCATTTATCAATCAATCATGTCCCATCAAAAGAGTGGATCATGGGCCTTCTGGAAGGGCAGAGGCAGAGAGGAGAATGGAGCAGTCCTTCCGTAGCTCACCACACCACCCATATATTGCTGCCACGGACTCAATCTTTTCTCTCTGTGTTGTTTTTTTCAGTCTCGATTGCCCACTTATCATGGTATGGTAGTGGGCCCCAACAACCTTAACAAAGTAACTATAGTGGGCCACACCACTTTGATAGAATAATATTGGTCCCATCATTTGAATGAAATAATAGTTCGTCACACTGATGACATTTAAACAGTAGAGCCCAACCCCCACAAGAAGAATTCCAAGATCCATTTAGTGTGATCCCAACAAAATTCCTTACCTAATATATCTTTGGGTCTCTAGAGATATGGACGTAGTTCTGACAAAAAAAAGTTTATTAGCTAGTGGGGGAGTTCAGATCTAATATATTCGAACAATATACTATAAGCTAAGCTACATTGTTCTGGAATTTTAAATTTTTGATAAGACTCTCTCCTTTTCTTTCTATTTAAGTAATCATTCACCGGAATTCACTTTACAAGTGAATTATCTAAACAGGCCCTAAACTTAAGCCTATTAGTCCAATGTTGTGTTCTTCAAAAAGATGGAAATAGGTCCAGTTCACGTGGATGGATGGCATACTGGACCCAAACCTAGATCGGCAATGGAAACCCATACCTCAACCCAATTTGGGTCTGCCATGCAGGACTCACATCCTCAACTGAGTTTAAATTATATACGTAAGCCAAATCTGAATTTGAATAAAAGATACACCATCATATTTCACTCAATCATATGTTCATGTATCATTTTTCCTTCTTATCTACGTGGAATCCATCATATTTCAGTTATCCGCTCTTGTGTTTAGGACCTAATTGGTTGTTAGATAGTCAAATATTTTATTTAGTGGGTTTATCTAATAAATCTAAGGTCCCACATACATATAGATGAACTTTATTTGTGGGGTCCATTCATCATTGCATAATTATAAAATTGTATGATAATTTTTTTTATTTAAATGGGATTACTGTTATTCCATCAAAGGCAGCTGGCCCTACAATTACATAATTGGGTGGGACAGTCAATTGGGGTGGAGAGAGAAACTAAAAAAAAAGTTATGGATGAGACACGTGAGAAGGCAAGGATAGACTTGTTCTTGGAAGAGTAACCTCTTTTATGTCCTCCTCTTGGCTGTCTGACAGGGTTTTATTGCATGCAGAATACTGTGCTCCACTTGATAGTGGAATTATTACAGACTGTCAAAATTGACAGTCTTCTTTACAATTCACTAAACTCAATACCAAGGCATTTGAATTTTGGCAGTCTGACTTTGCAAGTCATCATGGACGTGGTGCTATGCACAGTCTGCTAGAGTGCACTGCAGTACCTTCCTCCATTAAGTTCGATGTAGTGTACGAGGCTTCTTCTTTTCGGTTAACTAAACTCAATGGGAAGGCATTTGATTTTGACAGTCTGCTTTACAATTCATCAATGGACCTGGTGCTAGGCTGCTAGAGGGCACAGTCTGCTAGAGTGCAGTGCATTACCTTCCTTCATTAAGTCCGATATAGTGTACGAGGCTTTCACTCAGAGAAGATATTATTTAAAATGAGTGTGGAATCCGGATTCCCTGTGACCCTACACATGGATGATGGTGATGGCACTCCATAAAACATTACTCCACTGTGGGGAGCAAACTGAGATTAGATGGACAGTTCAAGATAATTTAACTCCACTGTGGGGCCCAAACTGAGATAATTTGGACTGTTCAAAATAAATTATATCCCACCCGCTGCGATATCCCCATATTTTACTTTAATAGAGTGAGTCACCCCCATAAGAATGAATAAATGATTGAAAATTTTATTGGGTGCTGATGTGGCATCACTGCTAATCTAGCATTAATCACATTTCCATCATGTGCTCAATTACATGGTGAGACCCACTCATATTTAAGTTTAAAGGGGATGCCATTCATCTTAAAAGGTCTAGATTATCTTTATATGGACCCCCACAATGGAGATACCAGAGTGCATTATACAATTCTCATGTAATAGCCTCTTTTTTTTTTTGAAAGTTCTCATGTAATAGTTGCAAGGGTATCCGGACTCATTTAAATTTTAAGTCATTTAAACTAAAATCTCTCAATTTATTGGGGTATCTCCAAATATTATCCCCATAGTAGTTGGAGCAACCTAAGATTAAAAGTCTGATTAAAGAAAATGTACGAGAACATGCAAATCACATATTTATCATACGATCAGTCTTACAACTCTAATTGGAGTAAAATTTAAACACATCCTACATGTTAGAAGGTAGTTATTTTGAGCGGCTTAGATTTTTAAATTCCCCTCCTTCCAACTCAAAATTTCTTTAAAAAAAAAAATCTCATGAAGGTGCATGCTCATGATATAATCATTTTCAGCATAATCAATTCTTAGAATAGAAAAACTCTCATCAAAAAATGATCCCAAACTAGCCCTTATAGGTGCAAGTCCGAAGCAACATGAGTACATTTGCTCTTAGTGGATGGTGAAAAATCAGCCTCATCATCATCCTACCACCCTTCATATGTGACTAATGGCCCTCAATTTTTAATGGTTCTAAAAGGGATTAATATTGGCCCTCAGAACTTAATGGCTATAAAGGGATAAATTTCTACCCCTGCATAGTATAAAGAAACAAAAAGGATAATTTTTTTAATTTCCACTTGAATGGAGTACTAATCTAATAACTATATGCCCCCACCAACCCCATCATCCGTGGCCCACAAGTTTAATGGCTTCATATTCAAAAAAATATTCCATCATCGATCCAACAGTTCAGTCCATTCAGATCCGTGCCAATCCTTGGGATTAGTGACTATAAGGGAATTCCTTGTTGGTTGCTAGGTTTGGATGGATTGCTAGTTGGGCCCCGAAAAAAATTCTCATATAATAGGTGAGAACTAGTTCTCACTTGAATATTTCTCATATATATATATATATATATATATATATATTTGGGTAAAAAGTCTAGTAAGAGTAAAAATGAGGTGACACTGTATGAAGGGGATACTGGATCTAAGTTCTCAATAATTTAAATTGCAAACCACATTCTCCCTAATGGGAGTATAGATTCAATGAGTGTGTAGGACAAGCGTCAATTAAAAGGTGGATAGTGAATGTAAAGATAATTAATATATGATGGATAGTAAATCTAATGAGCCAAACATAGAATCTCCAAGGGTCTAATCGTGCAAGCAGGAGACTCATTTCTCTACACAAAATGCAGAGAGAAGAAAAATCATCATTCTAACCAGATTGAATTTACAAAAGAAGAATGTGGAGTAAAACTGCAAAATTTCTCAAAAATATTTATAAAAAAAAAGGGATCCAAAAGGCAACAAAGAGAAGAAGGAAGAAGTAAAGTTCACCCCAGCTGCCCAGGCACAATTTGGAGAATGACTGCACTCATGGCACACAACAAATAAGGATGAGCTGCAACTTCATTGGACATTTAAACCAAATCAAATGACACCACAGGCAAGCAGGTTCTGGAGTCCACTCGATGCCGCTAGTGGGATAGCTTAAAATATAGGATCAGGAATCAGGATAATTGCTAAGATAAGCACTGCAATGATTGACCCAATGATCCACTTGTTCCTGCTCATCCTTCTTGACATGCCAGTTAAATTTTCCTACTCTTACCAATGTTGTCATCAACCCCATGAAGCTGCACAAGAAAAAGGGATATAGTCACAGACTCACAGCCGAATAAGAGAGGGAAGTAAATTATGATACAGGCGAGTAAAATCTTCAATTCACTCTTTCCCACATGGGAACAGAATCATCATTGTTGCCCTAATTGTTAAATTGGACCATTTGTCCCCAGCTACCGCTCAGTTGATCAGGAACATAGGGATGTACGTGCGTGAGTTAAAGTTCTCCATGTGGCCAAAAAAATGGACCATTGGACCCAAAAGCATCTCACAGACTTAATATCTAATAGACTGATATTCAGTAAAATATCTACCATGCTCGTTAAGCAGCACACACACCATGAGAGCAGGTTTAGAGGTGCAAGATGCACATCATCAGCATATGATTATTATTATTAATAACAAGATGCGAATATGTACTGCAGCCCATTTCTCATCATGGAGAGCCATTGTAACTAATAAACCGCCTCCCATGATAAGCGATGGGCCTGAATCACCCATTAGACCGAATCATGCTGTGGCGGGTGGGTGACTACCTCCTATGATCATTGATGAAAGTCGGGTACAAAATGCTTAGGATGAAAAGAAAATAAATGTGTGTTTTAGAAACGAATTAATAATGACCAAATTGTGGTCCATATCCAAACGAAATAGTGTAATAGACCCTCAAGTCAAGATATATTTGTTTGCTAGAAAGTAGTGGGTCAAAGCAAAGGGAACAAAGGTAAAACAGTAAGACTGGCACTTCTGTGTCTAAGCACAAGTAGCTGCCTTGAGCATTGGTTGATAGTGCAGATGGAATGAGCCATGTCCACAAGTGAGAAGTGTAAGCAAGTGTGGTGAGTGAGGATGCCTTGGTGAAATGAGTGAGTGCACTGAGTATAGAGTGAAGTGAGTGCCTCCTCTTGTAAGTGCATAGGCTTCAAATGAGTTAAGTGTAGGTACTTTGAAAGTAATTGGGCAATTTGTGGGTGTCGCTAGAAAGCATTGTAGCAAGTTGTGTAATTGTGTAAAAAAAAAATTTAAGCGGGTTCTTGTTGTATTTGTATTTGAATTAAGTTGTTTGCATAGTTGTAATTGTAAATTGTGATTGAAGTAGTAGTTGAGTATCTCCCATGGTCCAACAATTTTAAAGGGATACCTGGGAATGAGACCGGTCCCTTCATGAAATATAAGACACCAACCCCTTTCTCTTCTTTTCCCTTATTATTAAGTTCACTTCATTCATCTTCTTGATCCCTTACCTGTCATTTATGTGGATTGACCACGACCAAGCATGACCCAAAATAAGAACAAACTGCTATGCATCCCAAAGGTAACACAAAATAAGAAGGAAGCAACTATTAAGTGTGGTCGACAATGTTCACAAAGACTGGTTGCCCACAATTGTCCCACACCAAACGATCATCTAAATGGAGTCATGGCCATTCTTTACATTGATTGGCGATTGTAACATCGTTGATTATGAGGATTTGTTGGGATCCTTGTCTTCAGGTCACCTCCCCCCTCTTCCTACAGGTGTGAGAGTACACGTTCAGTAAGAATAGCTACAGCCAAATGGCTACTTCTTCTTCTTCTCCATCTTCTTCTTCTTCTTCCTCTCTTTGTAGTTTTTTAATATTTTTTGGGTCATGGTGGTTTCTACATTAAGATGTTATCAAGTGAAGAATAATGAAACTTTTTAAGAAATTGTGGGATCTTGGGGAGAGATAAGAGATTAATAAGAAACATGCATGTGGCAAAGTATTCAATTGCATGAATGAGTTCATCCTGCATTCACTTTTTATTTATTTGTTTGTTCTTCATCAGTACTTCATTAACTCCCAAGAGACATCCTAACCATGGAATGTTGATTTATTTTATATTTCTTGATTTAAAGAGAACAAAAAAGATGCTACTCATTTATTTTTCCTAGTACCATTGATAGATTGAACATATTTAACAATTTACACGTATATCATTCATGATACATTAATGAGAAATTTTCAGGTACGACGCCCTCGTATGCAGTTGCTACGAGGTAAGGATGTGGATGGTCATGATCCGCAGGATCAAGCGGAATATTGAACGGCTCGCATATCGCTTATATACACTGCAAAATAGAGGGAAAAAAAAAAAAAAAAACAACGAAAGCAGCAGTCCTACTGACCCTCTCTCACCCTTGCCCTTGCCCTTGCCCTTTCCTCTCTCCATGTGATCTCCTCTCCCAGCTCTTGCCCTCCTCTCTCCCTTTGCAAAAAAATCACTCCTTCAGTCCCAAGCTCCTCCCTCAACCAATCTCTTTCTCTATCTCCCTCAACTGACCCCTCCCTCTCTCATCCGAAATCAACCCAATCTTTGTCTCTCACCCAAATCGCTATTCTTATACACGAACCCACGAATCCAAACCAGAACCCTAACCTCTCTCCCTCAAACCCCAATCTTTAGATCTCTAACCCAAACCCTAATTGAGTTTTATTTTGTAGGCTTTAATATTTAATCGATTGAGAAAATGTCAATCAGATTTGTCAATCAGCTTTCTACATTGAGTTGTTAGTTTAGAGGGCTATGCTTATTCAAAAGAACTCTTGAAAGTACTTGACAAATAGTCATATTGATAATCACATTGAGATCTCATCGATCAATGATATTCCTACATTCACATTGGGAGCTGCTGATGCAGTTCATCGAGTTGCAGAAAATGTAACTTTTGGAGATTATAATATATAGGAGAATTATCATATCAGTTGATTCAGATGATGTATGCAGATGGTGGTGGCGTATAAATCATCTGACTTCTGTGGTTGATTAATGTAATGAGTTGTATAAATCACCTGATTTGTATCGAAGTTATATACGCGGACAGTTGATTTATGGTGTTGTTTCAGTTTGGAAAAGGTTATGAATTTCATTGGTTTGAATACCTCAAAGAAGGTCGAGTGTGAGATTGTATCCTTTTATGTTCAGCAACATTGAATAGATCAAACTAGTGTTCATTCCTCACAAAGAACAGTATAAAACAGTCTCATTCAGGTGGAGTCCATCACAGATTTGGTCTATTTGGTTATGGCAAGAGGACAAAATTGTAGCTTACTGGTAAACCACTAAATCAAGTTGTTTGCATGTATTGGAGTCACTAATTGGGCTCTCCGACTTTAAAATCATTTTTTTTATTTGATAAATTATTCAATTCCAACTTTGGAAGAATTTTGTTGGACAATGATTGAACCCAAACAGGTTTTCAGATCAAACATGTTCATACTTAACAAGCATTTGCTGAAATCTATCAACCCATTGTGCAATAATTAAAAGGGGTTGAGTGGAAACCATGGATAAGTTTTGAATATTTTGTAATGGAGGGCAACTATGGAAACCGTGGACAAGCACTTTACCACCACAATCTGAAAAGACACGACACTAAGAATGAATAGAGAATCACCCAATTGCCAATCATTGTAGCATAAAATTGGCAACAAATGAAGTAGGTTAGATACAACTCTTTCTAATGGAAGGCAACAATTCCCAGTTGCACGAACAACAATTCTACACCCACATTGAACAAAACATGTTTAGAACAATACTTTGGTCTATCCGAGCATCTGTGATCCAACTTGATTGGTGCTCCAACATTCCAAAATTCAAAGAGAAATAAACTTGATTTCCTCAATTTTAGTAAAACATTGATGTTGAGAGCAGCAATGATTTGCTTATTGACATGCATGAAATAACATTCAGGTTCATAGCATAGGCCAAAAACATCTCAAATTTATTACGTCCCAGTACAACCCAAGTAGCAGACTAAATCCCATGAAGGTGCAAGTAGCCAAAATAACATTCCAAATGAATTGCATTAACTTAAACTCTCTAATTACAAATCCACAGCCCCTGTCAATTCCACTTTTGGTTCTACTGTAGATACTTTCGGGATAATACATGCCTCGCCTAACCACCAAAGATTCCATATCCGCTTTGCTCTTCCTGAGGTAGCTCGTTGCATCTCATGCATGAGCATGATTCTTCTTCAAAATTAAAAAATCAAGAAACAACTGAATCTGAAATGACCAATTTTAAATTCTTCCAACCAATTTTAAAAAGGGCAGATTCTTAACCTTGAATTAGGGATCAGGTATAGGGCTTTTTTAGGGATCGGGGTTAGAGTTCAAGCATTGGGATTTGGGGATTAAGTTTAGGATTCAGGGATTTGTGGATTGGGAATTAGGGTTTAAGATAGAGATTTAGATATTGAGGTTTGAGAGAGATTGGGGGCTAAGGTTATAGTTGGGGTTCATGTATAGGGATAAGGATTGGGGTGAGAGACAGATAGGTTTTTGGTTTCAGATGAGAGAGAAAGGGATTAGTTGAGGGAAATGGAGAGAGAGATTAGCCGAGGGAGATAGAGAGCCGGAGGGGGAGGAGCTTGAGATCGAAGGAGAGAGTTTCTGCAAAGGGAGACAGGAGATCTGGAACTGGGAAAGGATAGCGCAAGGAGAGAGAGAGAGGACGAGGGCAAGACGGCTTCCTTCTTTCGTTGGGATTTTTCTCTCCTCTTTTGCATTATATATAATCCATATGTGAGCCATTGGATATTCTGCTTGATCCTATGGATCACGAATCTCCACATCCTTGCCTCATAGCAACCGCGTACGAGAGCCTTGTACCTGAAAATCTCTCTACATTAATATATGTCAATAACGTTCTTCATATGATTGCATGAGTCTTATTTGTGATGCTGCCATTTATGAAAAAGGGATTGACTGTGAACAACTACTACTTTATGTTTCAATTATTATTATTTTTCATTTTTTACAAGAAAGATAAAAAGTCCTATGATTCGTCATACAAAACAAGCTACGATTGGATTTGACCCCATGAAGCATGAACAATTTGCACTAGAAATTTGATTTCCAAAGCAATGTCACCGGTTTTAGATGGGCTTCAGCGTTTGCCCATCATTCTTTATTCCTTTTTCAGTATGGACATGGTAACTATCATGAGTAAATAAATACGTATACACCATATGCAAGGTTCTAGAAGGAGCTAGAGCCATAGGAGCCTCACCAGCACCCAAATCGAATTACAAAATAAAAGGGATAGACAAGCCTGTCATGGCAGAATATCAACACCATTACCGAAAAACACAACATTTGATGTGGACCCTGTCATCCTCTCTTTTCCAGACAGACATTGAAAATTAACCCCTAAAAAGAACACAGAATATTGGTAGGCTCCTAAACAAGAGGCAGATAAGCTCAACCAAACCAAGTCATTCTAAAAGCAAAGGCTTGATCCATCAGAGCATGGTGATTGAAGGCGAGGAGATGAATGGACAACAACAGGATTTTGATCTCAGAAAGCTTTCTAGTTTATGTTCTGAATCTTCTGATAGTGAAAGAGGCAACTTGCCCCATTCAAATGGTAGTTAATCCATGAAATTAGTCCAGTAGATCGCGTGGCCAGCTTTCCTTATGAAATAGGCCAACTTCAGATAAATTTCTTAAGACCCTAGCCATGAGTCTAGCTGTTACAAGAATATTGAATGAAAGGACCGGAGTATAACGGCAAAATATTGTCAATTTTTATTCTGGTATGCAATTACTACACAAGGTGTTCAATATTTCTAAGGAATATCCCATTCCCAAGGATTTCTTATTCACCCAGAATTCGAATTCATTTTAGTTTTCTTCTAATGGTCAAACAAGGGGAGAGAGAGAGAGAGAGAGAGAGAGAGAGAGAGAGAGAGAGAGACTCATAACTGATAATACTAAAGTGCAAAAAAGTAAAAGATATATGGCCATATAGACAACATACTGAGTTATTGGCATGCAAGAGAGATTGCCGTTGTTGGTGCAAGTCTTGAAGAATTGAGACGCCAAGCTCTTCTGTCTCCAGCATGGTTCTTCTACTCTCCTTTATTCTGTCACTAGATTGGTTTAACCTATCTGTGGACATTAATAACCTTCCTCTTTGATCAGTGGACACCTACAACCTCATTGGTTAATACTGTGGAAACAATAAAAAGATGGGCAGAAATTCTAATAACGCAGAAAGAACATTATACTCTATATACTATTTAGGATGACTCTAAAAGGGAGAAAAACAGATCAAAAGATTATCGGGTTCAAGGCTTAAGTAGGACGAAGTGATATTTGCAAAGTTGTTGATCTTTTTTTTTTTAAATAAAGAAGCTATCGTTTTACTTATTTTTATAGGAACAGAATTGTCAATAGCAAAGAACGAATGTTCACTGGTTGGGTCAGGGAGATGTCAAGAAAATGTTCTCCTATGAGCAGAATGCATATTGCTCATATGCAGCGCACCTCGCGGGGCCCACTTAGATGGATATCTATCAATGGGAGGAGGGCAGATGGAAAAGTCTCCTTAAGAACAAGGAGGCAAAAAATCAGTACCACCAGATACCCCTGCATTGTTTGTGTTTGATTGGTAAGGTTACTCAAACCCGTAACTGTGTTTGCAAAAAGAACACCTTCCAACAGTCCTATGATCTCTTGTCCTGATACTTTTACAATCACAACTTCAAGTTTGTTCCATGAGAGGAGAGTAGATTTCAGGTCAGGTATGTGTGGGTCAAGATCCTGCCCCAGGCCTTCAACTCTTGAAACCAACCCAATGGGTCCTGATATATATTTTTTATATATCGGACAATGGGTCCTGATATTGGTCCAAAAAGATCAAAATCCAATCCCCACTTAGATCAAGTCGAGCCTACCCACTAAGACCCTAGAAACAAATGTGCTTAGAGCAATATTGGATTATTATTATTTTTTTTTTTTTACTTCTTTAGCTGAGTGTCAATAAATAAACACATTCAAGCAATATTGGGAGAGCTTTAGGGGCTACCAACATTATCCCCGTGCACTGTTGCTTCAAAATCAATGGGTGAGGCTTGCCCACATGCGCCTTCTGTGACAAAATGATAACAGTCAGACCACCTTCTCTGTCCCTGGTTCAGACATTTTGGATCCCTTTTTTTCTTGTGGATGGTCAGGGTTGTTGGCAAAGCTATTTCACCAGGCATTGAGAGAGGGAAGGGGGTAAGAATTATATGGAGTTTCCCCACCAGAAAATCTAAGTGATAAAGCAATTTCAGAAGTCTTCGACATTTTTTTCTCTCTTTAGCTGGGTGCCTGGTATTTCAGAAAGTCAATTGACATCTCTCTCTCTCTCTCTCTCTCTCTCTCTCTCTCTCTCTCTCTCTCTCTCTCTCTCTCTCTCTCAGTTGTCTATCATTTTCACTCATATTGTCTTTTTAATTTGTTCTAGAGTCGTGATGAATTGCCAATCCCCAATTCCTTTCCTCGTGTCTTCTTCACCCTTGGAATATGTTTTGCTTGACAGAAATTTTAAATTAAAAAAAAAATCTGAAAGGTCAGAAAATAAAATAGATGGTAGCAAAAGCTTCTCCCACAGAGCTAAATAAGCAATAACTTACCTTTAAGCAAATGTTAAAAACACTAGAATATAACTATCATTAGAAATGGAGACATGCTTAAGTTAATGACACGAAACAATTTAAATGCGCAAAGTTCCGAACATCCAAAACACTTCCAATCACTTGTAATTAATGCAATAACAACAGCAATTTCCACCAAGGAAATAACATTGTGGTTTTGGATTCTAAAGAAATTAAAGAACGAGGGGCAAGTCTTGGCGTACCATATATGTATCTGCCATTCCTGACTCCAACAAGTCATCTCTTGCAGATTGGTTAGAGCCACCTGATGTCATCTGTTTAAATTCAGCTTTCAAATTGTTCAGGTCAAACTTGTACTCCCTCAACTTAGCAAGAAGCCTGCCCTTTACACTTGGCTGTAAGCTCCTAGCATCGAGGTCCATTTTTTTAATCTACAGACATTTAATCATACATTACAACAGAATTTGTGCATCTGATGGTTACACAAAATAAGATAACAGCAGCAGCAGCAGCAACAATAATAATAACAATAATTGCAAATAAAGATTTGACTCATATCACACCAAGTCATCAGCATCATCCAATCCTGATTCTATTTCTGATATCTTCTGCTTCTTCTGTTCTGCAGATTTTAAAATGAAAAAGGTGTTATATTATGTAAAAGGAGATTTAAAGAATGGCGACTGGAATTGGCTTAAAGCATAAAATACCATACTCAAGCAAGTCAAACAAGTTTTCCCAGCTGTTGTTTGGGGACGTAAAGCACTTAATAAACAAGTGCAAGGGTAATGGAAAGCACAAAAAAATAACAATAAAAATACATCAGAATCAGACCTTTTACCCCATGGGTCAACACGCCAATGGGCCCAGCCCATTCATCTGGACCAGTTCTTTGGGCCAAGCCCACCTATCTTAATCTATTTAGAGTTTTATTTACTTATTTATGTCTTAAGCTGTATTTAGGTGGATGTTTTAATCCCGGCCATTGATGTGTTTAGATGGTCCAGATTATCTTTATGGTTATGTCTTCTTCTACTTGAGCATTGTAAAGCCTCCTAGGCTATTCAGATTTGATTAATGAAAAAAATATATTGAGGGCTCTTGCTCTCTTCTTCTTCCTCCTGAGATGAGAGAAATTTGCCTCAAGTGACTGGAGTTCGGCGTGAGGGCAGGATTTTCAGGTGTGAAGCCTGACCTACACCCACCATCTCTAGTCCCTCCATTTATACCCACCCTACATATGGTACCCGCTCCGCTTCAAGAAGCCAAATTTTCAATCAAACCACAAACAATCTTGGAGTTGTTAATTGATCTAGTAGAATGTTGAGCTCACTACGTACTTAACAGACTAATCCAGTTGAGACATTTTGTAGAAGCAATTGATGCCAAAGTTATGAAAAAGAATAAAAGAAGAAAGTTACATAGAAAGACAATCGGCTATTGGAAGGGAAGCAAACATGAGATGAAAAAGATTAGTCTACCGAATTGGACGTCCAGCCCCCATCCTTTACTTCAGATTGTTGAACAGAATTTTAGAAAAGAAAAGGATCTAGCTTCTTTGTAATAAAGCTTCAGAATTATTTGTAGAAAGGATAGAAGCAACCAAACCTGTAAACCTTGGGTATACCTACACAGAATTAATAATTGAAAAAAAAAAAAGGTTGCCTGTATCTATGAGTGCGAAAAGATCAAACTTCAAAATCTAACATAAAATGTTATCTTTAAAAAAGAAACAGGCGGGGGGGGGGGGGGGGGAGGGGGAGAGCGAGAGAGAGAACAATGACCTTGTTAGATAATAACCATGTCAGTAAGTTCAATGGAAAATTTAATGCAGATAACTAGAAACAGAAGAATAAAGAGACTAGGCTAGATTACAACATCATACAAAGCATAGAAAGTAAGAACTTACCTCCATCAAGAAGAGCAGCAGATGAACACTTCCTAGAAAGATTTGCTGAGAGCTGACAATAATGGCGTTCATATCCATCAAATACGTCACTCATTGTAGCAAAGAAATTGCACTTATATGTAAGTAATCGGAAACTGGAGATGGGGAATGATGGCACTTCACTCTGCATGTTCAGTCAACTAATAGGCTTAATCACTAATAGTAAGATGGATGGATAATGAAAAAAGCATCCAAAACTAAGTCATGTATACTCATCCAGCTTCTTTGAATTTTTAGAGGATAGTTACTCTTCAAGCTCTGGAATTTAGGAAAAAATAAAAAAAATAAAAGGAAAAGGGAAGTTTGTGGGAGGGACACCGGCCAGAAAGAAATAAGTTGAGTGCAACAAGGGAAAATAACTATAGGAGCTACTTAGTATCATAAGGAACTGAACATTTCTTCTTTGAAAATTTTTCTTACAATATTAACTAAGGTACTACATCTAATTACAATGATGGCTTTATTTCTTTATATTTTTTAATTTTTTTGAATGGTTACTTCCATTAAAAGAGCAAACAGTACAAGAGAAAAGTACTGAAAGCAGAAAAAAACAAAACAGGACAAACAACAAGAAAGCCTTAACAGCAGCCAACTAAGGTCCTGTCATAGAAAAGGCCATCTAATTACAGTGACGGCTTTATTTCTTTATTAGTAAATTAACAACTGAAAATTTATCATGTAAAGAGATTTCTTAAATTGTATATAGATTGATATTAATATGATTGTCAACAATCTCATTCTCAGCAATTTCTTATATTAGGATACTCTTATCAATAAGAGGTTTCTTTATTCCTAAAATGTTAAAATATGATTTAACAATGACCAATGGGATCCTGAATCCTCAACTACAAGCTGTGCCTCCATGAAATAGCTTGTATGCTTAGAGATAAAAGATGGGAACCAATCAGCTACAAAATCCCACAAGTTGCCACGATAAACAGTATTTCACAATTATGTTCGAATGAATTGTTCCACTGTTTGTTCTTGCTAGTTCAGAAGCACTAACATTTAATAGGAGATTGAGTCTCTTTTTGTTAAAAGTCAATTGTTTTTATAGTATAGAGCCCAAGTTATCTGGAATAAGTAATGGGAAAGATCTGGTCAAGGAAGCATCATTTTTAATGGATTGTTTTGCTTTAAAGGTCAAAGGTCCAGCTGGATATGGTTGTGATAAAGGACCTCCCCAACCCTACCATGAGGCTAGGGATGTAAATGGGTATCCGATTATCCGATTACCCAAAGGTTCTGACCTAAGAAAAACCAGGTATAGGTCCTCGTTTACGTTCCAATAAGTAAATGGGTCCAATTCCATGGCCTTTTTGGACCCGGGATCTAAACAGTTCCAGTTCCAGAGCCAACCTGGTTCGAAACCGTGGACCCGGGACTTGGTCAATATCCACATTACAAAAGGCCATACCCTGGTCATTTCCCCCTTTTATTCATTCGTACGACAGGGTTGGATTAGGTTTTCTTCGTCTATTTCATTTCCCCATTTCCCCAATCGGTGTCTGCTCTCAATGTACATCAAATCGATGCCCCCCTGCTCAGCTTCTCCCATTTGGTCTCTCCTTCAGCTTCTCAGGTAACTTTCTCCTCTCTCTGTTTCCCTCTCTTTCAGCCTCGTTCTGCCTCTCATTGTCCCTCTTTTTCTCCATCTCTCTGTTTTTTTTTTTTTTTTGAATGGTACCCTCTTCCATCTCTCTCTAATACAAGACAAGTAACTTTCTCCTCTCTCGCTCTCCCTCTCCCTCTCTTTCCTCTCGTTTTGCCTCTCTCTTTGTCCCTCTTGCCCTCCGTCTCTCTGTTCCTCTCACCTTCTCTCCATCTCTCTCTAATTCAACAAAGTGAAAAATGCAGGTGGGTCAGTTTTGTGTTGTCTTCTCCAATACAAGATGTAATTGTTCGCAAGGACGAAAATAGCGGAAGCGGCGGGCCGCCAGAATGCTACGTAGCGGGCACTACATAGCGTAGTGATGCGATTTGAAAAAATCGTCAAAGAAATCTGAAAAATTTGTCGAAAAACTAGAATATTAGAAAATGAGAGAAAATGTTTTTTTTTTTTTCAAATGTAACTAAGATAAGGGGGCGTAACGGTTCCCTCATTGTATGAGGTCCCGTATCGCTGTATAAATAGAAAATAATAATAGCAATGATCATTTTTTTTCACATGTATTCATGTTGTTTAGTCATGCTAACTTAAAAACTAATGAAAGGCTAGTAAAAAAAAATTATGTCATGAAGTCAAGACTTAAGATTTAAGAGTACCTAGAGAAAAGAATACACCTATCAAAGGGGGTATCTAATAGGATGTACTTAGAGAAGAGTCCTTTGGAAAAACTCTTTGTATCAACTATAATTCGGCGAGATAATAATCTTTTTTGTCTTCTTTTAAACATAAAAAGGTAAAAGAGTTGGCGTAGAAATGTTATTTGGAGAGAAGAAGAAAAGAAATAAGTCTTATTATGCATTTTTTAAAATTTTGGAAAGTAGGAATCTGTCTCACTACGTAGCAGCCCGTAGCGGTCTCGTAGCAGCCCCGTAGCGGACCGTAGCGGCCGCTATGGATGTGAATGCCGATAAATACTATTTAGCATAGCGATCTTCACCGCTACCCCTGATATGCTATTTTGATCCATAATTGTTTGAGCTTTTCACTTCAAAATTGAGTACGAGGTAATTTTCATTTCAGAAATTGACTATTTTCTCTGGGTAGAATGTTTGATTTCTGTAATCTTCTTTCTTTTTTATTTTCTGTTCAGATCTCCAATAGGAACCGGTTCTGAAACCGAGACCCGGTCCTCCAATTGGAACCAGTTCCAGAACATGTATTCAGGCTCCCACACAGTTCCGGTTCCGGAACCCCTTTTAGCTTAACGGTTCTAGTTCCGATTCCATGCTGGAACCGGGTCAAAACCGACTCGTTTACAACCCGACATGAAGCTAAGAGAGAACAGAGTCCATAAATTTGTGTACACTGCAACCATATCAATACAGTACAGATTATTTGTGTTATGCATCGCTTTTCTCTCTTGATGTAGGTTTGGTGTGGTTCCAATTCTCCATTGAAGCCTCCTACAAGAAGATGAGGACCAAAGTGTGACTCTGAGATTCTCATCTTGCACCACTCCACATTTCAAAAGAGAAACAAACAACTAACAAAATGCCCGATCTAGGATTGTAAAAGAGAAAACATAGAAATTAGTAAAACCCAAAAACAATTGTTACGAACTCCGCCCACAATGCTAGTCTCCACATAAAAAATAATAATTTAAAAAAAAATCCTATGAAACAATGTTGAGAGATTTTCTAGCTTTTTGGGTGATGTGGCCCTAGGATTAGGTCTTGCATTGCATGGAAGTGCTGAAGCACAATATGAGGTCTCCGCAAAGGCTTCAATACAACGACGCACCTCAAAAAGTGATAAACCCGCAAATTCTATTAATCAACTCAGAGAATTCCATCTCTACAATGACATATAAATAGTAAAAGAAAGTTTAGGGACTAAGATTCCTAATCAAACTAGAAAAGTTAAGCAGATTAGCTTCTATCTTAAATACAGCTCAATAAACGAAACAAGAAAGCAACTAATAATTTATTAGGGAAATAATAAAAAGGTCATACAATGACACTGTCTTGGCCCTGTGTGTGGGCCCGCAGGTCTATCCTGCATCACTGCGTCATCCATCTCACAAAACACAAAATGTGTAAAAGGTCAAGACTGAAAGCATTGAAAACTTCTTAGTGTATGTATGACATTCTCCAAAAAAAAACACGTTAAATTACACCCATTTTCGCTCATTGAAGAAGGAACCCACCTATAATCAATCAAATCGCTTCACACACATCTATGCATGCACAAACATATAATCATTTACGGATGCATTAGAATGAATTTTTTAAGTAATGATAAGTGCCCGCACTTATTTTTCACTAAGTTGAATGAATCGTAGCTTCGATCTTTGGATGCTAAAATCTCTCACAATATGCGTTTCCATCTTTTAAACTTAATGCAAAATGACCCCAAAACCTCCTACATCTTGTCACAATTTGTAATTGAAAAAAAAAAAAAGAATAAGAAAAAGAAAAAGAAGGAAGAAAAAAAAGTATTAATCTTGCCCATGTTTCAAAAGGGCTCAATCATGGGGTGACTCAGGGAGCAATGAATCCCTACCCATGTTTTTGCTAGAATGCCCACTGTTCCATTAACTCCCCTTCTAATATGCATAAACAGGAAGCCATCCTCCATGGCTCCCTCTTTCCCAACCAACACCAATGCTATAATCTTTTTCAATGACAACCTACAAAAGAAAATGTAGTTTGGACCATCTTAATCCTTCCCTATCTAAATTACAGATGCTAAACCTCAGCAAAACCCCTCTCTCCCTCTTCTCCAGTTTCAATAAGAAAACACTGTTCAAATCTGTTGATCACAAAGAAACCCTCTGATTCCCTGGTGAATCTGCTTACTCTAGCTACCCATCTTTACTAAACAGATATTAGGGTTTTAATCACTCAAATGCAACTATCAATGTAAAAGGAATTGAGAGAGAACAGAGATTAGGGTTTTGATCACATACCGTTGCAACTGCTGTTGCTGACAGGAACTGGAAGCAGAGATTGGATTTTGTATGGGGCCTAGGGTTAGGGTTTGGAAATTGAAAAACTCGAAATCAAAGTTGGAGGGTTTTGAATTGAGGAGAGTAACTGTAAGCTACGATACGATGCCTTTTTCACGAAGCAAAGTTGGTCGAACTATGGTGTTAGTCTCGGAACAATAGCTAATTTTGTGGTGACCGTCTGTCGGGCAACGGTCGGGTAATCGGGTTGGATGCATTTGGACTTAACCAAACGCGGCCTGGCCCTAATTATGGGCTCAACTCGAAGAGCTTGCTCTATGTAAAAGTGGCTGAAATCGAAGAATAAATGTGAACATCCATAAATTCATATTAAGCCATCTCCATTTGATGGAAAATTATTTGTTAAAGTAATCCCGGTATTTATTTTTCATCTTTCCTTAATTTATTTTCTATTAAAGCATAAATTATTTAGTGGATATGTACACATGTTTGCCTTTATTTCTTTGATTTTACCCACTTCTATTTCTTACAATTATTATTAGGAATACAATTTCATCCAAACAAACAAGCCCGAGATGTTAAGTATTCTACCATTATTATGGGGGCTGATCTTGCAGTGTTAATTACAATCAAGGAGTGGAAGTCAGCTTTTTCTTAATTTTCAGCTATCTATAGAACAGCCTTGGTATATAGATGATGGCTAAAGTTCTACTTTGATAAAAATTAAGATCTACCATCGTATTGATAATGTGTGATAAATGGGGTCAAGCATTTATCCAAGTTAATATTTTGCCACGTAATGATGGATGGTTGTATATCAATCTGAATGAGCTAGGATTTTTGATGTGTGTAAAGGGGGAGCATATAGTTTGAAATTGTGTAATACTAATCCGTCCATTTGAAAATTACAGTGTGGATGATAACATATTGTCATTTCTCTCTTCCTAAATATTGTATACGATATATCAAACAATATTAAATTATTATATATTATATTTTCAAAAACGTGTTGCAAAATATATTTTGAGAAATAATTTCTAACAAGGCGAGGGTTGAAAGAAATAAGGTGGAGATACATATGGCCTTCACTTCCACAAGTTTTTGAATTATTAGAGAGGTGGATGGATATTCATGTGTATTTCATATTTCCTTAATTTATTTTCCATCGAGGGAGAGATCATTTCTATTATATTCATATATTTTCATCTTTAATTTTGCAAATTTATTCTTTTTGTAAGATAATTTTAGTTAGAAATGCATTTTGTAGATTTCCTAAAATGTCAACTTCATTGAAATAAATGGGCTCCCGAATTTTACTACGAAGAGAAGTTGCATTCACATAATCAATAAAATCTTGTCTAGTCCTTACAGGCTAAAAGTTGCAAGGACATGGCAGATTTACAAATATATTTGCAAATATATGTGAATATTACAAAGAATAATGCATTCGAAAACTAAAATAGGTTTTTTGATCTTTTGAAGTGACATGCACGAAATGAAAAGGTTGAATTTGTTGAATGAGATATTCAAGTTTCTACTACACTCGGCCACACTATACCCGAACAACATGACTATTGCTTCGGGAATAACTCTTTAAATAAGAAGTGTTCAAAATCAACTAATAAGAGATCCAGGGCCATTTGGTATCGTTCTCATGTTGTTTTTAATTTTGTACTCACATAAGGTTATGCTGAGATCGAGTTGCACCACACTATACTATACAAAACTTGTTTGGCAATAATATATTAAAATTTTATATATGCTTTACATAACTTGTTTAGTAATATTGTAAAAGTTTTACTTCAAATAACAGATCAAAAGAATCATTGGACTTACAATGTGAGACCTACCTTTTATCGCTTTTGCACTCTTCTAATGACGTGGGCCCTATATTGTAAAATTACAACGTGGTACCCACTTTTAAAAATTAAAACATGGAGCCCATATTTATAGGATTTTACAATATAAGCTCTCACTTTATAGGATTCATAATGTGGGGCCACCTTTTTTTGAATGTAAATATGATACCCACTTTTAGAAATTACAATGTCGTACGTACCTTTAGAATTAGAATATGGGCCTATATGTATAAGATTTACAATGTGAGTCTACTTTTTTATGATCATGACCATGTAACCTATATTTAGGAATTACAAAGTAGAGCCATATTTTTTTGTGATTGTGGCCACATGACCCAGCTTTAAAAACTACAATGTGGTGCTCAATTTTAAAAATTGGAACACGAAGGCAGCACATTCATAAGATTTACAATATGGGCCATCTTTATATGAATTACAAAGTGGCAGCACATTTTTTATTGGTTGTGAATACAATAGCCACCTTTAAAATTTATAACGTGGTACTCATGTTTAGAAATTAGAACATGAGGTCATATTCATAAGATTTACAGTGTGGTCTACTTTCATAAAATTTACAATGTGGCTCCACCTTTTGCGATTGTAACTATATAACCTGCCTCTAAGAATTATAAAGTGGGCCACCTCTTTTGTGATTGTGGACATGAGACCCACTTTTAGAAATTACAGCGTGATGCCCACACTTAGAAATTAGAACATGGGGCTTTATAATGTGGTCCCACCATTATATGAATTATAATATGGGCCGACCTTTTGTGATCACCCATATGACTCACCTTTGGAAATTATAAAATATGGTCACGTTCTTTGAGATTGTGAACATGGAGCCTGCCTCTAAAATAAATGAGAGGATTTGGAGTTATTAAATGACCTTCTTTAAAAGGCAAGAGATAAGTGATGGTAGAAAATAACTGTGCCAACAAGTTCTTTCAAAAAAGACAAGTTGTTGCTAACATGTGAACATGCACCCCTAACTTGTCAAAATCCCATGCATTGATTTTTTACATAGGGGCCATGTTTCATGTAGTTGAATACATAGGAATTGTATCACTTCTATTTCTAAAATCAGTTGTCATTAAAAGTTTATCTCCTTTGATAGAAAATGAATTGAGGGGAGTTATGAATTATACCCATCCAACACCCTAGGCCAGTAACTAAAACCAAAGGAAAGTGAGGGTTGCTTTTATATTGCTAGACTTTAAATATAAAATAAAATGTGATGACGAAAACATTAAAAATAGGAAAAAATATTATTAATAATGTGATATTAAATACTGTTAATAATGCTAGAAGAGAATTTAATTTTGACTTTTAATTCGGTGGTTCCTATCGTAGACCACACGAATCATTATGTGAAAAAAGGGGGCATGACTCTTTTTTTTTTTTTTTTTTTTCATTAGATAAAGGTGGACATAAAAGGCATTTAATGACGTGACTCTTTCTTTTATTAAGAAGTGAACCCTTCGCTTGTCTTGTAAGACCAAAAGCATAGGAAATGAAAGAAAGGAAAAGGAATGGGAAAAAAAGGAAATGGACAAGGGTGAGAAAGAGGAAGAAAAATGGAGGAAGAAGAAGAAGAATAATCCACCTTTGCCACCATCGCTTAGGTACGCATCCTCCATACCTCCACCATTTCCTTTTTTTTCCTCCCGCCAACTACCGGTTTAGGACTACTTGATTGCTTGCTAGTAGGGACGGACCTAGGTATTGTGTTTAGGGTAGTCACCCTCTTTGAACATGAAAAACGCCGAGATGGGCTATGAGCCAGATGACCCATGCCCCTATAAAAAAAAAGTCCTCGCTCCCTAAAAGACCCCAAATTCCCCTTTTGTTTCATCTCCAAATAACAAATTAATGATTGATTTATTCAATTGACCATTGTTCACCTCCTTAAATGAAAATTCCGAGTCCACCACTTGCTACCATAAAAAGATTAACTATACTATCCCGAATTTTTTTATATTTAGAGTTAGGGTTTCTTGATTGCTTAGTGCTATAATAAGATTATTTCTGAAATCATACTCTTTCTCTTTATTGTGTGGAACCCGTCCTCCTCCTCCTCCTTCTCTATGTGCGCATGTTCTTTTTTTTTTTAAATCATAAAATTTGATCATTTTGGAGTTGATCATTTTTCTGATAGCCTTGGAACCAAACAAAATGATTTTGATAACTATGTTTGCAACCACTCGATGACCCCATCGAATGTTGAGGTGGGCATATATATATATACACACACACACATGGAGATGCTCCTATGAGATATATCATATATCTCTCACCTTACTATGAGAGATAAGGTGAGGGTTTTCACATTTAAGTTGTTGGTATTTGATATAGATGTGAGGGCTCCAACTTTTATCTCATAAACGTGATAGCATCTTTCATATGAGTGTCTCCCCCACAGATATATATATATATATATATATAAATATATATAGGGAAATTCTCAAAAACTCCCATATTTCAAAAAGGGAGTTTCCGCCCCTATCTATCAGCACATAATTTAAGAGAATCTATAAAATATCCATAGGAGAGAAAATGGATAAGTATGCAATTGATGACACGTGTCACACTTTCATTGGCTATAAGAGGGTCATTTTTATTGTAAAAAAAAAAAAACCGGGGAGTTTTGTACCATAACCCATATATATTTATACAAAAAGTCTATTTGGACAAACTCTAAGGACAGAATTTGAGATAAACTGTCCACGTAGCGCAACGTGATTGGGCTCTTTCAAAAGTTGAAATGCATTGTCTTAATCACATTGCGTCACGTTGACGGTTTGCCTTAAATTCTGTCAATGAGTTTGCCCATATAGACAAACTGATATTTATATAATTGACAAACACAATCCAAGCATCCAAACCCATAAACCCGATTCTAGCCGACCCGATCCGACCCATTGCCATCCTACGTTACATTCCTTCTCACGGTCTATATACAATGCCCTTCCCATAAAAAAAAAACATGCTTTCTGCATTTCCTTTCTCGCTTTCCCCTCCGCATAGCATTCGCCGTTTTAAAGTCTCTTCTCTCCTTCTTCCACAGATTCCTCTCTTTCTCTACCCTTTCTTCTTCTTCTAGGGTTTCTCCCTCTATCCATTCCTCTCCAATTTCCCCAGCAAGATCTTCGTGCGATCTTCTTCAAATCGACTGTTCGACGACCGATCTTAGATTCTTAGCTGGTACGTATCGTGCTACTGCTCTTCGATTTCATCTTTTTTGTTTTGTTTGATCTGATCTCGCCTTGTTGTTTGTCGTGAAACCCTAAAAGTTCTCCATGTGCTCGATCCGATCGATTCTTCTTCGTTTTCAATAGCTGATTTTGGATAGTTTGCGGACCGATCCGATCGCTTTCTTATTCGTTTTTGTTCTTTCGGATCGATTTGTTGTCACAATCGTTCCAGATCCGTTACGCAGCTTTTCAGTTTTCATCGGTTTCGGATCTCTATTTTTCTCTCGTGTTTCGCGGGACTCTGTTGATGTTTGGCGGGTCTGCATTAGCATGATTCGGATTCCCCCATCATGGAATGGGGTATTGGGCATCTCCCCAATCGGGAATCTTAGCCGTTCGACCGATACGGATCAGGCCATAGAAATGATCTGATTGAAATAGTTTTTTGTAGAATGGATGGATGAATGGTTGGGATCGCCGAATGGTGGGTGCCAGCTGTACAACTGCTAAGAATAGCATTAAACAAAAGTTGGTTTTAGCTTTTTACAGTTCATTTGAGAGTGGTTGCTGTTTCTTAGCTGGATTTGCTGTGGATTGTAATGAACTTTTTTCAATTGTTTAAACTGCTTATATTACCTTCTGTCTGTTAGTATGTTATCCAGTGTTGTTTTTAGTTTTGGGGGTGGTTTCAATGAAATTATAATGTGTTGATTTGTGCATTGTATTCGATTCATTTCTGTTAGCATGCGGCTCGAGATATGTGCGGATCAATCCGTTAATATTTATACATGATTTCCCTTTTTTAATGGTTGATGGATGCACTGTTTTTTTTTGACAATCCATAGCATCGCCTTCGTTTGGTTAAATCCCCCACCATTCCAGCTGCCAAATTCGTTTTTGTCTCTGTTTTGATTTTTCTCTGGATTGAAACATGCTAGTTCGACGTGCTGGCGTTTTATATTGGAGTTCTGATTTACTTTTCTATTTTTTTTTAAATCAAACTTTGTAAGTAAGAAAAAAAGGGTAAAAAGTGAGATTAACATTGATACTATACGCGTTTAATTAATTCTACTAGATCAACAATGCAGTATTTTATTCTCTCTTTTTGGGTGGTGGCTGTCTTTTTGAGGGGTTCTTTCACTGCCGCTTCTCCATTTAAATCTTTTATACTGCAAAGCTTTTGATCAATACAAGTTACCATTTCAAAGAAAAAAAAAACAATGCAGTATTTTATTTCTACATGTTTAAAAATAATTCTGTAAGCCCTATGTTTGTATTCACAATTCACATGAATTCTCAGCTCTCACGTGAAGGTCTCTCCATTCCCCTTTCCAAGAAGTTCAAAAAATAAACTGGAATTACCGGATTCACCAAAATTTTAATCAAAATGACTGATATGATGGCCAAAATGGTCTATTCAACTGAATAGGACTGAAGTTTTGGCACACAATAATCAGATTAGCACATCCACAGACAAATTCGGATGAATTTCTGCACCAAACATCAGATTAGCACATCCACAAAAAAAAAAAAGGATCTGCTAGTGGAAATGTTGCCACATAAACGTGCCTGTAGTGTAGGACTCCTTGCTATTTGATTTCCACACTTATTTGATTTCCACACTTGTGTCATCTAATGCACATTCTAGTATGAAAATCCTTTGTAGTCCCTTGCAATCATGACAGTTGACACTACAATGAGGTTCTGTTGAAGGCTACAGCATCTCACTTCTGGTCTGGTGAATGCCTAACCATTAGTGCATATATGGCATTTTCATTTATAAGTAATTACATAAGAGTATATACTGTTAGCTCAGTGGTGATGTACCTCCATTCCAAAGAAACAACCCGGGATCGCTCCCTAGCTGTAGTGATAATGGCGAGGGACTTGGGTGATTGTGGACAAGTGAGTATTATCAGAGCTAAAAAAAGAGAGTAAAACTCAGTGAATGTAGCGGTGGCAATCAATGATGATGATGATGCAATCGACAAGCATCAATACAAGAGATAATCCACAAATTCACCAATCACCACTGTAAATGAATTAATAATGAAATAATATCCAAAACATAGTGTCAAATACACTTACCGCTTAATAATTAAGATGCAAGAATATTAAGTGGTGGTGGGGTTTTGTGTTTGTGTGCGAGTGTGTAAGATGACCGTGCATGTCTGGGGTGGGGCGGGGGGCGGGGGGGGGGGGGCGGGGAATGACTGGGTTTGCTGAGAGAGACCTTTTTAAATAGTTTCAAAGTTTGTGTGAGCAGGACTGTCTTTTGTAGACTGAGGAGTTTTGATATTTTTGTAGGCGGTGACGAGCAAACCAGTTGCTTCTTGCAATCTTGTTGCAATGACTTCTGAGCAGAAAACTGGTAAGTCAGAGAAGGATGTACATGACTCTCTTGAAAATGTCATCAGGCAAACAATAGTGAAAGATTCTTTTCAGTCTTTCTCAACAGCTAGCGACTATCAAAGACAGTGGAGTCAATCATTTCCCGCTTTGGAACAGGGAGCCAGCAAGTTTTTGAAAGGTCAAAAGGTCGATGGCCCCGATAGGAAGGACTGGCCGCTAGAGTATTGCAATGGCGTGAGTTCATTTGCATCTGAGACAAATGGAAGCAAGGATTCTCTTCACCCTTTAAGCTCTTTAAGGGGCGGCGGGATCTCTGTAAAGGGGACAAAGAATCCATCTGAGAATATGCAAAGTTTCAAACTTCCTGAGGCTGTTGCTGCCTTTGCCCAGGCTGCTGCTAAGACTAATGGTGAGCCTGAAAAATGTATGTCAAGTGTCATAAGCAGGTATTTGAGTTTTAGTTAGCCTTAGGTTTTGCTTCAAACTGTTCACTGTTGACTCTTATTGATTGAATATAATATTCTGTTTTGGCAGACCTCCATGGATGGCCCTTAATGTCACCTCCGCAGATGCAAAAGTGTGACAAGTGTTCTCGTGAATTTTGTTCATTCATTAACTACAGGCGTCATATACGTGTGCATCGCCGCTCTTTGAATGTTGATAAGGTTTTGTCCCTGCCCACTTTCTACTCTTCTGTCTAATAAATGATACCTTTTACATTTCTGATGCTAAGATGCCTGAATAAGTTGCAAAATCAAAGCGGCAGCGGGTGCTTGAATTCTTTCATTCAAGCTTGATGAGGGCATGTTTGATAACTCAGTGAGGAATCTGCAAATTTGAGGATTCTTCACTGCAACAGAATTGAGGAATGAGGATTCCTCACTGTTGCAGAATTGAGGATTTATATAGCTTAGAATCTCACATCGATATTGGCGCGTATCAACTGGAAAAAAATTGGTAGCAATGTGTAAATCCACAAAACTAAGGATTTCAAAATCATATAGGGGAGCTCAGACTTGAAATTGTCAAAAAGAGGATTTCCATTGGCCCAAATTGTCAAGGATTAACAATTTCCAAACGTGAATTTTTCAAATCCTCAAGGAAAACAAGTGAGGAATCTCCAAGGATTTGGTTACCAAAAGTGATCTAAGTCTTTGTCTAATATTCTTTTCCCCTTAAGACCGACAATTAGGTACTTTGATCCTATGATGCCCATATACGGATGTGCATACGAACACTGATATGCGGATCGGGGATACCGATACGGTTGTCCTTTTTTTTTTTTAGATCACTTTTGAATCAATGAAATTATCATTGTTTTCATCCCTTTCTAGCATTTTTATGGTGAGAAGTAAAATTTTTTAAAAGAACTATATGAAATAATGGATAAGTAGGATATGTTAAACTTGTTTCCTAGAAGTATCGGTGTAGTATCAGCTACCAATACAAGTGTTATATCGGTCCGATATGGATACGGTGGGCTTGTACAAGTATCCGGGTATCATAGCTTTGATCTTTTTGATATTTTCATGGGGGCATGCATTTTTGAGTCTCTGACATATCATGCATATGGTTATTATGTAATTTTGGGAGCATGGAAGGTGCCGTTTGGCAAGTCTACCTTTTGCCTTGGGTTTATTTAACTTAAAACTGATTCAAATAGAGATGCTTGAGTGCTTTGGATTGTTAGGCAAAAGTTCTGTAAACGGCTACTTCAATCTGCATTAAAACCTTTTTGCCTCTTTTTAAAAAAGTAACAGAAAGGTGATTTTTCATGTAGACCTGAATATCGAAAGCAATCAGACACCTTTTGCTTTATCTGTGACAAGTTTGCCCATATAACTTTTTTAATATGATAAGTTTTCTTGTACTTCATTTATTATATGACAAGTTTGCATTTACAACTTTTCCTATATGACAACTTTGCTTGTATATAACTTTTGCAAAATGACAACTTTACTTCTTTTTTTTTTTTCTAATTGAAAGAGACATACCAAATAGTTTATTTGTAGAAGGATCTAATTGAATGAGCTCCATCCAGCTGATCTAATTGAACAATCAGCTCTATTCCAAATTTCCAATTGGATTAGACTTTCCTAACAGGCTCTAATTCCCTTGCTCATTTTGCAAATTTTGATGTTTGATTAGCTAATGTTTTGAGTAATATTTTGTAGGATTCTGCCAAGAACAGGGACTTCTTGGGTGCGTTTTGGGATAAGGTGATACATATATGCGTACATATATATGTAAAAATATTTATATTGTTCTGATGTGAAGAGGTTTGGTTAATATTTGCTGGTATTAATCTTATTCATATTTCCAGCTTTCATTGGATGAGGCAAAAGAAATTGTATCTTTCAAAGACGTGGTGCTTGAGGTGATGACCCCTTCTGAGTTATTGTTTCTTTTCTTTTTTATTGTTTTTGGTTACTTGAGGCTTGGATGGTAAGGAATTATGACTTATTTTTTTCCTAATTTGCTATAAATTTTAGGAAGTTGCTGGATCTTCTATTATAAAGGCTTTGGCATCTTATACTAGGAAGCTAGGGTTTTCTTCACTGCCACATGTTTATGTAAAGGCTGGTGCTGCTCTTCTGGTAATACCCACCACATTTAGTTCTGTTCATCTTCTTTTAACTATTGATTTTTCAATCTTAGTATTCATCTATTCTCCCCCAATGTCTGTCTTGTGCTTTATATAGGATGTTGTTCAAGCTAGACTTCCGAGATTTCCTATATCCTCTCAAGAATTTTTCAATATACTTGATGATGCTAGTGAGAAGACCTTCTTGTGTGCTGGTACTGCTCTATCTGTTCAAAAGTTTGTTTTTGATGGAGACGCTGGGAAGATTGGTTTGGAGATGAAGAATCTAGTTGCCTGCACTAGTTTTCTGTTGGAACAGAAATTGGTATGATTTATATTCTTTTTTTTTTTTTTCTCAAAGTTGATTTTGGATATATAGAATATTAGAATGTGGATGTGTATCTTTTTGCTTGGTTTACTCGAGTCCACCTGTGGTTATAGTGTAACATGTCTAGATCATAGTTATCAGGAAACACTACTGAAGCCCTTTCCAATGGGAACTTGTTTCATATTTGTACTTTCAATAGCAGTGTATCAGAAACATCCCTCCTAGAAAATAGTAGCGACTTTTCTACAAAAGAATGACAACCCTGAGACTAGGCTGGAACTTGTATGAATTGTAGAAATGATAGCAATGAAATGAGAGAAATTTATTGAACCTGAAATTGTGGCAATTCTGAAATTTGTCATAGCTTAGAGAGAGAGAGAGAGAGAGAGAGAGACCTATCATAGCCTTCTCCAAATCTAGTCCATCAAATGTGCTACAGTGAATAATTACAGGTAAAGATCTGCAAGGGGCCATCAAACAATCACTCTTTTGATAGGAAATAGTTACCCATTCATCACCCTAGTAAATTTACTCATAGGTAAGTGGTGGTTCAATCTACATCTCCACCTTAGTCCATCAGTCCTCACCTTTGGAGCTCATAGGAATTCAATGTGAGCATGGAAACATCCCTAAACAATGCCTTTTATGAAAGGGGCTAAAAGTGAGGGATTACGGCTGAATAATCCACAAGGGGCCATCAAATGATCTCCCATTTGATAGGAAATGGTTACCTAACCATCATCTTAGTAAATTAAATGCCTAGGAAAGTGATGGTCGCATCTAGATCTATACGTTAAACTCTCCTCTCCTAAACTTTTCATACTCTGAATAGATATCTTTACTATGAATTCATAGGACTTCAGTACCACGTGGCGAACAGTGATGCAGTGAGATCCAAGATCAGGACCCGCTGGCCTTGATGGACCCGTCTGATGGGGTCCACATATTCCACATGTTTTCTAGATTAGTAGTGTTACTTTATTTACTTATTTCTAGAATAGTAGGTTGCTTAATTGTTTAGGAAGATTTCCTTTCTAATTTATATGTTGATTAGGATTAGCTATTTCCTTTATTGCTTATTTAGGAACAATGCTACTCTATATATATAGAGAAGCTCCTTATTGTAATGTTCATGATATATTTTTAATGAAAGTTCAGAGAAGTTCTCGTGAGTTCCCCTTTAGGGTATTTTCCCTAAGTGATCTTAGGGTTTTGAGTCTTAGGGCTTGATCTCACCATCGGAGGTCTGGATCTCCACATCAAACAGGCTTTAATGAACTATATTGCCAATTATAATGTAGTATTTTTTATGAGGTTTACTTTGTGGTGTTTACTTAAGACTCTCACCAGTTTACTACAAGATGAAATGGGAATAATTCTCATGGATGAAAGGAAGAGCATATCAGTGCCGCATAAAGTTTGTTTTTTGAAGGTAACATAAGTTTATTAGAAGGAAGCTAAACAGTACAAGAGGAATATACTGAAAGCTGCAAAAAGGAGCACAGCAAGCCCCAACAACAAAGGGGACCCAAAGGGCCCACACAAAGGAAAGAGATCACAATGGTATATATAAACAACAAAGGGGACCCAAAGGGCCCACACAAAGGAAAGAGATCACAATGGTATATATAGGACTACGACTGATCTATCCAAAGACTTGTCCTAGAAACACCATCTTTTGCTAAACTATCTGCCTTAGAGTTGGCACTTCTTTTAACATGGAAGAAGGTAGCACCCAGTGCAGTCCCTAGGTTGACGACCTCCACCACTTCTGCCATGGACCAAGGGTGCAGAACTGGAGCCTTTAGCCCATCTAATTGCACAGGGGTAATCCCCTTCAACCTAGATATTAGTGAGTTGGGGATGAGTTGCTTCATGGAGGGCCACCCGCAGAGCTTCCATTTCTGCCTATTCACCAAGCGAACCCCTGTTGGTCTGGAGAAAGAGACAGCCAGTGTAACCAATCACACTCCCATCAAAGCTTAGTTTGCGAAAAAAAAAAAAGGTGGGGGAGGGATCCATGTAGGAAGACAGAGAATGCTAGGGACTGAGGAAAAAGCTACCTCGTGCCAACATCTCAAGATGTTCTCTATAGAGAAATCTTGAAAGAGGAAGAGCTGAAGCCCTGGTTGCAACAGGGAACCGCACTTGGCTCAAAAGAATATCGACAGTAAGGGACTTACCTTAGAAGAGCGAAGGACTATTCCTTTCTTTCCCCAAGATCTAAAGAATGGCCAAGAAAGATAGCCGCCACATAATTCTGCCCTCGAAGAGTCCACAGCCTAACTCCACCCCTCAAACAATTGCCTCAAATCATATGGGAGCGTCCAACTTCAGTTGAACCGAGTCAACACAATGCCAAAGAGCTTGGGCCATCTAGCATCAAGTGATCAACTTGAGATCGTACAGTCAAGATCTATGACAGTCAGTACATCCGCTAAGCATATTGGATGACCGTTAACCATAATCCTTCTATGACACTTGAGATCGTCCAAGGTCAAGATCTTACCAATGGTGGCCAGTCAGCTGAAAGCCCCCCACTCTAGGAGCAGCCTTACACACCCACAGGCTAGCAAGAGGATGATGATGAGAGACACCCCAAAAAATAACCTTGTAGAAAGATGAAACAGAAAAGGCCCTATCCGAAGAACCCATCCAAATCCTTCTGTCTACACCATTGTGTACTGCCACAGGCCCACAGCGCATCCCTTCTTCGGGTTAAGGACGGCACCCTTAAAAAACCATTAGTCTAAACCATGCCCTACCTGCTTCCCGACTCTCACCATTTCTGCTGTTTTTGGATATGTCTCTTCTCCATATAAGAATTCTGATTGTTTCCAGATCCCTGCAACTGTTTGCTTAATAAGGATGTGTTTCTTGAATTTGCTTGAAACCACTTCTCTGTCTGACTTTGGTTTCTCTATTTCCTACTTGTTTCCATACTACTTTTCTGGAACCATGAGTTAGATGCAGCATCCCTGCGTCCATGCATGCTAGGTATATGTGCTTGATTTAAAATGTTCACAACTCCAAAAATCGTATCAGTCCACTCATTTGCAGCCCACTAATGAGTGGGTCTGTGATGTTTTGCTCAGATAATTTATGTGGGGTCTACCTTTTACATAGACTCGGTCATATGAAGCTTTCATGTCCAGGTGCTGCAATACTTACTAGTAATCAATAATTTTTGCTAGGTTAAAGCATGGATTGCTGATAAGGATGCAGAAGCTCTGAGGTGCCAGAAGCTGCTGGTGGAGGAAGAGGAAGCTGCTCAGAAAAGGTACTTTTTGTGATCCAAATTAAATACCTAGTTAGTGACTGATTCTCTGCTAGTGAATTTTCTGGCAACATGACCTACTCCTACTAGCTGGAATGAAAAAGGAAGAAAACAAGAAGAAGAAGAAAGAATATTGATTGTTATTTTGGTGAAATTTTCATGTCATCTGTGATTGTTGAGGGTATGGTATGATTTGGCAATGTCCAATCTTGCATGGCATGCATGAGTTAATTAAGTTTCATTGCAAGTGCTTATCTGTGTAATTATTAATCATTTTCTGAATGACATCGTGGTGGACGTGACAGGAAAACCTACATGTTTTCTGTTCTAATTGTAAAAGACTGGAACTTCTTTGTCCTTTTTGGAAAAAAAAAAAAAAAAAAAACTCTCTCAGCATGTAGTGTTTGCAGCTGCCCTTGGTTAGCTGGTGCCTTTCTGTTTATCTCGATGTCGATGGTGATTGACTCGGGCTTCGGCTTAGTTGATTTGATTTAATTTGGATAGGCCTGAAACTACTTCCTTATACATTTTTCTATTGTTATTTTTTTTTAGTTTGTATTTTAGTTTTTCATGGGACTTTCCGAGGTTGATGGTTTAGTCTAAATTCTAAAATGGAAACTGAAGGTACAATTAACATTTTCGTGTTATTGCACAGGAATGTTCCAAATGTGTCATCACTTTGTCCATTGTCCGTCTTGATGAGCCACTGTTGCCTAAAGTTTATTTCCTGCATTTATCGGTTTCTTTATAAGCTTACATGAGGCTAGGCAAATGTTTGCTGTAGGATTACATGTGATGTGGCAATGTGAGTATCATCTACTGTTTGTTCTCCCATTGAGATTAATGAGAACATTAGTACAGGAAGCAATACACTTTTTGACCAAACAATCACATGAGTGAGACCTACTTTTTGGTACTTTTGCCATTGATCTACTAGGCTTTATAATGGAATGAACTATGCCCTCACTTCTCATATTTTGGGTGAAACTAACATACTGATAAAGGGGTCCATGACAATAACTTTCACATTCGATGGAGGTTGTTGAGGATTTGGTATCATGTAATGTTTGTGATTTTCCAGTGTATCGTTGTCTATTGGCCAAAGGCAATTGTGTATGTATCATATTATGATGGAAGGAGATTTGAAGTCCGGTTACTGTCTTTTATGGACAAGTTTTTGGGTGTCATAGAAGACATAGGATAAATAATTAGTTTACATATATAAAACTTCATCCAAATCACACAAACACTGAAAAGGAAAGGAGGGGGCTAGGGTGGTTGGTTTGAGATTGTGACCTAAGTTCTATTTAGGTGCATGGTCACCTATTTTTGGTCATGTGATAGATGTGTTGAGTTTCTTCAAAGTGGTCCCCCAACCACCACCACCGTGCGCGCGCACAGCCATACACAGGCACACCCACCCACCCACCCCCACCACCACCACCACCACCACCACCACCACCACCACACTCTTGCAAATGGATATATAGTTTTCAGGAGCTGACTATGGTGCAAGCTCTGTTCAGCCTCTGGAGGATTGTTGCTATCCAACCACAGGATGGTGTTGATGGTTTATTTTAGTAATGTTTGGCCTGAAAATAAATTCCTTGTGCATTTTTCCTCTTCAGGCAAGCAGAACTCATGGAAAGGAAGCGATTGAGGAAATTGAGGCAGAAAGAGCAGCGAGCAAGGGAACAAATTGATGGAGATAAGGCAGATATAAATGTAAGTTCTTATACCGCTGATTGTGGGTCTTCTGCAGAAATGTCCAACCTGCCCTCCGAATCTGGTTTGAACTCCGCCGATGTGTCATCCAATTCAGTGCCATTGCTGCCTCCGATGCCTGCACAATTTTTGGATGCTGTTGCGGAAGTGGGTGTTGTATGTGACCTGAAACATGGTGATACCGATATGGATGGAAGTGCCCACTTGGCAAGTTCCCAAAATGTTGATGCTCAAGCCCATTTTCAGCATAGAGAAAGCCAGCGGAAGATAACTGTTGCCCGGCGATCATCACCAAAGCTGTCCAGGAACAACCCAAATGGCTTCCATCCAGTTCAGATTCCCGCATTGAAATCAGTTGCTGTGCAGAAGCACAACTATAGGGATCAGAGATCTGCTTCATCATCTAATGGTCACAAGGTTTGGACACCGAAAACCAAGCTTGGGGGTGAAGAAGAGGCTTCAAATGTCAGAGGGTTGATAGAGACTGGAGATCAACTGGATCAAAGCAGTTGCTCAGAGGTTCTTATTGGCTCAATCTCTGTCATGCTGGGTGACAGTGGAAGCCCCCAACAAGATGATTTTTCAGCTCCTGCTCTTGATCATAGTGTTGCAGACCATCAAAACCTCAGGCGGAACAGTGCCCAAGTGAAGCATGTCAAGCCAGATGCCAGTCAGAATGTTGTAGAACGATCGATGGTGAAGCTCTGGAGGCCGGTAAGTAGGCTTGATATTGGTGGTCCAGTGGTGGTCCAAGGCAATGAAATAGAAGACAGAGTTGATGGAATCTCTGAGAATGCTGTTGATCTGTCCAGTGAGAGCCCTGTGGTATGTAGTTCTAGTGATGACAGTTCAAGTGGATGCAAGGATTCTCAAACAGTGGCAGCAAATGGAGCTTTGACAGATTTGAGGATCTCCAGTTCTGTTGCAACTGCAAAGGCTTTCCTTGAACAACGTAAGAATTTCATTCTCCAAGGAATTATTTGATAACAAATTCTCATAGATCATAGTAACAATGCCAGTACTCTTGGCATATGTTTACCACAGCCAATACCATCCTATTCATGGATGGCTTAACCTGCAATAAAGACCGAATGGATAATCCCAAGGGAGGGACCAATTTGGTGACTCTTCAATTTATGTTCGCATGCAAATCATCTACGACCATTAAATAAGGTGGGGACATAAATTGTACAGCCACCAAATTGAACAGTCTTTGTGTTCCCATCATTAAAAGAAAAAAATGTTCCTAGTGTCCAATTTCTAGTTGGTGTATGATGTGGGGAAGTGAAAGTGGGGACTCCCCACTCGGTAGATATGCCAATTAGTAACAGACGGAGGTTGAGACACTTTACCTTTCACAATACTCCATTTTGGTGTCTCCTGTGGAGAAAACTAAAGGTGGAAAGGTGCCAGGGGGCCTTTGCTTCTTTTGCGGAGAACATCTACCATGTGGTCCCCAATTTTTTCCAATTCAAAAGAAATGCAATTAACCAGGGAGAAAGTGTATTCCCTGCGCAAATTTACAGTGCCTGTTGATTGCAATTTTGTGTTTTATTCAGGATGGAAGGGGGCATTGGCTGTAGGATTGGTCCTGTCCTCCATAGCTGAACCACCAGATTGCCATGAAAACCTTGGGAGCAAAAGCGTTGCAGCCGAGCTCTCGCTGCCATCAGAAGGTTGCGTGCAGAGTGCTTCCAGCAACACAGAAAACCAGTTGGCTGGGGTGGGCCCAGCCATGCCCATTGCAGCCACTGCAGGTAGCACATCCAAGTTTAGAGCCAAGGCCGAGAAGGGTTCCCGGCTGAAGTATGTTCCAAAGCAGAGAACGAGGTCCTGACAATTTTAGCCATTGGCAATTCGAATTGTGCAGTTTTCCAATCCCCTATATATAAAATTCTTAGCAGAGGTTCCGGTTTTAGCAGAGGTCTTCTGTTTAGAGAGAGAGAGAGAGAGATGGTTGTTAGAGTAAGCTATAGTAAGCAGAGGTTCTGGTTTTAACAAGGTCTTCTTTATGGGAGGGGTAGAGAGAGAGAGAGAGAGAGGGTTGTTGGAGGAAGCTATAGTCTGAAATCTATGGTCAATATTTTTTCCCTTTCTAGCCCGTTGTCTCCTTATATCCTTATTGTAATAATTGTGGGTTAGGTTAATTTCAGGCTATCTTTGTTCCTCTGTTTTGAGTTTTTGTGGTGATGTTAAAACTCTAGCTTCTTGTCTATATTATCCATGTATCCTACCCAAAAAGATGGACGGACACCACGTGCAGTTCCTGACACGACCTAACCTGAATCTGACCTGGTTTCTTATTATGGTCGTGCTTATTATTGTTCGAGCCTGCCCTTCTCATTGTCTTTTCTTTTTATTTAGTAAAGAGAGAAATGATAAGCCCAGCACATTCATTGTTGAAGTGGTGTTGGCTTAGCTAGCTAGTGTCACGCAACTCAAAGGTTTGACGGAGTGGTGAAGATCATAGTTCTTCCCCTTTTCGGAGCTAGAGGTCTTAGTATCGACTTTGATTTTTCCACTCTTTAAGAACCAAAGGTTGAGTCCACTTGTGCTACCACATGAGGTCATAGGGGTTTTACTAGTGATCACACCTATGTTGATAAGAAGGATTTGTCCAGCCCAAAAGATTAAAATCTTTTGTTCGCTAAAACTTAAAAAAGCTAGTGTCACGCAACAGTGACCAATCGGTCGAGTCCTTGAGCTCATTTGTTTACACACTTTTCTACTGATATGAAAAGGGTAAGTCTGAATGCAGAAAAAATAATTAAAAGCAGTGCAGTTTTCGCTAATCTTTGCAATAGCTGTCATAGATGTATTTTCTTTCCCGGGATGGTGGAAACAACTATATAAATGTGCCCTTGGAGTGCGGGTGCAGTGGACTGGCACGACACGACTCAATTGATGGTCGGGCCGTACCGTTTACACCCCTTGGACCTTGTTTCTTTGAATGAAACTGAATTAATATATAAAATTCATGGCCAAATAGTCCGATGCCTTTTATTTATTTAGGCTTTAAATTACTAGGATGATTAGGTAATTATTTTCTCTCTCTTATTTTTTTATTTAAGCTAGAAATTATTTCTAGTGTAGGCTTTAGAACGCTCAAAACTTGAAACTTCAACTGCTTTTTGTGGTTGACAAAAAAAAAAAAAATGTATTACCAGAATTGATAAAATATACCTAAGACTTAAGAGGGCATTTAAAATCTCAAACAAGAAAATTTAAAAGATCAAGACGTGAAATCTGACTTGTACCTTACAAATGGCAGCTGGGCCTTCACTCTCACTTGCCCCATCCTACTATGTGATCCCAGACTATATGATCCATCCTCCTAACTTAAGTCATGGCAATAGGTTTATTAGGATGTGTGATCCCTGACATGCCCGTGTTGAATATGCCAAGATGGGGCTGGGCAAGTTTAATATGAGTGATTCTCTGCTCCTTTGTTTAGTCTTAAACGATTTCTTTTTCAAAATATTTTAAATATATGCATTATGATTTATAAGAAACTCTCCATTTAAAATCCATGCATAGAACTTCATATTTTTCTTACCCTCCGTGATTAGTGTTACATCCAATTTGGCTCCACAAATATTGAAAACCCGAAAATGAATGGCCTCGTCTTCATAGAATGTGTTCAAAATTTTATTCCAATGAGAGTTGGCCCCATGATTAGTGGTTACATTGCCCATATAATGAATAATGCAATTTTCTTTGCTAATAATGAATAACGTGATTAATAAATATGATAGTGTACTATCTTTATGAGTTCTGATCCTCAGTCGTCTTCTACGTAATTAGTCTTCGGAACTCTGTCGCGCGGTCCACATAATGATAATCTGGATTGTCCAAGATGAATGTCAACCCCTCTCTTGTTATATTATGAAATTTCAATTCAATAGAGTGGGTCCTACCATGATATCGAATACACCATTGAAATGGAGCGGCCCCGCTTTGGAGTCCACTCCCCTTGTTGGGATCCTCTGCGCATACATCAGTAGTAACTCCCCCTTATAACTCCCCTCAAAACAGTACTTTGGCCCCTCCATGTGTGGCCATCCATTAATCCATTATTTAGGGCTTTTTTAAGATGGTTTTGATTCTTAGGAAAAAAGGAAATGAGAATATTGCTGATTTTATGGAAAACTTAGGAGGAAAATGGAAAGAAAAGGGAAGGAAATGAAATGAATAAAAGGAGAATAAATAAAGAAAGCTTGATGGAGATTGAGGAAGAGAGATATAAATATATATATATATATATATATATATTTTAATAGTCATTCTTATCTTAGACTTTTCCCAAATCTTATGACGCAAGAGAGAAAGATGAGAAAGCACATCTTCTTATTGGAGATATTGAAAGAATTTGAAGGCTGCAGACTTGACTTTGAGGTATGAATAAAAAAGAAGAATGAAAAACCCACTATTTCTTTTATAATTTTGCATAAATGTACTGATTTCACTATAAGTCATTTTGTATTTTCAATCTTTGTTGTTTATATTGAAATCTAATCCGCTTAAAATTAAAATTTTGTTTGCATTCTATTATTACATTAAGTTTCAGTTCAATTGGCTGTTTTGAGTTTTTGTGGTGATGTCAAAACTCTGGCTTCTTGTCTGGATAATGAGATTATCCATGGATTCAACCCAAAAAGATGGACGGACAGCACGTGCAGTTCCTGACACGATCCAGTTCCATTTTCAGAGCATGACGTGTCGACTCTGCATTCGCCCATCTAATGGGCCACATCCCCGCATCTCACCACTCCATGGACGGCTGAGATTGAGAACCTTTTCCCTCCATTGTCACGTGTCCAAAGGGACAGTAGTTTTAGTGGTCTTCCTTGCCACATGTCTTTGACCGAAACAACAGCAATTTATCATTTTACACGTATCCCATCTTTCTGCAGTGTTTTGTCTCTAACATGCCACGTATGAAAACTGCCAATATTTTAGCCTCCCTTGTAGTAACTGCCAATGATGAACTCATCTTCTTCTCTTTCAATCTCTTCTGCTCTTTCCACCAAGCAAAAATCCACCTCTCTTCTTGTTTCTCCTCTTCTCTCTCTTCATTTGTCTTTGCAGAGAGGAAGAAAAACTCAATCCAAACACACCCAAATGACCTTTTGATTGATCCAAAAACTAGCAACTTTTTAGAAAAAGTTATACAACCTCTTTCTATCTATCAATCCCTGTGTCTTTTGGATCCTTTGTTTTAGAACAACCTTCCTACTTTTCTTTGAAGATAGGAAAAAGAAAAACACACAACATGTTTCTTTCTCTCTTCTCTTTATCTCCACCAAAACCCAACTCATATATCCTCTCTTTCTCAATGAGAAACCCAATTCAAATCTCAATTCATTTTACTTGATCTCCTTCTCCTCTGTTTTGATCTTTGACAAAAACCCAACTCAAAACCCAAAATTCCAATTCTTTCTTACTCTTCTTTTTTTAATCATAGTACTCAATTCTAGTGTTTTTCCATTACTTCTTCTGCAACCAAAAAATGTCAGGTGGGGTTGGACCCTTGGGTGACATTCACATCCCAGAGGAAGAAGAAGCGGCAGCAGAAAGAGAGCCACTCAATTCCTCTACCAAGAAGACCCAAGACCCAAATCTCCAACACAAACACCGATTTTTCACCTTCCAACAGCTCAATGCCCTCGCCATCGTCGTCGTCTTCTCCGCAAGCGGCATGGTAGCCATGGAGGACTTCGCCTTCGCCGTCTTCTCCTTCTTCTACATCTTCTTCATGTCGCGAATCGCATTCCCTCCACAAAATTCATCTCACCCAACTCCTCCTTTCGGCAAAAAGAACCGCATTCTCGCCCTCTACAATCTCATTGGCGTCTTGATCGGCCTCTTCCTCCCAATTGCCTACATCTTTGAAGGAATCCACGAAGGCGATAAGGAGGGGATCAAGGCGGCCGCGCCACACGTGTTCCTTCTCGCCAGCCAGATATTCATGGAAGGGGTGGTGTCTTCGCGGCGATTCTCGCTTCCAATGAGAGCTTTTGTGCTGGTTTACTTCAATACGAAGAGGATCTTGACGATTGCGGAGTGGGTGAGGATTGAGATATCGAAGGTGGATGAGGAGTTTGGGTCTGTGAGGAGATTGCACGTTGGGAGAGGTCTAGCTATAGTCAATATAGTGTTCTGGTTTTTTAATCTCTTTGGGTTCTTTCTGCCATTCTACCTCCCAAGAACTATGAAGAGTTACTATGGGTTTAAGGTGAAGGACTGAAACAATCTCTTTCTCACATCTTCTTGCTTCTGTTTGGATTTCAATGGTTTTTGATGTTTTCTTGTAATGGGGTACTGATGGAGTTTGAACTTTTGAATGTCAGCGTTTTTTTTTTAAATTTCAGCATAGTGGATGAGCTTACATTTAGCAGGGCATTCATGGGCTGGGCCCATGTTTAACTGGATTTGGGCTCTTTTTGCTAGCCCATGGGCTGTAACTTGGCCTTCTTTTGTGGATTGATAAATAGAGAGGCCTGGACCTGACCAGACCTTGTGCATATTTAGCACCATAATTGTGACTCGAACTCACGTGGGTTAAAAAAAAAAAAAAAACTGGTTAAAACCTGCCTTTCTAGGATGTAGTGTGAAATTTTTAGACCAGAATGGGTCCTTTTACCTAGGGGTGTAAAGAAAAAATCGGAAAACCGTCAAACCGAACCGAACCGAACCGCGGTTAATAACTGTATTTCACGGTTCGATTACGGTTACTGTTAATAAAATTCAAAAACCGCACCGTTCGGTTCGGTTACGGTTTTCCATAATAATTCACGATTATTAACCGTACCGAACCGTATAATACAATACGGTTAACCGTACCGTTTACAAATAAAAGAAAAAAAATAAGGAGCCATAACTATACAGTTAACTGTATAATAAAGATTACCAATCAATGAGATTTTTATTCAATTGCTCTTTATGTGTCATTTTACCTTCAATCATTTACATTTATCCTCTTATGTGAGGAAGGCATTCAACGGTTATTAACCGTAACCGAACCGTTTAATACAGTTAACCGCGGTTACGGTTTCCACGGTTTTTATGGATACGGTTACAGTTACGGTTTTCAAAGACAGAAAACCGCGGTTACGGTTCGGTTAATGGTTTTCGCAAATTAACCGGTTAACCAAACCGTTACACCTCTACTTTTACCCACACAATTCTTAAAAAGAAAAAGGTTATTACCCAGTGCGGGTCCCACCGAAGCGGGGCCTTAGGAGGGTCTAGACTCGAGACATTGCTAACCTTTGTATAAAGTGACTGGTCATGGGTCGCATGGCACCTCTCCGTTTACCATTATACCAAAGCAATGACTAACACAATCCCTTTGGTAAAATGTATGTAAATTTGGTATAAGTGTTAAAAAAATTGAAGAATAAAGGTGAATATTTAAAAAATACCATCAAATAACTTCCCTTCATGCACAGGAAAGACATCAAAGAACCTCCCTTCCGGAATAGAGGGCTGACCTTGTGGAGAAGGCGCCTGCTCCCATAGCTCCCATTAGGTATCGAATCCTGGTGGGGAGCCCTTTACTTCCTATGTCCTAGCCATTGAGCCAATCGAGGAAAAACTAAAAAAAAAAAAATCTCCCTTCAATCAAGGAAGTTTTGGAAAATGAATTCTCTCTCATTGCCCTAGTAATTCTGTGATCTCAAGGAAGGTCAAGGGAATTACTATCTCAGTGGTGGGGCTAATTTGATGATGAGTTCCTATCTATTGTATATGAACAGACCATTATATTATAAATGTAAAATGTAAATGTTAGCAAACAAACTTCTCCAAATGGAGATGGATGCATGTATTTTGTGAATGGGCTGGGCCTGGCATTGGCATATTTAAGCTCAGTCCAAGTGACTGCTGTGTGACAACAACTATTGTTAAAGAGTTCATCAATAGGTACAATGGGTCATATCCAAACCCACCTCTCTTAATGTTGAGCAAAGTTGGAAGTCAAGCTGTGCTCATTCCCAAGTGAAAGTGCCTAGCTTAATTAACTGGCCTTGACAAGCTGATTCATAACATAACTCAGCTTGCTGAGAGCCTTGAACTATAGTTTTATTTTATATAATTGTTCTAATTGGACTCTCAAGGACTCAAATTTAATGTGAGATGTCGGTCGAAATAGTTCATAAAGGATGAACTATAGTTATAAATCCATCCATCAACATTCAATTGTTCAATCATTATTCATGGCTTGATAAGAATATATTCATTACACAATTACACTCATTATATCAGATTAGATTGAGATTGATCTTTATATAAGTGGATGGTATAAAATCTTTGGATGGTATAAAATCTTTCATTCCAGCCAGAGGTCATATTTCTTATGAGAGTAAACAATTTCAGTGCCCTGTCCACAATGATTAAACCCATGAATATATATGAATCCACAACCATTTAAATTCATTATTAGTGTTAGCTTCTGATTGATCACATATATGGGCTGAAGACCGCGACAGCAAAGCGGGTTGGTTGGATTTTCTAGCCCATGAGCTGAAAATGGGCTGGGCCTATATTCTCACCGAAAGGACCAGTCCTCGGACCGAAATACCCTGCATCTTAAAGTAAAATGATGTTTTGCAAATGTTAAACAAGCTTTTTTATGTTTCTGAAAATAGGCCTTCAAACTCAGTACCTGTATGCAAGATAACAGAGTTATATTCCTAATCAATCAAATTACTGTACAAACTATATCTTAGTTAGCTATATCCTAGGAATATAATGAAGAGAGGCTAACAAGCTCAGTTTTTAAGTATAAAATTTCAATTGTATATTGGGAACCAATTCACTCAAGGGTTCATTTCAGATGTATGTACAAACCATGGGCCTTTTAGTGGGGCTTTATACTTAAAAAACTCATTCCAACTCCACATTTTCTGACTATAAGAGGCATCAGCCATGTCTATATGGTTAAGCCTTTAAGCATATCAGTGCAATCTAACCTTAACTTAGATGTTGGGGTAAATAGAATTAAACCAAAGACAAGGCTATTGGCCTAAGAATAAAACTCAAACCTATCCCAATGTGAGTTTGCTCAGTCTTTATGTTGGGCTGCTCTTTCTACTTTGATTAAAGAGGAGCTTCATGGAGCCTAAACAGGCTGGCTAATCTAGGGTTTGAAACAAATTAAAAGCCCTGACCCTCCTATTAGATTCGGTTAAGCCCTAGGCTGGGCCTCTAACATCTGTCCAAGTGGGGCTTAAAGGAAGTTGCCTTCAGGTCCAGTAACCCAGCCCATAGAATTGAAAGACCTAACTAATGGTTGGAGCAGGAGCAAACCTATGGTGTATCTGGACTTGGATCCATTCTTCCAGGTTTGGATCTGGTTTTGGTTGTATTTGGATTCAGCATCAACACAGAAAAAATGGATCCAGCTTTGGGTCCTGAATAATTAAGATGTAGAGTACTGCATTAGTATAATTGGGCAAAAGTGTTTCAAATTTTTTTTTTTAATATACGAGTTCAGAAATAGGTGTCATATCGGCTTTATTTATAATTGCGGCCGGGGGTGGATCCAGGAATTCTTTCCCAGCCCCCAGGTTTAGCCAGTGATCGCGGATTTGGACAATCATACACCTCCATTTACAGCCTTAACTCAAATCCAAATGTACATGTCAATTTAGCTGGAGTGGGATTTGGGCTTTAAGGAGCCATGTGACTGTCAAACAGAAATGGGCTACATGCAATCTAAATCAAGTGTTAGATGACATGAGCAAAATACTGGTGGTAGTCCTGCGATGTTTCTCTGTTGATTATAAAGTTGGTAATACTACAGTTACAGTTATATTTTAGGTTTTGATACTAAATAGTGTGTTTGGGAAGGGTGGAAAATGGGGATGGGGGGGTGGAATTTGTCTTTTAGTGACAAAAGTTTCCCCCCCAAAAATGGAGGGAAAATGAGGGCAAAAAGAGGGGAGAGTTGGGAAAGTACAAAATTTCCCTTTTTTGTTCAAATGAAATTTTTTCAAAAGTAAGGGTAAAATGGTCTTTTTCTCCCTACCTCACAAACAAACAAAATTATACTTCCCTTCTTCTACTTTTTCACTTCCCAAACAAGAGGAGGGAAAATTAACCCTCTCCTTCATTTTTCTTTCCCCTCAAATTTTCCCTCCCCTTCCCTCCTCCCTTCCCAAACAAAGCATAAAAGAAAGTGGCGGGCTCAAGATTTTCGTTTAAGGGGTGCAAATCTTAATAGGTAGTTTAGTTTTGGGGGTAAACTAAGGATTTTCATGTGGATTTTGAGGGCGGGCACACAATTTTTTATAGATTTTCTAAAATGCATCGTGGTTTAACGGGGGAGGCCGGACCCGCGTGATTGTACCCTTTGCTAAAAGATATTGGAAAATAGAAATCGAACCTTCACTTATAGGGCAATACACAGCTCAATTTGATCATAGCTTTGTCTTAAAGAGAAAGGTAAACCAAGAAAAGTTCAACGAGATGGTTGCCCTGTTATTATCAAGGAGGGTTATAATAAACTGAGACAGCTCATGTTATCCTTCTTTATTATTAGTATTTCATGTTCATGCCTATAAAATATTAGTTTTTGGATAATGTTCTTCAAGCAGATAAGATGCTTATTGTTTCACCATAACATGATCAATTTAATCATTGGACAGTTTTCTTCATTTCCTACTCGAGTGTGTCCACCAGGTGCAATTTTCAACTCTGCTAAACACCCAACTCACAGCACCTACAAATGCTACACCAATTGAGCATTGTCAACCAGGGATCAATCTTTTGTCGTCTCGTGGAAAGGGAGATGTCTCAATTAACACTGATCTATCGGATATAAAATGGAACCTGTATAAAATTTCAGTCCTATTTGAATGTGAAACCCACTAAAAGGTCAATTCTATTTTTGAGTGGGCTCTGTAAGGAGGTTTTTTTTTTTTTTTTTTCTTTGGTAAAAGAACTTAAATTAGTGTTACGCTTGAATAATTATCAATTCATGTATCAGTTAGTGTGATGTGGTCGAACTGATCATATACCCCATGCCTTGTCAAAAAGGTTTCTCTTCTCTCCTTTAAACTGCGAGAGTTAATTCTTAGCGGATGGAAAACCAAATTCAAGTCTCGAGCCCAAATTCATGCCAAAAGGTTCTCTTTCATTCAAACCGCGAGAGCTAACTCATAGTAGATGGAAACCCAAATTCAAGTACTAGATGGCTCAAACCTAAATTCACTCACATAAGGCCTCCTTTCTTTATGAGAATTCCTGACAATAATTGTTTAGGAATCACGTACGATTACGTAATGCCGATCCTTTTGGCAATGATTTTTATTCAAAATTCTAACTACGTAAAAAGTCACTTGTAACGTGTTTGGCAATTATCTAGTTAAAGTAAAGTGAATCCAGACAAGAAATGACAATGGGTAATATTAAAAGTACGTAATTTCAAAATTCCCTACGAATTTTTCAAAAAAAGTAAAAAAAGCAATCTCATTTTTCCAATAAAAAACAAAAAGAAAAACCCACTTTTCTATAAAAAAAAAAGTAAAAAAGATTACATACCAAACAACTAAAAACAAAACAATATCACAACTCTTAATATTTTATTCTCTCTTGATTTGATGTTTCTACTTACCATATTTCAATTCACCATACATCCAAATACGTCCAAATTTGCTCAAACTAAGAAAAGGATTCAGGAATTCTACTCTAAGAAGTGGTTTTGGAGAATTGCATATTCCTTGGGACATGAATTATTGGGATAAACAGGCCCAAGAGAGGACTTGAATATTTCCACATCCTCACTATCACATCTAAATTTCGCTTTTGGTTGCAGGCTAAGTTTTGGAAGGACCCAAGTGGGCAACCCTCACTAAAACTCCTGAGGCCCTATTTGGAAATGGACGGCTCAGATCAAAAATCGGTACAGCTTGTTTGACTCAGGAGCCAGAACCCAACCATTCTGTTTCTTTGGCCGGTGCATGCCATGTGAGTTTTGATTGTGAAGAAGATGCCCCTATTTTTCTCGTGTGTCCAATTATTATTCCATTTAGGGTCTAGACCTTTCCATTTACTTCATCTGATAGTCCCAAGGTATACCACTATCCATAGTCATGCATTGTTCAATCCACAACTCTGAATTCATGCATCCCTCAATCAGAGCCATTCAAAGCTTAAGCCCCACCACCATAATCACACCAATTCCTTTTCAATTGCAACCCTAATTGTCTCTTTACATGCCCACATACGCCATATCACATCTAAATTCAAAGAAAGCAGGTGGCCCATCAATCAACCCAACCATCATTGGGGGTTGGTCGAGTGACTAGGACCATAGTCTTTCAAAGCTAGAGGTCTTGGATTTACCTCCGGTTCCACTCTCTATCTGAACCGAAGGTTGAGTTCACTTGTGCTACCACTTGGGAGGCCAAAGAGATTTTACCCGGCTTCTTTCTTGGCTTGGAGGGATTAGTGCAGCCCAAAAAACTGGAAAGAAAAATAAGAAAACTCCAACCATCATTGAGCCATAAAAAATTGGAGGGTTGGATTTGCTCCATTTAGGGATGTAAATGGTCCTTGATTCTTCGATTACCCAGAGGTTCCGACTCGTTAAAAACCGGGTCTGAGTTCTTATTTCGGACCCGCGGCCCGAGACCCGACATAGTACTTTAATTTTTGAAAATTTCTCCTAAAAATCATGTTTTTTTAACATCATTTTCTACCTAGACCCTGACCCGGTTTTAGACCCGTCCCATATATGGTTTTGATTTGGGTTCTAGAGCTAAGAAACCGATTATGAAATAATTTCAAGTTCGGATCCGATTCCACATTTTCCTTAACGGTTCCGGTTCTGGGTTCATGGACCCAGACTGAACTGACCCGTTTACAATCCTAGCTACATAGGAGCATCTATGGATGTACCATTGGTATTTGTATATGGTCTTCTCTTTGGGATCATTAACTGACACGTGTCAAGTGGTGATTGGATGGGCGGTATCGGATGCATGACCTCAACCAGTTGGACTGGACCGGTGGTGGGTGGAGGGCGGTATAGGAGGCATGACCTCAACCAGTTGGACTGGACAGGTGGGTGGAGGAAAAGGATTGGACGGTTGAGTGGTGATGTGGATGTGGGCGTGTCTTTTGGTTAGAAATTAGGGTTTGGTTTTGTGGAAAAGGATTGGACGGTTGAGTGGTGATGTGGATGTGGGCGTGTCTTTTGGTTAGAAATTAGGGTTTGGTTTTGTGGGCTTTGGTTTGGACTCACGTGGCCAGAGCAGAAGACCGACAGCAAAATCCCCTGTGCCATGTGTGCTTCATGATTCCCCTTCTTTGGTACAATCATTTGCAACAGGGAGACTGGGCCCCACACCATGGAGAAATTGATCATAAGTGGCCCACCTCCCTTAGCATCGATTATTAAACTACCCCTAATCTCTGTTTTTCTTGATGGGTGAAAGCTTAAAAAATGAATGAGAAGGTATATTTTCAAAAGAAGAAATTTCATTTTTATTCCTCGAAGTGGGGCCCAATTTTGATCAGTAAGATTTCTTTATCACACATTAACCATGATCCGATTTGACTTTGATAAGAGCAACTAAGTTATAATTAATAAAAAAATATGTCCCAAAACCATTAAATTTAAGTAACTAAAAGCTCGAATCGATGATAAAATGATTTGATTAGAATCATAATTAGCAAACCTTATATCAATATCATATGTGGCCTCTCCCTTTCTCCTAAATTTGTGATTGGGATTTCCTTACATCCAACTGTGCATTGGACCTCAAGGGGTAGCTCAGTCGGCGTAGGACCATGGTTTGCATCCAGAGGTTGTAGTTAGGTTCGAAACTGCACTACCACAATAGGACTACAAGGGAATTTACCCGCCTTCCATCTGGGTCCGGAGGGATTAGTCGGGCCTAAATGGTTGGGAACCCACCGATAGCAAAGAAAAAAGAAAAAAACCAGGCATCGGAAAAAATGAGGATTTGCTAATTTTTTTTAAAGGCAACCAATGTCTTCTTTTTCAGTTTTAAAATTTTATTTAAGCCATTATTGAGTAATTAAGTTATCATTTTGGCTCACCATATAAACAACCTAGAATCAACATTGGTGCACTGTACCCAAGTGAAGGGTTCAATCGGAGAACCCAAAACAAAAGAAACATTCGTTATCTAAAATCAATTGCTCCTGCTCCACACTACACAACGTGAAATTTCACTTTACCATGAGTTGGGTTCGTCACGAAATTTTATAAAAGCCAAAACCTAATTTTCAATTTCGTCATTCTAATGGTACCCTCAACTTCTCTTACCACACCGGTAAAAGGAGTTATTTTCACTTAGGTGCTCATGGTTCAAATCTTAGATATGCCACCTTCCGTCACTCGAGGACTCCTTCCCTCATTAGACGGCCCCCTTATCTTACCCCAGGGCTCACCCATTCGCATGGGTTACATGGGTCCCCAACTCTTAGCTGGGGTGAAAAAAAAAAAAAAAAAAAAAACCTCCAATTGATACATAATTTGGCCACAAAAGATAGATGAGAGGGACCTAAATTTGAACATTTTTAGATTTTGTACGTGGGTCCCACTTGTTGTTTATAAAACAATTACCCATATTCCACATTTATCCAGTGCAAGGTGGGCCTAACTTGTCAAGGGTATAAAAGTAAATTGACTTGCATAAAATACAGCCGTTGCCTTGCCCAAGTGCCCTGGCTCTTCTGCCCTTTTTATGGCCTGGCTCTTCTGCCCTTTTTAATGGAGCTAATCACATGCATCTCAGCCATTTGGGGCTGTCATCTTCCCAACGGCCAAAAATAACCCAAAATTCAATTTCAAAGAAATCCTACGTAGGACTTGACAATGATTGTATACTTTAATAGTCCGTGAGACCACCAAAGCCCATTTATAGGGCAACTCACCATGTTTTTATGTCACTCCATCAATGCCCATCTAAACCATGGCCCACGACAGATAGAGACACAAGCACGTGGGTACGGTCGCACCCGTTAATTCACTGTATATTTCAAAAAATTCAATTAAAGTTATAAATTCGCTTTAAAATCCATATGAAAATCCTAGGTTTGTTCCTAAAATCAAACTATTTATTAAGGTCCGCACCCCTCAAAAGAAAATTTTGGGTCCGCCACTGTCATGACCCACTAAAATGGTTTTGATCAGTTTTAGAAAAGGATGGCTGTCCATGCTCTCGTCCTGCGTGAGTCCCACCCTTCAAAGTAGGGCTATAAACGGCTTAGTTTTATCATGATTTTGGTCACAATAAGAGTAATCTAGTAATAAGTAGTGAGTTCTCCTTTTATACTAGGGTGGATGTTTACAGGAAATGAATTCTTGTGTTGAGATTATCTTATTCATTGATATCTAGGGTGCATCTGGAATTCTTTATTTAGCTGCTTAGATTTCTATTTGCAAACGTCACTTTTAACATCAATTTCTAGTGTTCTGGATGTTAGACTATACAGAAGAATTTGGAAATCGTCCTAACAGAAGTATGGACATATCAAAATTCATCATAATGGAAATTCTCTGAATTCGAACAAGCGAACGCCCCATTAGGATCTTTTAATTTTTATAAATCCAACGTAGGTAACTCAATTAGCACACACATACATACACACACACATACATTGGCGTTCATGCTTTTGAAGAGCCTAATTTGCTTGTAAGTTAAAGTTATTTGGTTCTTTATCAGAATTAGGGATGTAAATGGGTCACTGATTCTCTGATTACTCGGAAGTTTCGATCTGTTAAAAACCGAGTCTGAGTCCTTATTTAGGCCCCAATAAGTAAATGGATCTGGGTCCGGTTCCACTTTGGTTCAGAATGTGGACTTAAAACTCGACATATTACCTAAAATTTCGAAAATATCTCCTAAAAATAATATTTTTTTAATATCATTATCTACCTAAATCCGGATTCGGACCCGTCCAATATATGGTTCTTGTTCCGGTTCTGGAGTCAAGAAACTGGTTCCAAATTGGGTTCCACCTTTTTTTTAACTGTTCCGCTTCCACCATGGACCCGGACCGGAACCGACCCATTTACAACCCTAACCATAATACAATCATAATTTTGCAACCAATTGTATTTTAAGGATTATAAGAGAGCATTTACTTTGAGTGCTTTAAAGTTCTATTGTTAATAACCCTCTTCTACTTTGAAACTGAGACACCATGGATGATGATAAAGGCACAAAATAATAGCCCTTCTGCACCAATTGGCTGATCACTGTCAATTGATCCATATTTTTTTAAGGAACATTTGTTCAATACCATTTTTTTGCAAAATCTGCACTAGGAAAGAAAAAATGCAATTAATTTCTTGTGACCCCACAGCTAATCAGTTCTTAATGGCACCTAATAATTGTAGTGCTCACTGCTCACCAAGGATTTAGCATGTGCAGACCACAATTTGGCGTGCTCTCTCAAATTCAGCATTTTTAATGCGCTTTTGTGGCTGTAAATGCTCTGGAGTAGCCGTTACGGGAAAGATCCGTTGAAGAAGGGAAAGACAAACTACCTCCTGGAGCAGGAAAAAAAGGTAACGACCAGCATTATGAAAAAGACTCATTTGCCCCTATGACAAAATGGATAAATTTCTCCACAGTGGAGACTGTAGAGGGGTAGATTGGTCAGATGACTTCATGACGACCCGCCAACCTGTGACAAGTGACAATACACTTGCTTTGTGCTTTGGAGTGTGGGGCATTGTGAGCGTTTCACTCAGGGCCCGTTTCTTTATCAGAATTTATGAAAAGAATTTGGGAGGTTGGGGTTTTTTGGATATGATGTGACATGATTTGACATCTTGTCCCCTAGCATTTGAAATGCTGTGTTTCTTTCATAAGAATTTCAAATTCCAACCACTCAAAAGTCCTTTTGGAATTCTTGGAATTCCACTCTCTATACCATTTGTTGGAATTTCAAATCCTCCATCAAAAAGAGGAATTTAGAATTCAACCTAAGGGGACAACTTTTTGAGAATTTGAAATTCTCCAATACATGAATTCTTGGAATTCTGATAAAGAAACGGGCCCTCAAGTTCCTTTCTAATTCTAGTTTCTACCCTACAAATTGCAAAGTAGGGTAAATGTTGTTTGCAGGACAATTGATTCAATTAATAATAGAAAGTGGCAGGGATCAATGGGCCAGGCCTATTGGCTTTTGTGTCCACCCAACTTTGGGCCAATTCTGACATGTTTTTTGGCCCATGGATAAATTTAAGCCGATGCAATTTTTTTTTTTTTTTTTTGCTATCGAAAGGGTTTCCAACTCTTTGGACTGGATTAATCCTTCCACGCCCAAAGGGAAGCCTGGTAAACTCCCCTGTAGCCTCAGTGTGGTAGTGCAGTTTCGAACCTACAACCTTTGGGTGCAAACCATGGTCGTAGGCTAACTGAACTACCATGCATTTTGATTTATAATCGGGAGTCCTCCATGGATGGGTCTTAACTCAATTGTAAGTTCCCATAGGTGCCATTCATTGGTATGGAATTGATTTGTTATGAATCTAAAGACATATCTTATGTCAAAGAAGCTAAAATTGAAGAAACTAATTAAGGTGAAGATCCATAAATGGTCATGAAATAGAGTCTCATCGGTCTAAAATAATCACCTATTTGTCACTTTAGCAAATCCAATCTTAGAGAAAATCGATGTCCCATTTACTTTTTCATCTTATATTCTCCACCTCTTTCCTCTTTAGAATTCCTTCTTGGATCTTATTTTACCATAAATTCCAAAGAATCTAATATCATGGCCCATCATGGAGAAATAATACAATAAAAAATGATAAATTTTAGACCTTGATTATCAACATCAAAGCCTTATCTCACCAACAAAATGTAGGAGTGGGCTATATGAATTTTATTTCTCAATTCTCATCTCTAAATTTCTCCACTTTCTAAATTTATTATTATTATTATTATTATTTTCTTCTGTCAATTGTCTCCTTGTCCAAATGGGCCATCAGTATTAAGTTTGGGCTTATCATGAAAGTCCACAGTCCCACAAGCCCTTTTGTTGTCTACTAAAGCACTTTAGTGTCTCTCTCTCCTTCCCATATTTCTATTATAGACTTCTACTGCTTCTACCAAAAATTAAGCTTGTACAGCACTACAATTCTATTACTTTTACTGGGTAGAAAACGTAGTAAAAGAGAAAATTGTAGTCCTTTTTACCAGGGGGGGTGATCTCTTTGGCATCCGAAGTCTGAAACTCAAACAAGAAGCAAAACAACACCTGTATCTCTCTTTATTGAGTGGGTGAAAATCAAATGGCCAAACCAGCAGGGGGGAATCCACAAAAGAAATAAAGAAAGGAAAGAAAAGTATTGGGGTCTAGAGAAAGATAATCTCAACACCATTATCCTCCCTCCTCCTGTCCACATCTTCCCTTATCTTTCCAGAAACATCTGTAGAGTACCCCCACCTTAATCGTCTCCTGTTTGGTAAGAAGAAAAATAGTAGATGGACCTTGGGAGCATTTGAGAGTCTACTCCCATTAAAGCCAACCATTACTGAAGGCCACCATTCAATCATTGGGTCACTTCAGCTGCACATAGTAAGATCATTAGAGATCTTCAGTTAATGGGATTTTGCTTGTTTAATGATAAAACCTCTACATAGGCTGTGGGCTCTGATATCACTGGTAACATTAGAATTTTTCATCAAATATTGAATTGCCAATGTTTAATTGGATGTAGATCTTGCCAGCACTGTAAGGCTCTGATGATGACAACAATGTGTTTGCAGATTCTGGTTTAGCAGGGGCCCAGTGCCAGACTGAGTTCAGCATGCTACTGGCTGGATTTGTGATCAGTTTTAACTTTTAAGGCATCAAATCAAATAGGGCTTGATAACTGAATCATCCGGGCCTAAATAAATTTCTGCTGAAGAGGAAACTTAGTGGCCCAACTAACCTGTAATATGTGACACAAATAGGCCATGGCTGTTATTGAAGAGCCAAAACTAGGGCCAACTGTTAGAGCAACAGGCTAGATCAGAAACTAAGTGGCTTGGACTTCAACAACTCTCAGCCCCAGCCCATTTGGTCACCCTGTAAAGATGTGGATCTTTGGCCATCCTTTCCTATGTCATCACATCATCTTTTAAATGGCTGAGATCATCTAAACATAATGATCTTTTGAAGGGCGCTTATCTCTTGCTTAAATCAAGAAATGGATACTGGTAATGACATGGTGAGGCATATAATTTTTGCTGCTCCACAGGAGCATGGGACATAACTTTTTTGTCCATAGAGAGGAGAGAGAAAGGACTTGATAAAATAATGAAAAGCCTTTTCTTTACTCTAATCTCTATCTCTATAAAACACTAGTCAGTCCTGTGTCTAAAGACACCAATTCAGAGCCCTTTTTCTTTCTGCTTTTTTTTTTTTATCCTTGCCTTCTGAGAGTTTCCTGAGAGAGAAGAAGAAAGAGATGGAGGGGAAAGAGGAGGATGTGAAGCTTGGAGCCAACAAATTCTCAGAGAGGCAGCCTCTTGGCACAGCTGCACAGAGCCAAGACAAGGACTACAAGGAGCCTCCACCAGCTCCTCTCTTTGAGCCAGGAGAGCTCAAATCATGGTCCTTTTGGAGGGCTGGGATTGCAGAGTTCATGGCCACCTTCCTGTTCCTCTACATAACCATCCTCACTGTGATGGGTGTGAAGAGGGCGCCAAACATGTGTGCCAGTGTGGGTATTCAAGGGATTGCTTGGGCTTTTGGAGGCATGATCTTTGCTCTTGTCTACTGCACTGCTGGAATTTCAGGTGAGGAAAAATTGGGTCTTGTAATCCTTTCTCTGTTATTCAATAAATCTTATAGGAACTTGTGTTTTCTAGTTTGCTTCCTCTTTTTGGTGGATGCACCCATATTCTATGATTTAGGCACTGCAGTAGTCTGTTTGACAAACAGACGGACTAATGCAGTAGCTTCTTATTATTTAGTTGTTGAGAAACTTGTCTTCTGCTATTTAGCCATTTATGTATTTCATTTTTTTTTGAGAGAGTGAAAGGGTTTTGATTTTCCTTCAAGCTAAATCTTCTTTGGGGTGTTTGGGCAGGTGGTCATATCAACCCTGCAGTGACCTTCGGGCTGCTGCTGGCAAGGAAGCTTTCCCTCACAAGGGCTATTTTCTACATGGTGATGCAGTGCTTGGGTGCTATCTGTGGTGCTGGGGTTGTGAAGGGATTCCAAAAGGGCCCCTACGAGATCTTGGGTGGTGGAGCCAATACTGTGAACCATGGCTACACCAAGGGAGATGGCTTGGGGGCTGAGATTGTGGGTACTTTTGTTCTTGTCTACACTGTCTTCTCTGCCACTGATGCCAAGAGGAACGCCAGAGACTCTCATGTCCCTGTAAGTTGCTTTTTTAAGTCTTGGGTTTGTCGGGATAGACATGGTTAGAGAGGAAACCTCTTTCTGTTCATGTAACCTTTTTTGAGAGAGAGAGAGAGAGAGAGAGAGAGAGAGAGAGAGAGAGAGAGAGATGTATTTGTAAGGGTAGAAGGGTTCTGCTCTATCTAGAAATTTTATGATCTATTATTAACATCTGGGTTTGTTGTATTGTTTTTTGTGTTTACAGATCCTTGCTCCTCTCCCTATTGGGTTTGCTGTTTTCCTGGTGCACTTGGCTACCATCCCCATCACAGGAACTGGCATCAACCCAGCCAGGAGCCTTGGAGCTGCCATCATCTACAACAGAGACCATGCTTGGGATGACCATGTAAGCCATCCAATCCCATCTTCTACTACTCTTAGAGGATGTTAGATTTTGCTTATTTTCATCATCTAACAATGGTTTTTCCTTTTGTGTTTTGCTCAGTGGATTTTCTGGGTGGGTCCCTTCATTGGAGCTGCTCTTGCTGCAGTCTACCACCAGATCGTCATCAGGGCAATCCCATTCAAGGCGAGGGCCTAAATCTCAACCACCATCTATCATCAGCTTGCAATCCCTTTTGAATTTTACTTGTAGTAAATCCATGTTGTGCCTGGTTTTACCTCTTTCCATGTGTTCATCATCATCAGGATGTTGGTTGTGTAATATGTGTGTAAATTAAGCTATGCCGTCTAGCTTTGTTGCAGGCTTGAAAAGAATATTCTTTTCTTTTTATTATATTCCCCCATTATCTTTCCCATGAGAGAAGAAGAAGAACAGTCTTTATAATTATTTGGTCTGCAGCGGCAGACCACCGGTTCATATGGTGGTCCCCCAAGGGTCGTCATGGCTTGCAGGTGGTCCTGCCTGTTTTTGGCTGCCTAATGAGTAGAGTAGGTCATGTGCCAAAAGTAGAGTGGTTCATGTGCGGAAAGTAGGTGGATTAGAGCCTTAAAAACTGGCTTTTATCAATATATATACAACCCATGGGTTTTTATCCATTCTTCTTGGGTCTGATATCACAGTATCACAATTCACAGCCCATTGGAATTGTTCAAAACACTGAAACTCGACTTGGTTTCAAAACCTCTATGCAGTGTGAAGCCTTAGGGGGTGGTTGGCACTCCAAATAGAGAGGCCTTTCTCTTTTAAAATTTATGACTAGAATTTGGGTCTTTCAAAATTTATGACTAGAATTTGGGAAGTTGGGGGATTTTGGACATGATGTGATATTTTATTTGGGACGTTTGTAATGCAGTGATTTTTTCATTAGAATTTTAAATTCTAACCACTCAAATGACTTATTTAAAATTTTGAAATTCCACTTTATGTCATTTGTTGGAATTTCAAATCCTTTGTCCAAAAGAGGAATTTGAAATTCCATCCAAGTGGATAACTTTCGGAGCATCTTGGACATGAATTCTCAACATGCATTGCGGGTTGGGTAGGATGAGCTTGCAGCCATGGAAATTGTGATTCACCCTTTTTTTCACGGTTGGGGTGAGGTGATTTTGTCGCCATTGCACATGAATATGACGTTTCACTGGGGGCAGGAGGGCAGGTATAGTACAAAACTATATGACCACAGTAGTTTGAAATCAGGGGCTTCAAAATTTTATTATATTGGTACTTGGTCTTCCGTGCATCATTCTTTGAGAACGATCGTATCTTTTTTTGATCTTATTGAATGAAATGGAATCGTGGGTCTGTACTTGCTCAAATGTTTTCTAATGTGGGAATTATGATCAGTGGGAACAATTCGGACCAACAGATTCTGCAAAAGCGAAGAAATTAGTTTTAAGCATAATGATCAAGTGGAAATAATTCGGACATAACGTTGCAATCAAACTACAGAATGTTTACCAATGTGTAAAGTTAAATAATTTCTAAATGTGGTAACTAAGCAACAGGGCCATGATTCATTCTGCAAAAGCGAAGAAATTAGTTTTAAGCATAATGATCAAGTGCATGACTCATTCTGCAAAAACGAAGAAATTAGTTTTAAGCATAATGATCAAGTGGAAATAATTATGACACAACGTTGCTATCAACTACAGAATGTTTACAAATGTGTAAAGTTAAATAATATGTCCAAATGTGGTAACTAAGCAACAGGGCCATGAGTGAAAAATATCAAATATGATATGTAGGCCATGAGAATTAGGAGGTGTTGGTATTTCGCGGCGGAAGAGAAAAATCATGCTTTTCTTCCATGACACCACTTTCTTACCTAGGGATTTAAATGGATCCTGATTCTTTGATCGCATTGAGGTTTCAACCTACTAATAATTGGGTTTGGATTCTTATTTAAATCTCGATGAGTAAGCGGTCCGGGTCTTTTTTAACCCCGTGACCTAAATGGGTCGAGTTTTGTTCCACCTTGGCTCCGGCTGAACATATTTACCTTAATTTTTCAGAATTCATCCTAAAAGTTAGTTTTCCCCAAGTCAGGCTTGGACCCATACTAGTCCCATATACAGAACCAGTCCCGGTTTTGGTTCTGAATCTGTTTTGGTTCCATCTTCTCATTAACAATTTTGATTTTGGATTCACTATGGACTCGGACCGGAACCGATCTGTTTACATCCCTATTTCATACCATCTCAAGTAGGAAGTCCGGATCCTCTTTATAATAGAAAAGACGCCTAAAATGGCGGTTTCCAACCTTGATTCCTCGCTGCACCAAACAGTAATGAGGAAACTGTACAAATGACTCGAATGGGTTGGTTTTTATAGAATTGTAGCAACCAAATGCAAAATTTCAAATGCTCAGGGGACATGGTCTGATCATTATCTCCAACATTCACAATTCCCCTAATACCTCCAAACAAACTGACTGTAACTCATGTGCTCATTTTTTTAGTATTTTTAAAAATAATATAATATTAATAAAATGTTTATTTATATATTTATAATATAATATTTTATGCATCTGTATAAATATTACTTGGATACTTTACGACCTGTATTTGTTTCATGTAATTAAATAATAGTAGTTATAAGACATCTATTTTTACAATTAGTTAAAATTGAAGTAATAACTAAGAATTCCAAAAAAAAAAAAATGACCATCAAAGTCTCCCTTAAATGGAAAATGGATAAGAGGTGGTGGGAAGTGAATACCCAACCACGGCCCTAGTAAATTAGAAGTAAGGGTTGCATCTACATGCTTCCACCTTATATCCACAACCTCTCAAGTCTCTAATCCTTGGGTGGAGCTCATTTGTCCATAAATTCTAGAGGATTTTACCAAAAAAGACACTTTAGGTGACCCATGGGCTTAAAAGATCATTTTAACTGACCTTGCACCAGATCAGTCATTTTGTTTGGAAAGGTGGTTTTTTTTTTTTTTAACACTTTCAATTAGCGTCCATAGCAACTTTAGTTTTATGACGTTAAGGGTCCCTAAGGACCCTGCGTGTAAACAAATTAGAATAAAATAGGTGTATTTCCTTGTCCTCCTCTTCTTCCTGACTTTGACCTTGACCCTAACCCGTCTGCTTCACCTCGCCCTCATCCTCCTTCTCGTCCTCCTTATAATAGTTGTTGTTGACATGGAATCCATGGAGTTGAAGGTCCGGAGGAGGGGGGATTTCAGAACTGCGGCGGCATTTTCGATTGACGACGTAGGGAGAAGGGGAGGAATTGGGGATGGGTGTGGGTGTGGGATTGAGAGTGGGATAGAGAGCTGGAGAGATGTAAATGTGCTTCTACGATGAAGAGACTACAGCAGTAGCTACAGAAGAAGAATAAGAAGAGACTTGGCCAAAGGAAAGGAGCAGAACATAAGAAGGAAGAAGGAAGAAGAGTCAGAGTCGTCGTTCCCACGCGACAGGCAGGGTGTCATAAAACTAAAGTCGCTAGGGACGCTAGTTGAAAGTGATAAAAAAAAAAAAAAAACATTTTTAGGCAAAATGACTGATCTGGTGCAAGGTCGGTCAAAATAATTTTTTAGGCCCACTAGTCAACTAAAGTGTTTTTTTTTTTCGGGTAAAATCCTCTAAATTCTAATGTACTCAACTCCTATGAATTCTATGCAAACAATGAAGCCCTTAAGACTCGGGTAACGCTGGATTTTTTGAGTCACAATTTTCTGCAACTGGACAATCAGAAGTCTAATGACATAGCTAGGTCATGCTAATTGCCCAATAAAATTTGACGAAACCCTAGCTGTAGCTGTTTTTCAAGCTAGTGACTATAAAAATTAGAACAAATGACTAAGATTAAAATCTGACAAATTGATCATATTGCTACGTTTTAGTTCCCCATTTCAATACCCGGTCTGGGCTGGCAATTTGGAATCATGCTCTCTCCCACTGTCAGCTGTGTAAGGGAGGTGGTAGCTTTTATCAAGGGCATGATTGGCAAGTCTGATACGATCTAAATAGAGCTGATGCAATTACTATCTTTTTGAAATAGGAGATCCTTCCAATGCAATCTTGTCATTTTTGCAAGAATTTTATGAGCAAAGTTGTCATATAGTAAAATTAGTACAAACAAACTTGTCGTATTATGAAAAGTCATAGGGTAAGTTACCAAATAAAGCCTTAGAACATATGCGATTGCTCTTTTTTTTTTGTAAAAATATGTGATTGCTTTAAAACTTTGGTTTTGTCTCAAAAAGTCATTATTTGTTGAAAAAAAGGTCTTAAAGTTGATTAAATTAGACATTTATAAAAAAAATAAAATTTAAAAATGATCTGATCAATTTTAAGTTACATAAACCCAAAATGACCCCTAAACGATGAAGTTATACTTAAGTAGGTTATACTATTATAGTTGCCCAACAGTGAATTTTATTAGAATATTCAGAGCATATTGTTTGAAGGTTGAATCATATTGATACCTGGAAAAGCAAATATGCCGTGTGTGTTAAAATATTTATTGAACAATATAAGGCTGCTTTTAGGAATTTCCTGTTTTTGGAGTGTATAAATGTTCTCTGCTTGCAGGAAATTCCCTACTGGAAGAATGTAAAGGCCTTAGGAGAAAATTTTTCTACAGAAGGCATAAAGTTGAGCACTGTTCTTCTGGTGCAGCTGCAAATTTGGAGTGCATAAATTCATCCAAAAGACATTATGGTTCTTTGCCAACAAATGTGAGTTGGACAAAAATTTCAAAACGGGCCTATGCACTTGAATCACAAGCAGCAATGCAGGGGAATCAAGTGCCACAGGCAAAGTATTACAACAAACAACCTTGAATACAATGTTAAAAAAATGGGAAGATACCTTTTGAGCGAAACTTAGAACTGGAAGCTACGCAAGAATGCATAGCCTATATAGTTTCTTCATACTTCTAGAAAGACTGAAAATGCAAACTTCCGGGGACTCAATGATGGCTGAAGTCTTCAAACACTTACAACAAATCTCGGCCTCTGGAGTTGCCATTGGCAGCCCAAGGGTCTTCACATAAGAGGAAACGCCTAATTCAATCACTATATAGAGATGGATTTCATTGACTGCAAAAACAATTGAATACAAAAAAAGAACTTCTGAAAAAAGGGCTGACAACTCAGGATACTATCCAACTGAACTTTGGCAGATCTGTCAATATATTTTCTCAAACGTCTGGAATAGAAGACATTGGAATTCTAATGGTGTTAAGCAAGCAGCATTCAAGGGAAGATCAACCTAGATCAGCTGTGGAAGGAGGTCATGCACAGATATATATATAGTACTCGTGAGGGACAGATGGAGTTTGATGAGTGTTTACAAGGTGTATAATGAAATTTGCCTTGCCACCACCCCCCTAGCCAGTCTCACATCAGTAAACGACAAACTTATCATCAAAATGAAAAGGAACTCTCAGGAAGTAGAATAAAAATATGAGAAGTTAGGCTATTGTGACAAGAAGAGAACACACCAAGCCATCCAATAGAGATTCAATTGAGAGACCGCGCTGAAGTTGCCTTTAGCCAACACCCAAAAGAGACTTTACCTTTCACCCTTCGCACAACAAACCACCACAAGGAAAATTTGTTGTTAGTGTGGCAATTGCCTCCAAATTGAGCACAGAACTTCCATGAAGGCCAATTTCCACAAAAAGTTGCCTTTTTTTCCTTTCACCCCAAAGCACTGTCCATCTAAACTCAAAATAAATGTAGAAGGATACATGATACACCAAGATGGAATCATTTTCTCCTTCACTCGGCTCTGCATGGTCGAACTCAACCTTATCCCAAGCTGCTGTCCAGGGAAATGCCAACGCTCTAGGAGAATGATAAAACAACCTCATATAATGAAATGAGCTTCTTTCAGCAACTCACCCACTGAGAGCTGCACAAAAGAACTCAACACAATGCATTCACATTACAGATTGCAAGCTGTCCAATTGATGTCCATAAAATAAAAAGGTCCCAAGGAGGAGGTGGGAAGCTTCTATTTGGACTGTCCATTTCATGGCCCTGCATCAGTCATTGGGCATTTTCATTGTGATTCAAAGCCACACAACCACCCAATCAGTCTAGCAGGCTCCACACATTCAAATACAAGAGGACTGTCCCAATCTATATATATAGGAGGGAGGGAGCACCACTCTGCAACCAACTTACCTGGAATCTAAATCAGAACCATTGATTAACTAGGCCAATCAAAACATTATATAGAAAACTTACAAAATTTATGAAAAATAATACCCTTTTTAAAACCAGTTATACAAATTATACATTCAACGAAACTGAATGGACTAGAAGATACGAATATTGGCATTATAACTAATGGAGATGAATGCGCCAATGAAGCTAGCTAGTTAAACGAGGACAGCAGCTAGTCATGATTGAGGGACCCTGTTTTCAACAAACTCTGTGATTCAGTTTCCTTCTCTGGAAACAGCAATTTCATACCCATGATCCTAATCCAAATGGGAAATCATTCAATTACCTAGCTTTCCAAATCCCCAAACCCAATAACTCTATTGTTTGATGTCAAATCTGATGGGACTCAATGATAGATGGAATTCTCACACATTCATTCACCTTTGCAGTCATAATCATTGGCAACCCAAGGGTCCCCACATAAGAAAAAAAACTTACCCAACGCAATCAAAGTGATAAGAAACAGAAAATTTATTTTGATTGCATAAATGAGAGAATGGACGAAGATTTATAAAAGATGGGATGAAACCTCAGGATACTATAACTAAATTTTGATGGAACTGTTAATATATTTTCTCAAACATCTGGAATAGATGGCCTTCTTCGAAATTGTAATGGTGTTATGAAAGAGGCATTCTTGGGGAAGATCACCATTCTAGATCCTTTTGAAGCAGAGCTTCAGGCATTACCCCAAGGTCTCAGATTATGTTACTCAATGGAAGTCCATTGAATCATTATAGAAGGGGACTATTTATATATAGTGGACACTCTTAAAAATGCAGCACAAGTTCATTGAGAATTGATATTGTGGAAGAGGGTGCTGGAGCAGTTAGTAAGGATGCATTATTGGGAACCTGTGTTTTGTCATTGCATCACAGATTGGATAATAGGTGCACATGTCTTTATTGTCTTCAAGTATATCTCCCTTAGTACATTTGGCATAATCATCTTCAGGAAATGAATACTCTTGCAGGAATTGAGCTTAGACAAAATTGTTCTGTCATACAACACTGTGGAGAGATATATGGATTTAGATCACAGAAAGAATCAGAAAGCTTTCGCAGCTGGAAGCTCAGCGTCTCACTTTTATGTAGTTCCATGTAGATTTTTTTTTCCTGTATATTCTGCTTTTATTTTTATTTTTTTTAGAAAATCCCATACTCATCACCCAAAAAAAGATAGGATGACCATCCTGCCAATTAGGATCCTAAATGGGATTTTTCTTTACTCTCTATGAGATGATTACATGTCAATCTATTTTTTTTTTTTTTCTAAAATAGGACTTTCTTTCCTCTCTTTTGCAAATTAATAATCTTTCTAGATCTTGAAATGTTCTTTAGAACTTTCTAAACTAAGACTGCATATCAAGAATATCCTCCTGAGAATTTGCTAAACTAAGAATGTAGATCTAGAAAAACTCATTGAGAATTTCTCTACTATGAAAGTAACTGGTATTTACAAAAAAGAAAAGAAAAATAGAAAGTAAAAATGGTTGGGAATATAGGGGCGCCTCTGTGAATAAGACTCCCACTACAACCATACCACCCAGGGATTGATCCCTAGGCGGGTAGGTTTAGGTAGTCCCACAAGTAAGCCTAGAAAAAAAAACAAAAAAAGAAAAAAAGAAAGTAAACATGGTTGGGTCAATGGGCTAAGCCCAATGGATCATTCATCTAAGAGGTTGGTTGAATTGGCTAACCCATTATGGATAAGTCTGATCAGCTTGCTAATTGTGGGCATCTAGGGTCGTCTTCTTCCTTTTTTTCCCATAAGTCTTAAGGCCCATGGCTACATCAACCTAACTACAAACTCTAAATCGAAAATAGATTCATGGCATGCAATTGAAAGCCTCGGCTTCTCACTGCAATTGAAAGCCTCGGCTTCTCACTGCAGCCTCTACAAGAGATGATGAAACTTGCAATGTGATGTTTTGGACCTAAACTAAAGGAAAGCAGGGGTTGACAACAATACATTTTCTTCTCCTAAGTCTTGAGAAAGAAGCAGCAATGATAAAAGATCGGTAACTTGCCAGAAAATGGAAATAAAAGCCAATAATTGAAAATAAAGGCAACACTGACCTGTATAAACTCTGGCTTCTGGCCTCCTTTTTTTCATGATATGAGGAGCAGAGTGTTTCAACATCCTGCATCTCTTTAATTGAAATTATGTAAGAAAAAAAATTGCTTTCGACCGGGGAGCTCCTCCACCTTTGGTTCATATGCTCCTAGCATTTCTCTTCATTTGAGCCTTAATTAGCACTTGTAACAATGACAACGAAAGCCATAACTAAAGCAAGCATCAATTACATGAAGCCTTACAGATTTCTGGGCTTGCATTTTCTTTTCTTTTCTTTTCTTTTTTCGAATAGTGTGGGCTTGCATTTTCTTTGAGAAGCAAAATAGAGGATAAATGTATCTTCCTAAATACATTGTGTAGGGTCCAACCACCATTTCAGGTTTAGAATCTGTGGCTATGCTAAAATATCTGCTTCCTCATTCCGTACTCTTCGGACAAGTGCAAAGGAAGCATACATTAAAGAAAACATCATTTCCATGCTCTCAATCACTCAAAGGTTCATTGACCAGAACCTTCATTTTCTCCTGCAAAAAATCAAGTACATCTTTTCTGCCTTCCTTAAGCAGCAACTGTCTCAACTTTCCAAATGTCGTTCCTGGTGGGCGAATCCCCTTCTCTATCATCTCTTCCAGAAACACACAAGCTTGGTTAACTTCACCCTTCTTGCACAACCCATTGATAAGCACGGAGAATGTGTGCATGCTTGGAGCAAACTGTTTCATGCCCATGTACTTCCAAACTTTCAAAGCCTTATCCAACTTATCACTGTCGCAGAACATCTTTATCATCATTGTGTATGTGTCCGAATCGGGCTCGCAGCATTTGATCATCCGCCGGAAAACTTTAAATGCCTCCTCATTTTCCCCAATGCTTATCAAACCTGTCAAGATGATATTGCAAGTTCTTGAATTGGGTGTGACACTGTTCCGGTCCATCTCTTCCAAAACCCTATAAACATTCTTAAACCTTTCCACTCTACAAAACGCACTGATCAGTGCATTATACACAGCTACATCCGCCTTGATCCCATTCCTCTCCATCTCCAAAAATGTATCAACTGCATCCCCAATCCGCTTCTCTGATCCGTAAGTATGAACCAAAACACTATAAATGTAAGATGTTGGCCTACATCCCTTGGAATCCATCTCTCTGACAATGTCAATCGCCTCTTCAATCCTACCCAGCTTACAAAGAGAATCAATCATGATCCCATATGTGACGATATCAGGAACACAGCCTTTTTCAACCATCTCCTGGAATATCTTCCTCGCCTTGGGCAGATTTGGGGCCTTCCCCCATCCCTCAAACAGAATACTGTAAGTTTTCGAATCAGGCACAAACTGGTCCTTCATCCGGTCGAATATCTCCTGAGCCTTTCTTACATTCTTAGCTTTGCAGAATGCACTTAACAGGCTATTGAAGGCAGCCAAATTCGGCGCCACACCATATTTTTCCATGACATTGAATGTGTAAATCGCCTCATCCACCTTCTGCGCCCTCGCATACTTCCTCATAATGACACAAAATGTTTCAATATTCAAAATCCCTTTGCCGCGCATTGAATTTACAAGATCCCACATGATCTGATACTGCCGGATCTTTGCCAGAGATCCGATCATCGCATGGTAAGATCGAACAGTGTGGGTATAATTCCGTTGCTTCTCTGCCCATGCGAAGAATCGATATGCCTGCATGCCAGCATTCTCAAACTTGATAATGATCTCCTCAGTGAGCTCAGGAGAAAGCTTAATTCCACTTTCATTGAGGGCATCTTCAAGCCCTATTTTGGGGTTGGACATCATGATTTTGCATATTTTTTTCGAGGAATTTCCAGCCTCTTGTAAGTTTGAATTTGAACTGTATGATCTCATCGCAGTATTGCATTCTGCACGAGACAATCTTCTTTGACGAACAAAAACCCTAATCATATTCATATTTTTCCAAACCAAAAGGTGCACTGCGAGGATCTACATATGCAGGGGGAAAAACTCTTTTCAATGTTCTAAAACACAATTTGGAGATCAAATTGATGGGATAAAGCTGAGTTGAGGATGATGAAAACTGCAGGCTACAATGTTTTAGGCAAGAACTTGCAGTCTAATCCGGTCCAATCGAACTGTCCAACCGACCTGCCATTCCACCATAATAAATATCTTTTTTAGAAATAAAAAAGTCGGAATCTTTTATTAAAATCGATAGAAGAAGAAATTGAAGAAGAACAAAACACTCCTCATGCTGAAGAACACACGAATTCAGTTCTATTAGAACAAGGGAGATAAAAGTATATGTCAGACACCGCATAAAAAATGTGTTGTCCAACATAAACCAAACAAACCAGCACATCAACAACAATCCCAGCACATCAACAGCAATCTTTTTATAGCACATTTGATAATGAAATCAAATAGCAATCATTGAGGCTAAGAATGTGTTCTGCTAACATAATTAAAAATGTAAAGGTTTGTTCTTTATATTTCATCTATTTATTTAGGAAGGCATAAACCCCATGGAATAAGAAGCACAACAATTGAAGCCAATTCATCATTTGAGTCTTTAATTTCAGGGAAAGTTCGAAGATCACGGACTTAACATAACATTCAGTTTCAATACTATATACTAAAAGGAATTGCAAGCTGCACCCATCGACATTTACTGCAACATCCAAGCAACTGAGCATAATGAGGGTTAATACCTGCAATTCTACGGTTAGCTTCCAACTAGACATCTCTGTATCAAATGTATTCACCAATGCAAACACCTCTGATGTACTAACAAACCGAACAAACTTGAAGAAAGAAAAGAAATATTCATTTGAAGGAGTGGAATTACAGTTAATCAATTAGATGTGCGTCTCGAAACAAAAGTGCATTTCATAACAAAGCCCCGAACACCTTCTAAGGAAAAGTATTAGCTAACGGGAGAAAGAAAAAAAAAAACACTAAGGAAGCAAGAAAATCTATGCATGAGTGATATGCCAAGATGCTAGAGTCAGCATCACATAAACAGCTCTCTCTATGGTTTCAACATACGATTCAAAAAATAAATAAATGAGGGAAATGATTGCCTAACCTTTTAAGAGTTCCTTTTTTTTTTTTGTTTCTTTTTATAACAGAGGGTGTCCCAGCCCTTTGGGCCGGACTAATCCCTACGGGCCAGGGGGGAGCCGGGTAAATCCACTGTGACCCAAGACCTTTTAAGAGTTCCTTTGGTGAGTCGTTTGTAAACATTTTTCTGTTCCCCAATTTGTAGCTTAATTGACTGAACTGCTAGGGCAACATGTTGCTCTCAAACCTTTAGTTGAGACACAAAAGGCTTCACCAACCTTGAAGCAAGTTTCTCAGTATGGCAAATGCTTTCAGAAAACCACAGCCAAGTCTTCTCACCGTGAATGCTTTGGTGACAACTAGAATATAGCATAATCAAAAGCTGAACGCTTTGGTGACAACAGGAATATAGCATAATCAAAACAAGACCTCATTTTCAAATAATGGAAACTACCCAAGTTCCTTATATTCAACCTTAGAATCTCTCAGCAGTTTAAAGTTAAAATCATCAAAATCTGCACAAACCCAACAATTCAAACTCTCAAGAGAAAGAATCATAGAACCCAGACACCATTACATTCTCATTCTCACACAGTCATTTAATCAAACAGTTACCGCGCACTACATGAATGTAGCTGGAAGTTTTTTAAATCTCTTTCATGAAATTATGAACAATGTAATTCATCAAACTTCAATTTCATAAAGACAATTCAGAAACTTCCACACAAGAAAATAGAGCATTGCATTACAGAGAATCCACCAATGCCATTTACTCCAAAAATGCCAAAGTTCTTGAAAGAAGATTTTTTTTCTGTACCATCAGAAATTCCATGGATTCTATTCATAAGAAAATATCTTATTTTGATTGGCCTGCTTATTCATAAAAACCCCACCAACCCATTTCACCAAATAGCATGTACACTATTGAGAATTTGGAAATTTGAAAGAGAACTAATGAATGCAAAGCAGAACATGACACAGAAGTACCCACTCACCCTCATGGAAACCATTCCATAAAAGCAAACCAATTGCAATCAGATTTGGTTTTTCCCATCCTCATCTATGTAAAATTTCAACCATATTATCAAAGAATCATAATAAAACCCTTTTCTTGCCCATATCACATAGGGGCCGATTCCATCAGAGAGTACAAAAAATTCAAAAGAAAAGATGGAAGCACTTGGAGATGTAAGAAGCAGGGGAGAATCGTCTTACCGGCTGGGGTGAGGGGGCTCATGTAATTAGATTTTGCCAGAAACCCAAAGATTCCTATTTATTTAATTTTGCATAACCCGCATCCAATCCGTTTATTAAACGGGTCAAAAATTCCTAACCCGTATTCATCCAGTGGATCAACTGACCCAACCACGGTTTTCTCATTTTACCGAAATGACTTGTAAGCTTAACTTGAGATTAATTTCATTTCAACAACCATTTGAGTTGCAGGACCTAGTTTTCCATCACGAAAAAGTGAGACAGAATTCCTTTAACTATTCTATTTTCCATATATTAAGGGCACGTTTGTGTAGCCCATTTTCACGAAAAAGGTTGTTGTTTTTTATGGAAAACTCATTTTTCATGTGTTTGGTGCGGTAGTTTTCCGTGGAATTGCTTTTCGCTACATCAGCTTTTTTCTTCTTAGACATGGAAATGGACTTCCTATTGGAGAGGGTATGGGAAGTTCATTTACACGGAAAACTGACCCCCATTTCCTCACTCCCACCCCCACTCCACCCGGCCACCATCGTTCTTCTCCCTCCCCTCCCAACCCCACCACCCACCAACCCACCCACCTAGTATAGTTTTCACGAAACAGTAGTTTTCACTAAAGAAATCCGTAGTTCCACCAAAAAACATTAGCACCAATTCATTGAGGAAAAACTTTTTGCACCAAACATGAATTTCTAACTTTCTCATAAGACCTTTTTTGAGGTATTTAAAAACCATAGAATTTGCTGATGTGGCAATTTCATCTTTCCATGGAAGTAGCCTCCTGCAAACGTGCCCTAATGCAATTCGTGCAAACTCTAGCCCTTTTGTGAATGATGAAGATTGACTTTATTTCAAGGACATGAGGCTAGTTACTCAATTTTCCATCCATAAAAAAGTGGGATCCAATTGGCCAAGGCCCATTCATCCTTTTCTAGCCCATTGATTGAAACAATCCAATTCCATTCAATTTTAGCTATTTTTTGTTTTATGCCATGTCTATTGTATTTACTTCATATCTATAGTCCATAACTTAAGAAAGAAGTCCATATAAAAGTTTTCTTTGAATAAGCTAACAAATTGCATACTTGAGGGGGCAAAAAAAAAAAATTTATTTAAACTTTGAGTATAATATATATTTTTAAATAACGACTATAGAAATAGAATAACAGAACCCATACAAATGAAATATAAACCTTTTATTAAAAAACATATCAAAATAAAATGATACTATAAAATGAGTGATAAGTTTTAGTTGGATGGTGGAGGCTACAATAGAAAGTGGATATCATTAGGGTCTTTACCTCTTTGGGATTTGAACAAATAATTAGGATTTAAAGAAGAATTTAAACAGGTCATGCGGGTTAGGCGTCTTAACCCCAACCTGACCCATTTATCCATGGATCAGAAGGCCTTGACTTGAACCGACCCACATGTTTTGTGAATCGGGCTGTGTGGGTCATAGGCGGGTCGGGTTGTGATAGGTTGGTGGCTCAGATCGTGTTCTACCACCTCTATTTCTAGGGATGGCACACAATTTTTCTCCCTTCCCACACACGTCCCTATCCTCTCCCTCCCCATTGTTTCTCTCTCCCCTCCTTTACTAGAAATGGTGGGCAAAAAGGTAATTTCACAGGGGGAATATTTTTTAAAAAAAAAACTATATGTGTGGGAAGAGAAAAATATTGTATGCCAGTAGTCCCCTATTTCTAACCACCTGAAAGTCAAAAGTAACCTTCCATTCTCATTTTTAGGAATGCCAGGTGGAGAGGAGGATTGAGAAATTTCACTTGGGGCAAAGCTTTTAAAAGATTTATAAGTTTTCAGACTTAAATTCTTGGATTCCAATAAAGAAATAGTGCTCAACAAAATTCTTAATTGAAGTTTGTGATGTGGTGAATTCAAAGATAATCATGGAACAGTTGTCCTTAGAATCTCTAGGTACATACATATACCTGTATATTGTTATTATTCTAAATTCTAGCTATGTGAAATGTTAGGAATAACTTTTGGAATTCTCAGGATTTCAATTTAGAATGCTCCAGTGGAGAGGAGGATTTAGGATTTCCACCTTGTAGAATGACATTAATTCTTGGAATTCTGTAGAATTAGAAGGACGCAAGTTTCTATTTTATCCATCATCTATGAGGGAAGCTAGGTAAACTCTTATAACCCCAGTGTGGTACTGCAGTTTCGAACCTACAACCTCCAGGTGCAAACCCTGGTCCTAGGCCAACTGAACTAAAATTTATAATTTCTTGTATCTTTATTCCAGTTCTTCTAATAATATCTTCAATTTTACCAAATTTATTGTCGTTCCATTTAGAAATGTCTCTTCCTAGAGGATATAGGATTTTAGGAATATTATCATAATTAATGTTACTGAAGGTCTCCCACCATTTTTGTTTCCTGATTAATTCTTCACATTCTTCCTCCCTAAGCCATATATTATGAAATCTGAATGGGGCCTACGCCACATATTATGACATCTGAATGGTGTCAATGGAAACTTGAACCTCCATTCAATGTTACCAACTCTTTAACTTGGACTAGTCCTTTCCTCCTGTTAGACTAAAGTATAGGTAGGGCCCAGTGATCCAAGGTCTAACATTTTCAAGTTTAGATCATGAAATCTAGGCATGGCTTAGCCTTCTTCTCATCAAATTTCCCTACCCCACATTTTTCATTTTTTATAAAGGACAACATTGAAATCGCCAATAACCATCCAAGGCCCTACATATTTTTTCCCCATTGAACTTAATTCTTTCTAAAAAGCTGGTTTCTCTGCTGCATATGGGGGCCGTTGGATAGAGGTAGCAAACCACTTGTCATCCATATGATCTTCTCTAATAACATATTGAATCAGGATTTTATTTTATTTTTCTAAAATTCTAAAATTGCAACAGTCATGCCATAGTAAAGCTTACTCGTATACCATTAATGTTATCAACTTTAAGGGGTGTTTGAAAACCATATATTTCTAAAGATTTTGCTATATTGTCTCATAGTTAAAAACTAGGTGTTTGGATAACTTAGAAGGTATCTTATAATATCTCACTTTATTACAAAAAATCTTCATATTAAAATATACAAGTATATGTTGTATAAAACAATATTTTGTTAAGAAAACTACCTTGAGTTTTTGCAAGTACGAGTGGAAGTTCTTGAAAAATTACTGGTGGCCCATTACAATTTTTAACATTGATGGTTTTTATAGGAGTCCTGCTATGACTCTAGATGGGCCATTCCATGTTTATAAATCTTATGTGGGTCCTATAGCCTTGTCATAATTATAAGGTTTCATTGTTGATTATTAATATTAGATGGGTCTTACAAATGTTGTATTAGGTGACTTCCACTATGTTTACCAGGTGGATCCCATACTACCAATATTATGAGGGTCTCATATTCATTAACAATATTAGATTGTGTGATTGTAATTATTAGTTTGCCATGATTAAATGAGTCTCATTGTTTAGTGGGCCCCTAGTGATTACTATATTTAGCTTTGTTAACATGACTATTAATGTCAAATGGGGTTCACATTGATTTTTTATAGATGGATTCATCTATTATGTCTAACACTTGATAAGGGCTACTATTATAATCACCATTAGATGTATTTTTTTTTTGCTATCGGAGGGTTCCCAACTCTTTGGGCTGGACTAATCCCTCCGGGCCTAGAGGGAAGCCAGGTAAATTCCCCTGTAGCCCCAGTGTGGTAGTGCAGTTTCGAACCCACAACCTCCGGATGCAAACCGTGGTCCATTAGATGTACTACGTTGTGATTTCGAACATGTAGGCCCACATTGATTAAACAACATTGCTCATGATTTTTAACATTTAGTCTAATAATTTTCTAATTAGATGGGCACTACCTTGTTTACCAATTTTAAATTACCCCATGTAAATACTAATTAGTGGGCTATCATCCCTATTTTTCTATTCATTTCTTATTTCTGGTGTATCATCTAGTGAAAATTTTATAAATTGCAAATACTTATATTGGAATTTGTAAAAATCTCCAAACACCATAAGTGACACAATATTATCATATGATACTATTTTATTTTGTAATAATGAAACCTTTATACATTCAAATCTAGTGATATTATATTCTGCAGTTACCGGAGCATTTTCCTTTATAAGTATTAGCAATTATTAGGTTGATAAATGTACTTACCTGATAGCCATGGGGGATTGCATTTGAAATGACATCATCTTTCGAGTCCTGATCGGGTGAGGAAAAATCCCATGGTGACCGTGAGTGGATCATTCACGGTCTACCGCGTCACTGTGGGCAGCATGAGTTTGGATCACCTATCGCAATTTTTATACATTCACCGTGAGTGGACCAATACCAGTCCACCACGTCATCTAAAAATTTAGGCAATTTTGAAGTTTAAAAATGTTTAAATCATATGAAAGAAAATCACCTAAATTTTTGGATGACGTGGCGAACCGTCATAGGTTCACTCATGGTGAAGGTATAACAACTCCGATAGGTGATCCGGACTCGCCATGCATCCGAGCATGGGTTGTCCGTGGTGACGTGGCGGACCCGAAGTGATCCACTCATTGTCAAAGAGGATCCGGATTCTCATCTTCCTTGTCCACATTGTTTCTTTTTTTCATTTTGTTTGATTTAGTGGAAATCACGGACTTGCACCTGACCTCTTTCCATCTTCAAGAATAGAGGATTTTAGCGGAAAACATAGATTAGGTGACTACTATACCGAAAAGGTAATTTTAAGTGCCCTTGTACCAAACCAATCATATTGTTGTTTTTCGTAATTTTTTTTAACATTCTCTACTAGGGTCTCTATCGACCTTTATTTGCAATGTTAAGGGTTGATTCAAACCCTGCATTCCATTTTAACCTTCACAGATTTATTTTGTTTGTAGGGTCTTAGTTGACCTTTACTTGTAATATTAGAGGTCTCTATTGACCCTGCAATGTACGCTTATAAATGCACGAAACTTATCACTCATTCCTTGTTCTTGGAAGAAAACGACCATACTCGACTTGCTTCCCTTCCGTAGGATATTCCACCTTTTGATGACCATTAAAGCCACATGCCGTTGTTTAGTGGAGAACATTAAAGTGCATATGCTATAGTTTGGGGCAGACGGATGGAAAGTGGAGTTTGTACTTTGCCTTAAAACATTATTTTTTATTTTTCAGAAACCCTTTTCATAATTCCTAGCTCCATGTCACCATCCATGCATACATTTCTCTAGGGGAGGGTAGGTGTGTGGCAAGAGAAAGGGCGATATTGCAAAAGGGATGGCAAGGGCACAACCTAGCCAACCATAAGACGACAAACGAAAATGGAAAAAATGGGCTTTTTGATAAAACATACCTTCGACAAAGAGGGCGTTGGAGGGGACCACAATGGAACGATGGAGGAGCACTGGGAATCAATGTGAATACGCCTAGCAGCTGATGTGGAGTCATAGTCGACGTTGGGGAAGAAGAAGAAAACAAGCAAAAAAGAAAATCGGGCTTCTAAGCCTTAATATGTATGAACGGGTCGAATGCAAGGTCTCAATCGATCCTTAACATTACAAATAAAGGTCGATAGGGACCCTAGCAGAGAATGTTTAAAAAAAAAAAAAAAAAAATACAACCCTGATGAAAAGCATCAAGTGCTTGTGTGATGGATCGGCTTGACTACTACAGCCAACAACTATACAACCAAACTAGCCTACTTTAGTTCAGTTTGACGTGGCCCGTGAACACCTCTAACTTGAACTAATTTAGCATCTCGGGCCTATAAGGTAAAAATAAATCAAGTTTTCGTCTAATGGCCAATTGCAACGAGGAATACAAGTTAGGCAAAGAAACCTAGTGAGGTAAAGATATTTTGAGGTTTTCAAAACTGCAATGATGTTGAAAGCGTGATTTAACATTGAATATAACAACCCGTTCCATGATTTCCTATGAAGTGGGTCTTTCATACACTGAAAACACCAAATATTTATAATTTTTTCAAAGGGTTTAAAAAAAAAGAGAAGGCCGACAGCAATTTATATTTATCACAGTGATAGGGAAAGGAGGGAGAGAGCCTATAGATTCGCATAAAAAATCGGTTGTACCCCTCCCTCTCCTCAAATAATACCTAATTCGCAACGCAGTGAAAGATGGGCCATTTAAGCCATCCAATGTCCAATCATTTTTCTCTTTCGAGAATAGAAAATTAAAAGAAATGGCTGGTAAAAACATGAGCCAAAGCTTTGTGGGTGATCTTCAGTTAAAATGCAGCTAAGGTGTGTGGAAATTTTCAAAATAAAGTCTTATTTAATTTTTTAGAGCTTATTTGGTTTTCCGAGTGTTACATGAATCCCTAATTGCATCTTTCGTGTTATTATAAGTAGATGCTCGCGTTCTGAAAATATAAGGAAAGGGGGCCTTTTGGCATAACACAATTAAAATACTTGTTGAGTATGACGTCCAAGTTCTGCTCTATTTATCCGATTTGAATGTGAATTCGGGCTCATTATGGATCCAAATCCTTCGCATCGGTATGCTTAAAACGCATCGTAGATGAAACTTTATGTAGTACACCATTTTTACAGGGCAAAAGTGCTAAAACAGCAGGTCCCAAAAACCCAAGTGGTACTATTTTTCTTTTACCATAGGACTTTCTTTTCCAGTGGACCATACCCTACTTGGTCATTTTCACTCACTATCACTTAGAGGTGGTGTGCGTTTGTTTCTAATTTGATGGTATTGCATTTAAATGGAAGTCATGCTAAGAGAATTATTCATTTTAGTAGCCTGAGACCGAGCCTTAATGAGTGAACCCCACTTATCAGGTCACTTCTCACTCACTAATTGCTTAGATTTGTTGTCATTTGATATTACTGCATTTAAAATGGTGTATTAGGGAGGAGGAAGAATGGAGTAGAATAGGAGAAATGAGAAAATACTTTCTAACAAAAAAAAATGACTTCAAACATAGTCGGACGATAGGCTGATATATCAGTTGGGAACGATAATTTTGACATATCGGGCGATATATTCTTGTATTATGGGATTTCTTGACCGGGTGATACCAAGAACGATTCCCACCAAGTTATTGCACCGGTATGGGCCGAGACCGATTTATATTTATCTAGAATTTAATCCATGGGCATATCCACTCCAACCCGACTTTAGAAATAAGAAGCCCATAGCCCGCCCCATCTTTATCTCGGCCTGCCTTACAAATGTCAGGTCGGACCAAGCATTCCAATCATTAGCTTGGTAAATCAGAACTAAACTACACTGATTACTTGGGTTGAGGCAAGTGTTGGGTTAGCAAATCGGTCACTAAACTACATGCATGACTTTCTTTGGGAAGGGCGACCTTTGGGGAGTCCAATCACTTAATTCAAGCTCAATCCATATACTACACAGGACAAAAAAAAATTAGATAACTACCCGCCCCAAGTTCTAAAGCCCATCCCAAAAGCGGGCTAGGCCAGTGATTAGGCCCACGCTCGCCCTAGCCTTGAGCACCCCTAATCCCAGGACCCCAATACTAGGCCCAATACTCGGATAACCTGATACCCTTTTGCAACCCCATTTGATCCGGACCAAACTGCTAAGCTCTACTTCTAGCAACTTTAACCAATGATTACCAGTAAACAGGCTCTCGATCCCAACCATATTTTTTACCCAATACTTAAACAAGACAAACCTTGCCCCATCTATGATTGAGGGAAGACCTGGCCCACTATGTTAATTTAACATTATGCCCTACTCAGTGGAATGAAGTTTGAGCCAAAGCTAATAAACGAGAACAGACTTCATGACAATTTGGACTTATTTAATTGTTATAGTAAATTACTTTTTTTAAAAAAAAAGACAAGAATTGCCCTTGTAATAAGCTCATAGTTGAATATTTACCAAACAGCTTTTTTTCAAACAGATCTAATTGAATGGGATATATTGTATATGTTACCAAATAGTCTATTTGTACAAGTGTCTATTTGAAACAGATCTATTTCGACGTGATCTATTTGACACATCTGTTTCAAACATATTAGAGGTTTGTTTGGCAAATCTTATATGTTTGAAATAGAGCTGGCTCAAATAGTCTCTGTGAAATAGATCAATTTCAAATAGACTATTTCACAAATATACCGTTCGGTAACACATGGAGAATATCTAATTCAAGTAGATTTATTTGATAAAACTTGTTTGGTAAACATATAAAGAAGAGCTTATTACAGGTGCATTTCTTGTCTTCTTTTTTTTTTTTTTTTAAGTTAATTTATGATAGAAATTCAATTAGACTTATTTTTAAATTCAATCTGGCCATGTTTTAGAGCGCCCCAACACCCCCCCCTTATGATTAATACTTAACCATATTAATCTCCTCTTCTAACTTACACTACTAGGAACCATAGTTTGTGTACACTATCCAATGAATTACTGGATCATATGGGTTGGGCTAAGCTAAGGAAAAGCTTGTCCAAGTTTGAAGTCCAATTGGTTAGTAGTTGGCCAAATATTAAAACTTGGATTTAGTTCCTGAAGTGTGTTTTGGGTTTAGTGCCTTGCAAAATATTGAGCCATAAGTGTTAATTATATTGGGCCAGGTCAAGCCTGCCTTTGCCTCAGCCTTCCAGTATTGGGTAGAGAACTGGGCCTCGACCAGTCTAGGCCTTGCCTGTTTTACACATGATCATTACAACATTGAAAATAAACTTCAATTTGAATGGTTCAGATTATAGGAAATAGACCCATCAGAGGCTTATTTATCATCAAAGTTTCTCATGATTCCAAGCACCAAAGATCCAGACCCATAAATGCAAAAGCAAAATAAAAATCTTTTCCCTAAAAAATACAAATACAAATACAAATGCTACATGTTTCCTTCCAAACAATGAAATAATACAAGCTCCTCTTATCTTTTACCAAGAAAAATCAAGCCCATCTACATGGCGGAGAGGAAGAAGGGAAATAGAAAGATAAAAGAGATAAAGGAGACAGATGGAGTTACAGAGGGAATAGAAGTGGAAGTGGAGGTGGAGGTGGAGGTGGTGATGGAAATTGCATCTCCTGCTCTGCCTACTCTTAAGACCTCTAAGACCCATGTGAGAAGGAGCAAGAGCTAGAGTAGAAGCAGGGGCTTCTACCGCTATTGCAAAATCACCCATCATCATCAACATCAAGAGAATCATTGCTAGAGAGAAAACCAAAGAAGATGACCTCATTTTTCTCTCGTCTTCTGTTTTTTGAAGAGTGAATTGGAGATAGGGAAGGGGATGGCACTATCATCATGAATGAAAGAGGGCGTCTGCTCTCCATCTGTTCTGCAATATTCACCACTGCATCGGTGTCAGAGATGCCACTTAATCATTATTACTCACCTCTAAAGATATGTCGTCATTCTCGTATTGTATAAAGAGTGCATCTAAAATATTTTCTCAAGACAACAAATAATAAATCAATGTCAAATTAATCACAAGTAAAATGCAAATGAGTCCAATAGTGGCCCTTCTAATCAGAAAAATCCAACTTGAAACAAACCTCTATATTCCTTAGAAATAGTGGCCATTGAATTTTCCCCAGGGCATAAGACCATCAAGTCCTAAGAAATCATTAGGATAAATTGAGATACATTTTAACATAAGTTATGCTTATATTTGAGTATTGCGTTAGGAACTAGATTATTCTCATCTAGACAATCGTGGCCTTTGAAAGGCCCTAATTTTGCTATATTCTTGTGCCACACAACTCAACATTTTGGTAGATACTATTGCCTTTTGTTTGTCAACTTTAGTCACTCCATGGCAAAGCCCATGTGGTTTTCATGTGGTATGGAACTAAGATTCTCATGGTATTTTGTTTCTCACTTCATTCTATTTCCATTAAAATATTCACCACTGATCTGGACTAGTGAGCCTACCAACATGAAAATTATTCCATTTTTTGAATGGCCATCAGGTTGTCCTGTACAATTCTCAACTTAGCAGGATTCTTTGTAAATGATGTGAACTCCAAAACAAAAACTTGAAAATCCAACTTGAAACAAACCTCTGTATTCCTTAGGAAAAGTGGCCATTGAATTTTCCCCAAAGCATAAGAACATCAAGTATGAAGAAATTATTTGGATGAAGATACATTCTAATCCTCCAAGAAACCTCTATGAGAGAAGCCTAGATCATTTATATAATAATAAAACCAGGGAATATCTAATGTTTAATCCATCTGGACCTTCAAGCAAACATTGAAACCAGCTGAGTTGAAACTTGTCAATCTCATTAAAAAGTGAGGGCAAACTTGTCCGAAAATTATAACGAATGGGCTACCCACTTTAGACGTTTTTGTCTGTCCAAAACAGCACAGTTTTTGGGCCATTTTAAAATAGACAAAAAATGTCAATTTTCTGGTTCAAACAGACTACGACTGGTGATATCTAAACAGTCTAATATCTGAATGTCATTTCCAATCAGTTTTAAGAGATATAGACTGGAAAAGTAGATATGCCAAATGGGCCCTAGGTTTGCCAAACAGGACCTTAGCCTTTTCCACCATAGGCATCTTAAGTGAGAAGACAAGTCGACGAAGTGGAAACTTGTCAGTTTTCTAGAGCAGAACTATTGAAAGCTTGAGTTAAAAAAGAAATACTATCATACATGTGCGGATCAAAGTGTTTCATGCGTTTATTTTAAAATTAGTTGTTTTCCTTTAGAGATCACTTTTGGTTCCCCCTTCGCAAAAACTCTAATTTCCCCACACGAGAGCTTTTAAATACACACTACATTTTTTCTACACACTATATTATTTAACTCGTCATAAGAGAGACCAACTTTTGCATATGCACCAAGAATCAATACAAGTGGTGCTATTTCAAAAATAAATATTGAAATTTTAGTGCCAATATACTCATTCTTTGATTGCTAGCTCTCTTGAACCAATTCTCTCATGTTTAACCATTTTAATAGTAATATAAGCTTTACCCATTCAAGCAGTTCTCACATATTACATACACATTATCACTATCTTGTTCATTGTTTTACAGATTATTGGTCCGATCTTATTTAGACTGGATTCCAGATTTTCTCCATCTAAAGAATACCTACACATGGAGGATGTAGTTGTTGGCAGAAGTTACTCGCTATGGAAGCTGCAGTCTGGAAAAGTTCTGTTTTGGTATATGCCAAGAAGAAGAGAATCAATGATTGAGCTTCGGATGTTTGAATTTTAACCTTTGAAAACGTCGAAATAACTGAGGTCATCAAAGTTGAGAGTTGCTCACCTCAATTATTTCGATGTTTTCAAAAGTTATAATTCAAACATCTTAAGCTCAATCATTGATTCTATTATTCTTGGCATATACCAAAACAAAAATTTTCCAATCTGTAGCTTCCATAGCGAGTAACTTACGCCAACAGCTATATCCTCCACATTTGCTAGATATTCCTTCGAAGGAGAAAATCTGGAATCCAATCTAAATAAGATCAGACCAATAATTTGTAAAACAAGGAACAACATAGTGATAATGTGCATGTAATATGTCATAACTACTTCAATGGGTAAAGCTCATATTAATATTAAAATGGTTAACATGAGAGAACTAGTTCAAAAGAGGCAACGATCAAAGAATAAGTATAATAACAATCAAATTGCAATATCTATTTTTGAAATAGCACCACCTACATTGATTCTTGGTGCATACCCCAAAGTTGAACTCTCTCATAAAAAGAGTATAGATATTATAGTGTGTAAAAAAAAATATAGTGTGCATTTAAAAGCTTTCGTGTGGGGAAATTAGAGTTTTTGCGAAGGGGAAAAGGAAAGTGATCTCTAAAGGAAAATTAAAAGGAAAACATCTAATTTGAAAATAAACGCATGAAACACTTATATCCTTACAGATGATGGGAGAGAAATGAAGAGATATGACTGGCAGTGGGGCCCACAAAATCCAGAATAAGTGGAGACAGTGGCGGCTCCAAGAATTATCAACAAAAGACTTATCCTCTACAAATCTAATAAATTTGTTTTTCCCTTTATCAACATCTGTCATCTCGTTTTGATAATTCGACAAATATAATATAAAATTCTCAAATAATCTGACAATTAGGATGGTATTCCACAACTCTAGGTACACTTTCAACAACTATGGATAAACATATTTCCCTCTTCCTCTCTTTTCCTACTTTGGAAAGTAAGAGGGAGGCATTAGCGTACAACATATCTTACTGGAGCCATGGAAAATGAGCCTAGATGCGTTCCTCACTTGAACTCGCCATTCAACCAGCTAATTTGTCTGAGTCTAAAAAAGGTCAGAGTATCAATAATAAACAGAAAGCTTACATTCAATTTTCTTTTTGTAGTATTTCAAAACTTAAAAAATGTGTATTTAGACATTTTTATTAAAAAAATAAATATATCCTTAGGAGATATCGGCATGTATGTAAAATGTATACGTGTGGCAAATAAGAATCCCAATGCTTGAAAATTTTACACATGTAAAAGTTGCTTATCATGATGTGATGCTGTAAGTTGCTTTGTTGACTCCAGGGGATCATACTGAGATGTACCATTTTTCATCTGTTTAAATGTGCCATTTCAAGTTTCTCAGTTGGGATGGAGATACTGGTTTGGTGTAGTCCATAGTGATGGTCGGCCTCGTTTAGTTAGTGCCAAATGCGGCTCTTGCATTAGTGCCTCAAGCATGCGACAAAGTTGGACATTTGGAGGCAAAAGGAGGAGCGTTTAAAATATAATTGATTTGTATTTGACACACACTTGAGGAAGCCAAATGCTTCACTACCTGGAATCATTGGTTGGATTCATGAAACATGCGTCTTACTCAATCGTGTGTCGAACACAAATCGATCATATTTTGTGATCATCTTCCTCCTCTTGCCTCTAAATGTCCATTCTCTCCTTTTAAGAGCGACCAACTTTAGCACATGCATGAGGCATAAATGCAAGAGGTATTATTTCAATGCATCTAACACTAACCAAACGAGATTGGCTATCACTATTGCGTACACCAACCCGGTTGACAAACTCGAGCTGTTATATTCAAACAAAGGGAGGTGGGTACATCCCAATATGATCCCCATGAGTCAACAAATACCTCTCGCCGAGCATCTACAATATCACCTAATGATCAGCAACACGCACAGGCATAAAATTTTCAGCATGGAGAATGTTGTCTATCTGGGCATACACATCTCTAGTTTCTCATGGACTTTGCATATTGGGGCGTCACAAATCCTAATGGATGTGGCATGATCTATGCCAAGGAGAAGCCATTCCTCTCTTACCCCTCTTACGTCCCCATTAACTTAAACTTTGGCAAAGCGGCTAACCATATTAGGACATGACTTTCCAATGAGAGTGATCTCATCTCTATCACCTATGTTTACAGTGGGCGAGATATTAGGACACCATCCTTCACTAATAGGTGTTGTATTTTACTTCTTATTTTGCAGCTTTTCAATTTTACTAATTTTAATATTACTTATTTTTTTCGAACTCTAGGGATTCGTCTGTACAAATTCTTGTGATTTCTCTCCTTCAAGAAAATTTTATATCATTTGCTCATTTTGTTATTAATGTGTCAAATTCTTGATTTTCATGCATTTTGATTTCCTAGCTTGCTCGATACATCTAATTTTTTAAGATACAAATTGTTTTTTTTAGTGCCTAGTGAGAAAAAAAAAAAGCACCAGAGAGCCACTCTAAAAGTTACCTTCTATCAAAACTTCACTCTTGATCGATGGGACTCCGCATCACGTTGTTCCGCATAAAAAAATACGGAAAAGCACATCCCCTTCTAAAGACATCAGTCTCCTACAGCGAAGTTAGCCTATGAGTCCAACAAACCTGTATCAATATAAAGAAATAAAAAAGAGAGAAAAACACCGACTCATTTACCAGTTAGATGCTCCATATCCGAGCAAAAGATGCTGCAGACACAATGAACCATCATCACCCACCATAAAAGTAGGTGATAGAGATGGGATCACCCTATAAGGAGAGTCGTGTCCCAATAATGCTAGTTGTTGGAGACGCGTCGGGTGGGTTTGAGTTAATGGAGACAGCAGGATCGGGATAGCTTCTTTGGGTACAGAACGTGCCAAACCCGTTAGGGTCTTTGGAGAAGATATATTGACCCCCAAAGACCCTAAAGGGTTCGGCATGTTCTGTACCCGAAGAAGCTATCACAATCCCGCCGTCTCTATTAACTCAAACCCACCCGACGCGTCTCAAACAACTAGCATTATTAGGACACGACTCTCCTTATAGGGTGATCCCATCTCTATCCCTTGCGTTTCCAGTGGGTGATGATGGTTCATTGTGTCTACAGCATCTTTTGCTCGGATATGGAGCATCTAACTGGTAAATGAGTCGATGATTTTCTCTCTTTTTTATTTCTTGATATTGATACAGGTTTGTTGGACTCATAGGCCAACTTCGCTGTAGGAGACTGATGTCTTTAGAAGGGGATGTGCTTATCCGTATTTTTTGATGCGGAACAACGTGATGCGGAGTCCCATCGATCAAGAGTGAAATTTTGATAGAAGGTAACTTTTAGAGTGGCTCTCTGGTGCTTTTTTTTTTTTTTTCTCACTATGCACTAAATAAAAAAAAATTTGTATCTTAAAAAATTAGATGCATCGAGCAAGCTAGGAAATCAAAATGCAAGAAAATCAAGAATTTGACACATTAATAACAAAAGGAGCAAAGGATATAAGATTTTCTTGAAGGAGAGAAATTACAAGAATTTGTACCGACCAATCCCTAGAGTTCGAAAAAAAATAAGTAATGTTAAAATTAGTAAAATTGAAAAGCTGCAAAATAAGAAGTAAAATACAACACCTATTAGTTAAGGATGATGCATTGAATATAATATTTCATAATTATGAGTTTGTAGAAATCTCTAAGTAATGGAAATGTGCTTGAATTGGCTTGAATTGGCTGAAATGAGCCTTTTCATATTAGTCAAAAAGTAACTAATGAAGAGCTTAACATGGATATTTAAAGTCTAAGAATCATCATCATCACGTCTAAGCATGTGATTTAAGCAGTTAAAAAAACTAAAATATACCTTGATAAAATCTAAAGTGCTTCTAAATATCAACAAGAAGAAATGAGAATGAGAAAGATAAATGTAAGCAAATACTCGCATTGTACAAGGATAAAGGAACCAAAGTTTCATATGCTTAATTCAAGATGACGACACCCTGAACACTATGTTTCTTTAAGCAAGGCACATACTTGGAAAGGGGAACAACCTCAGCAAAAGAAACCCAAAAAATTTAAAAAGGCAAATGAAGGCTAGGATGGCCATTTCATATCAACCAAAGGGCGATCATTGAAGATTTGAACATGGATATCAAAAGACTAAACATCATCATCACCATCTACGCATGTGATTTAAGTGCTAAAACAAATTAAAGCAAACGATTTTTTTTTTAATGGCAGTGAGCCGGGAATTGAAATAAGGGAATTTATAAATAGGATATGTTAAACTTGCTCCCTAGAAGTATTAGTGCAGTATCAGGTATCAATACAAGTGTCATATCAGTCCAATACGGATACATTGGGTTTGAATAGGTATTCGGGAATCATAGGCTTCAGCCACGTCATCCGAGTTTGAGTTATCGGGGGACCATGGTTTAAAAAATCTGCCAAGTTGACTTGTGCTTGGCATATGCCGAGTCATGTCCTTTGGACTCGAACTAAAATGGGTGGGACTCGCCCGAGTCGTGTCAGGACTTGGGAGTCAACTCACAAAGAAAAAAGAAAAAAAAAGGAAGGGGGACAAGAAGACAGGAAAAAAAAAAAGGAAAGCGCAAGACAGTTGGCCAGCATGGATAGAGAGAAGCCCTTAAATTTTGAAAGTAAAAAAGAAGCCCTTTCAGTTTCTTTTTTGGGGTTGTTTGTGTTAGTCTGATCTCAAAACTAACCAATCAATTTTATAAAACTTATGAAGATCCTGTTGACATAGGGCTATGCTGATTCAGATAAATACCGGTTCCAATAGTTTGGTAATAGACTGAAGATTCTGTTGAAAGAGGAACATCGAATAAAAAAAGAAAACTACAATGTTAAGTGGAACTAAAAGGTCCTGAATTGGCAGCAAAGGTATAATTTGATGCACCTCGCTTCAGTGCATAAGGGGGCATGATTAACTAATTCTTACAGTTATAATAAGGAGGAGAAGAAAACCACACGTTATACAGTAACTGGAGATGGAAGAAAACCACTACACATGCATGAAATAATAGGATATTAATATAAATCTATAGAGTAGATGCATAAGACAAGATAAATGAAGAAAGGAAACGATATTCTAAATACTTAAAGCATGCCGGGTATGAAGTTCATGATAAACCATTAATCGATAACTAAATAGAATTTCCAGATTTTTTTAATGGTAAATAGAATTTCAAGATTATGAAGCAAAGACAATAACTTTAATGAAGTTATTTCTTTGAACAAAATCTTTCACTGTGCTAACGGTGACATACATGGTAACATCAGAACATATTATGGACTACTGGCACAAGAGATGAAAGGAAACTATCAAAAATCTTCTTAAAAAAGATCAGCAAGGCTAGTGTAAGAGACACCTAAGATAATAACTAGTGAGCAACTTACAAATGCCACATTGAATAGAGCTTCCAAAACACTAATGGATCAAAAAAATTCATAATCTTTAATTTACAGATCCTCTCTGGATCTTTGATTTGTATGTCTATTTTGACATAACACCCACACATCACAAGTTCAAGCTGAATATAGAGTAATTTAGGTACAAGTTCAAATTCAACCCTAACAATGGTTGAATTTGAATCTAGAGAGATTTATATCAAGATATTATTTGGTCAAATCTTTCCTCATTTGGGTAAATAAGGTTCCTCTGACATGATCGAATCTTCTCTAAGTCTCCAAATAGTGACATGGTCAAACACTTCAACCACTACAGCATCCTCATCCAATGAGTGGGACCCAACCAACATCATATCCCTAACACACACCCAATGAAGCCCACCAGATGTACGGCCATGATCACCAACACAGATCTGATAATCAAGTTCCATCTGAGTCTTCCGCCCTAAAAAGAAAGAAAGAAAGAAAACCCCCCACTCATTTCTAATAATTTCCAGGGCGATAGAGACGTGTGTACTCTCCATGAAAGAGTCATGTCATTATATCACATGAGAGGAAACAGCACTTTTTCTTTGCACTAAAAAAAAAAAAAAAACAGCGATAAGAGAGAGAGAGCGATAATCGGAAAAAAAGAAAATCGCAAAAACGCTCCAAAACAATCCACCAATCAACAGCCAAACAAGGAAAAAAAAACACCAAAATAAAAAACGTACTGTGGTGTTTATATAGGTAGTGAGTAAAAATCAGAATTGGAAAAAATGACAAAATATAAAAATCTCAAAAGCAAACCCCTTGAAACATTCCCTTCTCCGTACCACTGCGTCGTAGAGAACAATTAATTGCAGTTCAAGAGAGAAAAAATTCTCTCTCTCTCTCTCTCTCTCTCTCTCTCTCATTAGAAAGAGGGGCAAGGGAAATGTGTTTGGAGAGAGCAAGGGCTGACAGATCGGTGGGCCTCCACTTTTATGGAGTGAATGCATCAGGATAATCTCCACATCATCCTAATGTTGGGACCCCTAAGTTTTTTTAGGGAAACGACTTTATCAACATCAAATCAGTGAGGGATGAGAAATCAATCTTAAAGTGAAATTATCATGGAGTTCCCTATACATCAATGATATAAGGCTTACAAATTCAAAACTGAGCAGAGGAAGCATTGACAAGATTTCTGTAAACATTATATTCCAGAACCTGAATTTTGCAAAGCCTTGTACACACATTTCCAAATCAGAATTGACACATGCAAAACTGGAAATCAAGCAATAGAAGATCAAACAAAGAAGAGAGGATAGTAAACCACCATTCATGCCTGAAAACCGCTCTTCTTCATATAACAATTGAAGATAAGCGCTTTGCACTCTCATTTGAGCTTCTTTTATCTTGTTTGGGCAAACCAATTTATGTATGAGGAAGAAAGAGACTGTCCAACACTTTTGATGTCCCAAAAAAGAGAAAAGAGCTCCTGTAATGGCGAATCAGTCATGTGAGATCGTGGGTGAAGAAGAGTGGAAAACAGTGGGTAATCTCAAGGGTAAGTGTAGGAAAACCGTGAGATGGGAGAATTTGGTGTCAGTTTTTGTCAACAACCTTCCAGAACTCACAAGGGCAAACCAGTTGAGGAATGCATTTTCTTAGGTGGGGAAGGTCTTTGATGCTTTCATCCCATCCTCTAGCAGGCGAGGCAGGGGTGTTTGTTTTGGCTTTGTGCGGTTTGGAGATATGGGGACTGCTATCAAAGTTGTGGAGAAGATGAATGGAAGGTTTTTTGCAGGCAAAAGATGGAGGTCAGAGTGGCTAAATTTGGATGGTCAGAGAGGATAAGGGTGGAGCATGGGGAGTTTGTAAGAAGGGTGACAACAGAAGGCCCACAAGCTAATAACGTGTCGTTGATAAAGGGAGAGAAGACTCGGCACAATACTACAATTGCTGGAACTAGTAAGAGAGTGCAGGGATGCACTTATGCTGAAGTTGTTAAAGGGATTGCTGGTGGTGATGAGGATTGTATTACTATTCCCAGAGAGGTCATTCTCAGTAATGCTGGCTGGCTCTCTAAAAGCCTAGTGGGAAGTGTTAGGTGCACTGAAGCTATTCCATCTCATCCTGGCACTTAGTAAATTGGCCACCGAGCGCCCAAACGGGCTCCGTTGCTCGTGAAACTGGACGGGCACGGGCCCATAGTCATTCATGACCTGCTGGAACTGACGGCTCGAGATTCCGACTCCCGAATTGCCCGTAGTGTCGAAACGTAGGTTTAAGTTAAAACTTAGTACATTGGCCTCCGAGCGCCCAAACTGGGCAAGCGGGCTCCGGTGCCCGTGAAACTAGACGGGCACAGGCCCATAGTCATTCATGACCTGCTGGAACTGACGGTTCGGGATTCCGACTCCCGGACTGCCCATAGTGTCGAAACGTATGTTTTAAATTAAAACGTTAAGTTAAAACTTAGTAAATCGACCTCCGAGCGCCCAAAACGGGCAAACGGGCTCCGGTGCCCGTGAAGTTGGACGGGCACGGGCCTATAGTCATTCATTACTTGCTGGAACTGACGGCTTGAGATTCCGACTCCCGGATTGCCCGTAGACTTGAAACGTAGGTTTAACTTTCAAAAATTTTATTTTATTTTTTCATTTTTTCATTTTTACTTTATATTGCCAATTTTTATAATTGACTATTAATATTTATTTTCCTTTTTCTCTTCAGGTTTGAGAGCATCGGATCGATCTCGTCAGCCTCCTCAAACAATTTGTTTATTTTTGTAATGAATATAATTTGTGGAAACTTTTGTAATTGTTGGAATTTGTTGGACCTTTTGTAATGTTTTGAATATCATTAATATAAGACTTTGTTTTGGTATTAGTATTTTTAATTGATTTTTGTGGTTTGATATAATATATTCATATACAGGTATATATTCATGTACAGGTATAAAAAGCAGGAAAAATTAGCAAAAAAAAAAATTAAAAAAAATATTTAAAAAAAAAATTCACTAATGGCGGTCGCTAATGGTCAATTTAAAAAAAAAATAAAACTCGCTAATGTCGATTTAGCGACTGCTGATCCACTATTAGCGACCGCTAATGGCGGTCGCTAATACATTTAAAAATTAAAAAAATTAAAAAAAAATTCTTTTTTGACGGTCGTCACTGGCGGTCGCTAATACTATTAGCGACGAAGTTTCCGCGGCCCCTCCTTGGCTGTCGCTAGGCGGTCGCTAATAGTGGACTTTTAGCGGCGGCGTTTGGCGGCCGCTGAAAGTCCTTTTTCTAGTAGTGTATAGAGTAGATGCATAGGACAAGATAAATGAAGAAAGGAAAGGATATTCTAAATACTTAAAGCATGCTGGGTATGAAGTCCATGATAACCCATTAATCGATAACTAAATAGAATTTCCAGATTTTTTTTAATGCTAAATAGAATTTCAAGATTATGAAGCAAAGACAATAACTTTAATGAAGTTATTTCTTTGAACAAAATCTTTCACTGTGCTAACGGTGACATACTTGGTGACATCAGAACATATTATGGACCTACTGGCACAAGAGATGAAAGGAAACTATAAAAAATCTTCTTAACAAAGATCGGCAAGGCCAGTGTAAGAGACACCTAAGATAATAACTAGTGAGCAACTTACAAATGTCACATTGAATAGAGCTTCCAAAACACTAATGGATCAAAAAAAAATTCATAATCTTTAATTTACAGATCCTCTCTGGATCTTTGATTTGGATGTCTATTTCGACATAACACCCACACATCACAAGTTCAAGCTGAATATATAGAGTAATTTAGGTACAAGTTCAAATTCAACCCTAACAATGGTTGAATTTGAAACTAGAGAGATTTATATCAAGATGTTATTTGGTCAAATCTTTCCTCATTTGGGTAAATAAGGTTCCTCTGACATGATCGAATCTTCTCTAAGTCTCCAAATAGTGACATGGTCAAACACTTCAACCACCACAGCATCCTCATCTGATGAGTGGGACCCAACCAACATCATATTCCTAAAACACACCCAATGAAGCCCACCAGATGTACGGCCATGATCACCAACACGGATCTGACAATCAAGTTCATCTGAGTCTTCCGCCCTAAAAAGAAAGAAAGAAAGAAAACCCCCCACTCATTTCTAATAATTTCCAGGGCGACAGAGACGTGTGTACTCTCCATGAAAGAGTCATGTCATTATATCACATGAGAGGAAACAGCACTTTTTCTTTGCACTAAAAAAAAAAAAAAACAGCAATAAGAGAGAGAGAGCGATAATCGGAAAAAAAGAAAATCGCAAAAACGCTCCAAAACAATCCACCAATCAACAGCCAAACAAGGAAAAAAAAAAACACCAAAATAAAAAACGTACTGTGGTGTTTATATAGGTAGTGAGTAAAAATCAGAATTGGAAAAAATGACAAAATATAAAAATCTCAAAAGCAAACCCCTTGAAACATTCCCTTCTCCGTACCACTGCGTCGTAGAGAACAATTAATTGCAGTTCAAGAGAGAAAAAATTCTCTCTCTCTCTCTCTCTCTCTCTCTCTCTCTCTCATTAGAAAGAGGGGCAAGGGAAATGTGTTTGGAGAGAGCAAGGGCTGACAGATCGGTGGGCCTCCACTTTTATGGAGTGAATGCATCAGGATAATCTCCACACCATCCTAATGTTGGGACCCCTAAGTTTTTTTAGGGAAACGACTTTATCAACATCAAATCAGTGAGGGATGAGAAACCAATCTTAAAGTGAAATTATCATGGTGTTCCCTATACATCAATGATATAAGGCTTACAAATTCAAAACAGAGCAGAGGAAGCATTGACAAGATTTCTGTAAACATTATATTCCAGAACCTGAATTTTGCAAAGCCTTGTACACACATTTCCAAATCAGAACTTACAATAGATAACAAAAATGTTTGCATTCACACTCAAGAAAGTGTTTCTTTTTTTTTTTTTTTCTGATCCTAGTAAATTTCATATTTCTTTTCTATCCCATTATACTTGAATCTCTCTCTCTCTCTCTCTACAAATTCGACTGTTGAAAGCAAACAAAAAACAAAGGAAAGAAAGAGAGAGTGGATCAATGAAAAGCTGAAAAAAAAAAAATCAATGAGCAAACAGCACAAACAAAAAGATTCTAGTGCACATGAAAGGAAAGACTAATAGTAAAAATAAATCTATATTCTAGAAACTGAATGTAACATTGTACTAAAGAATCATCTATTTTGAATGAAATCCAACTCTAGCAGAAATATTCAATCTCAGTGAGAGATCCGAGACCTAAGCATAACATTCCCCCTATAGTAAGACAGTTCATTAGGATTCTTTTGGGATAATTATGATAACACAAAAGCGTCATCATCCTACTAGTAAATCTCATATAACATTAACCATCTATCTGCATACGAATACTACTTGTAGGCCCAATTATCTATCTATATTGATGAGAACAAGAATCTTCTCATCAATCTCTTACTATTCCCCACCATAACCATACTAATACCACCTGTAGGTCCCACAGTCCATATTGGGTCTTCAACTGTAGTAACATAGATGGTCCATGATGCAAATTGCACTAAGCTACACCATATGGATGACATTCCATATGGACTAAGATGTTTTACCATTAATAAAATAAACCCCTCTGCTAAAAACTCCATCCAAATTACCATGAAGAAGAAATTCGGGGACTGTACTAGATGCTTGAGCTTGTGCTTCCTCTTCTTCAGCTCTGCTGGAGGATTAACCTAACATCACAAGAATACTCAAATCATAAAAAAACAACAAAACAAACAAACCATCTATTTACATATTACATGCATACACCAAAATCAAGCCCCATCAAACTATTCATAAAAGAAAAATAAAATACCGAAGAATCTCAAAACCAAACCGCAGATGAGGAACAAGAACTACAAGAAAAACACACAGTTCAAGAACTAAAACCGGTGGTTTCATGAAACGCCTCAAAATCGAAGCTTTTGAAAAAAGAATCGAGCTAAGATCTGGAAACTTGTAAAGAACATCCGAGAAATGAGAAACCATAGAATCCGATCGTACCATTTTAGTGGGAGAGAGAAGCCCAAGCAGAGTTTTTGGAAAAACCCTAGCTGTATTTTGCAAAAACATGGTATCCTCTACATCATAGAAAAGAACCATCTAAACCCTAAATCGACAGATCTACCAAAGAAATCGAAAAGCAAAGTAGAAAATCGAAGGAAAAAGAGGAACAAAATCGGAATTGACACATGCAAAACTGGAAATCAAGCAATAGAAGATCAAACAAAGAAGAGAGGATAGTAAACCACCATTCATACCTGAAAACCGCTCTTCTTCATATAACAATTGAAGATAAGTGCTTTGCACTCTCATTTGACCTTCTTTTATCTTGTTTGGGCAAACCGATTTATGTATGAGGAAGAAAGAGACTGTCCAAGCCTTTTGATGTCCCAAAAAAGAGAGAAGAGGAAGAAAGAAAAGGAGAAGAGGATGGGGATTTTAATCTTTTTAGGGGGAAAAAGTAGAACACCCATGACCCACCTCTAGCTTCTGCACTAGTTCTTTGTAGAACACCCATGACCCACCTCTAGTTCTGCGCTAGTTCTTTTGGCATTAGGTGCAGAGACGAAAATGTGGCGTTGAAAGGGCTTAATAAAGCCATCGTCCACTGCTTTGTCTATGAAGGTAAGGAGGGAGTTGTAGAAGCCACCCACATTCAAAAGACCCAGACATTTTTCTCTTCTTCTGAAGATGTTTTGGGTGTATATACATTCGGAGGGTGTATATGTTTTGGACATTTTTCTCTACTTCTGAAGATGTTTTGGGTGTATATACATTTGGAGTGTATATGTCTTGGGTCCAGACCAGTAACTCTTCTAAGATTACATACATAAAACTATTTGATTCTGCACTAAGAATAGGCAGAGGGAGTTCCTTATATGAAGATGGAATGAGAAGAAAACGCTGGGAATGCAATGAAGGCGTCTGAACTAGGCTTGTCAATGGGGCGGGTCGCCATCCTCAGCAGTAATAATGTTGGTGGAAAAGGAAGATCTAGGACTGAGCTTGAGCCTCAGATCGAGCTCGTCCGAGAATCGCCATCCTCTGCAGTTGAATCTCATGCCGTGGAACGACCAATTGGCATCGACAGGTACTTTGATGTGGAATTTATGAAGGACCTTAATGACTTGGGTGCTGTCGGGTAGGATTTTCTTGAGGGTTTGGATGCAGGGGAGCAGTTTCATTTCCAGGCTCATGGTCAGGAAGGTGGAGTTGTTGGAAACGAACTGACCCAGATCGGATTCATAGAGACCCAGTTGTTGTTGTAAAAGAGCGAGCTTTGGTTTTAGGGTTTTTTGGGGGTCGGCAACGAGAATTTGGGGTGTGGAGTGGATGGCGTTTTGGATGTGGGTATGAGAGAATCCGGAGTGTTGGAGGAGGGAAAGGACGGAGTCTGGTTTTTGAGGGTTTTTGAGGCAAAAACACCAGCTCCTTCTCCTCGTTCAAACACACCTTCAAAGAAAGCTCTAGTGGAGAAAGAGAGACAGAAAATGCAGCGAAAATTCAAGCTACAGAGCTACTGCATTGATGGCAAGAAAACAGCCAACAACCGCCATCAGATCTGCAGATCTGCACAAGGAAAACGCCATTAACGAGCTCAAGAAAGAAGAAGCAGCCAAAAAGAACACAACTTTATGGGGTTTTAAGGAAAAGGAAATGGAAATGGGGTTGAGAGGAACAGGAAGATAGAAATTAGGGTTAGGGATTTTGGGATGTTGAAATGGAGAAAAAGAGTGAGAGATAGAGATAGAGAGAGAGAGCTCTGATAATGGAAATGTTGGGAAAAACAGAGTCACATTTGTACTTTGAAGTGTTAAAGAAAGGTGGACTCATGAAGTGTGTAAGAAAAATAAAATGAGAGGCGACTGGAAGTTGAATGGGCTTGGGTTTATGAGAAAGATGAGATTTTTATACCCTTTTTTAAGGAATTATAATAATTAATATATATATATATATATATATATTCGGGAGGGGCATGGGGCGGATTGTGGTGTTACTTATAGCCATCTTGAGGTAGGTTTTATGGTCTTGGCTTTTTTTAAAAGGGCTTTCTTCTTTTTTTTCCACTCCTTCCTATTTAAGTGAAGATCTATTTACTTATTCCTTTTTTGAGTGAGGAAAAAGGCATTGATAATGACAACAATGACGATGATGAATATCTTGTTAATGATGTCTTATAATGTAATGCGAATTTGGATTAAAAAAACATGATTATTTCCGAAATCTAAAGATTTAATAATCCTACTGAACTTTGGATCTAGATACTTTGATTTCCTCTAGGGCTTTTTGGGCAGGCGTCGTTTGGGCTTCTATTTCATTTAAGAGAAGGCGGGTTGAATGGTTGGAAAAAAAAAACATTCTCCTTCATTGAATTCTCATCCATGGTGCTTGTTGGCTTGGGTCTTCATGCAGGTTTATACCCGCAACAAAAACTCTTTATGCCCACAAATAATGTGGTCACAATCCCAGAGCTAATTGTTGAGATGGCCCACCAATGTATATCTCCCGATGCATAAGTATTAATGGTGGGGGTGGACAGTGATGAGTGTTAAATATTGCATATTTTACCCCTCATTAGTCTGAATTTTATTGGCATCTCATATACATATCATTTGCTTTACACAGAGATTTTATCATTCTATCACATTAACGGATTATCGGATTATCTTGCATAAATCCGATTATTTGTAGCAAGTTTTTATGTAATTTCTCTTGTATAGGTGAAGCCTGTGATTATTTCAACCTTTAGGCTAATGTCCCAAAGCATCAAGAAGAGATTTCAAATAAAGAAGTTACATGAAGAAATCTTATTGAAGAAATCTTGGTGAAGTGTTAAAGAATTCCACAAAAAGAAGAGAAGACTTTAAGGATAAAAGAAGTCTTTTTCTAACACAAAGGAGTGGTTGGTGTATTGGTTAGAGCTTGGGTACCTATAAAATAGGTTATGGGTTTAAATCTCAACAATTGCATATTATTATTATTTTTTTTACCTATAAAATATTCCATCTAACTCACCTCAACTCTCCACCAATCAAAGCTTGCCATGTCACAAATCCGAAGGAAAGTTTGTTGCAACCAATCACATTTAAGCTATCCATGTGAAAATAAAAGAGCCAATGAAAAGCCTCCAAATCAAATTCAAGCAATCCATGTGAAAACAAATAAGCCAATCAAAAGACTTCAAATTGCAACCAATCAAGTGGAAGCAATCCTTGTGAAATGAAATGAGCCAATCAAATGTCTTCAATGTTCCTATAAATTGGAATGTATTTGTAGAGTGAAGGAATCCTTTGGCAAGTTAGTCTTTTTGCATTTTTATTTTAAATTGTATTTAGGAGCTTCTTTATAACTAATCTAGAGAGAGTGTGTAATTGAAGATCATTAATGAAGTTTTGGAGCTCTTTATTAATGTTTAGTGGCTAAAGCTCGAATTAGGCTCTCATTTTGAAGCTAAATAATGTGATTAGTTCATTTACATGCATGTTTTAATTTAAATTCCCTATTTGTGCCTTGATTAAGTAGTATATTTTAGATTTAATTGTGCTAATCTCTCTCATTTCTCATGCTCTATCTCTACACTTGATGCTTAGATAATTTCAATTGATGCTTTATAGTTTGATTAAGTTCTCTTATATAGCATTCTCTAGAGCCCTTATCTTCGATATTTTGTAGCTTGATTTTGATGATTAATTGTTACGGTAGTTAGGTTATGATATAAGATCTTGGCTTTTTATTTTCTTTACTTTAATCTCCATTGCTATATCATCCAATCTAATTAGGCAAGAGATTGCTAATTGGATTGTAGATTTGGGAATTGAATTAGAACATGCATTGTTTGAATTAATTACTTACTTAGTGGATTTAGAATTGCTTAATCTCTTCTTTTTATTGTTGTTAATTTAAAATATTTGTTTAATTTGTTATTTTCACTTTTAGATTGTTAGATCCATATTTCAAATCACTTGTTTTAAAATCCTACACATTTCACACCACATCTTCACCTTAAATCTTCTATTTCCATCACCATTCATCCACTACTTTAGTGTAGTTTGTTAGATTAGCTTAGATCTCATTCATTTCATACTTTAGATTGTTAATTAGAGTAGTTTTAATTTTGTTTCACATTTCAATTTATTTAATTTCATTTTACACATATAGTTTAATGGTTTTAATTGTTCACTTCAATTGTCTTTATTAGCTATATCTTAGTTCAACTCTCACTTGAATTGGATTAATTACTTTTTCCATCCTCTCCTCGTGGGATTGATAATCTGGACTCTTAAGTCCTTTACTACTTGACGACACCGTAGTCTTGCGGTTAAATATTGCACATTTAAGTGTCGATCAGACAGCCATAAACGGCCTCAAACGAAGTCATATTTTATAGATGCATGAAAAGTGGTGTTATACAGTCGTTTGGACCACGGCATCCACTTTGTCCACTACTTAGGGCTTGTTTGGCATTGTTTTAGTGTTGTTCTCAATTTTGTGCTCAGATTAAGTTGTTCTGAGATCGGGTTATGTTGAGACTTTACTTTGTAGAATTTGCTTGGCAATATTATATTATATTACTCTACTGAGAATATGATGCACAAATCTTGTTTCGTAACATTATCAAAGTTTTGTTACATAGAATGGAAACAAGAGAATAAAAAGATTTACAATGTGGGGCCCACCTTTTATTGTTTGCAGCACTCTATTATTATTGTACATGTGACCCACCTGTAGAAATTACAATGTGACACACACCTTTGAAAATTAGAGCATGGGACCCATACTCATATGATTTACAATGTGGACCCACCATAATAGGAATTATAATGTGGGGTCATTTTTTATTGATACATGGGATGGGACCCACCTTTAGAAATTATAATGTCGTACCCACCTTTAGAAATTAGAACATAGGGCCACATTCATAGAACGAACATAGGAAATCCTCTCAATTTATACGTAACAATAACCAAGATTATTCAAATTCAAAATCTCATCTCTAATAACCAGACCAACCAACCTAATCCTATCTCTAACATCTTATCTCTAACAACGCACACAATGTGAGATGTCAACCAGAAAAGGTTTTACTGCAAAAATAATAATGAGTTGTCCACTAGTGTGGGCAGTGGCGTAAGCATCTCACACCCTCCCATAGTCTTTGAAAACTCCGTTCTCTATTTTGGAAATTTTATTAATTTTTATATATATGGCCCCTCCAAAATTTCTAAAAACCCCTTTATTCTTTAAAAAACTTTAGAAATTCTTACATGTGGCACATCCAGATTTTCTAAAAATTCATTCTTCTTTAAAACATTTTATAGTTTTTTACATATGGACACTCAAAATTTTCAGATAAACTACTCCAAGTTTTAAAAAATTACATGTGTTTTTCATATGTGGGACTCAAAAAATTTTTTCTATATAGTGGCCCCCCAAGGAAGAATTTCTGGGTTCGGCCCTGATTGTGGGATCATGGGAACATTCAAATCGCACGATGTCAAACGCACCCTTAGATTGTGTTCCTACAAAGCAACGTAGATATGTTTCCAAAAACCTATTAATAACTTCAGTTTGACAGTTGGATGGGGGTGATATGTATTTGATTTTTAAGAACTCAATTTTTATCTTCTTTTTCAATTACCTATATATTTGATTCTTATATATTCTAATGCAAACAAACAGACTCCTCTTTCCATATGAGCCAAAACTCAGGTAGTCTCTTAATACTTCCCATAATAAGAGTTAGAAAATTAGAGGTGACAGCACCATTCCACTTTTTTATTGAAGGAAATGTCTCTCCCTCCTTAGACTACAATTCCGTGCATCCCACTTGCCAATTGCTTACAAAACTAACAGGTGTTGAACAAGCAACCATCTATAAAGAAAATGTAGTTCTTCTTAATATTAGGGGTCACATGATCCACATTACAGATCATGGAATCCCAAGTCAACACGAATCTTATTCGATTTCTTTAATTTAGTGATTGATACTATCCATACTCATTGTATATTCTCCATCCCTTGAAGTCTGGGATTTTTGCCTTGTAATCTCTATTTATACACATACAGAGAAAAGATCAAATAACGAGAAGATTTACATCTTCCTCAACATAATTTGAGAGAGACAGATATTAAGATGATCAAACTCTTTGATGCTCATTGCCATCTTCAGGACCCTCGGATTTTCGATTCTGCTGCTGAAATCATCGAAGCGGCTCTCTTGTGCCGAATCCTTTACTTGGCTGTCAATGGGATCACAGAAGTGAGTAAGATTGTAAGAATACCAATGAGATGATAATTTTTTTTCCATGGGTTGAACTGAACTAATGTCATGACATTCAGCAAACTACATCAATATAATTCTCATATTTTGCACTTTATTTACCCCTTTGTGTGTTTCTCTGATTGAAGAATGATTGGGATAAGGTAAAGCAGATGGGAGAGCAGTATCCAAGTGTAATTCCAAATTATGGTCTTCATCCCTGGTGAGTTCACCTATCACACATGCAAGGAATCATTTTGTTTCATGGGTCAACTCTATAGAAATGGTCTGGATTGAACAAGCTGTGCAGATTTGAAGTGGTTAAATTCTCACCCTTCAGACATCTATCCAAGGTGGATTTTCATGAAATAGATTCAACACCTTAGAATCTAATGAGTGCTGTTTCTTCTCAAGAATCTCTGATGGAAATGATCTGTCTTGGAAATTTGACCGTCTATGGTGTTGATCGTAGAGGAAGAAGAGTATGATGATGAACAACTTAGATTGGATAGATATTTCTCTGTTTTTTTTTTTCCCTGCATACTTGGCTTCAATGAATGCCTTACCTCATCTCTTTCAAGGTTCATTTCACTGGATTGACAGATGAAACCCCTTGATTAAGGCATGATTGGATTGAGGGAAAGGGAGAGATTTGTGAGGAGGATGTATAAGATTTCTAAAGAGTCAACTGAAAGATATTCTATCCTTATGTGAGGTGCCCACCTTTCTATTGGCTAGGGCCCACCCATATGTGACCACATGTAGCTCTATTAATGGATGCAGACATGTGGAGAATTTAAAATTCCTTATTTGATTTGTGAGATCTAGAAATTCAGTCTTATGAAATATCACTTTTGGCCTTTGAAATTGCCCAAATTCCAACTTTCCAAATGTTGGGTTGTACATGAGAATTTGGAAAATCTTCTGGGGCATGGCACTTGGAGAATTTGCAATTCACATCCACAGTTGGATTTTCATAAAAAAAAATCAGCACTTTGTGATAAGTTGCTTAAATATTTAGCCTTGTTTTTACTATCCATATAGGTTGGATGGAAGTGAAACTTGACCTACCCTGTTGGCTGTTGAGATCCACAGTTCTTAGTTTTAGGCTTTTAGCCAATGTCCACTATATCCACCAACAGCAGCAGATCCATCAAATTTTCTTTGTGAAGGGCCACCATGTAGAAACAAATGTGTTTTTAGGGGGGCCATTTGTAGGATGAGACATGGGAATTAGAAGAAATCTCAGGTTCCTCCACTGTCCACCAATTCATGTCAGTTTTTCAGAGACCTGTGAAATTCAGACCTGAATGACCAATGCATTGATAGAAGCCAGAAAGGACAATAATAGCTATTGTTTTACCTTCTGATGAGTATGGAAGCTCTCAGGTGGCACACTCTTCTCTATAGATAATTATGGTTCAGGTTGGGTTTGTTTTATGCCCAAACCTGATCCCGACTTATCAATAAGTACCAAAACCCAGACCTGAATTGGGTCCAGGTTATAGTACCATAGCCAGAATTCAGATTAAAGACCTAAAACCAGACCAATATTTGAATGCAAGGCTTGGATCCATGCCCAGTCACTTACAAAATCTACTCACTCACACATACATGATATGCATTAGGGTATTTAAGTTTGAAAATCATGGAACTGAACCTGAACCTGAACCAAATTTTATTATGAGTCCATGAAAAGTGGAGCCAAACCTGGATCTAGATGAAAACAGATTCAAATAATGGTCCCCCATTAGGTTTTTACTTATTTGCACATTCAGGTATATGGGACCCATTTACATTCCCCATTATACTATGTTAAAGCCAAGCGTTTTAATATCACTTTTCTATAACCAACCCACATTCTGCCCCCACCTCCACATGCAACCACTCTCTTCCCACTTTCCACTCCTCTTTTTTGAACAACTTCATTTCCATTCCAAATCTCATATGCATTTACTCTACATATACTACTCTTTTCTTTCCACCAAACTTCTCTTACTCTATTTTGACACCACATACTCTTGGAATAAAAAAAAAAAGAAGAAGAGGTACCATCACAATCTTCTTTTTTGTTGTTTTTTGTTAGTAAGTGTTTGAGGATAATTCTATGTGATTTGAATTTTTTTAATTGATTTTTATTTACGTCGCTGCAAATGTTATCAATAAATATGCCCATGCTTAGCACCGGTTATTGTGCTAGTGTTGCTTATCATTAAATCAGGAAATCTTCATTTCCACTAAAACAAATAGATACTAAATGTACTAGGTATGTTGTTGGGAGATCTCCTAACTGGCTGGAATCACTAAGGAGGTACATTGAAGATACACCTGCTGCTGCAATTGGCGAAGTAAGTTTTTCTTCTCTGGGCATATGGTTTTGAGTGTTCTTCTAAATACAAATTGGTTAACTATTGCCTTGACCCTACCCATAACCTACAAATAAATTCTTAGAGTGAGCTTCAGCATTATTAGGACAAAATCTTAGGAATCTTAATGAGTTGGATCATCTCATAGGGTTGTCAAGTTGAATTGGATACGGTTATAAGCAAACAAATCAAAGAGCTTAAGCTTTCCATTGGGATTCTAATGCTTAGTGCTCGAACTGGCCCGCTTGATTGGGATCCACTTGATCTGCATCTAAGTTGGATTTATTTCCAAACTCAAATCCAAACCATCAACCATCGAATGCAACCCAGATTTGACTTAAGGTCTACTGGTCCATTGGCCTGCCAACCCATTGAAAACCCGTTTCACTAGCCTGCAGAATTGCGACCTACGGGCTACGAATGGTTAGTTTGAAATGAATCGCTAATCAAATATTGATACTAGAAACTACTTGTGTTAAATGTGGTTTATGATCTGTTAAGATTTTGGTAGCTTTTAGTCTGAAATGAATCAAATGCTATATATCTACTTAACTTAAACTTAGTATAATTGTTCGGTTTTCCTTGTAAAATTTTTAAGTTCTAACTGAGCATTTAAGTAGTCTTTGAAAGTCTTCTGTTAATTTGATAAAAAGTTCATCCTATACTGAAGTTGTTATGGATGGTAGCATCTTATAAAGCATCTGGAAACTTTTCAGATCGGTTTGGATAGAAGTCCACTTGCAAAGGGAATCGACTACCAACAACAGGTCCTTTTGTTTTATTTAAGTTTTTCTTTTATCATATGAACAGGTATTTCATTATTACATCTTTTCTTCTGTTAGTATATTATAGAACATATGCTACAATCTCTAATGACAGACCACCCATGATTTATCAACCCACCTCACACTCATTAACCCCCCATTAATTGGCACACCACAATTTGATACTAATATGAATTGTACTAGCTGTTGGACTGAATTTCATTAAAAGAATGTGACTAAAGAAACCTTTAAACTTTGAGGTTACAAAATCAATGGTTTTAATGATCTGAATGGGATTGTTTTTTCCCAGAATCATATCCATAATGAGACCTTGTCACTACACTTAACCTCCCGTGATTGGCATGCTTCCAAATGGGGATGCCCACAAGGGGCTTAGTTATCACCTCTTGCGAAAGGGATCGATAGTGGAAAGCTACTTGTCAATACAATTGTGTAGGAAATCAAGATCGTGAACACTTTGGTTCTTCTTTAATGAGATCAAGAAATTTCTCTTCTCGACTTTACGTACGTGGTTTATGGTCATGAGATATCTGTGAATAAAATTGATAATGCTTTAACAAAACAAGGAGTTGTTAGGATTGTTCCTCCATTTTTTTTTTTATCATGTCGTGGTTTGGGGTCTTTTTTTCTATTGGGTTGGCGGTTTAATGTAGGTCTTGTACCCTTGCTTGTTATTATTTCTTGAGGGTCCTCATGTATTGTGCACTTTTATGATCCTCCTAACATAATTTTACTAATTACATATGAAAAGAAAGAGAAGAAGAAGAAGTAGTAGTAGTAGTAGTAGCTGTCGTCGTTGTCTTCAAGACTTGTTTCTGGAGTGCATTGCGATGGAAACATACCAATAAGGTTAAAAGACTAAAGGAGAATTTTACAAGACAACAATTAGACCAGCTATGAACTATGTAGTAGTGGCCAATTAGACAACAACAACAACTTCACAAAATGAGTATAGTTTTTATTTATTTATTTATTTATAATGTAGGGTTCTTGGCCCTTTAGGGCAGAATAATCCCTACAGACACAAGAGAAAAAGCAGGGTAAAATTTTCCTTTGGCCCCAGTGTGGTAGTGCAAATTTGAATTCACAACCTTCAAGTGCAAACCGTGGTCCTAGGCCAGCTGAGCTACCCCTCGGAGTTACAAAATGAGTATAGTAGAAATGAGATTATTGAGAAAAATGTGTGGTCAAAATCGAAAGATAAGATCAGAAACGAATACACTCGGGAGCATTTATGAGTTGATTAATATGTGATAAATTAAAAGAAACTTGTTTGAGATAGTATGGAAGTCCAATACACGCCATCAATGGTGGCGTTGAGAAAAAAAAAATTTAAATATGAGTTAATAGCCCCTCAAGAAAAGGGATAGGCTAAAGAGGACATGGATGGTAGTAGTAAGAATAACTTTAAAGAAGTGTAACCTATTGGAGGATTTCGCTTAGGATAGATTGGAACGATGAAACATAATTCATGCAGCTAACCTCAACATTGTGGAAGAAGGCTTTGATGATGATGGCATATATTCTACATTGTGGAATCCCCACTGTATAACCATTAAGTTAAAAAAGTTATTGTTTCTTCCTTGAGATTTTGTAACTGCTATTTGGACAGGTACAATAACAAATCGTATTGACTCATGGCTCTAAAATAAGGCTTTCTTTGGCCCTCTAAAATATGTTTGACAACATTCTTTTCGTTTGTATTCCATTTGCAGCTCAAAGTTTTCAAGCCACAACTTGAGCTCGCTAAAGAAATAGGGAGACCAGTTTCTGTCCATTGCCTCGATGCCTTTGATGACCTTATTCCTATAATGCAGTAAGCTTCTTCCTCTTGATTTTCAATATTTGTTTTGTAAGTTATAACCATTGATCTTATTAAATGATCCGTCCAAACTTCAAAGCCATTCAGTTATTTTGTCTATGTACAACAGATTATATAATTTTTTGCCCGTAGCTATGGTTTAAACACAGTGGTAGGTCATGATATTCAATGCTACAACACCAAGACTAGACCCAAAATCAAGTTGAAGTATAAAAAGATCTGGGTTTGGGTTGACATTGTTTTATGTTCCTACAAGTATGACAGTATTAATGTGTGAACTGGTACCCTCATGTGTAATGATGTATTGTAGAAGAATTCCTACAATTTAGGAATGTGTGACAAACCTTCTGTAATGAGAATACTTTTGTAATGAGAACTCTACAGATATAAAAGGGAGCATCGATCAAATTGATCAGTACTCAATCTTCTTGACAAAACATCTAGAGTATTGATAGATAGAAGTATAAAGAAGATGTAAAATATTGATTTATGGTTAAATTGCTTAAAACTCGTTTATATTGTTAAAACTAGGGACATTGGGCCCTTCCCAGCTGGTGTGATTCTTCACTCCTACAGTGGATCTGCAGAGATCGTTCCTAAATTGGCCCAGCTCGGCGCTTATTTTTCCTTTTCGGGGCACAATATGAACGATGATAAGGAGAAGGAGAAACAAGTGCTTAAATTGGTTAGTTTCTTAAACTTCGCTGTTAGATCTTAATTCCAATAAAGTGTTTTGCAAAGGACCTTCCTTTTTGCTCACAATGTGGGAATGGAAACTAAACTAGACTACAAGGTAGTATCCACATCAGCCTTTGGCTTACATCACTGATCACCTGCCCTCTAGTGCAACCTTTTGAGTGCCACCTGAGTGCTCCCTGCCAACTCAGCTACTGCTCATGTCAACTTCCAACTGCAGGGATTTATCCCTAGGTAAATGTTCTGGATTACATTTGCAAATGCGATGCGACGTTTTTGTGCTGGTGATAATTTTGCAGGTACCATTGCACCGAATTTTGTTGGAGACAGATTCACCGGATGGCCTGCCAAATAACATGAGTCATGCATGCTGTGCTTCAAGGACTTCATCAATGCCGACAAATCAAACTTATAATCAACCCTCCAATGTTCATATTGTGAGTGCATCATGCATTTTTTAGAGCAAATATTTAGTGATCAATGACAATAGATCATCATCATAAAAGTATTATCCATTTGCTTTGGGTTAGCTTTGTTAGCTCTTAGCTCTTTCCTATATAGTTCAACTCACAATCTAACATTTTTCATTGATAACAAAAGATGAAACAAATCAAAGTAAAATTCCATTTTGAATGTCCTCTAATTCGAGAAGTGCCTCGAACACAATGGCAAAGAGGGGTCTCACCTTTGTAGCCGACCACGAATGGGTCCTTGAGCAGGTAGTTCTCATCGTAGTCTTCCCACAAGTAGTTTATTGTAGGGACAAAAGAATTGTCCTCTAATCCGAAACAAATGCACTGAGATCTAAAAGTAACATGCTTGGGTGCAACGAAGAAATAAAACTAAAGAAAATTAAAAATAGAATAACACATCTCATACATCCTCTTGATGGGTTTTTCTCCTTCAGTTCTTTACTAAAACACTACCTTGAATTTTTGACATTGAATATTTTTCTATAGTATATTAGTATTCCATGGCAAGTATAATATGTCTGCTATCTTTTCAGGTTCTAAATTATATTGCATCATTGTTGGAGATGCGCAAAGAAGAACTTGCACAGATAAGCTATAGGAACTCCATACGGTTGTTCTCCTATCCAGGATCAAAAGTTTGTAAAGAGCACTAAATTACTCCTCTTACTACCGCAATACTCTCTCCCCAACATGTCTGGTTCAGTAACCAACCACTCTTCGTACTTTGCTTGATGTTGTTACTCTTTGTACTTTGCTTGATGTTTGAATATTATAATAACCAGCGAGATGTCTTAACTACTTCTTTAACCAAATCCGCCTAACTCACATAGATGGTTTTTTTTTTTTTAGTATATCAAAATGTATATGGGTCTCCACAATTGAAGGATCAATCATTGGCACAATGACTCTTAAAAACAAACCAAGGGATTTCGAAAAGATAGGTCCTAGGCTTTCATATGCAGGCAGAGGAGTACTGATTCAGTCAGTTTAATCATCTCTATCAATCAATTGTTTAGAACTCAACAAGCTTTCATCTTCAATTATTTCAAAGATCAAATCACATAATAACATTTATGTGGCATGGCACAGCCCAAAATGATAGCACGCTTGAGTCGATATCATGGAAACACAAGCCACTTTCGCAAAGGCTTAGGCATCCGTAACATTACTATCCAGACAAAGGCATTCTTGAGCCCACACAATCTGGAGGTGTGTCCAAAACTCAGAAGCCAGGTTAGGATTCTAACCTAGAAATACCCAATGTGTTTGGATAAATGAGGAGTGGAGTAAAGTGAAGTGGAGGAGAAGTGGGTTGAAGTTCTCCTATTTGGATAAATGAGGAGTGGAGTAAAATGAAGTGAATTTCACATGAGGAGTGAAGTGGAGGGAAAGTAAGTTGAAGTTAAAGTAGAGTGCTTCACTTCATTATATTTGGATACTTATTGTAAAGTTAAGGTTTGGAGTGGAATCCACTTTTACTCAAGGAAATGGAAGTAGAGTTAAAGTGAAATAACATTACTTCATCAATCAGGCGAGACTCATGTAAACAGGGTAGAGTGAAAATTTTAAGCTGTTAGGGCCCATTCAACTTCACTTTACTCTATTTTTTTCTTATCCAAACATGCAAAGTATTATTGTCAGCCACATGTATATCTATTTCACTTCAAAGCTAAATACTCCCATTTCCTTGAGTAAAATTGAATTCTACTCCATGTTTGGACTTATTAGGGGGTGCCACATGTTTGGACCCATTTCTAACAATCTTCTTTGGCATAAAGATTAAAGGCCCCTGTAGACTAAACCATTTCCCGCACCACCCAAATGCAAATCCTCAATCCGCCATTGATCTTGTCCTTATCTAAGCCATTTGCTATGCTACTATGTGAGAATGGAATAACGTACAGCACAAGTGGGTAACAATTACAAAGTGGTTAAGAGGAATTGACTGGGGAAAATGATAACATAGGTTGTGATATCCTAACGCAATGGGTATAAGGATGTGTTTGGTTCAACTTATTTTAAGCCAGTTGTGCCTTTTATATAAGTGACTTAAGAAACGAGGCTTCTTTAAAGTAGCTTTAAAAAAAAAAAAAGGGTGTTTGGTTAGCCTAACTTTTGTATTTACTTTTGAATAGAAAGGAAGTCAAAACAAAGAAATTCCCCTCGTGGAAGACAAGGAATGAACTCATTTTTAACAATGGCAGAGTCACTCAAGACCATAATGGAAGGCAGCTGAATGAGCTCATTTTGTTTTGTATTAGTAAAATTTGTAAGCTATTCTCAGGTGCTACTATGGAATTTGACCCCCCAGGACAACTTTCTCCACCCAACACCTTATAGATTTGTCCAAGACATTTTTGTAAATTTTACGGGTCATATTTTTTTTATGCTATCGGAGGGTTCCCTTCTGTCCCAGAGGGAAGCCGGGTAAACTCCCCTTGTAGCCCTAGTGTGGTATTGTAATTTCAAACTTAAAACCTCCGGTTGCAAACCGTGGTCCTAGGCCAACTGAACTACGACTTGTATGATAGATACCAAGTGGAAAAACCTGATTGCAACTATAAAGGTTGACATATAAAAGGCTTATGATTTATGCTTTGATCCTCTTTTATTTCACTCTGCCAAAAAAAAAAAAAAAATGAAAACTAACCCTTTCATGTCCTCATAGATGCCCTCTAAAAGGCTTCAATAACCTCTTGACAATGTTTTAACATAAGATAGTCTAGTCATAGAATATCATTCCTTTGTATCTACATGGTACCCTAAATCTTGCAAGTCACCAAACATTATTCTTTTCTTTTCCATCATAATCTAAAGACTGGTTGTTGTGGGCCAGTTTTCATTTGTTTCTAGTTGTTTTTTAACCCATGGTCTGCACATTCCCCTCAGACTAAAACCTTAGATGCCACTGCCAGTACATGTTGTGAAAGTGTATCTCCAGCCCTGATACATATATTTAAAAGAAAGTTTAATTATATGTTTATGATGACTAGATATGTGTTTCTGAATTGTTATATTTTATCTCTGATTATGGAAAATTTTATTTTCATATGAATCAAGGTTGAAGATACACACTTAGGCATCACATAGTCTGAATCTAGGATCTTAATAATTGACATTTAGAAATGACATTTAGTGGTGGGTTATTTGAAAATTTTGTTAGGCTCTATTTCAATTCAAGTAAATGATATTTTCAAAGTGCCAAAAAATATATAACCTCATATTTGAATCCCAAATGACCACTAGTGATACTTGAATTAACAGGCTAGAAATGTACCAATTCAGAAACAGATAATCTTAGCAATTCAGAGCAGTCTTATGTCGTCTTACAATAAACCTTATGGGAAATTTTGTTTGCTTATCAATATAGATTTAATTTAAACATGGAACCTACTAGTTTCTAGGTTCCAAATTACTAACATCAGAAATAAAAATGAAATAAGATATGACTTGCTCCTAAGACCATATCAAAAACATGACTCTGAAATGATATTGTTCTTGGAGAACTGTTGGTACTGCTTGGAAGTTGGAAGTGGAACTAACTAAACTTTTTAAGTGTTTCAACCAAACGTTTGGATTCTAAATGATACAAACTTCTAAGATTTTAGCTTGACTAAGCCATTCCCTAACATCAGTCTGTTTGGTTTAAATAGACCATAACATGGAACTCATGCTCAATGGTCAAAAATTCCCTTTAATTGTTTTGATGAAGATATGAAAAATTGATCCAACCTAAGAGAGAAACAAATGGATTTGTTTTGATAATAAAGACACTTTAATGTGATGCTGAAGTAGACACCGATATATTTGATGCATTCAGTCTGAGAGTCTTTCAGTAGCTGACATGAACAGGGCCCCTGCACTCTGGCTTCAATTCCAACCACCATACATTTTCACACATGCATGTGGCCTTGCCTGAAGGCACTACCCCCTTATCATTCATTCAACTTGGAGACTTCCCCTTTTTTGGGCATCCTGACATTTGGACATTAATTTTTACTATGATCTCATTCTTGGTTCCACTGGTTTAAGGTATCGTTTCCTTGTGTTTGTTCCTCACAAAGAAAAAGAGGAGACTAAGGCAGATATATACTCCTTGGCTTTTTAAATAGCTCTAACTTATTGGTGAACTTGTGGTATAATCTTAGACATACCATCTTTATCATTTTTAGTATCACTTTATGCTTAGGACTTCTGTTGCAGAACTATTAGCACTGGAATAACAAATAAAGCATTGATGTCTCGGTTTTCTTGTATTTACAATTCCAAATTAATTCTCAGTGGATGGGTAGCATGGAATCCCACAGGTTATATATTTATGGAGTTTGATGATCATGCGGGATGTAGAGGATGTTTTTTTTCTGCATTTGGCTTCTCTCCTCCTTACAGTGATGTTATGTTACAAGTGATTATGATTGCTTGTTGATCATGGCTTGTACTAAGTCATAACCTTAAACATTTTTTTATGAAATCATGTGTAGATATTTTGCTTCCCAACACACAATTTTCTCTTCACCCAAACAAACACTATAAAATACTATTTCCTTCATCTGAAGATTTCACAGCTGCAGTTACATCAACAAGAAACTATCATGATCAAAAGAGAAGAATACCTATATTAGAAAGTAAGAAAAAGAAACAGTTTATTCAATAAACACACAACTAGATTGACATTGTAACTCTAAAAAATGCACTAGGAAAAGAGAACCATTTTTATATTGCAGACTTGCAGGAATCTCTGAGAGTAATTTGGAGAAAGGAAAAGGGATTCTGATATTTATTTTATGATAAAAAGACACGGGTATAAGGAAAGAAGGTGTGAAAAAATTGGAAAAAAAAAAGGGAAGGGTTGGGAGGGGGTTGCTTTTCCAAAAGACCTCTTAAAAGGAGGATAAGTGGATAACCCCTTTGTCTTTTATCATAACGAAGGGAGAGGTTGAACATGCTTGGGCCCAAAAAGCCCTATTACTGAGCTCAACCAAATGCCTTAAGAAGGCCTTTTGCATAACCAATGTTTCATCATCTGTATACTATCTTGTAGTACATCATCACACCGGTATAAATATAAATAAGGAATAACCAGAGCTATACAAGTAAAAAGGATAATTCATTCCCACAGATTCAAGTTAAAAAGTGAGAAAGATGTCTTAATTACATATCCCCATTCCACAAGGTAAAAGGGTCAACAGAGGTCAATAAAAAAGATAACAAAATCCAAAATATTAATTCCCAAAGGAGACGACATCTCTTGTGCCAAGTACGTTGTCTATGAGACATCTTCAGCATAACAACCACTCGCATCCTGAAGTTCCACAGCCCTCTACTCAAAACCAACACGGGACGGTGGTAGCAATACCATAAGTGTAGAATAAGACATGAATGCCTGCCAAGATCCTCCATAAGTGTAGAATAAGACATGAATGCCTGCCAAGATCCAAAATAAATAACACAGCATGTATAACAAAAAAACATAAAATCAAGACAGGTAGCATTACAAGATCTCAGTAAAAACTGTAAAACTAGGCAGATGGTGCAGAAAGAGTAAACACAATAAGGATCATAAGTTACAAGCTACACAAGTATAATTCCTAGCAACATGGCATTCACATGACTAAATTCCAATGTTAATAACACAGGCATACAGCTCGCACCCCGGAGCACGCAGCGCAATATCAAGGGCAAACTATTTGTGTCCGTGAACAGCAGAGCATGTCAAGGGCATATTACTCAACCCAGAGCAGCAGTGAATGCAAATGTCACGGGCATACTACTCATAATCCGAGAGTAGCAGTGAATGCAAATGTCACGAGCATACTGCTCATCACCGAGAGTAGCAGCGCAATAACCGGGTAGGATTGAGCTAGGTGATGCCAACTCGAGGTATCCACATAAAAAGGAGCCTAACTAGGCTTCAAATTAAGGAAATATCTCAAAGATAAGACGTCTACTCCGAGTTACCAAAATCAAGTAAAACCAGTATTTCTTGCTTGACATATCTTAAACAAGGCTGAATTGGTGGAATAGACAAATTTTGGGCAAGACTGCACATCAAGAACGCAAAACGACTACGACTAGTAAACTAGGCATGAGCAAACAAAGGCTAAAAGCTCTTAGACAGTCTAACGGAAATTAGGCAACAATTTGGCTAAAAATGAGTAGAGCTCCGAATGGGTAGGAAGGCGGCAAGGTGATCCAGGTAACTTAGGAGGCAGTTGGGCATCGAGTGCGCACTAACTCAAAAAACCCACTAAGGATCCAAGTACATCCAAGTGAAAAGTCGGGGAATAATGAGCAAACAAAGGCTAAAAACTCTTAGACAGTCTAACGGAAATTAGGCAACAATTTGGCTAAAAATGAGTAGAGCTCCGAATGGGTAGGAAGGCAGCAAGGTGATCCAGGTAACTTAGGAGGCAGTTGGGCATCGAGTGCGCACCAACTCAAAAAACCCACTAAGGATCCAAGTACATCCAAGTGAAAAGTCGGGGAATAAATTACACTCTAATCCCAAGGAGACCCACAAATCACAAACACGAAGGCCGGGTAAGTCTATGGTCATGACGGAAAATGATAATTACTAGAAAAGAGGATGTGTGCGCAATGCATGTGAATAACGTACACTTGATTAAGTGACCTCTACCAAGCTAAACAACATTCAAGGATCCATTACAAAGTTATCCTAGGTCAAGGATTGCCTTGGACATGCAAGCGCGACAATATTCAACCATCCCACTTTTATCTTATGTTCAACATCTTCATCAATCTTCTCATCCTTATAATTGAACCAAGGTAATGAAATGAATCTCTTCGTGCTATCTCTAGGGCTTCAATTCTCATAGAAGTTTCAGCCTTTTGTATCTACCCACTAAAGTTGCAATCCATATATTTCGTCTTTGTATGGCTTATTTGAAAACTCTTTGGATTCTAAAGCCTACCGCCATCTCGAGTTTTGTATCCACGTCATCTCTTAATTTATCCACCCAACACTATATCATCTGAAAACAAGATACAACAAAGGTACCTCTAAAATATGATCAGTTAACTCATCCATAATCAATGCAAAGAGATAAGGGCTTAGAGCTGACCCCTATATGGTCACTAAAAACTCACCTTAAATCTAATTGTTTTTTCATTAGAACAGTCCATATTAGCATGATACTCTGACAACCAGCCCATATCCAAAATTACATATAAGTCATTCATGTCTAATAATATTAGGTTTGATAGCGTAAAAAACTTCCCTTTTTCAACTATGCATTATGGGTAGTAAGTGTGCATATTACTTTCTTGCCAATGGGGGTGGCTACAGCCAATTCATATACTAGGTCTCCGTCAAATGCATTTATGTCCTAAACAAAAGAAGGTGATAAATAATAATACGTAGAACTATGATCAAATAGCACTTTGATTTCCTTATCACAAACAGTAAATGTAACTTCCACCATGGCTGCAGCGACATCCGCATCTGCTTGCTTCATAGCATAGACTCTCTTACTGTGGCCTATAGGTTTTTTGTATTGTCATTGTAAGGCTATTTTTGGTAAGGTGGTTGTTGTCTCTGTTGTTGGGGTGGCCTCTGTTGCTGTTGCTGTTGCCGACGCCTAAACTGTTGTTGTGACGTTGGTGGTGCAGGTAAAGATAGCATCACTGGTAGTACCGGCCACTAAGGTCTAGATGCTTGCAGTTGAGGCCTATGAACTTGATTTTGTTTTGTGAGGGCGGTTCTAAACCATGTGTCCAAATTCTCAAAATCCACATTCCAATAATGCATTTGTGAGCCCTTTAACTCAATACATCCCAACATCCACAATAAAATACAATACTAAAACATTCCAATTACAGTCAATTCCACAAAGCATCTTCATCCATCCCGTGAAGAGAGAGAGAGAGAGAGTGCGCTACAAACAGCAGAAAGCGAGAGGAGAGGAGGGCCAAAACCGCCCTCGAGGTTAGGAAGAGCGAGAGGGAAAGGAAGAGGAGAGGCCAGGGCCTTTCTCGAGTCGAGCAAGAGTTTGGAACGAGATGGCGAGATCGAGAGGGTTTTTCGTCCTGACAGAGAGAGGGACGTCCATGGAAGAAGAGGAATGGGTTTTTGCTTGGTTTGTTTGATTTGATTTTTTCTCGACCAACAAAAAGGAGAGGGGGAGAGAAGGAGAGATAAAAGAGGGAGGCGACCGAGAGAGAGAAGCTCGTCCAAGAGATCTGCGACGGAGTATGACACCTGATTAAGACTAATAGATAGGAGACAGAGCTCCTATCTCGTCTGGGAAATCTACGATGGAGTGCGACGCTTCATAAAAAGTGAAAGATGAGAGATGAAGCAGAGGTCCTCTCTCATCTGGGATATCTGCAACAGAGTGCAAAGCCTGATTGACAGCAAGAGAAACGAGGCGGAGCTCCCGTTTCTCTTTTCATCTAAGTTGGGCAAAAAAATCTTTCCTTTTCATTTCCCTCCATTTCTTATATTGTAGCCCTGAGAAGCATGGGATGAGTCTCATTAATCAACGGTGTGGATTAGTCCAAGAGAGAGAGGACTGTCCACTCAATTCAATCCGATTCTCATTTTTTTTCCTTCATATTGTTAAGCGAAGTTGATGCTATCAATAATGACTAGAGAGAGAAAGTCGAGAGATTTGAATAAATGGAGATGTGCCCCAAATGATGGCCTTTCTCCCTTTATATAATCCTTTTGCAATCCTCCTACAATCAATCTGTTATCCCTAAGATTAGGGTATTACAATCCTTAATTCCCTTTGACTAATGAATTAAAATAAATCAAGGATCTAATCAGTATGGTGTATATATCTATATATATATATATATATATAATTTAAGATTTATACAACTGTACAATCCGGTGTCTCATAGGATAATTAGTATCTATGTTCCTTCACAGGTGCAGGTTTAGAATAGTGATTATAATTGCATTAGCACCTTGGTATGCCCATTTACCTTGGAAGAATCATTTGATTGTTTCAGCTTTCAAGAAATTAGCTTTTGCCAGCACATCTTGGTGATAGATTAACTACTGTGTATATAGGTGTTCCATTTGTCCTAGGTTTTTACATGTTTTTTGAGGGAGAACTCCAAGTAATCAGGAATAGACCAACTCTGATGACACCAAAAATGGCTTATGGATGGCCCTAATTCTCTAACTACTCTAAAAATACTAGAGCAGGACATTCTGAAAAGTGTAAAATTCCAAGTGGTTTGGATTGTTTCAAAGAATCAAAGTATATTCAAATTCTAGTTATCTTCAAAAGCACAAGAAATTACCAAATTCAAGTTATTTTGAAGCATATCCAAATACCAGTCATCTTCAAAAAATCCGAAGGCACTGAAGATTTTTGTTTCGCCCATGTGTCCTAACAAAAGCCACCCTCATAAAATTTCGGTCCGAATTTCGGACAATTTTGGCCGAGATCCAGAATTTCAGTCCGAAATCCTAGATTTCTGCCAAAATGTCCGGAATCCGTAATTTCATTTGAATTTTTCTTTTATTTTTTCAGAGACTTCAATTAGTGGCATGGTGTAAAATCTCAGGCAGATAATAAAAATAAAAAATAAAAAAGTAGAAGAACATGAAAGAAAGAAAGAAAGAAAGTGGGAAATTTAGGCCCCACAAGTCACGTGAAATACAATCCAAATAAGCCCCCACACTCCTGACGTGGCATAGAACATGGGCTGAGATCTAGGCCCCACACTCCCACACAAGGCCCACTAAATAACATTCATTTAACATACATAGATCATGGGCCCCCTGCAGATGGGCCATCTATTAACCACCCTTTTATATTAGTAGAATAAATTAAATGCAATAATTTCAGTGTTACATTTACATTTGAATCTTCATTTCCTCATACATACATACATATATATTTATTGTTATTTAATATATTTATTTTTTATAATTTTTTGAAAAGTTACTTTGAAATATTTCACGAAAATTCCGAAACACCAAAACATTTCATTTCGGATGCCCAATCAAAATTGCGACCGAAATGAAATTACATAGTTGTAGTGGTATGATACCTACACAACTTGCATAATCACCCTCACAGCTAAAAGGGGAACTATCAACTACCTCACAAGATCATACATTTCTTCCGTATTTTACTTGCATGAATTGTAGAGTAAAATCAATTGAAAGTTAACTTCATCAACTATAGTTAGAACTATTCCTTTAAAAACAATAGATTTAATACAAAAACATGACAACAAGTGCTTACCTTTTCCAAGTATCTGCATAAAAAATTATGTGGCAGGCACAGGACCATGAAAAAAATAAATAGCAACCAACAAGCCAAGAAATGCCCCAGCAATGACTTGTGACCAAGTGTGGCCACGGACTACATTAAATGTTCGGTTGCTTCGATACTCCTGAAAGAAGTCCACAACAATCCTATTAAGTATTTGCACAAAACAGAATCCTGAGTATAAAAGTATAATAATTATAGTGTACAAGTAAATTCCAGCAAAGAGAACATTAAATAGAAGATTTCCTGTCAGATTGAATTCACTGGCAAGCACCACCATAAATGTGCCCTAGCACCAAGAAATAGGCCAACCCACTCACCCCATAAGCACATGCATGCATGGTCCAGAAATTGTGGCCGATACGTAGTGGATTGGACAATTAGTATTTAGCACCGCTCACAACTGTAGCGGCTGCTACGTAGCGGATTTTCATCTTTTTCTTCTTCTTCTCTTTTTGCCCCCTTCTATCACTCTTTTTTCCCTCATAAATTACACGACAATGCCTTGTAACTTACAAATCTAAGCTTCCCATAGATTAATCCCACCTGTTTTAAGGTTTTTTTTCTAAAAAAAAATAAAAATAAAACACTGCTATTTACTTTGGATTTCTGTGGATTTTTCAAAAAAATATTTTTTTCCTAAAGTGAACCAACCAAATCACATCCTAATGCATTCTAACTTGTTGATCTGTGTTCCTCATAGATCAATCCCAAATGGTTTGAGGCTTTTTCTTTCATTCGTTTTTTTTATTTTTGTCATTTATTTTCAGATTTTTAGAAATCTTTTTTTAAAAATGATTTTATGCATTCTAACTTGTAGACAGATGGATCTAGCTTAATATATCTGAGAAACATGAATACATGTGAACAGATGGATCAAGACTACTATTTTATAATCAATTACAGCGATACAAGACCTCTATGCAATTAGGGGTCCACTATGCCCTTCCTATCTCAGTTACTAACGAAAAAAATTTAACACTTATCAATATCATGGATATTTTTATTAGTATTTTTGTAGATTTTTTTTACTTCATTTTCGATTCACACTGCTATGCCAATATGTATTCACTATGTATAGGTTTGGCTGCTGGCTGGCAACCACGAAACTTTGCATGCTTCCACTGAATGTCACTTGTAGACTTCCCATTCCTGCTGTACTTGGGACCGGTACGTCAACTTATGGGGAAGGGCATGGACCTAGTGACGCCCATCTAGGGCTGTCAACAGATTGGTATCTCATATGCGGGGTACAAGCCCAAAAAGGACTGCAAGGCTGGAATTCTAGTCTGCCACATGGACTCTGGGATCAGGGCCAACGCTAGCCAAGGGTTATGGGAGGCTCAAGTTTATAAAGACTCTAGTTGGATAAAAGACAATGGCCCAAGCCCAAGCCCAATTCAATGTCACTGTTGGATTATATATATGACCAAAGAAATGCTTAACAAAATATGAAATATAGATAAAATATTAGTAAAAACTATATATGTAGTTTATACTTTAAGTCTGACAGACATGAGCCCAAGTGCAACCTGATAAGGTTTCAAACCTGAACTTGGGTCCAGATCCACAAGTCAAATCAAATCCACTGTCATCAGGTTCATGCTCCAGTGGATCCGAACTGGACATAAGTCTGATGGCAACCCTTCCTTCTAATGAACATCTAGGAACTCGCACATGAGTGTTTTTCTAAAGGCGACCGACCATGTCAAGATGTCATTATAGAACAGCAAAGCCCACTTCTTTGAATTTGTGGAACGGCAAAATATTCTAGATCTGGAGATGCCTCTTGATCATTAAAGCTGCTCTAACTGGTTAACATTCAAGCCTTAAGTTCTTCAGGATCTGACTAATATGTGATTCTTCTTGTATTTTAATAACTTCACTGTGAGATGCAAAAGGTAAGTTGTTCAGAATCATTGAGTCCTTTTCATTCCACAAATTAGGAAACCCCTAAAATATTCTTGGGCTGTCTTGTCACCCAAACAATAGTTGGCAAGTTGATGCAGGATAGACTTCAAAAGCCACATGTGTAGGGCCCAAGTTAATTTGGAATTTTATTATATGTCATAAGTTTCTAATTTTATTTAAGGAATTGTAATCAGGATAGGATTCTAGTTTAATTAGTTTTCGGGGTTAATTAGGTTTCACAAGCCCTAAGTTATGTTTCCTATTTATATGAAATTGTAAAAGATTGATTTTCAAAGTAGATTAATAGAAACTGGGTTTTCCCATTGAGGTACGACATCGTTAGTCTCTATAGAGACATGTTGAAGTGTCTCCGGACACGTGCCTCAGCACTTTCCAGCAAGTCCTAACCCTAGGGATTGCATCAATTTGGTATTAAAGACGAAAAATCCCTTGATCGGTTGGCGTGATTACACCTATCCATCTATCCATCCCCCACCAACACCATCCCTCCCTGCCGATCCCAATTCCAACCCCATCCTCCCCAACCCTAACCCCTGTTCCCTGCACTACCCAAGTCCATAAACCCTGAAACCCATCGAAACCAACACCTCACACCCAGGTCTACCGTCACAATAGATACCTCTTCCAGGAACCCAACCTTCCCAACCTAGATCCCAGACCATCAATCCCCAATCCAATCCCGGTCCCCAATACAATCCCAATCAAACCACATCCTCCCAAAACCGTCCGAACCTGCCTCCACGACGATCCCACTAAAAGAAACCAATCCCTAAACCCTTCAACCACTACAAATCCAACAACTCTGCCCAACTTCAACCCTTTCTCCATCCCACCCAAAAAAAGTATATGTACCTTTCCCAAACCCTAACCTGTGAAAAAAAAAAAAAAAAGGATTTGCGATTGACTAAGAAGCACGGACACGGACACGCCGACACAGCATTTCTCAAAAAAGTAGGACACGGACACGTCGGGGACACGTTAATAATTATTAATAATAATAATAAAATATCTAATCATATACTAAAAGATACTATCATTTTAACTTTGTAATCAATTTAGCAATCAAATAAATAAAAATTCAAGTACCACTGTACCAACTAACAAACATATCAAATTATCAAATAGCAATACAAAATTGAAACATACTTAATAATCATTAAACATGAAATATCCTTAGTTCCATAAAATTTAGACTGACAAGAAGAACACAGCATAAAATTTCGCTGGCTGGAAGATCTTCGATGGGTGGAAGATCTTCGAATGTGGCAGGCTGTTCTTCTTCTTCTTCTTTTTCTCTTTTCTGCTTTTATTTCCTCTTTCGCTGGCAAGAAGAACTTTGATTGTGTTATTAGGGCTGGCCCCTTCTTTTTAAGTTATGTCTTTTTACAAAAACCCCCCTCTGCTTTTCTTTTTTAACTTTTAACTTTATTTTTTTCCAATCAAAACATGCAAACGTGTCCGACACGTGTCCGAAACGTGTCCGGAGCGTGTCGAGAACGTGTCCGAAGCGTGTCCGAAATAAAAAATATTAAAAAATCAGCAGAACACTCTTTTTTGCGTGTCTGACACGTGTCGGAGCGTGTCCTGAGCGTGTCCGTGTCCGACACGTGTCGGAGCGTGTCCGTGTCCGACACGTGTCGGACACGGACACTCCGGCCCCGGAGAGGTGTCCGTGCTTCCTAGGCGATTGACTACGTAACTGGCACCGGAGCTCCAGCTGCTACCACCATCTGGTTTGCTGGCCATCAGTGCCGGCAATCTTCCTCGTTGCCGGCAGCCAACATCATTGTCACCATTGTTTCCAACAGCATAGCCTCGCCTCGGACACCATCTCCAGCACTGGCAGGCCTACAACTAGAAGTGTAAATCTGGGCCGTGCCGGCAGAAGGAGGGCCCAGCCCACGTAATTACACGGGCCGTGCCGTGCCTGGCCCAAGGGCTCAGGGGCCAGCCCAGCCCGGCCCAGGGCACGACTCTGGTCGTGCCGTGCTGGGCCGGGCCCTAGTCGGGCCTGGGCCGTGCAGCCCGTGGGCGGCCCACAATATATATATATATATATATATATATATATTTTTAGGTTCTTTATGTCTTTTTTTTTAGGTTCTTTAAAAAATATGTCTTGGACCAATTTCACTAAAATAAAGAAATTAAGAGAAATAACAAGTAGAATAACACTAATGATGTTTTGAAAAAATACATCAAATAAATTGTATTTCCTTGAAATTTAAGTTACAAAAGTTCAAAAAAATTACAAGTTTGAACTTGGATCAATATATATAATGAAATTCAAACCTTCTAATAAATGAAAAAGAATTACAACTTTAAAAACCTATGATACATTCTAAAAAATAAATTACAACTTTATAAACCTATGATACATTCTAAAAATAAATTACAACTTTAGAAACCTATGATACATTCTAAAAAATAAATTACAACTTTACAAACCTATGATACATTCTAAAAAATAAATTACAAGTTGCAAGCCTATTATACATTCTAAAAAAATTATACTATGATATATGTAACCCTGCTAGCTCGTCTTCTATCTCGATCTCATCATCATCGAGGTGTTGTTCCCTATCATGTGCTTGATACCAATCCCGTAAGCACATGCAGGTCTCAACGATTTCTTCTGAGAGCATAGTCCTCTAGGGTCAATAAGGCGCCCACTTGCACTAAATGCCTGCTCTGATGCAACTGTAGACGCTGGTATTGTTAGTATATCACGGGCTATGGCGGAAAGCACGGGAAACTTAGTTTCGAATGATTTCCACCATGCCAAAAGATCAAAATCATCTTCATCTTCATCCTCGACCACAATAGGATCGCTCCCCAAGTACATTGTTAATTCATTAAGGTTGTAAGATCCTCCGGAAGAAGAAGAGTTACTTCCATGAGATTAAAGAAGAGTTACTTCCATGAGATTTCTTCAAAATACTCCAAATAGCCTTCTTTTTTCCTTTATGTACTTGAAGAGGGCCTGTTGGGACTATGGGTACTATGGATCTACCTAATCGGGTGGCATAATCCAAATAAAGTGTTTCTAATTTTGTCTTAATTGTTGTAATGTCATTTATATTAGTTGTATTCATATTAGAGTTTATTTCATCAAGAAGGGTTTCTACACCTTGTAATTTCAATCTAGGGTCTAATATAGCAGCTATACAAAATGTTAAAGGAGCTATTCTCCAATATGATGAAAACTTTGCCTCCATTTGTATACACATGAGTTGAAAATTGGAAAATCTCTATACTTTTTAAAAGTAATACTTATTTCAAAAAAATGGGATAAAGCTTGATTTAATGTGGGATAATATACCCCAGAAAAAAACAATGTTGCATCATGAAAAACTTCTAAAAAATCTCTTATTATCTCAAGAAGGGTCCATTTATCATCACTTATAAAAATATTTTCATGCTCCGAATAAAGTTGACAATATTGATTTAGTGCCATTTTATAGGCACATGATTCTTTTAACATTTTATAGGTAAAATTCCATCTATGCTTTACATCATATGATATTTTCTTTGGTCTTAGATTCAAATTTACATATATGTCCCTCCACCATTGTTTTCGCGAGAGAGAACAAAAAATGTATCTTACAATCCATTTAATAGTCTCTAAATCATCTCTAATTAATTTCACACCTACTTGTACAATAAGATTTATGATGTGGCATGCACATCTATTGTGAAATAGATCTCCATTTAAATCAAGTTGAATTGATTGTTTTATTAACTCTACTTCGACATTGTTAGTGCTTGCATTATCTAAAGTTATAGAAATTATTTTATTTTCAATTCTATATTCTCTAAGTTTTTCAAGGATGGTGGACCCTATCCTAGCACCAGTGTGTGGAAATTTTAGCATAGAAAACGAAATTATTCTTTTCTGCATCACCCAATCACTATCAATAAAATGTGATGTGATTGCAATGTACCCCAGATTTTGTTTGGAGGTCCATAAATCTGAAGTTAAAGCTATTTTTCCAGGTATATTTTCAAATTTTTTTTTTAAATTCTCTTTTTCTTTCAAAAAAGTCTTTATTGCATCATTTCTAGCAGTAATTCTAGATATTCTTTGCCATGAAGGAACAAAGGCAGACCTCAAAAATCTTTCAAAACGTCGGTCTTCGGAAAGTACAAATGGATAATGGGAAGAAATTATATACTTAATAAATTGATATCTAGCATTAGTAGGGTTATAATTGAAAATTCCTAAACCACCAGATGAATCTGTTTGAGAAAGTTGTGTTTGAACCATCCCACGGCTCCCACCTTTTCCCTCATCGTTAGCGTTTTACGCTTGGTCGCTTAGACACTTTTTTATGTGTCTATTAAGGTGACCAATGCCACTTGATGATTTGGCACTGAGGAGATCTTTGCAAATTTTACATTGTGCCTTTTCCTCTGTTCCTCCCGTGGGACATGGGACAGTAACTTTAGTAAAACAATTCCATACATGAGAAGTCAATCTTGATTTTCTCTTCTTTTTAGTTGCAGCAACCAAAGACGATGCTGGATTTTGGGGATTATTGCTATCTACTTCTATGTCCTGATTTTAATCTAAATGAATAAATCCAGGATCTTCCTCATTTAGAGAGAAGTCAAGGTTGAAAGGTTGTGATGGTCCAGCCATTTTTCTAAATAAAAGATAAAAAAATTTTTGATAAATAATTATGTATAATGTGTTTTTTGTGATAATTTATATAAGAAAGGGGAGAAGATGTGACTTAATATATAATATTACTATGTATATTATTACTAAGTAAAACTCAAAATTAAAGAAAATAAATACCTTTATGAGAGAGGCTGAAACTTGAAAGGGAGAGCTAATGGAGAAGTTCTTCTTAGTTGAATCCTCCACTTTAGAGAAGTCACCCTCACTCTTCACTTCTTAGAAAACTTTGTATAGAGAGCTTAGACTTTAGAATGAGACTTAAGAGAGCTTAGAGCCTTAAAACTTTAGAGGGAGTGTGAGAAATGAGAGAGTAGATGAGTGTAGAGAAATGAGAGGAATAAGGGCTATTTATAGAATTCTTAAGTGATAAAATGACATAAAATACCCCCTCATATGACCGTTTTATAGCAGTTGGGAGGGTATAATGGTAAAAAATGATCAAAAGACACTAATACCCTCCCATATGACCGTTTATAGCTGTTGGAGGGGGTTAAAAATGTAAAAAGACCTTTTTTTGGGACGTGGGGGGGATTTTTTGAAAAAAATAGCCGCTGGGCTTCTGCGGGGCCGTGCCCGGGCCGGGCCGCCCGTGGGCCTGGCCGTGCCTCGGGCCGGGCCGGGCCGCCCGCGGGCTCTGGGCACTGGCCCAGCACGGCACGGATTTTAGCCGTGCCGTGCCGGGCCGTGCCTCGGGCCTGGGGGACCTGGGCCCAGCACGGCCCATCAGGGCTTCCGGGCCGGGCCGGGCCGGCCCGTTGACCCAGGCACGGTTTTTTCGTGCTGGGCCTGGGCCGCCCGCCCATATTTACACCTCTACCTACAACCTCACTGTCGTCAGCAACTACATTGCCACTGGCCACGCCGAGACCCAATCATTCCCAGTCGAGCAGAACCCCACTCATTCCCGCCCTCTCAACCATTGCCCTTCCATTTTCTTGACGAAGCAAAACCGAAAAAGGGTTTTAAGCCCTTTCGTTTTCTTCTAATGCGAGGACCAAGACGAACTAGTGATAGGGTCAAGTTCGGTTCGGGCTGGATCTGACCCATCTTGCTGTGGAGTCTAATCTCACAACTGCAGGTCAAGACCAGTTCAGGCCTTGCTTGGGCTGAATCTATTTTAAAAGAAACCCACAACAGGAACCGAGTTGTTTGCAGCACAGCCAAAAACACAGGCAGCAACTGACATCATCCCTGCCATCAACAGATCTGATCAATGCGCAAATTTGTTCAAAATTGAGGCTCAATAATTATTTTCGCAATTTTAAAGCGACCTGAAATCTGATTTCGGACTTGTTTTTGCTTGTGTGATCGCGGGGAGCAGATCTACAAAAAAGGTCAATCCATTCTTACATCAGAATCAATATGAAATTGCATGTCAGTAAATTCCACAATGCACTTCAAAGAGCCAAATATGCACTTAAATATGGAATATGGTATGTTGAGAATGAAGACCATTTTATGCAATTTCTTGATTTGAAACAAGAAGAGTTGTCTATTCTGCAATACTTTGATCAATTTTGAAGGCTCCAAGATACCTTGTTAAGCCAACCTGCTTTGGACCTGAAACAAGGCCCACAATCAAGAGAAACAGGCGGCCTGCACTAAACAGTGCTCGGTCTGGACTCGGCTTCAGCTGGGTTGGCCTTTTTTTTCTTTTGGATTTAGGGTGAATTGAACTTAGGCCCAAAAGCTCGATGGCTAATCACAGCACGTGTCACGAAAGGCCCACGTAGTTTTTTCTCGATCTTAGTGCATGCATGAAAGAAAACGAGGGGCGATGGTCCCTTTGATCTGCTGTTGCTGGAGAGCTGGGTGTAGGCAAAGGACGACGACGAAGATGATGGTGGCAATGGGGCTCAACGATGATGAAGATGGTGTTGATGCCAAGTTGTGGTGATGAGGATGATGGCACAATGTTGATGTGACGAGGGCGACAGAGAAGATACTGCTGTTTGGTGGGAGGCACGACAACATGATGAAGCTGCTGGAGGCAAGCACGAGGAATGATGGTGAGGCGGGAGACGAGGACGTGGCTGACAGTCGTTTTCTTCTGGTGCCGGGTACGCCCTGCCCTCTTTCTTTCTTCTCTCTTTTTATCTTCTGGGGATGGACTTTTTGGGCGTTGGATCAGTGGAGCGGTTGGGGAATGGAGTTGCAGAGGATCTTGATTATTGATGAGAGGTTGGGATTTGAGGTTTCGGTTATTTGAGATTGATTATGGGTGGTTAAAAATGGCTTCTGGGGGAATTAGGAGATTTGGAGATCTTGAAGTTTCGATTGTGTTAGCTAGTTTCCAGTAATCGTGGGTGGGGTTTTGGGATTGGAAGGGCTCGGATGGCTGGTTTGGATGTTTGGAGTGGTTCTGCTGTGTGCATCGATGATGGATAGGGTTCTAGATGGCAGTGTTCCAGGGTTCTATGGCTGAGGTTTGGTTAGATTTTTTTTTTCGGATTTGGGGATCGAGGTGCGATTGAGATGGGATTCTGGAATATTAGGTTACGAATTCTCGGAAGCAGGGTGATCGATCAAAGGGAGTCGGTTATTCTGAGGGTATAGGTTCTGTAGTGGGTTTTGGTGCTTAGGATTGGGTTCGAAAGTCCAGATCTAGGATCGATCAGCGGAGCTGATTGGGAAGAGGGAGGTTCTGATTGGCAGGTTTTTGGGAGGCTGCATGGACTTGATGATGGGATGCTCTGGGAGATGAATAGTCGATTGCTGGTGGTGGTTGCGCCCTTCAGATGGATGCACATGACGTGGGTGATTTTAGAAAGTTGGATTGCCGATGATCGAAACCTTGTTGGATCGATCTTCGGCTATGATACCAATTGGTGCGGAGCGGGGTACCAGATACGGGGCGGGTAGATACAGAGGGACCAGAGATGAAGGGTGGAACCGTGGAAGGGTTAGGTCAGGCTTTCGCCTGAAAATTGGCCTCACGCCAAATTCCTCATCGTAGGCGAGGAAGAAGAGATACCTTGGGTAGCCCCAAAATCACTCGAAGGAAATTTCATTAATCATCAACTTAGGAGCCAAAAGGCTTTACAATGCTTCTATAGGAAAACTAGTCTGAGAGGCCCGTGTAATGAAAAAAATATTGAATTTTAAAATTTTTTGACAAATTTGACGAAAAAGATAAATATAAAATAAACAAATATAAAACATGTATATTGCGAGATATTGTGAGATTTGAATTTAACATGTATATAGGCAAGATCCAGGAAATCTCCAATCCTAATGATTACGAGTTTGAAAAGAATGAAATAACGTAGGAAAACAAAACAGAGGTTAATGAGTCATTATAGACGAGAAGAGTCTTCAGCTCACCAATAAAAGATAACCTAAAATTATTTTTAATTAATCTTAATATAAATTTATCATTAATAACCTATATTAATAAATATTATAATCTTCTAAACAATTAATCATGATTATAATAAGAACACAATGGATTAAAATATTATAATCATGACTAATATCATCAATAACTTATATGAAGTGCTATAATTTTATAAATATATTTATTTATTAGCGAAGTTGCATTATGATGAAATCAATGATGAATAATATCATTAATAACCTATATTAATAAATATTATACTCTTCCAAACAATTAATCATGATTATAATAAGAACACAATGGATTAAAATACTTTAATCATGACTAATATCATCAATAACTTATATGAAGTGCTATAATTTTATAAATATATTTATTTATTAGCAAAGTTGCATTATGATGAAATCAATGATGAATAATATTATTAATAATTTATATTAAGTGTTATCATGTTACAAATATATTTATTTATTAGCCAAGTTGCATTATGATGAAATCGGTGAAGTCTAAGCATTATTTCAATCAGCTTTATGAGTGAAAAGATATTATCATAATGCTTTGTGTAGGATTTATAAAATAATATTTTTTAGCATCTTTAATTGATGTTTGGTTGGCTTGGACACAGCAATGTAGATGGGCAGAGAGATAGTTGATTGGTAGAGAGGTGTAAGTGGAGATGGGTTTGATATGCTAAAAATGACATCAAGTAAGTAATTTTAGAGTTGGATGTAAAAAGCCTAGTGAATAATAGAGATGCCTGACAGAAAAAAAGGGCTCATGCCATCCAGGTGTAACTGATGGGGCCTGGAGAAGGTGTTAAGATGGAGTTCTGTAATGGGCAAAGAGATAGTTGTAGGTGGTGAATCAAATAAAAGATGTAGCTTTAGTTATGAGATGAAGTGGGGCGCAGCATTCTGCAAGTCCGCTTCAAAAACTCGATGCAGAAAATCAAAGAGATTATATTATGAGGTTTCTCACAGATAACTCTAGTCTGTAGAGATCTTAGGTGGAGAAATTTTAGGGGGTTGATTGGAGATTTGAAATCATGAATCTCCCTTCAAGATTTTAAGAGTCGATATGGTCCTATCAATGATCAACATGTGGCGCTTAGGTGGTTTCATTTAAAAGCAGATAGCTAATGTGTCGCTCACTCGTGAAGAGGGATGCTGCTAATATATATATATATATATATATATATATATATATTGGGAAAACCTAGAAATAATCTGAACCATCCAACACATTGATGGCCAAGATTAAAACATTTGAATTCAAACAAACTAAAAGACATAAAAAATTAAAATAACACTAAATAAATATAAAATAAATATAAACTAATGGACTGGTAGGGGGGGTTAGGCCCAATGAATTGGTCGAGATGGATGGGTTGGGCCCATTGTCCCCATGGGTCTGTCCTGCATCAGACCATGAGTATTATGAATCCTTTCCCTGAGGTTTCTTCATGTTTCCAAGCTTTATAAAAGGCATTGTAAGGGTCTACTCACAGAATACATTACACAGTGCAATGCAATAAAATTTCAGAATTGTATTTCTTCTCTCTTTGGATTGAGTAAGGCTCATGGATTGCAATATCTCCTCCGAGGTCAGTTTGTGGTTATTTGGTTCTTTGTTGATTTCTGAAATTTCTACAAATCCCTACATTTTCAGTAGTTTTACTAGTTTTATCAATCTCTGGGCCCCTTGATGGCCTGATTTCACTAACCAGGACAGCAGCACTCATGGCCGGAGTGAATCGAAAATATGAAATTCGAAACCTAATGAGGCTTTAGTTAGAACATACAGTTTATCAGGCTAAAAAAGGTTCCTCATGTAAATGTCCTCTGATACACTGTAGTCCAACATATCCTGCTCACATCAAAATTCCCCACTGCCAATGAAATAGAAACATTCACAGATGGAATTTAATAGCATGAAGAGTTACTTCCATACTCCACTCCAGTTTGACACATCAACAAGAAGAGCTAACCCCTATTTCACACAAGAAATGGTTTCCCTCCCACTCATTGAAATGGTAGCTAGCAAGAGTGCTCTGCTCCATCAAGGGTTGTAGGTGATTTTTAGAAAAGACAGATCATGTGACAGTCAATTCCAGAAAAAAATTTGTCTATATACCATGAATACAATATAGAAGATGGAAATGCACGGCCAGTTTGTTACATTGTGTAGATAGATGCACATTAACATATGCAAATTATACCAATCACTTGATTCGCTTCCATTATAGTCATTTGGTTGGGAGGCTTAAACATATTTAATTACTTATGAGGAGCCCCTCAGCTAAGCCCCCGCGTTTGATTCGCTTCCATTATAGTCATTTGCATATATTAATGTGCATATCAATTTATCAACATCAGACAAGATAATTTTAGGAGCAAATTTCTGATCTTCCTTGACAACCCCAAATGCCCCAAATGCCATGAATGTTGAGTCATGGATAAGAGCCTAAAAATCATTCATAAAACTTCTAATCTAACCAAATATGTCAGTGAAGTGATGTAGTACACAGCTAATCATCCAAAAGTATGAATTACAATCATCAACCATGGGTTAACCAAGAAGCAAATCCCACAAAAACAAGTTTGCTTAGAAAAAAATTTCTTAAAAAACTCAACAACCCAAACTTCCAAAAGCAAAGGCAATCAAAAAACCAAAAAATGCTGATTCAGATCGAATTACCTCAGATTGAACTTCCTCAGGCATCCAATCACACTCACGCCACCGCCCGTCCATAGATCTGTGAATGAACAGGAAAGTAGAAAAGCAACATGTTAACAACAGCCGGTCGGGGTCTGGGTCGGGGCCGGGTTCACGGTAGCAGCATGCAACGGAGATAGTCAGCCCCGTCCACAGCGCCGCCAGGGATGACGGCATTCTCCTAGACCAGAAATCCCACTTCCTCTCGACAAAGAGATTCAACAACAACCTAATCGACTCTGCAAGAGCCCACGACACAAGCGCCGTCTTGAATATTGGATTCGCAGCCAGGAAGAGGCCGATCTTCCCCAGCAGAGACATGCCGATGCCACCGCTCTGATAAAAATGCGCACCATTCTCCTCCCTCCCCGGTAACCTAATCGGACCATCGAAGCTTCTCAGGCAAGGGTTTGAGCGAGAAGAGAAATCACTTCTTTGGAAGGCGATTGGGATTGCGGAAGAAGGGAAATCTCGGAGCCTCCTGCTGAAGGAAGTTGAAGGAAGATGGTGATTGTTCTTGTAGGGTTTGAAAGGTTTGGGTTTCCACGTTTGGGAACGAGAAGGGGTAAAAACCCTAGAATAGGGTTTCACTGTCGTGATGGAGTCCATTGGTGAACAGTGAAAAATGAAGGGAGATCGAAAGAGAAATTAGGTACTCATGCATACAAGATTCTTACTGCCACTGGAATAAGGATTCCTCACGGTTGAGGATTTTATATTGGTAGGTGTATATTGATGCGTATAGCTAAAAGAAATATGGTTTGGTGTGAAAATCTAATTAAGTGAGGATTTTCAAATCTTATGAGAGTGGTCGGATCTGAAAATCCTAACAAATGAAAATTTTCATTCGTCCAAATCCTAGGGAATTTACAATTGTCAAACATGGATTTATCATAATTTCAGGGAAACCAAAAATCTTTTCCTTGAAGATTTGGTTACCAAACGTGAGTAGGGGAAAAAATTTCGGTTTAACTAAAGTTGTGGTAAATCGATGTTTGGCAATTGTAAATTCCTGAAGATTTGGACGAATGGAAATCTTCATTTGTTATGATTTTCAGATCCGACTACTCCCCATAAGATTTGAAAATCCTCGCTTAAGTGGATTTGCACACCCCGAACTCTATTTTTGTAGTTATATACATCAATACACACCAATATCAATGTGAAATCCTCAACTATACAGATACCGAGTGAGGAACCCTTGTTCCAGTGGTAGTGAAGAATCATCAGATCTATGAATTTATCGCATGTTACCAAACATACTCTTTAGGTGGTCCAATATACCAAAAAGTTCACTTCAAGTGATGTCACACCAAAGAGGCCTTTCCGAAAAAAAAAAACCTTATTTTTTTATTTTTTTTTTCGAAGATCGACAGCGACCCTCACTTTGAATCAAATTCAAACAATTTGGCTATTGCTCAAGAAAGGTGACATGATCAAGTCTTTCTATGTATTGAAGTATTCGGAAGGAAGCTATTTTGGATCAAAGTAGTTTTTGTTAGGCTCTTCCTTCATCCTCTGATAAGAGAACCTCAGTGGAGGCTTATGTTGCGTGTAATTTCTTGTAGTGAGAAGAGTAATGGCTTCTTCAAGGCAACCAACCATGTAAAAAGATGATGAGAAAGAAATATCCATTGTAATTCCTTCTTTCTCTTAAATCACTTTTTAAAGCGAATTCCTTAAACTAAAAGAGTGCTACATGAAGAGGAAATAGAAAGAAACAACAAAACAAGAAAAAAGCTCATAAGATCTTCCGGTCTCTGTGCAACGTCCGTTCGATTGGACCTCAGACAGAAGCTCTAATTGGTCTTATCAATGGTGAGTTCTTCCTCATACCATCACCAATGCAACCACAACAATCTTTTCTCCACCAAAGCACCTTCCCAAAACAAGGGGATTGCCATCCATCAACTCCCAAACATCAATAAACCCCAATCAACCAAGAGAGAACCCTATTCTAACTTCACCAATTACAAAAGGGAATTCAAGGATTCTACATGCATGAAACATTAATCAAAGATGAATGCAAGCATTCAAATTCACAAGTTATGATTAGGTACTTACCTTAGGTTCACGGTTAGAGGAGACGAACTAAGATTCCTATTGCCAGTGCCCTAAACAAGATCCCGGCAAAGAGAGTTTCACGAGGAAGAAGATGGTCGTCTCTTATCAAAGATCTGATGGCTTGATTTCTGGTTGCAAGAGCCAAAGAAGTTGGAGGGTCTTGGGGAGAAGAAATGTACGATGCTGTTATATTTATAGAGAATGTAAGTAGGAGTTGGAATAGAACTTGGGTTCTAAAGGTGGAAGAGTTTTAATTTGAGAAGTAAAAGAATTCTGGCTTGAGAATAACTACACCCACTAGGCGGGGCCTGAGTTAATTACAAGTCAAGCCAACTATCCAACAAGCCCAACTCACCTAATCTAAGCATAACGTGGTCCCCACTTAAACTAGCCACCTATTTATCTAAAATACATTCAATGACCATAATAATTAATTAAATAATTCATCTACTATATGATAATACCCAAAACATCACACAACCAAAGCATCTCTCACACTTGAGATAAAACTTTATCTCTCAAACAGTCCAAGGGAAGCAACTAAAGAGGGTCAAAAAAATATAAATGGAGCACACTAGTGGACACTATCCCTAGATGTCTCTACCATTCTCTCTCCTTTCTTCTCTTCTCTTCTCTTCTTTAATGAATGTAATTTAAGAATTATCTTCGGGCATTCTGGAGCCTTATTACAGAAATTCTAAAAGAGAGAAATTTGAGAGATTTATTGTAATTATCTGGGGAATTTAATAAAGAGTTTGTGAAGTTCTTTTGCTATGGAGGAGCAAACTGCCAGATCAGGATTTCTGATGAAGTTAAGTAACTGATTTACTGTTTCTTTACACATTTCAATTTAGTAATTTAATTGTCTCTGTTTAATGCATGCTTAACAATCTTAATAAATCTGTCTCATGTCTATGATGAACTTCTAATTTTAGTTCTATTAAATTAGCCTTTAATCATGTATGCTTTCTTAATAGACTATGCTTAGATTTGAGCTCTTTGATAGTCTATGTTTGATTGATATGTGATATTTAGATGGTTTCAATTTTTTTATGAGGTGAAGAAGGTGTTTGCTTTAGTTTAAATTTCTGAAAAAATTGTGCTTTTGATAGACAAATCATCTAGATCATAACATTGAATTGTTTCTGGTCTGAATTAATTAGAGACAAAACTATTTAAATGATTACATAAAAGTGGTTTATTTGTTTACTTGATGGATTCCTGATATGCTGATCTAATCTCATCACCATTGTTATTAATTTCCTGCACTTTATTTTTATTCATTGCAAAATTTCTGGTTCACACACGTCACCCTTGCATATTAATTGATTAAAAAAATCAGATTTTTTTATCAATTAACTTAAAAAGTCTCCATGTAGGTTCGACGTGTAACTGCCATTGTCTCAACCAGACAACTGTGCACTTGCAGTTTTAACGGATTAAAATAAATTCCACATCACCTTCATGCGCCACTACTCTTGGATTACATGAATAGGTACTCCTATAACCTTTTTTTTTCTTTTCTTTCCAAAATCTATAAATTTGTTAATGTATGAATATTTTTAAATTGCAATGTTGGCCATATGCATGCTGAGCTCATGTTATTGTGCTAGTTGTTAGTTTTCTTAATGACGAGACAAAAACATAGTGACAAAGTGAAAAGCAATAGCTTTGATGATTTTCCCTTCGAACATTTCAAAGGATTGATGCCTTCTATCAAAACAAAGAAAGAAAGAAATAACGAAAGAAAGAGGATTGATGCCAAAATGTCTCTCACAGATGGACGAGCATCCATATAGTGCAGAGATCTGTGAATTGGCTCCATGGGATTTCCACTTTTGAGTCCCCATTTATAAGATCGAGTCTCTTGATCATTCTGTAACATTGAACAATTTCAGTTCGAAATATACTATATATATCTGCACATTTGTATATAATGCAACATTCCAGTGTCAATGCAACTCATTTTATCTCTTCGAATTGGTTGGCATTATGATATTTTGCATTTGAACTGAGATAGTGGAGACATAAGAGCGTGATTAAGAGAGAAGAGACAGAAAGATAGATAGGATAAGAGACAAGGAAGGAAAAAAAAAGAGAGAGATAATAAAACATCGAGTAAGAGTTGAAATGAGGATGAAAGCATAGTTGGAAAACTCTTCGAGTGGACTCATGACTCTCCCGAATTATCTCGTTTTGACGAATGACCAAGTCAAATAAAGGAGAGACACGGCCGAATCATCTCTTTTTAATAAATTACTTACATTTTGAACTGTCATATCCCGGTCCCAAATCACCCTAGCCTAGGGTATTATCCGAGGTGTGTCACACGTACTCCCACGTGTTGTACCTGTTTCGATCCAAATACAACACACGAATGAGAGAAAACAACTTTCCATACACGTGAGTTAGAACTCACTAAGACACATCAAAAGCAATTAAACATAGCGGAAGCTGTAACTCATTTGTGTGGGATATCAAATTCCCATTCAGTCTATTTAATGATTCAAGTGTCAATACAAAGAAATTGTACAATTATATACATTGTTTTACAAAAGAGATGTAGAAAGAACCCTATACAATCAATACCAAAAGTATAAACAAAAAGAATCATTATTTATTTAAGTGTGGTCCACACAAAAAGGGGCTGACCACACATTTCTAACAACTCCAAAAGAAGTCATCACACGCTCTGAGGACGATTACTAAGCGATATCTGGCTCGGGCCATTCTTCTAGTCCAGAAGGTACCTTTTGGGTAGCCTTCTCTCCCTCCTCAGCCTTTTCAGGGCTGGGAGCTGCACCTATGATTGTGACACCAATAGTAGTATCATTAATACGACGATTGAGCAAGTATAGGTAATAATAAGAAAATACATAATGTATCAACTTGAATTTAAGACGGGTAAATTAACAGATGTCAATTGTAAGTATCAATTAGGTAAATTGTGCTAAAATGAATAATTCATGCATTGTGAATCAAGTAAAATGAAAACATACAAATTGGCTACCACCTTAAGCTCATCCTCTCAAAAGAGAGCAAATCTAGTTGGGATGTCACCAGCGGCCTGGCCAAAGGCTAGCTGGCTACTCGGTTCTGGAGTTCCGGTGCTCCAGATAACTTACTGCAGTAGTCTCAAATAACTAAACCAAGTCCAACCCCGTTGGGTACCACAGGGTCGAAGCTAAGTAAAGCCGACTCGATCGAATCAAATAATATTCAATTAAAATTGGAATTGAGTAAGTTTGTATTCATTTAATCATAACCAAGTCAAAAAATAATTACATATACTCAATTTCTTACTCACCCCTTATTTTTGACGATTTGTCAATTCGGATATACAATGCGAAGTTATAAACGGAATATAAAAAGATCGAACCTCAATGGATACTAGCAATGCTATCAATCTACTGAACATGATTTTGAGATCAAAATAAAATTGTGCTCCAATATGAAATGCAATAATTTAGAGGAACCAAGATATTTTTACTATCCAAATTTAGATGATCATTTTCTTAGTCCTCCACCGTCCAATACAAAATAAGCTGGGAAAGTCAACGAAATACTACCTTATTTGGTGTCACCAGTTATAAGATATACGTTGAATTTCCCAACGAATTTTCATGGCATAGTTTTAGACTAAAGAATATCCATTGGTCCAATTATAAGGTTAAAGGTTCCATTCTAGGGTCATAAGGCCTCTGAAGTCCTAAATTCCTATGGGAGTAAGGGTGAGCACCAAAATCCCTTAAATGGAGGATTGAGGAGGGTTAATGTAGGTTGGGAGTGTCAATACTCCTTCTAATTGGGCCCTAAAAAGCCCAAACAGTTTGGTTCAGGTCTGCTCGAGCGGCCCTATGTGCGCTCGAGCGGAGGTGTCCGAGGGTTCGCGCACTCGAGCGGCCCCTGGCGGGCTCAGTGCCCATTACACATTTCCATTCCGGAATTCCCAGTGAGTGGGTCCGCTCGAGCGGTCCTATGCGCGCTCGAGCGCCCACTCCAGAATTCCATTTTAGAATTTCTGATGTGTTTATCCCTTCCATTTCTTCTCTTCACTTCTTCTAACCTTAAACCTGCAATAAGTGAGCATCCTTGCTCCCCTTCTATATATTACAAAATCCTTCCATCCATTCGTAAATCAAAACCATATAAACAAATCCAATCCATTATCAACTTAAGAAAACTAGAATCATTGAGAAAGAGTAATACTTGAGTCAAATGGAATTAACAAAAATGTAAGTCCAAATTATGCTTATACTTACCTCTAACAAGAGCTTTTCCAAATCTTTCTCACACTTGCATCAAGGCAACCCAAAATCCCCAAATATATCAAACCCTATTCACATTAATCATGGAAAATGGGAATGAATATGCATACATGAGTAACCATGAATCCCTTGACTTCTTTTCCACTCAAAATCACAACAAGAAGGTCTTTGGTCCTTACCTTGACAAGTAACCCTAGTTTGAGAGGAGAATAGAATGGAGAAGATGGTCTCTTGGCAAAATGAAGTAAGAAAGAGTGGAGAAAATGAAGAAGATGATGAAGTTGAGTTTACTTCCTAGCTTTCCAAGGCTCAAGTTCTCATTCTTGAAGGGGTTGGAGGAGAAGAGGAAAAGAAGAGAAGGAGAGTAGAAGGGAGAAAATGAAAAAGGAATGAAAGAGGAAGGGATGAGATTATATATAAAGAGATGAGGAGGATATTTGCAAGAAAACCCATTCAATTGGCATATTCTCATTTTGAGTCAAATGAAGGTCCAAATACTTAACGGTTGGTCAAATGAAGAAATGTCTAATACGAAAACCGATGTATTCGTCAAAATACACGTGTTGATGTCAAATGACGTGCAAATGATGTAAAATGCGAAAATCAATATTTATGAAAAAGTCCTCAATTCTACTCAATTGAGTGAACTGGGTTCTCACTCACCCATATAAGGTTCAAAACTCAACTAACTCGGTCAATAAAGACTATTAAACACTAATTACCATAATTTAGTAATTAAACATAATTAATTTAGCTAAAACACAACTCATTAGCACTAATCAAGGTTAAATCGGGTCAGGGTGTAACATGAACCATTTGATAGGTAGATCTAATTTTGAACAATTAATATTTATTTTTAAGTCATTATGCATGAGGTTTAAGCCTTTCAAATAGAGTTTAATGAGTCTCTAATGTGGGGCCATTAAGAGAAATGAAAATAGGCCCGGAATATGGATCCTTTTAGGGCTGGTCTCTGGAATGGAGCCCAGTAGAAATAATCCAAACTTACAAAAGAAACATCTTTTCTCTATAATCGAATTTAACTCAATATGATTTAGGACCAACTTGAAATTGGTTTATACGAAATATTTCAACTATCTATAATATTTTATTTGAGTATTTAAAATATTGTCGATGTAAAGATTTCTCATGTCAATGAAATTTGATTGGACTATACACCGCATGGGAAGAACATCTTTTTCAATAATCTAGATCTTTTAATAGGTGGGCCTACTTGTGGAACTCTTCTATGATTTATTATTTCCTTTTATTTTTTCCTATCTCTGGTGTGTAGTGATAAGTCCACAAAACTAGGTCATTAACTCATCATTTCATTAGCATTTGTGGACTTAATTAGGTTTAACTGCATAGAATTGCATTTAATTTCATGATTACATGCATTTGAGGATATTTTTGGAGAAATTGTCAAAATTCATTGAATTGCATGGCTTTTTGAAATTAAGTTTTTCTCATCTCATTTATCACCCCAAAATTAGGTTTTTGGTTTCATCAATGCATATCTTGTTATTTTTGGTACCATGTGCTATTTTTGAAAAGTTGGTCATTTTGGTGCATCACTAGGAATGTAGGGTCTCATACATGGATCGTAATTATTTTCTTATATATGATTAATGTTAAAATTGCCTCTTTTAATTTGTAGGAGAAATCAACATGGGACCTACATTGATGAAATTTGAGAAGAGAGAAGTCAAATAAGCAAGCAAAGAGAGAGTCCAAGCATGCTTGGAAGTCCACAATGGGCCCCACACACCCCATTGCATGCCAACATAGAAGCTTCTATTTTTGCACAATTATTCCCGGATTTTTTCAGGAGTAGCAACTTAAAATGGCCATAACTCTCAAACCGAGTGTCGGATCGGCGTAATTTAGCCACAGTTGGAAAGCTCTTTTCAAGTAGATATCCGTAGAGCCCAAGATTTCCTAAATCAGAGCTATATTGAGGGAAATATGACATCGGGAAGTTATCTGCTACAGTTTTAGGCGGGAATTGCAAGAAATCTCAATATTTGGGAAGTTTATTCCCTTTACATCATCATATAATTTTTAGAGATATTCTTGGAATTGTACAAGGAAAGTGTATGCATCAAGAAACCTAATAAGGCAAGGAGATCTCTCAAATTTAAAAGTCTTTCCAAAGAAAGAAGTTAGCTTGGAGAACAAGAAAGAATCCTTGCCCAAGAAGGAAAAAGGAGACCTAAAAGGAGAGTACTTCTTTACTAAAAGGGGTTTGCAAAAAGCATAAAAGGAGGCATGATGGAGACCCATAACATATTCCATACGACCAAAGCTCTCCCTCTCTCATATTCCTTTCTTTTTCTTTCTTCTTTTCCATTAGTTTATTTTTAGTTTTGGTAACCTTGGGCCATGTCCAAGGATTTATTGTGAAGGAGAAGTTGTAAAGATGCAATTTTTAGTGATAAATCAAGAAGCATTCTTTGCAACGGCGGGCTAATTTTCTTGATTAGAGTTATGGATGAAGGTAAGTAATTATCTTTTTATTTGTTTAGTAATTCTAATTTGTGTTCCATGATTATGTGCTTAATGATTAATAGGCTTGTCTTCGTGCCCTAGGCAAATCTCTATTTTTATTTCTAAAAATAAAAATTAGTTTTTGATTACTCATGCTTAGGTTTGATAGGCCATGCTTAGGATTTAGATCTTTTGATGGTTTATGCTTACTTTTGATGGGTGGTGCTTAAAATTGTTTTTATTCTTTTATGAGATGAAGGAAGTCTTGAGTTTTGAATTTTTATAATTAAAAAGGGATTTTTAAAGTTAGATTTTCCAAATTAAAAACATTGATTTGTCTTTGATTTGAAGTAAAAATTGGAACAAGTTAGGGTTACTTGATAAATAATTGGTGGATGCTTATTGGATTCCTATACTCTAATCATCTTCATTAATTGGTAGATTTCGAATTTCTATATTAGTTGCTTAATTTTTAAATATAAACTCAAAACTTTTCTTAAATTGTTAGTTAATTAGTTTTCTTAATTTAAAAGTTTCTTTAATAGCTCCCTGTGGGTTCGACCCATTCTTGTCACTGTCTCATCTAGACACCCGTGCACTTGCGGTATTTTATGATTGATTTTGATCACATCAAGTTTTTGGCGCCGTTGCCGGGGAGCCAATTTGAAAACAATCTTTTAGTTAGGATTTCTAGAATTATTTGTTCATATCATAGCATACTTTTTAGTTAGTTGCATTCATAACATGCATTTGGTTTAGTTTTTGTGTTTCTTAATGATTATGGTTGCTGTTTTTCAAGTTTTTGTTGCTGTTCTTTAATTAATTTTCGGACTGATTTCAAGTGGTTACATAGAATACAAACTTCAGCACTAATTTTTTGACAGTTTTGACTTGGTTTTTCTCCAAAAGTTTGCACTTTGAAAACCAGTCAAACGGACTCCTTTTGACTTGAAATTTGGGTGGATAGGACTTTAGTATATTGACTTTGAACCATAAAAATTTCAGTTAAAAATACGTTTTGGAAGTCCAACTTTTAGTGCTGTGAATAGGGCCAATCAGTCACGCAGATTCTGCAATCAGCAGAAAAACTGGTTCAAGTAGCCAACTTCATTATAACATAACTTCTTTGTCTTTTATCCTTTTTAGTCTCTGTTTTTTTTTTTTTTGTTTGTTTCTTGCATATTAGGAGATTACATCCCAGTCATTGCTATCAGTTTTTTATTAATACAAGTGGGTCGTACAAATCTGTAAACTTGGGCCTGTGCAACAGGTCCCAACACTTAGAATTTTTTTCAGCACTTGACAAGAAGGTCTCCATTTAACTTAGGACTGCATTAGGAGTTTTAGAAGTGCATCTTTCCTTCAAATTGCAGTAGTTTAGGGTTGTGAAATTTATATTAGGTTTATTTTTCAATTTAGGAGTTTTATTGACAATTGTTAGCTATATTTAGTAAATTATTTAGATCTAACATTTTAGTTGTTTTCTTTGAGGTTGCATTCTGAATTTTGAAGGACTCTAAAAGGAAGGAAATAGCGGGGATTGCTTTTAAGCAAACAAGTTGCTCTCAGAATTGCAAAGTTGCTAAAAAAATACAGATTAAGTTTGCACAGTTTAAATATTTGCGTGGACCCACTGTAAGAGTTTCTAAACTTTACCCCACGAATCTTTTACTTGCAAGTGGGGCTTGGATGATTTAATTTTTACAAAGTGTGAATGCTTGATTGACACACCATCTAATTGGACACACACTTAGTTAAGGGCAATTGACCCCAATAAGATAAGGACTGGATTTCATCACCAGATCCTTGCCCAATTAGGTTTAACCACTTCTCACATAGTAACCTAAACATTAATTAAAATAAAGTAGAAACGAGACCATAGGACTCGAGCTCATTAGGACGAAGACCACAAAAGGTTGCACCAATTGCGCTCTTTGGTCAAGTTGATGTCTAGGTAAGTCCTGTCCCTCCAAAGGGTGGCGGTCTCTGTTCTAGGAGTTTGGTTTTTAAGCGGGACCCTTGCCAAGTGCATTGTGACCCCACCACTCATCCTGGGGACTTACCTGGTCGATTTGGCTTCATAAGACCGGATTGGAGGCCTTAGTGCACTCTTCAAACCAGTTAAGAGCTGTCTAGTGAGTTAGGTTAACCCTAGGATAATTTCTTGTGCTCAATCTTTGTGCTTGACTACTTGTGCATCATCTAGTAAGACCATTAGGGCCCCACATATAGATTAGGCTTGCATTTCTTTAAAGTTGAAATCGATGCATGCGCTCTAGACCTGAGAGAGAGAAACTGTGGGTACGCAAGGGTAAAAGATTAGTCAAGATAGAGCCCGAATTAGCCTTAACCATTGTCGGAAAGTCTTCAATTTTTGAAGAAATTGTTAGAATGACTGATCAAATGGACCCAACCATGACTTTAAAGGACTACATGTACCCCACCAGGACAACTCAACCGTCATGCATCACCCTTCCTCAGACCAATGCCACATTTGAGCTGAAATCTGGCATGATCCAGATGCTCCCAGTATTCCTTGGGCTAGACCATGAAAACCGATATCAACATGTTAGGGAATTTGAGGACATCTGTGGGACCATGAGAATCAATCACATGACTGAAGAGGCCCTTAAACTTAGATTATTTCCTTTCTCCCTAAAAGAAAAGGCTAAAGCTTGGCTTTTTGCCTTACAGGCCGGGTCCATCACTACATGAGCCAAGCTAGTCGAAGAATTTTACAAAAAATTCTATTCCAAGCAGAAAACCACTTCGATTAGGCAGGCCATCAACGGATTCCATCAAATGGAAGGGGAGACACTTTACAGTTATTTGGAACGGTTCAAGGATCTCTTAATCCAGTGCCCCCACCATGGATTTGAGAAAATCTGATTAGTCCAAATTGTGTATGAAGGCATGGATTACCCAACCAAACAAATGGTAGAATCTTTCTATAGTGGGCAATTTACACAGAAAACAGCAGAAGAAGCATGGACATTTTTGGAAGATACCGCTGAAAACACATTGCAGTGGGCCCCAATTAAGAGGGAGCCCATCAAACCCACCATTCCTGAAAAAGGGGGGATGTTCAAGATTGAACCCAAAATTGAGGCAGAGGCCAAATTGGCTACACTGGTGAGGAGAATAAAGGCCTTAGAGCTGAACCAAAAGCCCACTCCAAACACTTTGGAGTCATTAAGATATAATCAGGCCATGAATGGAGGGATTGACCCAACAACTTTGGGTCAGACCGAGTCTATTGAGGAGGTGAATGCACTATATCAAAACTCTCGTTTTGATAATCGTCCGAGGTATGACCCGTACTCTAACACTTACAATCCAGGTTGGAGGGACAACCCGAACTTTTCTTGGACCAAAGGCCCAACTCAAGGTGGCCCATCTCAGTCCACTCAATTTCAACCCAATCGATCTCAAGTGAGTGGCCCACCCGGTTTCCAAAAACCCAATTTCAATCCCAATCCATTGACCCAGAGGGTAGATTCTTTAGAAGAGGCCATGAAATTCATGTCTCAAACCACAGCCCAATTGACCCAGAGTACTGCTCAATTCCAGCAGACCACTACTCAACTTTTGAATGGCCATACTCAAACCCTTGCAAAATTAGAATATCAGATGGGCCAATTGGCCAACTCCGTTAGTGTCAGAGACAAGGGAACCTTCCCTAGTCAACCCGAACCTAATCCCAAGGGTCAGGTTGTTCATGATCCTACAGGAAAAGGGCCGGAGCAAGTCAAATCCATAATCACCCTTAGGTCTGGTACACAGGTTGATAACAAGGTCAAACTACCCAAGGAACTTGAGGACAAATCAAGTAAGAAAGTAGAAACTAGAGAACCAAGTGTGAATGCTGAACCTATATTAGAACCAAAGAACCCTGTCAATGCTGAACCATCACCTAGTGAGCCTACTCTTAGGACCTATGTTCCCAAGGCACCATACCCACAGAGGCTAGGCCCAGCAAAATCAACTGTTCAATTGGATAAAATGCTAGAAGTATTCAAACAAGTGAGGATTAATATCCCACTACTTGATGCTATCCAACAGATTCCGGCCTATGCAAAATTCTTGAAGGACCTTTGCACCTTCAAAAGGACTACCAATGTGCCCAAGAAGGCTTTTCTAGCCCAACAAGTTAGCTCAATCATTTCCTGTCCAACCCCGATCAAATACAAGGACCCAGGGTGTCCTACCATTTCTTGCCAGATAGGGGACCATCACATAGAAAAAGCTTTGCTAGACTTGGGTGCAAGTGTGAACCTTCTTCCATAATCTGTTTATGAAGAATTAGGTTTGGGGGTTGAAAAAGACCCATGTTACCTTGCAATTAGCTGATGCATCGATTCGATACCCCAAGGGGGTAGTCGAAGACGTTCTTATCAAAGTCGGAGACTTTGTGTTCCCAGTCGATTTTATTGTTTTGGATACCAAACAAACATCTGGGGCTGAACCCAAAATTCCAGTTATCTTGGGGAGACCATTCCTGGCCACCTCAAATGCCTTGATTAATTATAGGAATGGAGTGATGCAAATTTCTTTTAGGACGATGACAGTCCAAGTGAACATTTTTAATGTTAGTAAGCAACCTCCTGATGAGGATGATGGGGTTTTTGAAGTTAGTTACATTCATGAATTGGTAGAAAATCACTTACCCCATTTGAACCTTGAAGATCCACTAGAGGCTTGTCTGGCCCACTTTGGAAGTGATTTTGATGTAGATTGACATATTGAGGAAGTCAACGCACTGTTAGACTCAACCCCATCCATGGATTTCTCCAGGTGGCAATCGAAGCATGAGATTCTGACTCCATCTGCTTCCCCACCTGTCCCATCAATTGTTGAGCCCCCTAAGTTAGAACTCAAGCAATTGCCGGATACGTTGAAATATGTATTTTTAGGCCCGCTAGAAACCCTTCCAGTGATTATAGCTTCAGACTTGGACCCTGTCCAAGAGGAAAATCTCGTTAAAATTTTGGAAGAGCATAAGGAAGCTATAGGGTGGTCCATTGCAGATATTAAAGGAATTAGCCCATCTGTGATCCAACATAGAATCCATTTGGAAGAAAATGCAAAAACTTCTCGTGAACTACAAAGGCGACTAAACCCTGCAATGAAGGAAGTGGTCAGGTCGGAAGTCTTAAAATTACTCGATGCAGGAGTGTTTTACCCCATATCTGATAGTGCATGGGTGAGCCCGGTTCAAGTGGTACCAAAGAAATCTGGAATAACAGTGGTTCAAAATGAGGGCAATGAATTGGTACCCACTCGGATACAGACTGGATGGAGGGTGTGCATTGATTATAGGAAGTTGAACTCAGCCACTCGAAAAGATCATTTTCCCCTCCCATTCATGGATCAGATGCTCGAAAGGTTAGCCGGTCATGCATATTATTGTTTTCTTTATGGTTGTTCTGGTTATAATCAAATCCCAATTGCACCCGAGGACCAGGAAAAGACCACCTTCACCTGTCCGTTTGGCACTTTCGCTTACAGACGCATGCCCTTTGGGTTATGCAATGCACCGGCTACCTTTCAAAGGTGCATGTTGAGCATATTTTCTGACATGGTAGAAAGATTCATTGAGGTTTTTATGGATGATTTTTCGGTCTTTGGCATTCTTTTGAGGAGTACTTACATCATTTGTCCCTTGTGCTTGAAAGATGCAAAGAACGAAATCTAGTATTAAATTGGGAGAAGTGTCATTTTATGGTAAAAAGGGGCATAGTTCTGGGACACATTATTTCTGATAATGGAATTGAGGTGGACAAAGCAAAAATTGATTTGATCTAGAAACTGCCACCACCAAAATCAGTTAAGCAGATTCGATCATTCCTGGGCCATGCTGGTTTTTATCGTAGATTCATCAAGGATTTTAGTAAAATTGCTAAACCTTTATACCAATTACTGACAAAAGAGGCCCCGTTTGAATTTAATGAGAAGTGTCTAAAATCTTTTGAAAGACTAAAAAAGGAACTAACTTCAGCCCCTATAATTCAGCCACCTGATTGGACCATTCCATTTGAGCTAATGTGTGATGCATCCGATACTGCTATTGGAGCTGTTTTGGGTCAACGGGTTGGCAAGTTACCTCATGTGATTTACTATGCTAGTAGGACCCTCAATGATGCACAGCTCAATTACACAACCACTGAAAAAGAATTGTTAGCTGTAATTTTTGCATTGGAGAAATTTCGGTCCTACTTAATAGGGTCTAAAGTCATTATCTACACGGATCATGCAGCCCTGAGATACCTTATGTCAAAAAAGGATGCGAAAGCCCGATTGATCCGGTGGATCCTTCTGCTACAAGAGTTTGATTTGGAAATAAGAGATAAAAAAGGATGTGAGAATGTTGTAGCAGACCATCTTTCGAGGATACCTTTAGAGCCTTCAGATGAGGTCTCACTGAATGAAAATTTTCCTGATGAACAATTGCTCAGTATTTCTCAAATCCCCTGGTTTGCAGATATAATCAATTACCTTGTTATAGGGGAGATGCCCACCCATTGGTCAAAACAAGATCGATCAAAATTTCTAACTGAGGTCAAGTACTTTTTCTGGGATGACCCGTATCTTTTTAAGTATTGCCCGGATCAGATCATCAGGAGATGCATTCCTGATCATGACCATTACTCGGTCATTTCGTTCTGCCATGATCATGCCTGTGGGGGCCACCTTAGTTCGAAAAAGACAGCTGCAAAAGTTTTACAATGTGGATTTTACTGGCCCACTATCTTTAAAGATTGTCACACATTCTGTTTGAACTGTGAAAGGTGTCAAAAGCTTGGCACGCTCAATCGAAGGAACATGATGCCCTTGAATCCTATACTTATAGTGGAAATTTTTGATGTATGGGGAATTGACTTCATGGGGCCATTTCCAAATTCCTTTGGAAATCTTTACATTTTACTAGCAGTAGACTATGTTTCCAAGTGGGTAGAAGCCATACCAACAAAGAAGAATGACCACCATGTGGTGATTAAGTTCGTGAGAGATCATATATTTTCTCGCTTTGGTACACCTAGAGCGATCATTAGTGACGGAGGCACTCACTTTTGCAACCGTCCCTTTGAGCATTTGTTAAAAAAATATTCTGTCACCCATAAGGTTGCTACACCTTATCACCCACAAACAAGTGGCCAAGCGGAAATTTCAAATAGGCAAATTAAACAAATTCTGGAAAAGACGGTCAATCCCACTCGGAAAGACTGGTCTTTGAGATTGATCGACGCACTGTGGGCCTATCGAACCGCTTACAAGACACCTATTGGGATGTCCCCATATAGGTTGGTCTATGGTAAGGCATGCCACTTGCCTGTTGAATTGGAGCATAGAGCTTATTGGGCCATTAAGAAGTTTAATTTTGACTTACCCACTGCGGGTACTCTGCGCAAATTGCAACTCAATGAGTTGGAAGAACTTCGAAATGATGCCTATGAGAATGCAAAGATCTATAAGGAACGAATGAAGTTGAACCATGATAAGTCAATTTTAAGGAAATCATTTGAACCAGGTATGAAAGTCCTTTTGTATAATTCCTGGTTACACCTGTTTCCCGGGAAGTTACGAACCCGGACTGGTCCATTCATTGTCAGGACTATTTACTTTCATGGTGCGGTAGAAATTGAAAATCCCAGGAATGGGGATATTTTCAAAGTAAATGGTCAACGGTTGAAACCGTTTTTGGAATTGAAGGATAAAAACATTGAGGATATCCTTCTGGAAGACCCAATTTACCAGGACTAATCATTTTTGTCATGTCGGGCTGACGACATTAAACTTAGCGCTGTTTGGGAGGCAACCCAATTTTGGAAGGTAATTGAGCTGGTTGATCACATTCTTTTGCAATCACCCCACATGGTAAGATGTTCTAAATTTCCTTATTGTTCAATTTCACATTACACATGCATTCATAACATTGAGGACAATGTTAGATTTAGGTTTGGGGGTGTGAGTTAGAATTTGACATGTGATCGTTTGTTCAATTTTCATTTTACATTTTCTTTTTTTTTCATTGTTCTTAGTTCAAAAAAAAAATTATTAGAGGGAAACGTCCGAGAGAATTTTTATTGGCTGAAGATATTTATTTTGGGCAAAAGAAAACAATGGTTCACTATTTTATTTACGGAAAGAGTTTTTGGAAAAGTGCTGAATTTCGATCCCTCACTTTTACACAGATTGTATACGTTTTCAAGGTTTTGAATGTGAGGCTATGATTTTTGTTTTTCTTTAAAAAAAAAAAAGAGAAAAAGAAAAAAAAATTGTTTAGTTAAAGTCTTGAAAAAAAAAAAATGAGAAAAAAAATTTTTGTGACTAGTTTGGGTTCGTAGCCTTTTTAAACCGATTTAGTAAGCTCTTAGGGGTATTTTCATACCTAGTGCCCTAAAGCCATGTGGTTTGGGAGTCATTGGCATCATGCTCGTTAAATGGGTTAATTAGAAAGCTTAAGGGACCTAGGCATTGCACAGTCACATGTGTGTGTAAAAAAAAAAGAGAGAAAAAAATGCGCCCTTTGAAAAAACAGTAGTGCGAAAGCCGTCATTATCGCCTTCAGAGGAAGACTGTTTTTTTATACGTTTAGGCGGCCCTGAACTCAATTTTAAAAAAAAATTTAATTATTTTTACGAAAATTATTAGTGGATCATTTGATGCTTATTTCGTATACATGCTCTTCACCGTGCACGATCAATTAGCATGATTTCGAGAATTTCTGACCAAAAGATGGGATTTGTGAACCGAATTTAAGATTTGTCCTTGAAAATTCCGAGAATCAAGAATAGTCAGTGTCTATAGATTTTCTCTTGGAAGAAGTTTCCCTGGATTTTGATAGGTTTTAAACATTCTTTGCAAAAAAAAAAAAAAAAAGAGAATTTTGTGGGTGTATTCACTGTAAACCCTCATGAGGCACAACTCGTCCACTAGGGAGAACCTAGGGGTTTAAGGGCTTACTGCATACGCTAAATGCAGTCGAGAGTACTAGCGAAAGTGGTGTTTTTCATTTCTATTTTCTACATTAGTTTGTTTTCTTTAGGATTAGTTTATGTGTTTTATTCTTTGTCGCTTATTTTGCTAAGGGACTAGCAAAAGGCTGGTTGGGGAGTGTGATAAGTCCACAAAACTAGGTCATTAACTCATCATTTCATTAGCATTTATGGACTTAATTAGGTTTAACTGCATAGAATTGCATTTAATTTCATGATTACATGCATTTGAGGATATTTTTGGAGAAATTGTCAAAATTGGTCAAAATTCATTGAATTGCATGGCCTTTTGAAATTAAGTTTTTCTCATCTCATTTATCACCCCAAAATTAGGTTTTTGGTTTCATCAATGCATATCTTGTTATTTTTGGCACCATGTGCTATTTTTGAAAAGTTGGTCATTTTGGTGCATCACTAGGAATGTAGGGTCCCATACATGGTTCGTAATTATTTTCTTACATATGATTAATGTTAAAATTGCCTCTTTTAATTTGTAGGAGAAATCAACATGGGACCTACATTGATGAAATTTGAAAAGAGAGAAGTCAAATAAGCAAGCAAAGAGAGAGTCCAAGCATGCTTGGAAGTCCACAATGGGCCCCACACACCCCATTGCATGCCAACATAGAAGCTTCTATTTTTGCACAATTATTCCCAGATTTTTTCAGGGGCAGCAACTTAAAATGGTCATAACTCTCAAACCGAGTGTCGGATCGGCGCAATTTAGCCACCGTTGGAAAGTTCTTTTCAAGTAGATATCCGTAGAGCCCAAGATTTCCTAAATCAGAGCTATATTGAGGGAGATATGACCTCGGGAAGTTATCTGCTACAGTTTTAGGCGGGAATTGCAAGAAATCTCAATATTTGGGAAGTTTATTTCCTTTACATCATCATATAATTTTTAGAGATATTCTTGGAATTGTACAAGGAAAGTGTATGCATCAAGAAACCTAATAAGGGAAGGAGATCTCTCAAATTTAAAAGTCTTTCCAAAGAAAGAAGTTAGCTTGGAGAACAAGAAAGAATCCTTGCCCAAGAAGGAAAAAGGAGACCTAAAAGGAGAGTACTTCTTTACTAAAAGGGGTTTGCAAAAAGCATAAAAGGAGGCATGATGGAGACCCATAACATATTCCATACGACCAAAGCTCTCCCTCTCTCATATTCCTTTCTTTTTCTTTCTTCTTTTCCATTAGTTTATTTTTAGTTTTGGTAACCTTGGGCCATGTCCAAGGATTTATTGTGAAGGAGAAGTTGTAAAGATGCAATTTTTAGTGATAAATCAAGAAGCATTCTTTGCAACGGCGGGCTAATTTTCTTGATTAGAGTTATGGATGAAGGTAAGTAATTATCTTTTTATTTGTTTAGTAATTCTAATTTGTGTTCCATGATTATGTGCTTAATGATTAATAGGCTTGTCTTCGTGCCCTAGGCAAATCTCTATTTTTATTTCTAAAAATAAAAATTAGTTTTTGATTACTCATGCTTAGGTTTGATAGGCCATGCTTAGGATTTAGATCTTTTGATGGTTTATGCTTACTTTTGATGGGTGGTGCTTAAAATTGTTTTTATTCTTTTATGAGATGAAGGAAGTCTTGAGTTTTGAATTTTTATAATTAAAAAGGGATTTTTAAAGTTAGATTTTCCAAATTAAAAACATTGATTTGTCTTTGATTTGAAGTAAAAATTGGAACAAGTTAGGGTTACTTGATAAATAATTGGTGGATGCTTATTGGATTCCTATACTCTAATCATCTTCATTAATTGGTAGATTTCGAATTTCTATATTAGTTGCTTAATTTTTAAATATAAACTCAAAACTTTTCTTAAATTGTTAGTTAATTAGTTTTCTTAATTTAAAAGTTTCTTTAATAGCTCCATGTGGGTTCGACCCGCTCTTGCCACTGTCTCATCTAGACACCCGTGCAGTTGCGGTATTTTATGATTGATTTTGATCACATCATGTAGATAACATTGGGGCCCTTGAAATAATTAGTAGAACATAGAAGAAGTGCCCTCTTTTCTATGAGAAACCCCACTCAAATAAAATGTAGGCCTACTATCGGATTCATCTATGAAAGTATTTATATTCTTATAATGTTTATCTAAATGTTATTATGAAAAATGTAATTGAAAATTTATAAAGACTATAAAGAAATGAGCCATATTTTGAATGGTTTAAGACATTTTACAAGTCTCGTAATATTATCTGTCAATCATACTTGCCACGATACAAGAAATTCCTGGCTTTGCCACTGAGTTGGTCGTACATAGGATGATTGGGTTAGGGTTGATGGGTTGAAATAGTTTGAGGACTAGGATGGCTTGGTGGAGTGGGTAGCATAGGTGCTTGGTCGGTGAGTAGATAGGGTTAGTATGAATGGGTTGGTTGCAGAGCTGGGCAATGAGATTTGAAAAACGCCCACGATATGCACGCGCCTCCCCACCCCTCCCCCTTGATATCGATCCCGCCCCATCCCTTGAGTACTGGGGAACACCAAAACCTCCAAATGGTCTCCATCAAAACTAGAGTTGTAAATGGGTCGGTTCGGTCCGAGTCCATGGTGGACCCAGAACCGGAACCGTTAAGGAGAAGGTGAAACCAGATTCGGTATCGGAACCAGTTTCTAGGCTCCAGAACTGGAACCAAAACCATATATAGGACGGGTCTGGATCCGGGTCGGAGTTTAGGTAAACAATGATATTTAAAAAATATAATTTTTAAAAAAGATTTTGAAAACTTGAGGTAATATATCGGGTTTTGGGTCTTTATGTCCGAACCAAGATAGAACTGAACCGGAACCGGACCCATACCCATTTACTTGGCAAGACCAAAATAAGTACCCAAATCCCATTTTTAACAGGCGGAAACCAACAAATATTCACACCCTCGTATCCCAACAACCACCAGGTCGGAACCTCCAAATATTCAAACGAACTCGTATCTCCTCCACCCCCCATGTCTCCCTCTATGGAATGTTGATTCCGTCAAACAACTGCCACGCCCACATCTTGGAGAAGCGATGGAAAAGGAGTCGAAGATGCTGCCTTCACTTGGGAATGAAAATCAGGTTGGCTTGGTATTTAGATGTTATAAAGACTACAATAGCAAAGTTCTCGATTGGCCTGCGAGAGTTTCCACCATAAATCACATTGCTATGGTCTAGTCTTCTTCTTTATTACTTCCTATTTCCTTTCCAGTGAAAGATTGTTCTTCTAAAAAAGAGGGATGAAAAGAAATGCTGAAAACATGCTTAAAGATTGCAAACAGTTTTTAGTTGTCAATTGAAAACCCATGAAATCCTGTGTTGATTTTCTAAGTGGATGTCGTAGTGATGGACAGGATATAAGGGAAATCTCCCAACCGTTGGAGTGGCATGGAATGTTTGCAGCTTTGGGAGTTGTTGTTGTTGTTGTCGTCCCTGGTCTGTCTGACCCACCTGATGAATAGCTCATCAAAAGTCTCACCTTAAGAAGATGACCCCAACTGCCTAATCATATTATTATGAAGGAGGAGATATGAAGAAATCCCATTTATGTTTGTCAACCCATCTTCTTGAAATCCTGCCTTGTTCTCTTATCAATCCCAGATTCTTCTTTCCCTACAGACTCCACTCTTATGAGCGTTCTGCTTCAAGACCTTTCCCTGACTACTCCCCCAAGAAACCCACAATCAGAGACTCTGATTTTGTGCACCAGATCTCCACCTCAATTAAGCAGCGCCGCCTGGAACCTCTCCCCCGCGTCTTGAAACCCTTTGAATTGCACTTCAAACCTGATCATTTCATCTGGGTCCTTGCAAAAATCAGGAATGATTTCAGACTGGTCTTGGATTTTTTTGACTGGGCGCGAGCTCGCAAGAAGCTTTCGTTGGAAGCTCAATGCATTGTCGCCCATATCTCCATTGCTTACAAGCACCCAGAAACAGCACATGGCCTAATCAGGGACTTGCTTATGGGCCGCAATTTGGATAAGTTCTCGGTGAGGCATTTCATCGAACAGGTGATATACACTTACAAGGACTGGGGTCCCGATCCCCTCATCTATGACATTGTCTTTCAAGTACTCATCCGGGCAAGTATGGTTGATGAAGCGAGGAGTTTCTTCCATCGGATGTTGAATTATGGGGTGATTATCGATGTCCACTCATGTAATTTTCTCCTTACCCATCTGTCATCTAGTGGGATTGGCAATGCCTTGAAGGTTTTCGGCGAATTCTCCGAATCGGGTCTATGTTGGAACACTGCCTCTTATAACATTATCATCCATGGTTTGTGTATAGTAGACAGGGTCAAGGAAGCCCACACACTGCTTGTAGAAATGGAGTCGAAGGGCTGCCCTCCTGATGTTATAACTTGTAGTACTGTAATTGATGGATACTGCCGCGTGGGAGAGCTTCAGACTGCATTAGATCTTGTAGAAGAAATGAGCGTAAAGGGGTTAAACCCAAACGCTTTTGTATACAACAGCATAATTGTTTTTCTTTGTAAGAAGAACAAGGTAGTGGATGCAGAGAAGGTGTTAAGGCAGATGATTAGTAACAAAATAGGTCCAGATAATGTTGTCTACACAACTCTCATTGACGGGTTTTGCAAGATTGGCAATTTGCCCGATGCATTCCGCCTGATGGACGAAATGAGGAGCTTGGGACTCTTTCCTGACACTATTACTTATACTGCATTGATTGGTGGGTTGTGCCAAAGTGGGAAGATTGATGAAGCTGTTAGAATATTTCAGGAGATGGGTCTTAAAGGGCTAGCTGTGGACGAAATTGCATATACTACGCTTATCGATGGGTGCTGCAAGAACGGTCGAGTGAATGAAGCATTTGCACTTCACAATCAGATGGTTCGAATGCGATTAACCCCTAACATAGTGACTTATACTGCACTATCTGATGGGCTTTGTAAACATGGGGAGGTTGAAACTGCAAATGAACTTCTTCATGAGATGTGTGGGAAGGGCCTGGAGCTTAATATCTGCACATACAACTCACTAATCAATGGTCTTTGCAAGATGGGGAATATCGAGCAGGCAGTTAACCTCATGAAAGATATGGAGGTGGCAGGACTTCATCCCGATGCTATTTCTTATACTACTATGATTGATGCTTATTGCAAAGCAGGGAAGATGGGCCTAGCCCAAGAACTCTTTCGTGAGATGCTTGATAAAGGACTTGAACCAACCATCGTAACATTTAACGTATTGATGAATGGTTTTTGTATCTCAGGGATGCTAGAAGACAGCAAGAAGCTATTGAAATGGATGGTGGAGAAGGGCATATCACCCAATGCCACCACATATAATTCTCTTCTGAAGCAACACTGCATAAGAAAGGATATGAGATCAGCTATGGAATTATATAGGGGGATGTGTTCTCATGGTGTGCTACCCAACAGCGACACCTATAACATATTGATAAAGGGTCACAGCAAAGCAAGAAACATGAAAGAGGCATGCTACTTGAACAGTGAGATGGTTGAGAAGGGCTTTAAACTCAGTGGGAGTTCATATAATGCACTCATCAAGGGACTTTCGAAAAGGAAAAAAATGACAGAAGCAAAGAAACTGTTTGATAAGATGAGAGCAGAAGGGTCAGTTGCAGACAAGGAGATATACGACAGTTTCATTGATTTGAACTACAATGAAGGAAACATGGAGTCGGTGCTTGAGCTTTGTGATGAAGCAATAGAGAAACGCCTCGTTAATAAGATGGGAAATGAAATTTTAAAGAAATGAAGATTAATGAGTGAAATGGTGAGCTACATTGTATTAACTACCGGGTAGTGGTCAGTGGGATACAATGATTAATGAGACGCACTGCCAAGTTAGTACTGAACTGCTGCTCAATCTTTACCATAAATAGAAGGTTATGATATGATTATTTCCCACACACAATGGATTGAAGGTTGGTTTCAAGTACGAAAGAATGAATTCTCAGGATGTTCTTGGTCCATGCTACTATCAGATAAATCATTTGATACCAGAAGAAAGTCCTGGTTGCCAATAAACTGTCACTTCCATGGCGCAATCTTGTTCAAGCATTTTGCTGCCTCAAGGTAAGGGAAGGCTGTCAACCCAACTTTTTCCGCACCAAAATGGAGACCATACAATTTAGTTTTGGTGAACATGGTTAGTTAATTTCGTCTCTTTCTTTTTTTCATTGTTTCTTTTACAATATACTATCAACTGACATGGTATCAGTCTATTCTTTCATCATAATCTTATGTTAGGGCGTGTTTTGATATAATAAAAGTTGAATTTTCTTTAAAAAAATCTTTGCATAATGTGTATCTGCTCCGCTGAGTTTTCAGTTAGATGAGATTATGAGAAGTTGAAATAAGATAGTTGGAATATTGTTTTTCTGAACTTCCACCTCAAATCAATATTCAGGAATTTTGGTGTTTAGGATTGGTAAGTGGTAATGCAAACATCAATTAAAGAGGAGATACATTTGAAGAGAGGATGATGACTGTTAGAAAAATGGAACACTGACACCACTAGAAACTGCAACAAACGAACAAAACAGAAAAGAGGAATAAAGGACATGTAAAACACAAGCAGACTAAATGACCTACATATAAATATTTCTGCTTCACTAGATAATCAGCTAGGTATTAGCTTCCCTCAACTTGGGATGGAAACTGACACTAATGGACAAGGATAACTCTTTTATCTCATTCAGAACAGAGCTCAACTTTCATGGATATTCGTCTCTCGCACTTCCTGGGAAAGAAGTGGTCTTTTTATTGGATCCGCTCTTCTGTTAGCATGAACACGAATTAAATTCTATTCTCCTTGATTCTTAAGAAAGAGAATAGTAACCCAACCAATTTCTCTGAATGAATTGCTTGCTTTTCTATGTTGTTGCCTTTTCTTTTTCTTTGAGGTGGATATTAGGCTTTTATACCTCTCCTGTGCTCTTCTGTTTTGGTTGGGCGCTTGTTGTTGTTATATGTCTCCTCTTTTAATAAAATTTTACTGTTATTGAGAAAAAAAAAAAAAAGGGGAAACTTCTGCTTTATATCTAATTAATCTTTGGGAATCATAACCATGTCTCAAGTTTTTATGCAAGTTGGCTCACCTAGGAAACGGGTGGGCTGAAGAGGACATAAATGGAAGTAGTAATGTTAGATCTGAAGAAGTGCAATCTGTCCAAGGATTTGGCCTAGGATTGACTAGAATAGAGATACAAAATTCATCTATCCGAGCCAACATAGTTGGGACAAGGCTATGATGATGACGACAACCAAGTGGAGGGTCATATAATTCCTCAGAGCATTATACCCATGTCTGTGTGTATATATCAGTCTTTTGGTCAATGGAATTGTGGCTAACCCAAGTTTTCATGGTATGGATTCAGAGCTGGCAAAGAAACTATGGGAGTTTTGGTTTAGATTAATTAATTGGTCTCTGTTTTCATGGAGCACAGCATGCTTAAAACACCCAGTGAAATGCAGGCCTCTTCTCCTAGGCTAATATAGACAACATTTAAACTGTCAGAGAGTTTCCATGTCTTACGAAAAATTGAATATTATATAGGTTTATGGTGAAGACTGTTTAGATCTATGGAATTAGAAAAAAATAGCTGGAATGATGGGGCATAAATAGACCAGAGTTAGTTATTTCATTTGTACATTATTCTGAGAATGCAGACAAGTCGTTTGTCAATCTGAGGTTATACTTGTTAAGAATTTTTAATCTGTTTGGCGTATATAATTTCATAGAAATTGACCATCTCTATTTATCCAGAACATGTTTTCAGGGTTCTTCAGAAGTGCCACAAAATCTTCGAAGATGGCATTCAGATGATGGCAAGTTAGGATCCAAGAAATGGTGAATTTGGTGTTACATAGTTGGGCCAATGCTTTGCCTCATTGTGAAAGAACGGAATTGTTTGCACGGCGGGCTCTGCTAAGGCATGCCAGAGATCATGTGGCTTTTGAATGTCCTCAACATTGACTACTGGGCTATGGCACCACTGTGAGACCAGAGGAATGGATGGTCCAGATCCTGTGCTTTAATGGATATGGTGCCAGAATATTTTGCAGGAAAAAGGTGGGGCACAGAAGAAATGTAGTAATCCTGCTCTGCTACAAATGTACAGTTTCTTCCCCTTCTCCATCCCATAGGCACACCTCTAATGGATTTAATGATATGGACAGCATAGATGGGCCACACTTTGGATGGTTAAGATGGGAAAATCTGTGCTATTCAAACAGTAGATGAACTTTACCAACAACATGTTGTTTTATTTTATCTATTCATCTATTGCTGATACCGAACAAATATAAAGGACTATTGTCTGCATCTTAATGGCCTAAATTTTATGGTGGTGTAAAAACTTATATAATCCAGGTCATGAATTAGGCTCACAATAATATGATAATTGATGTAGATATGGTTAGATCTGAATATTCAAGGAGGGTGCTCCAAATTGCTCAGAACACTTGTACTTTATATATATGCTATTGGCTCCCTCCCCAATGATGATGGTGATGAGATTGGCTAGCTCCAATAAGAGAGAAATAGAAAAGAATACATAAAGTTTCTGAAGTTGTTTTAAAATTAAGTTTCTGAAGTTGCTTCAGAGACTAGAAACAGCTCCAGTAAGATGTATTGAAGTAGTGTTATTACATGTAGAAGTACAAAAACTGGAGATTGGTTTAAAAAAAAAAAAAAAAACCATACAAGGAGAATCCTGAGTTGCAGGAGTTGAACCCACAGTGGGTTTCGCCCTGTTGAAAAGATTAGCCACTTAAAATGAAGTGACCGCAAATAGTTAACATAACTGCAAATTCGGTTAAGTAAAACGTAGAAATCATGGAGCTAACCCCAAAACTAGGGTCAAATCTTCTAGTTTTCAAACTAGGGCCAGCTAGGTTCATGCATACTTTTAAGTTCTTACTGTAAACTTGTTCAGGCTCCAACCTGACAGCTTGTTAACTCGAGGGTGCAAAAAAGGCTGGGCCTGAGTGTGACCACCATGCCTAATCATTGTACTGGCTGGCCTAGGACAAGCATTGGCCTAGCCTGACCACCAACTTCATGATACAACTTGGCCGGGTACATGATCTAACTTGACCTGAACCATCTGAAGACCCAGTTTAAACTTGGAGGGGCATTTTAGAGTTTAAACTGGGTTGTGTTTAAAATTGCTAAAAATAGCAACATGAACTAAGGGGTGTAACCCCAAGGGTTGGCTGAGTGGTCTGGACCACATTTCCTCCCTCTTCCAGAACTAGAGGTCTTGGTATCGACCCCCGATTCTCCTTCTTCAGGAATCGAAGGTTGAGTCTACCAGTGTTACCACTTTGGGGCCACAAGGGTGTTCACCCCGCTTCCCTCCGGGCCCGAAGGGATTAGTCCAACCCAAAGGGTTGGGAAACCCCCTATAACCAAAAAAAAAAAAAAAAACCACTACATAAGGGAGTAGTGTGGATCTAGTCATTTTTTTAGTTGGCTCTTCTGGAACTCAGGTGGGTTAAAAAAAAGCTGGATTTGGGTGGGGACTTGAGTTGGCCCAAAGCCAGACCTAACCAACCCAAGTTGTATGCCTAGTTAGGAGCTCAGTAGAATGCCTCCGTTCCGCGCAATAAATTTTCTTTGAGAAATCCAGAGTTTCTGGAACATGTGTACCATACATAGACCAAAAATCCCAATACCTGAACAATCCTGGTAAACTTCTAATCACAAGAATAAGAGTCACTAAATTTGTGGCGACAGTGACTGCAGAGAGTCATAACCACCAATCACACTTTGATGATCTACCAACCAAGCATGTTCAATGGATCGACCCCCCTAATACTACTGTATTAACCCTAGTGTAGAACAGCTTCAAATCACCAATCCCACAAGCACAAATTACATACAATTCATACAAGGCACAAACGGTGAGACAAACATGAATAAGCATTGTTACTGCAATAATCAAATTGAAATTATTCAAATCTTGTGGAAAAAAAAAAAACCTTCAAGGGCAATAAAAGATGAGATTTGAATTAGCTTTCTTCGAATTTCTTGCATAGATTGGATGTACACACAACAACAATTTTAAGAAAGCAGTTGTACAACAAAAGTTAATTGGCGAAGCCAACATTGCAATACAAATAGGTGAACCAGTACAAGGCTTGTGAAATCCCCAAGAATTACATCATCATCAAAGCCTTGTCCCAATTACATATACAACACAAAATCTGGACCCTTCATCTGGTTCCCCAGCACCTGTACAGTGGACCACAGACCCCCTCTGGGTTTCTTAAAGAGATTTTTTAAATTAATAAAAAAAAGATGAAAAAGGGTCCAAATCCTACTTCCTCTTCCAATATTCTCTTTTTACTCTGATGATCTAAATTATACAGCTCTTTACCATTGACAGGAACTGCTAGGACTTCACTGTGAGGAACTGCCGTGTTGATGTAAACCTTTTGTACCACTGGAAGCCTCCCTCCTCCCTCCTGCCAAATTAGAAAAATAAAGGTTTTGGTTAGCAAGTGAACTTGTAACTCAAAAGAAAATCAATGTAGGGTATAAGGCACAACTAATAGTAGTGGTCAAATCAGTCGAACACTGAAATTGAGAACAATGCTACCTTGCAAGTTGTCGGGAACAAGCCACTAGCTGATAATTAACAGAATTGCTCTGAACACCATGGCCGTGCCAAAAGCAGGCAGAATGTTACAAACCTTCTATTTTTCCTCGTAAAAGGGTTCAATCTTCTCTAAGTTTATCTTTCTTGTTGTATTTAATATATAGCTTATGCAACAACTAATTCCCTAAATAATAAGGATTACAAATAAGTGTATAGGCTATAGCTCGCTTTCCTAGTTGGGAGAACTTCGAATTCTGTTGTAGGCCACTATCCTTTAACATGGCCTCAAAATCACAATATATCATCAGTAACATTGACCTCATTCTGGAAAGAATTGAGAACTCAAGTCATGACAAGACTCTTGGTCACAATATCAGCCATTTGATTTGTGGTAGAGATGAACAGGTTGGATGGTCACTGTTGCCTTCTGTGAAGGTAACACTCTTATCACTAGCTGTGTCTAACCATACATGGATTCAACCTTGCCCCAGGATTTCCCTTTTCACCTTTCTTGAACCGGATTTGCCTCTCTTGGGATTGTCCCCCTGCTGGAACCAAGTCCTAGTGCTACATCTGAATTTTGACTTACCTAACAATGGGGTTCAACAATTTCCACTGGCCCATCCTTGTCATTCAATAGTGGATGCCTAACTGGAATTGTGCCTTGACTAGATAAATGAAATATCAACAAGCTAATTAAATACACCTGACGTCAGCTAGGTCAGGACCCTTAAATAACCACACCAAAATCTTGAGAAGCATATTACAAACACCAAGAATGTTAGCTAGGCCAGCTTGGATAAAGTTCGAGGTATGTTTACCCTCAACTTATTCGGTATTGGTAGGATTAATCTGCCAGCTCCATGCATGCAAGTCAATGTATTCCAAGTCGGGACAAAAGTTGCATGCTCATTGGCAACATTGTAGTACAAATCCTACAATTTGTATTCTGAATCGTACAATTCTTAACAAATCCAACGGATTAGCCATCCGCTAAAAATTAGCTTCCATCAAACATTCTTAACCATCAGACCCATGTCTTTCAAATAGGTAGTGATAAAAATCAGACAATGACTCAGGATCACCACCTAGGATAAAGTTCACTGGTAACTTGTATTTTGTGGGGTGGGGGGGCCCATTAACATGGTACATGTCTCATTAATCAGCACTTGACTAATCTTAGACAGGCATGAATATCCTGCATGGAAACATATACTCTTTGATAACACACAGGAAGAAAATATGCTGAAAAATACTTAAAGTAAGCTGCTTACCATAAAGAGGAAGCAGAGGGTTCAGCGGGCCATAGTCCAATAAGAACCATTTCTCCCAGCTACTTCAGCTTCCAATGGTACAATCTTATTCCATAGGTTTCCACTTGGGTCCTTATTTGTACAAATGGATCTTCTCCGCCGCTAATACAAGGGTAAACCAACCATACCAGAATCAACAAAAATGCAATATGCCCCACTGCCTGCTTGATTGCTGGCCATGTCATTTCATATAACCATTGCAACGGCCCAGTGTTGGAGAGCTAGGACCAAGGTCAAGCGGTGGATTTGAGTTCACATGATCCATCAAGAGATGCTGAGAAACACGATCAGCCGACACAGTTTGCCCATTATACAGTTCGCGGGGGTCCCCATGAACCAGCCTTCGGAATGATTTCCCTAGAATGTCATTTTCAGATGACATCAGTTCTCGGAACACATGAGGGCTTCCGGGTTGCATCGCTTGGAAGAGATCGAGGTTTGGATCGTTATAAGTAGAGCCACTCGTGTAGAGGCTGTTGGGAGACCTTGGAGCATTTCCAAAGCCTTCATGCATGTAGGCTGATTGTTTGAAATGATGGAATGGGATCGCACCATTCCCACCGGTCAGAGGTGTGGATGAGCCGGAAGTTGTTCTGGGGCTGGATATGGGAGAAGGGGACATCCTTCCATTTATATTCTGTGGAGATCTTGAATGTAGGAGAGGGCTTCCAATGGGAGAGACTGGACATGATATGTTCCTCGGTATCTGGCTGTCACTGTAAATTAGAAAAGGACATAGTAAGTACAGAGCTTCGCATAAAAAAGTTACCGTTCAGAAACCAGTAAATCATTCAAGATTGTAGGTACTGGTCATTTTTTTGTTCACGAGGACCCATTTTGGGGATCCAGAACATTAAATAACAGTGCCACAATATCTTAGAAAAAAAAAAAAAAAAAAACACAAAAGGTGCCAAAGAATAAGGATTCCCAGAACATCCCCCAGATTGGGAGAACCCAGTGAACACCCATCCAATCCTAAACCTTTCAAACAATAGTTAAACTTTTTTATATTTAACCATCCATTTGTATTTTATGTGCCATGCGTTTAACAGCCAAGATCACCCAATCAGTAGAACTTCTGGTGCATCCCATCCAAAGTGGATCTCAATAGCCAATCCATGTGCCGCAGCATTTGGGATGGGTGGATCACAATAAAGAATAGATAACATATCGTTTTGCCTTAAGACCATATACCTCGCATATTACCAAATGTTTCAAAAGCAGAACCAAAGGTCTGCTAGGTCTTATCATGATGTCATAATTTAGAACTATAAGATTCAATACCAGTTAAAACTGCTTATTGAACCCCCAACCAAAACCCAAAATATGCCTTGCATTCCATATTAGCAATGCAATAAAACCAAACCAGAGACTGGCCTGCTTGAGAAGATGATTCCGTCCAAACCAGTAAAACCAAAACCCAAAATATGCCTTGCATTGCATATTAGCAATGTAATAAAACCAAACCAGATACTGGCCTGCTTGAGAAGATGATTCGGTCCAAACCAGTGCAACCATTTGTTTGATTGCCCAACGGTGGGTTATAATTTAGAAACCTATATATATATATATATATATAGAGAGAGAGAGAGAGAGAGAGAGAGAGAGAGAAGAAAACCCTCTCCTGCACAGATGGACCGCATGGAGAGGGCATGCAGCCTGCCTTGTGGGGCCCAGGTTGTTCCATCAGATGTGCCACTCAGTTTTCTATATGCTGCATAATACTAAATTACTAATCAGGATTGAGATAACTGCATACATCCTGACACATCCGAGGTGAGGACCCTGAACATCGAAAATTGTTACTCCTAAAAATCCAACACTCACAAATATAGAAAATAAAGCAAATAACAATATGCAACTGACCTGGATACTGGAAAAGTTTTTGTAGCTCTAGACTGGTGTGCTGCAAACCCTTCCATGTCCAAGGAGGAGAGATTTCTCGCAAGCCCACGCGCCTGAAAAGCAGTTCAGTAGCAACAATTATAAGTACAAACATAAATAAATAAATAATTCCAATCATATGAGATGGGACAGCTTTGACAAATGTAATACCCTAGGAATGGATAGGGCCCATATTCGTCCAACACTAATGTCATTTATGGGGCCTTAATTTTTATTTAATTATTGTTTGTAATGTGGGCCCAGTTGGAAACATTAAAATTATTTGAGTGTGGGACCCCATATACAAATATATATATATATATATATTTATTTATATATATATATATTAAATGGGAGATGCTCCTACGAGAGATGCTCTCACCTTACTATGAGAGATAAGGTGGGGCCCTCACATCCATATCCAATGTCAACAACTTAAATGTGAGGGCCCCCACTCCCATCTCTCATATAAGGTGAGAGATATCTCTCATAGGAGCATCTCCCATATTAAATATATATAGAGTACCTCCCTCTTGTACTTGAAAATCCCAAAAAGGGGTGTCACTCACCAAAAATGGTGAGGGATAGATGCATATGAATATTTCCCATATATATATATATATATATATATATATAGAGGTGCTCCTATGAGAGACACTCACTAAGTTTATGAGAGATGGGTGGGGGCCCTCACTTCCATATCCACTCTTACTAACTTAAATGCAAGGACCCCCAACTTAAATGTGAGGGCCCCCAGCCATCTCTCACCAACTTGGTGAGAGTGTCTCTCACTAGAGCACCTCCCATATATATATATATATATATATATATATGTATATGTATAGTATTACTAGAGGTATTATAAGGAGTCATGTAGGCCCCAAAAACTCACATGTGGTGCATCATCGAAGCCCATAAAGGGCCATGCTCGTTTCCCAAGGAGGAATCCTTAAGAGGGCACGATCCTAATAAACTTCAAATTTTAGTCGACCATGGTATAACTATTCCTCGTATTACTCTTCTCATATCTCTTTGTTTCACTAGTGGGGGAGAGACAAAAACCCTAATTGAGCTTTTGCATGGGAATTTGTAGGGGGCGAGGAGATCCACATGGAAGGCGAAGAAGATCAACCACGGGAAGCATAGCGGATGACATATTCAAGACCTCACATTGAGCGTGCAACGATTAGCTACACAAGGTGACTAGGTTTTCTAAATTGAAACCATGATTATTGAAGAAAAGTGCATAGGAATTGAGATATCAGAAGTAGGATTTTGATGTATTGATCGTTGGATGCATCTACGAAGGGGGGATGATGGCAAAAGATGAAACCCTAAAGGATCTAGGCCAAACTTAGGGTGGAACCACGGTCGCCAAAACCACTATGGGGGTGAACCATGGAGGCCGAACCCCGTTAGGATTTGGTCCACTATGGCCAAACCCATAGGCGGGGTTTTTGGGCTGGCCGAACCCAATGAGGGCTGGGTTGGGGTTGGATGATCCCTTTTGGGGGCCCATATACATGTAGTCATCTTGGAAACCCTAACCCAATTTGACAATGATTGATTTCTCTTTAGGAAATCATGGACTAGGGTTTTGTTTTGTGAAAAAGGGTTTTGGAATAAGATTAGCTGAATTCCCATCTATCGGTGATGATTTTTTTGTTATATGGATAATTGTATTCCATGATCATTCCAAGATTAATGTTTGCCCTCTCATCCCTACTACATGAGTCTTCTTTCTTTCTAATTGTTGTTTGCATTGGCCTATTGTTGAATTGATTACCTAAGAACCAAATTCAGATTTAACCAACATACATGGAAACCCAAACTTGTGTTTAACATGAATTGTGATGAATCCTAGCGTGAATATGCGACGAACCTAAACCGGAGATACGAAAAAGAGAAATTCCAGCAACGTTTTCCTTGAGAATTTGAATGGGTATGGTGGCCGTATTCCACTTGTCTGAACCAATGAGTTCGTCGGATTAGCATGATGTTTCCTACGATTATGGAGTAGGTCTTGACATGTAAATATGTAATCCAAGTGGGAAAGGTTCCTAAGGAGATAAACTTGAAGGTTAATGAATTTAAGATGATTCTCAAATCTGAATTTCTATAAAAAAACAGTAGCCTACATAATGCACATGATGTGTTTGATGCAATCTTGTACGCTAAATAACCTTCCCTTTTGATTATGTAAGTAAGAGGCTGATCATGACATACCTTTTATTGGTCACATGCTGAGATCCTAATGATGTTGTGATATTTAAATTAGAAATTAACAGAGATATGACTAATCTTAAAAAAGCACGTACCGATTCCGAATCGGAGTGGGGCATAGATGAAACCCGGTATTACGTGGGACATGCATGAACACCGAATACATAGGTGGCAGAACGCGGGAGAATTCATAACTGATGATAATAGTCCACCTAACTTGTGAATTCAAAGAAATTAAGATTAGAGAATCTATACCGCTAGCACAGTATGGGGTGATGTCACCGTACTATGGTCGCTGTGGATGAGTACTCACTTCCGACCATGTGTTGGTCACTTATGGACCCTATGTGGGTGTTGGAGTGATAAGGAGGGTATTGGGATTGCGTTGCTATTCTTCCCTCATGGAAGCACTTCTTGTTATTCTTCCTCCCTCATGGGAGTGCTTAATGTTATTCCTCCCTCATGGGAGTGCTTGATGTTGTTCCTCCTTCGTGGGAGCGCTTGTATCCTATTCTTAGGGGAGCGCTTGATTTGACCGGTGCAATGATGCAGATAGGGACTCAATTAATGAGACAAAATAATAATAGACAACATAAGAAGCCCTCATAAATGATACACGCACTTGTACTCATTCACATCTCATGCATGTTATTGGAATCCATATATTGTTTATTTTTAATTGTTCTTATTTATGGTTTGATTTAGAAATTTTGATCACTGAGTCGTACCGACAAGTGGTTCGCCCCACTTTAGGTAACGACGACGTAAGGGAGCATTAGGAGTACGACCATCAGCCATTAGATTTCAGCATGCGTGGCTGAGAGAGTGGACGTCATCTCTAATTTAGTAGCAGGGATTGGCCCAATTTGATTTATCATTTTATTATATTGAGTTTAGACGTTGATTTGTGTGGAGGATTTTACATTTTTTGGACATTTTGATGTTTCTTTGAGAATTTGATTTATCTAATGAAACTTTAATTGTGTGGATATAATTGCCTATTTCCTTTTGTTGTTATGATTTTGACTTATATTTGTGTTTATAAGGCATAAAAGAGTAGCGACTCGAGAATCTGAAGGGCTCCAGATTCTGGGTCGTTACATATGAGCTAAATAAATAAAGTACAAAAATAACACCATCATGAATTTTATTTGCCTACTGTCAAGCTATTGCCTTGGCAAGACCAAATCAAGAAATGCATTGAAGTAGTATGCCTGCTATTTTAAAACTAAACAAACACTAAACAATTAATGCTTGAAGTAGAAACGTAAACCGACACTAAAATTTTACACCATCCAAGATGGTTAACAGTTTCGCTGGGAAAAGATTCCATGCAGATGGCTCCATTTTTTCAGTTAAACAGATCATCCTGATGGTGGGCAAGAAGCTGCCCCACAAGCCAATCAAGAAATGCATCAAAAGTAATAAGCCCAGTATTTTAAAACTGCACAAAGATTAAACCATTAATGCTTGATTTAAAAACATAAACTGACAGTAGACTTTAACATGCATCATCCAAGATGGTTAACAGTTTCTTTGAAAAAAAATCCATCTAGATGGATCATTTTTCAGTTAAACAGATCATCCTGATGGTGAGCAAGGAGCTGCCCTACAAGACAATTCTTAGTCGTGCAAAGCATGACTAAAGCGTGAGTAAGAAGAGGAATCGAACAGGGGGCGTTTCTCAAGATGTCAGGAAATTGAGATGCCATGCCTTTGGAGCTGTGATTAGGGTTTGAAGATTCTTCCAACTTAAACATCATATTGGTACCCCTACATTGAATTACATGTAAATTGGAATCAACGAGGATCAGATGATAGCAAATACAGTGAGCAAATTCATACCGTAGATCTCACTCCATTTGCAACTCCAGAAGGCTGTTCCAAAGACTGAGAAATAAGATTATTCTTTTCCAGAGGTGCCGCATTTTTCACAAAAGGGTGATCCAAAAGCTGCTTAGCTGTAGGGCGGCACAGGGGATTTCGTTGCAAACACTTCCTCACAAAATCCTTGCCATGATCAGATAGATGATCTGGGATTGCTGGAAGCTCCTTACTATTCCCAATCTTAAACATAGCAGCCACCTTTGAATCAAAATATGGCAAACATCAATATACTAAACCACAAGATGGGAATTTCATTTGTGAGAAACTACTCGAATTGAGAGAGAGAGAGAGAGGCTTCATGCAGACAACTAAAAACTCTAAGAAGCATGTGCACAGGGCAAACTGTGCAAGATTCAGACAATGAACTCAGTTGCCTCATCATAAACATAACATCAGCCTGCAATCAGGCTGTTGGCAAGCCACACATGAGAATAATGGACAGTTAGAATAAAAAAAAATCAGAAGTCCATATATGACCCTAATGACAACAAGAGCCTCAGTTTTGTGCCAAGGCATGTCTTGGCCACCCGATGAATGGCCTAGCTCTTGCAAGTGTGCTGCCAGATCTTAGCACAAACAGCTGTAGCAGGGCTCTTGCATTAATCTATGTGATAGAATCCAGAATGAAAAAAAAATTCAGACTTCCAGTTCCTTAAGTCTAAAAACTGACCCCTTCAAACTGGCTCCATGGTGGTTTTGTTGTAGCCATCTCCAAAACAGTGCACCCAAGGCTCCATATATCCACAGCAAGATTGCAGCCATTTGAGTTTTTTATAACCTGCAAAAATTATGCAAGTGAGAATTTAACTGGAATGCATGCCAAAAACAAAAAGGTCAGGAGTAACAACAGCAGTAGAAACTCAATCCGACCTCAGGTGCCATCCAGTACGGGCTTCCTTTCAATGACAATGGACATGATTGGCTTGTGATCTGCAAACCCCCAAAAAAAGGAGGAAAAAAATGTCAAGGTACAGTGTTGCAAATTAGTAGAAGTAATAACAACTTAGCAGCAGACTGAAATAAGCATCCATGTACGGTTCTCCATGGAACACCACTCTAAGGTTTAAGCTCACACTTAATTAATAGGATAGTCGTGTTAAAACCATGGCCTGGAAAAATCATGGTATCTAGGTATAAGTCAACTGTAAATGCAAAATGACGGGTTTTCTCCTAACAGCAGTACCAGCAGCAGTAGCAAAACATCAAAGAGATCTGAAAGCATTGATCATTCATCAGGAGGTAAATAGAATGAAGAAAAGCTTACATGCTTTGCCATCCCAAAATCTGCCAGCTTAACAACACGCCCATTGGGATCGACGAGTATATTTGCACCTTTTATGTCCCTGTGCAGAAAATGTGGTTTATGCATAAGCATGGACACCAAAAGGACAAGAAGACCATAGAAGAGCCACCAAACACAAATTACCAATCATATGCCCAGCATGAAATTTGCTAAACTAAAATATGTGACCACGTGCTGCACATGTCAAGGTGGGATGTGTATGCACAATTTAAGCTATCGTCAAGTTGGGCCAATGTCTACATACTCCAGCTAAAATGTAAGCTGGATTACTCATCCAGTAGGCCAAAGTGAAAAAAAAAATGTCAAAAGAATAAAAAATAAAACAGGGCCAACAGTCCAAATTAATTTTATATGCAGGACCTAGCTAATCATTGGACCATCCAATTTTTTCTCCAGTTGACCCACATAGTGGGGATCAAATGATGTATGGCCTGAATACATAGAATTATGCCACAAAGCCACATTGGAACAGGAGTGGGAAAGTGGCCTATGAGAGAAATCAATTTTTTTTAAAAAGAAAAAGGGAGAAAAACTCTGAAATCAATCCAACTGATATAAAATGTGAAAGAAGAATTAGTACTTGAACTCTACCTATGAACAGTATTCTTAGCATGCAAGTATTCAAGGCCTGAAAGGATTTGTTGGGTGTAGGTGCGGATAGCCGGTTCACCAAGCTGCCCATACTCTTGAAGAAGCTTATGGATTGAACCACCAGAGACATACTCTAGGTAGATATACAATTTCTCATCTACCTGTACAAGCAAGGAATGTAAATTTAACATCAAGCCACTAAAGTCGAGACAATACTAAGCATAAACTGCACCTTAGATTAATTATATGAAAAAATTTTAAAATTCAGTTTTCATAAACATCATTATCTTTTCTAATAATAAACAATGTCATAAATATATATATTCAGCTCGAAGTAAAGAAAATAGGACCTCACCATTCAAAAAAGAAAAAGGAAATAGGACCTCTAACATGGATGCTTTATTTTGAAATCCATCAACAAGTAATGATGAAGGATCATAAAAGTACACACGTCAACATAAATGCTTGACTCCAAAGTAGAATGAAGCCAAAACTCTAACTATATAAATATAGGTCAAGAGCCTCAGGAAACTGTACAATTCCTGATCCCCAATTCCACAGAATCAGCACTCCATACCATATCAAGGTGGATGGAGATGCCTTAGACATCTCCTTGATTGTAAGATTAATTTATAAGAACTGCAGCAATGTCTTTTCCCCCTCAAAAGGAACCACCGGGGTCATCCCCATGATGAGGAGTGTGCCTTGCCACAAATCTAATACAGGACTAGAAAGAATATATATATATATATATGGAAATATTCATGCGCATCCATCCCTCCCTCACCATATTACGGTGAGGGACAATATAGTGGGACCGACTTTATGACACATCCGAACCATCCACACATGGGACCCTATGAATTACACCGGATCCATCGAGTTTTCACCTATCCGAATGGATTGGACTGTTGGATCGAGGGTCAAAAGTTTTTCTTTAATATAAAGTCGTAAAAAAAAAAAAAAAAATCACCTACCGCCCTAATCAAATTTTATTCCAATAAAAAATATTTTATTACGAATAAGCTAGCCAAGTTTTACTCTAATATGAAATAGCCCATTAAATATAAATTGACATATTGCATTGATTTAGTCCAATAAATAAAATGTATCATATATTATTTTTTTCATTTTAATATATATATAATATTTTCCCAAAATATTTCGCCAAAATTTCTGAATCGGCCAAAACATTTCATTTGGAGGCTAGACTGAAAGGGAATCCGAACCGAATTTCGTTAACTATGGTTTGCATAGAACAAGTTGAAATACAAACCATAAAACAAAAGGAAATCATTAGAATGATGTGACATTTGTTCAACCAAAGTTTATAATAGCGATTTTGATTCAAGAAGAACTATACAAAAAATATATAATATACAAACCAAACATACAGCAAATGCATAATATCCAGAAACAACATACCATTAAGACTGTTTTCCAGTTAATAGATCTGTGATCCTGTCCAGCACAGATATTACATGTACAAGTAGTTGAACTATTCATCTTGTGGAATGTACTATGAAATGACCACAGCCCAAAAGTCATGCTCAGGGGGAATCCTAACCCAACTTGATCTTTTCAGGAAATCAATGTATGGGCAACAGAAACTGATTTGATTTTTAGCTCAAAACTCATTTACTTCATTAGAAATTCCTCCAAAGTCCAAACAAATGGTAAGATTGCACAGCTGGTATACTCTGGACCTTGGCACATTAAGGTCAACCAAATGGGTGAATGACTTGGATCTTGTGCATGAATGTCACATGCACAAAATTTAGTTACTGATAAAATCACTAGACTACATGAACTTCACATCTTAAAAATATAACAAGAGAAAACCTTAGTGAATGTCATGAGATCAAAACAATGCATACCGTTTCTGATCCATAATACTGTACTATATTCGGATGCCGCAAGCGACTCAGAGTTACTATTTCCTGTAAGAGTAAGCAAGTAAGAAATTGGAAATTTCCACGGACAGCAATAAGAAATAGTAGAACAAGTTGCACAGACAACTTGTTATAGGGACAATATCTTCATGCAACAAGAACTGCAACCTGCCAAATTCTATTAGGAGGGAACTTACTTGCATCAATTGCTTCGCACTTTCTCTAGACTTGGCATCATCAGAAAACAGTGATACCTCCTTCATTGCACACATTTCAGCACTTTCACTACACCAAAACAACAGGAAAAAAAAGAGGAAAAGAAAAGAAAAGAACAGACATAGTGAGAAGTGATTTTAAGAGCAAAGGTGATGACTTGATCATGAATAAATATTTGAAAATACTGAACAAAATAAAAACGTATTTCTATTTCAGACATTAAAAACCAACAGACACAAGGGCCCATAAACCATTGAGACAAAAGGCTGTATTATTAGACCAACAGAATCAACCATGACAAAGACTTCTCAACATTGTCAATCATGCATCTGTTTCCTGTCCAAATTTTCCATAAAACGGTGAGCTGAAAAGTGACTTCATAACCTTCCCTTTCTTATCAAAGAGTCAGTGACTACTCATAACATATTTATGGAAGAGAGCCGTGGTTCACCCAAGAAACACAGAAGGAATGAATTCTCAACATTGTCAAGCATGCTTCTGTTTCTTTCTTTCCAAAGTTCCCATAAAAGTTCTGAAGAAGATATCACAGAACCTTCATTTGCTTATCGAAAACGGACCGAAAGACCACTCGTCAAACACAAATTGAAGACTTCAATCCTTGGAGGGATCCCTATCCCAAATTTTGCGAATGGAGCAAGGAGGATGTTTACAACTCATACTAATAATGGGAGTGATGATGTCCAATGGTGGTCAGAATAAAATGGCTTCTTCAAAGAAAAATAACTCTTACAAAGCTTATGTGTAATATGGTTCTATAACCTCCATGTGTTAAGGCATAGGGATGCATGTGTTCCTTTGAGGGCGGAAGCCAAAAGCTGTTTGTGAGATGAGTGTTGCTGTAAAGATTCCTACATTCATACTAAAATAGTAGAAATTTTAAATTCCATAGTGTGCAACACTTAAAGACAAATTGAAACAAGCAGTAGCCTTTTTTGTAACATGCAAATGCACCAACTAAGTTTGGAACTGGTACTTGAGTTCCCTCGGATTAAATGACTGACGCAAAAAACCTTAGTCGATATGGTGGAAGGGATTAAGGATGGACTGCTGATTGACAAAAATGGACCATTTAATCTAGCGGACTGGTTAAGTTAGACCCTCCGCATTGGGATGTTCCGAAAAAGAGTTCAAGCTTTGCTTATTGAATGATATTATCTCCAATAAGGAGAATATCTAAGCAGCTTTTGCCTGCCTTTGTGTCATTACTGTGGATTTATCGAATCATTTACTCATTGGTCCCATAGGCAAATTTCATTTATCTCCAAGTTAGACCTTCCTTGTATGACGTTCCTTTTTATAATAAAATTTCATTTGCTTTTCAGTAAGTATTAAGTCCTTCATTTCGGCCTTCTCCTATATACCTTTTTCAGTAATGAATTAATAATAAATGTTAAGAAGAAAATATAAAATCATATAAAATTGCATACTTACCAATATAAATAATTATTATGCCAGCAAAAGAAATTATTTTTACAAGGGTAACCATGCCTTTTTAAAAAAAAAAAAAAATAGCCTTTTACTATACTTGCACTGAAAAGGATTATATTTGTAATGATCAATTTTCCCAAATGAACTCCAAGGATAAGATTCAAACCTGTTAAAACCTACATAAACATCTCCAAATGTGCCTCTACCAAGTAGCTTTCCCTTCTTCCAGCGTGAACCAGGGCTCGTGGGATTCTCTGCCCTCCCAGGACTCCGTGGAACTGAGGATGAGGTAGTTGCTGCCGAATTTGATGGAGAAAAAGGAGAAGAATTGCAAATTGCTATTGGGGGCAGTGGCAACCGGTGGCTTTGTTGCTTCCCATCATCGGGCCAGCTTGTTGGTGAATCCTGGGTGACCCCACCAGCTCGTGGATGCAATGGAGTAACAGCGCCACTTTGAATCCTGGAGCTTGGCCCAGGACTTGTCATTCTGGGGCTGGGGATAGGGGAACACTCTGGGCTGCCCCGACTATGCTGCCAAAATAATTGTCCACACATATCTCCTCCCATTGAGTTATGCCCAGAATTATGGCCTGAACCTGGACTGGAGCATTGACCCGATCCAAGTAATGCAACATCTGGGTAGGCCTTTGCCGCCCAAAAGGCAGTGCCTGCAATTTGCTCTGGGCAAACCACTCTCATAGGACTTCTAGAAGGGCTTGACATTGAACTATCTGGAGCACTTCCGATTCCAAAAACACCCTGGTGAGGAATTTGTATATTGGATGCATATGTGCTCAAAAGTCCCCGCTTGGGGGAAGAAGAGAGGCTTTGGTTATTGAATAATGAATTAGCCGGCTTCAACGTTTCTCTTGAGTTCTTTCTGGTGATGATAGGGGAATGATCCTTAGGCATTACACTTCAGCAAACATAAATAAATAAATAAATGTTAAAAGATAGGTTCAAAAGTGAAAAACAGAGTCATGCTACAGACACTTGTTGCTGTTGAACACATGCATGTTGTACATGGAATTCAAGAAGTCCAAGATGCTGCATCCATAAAAGTATTACAGAATGTCTATATTAAAGGTAAATCTCTAATCATTTCAAAGAATACATACAATCTAGTTACTAGCACCCTTTAAATTATTTAGCATTCTGTTATCAGCATTAAAATAATTTTGCATATGAATTCTATTATAGAGTTTCAGGCATGTCCACATGGCTTGAAAGAAGGTAATCACAGGTCTGCTGCACATAACCATATTGTCTTATTATAACCATGACAGTATCTAAAGAGATGACTGCAATCTCACCTAAAGAAACCGTTGGCAATAGTTCTACCCCCTTCTTCATAGTCAATCCCTGGAGGACTAAGAAGACGAGAATCAGTCAGATCATCGCTATCAATTGAGCTAACACTAGAAACAGAAGCAGTAACCAAATCTGCATCAACATCTGCCACATCAGGTTTGCTTAAGCCACGATTTGGTTTTGGAGGGGGCAAAATCACAGATGAGTTACATTTTTCCAATGGTGGTCTTGATATACTGATTCCAGAGGCTGTACGCCCTATACATGAGGAGTGACCTCCAGGCAGTGGAAGTGGTTGTGCCTGTGGCCTCTCAGCAAAACTCTGACAACGTGAAACTTGCTTGGATGGTGATGGTGACCTCGACTCTGCTCTTGATTGAATCCCCCTCTCTGAAGCAACATCCCTAGTACGCCTTCGAGGCCCCCCTAATTTGGCATCTACCTTCTCTTCTGAGGAAATCTTCAATTTACGTAATGCATCAAACAAATTCTCCTTGCTTGCTTTCTTTTTTACTTCTTTGGATGAAGACTTGCCCCACCATGTTGGCATGTTTTAGATGTAACAGAGTAAAATGATAGTTGAGTTCTTCAAACCTTAACACATTCCAGTTGCACGAAACTCACCACATTAACAGTGACTTTCTGAATGGTGAAATACCAAAATGGAACGTCATCAAGCATTCAAGCTAAGTGCATTGAAATAACATCACCCTCACGGCAACCACCTGCACAAAGTAGCAGCAGTACAATTTAACATCAATTTAACATATGGCTATTGAAGTATTAGCTTCTTGAGAAAGGAAATTTCCCAGGTATGAAATAGTTCAGGTAGATGCCAACAAACATATCATTCACCGGGGTGGGGGGAGCGGGGGCAGGCAAGAAGCAGCCAAACAAAAGTCTGTCATTACTACTTGAATGAGCATATATAAATAACTTCCTGGCATACTATTCAAAACTAGTGAGGGTGCTGCGGTTAGGAGTACACAGAAATGCAATAATTAAATGACATAGACAAAAAATAAATAAATAAGATATTAAGCAAACCTCCAAACTTTAGGATTGTCTCATTACCTATAACCTATACTTTATCTCGATATTGAGGTTGGCTAAAGAGATATACCAATTACCGAGGACCAAGAAAGTGGCTGTGCAGACCCAATTGCTGGGCTGTCCCCAAAATGGTACGTTCCAAGTATCAGTGTGAACGTAATTTAAGATTAAAAAAACCTATTGGAACTTTAATTCAAAATTAAATCTATAAAAATCAATTTCATTGCTGCATACGCAACCATGAGTTAGACTCGGTTTTGGAGTGTCATTTCACCCAAAAAAAAAAAAACCAAACTGTCCAACATTAATATTTCTCCATTCCTTTGCAGGTTCTGGTGTAACTGATCATACCATTTGATGATAAAGATCAAATCCTTCCTAGTCCCAATCAGGACTAATACAATGGGAAGATCTGAAAATCTCATATCCCTTAGCTTCTTTTCATCACCCAAACCCCATCCTCAATAAGATCCCAAAATCTCACATCCAATCCCCACAAACCCCACTGCCTTCCCTCTTCTCAAACCAAGGACTGTAACCAAATGCCCAAACAGACATCAACCATCATCCATTTGAGGATTGGACTTGAAATTTCCCATCCCCTGCAGGCCAATTCAATGCATAAAATAGACCATACAAACCATTCTCTTAAAGCAATAGCAAAACCCATTTCATAACCAAATAATCAGGCCATTCTCCAAATCTAGCACCCAAAAAAAAAAAAAAAATGAAAATGTCAAAGTCTGAACTATTTAATGTAACTAGGCCTACCGCTCCTGCTCTTCTTCATCAAACAAACAAAGACCCATTGCTGGATCAGAAAACCATCTCCCTGTCATAGCCATTGCCAAAACCAACTCCAACACGATGAACCGCACCCTGCCCCTGCTTCATGCTAGAAACAGAACCCAACCGAACATTCATGAGCATTAGATCCAAGCTTTCAGATTAAGAAGCCTCCATCAAGATCCAACTGTCTCTGTATCTTTTCCTCGTAAAATTAGATCTTCATTTCCATTTCTGCAGCATTCCCCTATGCAGTTCTCTGTTTCAGTGGCAGAAAATCAAAGTGCTTACAGCTTTATTCCAGCCTCAAAATCATCCATCAAATGTCATTTTCTGACCACTCACTAGCCCCTGATTTGAGCATCAAACCCATTCAAAATTCCAACTGAAGACAATCCCAATTACAGCCATGTCTCAAACCTGCCAAGAGTTTGCTCAACTGCAGTCTCATCCCATACCCAAGCAGCAGCCCATCACATGCCCAATAAATATTCCACAACGAGTCCCATCACAGTCCCAAAGCACAGCCCTATAACCAGCCCCATTTCACTCATCGCTTTGTCACAAAATTACCCAGGAAATCCACAGACTTAGTTGCTAAAGTGAGCCGAAATCTGACCGGTACTTGTCCCAAAACCAAGCCGGAAAAAAAAAATACAAAAAATAGAGCACTATTGGAAGCATCAACCTGAGCTTCTTGTTGATTGTTCAAAGCACATTGGGATGATGACGCAGCCATATTGGTGGAAGGATACACCCAAATATATGCATCTTCAACTCTCAAGTACATAATTACTCAAGGGGTTCTATCCAAAGGGGAAGAAGAAATTTTATGGATTTAAATGAGATTGGTCCCAAGCGGGGGTGCAAAGTACATATATATAGAGTGGGGTTTGGACGGTCGCTTTCCTAACTTGATTCAAATTCCTAAATCTTCTCAAGCAAGAAAGAAATTAGCTGTCCTAATTTTAAGATACTTGACTTATTAGGACTCTTACACTAGAAACAATCCCAAATCAAACTAAACTCCTAATTGACTAAATAGTCCTAACTAAGACTCCTAATCGACTCAACACTCCTTTGGTAAGTGGCTGGTCCTATTGGGACCCTAATTGACTCAATTGTCCTAACTAAGACTCCTAATTGACACAACACTCCTTTGGTAAGTGGCTGGTCCTATTGAGCCTGTGGGCTGAGCCCAGTGGGCTATGTCGACCCATTGGTCATGGGTTTGGACTACATCAAATAATTTGACGCATCCATGTTGATGGCACATTGTACTTAAATGCAAAATCTGATCCTTGTTATCTCAAGTCGAAAAAAGAAATAACATAAGACACAGGCCCAGTTAGACCCAGTAAATTAGTCTTAGAATAGTTTATTTCTTCAATTTCTGATTAGTTTAAGTTTATTTATCTTTTCAGTCATTTTAGTTTAATTACCCTAACCCCAATGCGTGCCGGTGTATACATTTTGTCAAGATGAGAGATGATTTTTTAGTATCTTTTTCTTAATAAAGAAGATCTTCTTCCCCCTAGTGCAAGAGATCTCTACATCTTCCAATCAAACATAAGAAGCTTCCATCAGTTGAAGTCTTGAAGAGTCCTGGTTTAGAAAAGTTGAGTCCACTACTCCATTTGAGGAGTCGGGCAAATTTATCTTTCAATCTATGTACTAAGGCATTTGCCTTCGATTCCAGCCTTGGTGATCCTTCCATGTGAGACTTTAATTAGATGAATGGCTGTTGAAGTCTCATGTTGCATCAAGTGTAATCAACAGCCTCCCTAGGTTGAAAAATCTTCAAGATACTAAATCCTTGATATTTTAGATCCAACGGTGAAGAACCAATGCAGATAGGCTTTCTTCGGCCTCACCTGTATGATTACCTAAAAAGAAAATTAAATCCCTCAAATGTATATTTGGGATTGAATGCAAACCACCGAACCCCTGAATTTAGTCCTTCTGGTCTGGGACGTGAACTCAATAAGCAGCAACTTTTAATCAAATACCTCTTGTCCTTTCCTAGTTTCAACCTGCTCCACAAGTCAAGTCCATTATGTTCGACTAATATCTCTTGTCCATTATGTTTGCCTCAATAAGCAGCAACTTTTAATCAAATATCTCTTGTTCTTTCCTAGTTTTGACCTGCTCGACAAGTCCAGTCGATTGTGTTTGACTAACAGTTGACCACCATTGACCATGGATTGACCAAAGCTACCAATGACCCAAACCCTAATTCTCCATGAAGCCGCAGTTAATAGAGCAGCACCAACCTTTGTAGCCATCAGGTCCTGCCAGATTTATTAAAAGACCAATCCTTTTTTCCAATATTTCCAACTATATTCATGGCATTCAGATTGAGACACACAGTACCCACCTTACATATTTGATTACTTCTTAACAAACCCCATCATAGTTTTACATCCCAATATTCTTTGCAGGCTCTAATCAGATACTGTCACAAAAATAAACTACAAGATCATCAGACTCCGGTCACAGCTGCGATTTCCACATTCCCTTTTCTACTACATAGAACATCAGCCTCCAATCAATTTAAATCGATCCTAATTCCTACCCTCGTTCAATCACCAAATTTGCAAAAAAAAAAATAAAATTTATGTTCATTTTCTCATTGTCAGTAAGACAGAAACTCAAGATTCCTCCTCCTGCATACCACCCAACGACTATATTATATATTTTCAAACAAAAGTCAGACATTTGCTGTATCCAATAGCTAATTAGCTATATTCTACCCTTGTTTACTTCAAGCAAAGTTATACCATTTGGAAATTTTAACAAAACAAGAAGAAGAAGAAGAAGAAGAAGAAGAGAAAAAACAGCTTTCATGTCTGATCATTACCTGATTTCTGCAAAAAACCACTCAAAATGAGAACCCCCAAAATAAAAATCCAATCTTTCATCACAGATCTGAAAAGTTTCACCAACCCATCATAAGACCACAAATTACAGACAACAACAACAACAACAAAACGAGAATTCCAGCATTCCAACCAAACAAGTCAACGAATCGGATTCCACTCACCTCAAATCAAACCACTCCAACTGAAAGCCTCTCCTCCCACAAGATCCCAAAGTGGCAAGACCGTAATTTCCCCGAAATTTGAGATCCGGACGATCTCCGTCGAGCGTCGAACGGCTCCTCCAACAAACCCACCAGAGACCGCCCACCAGCCGTTCGATCCACCACCCAAGTAAACGGATTCCGTCCGATTTCCACCTCCAACTCAAGCCCTCATTCAAGAAAACCCCAAAACCCTAGAAACCCTAGAGAGCCAGTGAGGAAGAGAGTGGAGATCTTGGAGGGGTATTTTGGGAATTTGTAGTTTAGTTTGAGACTATGAAGCTCTGAAAGAAAGAGAAGAAGAGATTGTGAAGAAATGTGAGAGAGAGAGAGAGAGAGAGAGAGAGATTTGTCTGAGAGAGAAGAAATGGAGTTGTCTTGAGAGTGAGGATTTTAATATCTCACAATGTATAACTAAACATTAAAATGCATACAGCATATAAACATGAGAAGAGGAAATGATCATCAAACCCCACCCCAACATGTGGACCACAACAAATTGATGGCCACCCAAACAACATAGTCAAGTGATGGATGGTTAGATCTAGAACACCACCCTTAATTTTGATTTTTAATTTGATGATCTTGACCATTGAATCAATTCGGATGCAAAATGAACGGTTGGATCAGGTTATTTTAGCCGATTATTTTGATCCTTGATGGGACGTCTGTGATCACAAATTGATGTGTGATTTTGACCGACATGAAATTTGTGCAAATCCCTCACTCACCATCCAATTAGTCAAGAATCCCTGTTGATGAATGTGTTGGGGGCATGAATATAGGGTTGGATTGATGTTGTGGTGTGACCTGGTTGGACTTTGAACTTTTATTGTTTTTTGGGCGGTGGCTGGTGTGAGGAGGGGAATAAGATAAAGGAGTGGGAATAAGGTAATAAAATAATGTGAGAGTTGCTCAATGTGGGTTCAATGGGTCTAATCACTCTCCCTATTATTCTTTTTCTTAAACTAATCAGATTGGACTTTGGAGATGTAGGAGAGTTAGTGGAGATATCAACATTGTTGTTTTTCTTGTATGGTTGAAATTATTACTTCACCCCTTGTAAGTGCTATTTTAAGAATCTAATTAATCCTCTTAAGGTTTTTTTATCTACATGGTATTTTATCCAACAAGACCATTTCGTAGACACATGTATGACCTCATGGAACACATGCACCATATAAGAGTTATCTAGGACTTAAACACAAGATGTGGAAAGCAGACCTACACCTTATGCCAATGAACCATCACCTAGGCAGATACATGTTAAGGAATACACGGCGACTTGTGGAGTTCATAAGGCTGGGAATCCAATAGAAGATCTCGATTAATTATCTCGAGAAGATGAGCAACACATTAATAGTCAAATTAAAATTAGTTAATAGCCAACTATCATCATCTTAGATCAATGTTCATAAAGGTCAAATTAAATTGGCTTTTGCAATATGGCTAACCCTCAATTACATATTGAGTTGCATCAAATGTTAATGTGAAAAGCACACTCAATGCATGAGTTTCCATTTTTTTATATAGTCTTCAAATATCTATAAACTTCCAAATAACTCTGAGAATTTAAAAGGTTGGCGGCGCTTTTTTGAATTTCTAGTTTAAAGGTGGCAAACAAGTTAGCATTAGACTTAAATAAGTGACTATAAGAGCATACCGAATATTTAAAAAGCTTAGACTCCACTTATGTCCTATTTGACAAGTTAGCATTAGACTTAAATAAGTGACTATAAGAGCATACCGAATATTTAAAAAGCTTAGACTCCACTTATGTCCTATTTGTTGGCTTGATATTGAATTTCTAGGAATTATTGAAAACATCGGGATAGCAAAAGATTTAACTTACCAGTATGATGGTTGGAAAATCATTTCTCATCGAAATGGATCCTATTTGATGATCATTTGTAGTTCTTCGATTTTCTTTTAATAATTGGTGTCTCCAAGAAAGATAAAACCCTTATTCATATGAATTCAATAGGGATCAAGCAAATGGACCCTTATGTTACAAAGTTCTAATATGAATAAGGATTATAAGTCCTATAAAAGTGATTAGGCGATTAGAGTAGAGAGGGGGTAACTTATGATGATGAAACTTCATAAGAACTATGCATACTTGTAATTTGCATAACTTCTTTTTAAAAATAAAGATTCACACCTCCTTTCAATACACAGGGTCCGAAAATCTTGCCTTTAAATGGCCATTAAAGAGCATCTTCTATGAAAGAGAAGCTTAAAAAAGAGAGATCTCATGTATCTTTTTCCCTTAAAAAGAAGTTAACACTGATTATTGGGAACTAGTTCCAAATGAATCAATTCAAGGTTCATATGCCACCCAACCAATTAGGTTGGCCGTTTGGGTCATCAAAAGGTGGGCCACACATGAACAATTGACAGGACCAACCAACAACATTAGATAATATCTTCCCCTTTTGATTAGTGGACTGAAAACCTTTTCTAAATTCATGTCCACCATCCAAACATGGTCAAAACCAAGGGTCAAAATTATCTTACTTATCAAATCAAATGGCTTGCAGTCATAACCCATGGGTAACTTTATTCTCAAATACTATTTTTGTGCCCATCTGTGCCCCACCACTTCAACGGAAAGGACTGTTCAATTAGTGAGATTTTCTTTGGTTGCATATCCAAGTGGGCCAGGTCAAGGCAACGATTCAGATTTTACCACTACTGTATCCAGTAACTCCAAGTCCATTTATGTATGGTGGTAAACGAATGTAAATATGTGAACCTACGCGCGGACTGCATTCACAATCAAGGCTGTATGGGACTCACTTTGGCCCACCTTTGATCAGGGTAGTTCCTTTCACACTCAGATCCCCCCTATTGCACCATATCTAATTATATACTCATTAAACCCTTACTCACCGTTACATTGAATCTCAAAAGAAGAAAGAAAAAAAATGATCAAACGACCATTAAACTTCAAGGTTGTTAAATTAGGAAAATTTTGTCCTGGTGAGTGCGCATTGAGGCTATCACCAAAGCGGGACTTCCCTTGAATTTCATCGAGTCTTGTGTGATGAATGGCACTGATGAGTAATGCACAGTGTATATGTGTGAGACCCCAATCCCTCTAGGTAATTTCTTGATGTTAGACTAAGTCAAGTAATCCTGTGAGTTAAGAAATGAAAATGTGTAGAAATAAGGTTGCAGTACTTTGGTTACCACCACGAGGCATTGTCAAAGTCCCACATAAAAAATATAATCTTGTCCCTAGGCTTGTAAGTGAAATCTCATTTTAACTTAACATAATGGGTTTTAAAGCCGGAGCAACCCTAAATTCGATAAGAACGTTGAAGTTAAGCCCGCTCGGGTGGGAGCAGTACTACACACGCACGTGAGCCATTTCAAGCACCTCTACCATGTCCAGCTTTCTTTTTAGACAAAAAAAAAAAAAAGTGACTTTCCTACTTAGATTCTATTTAAAAATAATTTAGTGACATTTTGAGAGAGAATTTCCTAGCAATAAGTTAGGAAAAGCCTTAAAAATGATCAACATTTTCCTGATAACATCCAATGAAAACCCCAAATTTAAAAATGTCCAAGCATTTCCGGGAGACAATAATTCCTTATTTAAAAACGCATTATAATTTTCAAGTGAGTTCGAAGTGAAATATCGTGTTTCATTTAATCATCAAATTAATCCCAATACTTAACAAGTTGCATCATATTCCTCCAATGATCAAATACCTAACAAGGAGTGTTTGGACATAAATCTATCTTGAGTGGCAGTTTAGTAACCATCATTAATTTAATATTTGATTAAAGTGAAGTGTCTTAGTCTTTATATGCTCGAATCACACGGGGTAATGGACTTGGACTGTCTTGCCTTGTGACTTAATACATCACCACTAACCAGCACACGTGTTGTGGGGCCACTCCTATCTTTACTTTTCTATGTGGGGCCCACCCTTTTTTTTGTTTGCGTATGTGACATTGCATCTCACCCTACAATTAAAATGAAGGGATTGTTGAAAAGAGCCCCCTATCTGCTTCTTATAGTTGTAAAAGATCCCTGAGAGAAAAATAGTAGTTCTAAATAGCCCCCACCCCCTACCCTGAGAAAAAATAGCCAACACCCCGTCCTTTTTTCTTTTATTTTTGCTATAAGATGGTTCTCAATTTTTTGAGCTGGACTAATTCCTTCGGGTTCAGAGAAAAGCCGAGTAAACTCTCCTGCAATCTTAGTATAATAGTGCAATTTCGAACCTACACTCTCCGGGTGTAAATAGCCCCATTTACTTATAGAGAAATTTAACGAGGTCCCTCATTTTCATTTAGTGATGTTGCATCATACTGCCGACCTTAGTCAATTGACCTTATTTGAATCTAATCTCCTAAATGATGCAACGGCACAATTCATTGAATGATCAAAATTATGTAGGCATAATTACACACTTCTCGGTGTTTGGTCCACCATCACTGTGCTCACATTAAAACTTGTGATTTTTACAAATAATTTAATCTTTTGCTACTTTTTGAATGGCCAATGCTAATGCAGCATGATATTATGCAGATCTCCCCTTTTTAGGCAGGTGGGGCCGTATATGGCGATTTAACCTCCTCAGACTCACTGTCCTCAATCAATTACCAGGAGTTCTAATTTGACACTCGTTCTACTATTATTCACCGTTAGATTGAAATCCTAAAAAAATATTATTTTTTAAAATCAGTAGATCGGAGAACTATAAATAAAGGGATTAGGATAATCTATGGGGGTTGATATTTTGCGTACTTTGAAATCTTTCAAAAAAATATTATCTTTTAAAATTGGTAAATCGGAGGGCTATGAATCAAGGTGTTAGAATAATCCACGGGGGTTGATTTTTTGCATATTTTGAAATCTTTCCATCCCCACTTGAAATGACTCAAAAATGTAGAACTCATAAAGCTGTCTCTTGCGGAGAACACAACCCTTTTAGGCATTATCAGTTTCATGGCAGCAATCTGCCCAATTAATATACACAGAGCACACAATTCTGGGTGGGTTTAGTTTTAGATGTACTAATTTACAAGGCTAGTTTAAGAGAATTCTGTTCTTGTTTGTCCATGAATCAAATGATTCCACCTCAAATAGGCCTACCTAAGAAACCTACTAATAAAATTAAAATGTATGGGGTCCATGTCCTTTTTTACTTAAACTTATCCATTTAGGTGTTTTTATTAAAGCCTGTGAGTAGAATGGACAGTGAGAATGTCTACATTGGACAACTTGGAAATGCACTTGTGTCCAAGTCCACAGTTCAGATTCGGTTAATAATTGGATTTGGCCATTTGTGCTGGGGTCCACAAATCAAAACTTGAAACCTGTCTACCCAAGTGTATAATTATTATATATATCATGTACAATCATTTTATAATATAGATACATATGAGTTATACTTGGTGTGCACAAGGGATATCAATAATGTGAAAAATTATTATATGTAATAATGTCTAATTTTATATGCTTGAATTTGAAGTCAGGCTTGGAGTAGGATCTGAGCCCAGTCAGTCCATTGTATGAAAATAAATTTGGGAACAAACCCTCTTCTCAGAACAGATACGTGACTGGATTTGGGTCCATAGTATGGGCCCAGTTTGTAACCAGGCCTAAAATTCAGTTCAATCGGATCTGAACTCGTAACTGTTTTGTTTTGCTTTTGTTTTTCCCCTTCATTTGTTTGTTACTTTTGAAGTTTGAGTATGATGGTTAAGATTGTTCGACTGTCCTCATTTTTGGTAGATGACTAATTTATGCCCTCCTATTATATTTAGTGGGTCCAATAGCGTTCGTTCGATGCCGCATATTTGACACACAAGCTACACCGGACTGCATGTGTGCTTTCTTATTTATAAAATGCCCACCTACTTTAGACCCATTCTATCTAAATGACTTCTCTAATGTTGGTCATTTAAATGATTCCAACCCTTAATTTTACTTCTTCTAAATTAGATTGCTACATAGAGATAAAATCAAAAAAATACCTTATTTCAAGATTAGTATCAGAGCAAGACCACTACAAATAAAAATAAAGGTGCTTTCTAAGTAGGCCACATATACAAAAACAAAAACGCGCCCAAATAATACATTATTTATAATTTATGTATAAAGCTTTTTTTTCTGTTGGTAAGAAGGAAATTTATAATAAAAGCCAAAAATAATTTATTGTGGGGGGCTAGTTGCTCGATTGATCAGTAGTAATATTTTCAACGCGAAGAACCAGGTATCCATCCCTGCCATGTGTGTGAAACAAAATGTCAAGTGCCAACACCACGCAATCATGGGTGTGTTGGCATATAGAGCATTAAAAACACTAGGAATGTTGACATCTCATGTACTGAGTGAATTCCCTTTGATAATAGGGGTGTGGCACTGAACAATGCAGCGTGCATTAAAGTCAGTCATTAGCAGCTAACAAAAAGAACACTTAAAAATTGAGCCATTTTAATGCATGAATGCTTCTTCAAATTTGCTTGATACAAATAAATGAGGTCTACCCTACTTAATAGCCATGCCTAGTACAATCAATGGTCAAATTAGTTTACATGTCAGTCATCCAAGGGGTGAGAACTCTTTAGATCCACTATAGAAACTTCTATGATCAGTTCCTAGGCTCATCTACACCATTTTAGGATATTGCACCCTTTTTTTTTTATCGGAAATGGTAAATTAAATTAAAGGCTTAAAAAAAGATACAAGCATGAAATAGGAGAAAAAAGAAAGCACGTGAAGGTAATAGAGCTAAATACCCATATAAAAACAATAAGTTAAAGAGGAGCAAACAAAACTACATCTCTTTCTTCCCCGACTTAGTCAAAGCATCTACCGTACTATTTGCCGACCGAAACACATGATGAAACTCAATATTCAAACATGAGGCCCAAGTCTTAATTTTATTGAAAGGATCGCTTCCCACCACTATGTCATGAAAATTATTCGAGGCACAAATCCTTGGAGCTTCCAGTTTAGCTAACACTTCTTCTTTATTAGAATCTTTAATACCTCCATGCATGCTTTAAGAATATAAACACTACTTTACACATGAAAACATATTACACTTAAAAACAAATTACAAGTACACTCTTTGTTATTCTTCCATGCCTCAACATCACAATCTTATATTTTTCTTGAAATTTCCTTCTCAATCTAAAATCCTACATTCTTCCATATATTTGATCACATGCACACCCCACTACTTGGACAGTCATCATGCCCATGGCACCCTACTAAAATCTCGTTCTAGCCATTGCACTTATCGTCACCTCACATGTGCGCAGTGAGTTGTAAGCATGTGACACACATGTGCTTATATGGTCCGAGGCATTATAAGCTTTTGCATACAAATTAATGAAATATCTAAGAGCTTGGAGCTATAAAATTTGTTTATGTGAACGTCCATCCTCGCTCTTGACCAGTTATAATCGTGGTTGAGTCCTCGCTCTCATCATAAAACTATTGTGTTGCCATTCGCCATCACCAATTGGTTTTGGGATAAGTAGTAGCTCAATGGGGTGTAAGATCCTACAAAACTGCCTCTAAATTGTAGGGATATTTTAAAGAGCAGGGCTTTCCTAAGCTGCAACTTATCTTATCATAAGTTGGAATAGTGCTTGTCCCACAAATCAAAGTTGATTATATTTGTTTTTTGCATGATGGAACTGAAAAATCCAATTCTGATTGGATTTATCTTGATTTTGGATACGATCATTATGCAAAAAACAGCATAATTGACTTTGATTTGTGGGACCAGTCATGTTTCAGCTTAGGATAAGTTAAGCTGCAGCTTAGGAGAGTTGGCCCCTATTTTAAAATTGGTTTTCTTATGAACCTTTTTTTATACATAAGAGAACATGCAGGGGTTTTCTTAGAAAAAAACTAAAACAAGAGGAATGTTTACCGGGTGGCTTTCTATTGGGGAACCTCTTCCTCTCTAATCTCTTTTATTTCCTGCCACCCAAGAGCAGTCAAAATGCTCTTGAAATGGGCATCTTTTATTGCTTTCGTAGGTGGCTGGTTTGGTGGCCCCTTTAGCTTGATGATGTCCCATCTCCTGTTGAAACCAACAAGAAGAATGGAGGAGAGCTTTTTTTGCAGGACCAGGGAGATGCAACCACCGGATCATATGCCCAAGCTCATCTCGGAATCACTTTGTCTGAAGTGTAATTCTGTGTTGCTTTTGTGGGGCTAGGGTCCTGGTCCTCTGTATCTCTCTCCCTTTGGTTTTCTAATAAAATTCTTCTTCCAGCTGAAAAAAAACAAAAAATTCATGGGCCAATGGTACTGTGAATAAAAGAGAAAGGTTCCTAGTTGGGTCTAAACAGTCTCCAACTTAAATATAAATTCTATTTTAAGGCTGAAATGCAAAAAGGATTATCTAAGAAAATAAAACCTATTATATAGTCTCCAAAGGTTTTACATGTATTTGGATTTTCTTTTTAGAAATTTATTAAAATTCATGAAGAATTAAGATGTGAAACTTATAGCCTGATATTTACCGTTAATATAAAAATATTAAACGGTTCAGATCATGAATTAGGGGCTCATAAGAGTGTGAAAAATTAGCTATATGGGTTGAGAGTTTTCCCAAATTACTTAAAACCCATGAAGATTTAAAATAATTAGCATCAAAGTCTTGGAATTTATTAGAAGTTCAATACTCAAACTGAATAATTTGTATTACAAATATGAGGCCCATAAGAATTAAAAAAATAATAGAAGTCCATAAGGCCCACAAGAATGCAATCACTGTATAATAGCTACTTAGCTAATACTGTCGCCTCTTTGGAGGTCCAAAAGTGATCTTCACATCTAATCAAATCAAGTGTGTCGATGGCATAGTTTATACACCGTTTTCACCTCTCATTTGCACCATCGCATGCATAAATAGGTGCAAAAGGTGTTTTTCACACCATTTTCACCTATTGATATAGAAGTATTTACTGATTTAGGTGTATTATTTATGGCCCAAATTCATTCCCCCTTTCATTTTACTTCCAGAATGTAAAAACTTTGAAAGAAACCAACAATTTTATGGCACTCAAAATGGACAAAGATCTACTCAAAAGTGACCTAAAATGGACAAAGATCTTCATTTAACGCCTGTTGATTTCAAAATAGACAAAGACCTAAAATGATTGTGGGTTGAGTAGGTCAGGTCTAATTTACCCAACCTGACGGGTTGGACTTCAACGCATAGATATCTCTTGCTAACCTAACTTGTTTTGACCCAACCCAACCCGGGCCCGTTTGCCACCCCTAAGTTACAAGCCTAAAAACCCAACACAAAGCTTGGCACATTCCACATAAAATAAACTAGGAAAATATTCAAGTGAGAATTAGTTCTCACTTATTATATAAGAACTTTTTTGTGGGGCCCAACTAGCAACTCATCCAAACCTAACAACCAATAGGGAGCTCCCGATAGTCACTAATTCCAAGAATTGGCACACATCCGAATTGACTGAACCGTTGGATCGATGATTGAATATTTTCTTGAATATGAAGCCATTAAACTTGTGGGCCACAGATGAAGGGGTTAGGGGCATGGGTTTGGGGTCAAATTTGATACTTGGGGTGAGTTCACATAGATCTTTCCATCCCCTGGTCCCATCCCCAAATGGACCCCACAAAAAAGTTCTCACATAATATGTGAGAACAGTCTCACCTGAATTTTACCCAGTAAACTATTCTACCGTAACATTAAACCGTCTAAGTGCTAGAGTGAGTTTAGACATGTGGATCAACCTAAACCCAACTCATTTAAATGGGTAGTGGGTTGACCCAAACCCAACTCATTTTAATATAGTTAAGTTTCTTTGACCCGTTAATGACCTGTATATTTTGCAGCCGGTCATGTTATGATGCAGTTTAAATGCAGGTCAAGTTTGGTTCAGGTTAATGGGTTGGGTCAAATTTTGCCACACCTAATATTACTTTAGGATAAAATAGATAAGCATGTACAATAATAATTAGCTATTATAAACAATTTATGTAGGTTTGTGGTTTCAATGCACACTTCTTTTTCATAATTTAGCCCGTTTGTTTGGAGGTATTTATTTATGACAGGTGTTACGATGTTTTCCATAAGAATTATAAATTCCTTGTTCAAATAGTAATGATTTATAAAATTAGTTTGCTGAAATGTTGCTTCTTAGAATTTCAATTCTTTAAAACACCACATCATACTTGAGCATTTGTTATATCCAATATAAACAACAATTGAGAGTTCTGTAAAGTCCTCTTTTAAGGCCATGTTTGGTATCTCTATTTCCAACATGTTCTTTGTATAAATGTCTACAGTGCATAAAGGCTTGGAAAATAAGAGCATTGGCACACGGTTCTATCCAGGGGTGGACCCATGTTATACACACCTGGGCTGATCACCCCAAGTCGGATCCAAAAGTCCGAAAGGTCTGGCCCATCCCCCCATTTCAGAAAAGTGGTCACCCCACCCCAGGTCTTGAAAATAGTATAATGCTTTTAGTCTCCAGATCTTCCTCTTCATCATTGGCTACTTGTATTTCTGGGGGTCTTTAATGGGAGATGAGAAGGGTCAATTTATGGTTGAAGAGTATAAATAAAGGATCTCGTATTGAATTTGGATCCTGTACGCAGACGGCAACAAGAAAGTTTATAACTTATCATGTATCATGTTGTGAGCTTTGAGATGGAGATATCTAATGGTTGATTAACTAGATGAGTTTCTGGGCACCATCGACGCTTTAAATATGTTTCATCTTTGAAAAAAATCCAGATTTGTTGGAGAGTGTTGTTACACCATGTGGGTTTGGGAGTTCCGAAATTTGAGATGAGTGATTTAGGATGTGATAAAGATGTAGGGTGGAAAATCAAAGACGTATTACTAGGGACTCTTATGAGTTTTAAAAAAATAATAAAAGATGTATTATTTTTGTATGTTAATGATTATTACGTCTTTGGAATTCTCTAGAGTTTATTTATTATTGTTATAGTGTGATTGTTAATTTGATTCTTATCCCTCCGATTCAAATAAAAAAATTAATTTTTTGAGGAATTGGCTAGTTAAAAAGGTTAGGTAGGAATTGAGTGTTAGTAGTAGGATGCGAGCTTTCTTATATTTAATTTTCCAAAAAGTAATATAAAACAAAACTCATGTCTTTAAACTATATAATTACCGAAGATTATTGATATTTGATTTTTTCAATTGACCATTGTATGCCCCACTCAAATGAAAATTTTGGATTTACAACATATTAGTTATACCTTCTATCCGGCATCCGCTTTAGGAAAGACTTCGTTTTTGAAATTGTAAAAATAATAACTTTAGCCTTTCCTTTTTGCTTTGGCAATCGGGTTGGACCCGTTTATTAAACGGGTTATACAAGCCTAACCCGCATCCGACCCGTTTATTAAACGAGTCGGAAACCCCTAACCCGCACCCACCATGGGTCGACCCAACCTGACCCACTTAAATCGGCATAACCATTGCTGGTTATACAGGTCAGGTCGACCAGCATGTCGACCCATGACCATCTAGTGAATCAATTGACTTTAACCATGGTTTGCCGCATGACCAACACTGACTTTTAAGCTCAAATTGGTCTAATCTCATTTCAACAATGATTTGATGTGCATTACCTTGCTTTCCATGAATAAAAAAAAGGTGGAGCTGAATAGGTTAAGGTCCATTCATTCTTTTTTAGCCTATACATTAAAACAATCAAATTCAATTTTAGCTTAAAAAAGCGGGTTTTGAGGGTCAACCCTAACCTGACCCACTTAATTGCGAGTCTTAAAAACTAAATCGATTTAAATGGGTAATACACAGGTCATGTTGGATCATATTTTGCCACCTTGGCACTGATGAGGGTGGAAAACCCAAATTTAGGTGCTAAAGTTTCGGTTCACAAGGAGGTTGGGCCCCACATCCTTAAAAAGCCGCAAGAATACAAGAACAGGTGGCGAGGAACAAGAGCGAACGACCGTTGCAGCCGACCAACGGGAAGAGGCCGGAGTCGGAATGGCAGATTTGATATTATTGCGAACTCGAGGGCCTTTTCCCGCTGTCCATCACGAAGATGGAGCGCCACGTGTGCGAACCACGTCCTTTCTTCTCGAAGCCTATAAAACACCCCGTTACAGATATTTCCCGCTTCTTCCAATCCAGTCATTGCATGGACTCAAACCCTCTCTCTATCCTCTTCTCTTGCTCTCTAATGGCCGAATAGCTGTTACGTCCCTGCAGATTTCGTAACGGAAAGCTCGACTTCGTAACGGAGATGGCAGTGGGAGGCCTCAATGTCGGATCTTTTCTCGTTTCAGGTGCCCTTTGATCGATGCATCTTTTTCCATCTCTTGAGCTTCTTGTTTGGAGGGTTTTTTGGCTTAATTTGATTGAAATGGGTGATTTTGAGCTGTAGATTGATCGGATAAGGTTAAGATGATGATGGTGGTGGTGGTCACTGATTTTGAGATGGTATTGTTGATGCATCTCTGTTGTGTGTTTGTTTGGATCGATATGGAATTGAAAGATTGCATTTTTTTGGGTTTGTTTTAGTGTTGATGCTGACACTGATTTGGGGAATTGAAAGATTGCATTTTTTACATATCGGAACTTTTATGTTTTCTGATTGTCCTGTCATCCCAAACACAAATTGGGGTGTAGAATGTTCAAAATTGATTGGAGTGTGTAATCTGTCTTCTGTTTTATTTACTTCTTTATTAGCCTGGATTTGCTTGAAATTGCGTGCATGCAGTTAGTTTGCTTGTCTGTGCAATTAGAGTGAGTGAAGATAATGTTGAGGGAAGGATTCTTTCACTAGGATTTGTCTGAAATTGTCAATGCATGCAGTTCAATCATTAATGGCTGACTTGTGCAACTAGAGTGAGTGGGGATAATATTGATGGAAGGATTCCTTGTCTTTTCCTATTGTAATTGAGCTAAACTTTGAAGTTTGAACACCTCATGTGGATGTATGTGGTAATTGACATGCTATCTGTCCAAATGGAAGAATGGGTTTATCAAAAGTATGGTTTGAAATATCAGCCAATTGGGAAACTTACACCCTTTCTTATGTGAGACATGATCCTCTGCTACCATCACAAGGCAGCCGACGATTTGATTTGACCTGTTTTCGGTCCTCCTTTACTCGATCCAACATGCTCATATCACATAGGTTCCTTTGCATGGAAACTGGCCCATCCAATCGTAGTTGGTTGATTGTTCATGTGTAGACAACATAATTATATATTTCACGCTTGATCAATTTAATGGTGTAGATAAGTGCAATTGGAGTGATATTCTCGTTAGCTCCTTTGTGGAGGTGGTGCGTGATGTGATTGACTTGATCAAACAAATGTGGGCCGCACAGATGTTAAATCAGCACTATATTGATGGCAACACAGAATAACTTCTCTTTTTATTGGCTCCAAAGAGATTTATTCACATATTGTTCAGTTGTTGAAAGGACCATGTGCCAAATCATTTGTGTATCAAAGATAAGTTTGTGCATGCCAAGTTATACTTGAAATGGATGACCATGGCATGGGTTTGTAGAAAATATGCTCTATATATTCTTGATAATTTAGTGCATGAGCAGTTCTACCTTTGAAAGGCTTGCGATTCTATTTATTTGAAAATCTCAGCTATTTATTGGGCTAAATTGTCATTTGATTATTTAGTGCCCCATTATCCGTCCGTGCCTAGTAATTTTTCTGTATTTCAGCAGTTTGGGGTTGGCCTTTGAGTGGATACATTTCTGATCTATCAATTTTTAGGCATCCCAGTTTGTACCCGAAGGTAACTAATGTACATCTGCATGTTTGTGTGCCATCAGCCCATCACCAGTAACTCGCATGCAGGACCTGCACTTCTTATGTATTGTCCATTTGCATGTATCATGAATATAGGTGTTGCAATTAATTATTTACAAAATGAATGCATTCACAGGCATATTTTTGTGCATGGGTGTGTGCACAGCCCTATTTTGTGTAGGGTGCATATTTTTACTTGTCTATGCAGCTTCTGCTACTTGTAGTTGTGGACAGAAGGAATTTTTCTGGTACTTTTGAAATCAACTAGTGGGTCCTTCCCTCAGTAATGGTGATCCTTATGATCTCTTCAGGAAAAGTCTATCAGAAAGAGCAGGCAATTAGGCATCGAAGAGGAGAACATTTGGGAGTCCCTGCATCAAGATTTGCAGATGGCAGCATTTTTTATAACAAATTACCTATTCGAAGAGAATATTATTCTTGTATGGCTAAATATTCAGATTTCTTGGATCATCTTAGTTGTCCTTTTGAGAAGAGATCTATGAGACCAAGGGTCCCATTTTTCGGAGAAATGGAGCGCAAATTTCCAAATTCTTTTGGAATTAAATTTTGGGGACATTTAGAGAATATTTATCTAAAACGAAGAGTCCCTAGAAGATGTGAGTGCTTTCTTTCTTCGGATCCATCCAATAGTAGTTGGGTTCAGCCGACAAAGCTGGATAAGCGTGGGATATTTGATGGCCAATGCCAACAACCTGAGGATCGACTTGCAACTAGGACACGTGCTGACTTTACATCAGAGCCATATGACATAACTGGACCAACGCTAGACACGGTGCAGTCTTCTTGGTGGAAGCAGTTCCCAAAGCGCTGGGTGATTGTATTACTTTGTTTTTCTGCGTTTCTTCTCTGCAATATGGATCGTGTAAGCTATTTCCTGGTTTTCTTTCTTAATTTCTTCTGTTGTTGCACTCAATATTTTTTCCTTTCTAAATTTATGTGCGCAAAAGTTTTTTGTACGGAGATGATCCAGCTTTAAACCAGAAGGTTTCTTAAAGTAGCTTTTATTCAATTATGACATTTATTCCCTGCTAATAGAAATCTATCTCATATGTATGCTTTATAAAGTAATGAAGAGATACAAGAGAAGTGAATAGAGTGCATCCATACATGTGCCCTTTGCTATTATGATTACAAGGAAGGGTGAAAGACAAAAGTACTGTTTATGACAAAAAAAGAGTCATACCAACAGTGCAAGGGAAAATACTGAGACAACCTAAAAATTTCCACAGAGGTTCTTGACCTCAACTTTTGTACTTGTACCTTATGAACTATTTTGTTGCAATTGGAAAATATGGTATTGCAAATAAAGTGTTGCAAAAAGCATATAAAATATCTGCTGCATGAAGTCTTGTCTCAACATAGTTCACATGATATTTATGCACCTAGAGACTTTAAATATAACTATATATTCATTCTCATCTATGCTAAGCTTAGATAATCTACTGCAGGTCAACATGAGCATTGCTATCCTTCCAATGGCAGCAGAGTTTAATTGGAATCCTGCCACTGTTGGTCTAATTCAGTCTTCCTTTTTCTGGGGTTACCTACTCACTCAGGTTTTTACTGGACTTGTAATTTTTCTACTGTGATTCACCAGTGCATGTCCATGCTTTTGATACTTTTCTCTTTATAGTGAGATAAAGACATGAGTAAATGTCTGTGGTTGAGGTATACTTCTTTTTTGGATATGTTTCAGCTTCGGGTGTTGGATGCAGGGTTTTAAAACCCAGACTCGGCCCCCCAACTTTACGAGTGTCGAATTGGCTTGATTCTTTTTTTTTTTTTTTAATTTTTTAAAAATCTTTGTGGGCCCATTCAAAATTGTAAAAACCTTAGATATACCAAATCTGGGCCCTCCAAATAATGAGAAAAATATAAAATATTTATTTTTGAGAAGTGGAAGGGGTTTGATGGAGTTGGAAAGTGGAAGGTTTTGATGGAGTTGGAAAGTGGAAGGGTTTGATGGTTGATGGCAATGATGGAGTTGGGAAGTGGAAGGGGTTTGATCATTGATGGCATGGATGGAGTTGGGAAGTGGAAGGGGGAGTTGGGAACTATAGAGACTAGGAAGTTGGAAAATGGAAGAGGGAGTCAGGAACAATATAACATTGAGAGAGAGAGAGAGAGAGAGAGAGAGAGAGAGAGAGAGAGAGAGAGAGAGAGAGAGAGAGAGAGAGCGCTTATTATAGGACTTGGTCTAGTTTGATCTGACCTGATTCAGCTAGTTTTGAATCACTGGTTGGATGGCTGTCATATAACTACTTGTGGTTTAATATGGAAGTTTTTCCCTGCACAATTTGGGAACACATTTTTCTAAGTTTGTTTGAACTCTTGATTCTTGCACAACCTGGGTAGTTTATTACAATACCCGCTCTAAACTTTTTATACTTAAGAAATTCTGCAATTTGACCCATGTACACGCATGTAGTTCATGGATCTTGATGGGCATCCCTAAAGGATAGTATGCTTATCTGAACATGTAAAAAGCAAAACTAGTGCTCTATGCTCTAAAACTGATGATGTGTAATATAATCAATACTTTGGGTCATATGACCTATTATGCCTATACATGGCATGGGTACAACAAGGACATGGATTTTACACATTAAAAATAAAGTATCCGATAGATACGGTGTGATACATGGCCCGTTTTGAAGTATCCAGGTATCAAAGCATGGGACACATATTAGTTTATGTTGAATAATGAATATCTGTTCAAACTTACCATTAAAAAAGTAAAAAAAGAAAAAAAAAGAAAAAGAAAAAGAAAATCTGTTTGAACTTTGAATGAGGACGTTAAGAGGATGTGTTAGCCTTTGTCAGAAGCTTTGATCAGAGATGATTTGGCCATTACAAACATAAAGATAAACTGAATGGCCAGTACAAGCATAAAGATAAACCGCATATTGGGTAGGATAGAGCAACCATTGTGGAGATCAGAGATTCGCTAGTAGAGAACAGCCTCCCCTATTTCACTCCTCATGATCTGAGGGTTAAGATGGACACCCTATTCATAGGATGAGAAGTGGATGGTTCGGATCAACCTAGGATAAATGGTTTCCTTGGTTTCTAATCCATTTTCTTATCTTTCCTCTATCATTCTCACATAAGCCTATGGGTTTTGGTTAGGATGTCTAGCAAGGGGACCGCCCTTCCCCTTATATAATATGGGTCTCATCTTTAAATGAGTGGTTTGATGATGGTTTAAATTCAAAATGAAAAACCCATTGACTGAATCTAATTGAGGGGCTATTATATGCTACTTGGGCCCGCCCATGTGAGATATCACATGGGTCCCAAGTTACAAATGCCAATAATTCCCACTCTCTCTGAACTTGTCCAATCACAACCATCCATTATCAAACTCCATGATATGTAAAACATACCTAAGGAGTGGGACTTCCATAATGCTCATCCATAGAGAACATGTACACTAAGCCGCCATTTGACTAGCACCCACCACCTCACTGACACTTACGTCTTCCCTAGACACCTGCACGACTACTTTGGACTGATCACAAATCATACCCTAGATTCATGATCAACCCACATATGTGCTTAGCCGGCTTATCAAGTATAATCAATTTGCGACCACTTTTTCTTTTCGAAAATAATATATTTGCGTATGTATTTTGAAATATCATTTACTTTCCAAAAACATTCAAATCACTCGATATTGCCTAGGCTGATAAGAATCACAGGCATGTACAATAAATGGTGTGATGCCCAGGGGTCTGTCCTTGGACATACAAAGGTTAGAATTGACTTGGCCGCTTTCCTAGCACAAGACCTTGTAGTCTCCATGTTGTTCCCATGGCTCTTTTGTCGCTAAAGTAGCGTCTCCAGATCTCTTCCTCCCAATGCAGAGGTGGGTATAATGGCACTAGATTCTCAGGAATCAACTCACATAATTGCTAACTCCAAGCTCAAGAGTCACCTACGGTACTGACGCTTGCATAGAAATTGGAATCGAAGGGTTTTATCCCATTGCTCATAGATAGGGTCCAGAAAAATATCGGAGTGGTCTCTCATCTTGGTTGACCAACTCATTTCCTCCATTCCTCTCCTCTTCTTCTTTCTTAGGAGTTTGGCAAGTTCTCTTGTAATGTCCCAATTCCGAATATTGAGTTTACTGCCAAGGTACCCGAATTTGGCGTGCTGCTTCCCAAATAAACCGGGAACTCCCAAGATCGTAGGTCCATAGTGAGGTCCGATTTAAAACTTTTTCACCAACATCTATAATCAATAGTTAAATGCGGAAGCATATAAAAAATAGTGGAAGCAATAAAGGTATCAGTCTCCATATAAAGCAAATAACGGCAAGGTTTGAGTCCATCTAATCTCAAATGAAAATATAAGTGTGTACATATCAAGTAAATCCCCCAGCTCAAACAAATGGCAATCAAACCCAAAATAAGGTAATCGCTCAAGCCCCTAGTAAAGGCACTCCATCCTTCGGCTCCGCCCCTGGATTTTCCGGCCCCCACCTGTACTTGTTGGCTAGTGGCGCCTTGGGGAGCGCGTCACCATCTGGGACGGGATGAGGTCAATACCTGAGCACCAAATGATGGGTCAGATCCAAGGATCTGGCAGACACAGTATACAAGTAACATATGATGTATGTATCAAAAGAGAATAGAGACGATGATAAGATCATATGAGTAACAAGGTACAATACTAGGCAATCGGGCAAAGTAAAATAGTAAGGATCGTCATGATAGTAAAGGAATCTAACTCACCATCTATCAATAGGCACATTCACACCAACTAGCCACCGTGGGATATTATGCCATGGCCCTCCCATACTGATAACCAGTTGCGGTGTGGAATAATAGTGCAATGCAAGGGATTTTAAGCCCCGCCAAATAAAATATCCCTAAGATAAGTATATATGCATTACCGGAGTCTGCAGGCTGTGAATGCATACATACCCGTATATGTCATTACTGGAGTTTGCCGGCCGTTGAATCATAGCTCATCATGATGGCCCCAACTACAAATAAATATCTCCCACCAAGGATGATCATTTCTAAGGCTAAGCTTACAACAACTAAGTGAATGTCCTATGCCGACTCAAGGAAACCAAGGGTCAGTGTTTGGCTAGGCTATCCTTGCGCGAGCAAGGTCAACTCATATCCATACAAGGTCCAGTGTCTATGTCTAGTCCATATACACAATCCATAGTCTACATCCATAATCGAATCCACGGCCATGATCCACCAAGTCATGGTCTTAGTCCATTTCCATCACATTCCATATTCAGAATTGTTCATTCTCATCACCCATCCATAAATGGCTTGCTAGATCAATATCATAATCATCTACTCCAAGGTAATCTCATCCATCCATTCCTTAGGCCATAGGATGGCCCGCCTATCCGCAGACACGGGTTAAGTGATCTCCATTCACGATCTGTGTCACCACGAGGAAATCCTAGGTCATGGTCCTCCAATTTCCATTTAATTAACATGTTTTAGCAATAGATAGATACAAGAGTGAACATCAATGAAACACCTAACATAACTACATAACCATGTCAATCAATGGAAGTAATAATAATAGTCCATCCTAGGTCAATACTCCCCAGGTCTAGTCCCATGTCAGCCAATTCAATTCCTAAATGAAGTTTCAGATGCCAAGGGATATGTATTTGGTGCTATGAAGTTACGGGCATCTTCGACAATGTTTAAGGGTTTGAATTGAAATCCAATTAATACAGTAGACCCTACTTTGGTGGCCTCTTGGGTCAAGGTTAAGCCCAACCCTTGAGTCATGCTTGGCTCATCACTGGAAGTCCATATGGAAGGTCAATGGGTCCCACAATAACTCAAACCATAAAAAACACAGAATCTGGAATTCAATGACTGCAGTGTATCTGGTCGACATCCTCCAAGGGGTGGTAGATCAAGTGCATTGGAGAAGACATGAAATCTGTCTCCCAGGTTTGTCTCAGGTTCAATGTACCTAGTCGACATCCTCTAAGGGTGGTCGACCGCGTACACAGAGATCAGAAAAACGCAGGCAGGTTTCCAAGTCTGAAAATCTGCAGTGTGGCCTGTCGACATCCTCCAAGGTGGTCGACCGACTACACAAGGAATACTGGGACCTGGTTTGTTAGTATTTTAATTCTTGGCAGTGTACCCGGTCGACATCTGGCAAGGACGGTTGACCAAATCCACTGAAATTTCTGAAATAGAATGGCAGACTAGCTCTTAGCTGTTCTGGAATTCGCTGGGTATCCGGTCGACATCCTCCAAGGGTGGTCGACCTGGTACACACAAATTTCAAATTTCCAAAAATCTGCCACTTCTCCAATTCATCTCAATTTCCATCATGACTCCATCAACTCGTCTCCAATCATCATCAAACCATACATAAACATCAAACTCCATCCAAACATCGTACATCCATTATAAATTGGGCCATTGATCTTCCAAATGGGAGATCCCATCCACCAATGGCCAAAAACCAAGAAACAAGGCTTAAAAGAGAGATCTAAGAAATCAGACATCCATATGAATTGAAATTACAGAATCTAAACAAGGAAATCATGCATTCTATGCTAAGTAAGTATATTGTACTTGCCTATACTCCAAATGCAAGGTTTCTTGGCTTGATCTTTGAGATCCAAGCTCCAACTCTCCTAATTTAAGCTCTAATGGCTTCCAAATTCTAAGAAAGTCCCCAAAACTCAGATCTATGAAGATCTACAACTCCTAAACCCAAATCCATAAGAGAATTGCATAATGGAAAGGAATTCTAGAGAGAGAAAGGGAATTTCATGGAAATTGAACTAAGGGAAGGGAATTACCTTGTTTTGTAGAGAAAAGAGAGATCTAGGAGATGAGAGAGTCCTAGCTTGGAGACAACTGTAGCTTGGAGAGAATTCTCCTTCCTTGTAGTAGAAAACCCTAGATCTAGGTTTCTAGAGAGAGAATTGGTGGGAATTCTTGGAGGGAAATGAGAGATATGGAGGGAAAATGAGAGAGAAGAGAGAGTTCGTTTGGAATGTGGGATGGGTTAGTTATATAGGATTTGGTTGGAGGTGTAATGTCCAAAGTGCCTTCCTTGGTTAGTTCTAAGTTTGGATAAGTACATGGTCATTTAGGGTATCTTAGGTGTAGTTTGCAAATTCTCAAATGGAAACCCCTCCTATTAGTTCTAATTACTTCAATGGGCCTCTAACCAACTAAAAAACTCCCTAAAGTCCATCTAACATCCTGTTGATTCTATAAATCACAAAAAGATGCTAATTCCTAGAAAATAGGCTAAAATCCTAGGAAAATACTAAACTACCCTTACTAACCCCTATCAATTAGTATGGATAGATATTATATACTATAATTAGCACAATTCAAACGTAAGTGAAGGTTCACAAGGGGCGGGGCCTCACTAAAAGAAGAATTCAATGGTTTCATGTATCAGATATAAGGGAGAGCTTGGAAGCTCCAAGGTGGGGTGGCAGTTACCAAAAAGAGAGAATTCATAGATTTTGAAGCTTCCATAGAAAGACTAGAAAAATCCGATGTTGATGGAGTGATGAGATAAATCAAGCATGGCAGGTATAGGTGAGTTCTTCATGATGACGAATGAAAACTTCTTATCTCTTTTTCTAGTACAGTGGGGTCAATGTATTCTAACGACGCTAAAAGGAGGCCCTGAAAACTTTCACTTGATCTTTTTTTTTTTTTTTTTAAATTATCATATGATTGAAGGGTACTTCAAACCTGATCAAGTGTTGAGTTAAATATTTAGACAGGTCTACACACACACACACACACACACACACACAAAACACACTTATGTTTTGAGTTGAACACTGTCTAATTCTTTGTCAATTTCTATGACACCCAATTGTGGAAAGGACATCATGGATAACAGATTGACATGAATTTCACACAAAAATGTAGTATCTGATGCTATGCAATATGGATATGTTGCACATCTTGGAGCATCTGGGTACCATACAATACGGACATGTTAGATTGTGGAGTGATAAAACATAACTAGATAAGGATAGAATTCACAAAGCCAACAATTTGATAAGGCTTATGATGACTGTATGATAGAAGGATAGAATTCACAAAGCCAACTCCAATTGGATAAGGCTTATGATGACTGTAATGATGATGATTCCTATATTGATGTTCTATTGCTGTAATTTTTCTTATTCAAGTTATTAGATGCAGTTCTTATATATAGGATATGTTCTTCAGCAGTTGGTATGCCTTATTACTGAAGTTTTCATTTTTTGTTGTGGTTTTTCTGACTGCTTTACTTGGCTGCGTAGATTGTTGGAGGTATTTGGGCAGATAAGATAGGTGGTAAGCTGGTATTGGGTTTCGGTGTGGTTTGGTGGTCAATAGCAACAATTCTCACACCTATAGCAGCGAAGATTGGACTCCCTTTCTTACTTGTAATGCGTGCTTTTATGGGTATTGGTGAGGTAATCTTAGTTTCATAATCTTTTGCCCTTTAAATAGTCCAATGGATTTTTTTCCTTAAATTTCTACAGTTATCCAAGCATTCATCAATATGGGTGAACTATGTTGAAATTCACCAGATGCAATTGGATGACATTTTCATCTATCAGATCTTCTAAAATGTGGTACCTCTCTCAAACAAGCCAATTACCGAAACTTTTACAAATTATATGACCATTAACTCATGATCAGTGAGCCTTTTATGGACCATTGTTACACATAAAATATTGTGATGTTTGATTAAACAACTAACCTCATCGGAAATGTGTCTTTTTGGCAATTTAGAGGGTAAATTCTCGATTGCATATTCAGATTCAATTACCATTTTTTGTTTGTGGAAGAGAAACGTGATTCGTAGAACTGAAATATGTAATGGCCATGTGCGTCAACTCTAACCATCAATCAATGTGTTTGTACATGGATCAAGATATTTCAATTGATGACATGCGTCTCAGATTGACCACAGTCCAGAAATCACATTAAAAACTATATTAATGTCTTAATACGGTTTTGCAGATTGTTGCACATAAGGCCTTGCTAAAGAAGGGGTAGACAGAGTAGTTCATTGGGTGGATCATGTTTTGTAACTGATGTTGTTGTATGCTTCTTGGTTATAATCTCATATCCTGGGCTGCTTTATTTTTATTACCTTTTTCACTGTTAATAAAATGCTTATGATTACCTATAAAAAAAAAGATCCACATAAGGTTAAGGGCATGCAATTTCAATATTTTGGGTGTGCATTATAAACTGAATAAACGAAATCTTTCATGCTCATTCACATTTGTTTTTCAACCACCATAATTGGCTGAATACATGGTTCCATATAGGGCATATGATCCTAACTCCAATGTTTGTGGTCAAAGTGATCTTAGATTGCCACCATGCTATTACCATGATGATTAAGGTGTTGTCCTGATTTGGGAAAAGGTCCCGGGCTTGATGTATGTGAGGGCTATTAATTGTGCAGGTTTTTGTGTCTTGCCTTGACCAATTGTGTAACAAAGGAAAACTTATCTTAGATTGTCAACCAAAGGCATCAATGCAGTGTAAAGTTTGACTAGCCAATACATCCCAAAAGCTTAAGTTGTTAGGAAGCGGAAGACATATCTACTTAACACCCCTCCTCGAACAGGGCGCCTTTCGAATTCACACTTGCCTTCGCACGCAATGCATGCCCGCCCGCTTAACCTGAGGGAATAGTGTAAGAAACCATATACTAACCTAAAAGCTTAAGCTCATAGGTGGAAGGCCCAAACAGGTATATATGAAGCCTTGCCAAGGGCATTACTTAGGCGATGTGGGATGTGGGGCTTTACTTTACCAACACTTCCACTCAAGTGCAAGCCTAACAGATTTCATGGATGGGCCTGCCACGTGGGCTATACAAGAATGACGGGATCGGAACCCGCTTTGATACCATGTAATAAACCATATACCAACCTAAAAGGTTCAGCTCATAGGTGGAAGGCCCAAACAGGTATATATGAAGCCTTTCCAGGGGCATTACTTAGTTAATGTGGGATGTGGGGCTTTACTTTATCAACAAATAGTGCCTCCCCGGGGTTTGTACGCCCGATCTAGCATGGCTCTTATACCATGTAAAGTCCAACAAGCCAATACATCCCAAAAGCTTAAGCTGTTAGGGAGTGAAAGACAAATCTACTTAGCATGTAGTTTATGTGATCGTAGTCTTTTGATATTAAGAGTTATAATCTCTTTGAATTAGATATGCTATTAAAAAAAATAAACAAAGCTGGATTGTGGTTTGGAATTTCAAACCAACCGAACTTCAAGAGTTCAACATACTACACAATTATTTCCTTGAAAAGTGATCCTAGAATTTTAGTTTAAAAAGAAAAAGAAAAAGAACTGTCCTCAAAGCACTACTCAGCATGTTAGATACTTTATTAATTTCAAAAGAAATATTAGAAGGACCAGAATGTCCCTAAAAGTAAAGAATGACCATAAGAGATCATCACATCGCTTTCTAGTGTCCACCTTCTCATTTTCTTTTTCAGATTTGAAGAGTTGATATCTGTTGCCTCAAATGAATGATATTACTTAGCTGTTATGTTTTCATTTAGATGCTCCTCATGTTTAGTTCAGTTATTTACCCTCCTGAATTTGAAGCTATTGCTACATTGCCTATTGAAATTACTTGGAGAGCTCCCATTCCTACAAAAATCCAAATGCCAGCTTTTATTTTCTTGAAGCTCTTGCTGCATTGTCTATTGAAAATACTTGGGAGAGTTTCTATTCCTATGCTGAGATTCTAATGTCAGCTTTTATTTTCATGAAGTTTACTGAATGTAAAGTGCTGGCTTCATAGATGTGCAATCTTTTTTAATTTTTATTTGGTAGCCGCACAATCTTCTTGCTATAAAATTCCTCTGTTGCTATTCCAGGGTGTTGCGATGCCTGCCATGAATAATGTGATCTCAAAGTGGGTTCCAGTTTCAGAGAGAAGTAGATCACTTGCACTTGTATACAGCGGAATGTACCTTGGTTCTGTTACGGGGTTGGCCTTTTCACCTATGCTAATACAAACGTTTGGCTGGCCCTCTGTCTTCTTCTCATTTGGTTCTCTTGGAAGTGTCTGGTTTGCACTGTGGCTGAGTAAAGTAATAGTCTATACCCCTTTGAAAAGTTGATCTCAGTAGTTAAATTCTGCAATTTAGGTTTTAACTTCTCTCTTATGTTACTTTTAAGCTCAATTTTCTTACAAGTATCAAAACTGTATAAATGTAATTAACTAGAATCCAGAAAATGTACTTTTTTTTGGTAGAGCAGGCATGTTCTTAATATATGCAACCAAGTTATTTCTTGTGCACCTACCAGTAGATTGTTGCCACCGGTACTTCACAGTTGATGTGTTTTACTTCCTTTTGAGTGCACGGACAGTTGAGGATAAAAGCTAGTTGGATTCTATTTAAAACACTGTTGAGAAGATTGGGTAGTTTTTGCGATGGAGTAAATTATATACTTAATGATCAAGAGTCTACTGTCATGAATTGCTATCATATCAGGGAATCTTATATTGTTTTTTTTTTCTTTCTCATGTTCAACAGTTTTGATCAGTTTTATGGCTTTCTAAATTTTATAATTATATTAGAGCCACATCACTGAGCTCATTTTTTTTTTTTAACATATGATGTTCACAGTAGTAGGAGCAATCCCCTAGACATCAGTGTGAATCAAATCAAAGCAAAAGTAACAATATCATGATGAGTAAGAGAAGGCAATACTTTGCTTTTGCCAAGTTTGCATCTAGCACAATCCAACAGAACATCTTTAAAGGAGCAAATTCTTGATTGAACAGTAATCCACTATTTAACATAATAAGTAATTTCTAACTATTCAAGCGTCCTAGACGCTTATGCCAAAACTGACATTCCTTGTTCATGGAAGAATCAAAAGAAAATAAGGCTTTATTCTTGGGTGGTGTTGATATGAAAAAAAAGAAAAAGTCATCCATTTTTAGGCCCCTTCCCAGTCACTTCTCCCAATGCCCGATCCTCCACAAGACAAGTAGAGGAAGAAAATGAGACAATACAATTGTTCTTAACTAGTTGTCTTATTGAAAGAAGATTGGAAGTAAACAAGGAGAAGAGAATACATGGTTCAAAGGCATAGAATTAGGAATATCACCAATCCCATGGTGGAAAATTCCACTTCTAATCTAAATGTTCATTGTCACCTATTCAATATTTGCATTCCGGTAAGCCCGTAGATCCCATTTCATTTGCAGTACACCACTCTTGTTGCATTCATGTTCCACCTCCTATCTTCTGTTCCTGAAAACAATCTGTTGTGTGCGTGCGTGCGGAAGCGCGAATACCTGCGATCAAGGATCAAAATAGCGGTTATGGCTGGCATAACGGTCAGTGGCCAAAACGCTACATAGCGGGTGCGGCGTTACATAGCAATGTGAGTTTTTTATATGGTCAATTTTTTTTGAATCTTGTATAGCAATCAATATTGTGGTTTTTAGTGATTTGAAACCATATAAGGGGTAGAGACAACTTTAGGAAAGGCTATTGAAGAGAAGAAATAGCAAAAACAATGTTTAAAACTAAAATTACTTGGCTCTACTAGGTTTTAGATCGTAGTGCCGCTATTTTCAAATAGTGTAGCAGCTTCGATCGCTACGGCCGATAATGCGGGCGCTACGCTATGTAGTAGCCGCCGATTTGAACCATGCTTGCGATCGACAATCAAGCCACACACAAGAAGAGAGAAAAACACACGAGAGATTTACGTGGTTTGGTAGAGTGCCTACGTCCATGGCCTAAGAGAACTCACTTTGTTTGCTATTCCACTCTGCTTAGGTCTAGGGTTATAGATTACTTCATATATATAACCTTTGCTTTTAGCCCTCAAGAAAGCTGGCCAACACAATCGAATCAGCTGCCAGACCATCTTCATCTCCATCCGACCCCACCTTTCCCTGCGCCTACTGGTCCTGTTTCTGCATAGCACTGATCCCATTTTGCCCATTCACTTTCCATCAATCATTGACCCTTCTCACTGCCATCCTTCACCATGAATTCCTCTGTTCAACTCTGATCAGTCTTCTATGCTGGACCAGAGCAATTGTGCATTTCTTCGACTGCATGTCCCTGATCACTTCTCCAGACCCACTTGTGCTCATTATCCCTACCAGAAACACAACCTGAGTCCAGCATCTCCACTAGGTTGGACGTAACATCCCTGTTCTCCCCTGTACTGCAGCTACTTTAGATCTTCATTGGTTATCTTAATTATCTTGTTTTGTACTAAGTAAATATGTAGTTTCTCTTGTAATGAATTCTGGAATTTATTTTATGACATTTCTCTTAAATTTTGCAGTCTTTGGCCTTGAAAGGCATGTGTATGGCCCTTGGCTAGAGAGTTTGTTAGGATGTAGTCGATTACTAAATATGCTTTATATTATTATCTTGTAACTTTTGTTGTGTTCTCTCTCAATAGGCGCACAGCTCACCACAAGAGGATCCAGAGCTTGGTGCACAAGAAAAGAAGCTTATTTTAGGGGGAAGTGTATCCCAGGATCCTGTTACAACTATTCCCTGGAGATTAATTTTATCAAAAGCACCAGTTTGGGCTTTGATAATTTCCCATTTCTGCCACAACTGGGGAACTTTTATTCTTCTTACATGGATGCCAACATATTACAACCAGGTATTTGATATTTTCTGGACATTAAATATTTTAAATTGTGAAAACATACCTTAGACAATGGTATTCTTTTTTGAAGAACATTCCAAGAGTTTTTTGAACCACTCTGTTTTATTTTTCGAGAATTGTTTACCTTAAGGTCCATCCATACGGTTTACTAATCAGATTTCTGAAATGTACCTTACGGTCCATAGGATTTACACCAGGGTGTGAAATTGCATGTATGTTGTCTCCTATTTCATTTTTTCTTCATCAGTTTGTAGTTGATCTATTTTTCCTTTACATTTATTTTATTCAATAGAAACTATAAAATGTTTAGGCTGAATCATCTGAAACTATTCGGTTCATTTAGTGTACCAAACGGAACAGGCCCCCACAAATTAGGTACGAAATTTGGGCTTGTTTAGTCTAAATCTATGTTTTAGTTTTGAATTCATGGATTTAAAACAGGCAAAAAATTTCCAATTTTGGAAAAAATCCATTCAAAATGTTTATTTTTTAAAGTTCCGATTTGGTTAACAAAAATGACCTCCATTAGGGCATAAAGTCTGGTCCTTTTTAGCACTCCAAAATCGTATATTTATATAGTTCAGATCACTATGATTTAGTTTACTAGGGTGAACCTACTTCTTTTGTTTAACTTTTTAATATTTTTCAAATATATGTGTAGTTTTGAAGTGTTAATATTTTCAAAACAAAACTCTAAAATGAAACACCGAAATGCCAAACCAGCCTATATGTTTCAATCTGGAGTCAAACCAAAACAGTGCCCAAACTAAATTAACGACTATGGCGTTTATCCATGCGCTGTTTGGATATTTGCTCAATAGTCAAGTGCATCATGGAATCAAGAAAATTACAATGTTTAAGTGTGTCAAGCAGTGCATATGATTTTTTATCCAGATGCAGTATTAATGCTGTGATTGTAACATTCTTTCTAATATTTATTGGTTTGACTTAGGTGCTGAAGTTTAACCTTACAGAATCTGGCCTATTTTGCGTATTACCATGGTTAACCATGGCTGTGTTCGCAAACATTGGAGGTTGGATTGCGGATACACTTGTGAGCAAAGGTCTTTCCATAACTACTGTTCGTAAGGTAATTAATCTTTTGACTGTTGCCTATGGAGACATGCTTCTGGGGAGGTACTGATAAATCACAATTTCAGTACTGGATTATCCCATTGTTAACCATGTATATGTATCTGTTGTCAAGCATTCATGGAGGTGCTACAAGAATCATCCACATGTGATCATTCCAACCCTTAACTTAAAAGGCTCGGGTTTTAACAGTTTTCCGACTATGCATTTTTTGAGATAAAATCCAACAGAGAATACAGGTTGGATGAGTGTCAAATGGGGTGATGACAATTTGATGGGCAGAGGTAGGGGGTAGTGAGTGGGGATTGGATTGTCATAAGTGGGCCTCACACACGTGTTGCACATAGGATGACCCTTAAGAAGAATTTGTCTTTCTATGTATCTATATGTGATTAGCTACTTTAATATATTTATTTACTAGACATGTAATGGCATTTTGAGCTACTTTAGTTTTATGCTGATGTATTGTATCCACGCCCTTCACTGACACGGTTACATAGCACATGAGATATTTGATCCTTGATTGGTTTCTGGTGAATGAAAATTGAAAATGTACTTACTGATACCTGATAGCAGTGGGCCAGTTATATTATTTGCGATGTTCTATACATTAAATCTGTCTCATGATGCAGCTCTGTATCGAAAATTGGGATAAGTTGAGCCTATTTTCACCATGGTGGTTCCCACAGTTCAGACAGTTAGGATTGACGCAAATGACTCTAGGATCATAGTGACTGTTATAAAGGGTTGATCTTTGCAACCTGAAAATCTCACTTCAAATTTTGGAATGAAAAGCTTGACGGAACTTCACAAATCTTGCTGAACTTTGTTTAGGGTGACATCCCATTCATAGTTCATGAGGGGATGTTTCTAGGCCAACTGTATCTTGATGAATTGTGGGCTTCACTGTGCATATACTCAACTATCTGACAATTTGTGATGCTGTGAAATTGTGAGCTGTATTTAATCATTTTTCACAGAATATTATGAACCATTAAATATTACCCCAGAAAATGGGATGGGGCTTCAATGATTATGATGATAATTTGAGTGACTATCAATTTCATTTCTAGGTTGCAAGAGAAGTAGATCTATGCAGTTGCACTGAAAAAACCTCTTTTCTATGAAGCATACTTTTCTTCTGAATGCAGATTATGCAATCAATAGGGTTTCTTGGTCCTGCCTTCTTTTTGACTCAACTGAGTCATGTCCGTACTCCAGCCTTGGCAGTGCTATGCATGGCCTGCAGTCAGGTTTGTGCTGCTTCATTAGCAAGATACTTGGACTCGATTCACATTTCGAGCTTTGTCAAAATCTGGGTTACTTGCTTTGATATTGTAATTTTCTTTCAACTTGGGTAGTTATTATCCAGCCAAATTGAGATGATTCATTAAAACTCCTTGTTGATTATCGAGTTGTAGAACATTGGTTGTGAGGCGGTTTGGTGTATAGAGTTCTGGTTGCACAGCAAAAGGACTCAACTACTTGTTATTTAATGGCTGGCTGATCCATTGATCAGGGTTGGAAGTGCTAGAGTGTTTACATACCTACACTAGGGCTCTGACCTGAAAGAAGTTGAGTGCAGGACTTGATACTGGGCCAATTTGACACTTGGTTCTCAATTCAGATCCACAATTATGAACTTTCAGGGAGTTGGTCAGGTCCGGTGGTTCCATCGCTGATTATCTGAGTGATTGGGCACCCCCCTCTAAAACTTCATAAAACCCCTCAAGACTAATGGAAATTTCAGCATTTTTGGATTGCTTTGATTTCAGGCTTGGGTGTTTGACTATATTTTTGGCCACAGGGATCGGATGCATTTTCACAGTCTGGTCTTTATTCCAATCACCAAGACATTGGCCCTCGTTATGCAGTATGTTACCTCTACCTTATTCTTGCAGAATAATTAGATTCTCAGCATATGTGATATTGCATCTTGAATGTTTTACTGGATAATATGTAAAAGAATAATGGGTTACTTTGTGGGTTGGGTCTTCTATTATTAAGTGGTAAAGATGGTCATAAGAAATCTATGACGTTTGATTACATATTATAATATTAGGAGAGCTGGCTCAATCTATTAGATAAGAGTTGCTTGACTAAGATGCCAAAATCACTTGAGCATGTGCTTTCACATGGATATATGCTACTTTTGGAACTAAACATTGTTGGATTTACCACAAGAGAACATGGTCATAGCTAAAATACATGTATAAGGAGAAAATTGGAAAATGATAATGTTGTGATCTAGGGCCTAAGAACACGCCAAAAGAGAACAATCAAGCACACCACATACACTGGAGATTTACGTGGTTCGGCTTTTGGCCTACGTCCATGGGAGAAGACGGGGAGAGTTTCCACTATGCAATCAGAATAGGAGTTACATCACAAACGCTCTTGCCTTTATTTATAATATCAATCCGAAACCCTAGTGCACCCATAGCAGCCCTACTCCTAATCCAAGTAGAACAAGGGCGGTGCAGGGGCTCGGTCAACCAAGACTATTAACCTATGCACTCAATACCATTTGCTTCTATTGAGCTCACATAAGTAAACAATCTCCACCTTGGCGAACATTGGAGCTGATCCTCATAGCACAAAACATGTCTCACCGTCTCCACCTACCCCTTAGGGCACTTATGTACTTATAACACCAATCAAGTCTAAGCAATGCTTGAACTTGACTATTGGATTCTCTGCCTTAGCAATCTTATTCATTGCAATAACACCCTTGGAGATGACATCTCGAATGAAGTGTGCCCCGACATCAATGTGTTTTGTTCTTTCATGATAATTGAGATTGTGTGTCAGATCGATCGCACATTCGCACTTTGACGGTCACAGAATACAGTAGTCAATATTTGTTGCAATCATAGATCACCAACCAAGCCTGTCAGCCAAATAACTTCATTCACTGCCTTTGTAGCTGCCATATATTTTGCTTTAGTTGTAGACAAGACAACTTTAGATTGCAATACTGCATTCCAACTAATGGCACCTCTAACAAAAGTGAAGACATAACCTAGCAAGGATCTTCTATCTAAATCTCCAGCAAAATTTGAATCAACATATCTAATAACACTTCTAGAAGTGTTGCTGTTTCTGTTATACACTATCCCAATATCAGTAGTGCCTTTCAAGTAACGGAGAATCCATTTCACTGCCTGCCAATGGGCGTTCCTGGGGTTACTCATGTATCTGCTAACTACACTAATCGTGTGTGAAATATCTGGCCTCGTACAAACCATGACGTGCATGATACTCCCAACTGCACTAACATAAGGAACGCGAGGCATGTGCTCCGCCTTTTCCTCAGTTTGTCGTGACGAAGCGGCGGAAAGTTTGAAATGGGCTACCGGTAAAGTATTTACAGGTTTCGAACTTTGCATACCGAAGCATTCTAGAACCTTCTCAAGGTACCCCTTTTGTGACACAGACAATTTTCCCGCTTTCCAGTCCCTTCGAATCTCCATCCCAAGAATTTTCTTCGCAGAACCCAAGTCCTTCAATTCAAATTCAACACTCAACTAAGCCTTCAACCTGTTGATCTCAAATATGTCCTTTGCAGCAATCTACATGTCATCAACATATAACAACAAATAAACATATGAGCCATTTGAGATCTTCTTATGATAGACACAATTGTCATACGCACTCCTGCAATATCCATTTCCAACCATAAAGGTGCCAAAATGCTTGAACCATAGTCTAAGAGACTACTTCAGGGCATACAACGATTTCTTCAGCAGACATACGTGGTCCTCTTCCATTTTTTAAACCCTTCTGGTTGATTCATGTAAATCTGTTCCTCTAGCTCGCCATGTAAAAATGCAGTCCTGACATCAAGCTGCTCCAACTCTAAATCCAATTGAGCAATTATAGCAAGTAGTACATGGATAGAACTATGTTTCATCATAGGAGAGAACATTTCATTGAAGTCAACACCCTCCCTCTGAGTATAACTTTTTGCAACTAGTCGTGCTTTGAACCTATCATCTTCTACCCCTGGAGTTTCTTCCTTTTTCTTGAAGACCCATTTGCAACCAATAATCTTCTGGCCTTTCAGAGGTTTCACCAGCTCCCAAGTGTGATTCTTGTGAAGAGATTCAATTTCTTCACCTATGGCTACAGTCCATTTTGCTGATTCTTTGCCTGTGATAGCATCCCGATATGTAACCGGCTTTGACTCAATACTTTCAGCTGTATTAGGAGCGTGTGCAGCATGGTTAAAAAAAGAGTCCGAGTCCGAGTCAGGTCTTATGCCAATAGGACTCGACTCAGCTGCATTATTTGGAGGAAAGGAAAGAAAGGGGGGAGGCCAGCATCATTGGAGGAGGGAAAAAATAAAGAAGAAAAAAAAAGGGGAGTAAAGGAGGAAAAGAACAAAAGAGAATTAAAGAAGAAGCCGAAAAGGTGGTTAGAGAGAGAGAGAGAGAGAGAGAGAGAGAGAGAGAGAGAGAGCACATTTAAGAAACAAAAAAGGGCAAAGGAATACTTGGGCTCTCTGCAGTGTTGTGCTGTGCTACTGCTGACTGTTGTTGGGACAGTGCTACTATTGCCACTGCCTATTGCTGCTACCTGCTCTGCTACAATGCTGCAGAGTGTAGACTGCTTTTTCTGCCTTGCTATTGTTGATGGCTGTCCTAACTCCTAAAGCAGAGTGCAGACTGCTTTTCCTTTTGCTAGGTGCTTGGTACGCTCTCCTCATCCTTATTCTTCTCTTTTATTTTCTTTGCCCCTCCAACCCACCTCTCTCCCTCTCTTTTCCACCCACTCCCTTCTTCTCCATTTATCGTTTTCCCTTTTCTTTTATCACTGGGTTGGGCCCATTTTTCTGTTTTTATCTTCTTCTTTTTTCTATTTTTCCATGCCCATAATGGAACTGAACCTGACTCGGGCGAGTTGACTCAGACTTAGCCTTGGCCGAGTTGGGTCCCGATTCTGCTTTTTTAATCCATGGTATGCAGCAATATCTTTGTACATATATCTTTGAGGTTTCTTAATCTGCCTCCTCTCTCTGTCCTTAGTTAGCATGTAATCTTCTGGAACTGCATTTTCCTCATTTGAGCTTTGCATCTTCTCCACATCCTGTTGTACTGTGACATCTACTTGATCCTTATCCTACAAGTTTTCTGAAGCTTCCTTCTCAAGTTCCACATGTTTACTGATTCCATCTATTTACTTACGTTATTGTCATTTCCAGCATCAAGGCACTCCTTTTTTGGTTTCAACATAGCAGACCCATCAAAGGTCATATCTATGCTTATAATACATTTGGGAGATTTCCCATCTAGGCACACCATCTGCATACCCTAGAAATATGAACTTTCTTGCCCTTGGTTCAAGCTTACCATCATTCACATGAGCATAGGTAGGACAACCAAATATCTGCAAGTTGGTGTAATCAGTAGGAGACCCAGACCATACCTCTTCAGGAGTTTTACACTCTAAAGCCGTTGATGGAGACCGGTTGATTAGATAACAAGCTGTGTTAACAGCTTCCACTCAGAACTTTCTAGATAACCTTGCATTAGAGAGCATACATTGGGTCCTCTCTAGAATAGTTATGTTCATCCGTTTTGCAACCCCATTCTGTTGTGGTGTATTTTTGACCGTGCGATGTCTCACAATCCCTTCATTCTTATAGAACGCATTAAAAGCACCATTGCAGAATTCCAAGCCATTGTCAGTTCTCAAGCGCTTGAGATATTTACTTGTCTGCCTCTTGATCATAGCCTCACCAGCTTCTATTGAGCCACATAAGTTAACAAATAAGAATTTCTATTATCAACAGTGGCGGACTCAGGATTTTTGTTTAAGGGGTGCGGAACGATGGCAATTGAAATTATTTTGTGATACTTTCTTCACATTAATAATGACAAAAGAGAAAATATATTGCATTTAAATGATTACAAAATTTAGTTAAGTTTTTTTCACATTAATACATTTTTCACATAAATCCTTTTGGGTAAAGTAAGCTCTCCAACAAAAGTCGGGTCGAGGGACTCTTTCCTGTAAAAAGCTCTAGCAACATGACTCCTTCACTTTAGACATCTCCACCGGTAGACAACTTCCCTCCCAAACCATATTCTGCATTTGAAAAGCAAAAGTGTTTCAAAGAAAAAGAAAAAGAAAAAAAAGAGGTCTGTATTTAGTCTTTACCTTGCAAAACAGCCCAGAACACAAAGTGATGTAAAGATGTAATGCTCAGGTTCAGCATGCATTTGGAATGTGAGGAGATACTGCAGGGAAAGCCCAAGTTACTAACTTGTCAGTGCATTCAAGACAGTTAAGTCCTTTTTATTGAAATAAATGGTAATTTTGAAACTCGAAAGTAGTGAAAAATTAGTTCCTATTTGATTTTCCTTCTCTGGTTTCTAGGGCTCTCAAAATGGATCGGTGATGGCTAGATTCTGAACTAATCAACTGGGCATTTATTAAAGTTTTGGTATTCCTTGTCCAGGCCGCACGGCCCATTGACAGTTCTAATTGTCTCTAGAAAGTGAAAAACAAAACAAATCAAAACTAGGGCAAGGATATGTTTCAATATGCAACCTGAACAACAGTGATTTTCTGCAGATGTGCTCCGAAAACTCTGTTTTTAGAATACAACGCCCACATTGCTTGCGTTCCCTGTGAAACTGCAAGTCAGTAATGCACAAAATCTTGAAAAAAGAAAGTTGAAGGCATTTGGAAAGATTGGATTTTGAACCCACGAATGCATCCTTAGGTAGATAGACAAAGAGCCTGTTAAAAGTGCTTATTCTCTCTCATATTGTTAACTAGTACTGGTTGCAACCAATCAGACATGAAAAACAATGTGCTGACATCAAATCCTTCTTCTTTTTTAACTGTAAAAGAAAATACTCTCCATGATTCTTTGGAACACCTCAAAAGCAATCCTTTCCTTTTAAGCCTTACGCTGGAGCGAAGCAGAGGGCAAGCACGTTGCAGTACAGTTTGAAAATGAAGCATACATGGTGCTTCGGGCCTCGAGATGAGCGACAGCAAGTGCTCAATCCAGGCATCCACAGCCGATTTCCAGCCTTCCAGTGAGATAAACTTTCAGTGAATCTAAGAGGAGAACACTGTTTGACTGGGGAAGGGGTTTCTCAATTTGGCCATTTGGGGGAACTGGGAGGAGAGGGTTTCTCGATTTTATGTGGTGGGTGGTGCATTTAACAATGGGCTTTTGTAAGGGGGGTGCAAGATGCACTGTTTAACTGGGGCAGGGGTGCATGGGTCAGCATGGCCCATATCCATTTAAGAGGGTTTTCAAAATTTACTGGGTGCACCTGCACGCAGATTCAAAGACATGCGTCCGCCCCTGATTATCAACATATGGATCAGCAGAGAACGAGGGGTTGCTTAGTTGGTTGACAATTCTGCCTCTCACCTGGATGACAAGGGATTGATGTATTTCTCCCCTCTCCTTGCATGTGTGAGTTCTCACTTCTCACAGTGTGGGTTAAAAGCACCATTGCAGAATTCCAAGCCATTGTTAGTTCTCAAGCTCTTGATTTGTTTACTTGTATGATTCTTAATCATAGCCTTAGGCCCTAGACCGGGCCATTACAGAGGCCGGTCAACCGAGACTACATTAACCTATGACCTATGCACTCAATACCACCGGCTTCTATTGAGCCACATAAGTCAACAGATAATAATTTCTATTATCAACATATGGATCAATAGAGAACGAGGGGTTGCTCAGTTGGTTGGCAATCCTGCCTCTCACATCGATGCTGGTCTCCCCCCACTCCTCACGTGTGTGGGTTTTCGTGCGAGTTCAAACCCCCCCTGGATGACCAGCATAAGTCAACAAATAAGAATTTCTATTATCAACATATGGATCAGCAGAGAACGAGGGGTTGCTTGGTTGACAATCCTGCCTCTCACCTGGATGACCAGGGATTGATGTTGTTCTCCCCTCTCTCCTTGCATGTGTGAGTTCTCACTTCTCACAGTGTGGGTTAAAAGCACCACTGCAGAATTCCAAGCCATTGTTAGTTCTCAAGCTCTTGATTTGTTTACTTGTCTGCTTCTTAATAATAGCCTTAGGCCCTAGACCGGGCCATTGCAGGGGCCGGTCAACCGAGACTACATTAACCTATGACCTATGCACTCAACACCACTGGCTTCTATTGAGTTGCATAAGTCAGCAGATAATAATTTCTATTATCAACATATGGATCAGTAGAGAACGAGGGGTTGCTCAGTTGGTTGGCAATCCTGCCTCTTACATCGATGCTGGTCTCCCCCCACTCCTCACTTGTGTGGGTTCTCGTGCGACTTCAAACCCACCCCCCCACCTCCCCAACCCACACACCCACACACACGGGTAAGGAGTTGGAATTGATCCGAGCATCACTAAGGGCCCGTTTCTTTCCTAGAATTTATGGAATTCATGTCTGGTAGCTGTCTGGGATTTTGAAATGCTGGAATTCTGAAATGCTACTGAATCCTGTCATTTCTGAATTCCCTGTTTCATTTATACCTGAATTCATGCCTGAGAATCTATGAATTTCTGAATTTTTTGAATTCCTTGTTTTATAACTAAAAAAATATCTGACTAGAATTTTACTCTTGTATGCATTGTTTATATACCAATTTAACCCATCAATGTATTTTTACAACTCAATACACAAATGTGTTTAATCACTAACGATAAGATGTAGGACTCAATGTTGGGCCCACTTTCACAATTTAAGAAGCAAAAAAGAAAAAAAAAACATAATCTATGCAAACCATAACCAGATCTGGTTTCGTCACTGTCATCATTCTCCATTTTCATGTCCAAAGTCCCCACCTTTATCCCATGTGAACCCCACCTCCCCATCTCATTCCCATCATACCCTACCCCCTTAATCCACGTGCACAACTCCCCCACCACCAGTCACCATAGAACCCACCTATCAATCTCCCTCTATTTTTCCCCATTTCCCTTTCTCTGTTTTTCTATCTTTCATTCCCTGTTTCTCCCTCCTTGCGTCCATCATGGACGAAACCCCCCCACCCATTTCATTCTCTCTCTCTCTTCCTTTCTTTCTCTTTTACTTGAACCCACCTATAAATCTCTCTCTATTTTTCCCCATTTCCCTTTCTCTGTTTTTCTCTCTTTCATTCCCTTTCATTCCCTGTTTCTCTCTCCTTGCTGCCATCATGGACGAAACCCCCACCCATTTCATTCTCTCTCTCTCTCTTCCTTTCTTTCTCTATTACTTGAACCCACCTATCAATCTCTCTCTATTTTTCCCCATTTCCCTTTCTCTGTTTTTCTCTCTTTCATTGCCTGTTTCTCCCTCCTTGCTGCCATCATGGACGAAACCCCCCCACCCATTTCATTCTCTCTCTCTCTCTCTCTCTCTCTCTCTCTCTCTCTCTCTCTCTCTCTCTCTCTCTCTCTCTTCCTTTCTTTCTCTTTTACTTTCTTTCTTTCATTCTGTTTTCTTCCTTCTTCTTGTCAATGGACCACCGAGACCCCTCCGTCAAACGGACCCTCTAAAAAAAAAAATACTAGAACAGAAGAGAATAGAGGGGAAAAAATTTAGAACAATCATCTCAAAGCTTAGAAGAAGAAGAAACTGAGCTTCTTTCTCCTTGCCGTGGCCGGAAAACCAATATCCATCATGACCGTTGAGGACCGGAGAACTCTCTCGGAATTCCTGGGATGGTGGGTTTTTGGAAAACCAGATGAAGAGGTGGGTTTTGGAAATGCCTACTTTTTGGCATTTGTAAATGTTGGGATTTTGGAATGCCAAGAATTCTTGCCAAGAAACGCTGGATTTCTGACAGGAATTTCGGAATTCCCAGACAACCGGAATTCCTGTCAGGAATTCCAGAAAAGAAACAGGGCCTAAGATTTGATTGGAATTCCCTTGTGGGTTGAAGCAGTGGAGGCATGTTACCCCACCACTTTGATCCAGTGGTCAGTATCATTCTATTGAGAGGGGAGCAGGATTTTTTGTACTCATTGGCAAATCCATAGAGTGAAACAACACCATCTTACATGAATCCAAATTGTCAGACCACTCTGAATTACCATGTCTCTGACTACTACTTTGATTGGACTGACATCCACTGTTGGTATGGCATGTAGGACTCCTTGTTATGCCACCACTTCAGAGCCATGACCCATCATGGGTTATGGCTTGATCTAACAGTAATGAAAGGTGTGTTCCATTGTATGAATTTACTCAAGCACGAAAATGCTGTCTCATGGATGGAACTACAAAACCATACATCTGATTTGAAGTCTGAAGTGGAATCCAAATAAACCTGGAGTTTACCTATCCGTTTATGCCATATTGAGGCAGTGGAAATGTGGAAGTGGTCCATATATTAACCTTGGAGCTCTTGTTGTTGCATGCTCAAATATCTACCATCCATTGTGATTGTGACTCAGCCTGGTGACCGTCTTAAATTGCCGACTGGTTGGCCCCACCTAAACCATTGCTGGTAGGGGGAACATGGGCTGTGGCTAGATAAAGCTTCTCAAAGTCCAGCCCGCTCAGATTTAAGGCCTAATATTCAATCCCTAATCCAGCCTCAAAGCCTTGCATCAGGCCTGGTTCCACTGCATTTCACTATGTTGGCCACTTCTGCTCCTAAATGGCTTAGCTCAGTCGGAGCTAGGTCTGACTTTGTGAAAGCAGGCCCGGCCAAACCCACAGGACTGAAATCTCCGCCAATAGCGGTCCAGATTGGGTGGGCTAACTCATGCCACCCCAAATGCTGGTTGGATAAATGAAGAATAGTTTCAATTGATGGAGCATATTTTAATTTATCTTTACTAATGCAGGGAGTTTTATTGGGACTGTCAAACACTGCTGGGGTGCTTGCTGGTGTCTTTGGCACAGCTGCCACTGGATACATCCTCCAACGCGGTAGTATTCCTTACAGCACTTGATGTTTCCTCTTCAGTTCTTGCATGAGGGCATCCGCATAGTGCGAGCTTACTGATTTTATTTCTTCCCTGCTTCACTAAAAATTTACTCTTGATTTTGCAGGTTCATGGGATAGCGTGTTTAAGGTGGCTGTTGCCCTGTACATTGTGGGCACAGTGGTGTGGAACTTGTTTTCGACCGGGGAGAAAATTCTTGACTGAAACAGGTGGGAATGACCGATAAAAGAAAAGAAATGTTATCAAGAAACATCTGAGTAAGAAACAAGATTCTGTCTGAGTTGATCATACCACAGTGCTGCCGCTATCAAGGTCAGGAATTGACCATACATGAGAAGCTTTGCTGGGGCATCACTTTTTATTGGGTCTACTGGCAAACAAGTAAGTTTACACCTTTTCTGATGCACTGACATTGGACTTTTCATATAAGTAGCATACCTGTTTCATATACATGGCTGCTGTTTACTGGAAATCAAAGTAATTCCACATTCATACCAGAATGGCAATTGTAGATCCAACGGTGATGATGCTTGCAGTTGCAAAGGTCTGTTCCCTGTTAGTTTATTTTGTAGTTTTCATTGCATATAGTCATGGATGCTTTTAAAATCTAGTTAATTTTAGATAGGCAATCATTGATGATTTCTTCTATGTGGATAAAATGGAAAAACATGGAACTTGTAATTTGTTTGAGGCATGAGATTAACAAATTTATGAATCGAACATGGTGGATATCGGAGTAAAAGGGATCAACCAAAACCATTACTCCATTATTTTGGGATTTTATTCAAGATGTCAACATCCTTCTTCATTTGTTGTGCCTATGCATGTATTGGTTTTAAGCTTAGAAAAGAAGAATTGGCATTATAAAAGGACACAGCCTTAAAAATGATTACTTTTCAAACTAAACTTTATGTCCTCTATAGAAAGAAGTGAAACCTCGGCCGAGTTTTTTGTACATATTACCTTGGGCTTTATAAAATTTGTAAAAGGTCCACGTGGTTTCAATATTTGCATATAACCCTGTCCTTTCATTTATATACCTTCCATATCTCCAAAGGTCATAATCATAATGAAAATGGGCAGCCACCAAAAGATTGAGAGCTGCTAATGCCACATCCCAAACTTCTCCGAGCACAGCCCTTTATTTTAAGACCAATAAATCCATATGTGAGATTACCAAAATAGACATCATTCATTATTTCATATCTCATCCAATTTCTCTTTACACTCACCCACTTCCACCCAAAACCCCCCACACTAGTTTATCCACCACCGCCCCCTCTGGTAGCACCGTTGGAGGGGGAGAGGGACAAGGAGAGGGACCAACGAGCGATGGCAGGGGGCAAGGAGAGGAAGCAGGCGCCGGCGGCAGGGATAGGGAGGGAGAAGGAGAGGGAGAGAGGGTCGGGTGAAAGTGAAGGGGAAGAAGGGGAGGGAACTAAGAAATTGAGGGTGGAGGGGTTTAGGTATTTTTGGGAAAAAGTGGGCGTAGAGAGAAATTTTGTAGTTTCTTTGACTTATTTGGGTGTGTAGAGAAAATGGATGTATTAAGAGAAGTTTGGATTGTGGCATTGGCAGCTCTCAAAAGATTTGTATTGAATTTTTATAAAATTGACAATTTTGCCTTTAAATTCATTAAACAAAAATGATTTTCATTATTTATAAAACAAGCATTATTTTTATCCCATGTTCCAGTAGTCTTTCTCCTAAAAAACTCTAAAGCACATGAAGCGTAATCATTTATTTGAAACTTTCATCAATCCAATATTGGGTTGCGCAAGGATTGGGTCAATTATAACCAATTAAAACTATGGCCGTTGATTGTTATTCTGGTCGATTTGAGTTTAATGAAATGTTATTGATAAAAATGGATTTATGAAGGATTACTCTCTTTCACCGAATGTATTAAGTTAACCTAATGTTACAAGCTTTAGAGAAATAAATTCAAGCATTTGAAATCATACATACATGAATAAAGAGATGGGCTAAACTGCCATTTTACTCTTAAAAAAAAAAGATATAGGATTACATTCCCAAAACCCAAATAAATGTATTATTTCCGAGGTGGTCCGAGCCAAATCCATTTTAAGGCCCTGAAAGTTAGGTTGCCAAGCATTGACATTGTGAAGGAATGAATTCCTATACAATTAGACCACAAAATGTCCAAAATTCAAATGCTGGTGACATGTGTTGGTTTATAAATAGAATAATCTAACAAGTGGTCCTCAGAAAAGGGTAGAAAGGGGGACAGAGAATGACACCCAGCAGTGCAGGCGGTTGAGATTTTAATATGGGACATTTACCCTAGGGTTTTGTCAAGGCTCCAAATTGACTTGGCTGGGTGTTAGCCAAAAACTATTTGCAAACTTGTGTTGGTTCTACTAGTCTCCCTCTCCCGGCTGCCTCCACCGCCGCCGGCCCACTCTCCCCCTCCCACAGTGCTGTCGGAAGGGGCGGTTGTGGCTTGGGTGGGGGTGGGTGAGTGTAGAGAGAAATTGGGCGAGGTATGAAACTATAAATGGTGTCATGTTTAGTAATTTCATATATGGATATATTGGTCTTTAAGGGATGTGGAGAGAGAAGGTTTGGGTGTATGACTTTGAACCAAAAGAAGCAACAACATGAAGCAAAACAAAAAAGAAAGAAACGTGTACCCCCACTTTGTATGACTCTGAAAGTTCAAGTTTGGAGTGCAAGGTGTTCGGTGAACTACCTAAATGAGAGCTTTCTCTCGATTTAGTGGTGGTTTTAATTGAGGTTGGAGGGGATGAATTTGGTTATACTTTTTGTAAACATTTAGAGTTTGAACCCATTTGTTTGGGGGGGATTTCTTAGGTAATAATGTTTGTGAGCGACTTTTGAGTAGTGAATGTGAGGTTTTCTCTTAGGTAATAATGTTTGTGAGCAACTTTTGAGTAGTGAATGTGAGGTTTGGAGTGCAAGGTGTTCGGTGAACTACCTAAATGAGGGCTTTCTCTCGATTTAGTGGTGGTTTTAATTGAGGTTGGAGGGGATGAATTTGGTTATACTTTTTGTAAACATTTAGAGTTTGAACCCATTTGTTTGGGGGGCATTTCTTAGGTAATAATGTTTGTGAGCGACTTTTGAGGAGTGAATGTGAGGTTTTCTCTTAGGTAATAATGTTTGTGAGCAACTTTTGAATGGTCAATGTGAGGTTTTCTCTTTGGTATAATGTATTGTTTGTATAGAGTTTTAAAACCTAAGAGTATTTCTTGTTCCATTAATCTGGAAAATTTTAACCAACCTTAAAAATGAATTTGATAGTGGACGGATTGAACACACTTCTTTATGTGATTTGTGAAAGACTTATCAAACCCTTCTTTTTTAATGCATTCATCATCTCTTTTTGTTTTTCCTTTATTTCTTTGAAGTAGATATTCATCTCCCGCCAAATTTCAACATCACCCCATCCGAATCTAAGAAACCATCAAAGGAGAAGAAAAGTCGAAAACAAATAAGAAAAGTAATAGGAAGTTGACGATATCATCAATTGAATTGTTGATAACGTCAACTTGGTTAATTTCGCCAAAATAATGTACGAACAATTATCTCATTATTTTATGATTTTTTTTTCCGTAAAGCTGTCTAATTATAGCTTAAGTTTGATGTTTTCGTAAAAACTCCAATATTCATTTTTAGTATACAGGAGAAATCTCAACCGAAAAATCTCAATTTTTCCAATAAATTCACTACTGAAGATGCCCCATTTTGAAACTTTTTTGGACTTGAGGCTCAAAATCGGTTGTGTGAACACTGAATTTACAATTAATTTTGAGTCAACACCTTATCAATTCAAATTTCTGAGTCTCAGGGCACCCTAGAGTAAATATTGACCATCCAATCAGAGATATTATGATTGATCTTTGGCAATGGCTATGGCCGACAGCACGTGGAGATCTTAGGTGGCATCATTATCATGATTGTGATGTTCCATTTATAACAGCATCAATTTGTGTAAACATACGGATTGCAAACAGTGGACTTCTTCTCAATTTCTAATCTGCACAGGGGACTTCTTCTCAATTGTCATTCTCAACACATGGTTTAAATTTTCGGTCAATATTGTATCCGCTGTTATGAATCAATAACGGCTCATGCCAGTAAGATAAATTGGTGTCACAAGGTCTTGGTACAGGGTCCTTAAATTATTTCCAAATTCTTAAAATCTTTGGGCTGAGGATTCACAATATCAGTATGAACTGATATATTGGCCAAGATTTTGACTTTCCCTGTCGAGTGTACCAAACCCCTCTTTCCCCCTTTTCTCCTTTTCTACTCAATTTTATCTCATTCTAAACATTGTCTCGATAGCTCTTCCTCTTCTATTTCACTTCCAACAACTTTGAAGCCATAAAAAATGCAGATTTCTTGTAGATCATATTATTATAACTCATACTGAAGGAATGATATCGAGCTTAGGAGACACTTCACTTGGAATTAAGTCGTGCATTCGATTCTTTCTCCTCATTTTAGGTATACATTAAATGTCCAATTGCTTTGTCATTTATCTTATTATCATAATGTAATATGTTATCATGGTACTCTTGAAATTCACAATTTACTTGATAATTGAGTGATGGGTACAAACAAGCTTTGGTTTCTTAAATTTCACACTAATAAATAGGTCATAAGTCATAATTATGGTTGCATGCTATAAAATTTGTGATATTTTAACTTATTTTGGTATATATATGTAAATCTATTCAATTATAAACAAAATTTATACAATTTCAGTTAATACAACGATTATGATGTCATGACTTATCATTCAGAGTTATCACCAATGGAAAAAATATTATTTTCACCATTTTACAATATTATGATTTTTGGATATTCTTTAAATTTTTTAGGAGTAAAAGAGTTCATGTTGCGACAACCGCGACTGATCACGAACCATGACTGTGATTGATACCATATTGATTTTTGAGGTTGGCTAATACCGCGAGTTTAAATCATGCGTGGTCATAAGCAACACCATTAAAACTCCTTGGAATGTGGTAAAAAATAACAACATAGAACTAAATCTCACTCACAATACAACGAATAGGGTATTCAAGTCCATGAACACAACTAAATATTGTATACTTAATACACATAACCATGTATAATATATGGTTGTGGCATAGAGCATTCAAGTCCTCGAGTATGAAATCCATTGGTCCAAATAAAATATCAGTCTAGATATCGAGCTTGTATCGTGTATCTCCAATTTAGATCCGGGCCCATATCGTGTACCATAAGTTTAGGTACTTGAATTTACTGGCAAAATCTTCAATGTGAGATCACAAGTGGGCAGGGCTCTAAGTTAAAAAAAAGAAAGAGAGGCCCCACTCATGTAATTATCTAGATTGATTTGATTATTGGGGTTTCTTAGAGTTTCAATCCTAATACCCCTCTCTAAGTTAGTTTCTCAAGGGTGCCTTAGGTGCTTGCTGCGAAATAGGAAACCCGTAAATCCCTTGCTTTAAGGTGTTGGCCGCGAAGAGGAAACCCGCTAATCCCCTATTTTGGTTAAAGCATTCTAAATAAGCTCAAGTTTGCAGGAATTGATTCAATGCATGGGAAATAAAAATGTTAATTGACCTTGCCACACTTTTGTCCAAAGAAGAGCTAGGTAATGGACCTCCAATAGCCGTTAACATGAAATTAGGCTCAAACTAAGCTTGCAAGTCAATAATGGTTAGCCGGGGTAAATGATTGGGTGGGTTTCCTCATTAGAAGGATGTGCGTATGTGGGTCAACCCAACCAGCAGTAACCCGCAATGGCCATGAGGGCTACGGCTAGCCGGATTGGGTTGAACTGCAGTGGATGCGGGTTATGGGTATCCGACCCATTTAATAAATGGGTCGGATGCGGGTTGATAGTATTTAGCTTGTTTGATAAACGGGCTTGAATGTCTGATCACGTTTTGCCCGATTCGATCCATTTCTCCACCTCAATACCATCATCTAATGCAAGGTTATGAAACATACATTTGCGAATTAAGTAAAAAATTTTATTTTGATTGTCCATACATGATCTAACAATTGATTGCTACAGATCCGTTGTGCATCTGAATTTCAATCCATGCCCTTTTTTCGACCCCTCATTTAAGTGGTGGGATATGATGGGCCCCACAAACACTCCAAATGACCCAGTTTTTAGTTTGAAAATGGAGCTCTTGCTTCAATCAAATTAAGGAGAGGATTAGTAAATTTTAATGACATGATCAACATTTTGTCCCCTTATCTTTTGGGTAAGTTTAAGATGTATAATAAACTCAACAATCAATACTCACTTGTAATTAGGGTTGTAAACGGGTTGGTTCTGGTCCGGGTCCATGGTGGACCCAGAACCAGAACCGTTAAAAAGAAGGTGGAACCGGATTTGGATCCGGAACCGTTTCGGAACCGATTTCTTGGCTCCGGAATCGGAACCAGAACCATATATGAGACGGGTTTGGATCCGGGTTCAGGTCTAGGTAGAAAATGATATTAAAAATATGGTTTTTAAGAGAATTTTTGAAAATTGAGGTATATGTTGGGTATCGAGTCCGAACCAAGGTGGAACCGGATCTGGACCCATTTACTTATCGAGGCCTAAATAAGGACCCAAATCCGGTTTTTAACGGGTTGGAACCTCCAGATGATCGGAGAATTGAACACCCATTTACATCCCTACTTGTAACTTGTAAGCCTCTATTTGGTGAGGAAGGTATCAATTAGGTGAGTTGTCCTACCATCTGTAGACAATGAAAGTGTGATGTGTTGGCAGTGCCAAGTCTAATTATGACCTGGTTGGCTGAACCATGGTCCACGTACAAGGCTTACTTGCACTGACCAGAACCTTTTTCAGTACTCGTGGGGACCTTCATGAATGGTCTAGGATAGCAGATACAAGGATTAGGAGCAATACACGAGTTGAGACACTTCCATGTGAAGGAGGAATTAACAAATAGACTTGACAATTGAGAATCGAAAACCCAAACCCTAACCCTAACCCAACACAACATACATACTTACAATTATAACAAATCATTTATCAATCCACTCCCTTCACCGTTTCGGCGTTTTAATAGATAATGTTGGGCCGGCCATTATTAATTATACCGGAAGTAGCCGGAGTAAGAGTAGCAACGATGGCCCCCAAGTCCCTAGGATGCACATTAACCTTGAGCCCATACCTCATGAACAAAGTTAGGGAAATTTTTTGCGCCACGCGGTGGCCAGGCGCTAACGTGAGCCGGTGGCGGAGGAGGCGAGCAGCCGCAACAGATTTCATTTGGAAGTAAGCCAAGTCTTTACCTAAGCAAGTTCGCGGACCGGCATTGAAGGCAACGAATTTGGAGGAGTCAAGCGGCTTGAACCGTGATCCATTTATGGTTAGCCACCTTTTGGGCCTGAATTCCATGCAGTCCTCGCCCCATATACTCTTCATTCGGCCCGTTGAGTAGATCGAGTATGTGACCGAGGACCCGGCCGGCACAAATGTGCCGTCCGGCAACACGTCGTCATTAACGGCCTGTTTTGAATCCTCCGGCAACGACGGGTATAACCTAAGGGTCTCCGTCAATGCGGTCTTAAGGTAGACTCGACTACCATCTGTAGACAATGAAAGTGGGCCCCTCAGCGCACGTGCCATGAACATGTACCATAGAAAATAGGCAGTAATTATGCCTGTGAAAAGCATAATCACCATTAACATCTCCATTTGTCAATACCTGTGGCCCACCTGAGAATCATAAACCATCTTTAATGGTTAATTCCACCTATATCACACTTTACTGTTGCATAGCAATGTGAAAAATTAAATGTCATTGGCATAAGGCGTGGGTTTGCACCCCACATCATTTTGTGCTCAAATTCAGCTCCGGACTTATCCGGTGCACTTGTGTATGGGTTTCGTGCATGCGCATGGGGAATTAGTCATCTCTAAGGATGTAAATGAGTATCCGATTATTCGATTACCGGAGGTTCCAACTCGTTAAAAATCGGGCCTGAGTCCTTATTTAGGCTCCGATAAATAAATGGGTTCAGACCCGAGACCCGAAATTTTACCTCATTTTTCAAAATTATCTCCTAAAACCCTGTTGTTTTTTTTTTTTTAATATTTTTTTTTAATGTCATTCCCTATCTAAACTCGGGGGTCCGGATTCAGACTCATCCTATATATGGTTCAGGCTTTGGTTCCGGAGCCAAGAACCTGGTTCCAAGACGGTTCCGGGTCCGGATCCACCTTCTCCTTAACGGTTCTAAGTTCATGGAACCGACCCGTTTACAGCCCTAGTCCTCTCGAATTATATATCACGAGGATATCCGTGATCATAATAAATAAATAAATTAAATAATTAAAAAAAAAAACCATAGGTGCCCTAGTTGGCATGGCATGCCGATTTCCAACGACATTTTATTCATCCTTTGATCTCAGTTTCTGTGTAAAAACAAAAACCTAAAACTTAATCACTTCAATTTCTGGGGTCATTTAAGCACTAAGATCATTTACCATTGCAACCAGAGTAATTGACCAAAAAGATAAGAAGGTGGATAGAGGTTTGTGCACTTTACAGGAAAATTATTCAAGAATTAGCTATCTACGTTAAGAGTGATAAACTTTCTAAAATTAAATGATACAATTTTATCGAACTTCCAAATGATCAAAATTGAGATACAGATTAAAGCATTCAAGGCTCAAACGGTGGGCCTATTATTATTATCAAGATCTGATAAGTCTAATGTATCACTTTTATTTAAATTTATATGTAAAACATTATTTGCAAATTCAAATAACGCAGTATTCCGCCCTATTGCGAAAATGAAAAATCCAGACACAGTAAAATCCTGTCATTGCACAAATGCTCATGTCTAGATTTTTATATAACAACGGACTCAATCGACACATATAATAATAGAGAAGAAAATTGTTAGAGAGGAATTTACGATAGAAAAGAAAATTATTTTTTTCTGTGAATTTTTTTCCAATTATTTGGTGCAACTTTTTTTCTTTGCGATAAAGGAAAGAAAATTAATATTCTTTGATAGATAGAATTTAAATTTATTATGTGAGGAGTATAAAAGAACTATTTGCTAATCTCTATTTTGAAAATAAAAATCTAAAGAGAACCCCGCCCTATGTGATGTGTATGTTCAAATCTGTCTTCTCCGCCCTTAATTTCTCTATGGATCTTTAAAAAAAATCCATGTGGATCTACTCATAGAAAGACTTTTCTCCTTGTCCATAGTTTGTCTTGGACCGGATGAATAGTAGTACCAAATCATTCAAATATCACATGCATCTAGAACCAAAAAGTCCTGATGGTGGACCTACCTGTAAGGATCCCATTAAAACAAGCTTCTTGGGTGCTCCTAATGACTATGCCAATGCTTAAAAGCACACTATATATGGACACAAGTGACAATGATGGGCACTCGAAATGGCTAAGATAAATCAAGATTTCTAAGTCTTTAGTCACAAAACAATCAATGCTGTTGCTATCATGCGCAATGCTCTCTCACGTTCAAAATGAATACTCTCACCATTTTTGAGATTTCTCCGAATCTCATACTAACAACTATTGGCCCACCAATGAGGAGAGTAATAAATATGAGTAATGATGTAGTAGATTTATTAATCATGTTATTTGTCATATGTTCAATCTTATGGCGAGACCAACTCATGGTGAAGTAGAGTTTTTATTTATTTCATGCACTAATGAGCACATTCATTTTGAACGGACTGTAGTTTAACATGTGGATCCCCACCACTTTGTATATATATTTTTACTTGCAAACACTTGTACTATCGTCAATCATCATAAGCTAATTTTACAACGAGTGACCAGGATTTGTTATCCATGACCACATATATGATCTTATCCTAATGTAATGGCCTTTAAAAGACTGAAGTACTTATATATAAGACTGCCATGGTTGGAGAGAGAAAAAAATGCTATTGGAGTGATTATATCCAATTATTAAAGGTAATCTATTCTTGTCTAGATCTCATAGTCATGAGAAACGTGATTAGAAAGCAAGGAGTACTGACTACGTTTGGTCCTTTATGACTGAGTGCTATTCATGTGGCCTAGCTGCTTTTACTTTGGTCACTGTCTAAGCCCCAACTTGTTGTGGGGGTGGCCTAGTGAGTCGGTCAAGTCTTCTAGCGAATAGACTACTTGCTCCTCATTACATGGAAATAACATATCTATCAATTCAGAGTCAATGTCTTGATAGTCGACACTTTGACACTTGACAGTGCCTCACACATCGTTTGTATCCTCCCGGTCCTTGAGGATTCTTGGGTTTAAAGAGGAGTTGGGATCCTCTAAGGGATTTGACCTAGGGTAATCATGGGTGGACCAATCACGGTCCGCCACATCACCAGGGTAAGCCTTCACCAAATCTAGACTCATTAATAGAGTCAAGTAAAGTAAAGCCCCAATTTCTAAAAAAAAAGTAACATCGAAACCACTTAAATTCAAATTTCCCGCCATATTAGAAAATGCAAAAAGCAACCTCCTTTCTCCACTAAAAGGAAAATAAACTCTACTTTTCCATATAAAAGGTAAAAACGATTCTATAACAAACAACTAAAAACAATTGTATCTTAGAACCTCAAGTTTTGAGAAATATATGAAAAACACAAAAACAACAAAATCCAACTTCTTATCTTTTGCAATTCGCGGGCCTCTAGTTTATGATCCGAACTGCTTAGTATTCTCAAAAAAGTGCTAAACCTTCGCATATGAAGTTTATATCCTAGATCCTCATAGATCTTTTGAAATATGGGGAAGCTTTTTAAAATAACTAAATCCCACTTTATAATTTTCTTTTCACCTTTATAAGCTCCAATTCATTATCTGAACCGTTCAATGTATTTGATACTCATTCTTTCTTTTAATAAGGTAAACCTTTTGGGCTCTAAGACCTTACTAAGTGCATGTTTGGGAGGTCTAATTTTTCCCTCTATTTCTCTATTTCTTTAAAATAGATAGAGGCTTGAAAAAATAGAGTGTTTAGCACGACCTTTCAGCCTCTACGCATTATAGAGAAGTATTGCCTCTACTTTCTATAACCCCTTGATGAGGTAATTGAGAAATTGGAGGGGAAGAAAAAACGAAGAGGCGGAGCTACAGTGTTTTATGCACAATCATGCCCAATCCGGTTTTTTCAATTTTTTTCTCCAAATTTGAGTGGGCCGATCAAGATCCAAATTGTTGAAAATGTTCAAAAGGTCAAACACGGCCATTTATCCAAATTTCAGCTGTTGAGTCATCACCAATTTCGAAATATGTGCCAAAAATCGTGAGCCATTGGATATAATTTGTTATTATCTATGGGCCCCAAACATAAGATCAAAATCATTGGATTTGTTTGGGAGGCTGAAAATGGCTATGTGGTAAAGTTTGATCACATAATACCTTATGAATCTCGAGATATGTGTAAACAAAAATAACCATTGATGAATTATTCTCAATATTGCATTTGTCTGTGACCAGTAAACTGTTTCAATTTTTTTTTATTTATTTATTTAGAGGCGTGTAAAATAATATCTAAACCGTTGGTAATGTTCACAATATCAAACATGACAATAAGACCAATTTCACCCGTTGGATCATCACCAATCTCTAGATATGTGCAAAAAATGTGAGCTATTAGGTATAATTTTGTGGATTATGTGGGACCCAAACACAAGATCCAAACCGTGAGATCTCTTTGCGAGGCTGAGCATGTCCATATGGTCAATTTTCATGGCCTAATACCTTGTGGATCGTAAGAAATATATGAAAAAACTCTCAACCAATGATATAAAAATGTCTATTTATCATTGACCCTTGCATTACCAAGCACCTCTTTTTATTTTAAGTTTTTTTACAAAAAGACCCCTATATTTTCACATAACCTCAAAAAGACCCCTGCGCTTTATCTTTTTACTAAAGCCTCCCTTGACTAACAGTACACTTTAAAACAACAGTTATGACCATCCATATTTTTTCTTTTGACTAATTTACCCTTAAGAACCTCGGTGGGCACAGGAGAAAGAAGATTACCAAAACCGTTTGGACTTCAGGCCTTCTCCAACGTTCCATGTCATGAAGCCAAACATGAAATTCTACCATGCGACCAAGCACTCCCTATTAACACCACCTTGCACATGGATGTTTTTCTTTTTGCTTTCCTCGTTTCAGGCTTCTTCATTTGTAGAGTTTTATGAATGTGGAGTCATGTTTGCATAGAGCAGAATGAAGAACAGTTCAATTGATGTCCCTAGTTGCTTCTGATGATCTAAAGATACCTATTTTGGCTAGGTTCCCCAAGCAGTTCAGGACCCTACTGAGCAACCCATATCAAGAGTTTGGCCAATGGAAGCCTCGATCACGGGCTGCTGCCTCCTGATGACTGCTCAACCAAACATCCCCTGTTTCCCTAATCCCGAACCCAAGACTCTTCAACACCCATTTCATCTTCTTATCCCCCTAAACGAACAACTTCCTAACCAGCCCATCAATTCCATCTCTCTTATCAACCATCTCATCCTTACAACATCCGGTCATCACCATTAGAATCCATTCCAAGACCCACCTGCAACTTTCCATCTCTCATCACCCATTTTCAAAATCACAACCGACGATCCTATCTCCCTCTGTTCGTTCATCCAAACACCAACAGTCTGTTAGCCAATCATCTCATTCATCTATATCTCCACCAAATTCAAGTCCAGAATAATGATGACTGTCAGTCATTGTATCTTTTGTGGTTCAAATACAGAAGATAAAGATGTATTTTTATTTAAATGATCAGATAAAGATTATATTGGATTTATCTCTTATCAGTAGGATCACCATTGACAATCTTGTGACTTTATTATAAATACAGAATACATAAACAGCAGAGTGACTGTGCGTTGAAATTAATATTTAGAACATGGTATCAAGAGGCCATCGATCCTAGGAAAGAACCTTCCTTTTTCCCCTCCTCTCGCGTGATGCACTATTATCATCCACTTATTTGTGCATAGCAGGTTCTTTATCTGTATTTTTGCTCCTCTTATCTTCTTCCTGTCAGTGGTTATTATCTGCACTTGGGCATCTAATTCTCATGGCTGGGTCACTTTTCTTCACCACCGTCTTCTTTTTCTCCGCTTCTAACCCATCTTCCCGTGATCGCAGCAGCCCACACTGCCTTCCCTACAAGGTGGGGATATTGGGGAAGACGATAGTATTAGAAACTGGTTGTAAGCGGCTGATGGGGTGATTCTCAGTGGTTCATTTCTCTCCGCTCCTCTCCACCTCGAGTTTTTCTCAGGGGCAATTTAGTCCAAAATAAAAAAACGTGGAGAGTCTAACGGCTTTTAAAACATTTATGGTTAGTCAAGGGCGTATTATGTAAAAAGATAAAATACAGAGGACTTTTTGAGGTTACGTGGAAAAAGAGGGGCCTTTTTGTAAAAAAAACTCTTTTATTTTATTCTCTTTTTTCTATGGCTCTTTCTTGTATGGTCTATAATGAATGGTCTTTAAGAAATATACTAGTGATCCCAAACATGACCTAAATTATATAAAAACTGAGAAAGATGGATCGTTTCTTCGGGCTTATTTGGTGACTCTTATCTATATGAAACGTATCTGTATAAAACAAATCTGTTTCAAATGGCCTTATTTGAAATAGATAGTGTAGAATTATGTTGTTTGGTAACACTTTTAAACCGATTAAAACATATTTTTTTAAATCAATGGTTGATTTTTTTTATAAATTTATTGATATAGACAGTGAATTAGTGGCTAATACTTGACCACATGGCTGTTGTAGTATTCCTAAGAGAGTCAATGGTTTAGATCTTGATAAAAGGGCCCACAAAGTCCAAAAATTAACTTCAATTGTTCACTTTTGTTTTGCAAATATCTCAAGATTGGTGAATAATCAATGGTTGATATTTGATATGGTGGTTGTTCTTAGTCATCCTAAGAACTTGTATGATTCAGATTATATTTTAGGGCCCCACCATTGGAAAAAAAGAGAAAAATCAGACTGTGTGATACAAATCCAGAACACAGTTAAGTAATGGTTAGTGCATCAACGGTCCAAAGTCTTTCTTCGATTTTTTGAGATCTACATTGAATCAGGCACTACAAACTGACCTCATAGCAATGTTTATCTCTCCAAAGAGGATTAACGGTTTTGATCTTTTGTTTGGGGCCCACAAATGTCAAAAATGTGGATCAAACTATAGGGGTGCTTTTGAAAATATCTAAAATTATAAGATCATCCAACGGTTGAAATTTGGATATGTAGCTGTGTTTGACCCTATGAATCTATTCAATAGATTAGATCTTGATTTAGGGGCCCATAAATCAGAAGAAAAAGAAACAAACGGACTGTCGTGGGTTACCGTGTTTTCACTGTTTGGGCGCGGGTATGTCCGCTTAAGTGCAAAATGTCTGTTTCAAATATGGTACTTCTGTTGGCCATGCGAAATAGACATATATTCTCTTAACTCCATTACAAATGGGCACAGTAAAAGTAGTTGACACTAGACAAACGATCTAAAGTCTATTTGAAACCGGTTAAAGTCAATAAGAGGTAAAATTGAGAGACGCCAAATGCCACCTTCCTCTTTCTCTTCTCACCACTATATAAGTAACTTCTTAATTTTTATACGACCACACATCTACTTAAAACAAACATGGTAAAATAAATTGCACGTGAAAATCATATGAAAATTAATATAGGTTGAATAGAGTTGCAAAAGTTATCCAGCAACTATAGAGAAACTCCGGACCTGTAATGGAACTGGCCCGGCTCAATTTTGCCATTCAGTGCATTTAGCTATTGTACCAAATATACAAGTCGAGATTTAAACCGTGAGCCTAAAAGCAAGGCCGCCCCCACCTAGCTCTTCACGAATTGGCTATCTACGTTAAGAGCAATAAACTTTCTAAAATTAAAGGATAAAATTTTATCTTACTTCCACATGGTCAAATTTGAGATACGAATTAAAGCATTCATGGCTCAAACGGAGGGCCTATTATTATTATCAAGATCTGATAAGTTTAATGTGTCACTTTAATTTAAATCTATGCGTAAAACAATATTTGCACATTCAAATAACGCTTGATTCCTTCCTATGGTGAAAATGAAAAATCTGCACAGAGCAAAATCCTTTCATTACACAAGTACGCACCTCTAGATTTTGATTTAACAATTGACTCAATCGACACATATAATAATAGATAGTAGTTACTTTAAGGTGTGTTTGTGCAATAAGAGTAGTTTGCGATAGAGAAGAAAATTATTCTTTTTTTATGTATATTTTTTTTTAAATTATTTAGTGAGACTTATTTTCCTTGCGAAAAAGAAAAAAAAAATTCTTTGATAGAGAGAATTTCAATTAATTATGTGAGTAGTATAGAAGAGAACGAATTCCTAATCTATTTTTTGAAAATAAAAACCAAAGAGAACCATCCCACCTTATGGTATGTGTATGTTCAAATGCATCTTCTCCCACTCCTGAAATCTTCTCGTAAATGGAATTTTCTTCACCATAATTTGTCTTCAATGAATAGTAGTACCAAATCATTCAAATCTCACATGCATCCGAACCAAAAAATCCAGATGGTGGGCCTACCTGTAAAGATTCCCTTAAAACAGAACTCTTGGTTGCTCTTAACGACTATGATAATGCTTGAAAGCACACTATGGACACAAGTGACAACAATGGGCATTCGAAATGACTGAGATAAAACAAGATTTCTAAGTCTCTAGTCACAAAACTATTGCTATCATGCGCCATGCTCTCATACCTTCAAAATGACTAATACTCTCACCATGTATGAGATATCTCCAAATCTCATTCTAACAAATATTGGCCCACCAATGAGGAGAGTAATAAATATGAGTAATGATGCAGTAAATTTATTAATCATGTTATTTGTCATATGTTCAATGGCGAGACCAACTCATGTTGAAGTAGAGTTTTTATTTATTTCATGCACTAATGAGCACATTCATTTTGAACGAACTGTATTTTCAACAGATGGATCCCCACGACTTTCTATATATATACACTCGCAAACACTTGCACTATGTTCAATCAACATAAGCTAATTTTACAACGAGTGACCAGGATTTGTTATCCATGACCAAATGTAATGGCACATTTACTCACCTCTTCAACATATTGAAGTACTTATATATAAGACTTTCGTGGTTGGAGAGAGAAAAAAAATGCTATTTGAGTGATTATATCCAATTATTAAAGGTAAGGGGATTGTTAACTCTATTTCTCTAAAAATTTTGAACCATTGAATTAACATGATAATCTATCATTGTCTGGATCTCATAGTCATGAGAAACGTGATTAGAACGCAAGGAGTAATGACTACGTTTGGTTCTTTATGACTGATAGTGCTATTCATGTGGCGTAATTGCTTTTACTTTGGTCATTGTCTAAGCCCCAACTTGTCGTGGGGGCGGTTGAGTGGGTCGGTCAAGTCTTCCAGCGAATGGACTACTTGCTCGTCATTACATGGAAATAGCATATCTATCAATTCAAAGTCAAGGTCTTTATAGTCGACACTTGACAATGCCTCACCCATCTGTCCCATCGGAATACCGACTATTGCTACACTCACCATGGAGTATGTATCCTTCTGGTCCTTGGCTCGAGAATTCTTTGGTTAAAAGAGGAGTTGGGATCCTCCAAGGGATTTGACATATGGTAATGGTAATTGGTCCGCCACATTACCAAGGGTAAACCTTCACCAGATCTGGACTCATTAAAAGAGTGAGCCCCTCCCTTCCAAAAGATTCCAAAATGGCAGATCTTTGGTCTTCTCCTTTTTATTGACTATTTTGCCCAACCTGTGATAAATGACTCACAAGTTCATTGGGTTCATTTTCACTTTCCTATTTACCTTCACCCCGAAAAACGATGATAGCTCCATCGTCTCTTGCAAAATTTTTTTTTAGAGATTTTGACTACACAGTTCTCCTTAGACTTAATATTTGCTCTGAAATAGCCTAGATTTAAATACTTCCTATGGAGCTATTCATACAATAATAGTGCAATATCGCACGGATATTGCATTGGGTGATATTAATGCTATCGAATGGCCCTTGCATGAACAACTCTGTAGGAAATAGCAAATGTCAAATTCAAGGACATCTCTTTAGGAAATCTCTTTTTTTTCACGTGTTCTCCTCTATCCCCTTGCAGAACGGTAGCCGACCCCACCTTTTTTCTTCCCTCACTTCCCCACACGTAAGTTCTCAGAAAACATTGCAGATCTCATAACTGGAAGAAATGAGTTCACAGCAAAAAAAAAGTCTACGCAGAAATGCATTGCTACGACGACTGGCTCCCAGAACCTATTATTGTATTCATTTTATCTGAATGAATATAATGCAAAACCCATAATTGGTTCTAAAGCTTGACTTGAATGAACTGATATATAGGGACTTGAAACGTCCTAACCTAGCATACCAAACTAGTAGGGACTTGAAACCTGGCATACCAAACTAGTAAGAAAACTTGAAGAAAGATAATGGAACAAATGAGTTTACATGCTTGTTTATGTTGATATCAGTCTTTACATTTGATAGAAAATTAAAGATAATGGAAGAATACAATTTTCACAAATTTTATAGTGTTAGAATGTACAAGTTCCCAATTTTTTCTTTTAAAGATTGTAAAGAGAGAGATACGACATCAGTGAAGATTATATATGGGACACGTGGAATCATTTGTTTGACCCCTTTATACTATGTTTGTGACATTGATGGTAAATCTGGGTATTAGTCAGTTGGGGATGGGAGATAGCAAAAAAGAAAAAAAAGCTCTTTGAGCAATCATGTTAATTATTGCAAGTAAGGACATTTTTAACTCTATTTCTCTAAACATTTGGGGGTTTTACCTCTATGGTAACCTTTAGGCATAGATATTAATTATGCTATATTACAAAAGTTGAGATAATTTTCTACGGGCACTTGTCTTGTATTTATGGACTAAAATGTCTTTGACTCTGTGACATCACATACCCTATTTTTGTGAATTTTGTAACTTTTTAATTTATGCGATATTGCACAAAAATTCCCCTATTGTTGAGTTAAATATTGATTATATCTTTATAATATCACATAGTTTATAATTTTATGTGATATTGTAAAATTCAGGACAATTTAGTCCATAAAAACTACACAGGTACTTGCAGTCAATTATTAGTAACTTTTATCACTAGGCGTGATTTTTAATGGCTAAAAGTTATCTACTAACAAAACCCCAAATTTGAACCATTGTATTGACCTGATAATCTATCATTGTCTTTTACCCCTAAAAAAGAAAAGAAAAAAAGAAAAGAGAGAGAATCTATCATTGTCTACATTTCATAGTCATGATAAACGTGATTGAAATGTAGGGAGTGTTGACTACGTTGCTCTCTTATGACTGACATTCATCCACTCAATCTGGCCTAGCTGGCAGGATAGCTGATTTTTCTTTGGTCATTGTCTAAGCCCCCACTTGTTGTGCATCGTAGCTTAGTCAATTCTTCTAGCAAATGGACTACTTGTTCGTGATGTAAAACTGAAATCAAATGGAAAGAATATATCAACAATGGGTGTTAACGTAATAAAATTGACAGTGCTCCATTCCTCCACCCATCTGTTTCACCGGAATACCGACTATTGTTGCACTCACTGTGGAGTCTGTATCCTCAAAGTCTTTGAATTGAGAATTCTTGAGTTAAAAGAGTGGAAACCCCATAATGAGATCTACCAATTGAAAATCCCAGCCACTCAAAATGAACTCGCTCACCATCTATAGGATGTCTCCAAATTATACACTAATAGAATTCGGCCCCACCATAAGATTGATCATGTGGTGAATAGAACTATTTACATCAGATTCCCTGCTACACCCTGTAACACTTTGGTTGAGGAGTCAAAATCGTCTCAAGCTTTCCTTGAGCGCTCTCTTGCTTTGGATGTGAATTGACAGAGTGGCAATAATTCTTCCACCAAAAAAAAAAAAAAAATAGCCCTAAAGATGGGCATTTATTTTGATTAATTTTTATAAGATGGGCAATAATTCTTGTAGTATTGGAGGATATGGGCACTTTTTTGTCTTTTTTGCAAAGTTTACATCATTGACCGATATATGTGAATTGAAGCTGACACTTCCATTGGATGGCCTGGCACTTCTGTGATGCCTAAAATATCCCCCTTCCACATGTATATATAATGTGTTCTTGCTATACATTCTATCTACTTTCTTGTGAGACAAAAGCTTCAGTTACAATGTTCATGCCAATGTTCAAGACTGCTATCTTTCTTGCGATCATTTGGTGTTGTTGCTTTTATCCGAGCCACGGGTGTCTAGAAGAAGAGAGGATACATCTCCTGCAAATCAAAGACTCCATCAACTATCCACACGGCTATTCCCTTGATGAAGATTGGGTCGGAAAGAATTGTTGCAATTGGTCTGGAATTGAATGCAATTCATCGTCATCTAGGGTGATTTCAATCTATCTTTCCTTGATAAGAGATGAAAGATTAGGATTATGGTATCCAAATGCTTCCTTGTTTGCTACATTCAAGGAACTGGAAGTACTTAAATTATGGAGAAATCATATCGGTGGATGGGTCGCACCTCAAGGTAAATCAGATAGACCATGTAGGCTCCATTTTAAGATGATGTAACTCTCTCCTATTACATTCTGTTACTATGCGTGGGCATCTACTCAAATCTCAATCTGCGTGGAGTTATTAATACCATGGGGTTGATGATGTTTAAAATATATGTAAATTTTCCACATATGATCAAAATGGTGTACTTGGACCCTAAGGCCCAGTCAAAATGGGGACAAGTACGATGGGTTTAGCCATTTTCAATTACCATTGTTTCATGAACGATTGGGCACCAATTAACCATATCAATGGGTAACGGAAAGAGTCATGGTTGATGGACGGTTGAGATTAAAAGGAGATAGATGAATGTGCGTGGGATTGGATATTACCTCATTTTCGGTTTTGAAATTCTTCTAGCCATCATTATATTGTCAATTGTCATGTTTCAAGTAATATTAATATATAATTTTCTTTCTTTTTGTAGGCTTCTCTAAGATGCAAAGCTTAAGGAAGTTGGAACTTTATCAAAATAACCTTTATACAAGCATTGACTCTCTACGAGGTATATATATGTACTCAACCAAGACCTAATGGGCTTGAACTGCTTCCATGCCAGTTGATCATTACCTGCACTAATCTCTTTCTACCCATCCGAACAAATCCTACATCCAAAATTGTAGGCCAATCAATTTCACCTCATTTTTTCCCCCTTCTTTTGACATCACTATGGAGATCTCAAAGAGCATCCCTCAAAGTAGTGTGACCAAACCATCCAACCAACCATTTTGACCTCTTGTTTCCTTTTCAGACATTGGCTGACGTTACTAATTAAAACATACATGCCTACTGAATTTTGCAGGTTTATGCGAATTGAAAAATCTTCAATATTTAGATCTTGGTGGCAACAATCTTGGATCCTACTCTAGTGCTCTAACAGGTAAAACGAGCAATAAAAATGAGTACTACATAAATCATTGGAGTCTATAAGGCAATATCATTTGTTATTTTTATATATAGGTCCGGCCCCACATAGGTAGAGCAAACGGGCAGCTTTGTAATCATTAAGACGCATTGCCATAAGAACCTAATCATTTATCATGATTATAGATAAGAAGGAGAAAGTTGTATTTCTTTCCAAACATGCCATTTTTTTTTATTTTTGCTAAGAAAATATTTTATTGAAATAACAACTAAGACAAACAACATGACAGACAACACAGACGACCAACCAGACTAGACAAAACACTAACAATAGCATGGAACACAACACTCCATAAACCGCTACTAGATTGACTTCAAAATGAATCTTAGACTTCCTACATATGTATGTCAAGACATGAACTAAGCACAACTGATTCCCAAATTATTTAGTTGGTGGTTTAATTCTTGATAAATCATCTGCCAACCTACTTCCTTCTCTCTTGGAGATATTGACCCGCCAACTTTGGAAGGACTGCAGAAATTTAAGAAATTTCTTCCATATGTCCATCAGTTTCCATGGGGATATTAGTCCTTCACATAAGGTTTCCTATATTATACAAGATCCCCCCACCAAAATGATGCATGTTGCTTGAAAGGAACAACCCTTTATACATTATGATAGTCCTTTTATTATATAGTATTATTATATTCATTATCTATTCTTATTTACATAAACAAAAAGTCTACTTGTCCCGGGACTCATGATTCATACTCCCTTTGCGAGGAATGAGAGGAAATGTACTTTTTCATTTGCGTATTTCTTTAAAAGATATATTTCAATAAAAAATTCAAGCACGAAAAAGCAGCCTAAAAATTTTAGTTTTTGTATTCAGGACTTGGATAAATACATCTTGGGTGATTTCAATTGATCTTAATGGGATATAAGAAGAAAGATTACTAGATTAGGAATATGGTATTGAAATTCTTCCTTATTTGCTCCATTCAAGGAATTGGAAGGACTTTCTTTATATGTAAATCAGATTGGTGGATGGGTCCTTCCCACAATTCCCTTTTCCATCTGTCTTTCAATGAGATACCCTGTGCAGGGTCCACTGTAAGATGATCCAAAACTCGCTAACATCACATTGCTTTGGCATATACTCAAATCTCAATTCACTTGGAGTTATATGTATCATTGGGATGAAGATGTTATTTGTCAATGCGAGTATGGCCCATAACTACTATCACAAGTGGAATCTAAACCTCAACTGACAAATAAAGGCTATCTCAAAAACTAGGAGAGTTGACTCGTGAATTTGTTTAGTCAACTCGTCATGACGGAACACCGAGCCAAATATAGGGCACACGCAGGCAAGTCTACTTGAGGTTTTGAGTTAATAATTTAAAATTATTTATTGAGATTTAATAATAACCTTTTTGTAGGCATTGACTCTATGAGGCTAATAGGCTTGGGCCCACATCATTAATTGTTTTCATGCCGGTTGATCATTACCAACACTAATCTCCTCTCTCCATTCCTGACAAACAATTCAAACTCATTTTGGTTTCTTACTTTTGACATCACCATGGAAACCTTAAAAAGCATCCGCCAAATTAGTTTGATCAAACCATCCAACCGGCCATTTTGACCTCTTATTGGGTTTTCAGACACTGGCTGACGTGGCTCATCAAAACATATATGCCTATTGAATTTTGCAGGTTTATGCGAATTGAAAAGTCTCCGAGTTTTATATCTTGATGGCAACAATCTTGATGGCAGAGCACTTCCTCCATGTCTTAGCAACCTATCAATGTTGGAAGAATTGTGGCTACAGGGCAATGATCTTGGATCCTACTCTAGTGCTCTAACAGGTAAAATAGCAATAAAAATGATTGGGACATTGATAGGGTAAGTATTTTAATAGTATTTATTTCAACTTTATTCCTCAAAAAACTTAATGAGGTTGCTCATTTGTTTGCTAAAGTAATTTACGCTTAGGACATTGACAGGTATGGTTATTGAGAAATGTCAGCTTCTTTCCTTTTTTATAATTTGTTTTTGCTCCTTTGTTGTTTTTTTTTCTTTTCTTCTTTTTTTTTTAAATATATCAATTTTTATTTATAGAAAAAAGGGGTTTGAGGTTGCAACTTTTGCCGGTTCGGTCGAGTAATGGTTCCATCCAAGCCCAACTAGACAAACATGTAGTTAATTTCAAACCCAAACGTGACCGACAAAAAAAAACACTAGCTAACTTGCCCGGTTGTCTCAGGTACTCAAATCTCATCATTTAGTTTACTTTTCAACTAAAAAATAAATATTAGAAAATATGTATACTTCATTCATACTCTAGGTCGTATACAATGTAACATTCAGTTTATATATACCCAGTTCAAATTGGGTGTGCAAAGCTGAAACCCAAACCTGACACAAATTCTATGGCACTTTATAAACTGATGCGGGCAGCGAAAGTCTAACCCAATTATGAATTAATTCCTACATTTTGAACTTGAATGAGATGGGCCCAAAGAGGTCAGGATTTGACCAGAGTTCAATGAATTAGTTCCATTAGGTTCATTGGGTCGATCTGGATGCATTTGTGGCCCACTTGCTTATAACCATGCCAGTCTATTATTATGAGGAATAAACATGTTATTTTTCAGCTATGGGGCCTGATTTCCTTGAGGGGATTGGATTAGATAACTTGACAAGTTCCCATTGTGGCCCACTTGTTTGGAGGGATTCCATAAAATTTAGGAACGAAGAAACATTTTCAGGCTACAGCTATACTAATTTGCATTGGTCGCTGCAAGATTGGGGCCACGGCTACCCTAAGCATATACCTTATCACTTTTAAAGGATAGGTTGGGTCTTGACTCTTGAGCCAATGGGAAGGCAACAAGTGCAAGTGTTATCCCAACATATCCAGGCCCACTTCTAGGCCAACCCAATGGGCATTGGTTCAGTTTTGGCCTAATTTTCTTGGTAAAAGGTATTGGTTCAATTAAAACCCAAGGGAATTGTAATTTAGCCGGATTCAAAAGAACCTGGGATTAGCACAATCATAACCACTAGGAATTGAAAAGTACGGACAGTGTTAAGTGTCAAGCTTTTCCTTGCATTTAGGGTGTTAAGGCGGGGTTGAGGTAAAAATGATGTTCTTATTTTTAGATCATCATGCAGGAATTGTGGAACGAAAGTTAGTTGATTCAAATCCTCTAATTATTTCTATGTGGGCTATAATTACCTACCATTAACTAACCAAATAAAGCAAGTGAAAAAGTAAAAAATTTCCGGTAGCCTGCTTCAATGATTTGCCGATGTGAAGGACCTTGCAATTTGCTAGCAAAAGGAGATGTATTGACAAAATGCCTAATTTGTCATGTCCTCAAAATTTTACCAAAACCGAGAAAGGGTAGTAGACATAACTGCAGGAAAAAGGAGTGAATTTATCTAGCATGATTATAACCGTCAATGTGTGGCACATAGTATAGTAGGTTGGTTTGTTCATAAGGTAGGCAAAAAAGGTCCAAAAAAAAAAAATGTTGCCAAAACGAGAAAGTTCTACGTGGGCTATTAGATGTAGTCCATCTGTGATTAAATGACCGTGAATAATGCAATAAAGGTCTTTAATGATGGGGACTTGGACCCACTTTCAATGCAGTGCCACTGGATTTCTCACATGCTCGTTCCTTTTAACCTTTCTGGTAACTTGCTGGAAATGGGCTGACTGACCTCCCTTGTCCTATTCTTTATTCATTTTCAGTTGGATACATATGACGAGTAAAACTCAAGTGATAATTTCATTTGAGCTTTTCTCCAAGGGTAAATTGGTCAAAAAGGAATAAAAAAGGAGATTTAGAAAGGAACGAGTTAGTTTTATACAATTTTACTGTAGTTTAATGGTCAGTCACAGGAGTTTTCTGTAAAAATATAAAAAATAGGGGCTTTCTGAGTTTTCATGAAAGGACATGGGTGATTTTGTCAAAAAAAAAAAAAGAAAAAAGAAGCTCTTGACTTGTTTCACTATCCCATATTCTGATTGTCTTTGCTCTTGTGATACTTATTGGATATTGTATGTAGGTTTATGTGGATTGAGTGCACTAAAGTCTCTAGATCTAAGCAGCAATTACCTCGATGATAGCAATCTTCCGAGGTGTATGGGAAACTTTTCCCTACTTGAGAACCTTGATCTATCCAACAACAATCTTAGTGGCCATTTTGGCAATTCAATATCAGGTACAAGGCCATAATAATTCTCCTTAATTTGAATTCACATGTTTTTGTTGCCTATTAGTTACTGCTAATATGGTTAAACCTGGGGTAATTGAGTTGCGACCTTATTTGTATTCAATGGAGGTTTCAAAGGAAAAAAAGAGTAAAATATTGATCTTACACTAAATTGGCCTTTTTGGCCATTAGAATTCAGAATTTTATACATCGTGTTGCTTATTTGAGGAGTTGGACTACAACGTTTGGGGGCTTTGGATTTTTACTAATAAGATTTTCTCTCTTATATACTACCACTTTATGGTTTTTATAATCATTGTCTATTGACCCAACTGAGTTTCAAATGTAAAGAGAAAGAAGCTATTGTTACAACTCTACAAGTGAATATCTAGTGTTGTGATTTAACTAGAATAATTATAAAATCATCAAAGTAATGATCTACTTTGACATTAACAAGAAGGTGAATAATCCCAGCCTCCTCATTGTCATCATCATAAGGCTTTAAAATGTAATTGATTACTAGGAACGTATTTTAGTGTATTATAGCATTGTGTGAATTCTTTTTATAAAAAAAATTACTTTTAGTAGTACAAATATAATTTATTTATATTTTAATGATATTTTCTTATAACTATTCCAATAAAGATTAGAATTATCCAAAAAGATCTCTTGCCAATTTACACTCTAAGTGTAATTTTTAATTATTATTATCCATCTTTATTTTTTGGTAGTAGAAAATCTCATTAAACAAAAACACAAAACAAGCCTATAGCCAAAGATGCACAAAAGACAGACCTCCACTAATCACATAACCAGAGAATCTGTTTTAAAGTTAGAGCTTAAGTTCGACCCATTGTCCGACTTGGAATGTTCATGAGATACTTGATAAAATATTCTTGGAATATGAGCAAAATAAAGAAATTGAAATGATAGGAGATGGATTGAATATCCAGGGCAGTAAAAGAACATTGTTGAAATTCCATTTTTTTCACCTTCAAGAGCATAGTGAGAATGACTCTCATTTCAGCTTCTTTTGGGGCGTAGATATTTGGACCTTCTATTGAACCGACATAGGAACATGTACCATTAATCCAAATAGCAAAACCAATATAAGAATTTTTATAAAGTTTTCTAAAGGAAACATCTATAAACACAAGAGGTATGTCTTTGGCCATATACGAATTAAAGTCCGGGTATATTTTCCAACTGGCCACTAGGCTACTATCGTGAAACCTTATTTTGATAGAATTTATTTCAAAAATTAAATATACACTTTTTAAACAATTTTCAAATATTGAATTGTTATCTTTGACCTTTTAACAAGATTTTGTTGGATTTTATTTTGCTTTTAATATATAATTTTAAGATTCTTATATTTAATCTATCGATTATTTAATTATGATTTCATTCTAATTTTATGGTTTGAACTACTGGTTGGATCACTAAACCTTATCCTTTTAGCAGTTTCTGGCATCGTTTAAAAAACATTCGTTTGCTGTGCAGCTTTAACAATGCTACATTGTTACAGGCGCCCAAAGAAGCCCAACAACCATTAACAAGATATTAAACCCTTTGTTTTAAATGTTTTGAGTTCACAACTAATCATTTACTTGGCCCTTCAATTTTTTTTTGCATATAGCTATTGGGCCAAATCATGAGGTCCAAACAACGAAAATGTGCTGCCCAATAACACAGCTTGGGCGATGGTGTAGCCCGTCCAGGTCGCAATAATTAGAACGCAGTTCTACATGGCATTTTAATAAACCTACACTAGTACAATACTGGTCTACATGCACAAGTACGATGGCAGACCTTGGTTGCCCATCAGACTGGCCCACTATGGATGTGAATACAATTCAAATATCATAGAAACCAGCCACATTCATGCATGTTCCACATGAAGATTACCCTTTGGGTTAGTAGGACAGGGGGTCCATTATTGAGTTGATCGAGACCACTGAATTAATATTACATTATTATATTGGTTGGCTCTGCGGAAAAATCTCCATCATTAATTTAGTGATCGAGACCGTGTGTCTTCTGCCATGGAATTATATTGCAAAAGTTCCCATGTCATAGAGAGTTCTAATAATGGCTGGGCCCACTTCAAGTTGTTAAACATTATTTGTTTGACTGAAGAGACTACAAGAACTGTATCTCAGTTCGAATCAATTGACCGATAATGGCATTTCTCCATGGATATCTAACTTAACATCATTGGCTTCTCTTAGCTTGGGAAACAACAAATTGAAAGGGTCCGAGTCCATGAGAGGTATCATGCTTTTTATTATTATTATTATTATTTTTTTAGAAAAACACGCCTAAACAAACCAATTACACAAACACCAATACAACTAAAGCAACTAGCCGCCTGTCTTATATCTTCATTGATTTTATTTTTTTGAGAAATTTGTAAAAAACTTCCAAAAATTTTAAACACATCAAAATTATTGAGTATACTCATATACTCATGTGAAAATACAGATTTTGATAAATATGATAATGTGCTTCACACATATAACGTATGCATATGAATCCTTCACATATGAAACTAATTTTCTAAACTCTCTGTGGGCCCTGTTAAGAATCAGAACCATTTTATATTCTCACCGAAATCATAAATGTAAACATGTGAAGTTCCTTATTTTTGATCTTCATGAGTTTTGAAAAATATGTAAATAGTGCAAAAAAAAAAAAAATTCTAAATCCCACTTTTCGGTTGTCTGCACTTTTGTGGGCCTTCAATTCATGATTTAAACTATCCAATATCCTCATTTATATAATGAAACCCAATGCATGGGATTTCATTTCTTAGATCCTCAAGGATTTTGGAGAGATGTGAAAAAGTAGAAAAATAACTAAATTTCTGCACCTTTTGTGACTATGAGCCCCAATTCATGATTTGAACCATTCATTATGTCTAATACCTACTATTTCCACTCAGAAAAATATCCATACAAACTTAATATAATCTCTTTCACATAGTTTTTACATATGTAAATTCTATTTTCGTATCTATCTCATTCGTTAAAAGATGAACGACATGTCCCTTGGTTGTAGCTTAATTGGTTGGGAAATAGGTATGAGAGTAGAGCGAGTAAGTTCAAATTCAAGTTTTAAAAGGACAAGTAAATGGTTTTTTAGTTGAACAAGTAAAGCGAGTGAGTTCAAATGAGCACGGAAAAGGGTAATTTGTATTTGAAATCATTATAAGATGAATAAAATTGATACATCCATTAATAGGACCACCTTGGGAAGACCTTTCATCATGTAATGGAATTACACTGGTGATGGGACCTACTTACGAAGGGAATCAAAGTGAGGTGACATAGCTAGTGGTGAAACCATGGAGGGGCCCTCCATCGATAAAGTGGAGCCATCCAAGAATGAAAAGCTAGCATGGTCATTGCACCCACGCATCAATGGATACACGACAGCCATGTGCCACGTAAATATGGAAATGAAAAGTGGGGCCACTATCATTGGAACCCACATTGGCCTCACTCATTGATGGATAACAATGTCGCATGCACATAAATTCATCGCCTCCCTCTGTGCCCAAATCACCAAATGCATGGCTCCTTCATATTGATAGAACCCAGGAGTGATGATACTGATCATGATAACCAAGCACGACACTCAACTGATGAGAATCATCATTGGGCCCACACTTCAATTAAAGTATGGGCACACCAAAATCATGAAATGTATGTCTAGCATTCCTAATGTTAATGTATGACTCATACAAAGGTTTGGGAAGCGATCGAATGTTACTTGAGCATGCAATTAGGTCGGTAAACTATCTAGTCGATTTAGCTTATTACATGATGCTATGATAGCAAAACTGTCTTTTATCTTTTAATTTGAGGGATATTTTCTTTTAGTTTTTTTCTCAATGGTAAATCTCAGTCAAAACGAAAAAGTTGGATGGCCTGCATCTATTTGTAGCTAGTCAATAGCGGTTTTAGTAAAAAAACATAAAACATAGGAGCCTTTTTGAGATTTTATGAAAATAGAGGAGCCGTTTTGGAAAAAAAACCATAAAATATTTAATGTAGTTTCTTTCTAAGTAAGAGCAAGTTTTTGAAGTTAAACTAACTCGGACTTTTTGACCATTCAAATTCCGATTTTATTGGAGGAGTTAGACAACAAAATCTGGGGGATTTGGATTTTTACTAATAATATGTTCTCTCCTATTTTCTTCCATTTATAGTCTTTATAATAGTAAACCATAATCTTTTGACCCAATAGAGTTTCAAATACATATATTTAAAAAACTACTATGACAAGACTTTAACAGGAGGGTGAATCATCCATCATCGTTATGAACAGATCTTAAGGTTTTAAATTTTAACTTCTTACTAAGAAAATTATTTTAGTGTATCATAACATTTTCTGAACTTTTTATAAAATTTAACGTTTCAATAATACAAATAAAAGGTTTTTTTCAGTTTGGAAAGTAATTCTTTTAGAATATCCTAATAAAAAAATTTAAATTTTCCAGCTATTGTTCCCTACCGATGTTATCCTAAAAAAACCCGATAATGAACTGATCTGGAACATCTGACCAAAGCTTCAAATCACCCGAATTAAAATCCATATCAACAACAAATTTAATTCTCTTATTTTCGTTTGTAAAAGAATATCCTAGATGTACATAGCAGCATCTAAAAAAATTTGTCTGCTACCATGGGATTATATTGCAGAAGTCCACATGTCATAAAGAGTTCTAGGAATGGTTGGGCCCACTTCAAGTTGTTAAACATTATTTGTTTTTATGATGTTGCAGGACTGAAGCGATTGCAAGTTCTGTATCTCGATTCAAATCATTTGACGGATGATGGCATTTCTACATGGATATCTAGCTTAACGTCATTGACTTCTCCGCACTTGGAATACAACAAATTGAAAGGGTCGGACACTATGAAAGGTACCATGCTATTCATTATTATTTTTTTTTCAAAAAAAACACGACTAAACAAACCAATTACACAAACACCAAAACAACTAAAGCAGCTAGCCACCGGTCTTATATCTTCATTGATTTTGTTTTTTTGAGAAATTTGTGAAAAACTTTCAAAAATTCTGAACACATCAAAATTGTTGAATATACTCATATTATTCATGTGAAAATGAAGATTTTGATAAATATGGTAATGTGCTTCACACATATAACATATGCATATGAATCCTTCACATATGGAACTAATTTTCTAAACTCTTTGTGGGCCCAGTTAAGAATCCAACCCATTTTATATTCTCACTGAAATTATAAATCTAAACATGTGAAGTTTCTTATCGTTGATCTTCATGAATTTTGAAAAATATGTAAACAATGCAAAAAAAAAAAAAAAATCTAAATCCAACTTTTCGATTATCTGCAGTTTTGTGGGCCTCCAATTCATGATTTAAACTATCCAATATCCTCTTTCTATAATGAAATCCAATGCATGAGATTTCATTTCTTAGATCCTCAAGGATTTTGGAGAGATGTGAAAAAGTAGAAAAATAACTAAATTTCTGCACCTTTTGTGACTATGTGCCTCAATTCATGATTTGAACCATTCATTGTGTCTAATACCTACTATTTCCTCTCGAAAAAATATTCAGAGTGCTAGAGCCTATTACATGGTATAAAACCAAAAATCTCATCTTACTCTTTCTCTTTCTGCCTCCATATCATTTACTCATGTAACTTCCATACAAACTTGATATAATATCTTGCACATAGTGTTTACATATGTAAATCCTATTTTCATATCTCATTCATTAAAAGACGAACGACATGTCCCTTGGTTGTAGCTTAATTGGTTGGAAAATGGGTATGAGAGTAGAGCGAGTAAGTTCAAATTCAAGTTTTAAAAGGGCAAGTAAAGGGTATGAGAGTAGAGCAAGTAAAGCGAGCAAGTAAGTTCAAATGAGCAAAAAAAAAAAAAAAAAGGCAATTTGTATTTGAAATCATTATAAGATACAATTGAGCTAACGGCTTCAAGAGATGCATACATAAAATGCCAAAAGTTTAGATCTCAAACTTTCATAAGAGAAATCGGAAAACCATATTATAGCCCAATGTGTTAGTATTTGATTTTTTTTCTTTTACATTTTTCATTTTAAATCCAAGTTCTAACTCTTAATGCTTTTTAATTTCTATTTTCTTTTGATCCTTGATATGTGGAGTTTTTTTTATAGACTTTTACAAAAAGGCACCTCTATTTCCACAAAACCTCAAAAAGACCCTTATGTTTTATGTTTTTACTAAAACCCTCCTTCACAAACAATTTGTTAGCGGGAAAGTAACCGACTCTGCAATTCTTTGTTTTTGATAGATATACCCCTGAGAAAACTCAAAAATCCTTTCAGTTAGAATATAAAATGACAAATTTACCCCTTATACATCATGTAGCAAGTTGAATCAATTGAAAAATGTACCAACTACAAAGTGAATTAAATACTTCCCAAGTGGCCACACAGGAAGGTAGCACTAGCACACCTTTTTGAAGTGAAAAATTCTCAGGGAAGTTGCCATCGCATGCAATTTAATGTGTGGGATTCGCCCCCAATGTTTCACCGTTTTTCCAAATAATACTTTCAAAGAAAAAAGGCTGATTTATGAACATGTCCTTTTTTTTTTTTTTTTTTTGGTGCGTGCTTGGCACTTGTCCCCTTTACTTGTCTCAATAAAATGATATGACTCAATTTTGAAGTACAGAACCACAAAGTTCAAGGGTACTGGGACATGGGCACATGACCTTTACATGTAATATAATATTATATTAGAGACCCAAGAAGGCGCAAGTAGTATCCAAACTTTATTTATCAACACCAAAATCTGATTGCATAAACTTTAATAGGAATGACAAGAAGATCCTAGCCATCATCTGTTTGGCCGTCTCTTAGAGGACCCCTCAATTTTTGTAATTCATCATTAACCATCTATCTAATTCTCCATAGAAAATATTAAAAAAAAAAAAAAAACAAAAAGGATATTATTTTATTTCATTTGATAGTATTATCTCTTTTTATAAATATTTTTCAGTTTTACTTTCAACATCAGATAAAGAAGGAGAATGACCGGATTGGTTGTCCTCACTTTTCTCACGGTGTAACTTGAAGATGATTTTTTCCTTAATCTACTTTTTTTTTTTTTATGTTTTTTCTATTTTTCAAATCATTCAAATACATGCAACCACAAACAAAACACACCGACACGAAACTCCACCAACAGGAAACTCCACCAAGTGTCATATGAGGAGAGAACATGTAGTTGCTCAGTTAGTTGGCAACCATGTTTCTACTTGGCTGCCTAAGGTTCGAATCCCACCTCTTCTCGTGTGTGTAGGCGGCTTCCTTCCCACTTGTGTGGGCTTTTTCCCCGTGAGTACAAGCTCATTTCCCACACGAGCAAGCGGGAAGGGTCCCGGCACCCTTGAAGGGGTACCCAAACAAAAAAAGTGAAAAACGAGGAAGTATTAGATCATGTAGTTCATAGAAGCTTCTTATCACGTGGTGGTAAAGGGTGGGTAAGAGGGAAGCATGGGTAAAGAACGTTGGAGATAAAGAAGCCCGCTCTTTGATAGACAGGAGCGCATGGAATTGATTAATATAATGAAAATGAAGTGAAAAAAACTAAACATTTCTTCATGAAACTACACTGAAATTAGAGAGAGAGACTGCTTAGAGATGTTGGGAAGGATTTAAGGTTTCTAATAAGGTAGGTATTGTAGTTAGTCACATAAAGGACAAGATACTAGAGGTAAAAAGATTGAATGCTAGGGTTATAACGGTCATAATGACCAAGATTGTACTGGATATTAAGCTTTTAAACATAATTAACGCATATGCACCTCATTGAGGATAACTCTGAAAGTTGCATCACGAAGGAAAAAAAGTATAGTAACTATGATAAGCGATGGATATCATAAAGTTTATGCTAGCTATTGCTTTGGCAAAGGAACAACAATAAAGAAACAATCCTCAACTTTGTTGCAAGCTTTGATCTTGCATTAGCTAATACATATATATTTCACGAAGAAAGATAAACAAACACCTTTTAGCCTTTAAGAGTGAACCTTACAGAGCATATCCGGATTTCATTTTAATTAGGCGTGGTCGGGTAGCCAAATGGGCAATGGAATTAAGGTTTGAATTCAAATGGACGGTGGAGTTGATATTTGAATTCAAATGGACAATGGAATTCAACTGCAAGTCGGGTAGCCAAGTTTTGGGGCTTAGTTTACTTTTCCAAGGAAATTAAAAATTATAAAATCTGCAGACTTTCATATATGCTCTACACTGTATACAGTGTTATCCTCAAAATGTTATTTCCGCCACTGCCATGGATTCAATTCATAACCCGATAATGAAATGATCTGGAACATCCTATAAAAGAACAAACTATTTTTAAAAAAACTCTTATGACTTGTATCACCATCTCATTTTATGATTGTCTTTGCTCTTGTGATGTTTATTTCATATTGAAGGTCTATGTGGATTGAGTGCTTTGAAGTCTCTATATCTATATGACAACCATCTCAGCAGTCTTCCGATGTGTATGGGAAACTTTTCCTTACTTGAGGAACTCGACTTGTCCCAGAACAATCTAAGTGGCCTTTTCGACAGCGCAATACCAGGTATAAGCCCATAACTTTCCTCCTTTATTTGAATTCACAATGAGGTGCTAATAGGGCCAATGAGGTGTGGCCTAATTTACATTTGATGGATTTTTTTTTTTTTTTGTAAAAAAGAAAAAAAGCAGAATTTTGAAGTTAAATTGAAATATTGGCCTTTTTGGCCATTTGAATTCGGGTTTTACTGGAGGAATTAGACAAAAAAAATTTGGGGGTTTTGGATTTTTACTAATAAGATTTTCTCTCTTATTTACTTCCATTGATAATCGTTATAATAGTAAAACTATAATATTTTAACGCAATTGAGTTTCAAAAATAAAGAGTAAAAAACTAGTGTTACAAGACTTTAACAAGAGGGTGAATAATCCATCGTCGTTATCATGTTCTTAAGACTTTAAAATCTAATTTATTAGTAGGAAATTATTAATGTGTATTATGTCATTTTTTGAACTCTTATAAAAATTTGTGTATTAATAATACTAATGGGAGATTCTTTATTTGAAAGGTATTTTCATAAATATATCATAGTAAGAAATCCAATTTATCCAATTATTGTTCCTTACTGATATTATCCTAAAAAAGATATTTCCATCATTTCCATGAATTGAAATCATGGCCCGATAATGAAATGATCCGAAACATCTGAAAATGGATTCAAATCATCTGATTTAAAGTCCAGATCAACAACAGATTGATTTTGCTCTCTTGTTTTGGTGGTTAAAAAGAATATCCATTTGACTGTCCTAGTCGTACATATCGCATATGAAAAAATCGTAAATCCAAATGTATTTTTAAAAAACTTCAAAAATGCACATGTTCAACAGTTTTAAATATTGAGTTGATCTGTTCTAAAGGCCGGCCTTGTTTCTAAAACGTTTAGTCCACACGGTGCAGCTTGGACCATGCTACGGGGCCTGAAGAGATCCAACTTTGCAATTAACAAGATATTAGGATAAGATCGTCGTTTTGACAATTCAAATGTCATGGAAACCTTCCACATTCAAACATGTTTAACATGAAGATTACCATGTGGGTCCATTATTGAGTGATTGAGACCATTGATTTAGGATTACATCATTATCTTTCGTGTGTGGCAAAATCTCCATCATTGATTTATAGTTATTAGGAATGATGTGTCTGCTGTCACGGAATTATATTGCAAAAGTTCACATGTCGAGGATATTGCTAGGATGTTGCGTTATCCGAAATTATGGACCATCATTTGAATGGTAGGGCCCACTTCAAGTTGAGGATAAAGATGATATGATTTTATGATGTCACAGGGCTGAAGAAATTGCAGACATTGCGTCTCGATTCAAATCACTTGACGGATGAAGGCATTTCTCCTTGGATATCTAACTTGACATCATTGACTATGCTATTCTTGGGAAATAACACATTGAAAGGCTCCGACACCATCAGAGGTACCATCCCTTTTCTTTTTCTTTTTTTAATTTTCTTTTTTAGAAAAACATGCCTAAACAATCAAATGACACAAACAACAAAAACAAAAATTTGTAAAAAACTTTCAAAATTTCTAAACATATCAAAATTGTTGAATATATCTCACGTGAAAATTAAGTTTTTGACAAACATGGTAATATGTTTCACACACACTTACATATATAACATTTGCATATGAATCCTCCACACATGGAACTAATTTTCTAAATTTTTTTTTGGGCTGCAGTTCACAATCCAAACCGTTTTATACTCACAGAAATAATAAATCTCAGGATGTGAAGTTTCATATCTTTGATCATCATGAATTTTGAGAAACATACGAAAAATACAAAAATATCTACGTTCCGCTTTTCATCATGTAATGGAATCATAGTGGTGATGGGACCTACTAACGATGGGAATAAAAGTGAGGTGACATAGTGGTGAAACCATGGAGGGGCCCTCCATCGACAAAGTGGGGCCACCCAAGGATGAAAAGCATGGTGAATGCACCCACCCATCGATGGATACATGATCAGCCGTGTGCCTAGCCTTCGAGGATTTATTAGTGGGTTCCAGGTAAATATGGTAATGAAAAGTGAGGCCACTATTAATAGAACCCACATTGGCCACACTCATTGACGGATAACAGTCTGTCATGCGCATAAATTCATCGGCCCCCTTTGTGCCCAAATTGCCAAATGCAATGGCTCCTTGATATGTGGCATGCATACTTGTGACTTAACTGATGAAGAATCATCATTGGGCCTCACTTCAATTAAAGTATGGGCATACCAAAATCATGAAATGTATGTCTAGCAATCCTAATTTATGTATGACTCATACAAAGGTTCGGCAAGCTATTCCAATGTGACTCGATCACATAGCTGAGGTGGATAAACCATCTAGTCGATTTAACTTATTACATGATGATACGATAGGCACAACTGTCTTTTAATTTTTTAATTTGAGGGATATCGTTTTTTTAGTTTTTCTCAAGGCTAAATCAATCAAAACAAACAAAGTTGGATGGTCTGCTCTTCTTTGTAGCTAGTCAAGAGAGGATTTAAGAAAACAATAAAATATAAGAGCATTTTTGAGATTTCATAAAAATAGAGGAGCCTTTTTGTAAAAGAAAAATCTTTATTATGAAGTCTTACTACATATCAATAATACATATATAAAACTGAAAATATATTTTTTTATTTGAATTGTTTGCTACCTAATAATATCTTCAAGACATTCCAAATTTGCTTGTATTTTTTTTATTCATTATCATATCACAACCTTATGTATATTCATTATCACATTTTTATTTTGTTTTTTGAAAACGGTAGATTATTTGAAAAACTTAAAAAAGACACAATCATAGATTATCACATTTGTATGGGACACTCCATGTACTTGAGGACGTTTATTTTGAACAATTAGGATTTCTATATTATATGGTCCCTGCCTTAACTTATTTTGTACACAGAACAAATAAAATTTGGAATTCAGCTTGGTTCAGACCTATAAAAATCTAACAACAGTACTTGTTATTCTTCATAACCATGTCCCCCGCCGAGGAGGTTTATAAAAATTCTCAACTAATAAAATTATAACAAATCAAGGATATAGCTGACTGCTGTTAAATCCAGACCGAGCTTAATTACCATTAAATCAATGGTTAAGATAATGCAATGAGATTGAAATCTTGCCTGACCTTTTTCCCTAATGAAAATTGAATTGTATTTTTTTACTTTTTTTACTTTCAGATAAAAAATTTGATTTATTAACTTTTTTTTTTTGGGGGGGAATGAAAATTGAATTGTATTTTTTTACTTTTTTTACTTTCAGAGAAAAATTTTGATTTATGGACTTCTTTTTTTTTTTTAGTTTTGGGGGGGGAGCAATCTCGGCACGGGGTAGTGGGACATGCAAGGATTTAAGGTTTTCTAATAAGGTAGATATTGTAGTTAGTCACATAAAAGAGAAGATACCGGAGGTAAAAAGATTGAATGCTAGGGTTATAATGGTCAAGATTGTATTGGATATTAAGCTTTTAGATATAATTAACGCATATGCACCTCATCGAGGATTAAGTGTGAAAGTTGCATCATGAAGGAAAAACGTATAGTAACTAGATGAGACTTTAGTTGTCATGTAAGGCAAGCGATGGATATCATAAAGTTTATCGCAGATATTGCTTTAGCAAAGGAACAACAATAAAGAAACTATCCTCAACTTTGTTGCAGGCTTTGATCTTGCAATAGCTAATACACATACATTTCACGAAAAAAGATAAACAAACACTTTTTGGCATTTAAGAGTGAACCTGACAGCATAACCAGATTGCTTCTTAATTAGGCATGGTGAACGACCAATCGATAAGATTTGAATTCAGATGAACAATGGAATTAAGATTTGAATTCAAATGGACAATGGAATTGAATTGCATGTCGGGTAGTCAAATTTTGGGCCTTAGTTTACTTTCCAAAGGAAAATAAAAATTAGAAAATATGCATGCTTCATATATGCTCTACAGTGTATACAGTGTTATCCTCAAAATGATATTTCCACCATTGCCATGGATTCGAATCATTAACCCGATAATGAAATGATCTGGAGCATCCGATAACACTACAAACCATTTTTTATAAAACTCCTGTGACTTGTATCACCATCTCATATTATGGTTGTCTTTGCTCTTGTGATGCTTATTTGATATTTGTATGTAGGTTTATGTGGATTGAGTGCCCTGACAAGTCTATATCTAAGTGACAACTACCTGATCAGTCTTCCGATCTGTATGGGAAACTTCTCCTTACTTGAGAATCTCGATGTGTTCAGAAACAATCTTAGCAGCCTTTTCGGCAACTCAATACCAGGTATAAATCCCATAACATTTCTCTTTAATTTGAGTTCACAATGAGGTACTTTGCAATTAACTTGCATTAAATGCGTCGAGTAACGGCAAAACATCTACTTGGCCTTTCATTTTATCATAAGACTAGGCTCAGTTCATGTAGCTATTGCGCCACATCATTTGATACGTCCAAACTGAGAAAATGTGCTGCGCCCAATAGTACAGCTTGAGTGTTGGTGGAGCCCGTCCTAGTTGCAACCGTAAGTAACCAGTTCTTGATCAGTAGTAGATATTCACAATCCTACTGAGTCTGCTCATGCCCATCATAGGGCCCAACGTGGTTGGGTTAAATCCATGATAGGGTCCTTGTTTTGTCAATTCAAATGTCATGGAAACGTGCCACATTCAAACATGTTTCACATGAAGATTACCATGCGGGTCCATTCTTGAGCGATCGAGACCATTGATTTAGCATTGCATCATATCAGTTCGCTGTGCGGCAAAATCTCCATCATTGCTTTATTGGTTATTAAGACTGTGTCTGCTGTCACGGAATTATATTGCAAAAGTTCCCATGTCGAGGATATTTCTAGGATGTTGCATTATCCGAAATTATGGACCACCATTTGAATGGTAGGGCCCGCTTCAAGTTGATAAACATGATTTTTTTTTACAATGTCACAGGACTGAAGCGATTGAAAATTCTGGATCTCGATTCAAATGACTTGACGGGTGATGGCATTTCTCCTTGGATATCTAATTGAGCCATGCTACTTGTCCCGGATTTCTTGTCCCGGGACAAGCCCGACTCCACATGGGAGGGTATTTTGGTCATTTTTGAAAATGACCAAAATACCCTCCCATGTGGAGTCGGGCTTGTCCCGGGACAAGAAATCCGGGACAAGTAGACTTTTTGTATCTAATTTGACTTCATTGACAATGCTGTACTTGCGAAACAACAAATTGAAAGGCTCCGACACCATAAGAGGTACTATGCTTTTTATATTGTCAGAAAAACACGTCTAAACAATCCAATCACGCAAACATCAAAACAACTAGTGTCTACAGCAGGCCCTATTTGGGAAATGATCTCCCCACAAAAGTCCATCTTGGGCTAAAATAACTTTTACTCTTATTTACAAGAAAAAAAAAAAAAGACTTTCACGCTTGTGTACTTTTCGTAGCAATGGATTTTATATTAAATGAAGGATTAATAGAAAAATAACTACATGCCCTCCACCCCAGTTATAATAGTCTTAAGAATTTGGCAGCATCAACCAGATTTTTAATTTTGGCCCTTCACTCTTCAAATTTTGAATAACCTTTATTTAGAAGCTCCTTTAGCCATTAGTGCAAATTTATAGAAATTCAATTAAGAAGTAGACAAAATTATTTTTGAGTTTAGAGGAAAGAGGCTCTCATCTAGCGATATGTAAGGATGGAGAGTGAATGGTGAAAGATTGAAGATCAACAAAGAATCGCAATATGTTTTAAAGAGTTAACTTCCTATGATAAAGGGGGAGACTATTCTCCTATGAGCAGACTACATGTGCAGTCCATCTCTATGCAGCTCACTTAGGCTCACCTTCGAGCAAGGCAACCTCTTTAATTCTTACACTCATTGAACCTTCACCTACTGTTGAACTGAATTTTAAAAAAATCTACGATTCATACATCATTAAATTTTAATGCTATTAAATCAAGGGCTAGGATAATCTAGTGGAGCTAATTTTCTTTGGCTCCTCTTTTTCCAAAGAGATCTTTCCATCTGCCCTTCCCCTACTGAACCACATGTATCAAAGTGGTCCAAACCAGCTCACTACATATAGGGGTCATTTGTATGCAACTATTTATATATCTGTAGTATTTACTTTCTTTTGCACACTTAGTTTACATATCACATTCAGAAATGAGGTGCGAAAGGTGTGACAATGGGATGCAAGCGAAAACAAAGTTCAAGGTGTGTTAATGGGGACGTTTTCAGCTCTAGGATTCACATCTTGCACTTTATTTTCGAATGCATTGTGTCACAAAATGAAATTCCATCAACTGCTTTTATATATATTTTTTTACTGCCCTAGGGGAATCGTATCTATAATATTCACCATTCATTTTTTTTCTATTGAACTAATAAACTCAACACCTATATACTGTGCACTGCGCATCGGTATTGTTTGCCACGTACTACCTGGTGAAACGAATGGGGATCCTGTCTTTAGTTGTGGGATTTACCCAAAGTACTAAAATACGAATATCTGAGATTTCGCCATTTGAGAAACTGAATCTACCCAAAGAACTACGAATATTTGGCACATAATTGGATATTATGCATTTGGCAACTACTAGAATAATTGCCTTACCCTTTTGTTGTCTTCAGTTAGAGGGTTGGCCATGGCCACGATAGTGTCCATGAGCACTGGAAAGAGCATTGACAGGGGATCGGTTACCACAAGGAATAGTACAAGTAAAATGTAATTTTTGTTAAGTTGATTTACATGACTTAAAAAGACGAAGACAACTGAATTCATTTGATTCCTAATACTTATGATGAACAACTCATACAGAAACAGATCGGATCATAAGAGAGTCAGAAACGCTGATCAAGTTTTCGTTATCAACTATAGTAGATGTCATGGTGAAGAATTCCTGGAATGAGATGAAGAAATGGCTTTGGAGTTATTTAGACCGACTAATTATTTTGGGTTAAGTACTGTTTTGCAGAGTAGAGTTAAAAAATTCAAATTTAAGGCTAATTACTTCTTTTCCACTTAATAAAACTGGAATTGATGATCAGAGTACCAAAACTTGACATGCAACTATATTGTGGAGTCAAGATTCTATTAAAGCATGCTCCCAAGCACAAATCGAAGACATTAAATGAGCATGTGGTCATTTAGTCATCATCAATCATCAAATCAAATGAGAGACAAACATATCCAAGCATATATATATATATATATATATATATATATATATGAGAGGTACTCTTGTGAGAGACACTCTCACCTTACTATGAGAGATAAAGGTGGGGGCCCTCACATTGAAGTTGTTGGCACTGGATATGGATGTAAGGGCTCGCACCTTATCTTTCATAGTATGGTGAGAGCTTCTCTCATAGGAGCATCTCCCATATATAGATGCTCCTATGAGAGAAGCTCTCACCATATTATGAAAGATAAGGTGGGCACCCTCACATCCATATTCAGAACAACTTAAATGTGAGGCCCCCACTCCTATCTCTCATATAAAGTGAGAGATTTCTCTCATAGGAGCATCTCCCTATTATATATGAGTTTTTTTTTTTTTTTTTTTTTACAAAAAGGCCCCTATATTTTCATGAAATCTCAAAAACACTCCTATACTTTTTGGTTTTACTAAACCATCTGATCCCTTGACTAACAATCAAGCTCAATGAGAAAATAAACCTGTCGTTCCCATTCTCCCTTTCATTTATTTAAGAGTGCTGCTACGTACACACTACAAAAAGCTTTCCACACTGCATTTAAAAAAAAATTAAAAATTAAAAAATCCCTAAACTACCCCCATCCCTCTCCTTCCCTCCCTCTCCATCTCCCTAGCAGATTCCGGCCACCTCCGCCCACGGCCCACGTCGGCGTCCCTCTCGCCGCCCGCCCTCAACCCTCTCCGCTTCCCCCGCACAATCTCCCTCTCTCCCTCCTTCTCTACTCCTCTCCTTCACTTTCTCTCCCTCTGCTTTAGCAACACTGAAAGGATTGTGGGATGAGGGCAGGTGGGGGCGGGCTGGGGATGGGGATGAGGGTTGGTGGGGGCTGCCGGAGTAGGAGAGGAAGAGAGGTAGATGGGTAGGCGTAGGGCGGCGGCTGGTGGGGTTGCTGGAGCAGGGAGAGAAAAAGAGAGGGATAGGGGTAGTCTAGGGATTTTATTATTTTTAAATTTTTTTTAAAAAAAATAATGGGTTGAAAGCTTTTTGTAGTGTATAAATAGCAGCACTCTTATTTAAAAGTCCAAATGACCCTTTTAACCTTATCTTCTTTCTCATATCTAAAAGAGAAAGTACACAAAAGACGAAACCCAAAGAACGAACTATCATCAATGCGCAACCCTCTTTTCCCTACTCAACATCAGGATGCATCACTCGGCGCTCTGAGCCAACCACTGGATTTTTTTTTTCTCTGATACTCGTCTATGACGGATTCACTTCAACATTCATCACTCCAGCACAGAATACTCGTCCAACTCTGAAAATATCTCAGACCCTATTATTTTGGATCTTAGCCTTTTGTATATAGCCATACTTGCCATTCCTTAGAGATCTTATTTTTTATTATTATTTTGGATTGCTTAGCAGTGCGGAATGATGAGCGAGACGTGTTCTTGGTTGGAGATATCAGATATGGGAAAGATGTGGGAAGAAGAAACCCAGATTGCAATTGAGTTTTTTTTTTTTTTTTTTTTTATCCAAGTTTTCTGCTTTCATTCGTACATTTACTCTAATGTTTGTGATGTGAAACTTGATGTTTCCACACTCTTGAACATCCAAGTTCAGGAAGGGACCTGGTAATTAGTGGGGCTATTAGGCCTTAGAAACTGCCTTACATTCTCCAGAAAACTCCACTTGAAAAAAGCGGTGTGGGTAACTGTAAATAGAATCAGGTTTTAAGAGACAAAGTATCACACGCATTTAGCTATGTACTAATTGGCCTTTAAAATGAACATAAGCAATACAAATTCTCCATCCGGCCACATTAATTGAAGTAAAGAAAAATCCTAACTGGACGACTGCTTTATCTTAGCAGTGTCTCAAACTTGACTACCTATACCGGGGCCTACCAATTGGAGTCTACCGCTGATGAGTGGCTTGGATCCTACACAAGTCACATTCGCCTGTGCGTAGTCAGGTTAGGTGTGTTAGATCAAACATCTTTCCTTAGTGCTTATCTAATCGTATAGGGAAATTAATCAAAGAAAGGAAATCCATGTGTCTTTATATCGCTCGTCTGAAGAAAAAGAGTAAGAAACGTGGGTGAGTTCTCCACATTTCTTCTTGCAACTAATGTCTGCAAAGAAGGCGCGACTCCCAGTGTAAACAATACTTAACACACAGGGTTAAAATAGTCGAGCAAAACAGAAAGGGAAGAGTGGGAACGGCTGGTTTGTTTTCTCTGAGCTTAGCTGTTAGTAAAGGGATGCTTTGGTAAAATAAAAAAGTTCAGGATGCTTTTGAGATTTCATGAAAATATAGGGGTCTTTTCATAAAAAAAAGCCTCCGTGTATATATATAGATATAGATATCTACTTGGCATTGATCGAAAATGCCCAAATCTACAAATCCCAGCTCAAAAGCCCCACAAATCAAACTTAAGGGAGAATTAGCAAAATAAAACTCAATTAAAATACAAAACTAAAAGAATGAGAAGCTCTCAGTTACCGTATTACACTACTGCACCCAAAGCACATAAACCAAATCTATGGAAAGAAGAGCTTACCAAATAATGAAGCGAATGGATGGAAGGGTCGTAAATTGGAGATGGATGAGCTTGAGGGGTCCACGCGAAGATTGTGATGGCCATGATCGATGGGGACAATCGGTGGTGGGAGTGCCTTTGCAGTCCATTTCTAACAGGCGGGTGAGATCATGGGGCCCACTAGGAGGTGGCCCACTCACTTCATCGGTAGTGATGGGTATTTTTCTTGGTGGTCCACTATGCAAAGAGGGGGAAGAAAGAAATCAAAAGAAAGGAAACAGAATGAAAGAGAGAGAGTGAAATGGTTGGCAGTGGGTGGAGAGAGAGAGAGAGAATGCGTGGGTGCTCAGTCATGTTGGCAGGGAGAAGGGAGAAAGAGAAGGGCAAATGGGGAAAAACAGAGGGAGAGATAAACAGGAAAATAGAGAGAGACGGGCTGCGTTTCTGTGGTGGCCGGCGATGGTGCTGGCGGTGGTCTCCGACGGCGACGGCGTGGTACTCCGGAACGGTGGGGCAGCACAGCTGGGGGAGGGAGAGATGAGAGAGTGGAGAAGAGAGGGGAGCTCGGTCATGGTGATGATCGGTGGCCGCGGCGTCCGGTGACGGTGAGGCAGTGAGTGAAGTGAGAGGGGGAGAAAGAACGAAAGAGAGAGAAGTGAGGGAGGGGGCTGCTGAGGAGTGAATGAAAGGGAAACCGTGGGGGTGGGGGGATGATAAAGGTGGGGATGGGGGTATTTTTGGAAAATGATACGATGGGCTTGAGTGGGTTCGGGTCACTTCAGGTTTTGGGTCGAGCTCGAGAGTCCGGATCAAGATGCAAACGAAGGACAAAATCCGAAAAATTAGGTAATCTAATGATGCCAATATCTCGAAAAGCGGAAAATACTAAAAAGCAGTTGGAACTTTTCGGAAATTGCGACACACACCCCTACTGTACCCAAATGGGCTCGGAACTTAACCCAACTTCGTACACGCGATCTTAATAATTAATCGGACATATTTGGTTTATAAATGAGCTTAATTAACTAAAAGTATAATTAACTAGACTAATTACAACCTTGGAATTCCGGGACCTTACACTCTCACTTGATTATAGAAACTTTGTAACAACACCACATTATCTGTAGGAGCCTTCTGGTATTGTGGAGTAATATATTATCTTGTCTCCAACATATCTCTAATCAGGAAGCACAATTTTTACCGATGTTCAGCCAATGGAGTTGCTTTGCCAAACTTGCACCACCAATTAGCACTGTCTTTCATATACCTCTACCACATCATACAAACATTGTATATTTTCAAGGTATACTCACATAACAACTCATTTTCTTCTTCAATTGCACAAAATCAATCGTGAGGAAAATCCCCCTTTAAAGAGAGTTAGAAAGGGACCACTTCTATAAAAATTATTTTGACAGATGGATTTTGGTTTCTTTACGTATTTGAGTTGGACACACTATGCCAAGCCAGATTGATAATTCTATAATGATGATGTTGGCCATAATGTCTATGACTATGATGATGATGAGTTTTCACTTTCAACTTTGATGACGAGTTTTCGTTTTTATTTTTTCTCTCTTATTATTATTCATGCAGGGCTTTGTAGCTTAAGGAAACTGCAAACCTTGGATATAGCAAGGAACTCATTTGGGAGCAGTATAGATCCATGTTTTGGTAAGATGCCTAATCTTGGCTATCTGGATCTTCGCCGCAATCAATTTAAAGGATACATCCCATCATCTATTTTTAGCAACTTGACAATGTTGGAGGACATCTATATATCACAAAACCAATTTGATGGCTTGTTTTCCTTTTCGACATTTGCCAATCTCTCAAAGCTTTTATCCATTGACCTTTCAGAAAATATACAATTAGAGGTCGAAACCGAAAGTATCATGTGGGCTCCAACTTTCCAACTCGAGTCTTTGTTGCTAAACAATTGCATTCTTAACAAACGTACCGGCTATGGCATACCAACCTTCATCTCCACTCAAAAGAGTCTTGAAACTTTAGAGTTAAGCCATACCTCCCTGAAAGGGACAATTCCTTCATGGTTACTGTACAATGTCACTATTAACAACTTGAGTCTCAGAGGTAACGTTCTAAAAGGCCCATTTCCCAAACCTACTCATCACAATATGTCAAGAGTCAAATATCTGGACATATCCAACAATGATTTTTTTGGCGAGCTTCCTCCTGACATTGGCACCATTTTCCCCAATCTAGTTGCTTTTAACATGTCCACAAATGTGTTACAAGGTGCTATCCCCTTATCCTTAAGCAAGTTACAGAAGTTAGAAATATTGGACTTATCACAAAACAAGCTCTTCGGAGAAATGCCAGAAGGTTTGATTGGAAACAATACCTCACTAAAATATTTAAAACTATCAAACAATAATTTGCATGGGAACATTCTTTCAAAAAATTGGAATATGACCGAGTTGGTAGTTTTGTTACTTGATAACAATGAGTTTAATGGAACCATCGTATCTAACATGCTGATGAGCCCTTTATTGATTGTTCTCGATCTAAGAAGTAACAAACTATCAGGTTTTATTCCAAGTTGGTTACCATCCCTTGTGAATTTGGCTTTCCTTTTCCTTGGAGAAAACTTCTTTGATGGCTCCATCCCTACACAACTTTGCCAATTGCAAAATTTGCATATGTTGGATCTCTCAAGCAACAAAATTTCAGGAAGCATACCCTCTTGTCTCGACAACATTTCTTCTTGGAGGGAAGAAATTCCAATCCAAATTGACAAATCACTCGGACCACAGTTTCAACAATATCTCATGGGGGGACATTACGGTTCAATTTCATCCTATGAGATATATTCTAGAGTTAAAACTGATTTCAATACAAAGGGTGTGATCCTAACTTATGAGGGTGTTCCTCTTTCTTTAATGACCGGTATCGATCTATCCATGAATCAATTGATGGGTAGTATTCCACTCCAAATGGGAAACTTGACAGAACTTCGCTCTCTAAACTTGTCTCGCAATCTTTTGTCTGGCCCTTTCCCAGTGTCCTTTCAAAGCTTGAAAAACATTGAGACTTTGGATCTCTCACATAACAAGTTAGTTGGGATGATTCCACCTCAGATGGTTCAACTTCACTCACTTTCCACCTTTAGTGTTGCCTTCAACAATTTATCAGGTGAGATCCCACATGAGGAGCAATTTTATACATTCGATGAGAGCAGCTACACAGGTAATGATGATCTTTGTGGACCACCTTTACACCGGAATTGCACAGGCAACAATCCATCTCAAACTCAAGATAGCAAAGGAAAAGAAGAAGACTCCTCTGGGATCCTAGACAACCCTATGTTTTTCTACTTGTTGGTGGCTATTGCATATGCTTTGGGATTTTGGAGTTTCATTGCCCATATTTGCAACAAGAACCGGCGAGAAAGTCTTTTTAGGACTGCGGATAGGTGCTATGATTGGGTCTATGTAAACTTTCGATGGTTTCAGTTGTATCTAAAAAGTCGTTGTAGTTAAGAATGTTGTTTTGTTTAAACTTGGAAAGTATTACTAGTACTCTTGACTTTTTATACTAACTTTTTTGTGGTAATTGCATTTTTCAACAAGGCCATTTTTTTACCCAAAAAAAAAAAAAACCAAAGCCCATTTAATTTCTCATACAAAGTAGTTAAAAACTAGAATGCGAAATTTCCATATAAGAACCACATGCTTATTACATACAAAGAGAGTTATAGATATTAATTAAACTTTTACGATATTATTGGGATATTAATTTTCATACTGCATTCTTATATGTTTGAACCATGCATTTTCATTGATTCATTTTCTTTTTTTCTTAATGTCAAAATGCTTATCAAAACTAGTGTAAAAGAAGGTGTGGTTTATGCGCAAAATCTTGCAAGCAAAAAAATAATCCTTTCAGTTATAATGATGACACGTTGATTTAATATATGTAAACAGGAAAGTAAAAGACTTGTGGTAGTGTAGGAGAGGGAAAGGAAATAATATGTGTGTGCAATGTACTTCTCTTCCATAACCAAAGACTCCGGGCTAATGTACACTAAGCGTCTGGTCTGTAAATAAGATGACTGTCAGTACTCCTTTTACAAAGAGATCATGGATGTCTTCGACGAGCCTTATTATCGAGAGGGGAAGTCGGAGGAGACTCTGGAGAGCTCGCTCTGATCTTCTTCCGATATTGAGACCAAGTGTCGATCGAGTCTTCTTTCGAGAATAGCTAGGGAGAGCTCCTGGAGGGAGTCTCAGCCACTACTATCCTTGGAGACACGTTCTCTTTGCCCTTCTCTTTGGGATCAATGCTGATACGCATAAAACATTTAGTGCCCAGCTTTGTTGCATGTCTGACAAGTCACATGCATCATCTTTTGTGGGATCATGTATGATCGTGGACTTAAACTGTTGAAATGATTCTTAATAATAGGAGTTGTGTAGCAAAGTCACTCTTTGAATAGGTAGGAGTCACGTTGGAAGGTTGTTAGCTTATTTGGTGGCATGTTGCCCACTTCTTTTGGCAAATGTAAACAGTACAGTCGTTGCATACTCTGTATTCACGTGGAAGCTTTTGTATTTAAAGTAGTGTTTTTCGTAATAAAAGAATCATCATTGATTATCATCCAACAAAAAGGTCTCTTTTTGGTGCAATCTCCCATCTGAGATTATATCCCCTTATCTTCCCCTTTGAGCAGTGTCGTTCATATCAACACCATAGCTCGGGTTAAACAAAAATTTCGTATCAAATGCCCTTTTTATAGACTTTCCCATGAGGGTCCTATTTCGACGTCGCAAGTTTGGATGCCTTCCTCCACTCCCCTCAATCCGTGGCTCAGCCTCCATTGGTTTCACGTGTAGGTAGGCCTCAACTCCTTTTCAATAGAAGGAGAGAGCCTGGCTCTCTTCCCTCATTGGGTCAACATGCTTTTTGGACCGCTTTCACGGGCCCGATTCCCTTATTTCTGTTAGCACCCTGATTTTATGGGCCTGGCTTATTATCTGTGCCTACAATATATGTGGTAGTTTTAGACCGGAAACAAAAAGACTTCATTATATTTGCCGTCACTGAAAACTCAGTCTACGAGATGTTGCTTGTCACCTAATCAGGAGGAATGAAATTGAGTGATAAATATGAAAGTCATGAACAATTTGTAGTCAATGCTTTTTATCAAATGGCTAACAAGTTTAAATGCGGCACCATTTATAAAAATAAATGAAAAAATATTTTTGTAACAGAAATGTAATGCTACAGGATTCAAGACCTTGTTGCTACAGTCTACAGGTAGAAAGTGAACTACTAAAATGGCATGTTCATCTGAAGAATAAACGAAGCCCACTCATGATGATACAGTAAATATTTGTATCCAATTTGAATTCACAAGGTGAATCTCATTAAGGGGCCCGTTTAGGAATTATAATATGGGACCCGCCTTTAAAAGTGTTGGTATGTAGATACACCTTTATAATTCATGATGTGGGACCCACCTTCTTTAAAAATTACAACTTCAAAATACCTTCAGAAATTGAGTGTCTGATTTTCACCAAAAAGTTACTAGTGTCTGATTTTCACCAAAAAGTTACTATCTTGAAATTCTAGAATCTTACATGAGGTTAAGGTAGCATTTACAAAATCACTCTTTTTAAGCATTTGTGAATCTCAAAATTATGTAATTGTCTAAACTTTTTTGATGAAATAAGTAACTCCCGACAAGAACTCGAGAATTTCCTGACAATCAAAATTCCTCTCAAGGATTCCGCCGAACAAACAAGCCTGAAGGGTCTCTCTTTTTTTTACCAAAAAAAAAAAAAAGTCTCCTTGGTTATAATCATGTTTGGATCCATATATAGAATCCTCACAAGGATTTAAAGGGAATTAATTTTAAAATTTTGGAATTCTATAAATCCTGCTGATGAAACAAGGAATTCTTGACGAGAATCCCAAAATTCCCTAATATTACTACTGGAATTCCTGTCATGGACTAAAACAAAGAAATAGGCCCTAAAAATCTAGTCATTTTTTCACCCAAAAGAAAGTAGTCTTTAGAGTAAAATCAGATTTGGATCCATTCATAGAACTCTCGTACGGATTTAAAGAAATTGTCAATTCAAAGTTCTGTGTCTACTGTTGTCGTATCCAATAAGTTCTTTTTTCTTTTTTTTTAATAAATTCCTATTTAATAATAATAAAAAGTTAACACTCTCAATTGTTCATTTTAAGCTCATCCGGTCGCATTGAAATTATTGAATTAAAAATGGGATCTACTAATGAAAGATTTTCAAATGGGGCCAAACTCTCTAGGACTTTTCAAAATAGGAGAAACTAAAAGGCATTTTTAAAAATGGGCCTTTGTTTTCTAAAATTCTTTCAATCAGAGACCCTTGGGGCCCTCAGATTTCATGACGCAATGGTCTCATCCCAAGGCATGTGGGGTCAAACTCTAAATAGGACTTTCTATTTAAAATAAATTAAGGAAATTAAAGAACTTAATAATGGTTCAATGTCAGCACAAAACTTTCTGCTCATATAGGAATGAAAACAATATCTAGAGTTCTAATTATTTCATTCTGTCCAATGAAAACTAATAAAATCACTCAGACCAAATATCTATAGAGAAATATACTAAAACTAAATTGGTGATGCGCTGCTCAAGGTCGCACACGTCCCCGCAAGGCCATCTACTGCTCGTAAGCCTTAGGATCTACCTTGAAATCTGAAAGAAAAAAAACATCAACATGCATATGAGTATAAAACTCTGCAAGTAGCCAGACTGAAACAGTTCGAAACACAGGTAAATGCTTAATTACTGAAACTATACAAACGAGAGGAATAGATCCAACCACAATAGCAAATAGAGAGTATAATAAAATGCGAATGTCATAAAAATCATGGAACAAAATCTTGAATTTAGTAAGGCATATCTTTAGCATTAATCAAACACGAATTTAACATTATCGGTGGGATTTTAATACATAACTTCAGTAACTCGATTTTAACCTTTTTATTACCGCTGGGCGTAATTCTAAGAGCTTCAGTGACTCAAATTTTAACATTTTTGTTACTGCTGGCCGTAATCCTAAAAGCTTCAATGACATCAAACAAGGGGCTAGCTGCAGGCAAGTATAGCGCACAAAGGGCTCTCCATCCCAATGTCATACCCAAGAAAAGAGGGCTAAATATCCGCGCGGTGTCCCCATGTTGCATTGCCCATACTTCATATAATGGCTTTAGAGGTCAAATATCAATTGATTATCAATGTATTTCTAGATTCAGCTTGGGTTCTCAAAGAATGGAATCATGGAAACAATAGCAAAATAATTAGGGTCGCATCCTAGCCCATTCAAAGTCCATCCAATAGACACGTAGGGATATTTTGTAACAATAGCTCAATTATTGAAACTCAGGTGTCATGCGGAATATCAAACACACAAATATAAGACTCAAAATTATTAGTGATGATAAATACGATTCAATTTGCATAATCCAATACATTGACTTCGTTTTATGGAACTCAAGATGAACTATTTAAAGCAATGAGTTTATTGCTGAGAATTTAGGTTACATAAGGATGATCACATTTATAATATTGAAGAAAACATCACTTTGCATAGGCACCAAACCATTCAATGGAACTCAAGGGTACTAAATGAACTAAAAGGTGCTGGGATTGGGCTTATTGGCCATGCAATCCTGGCATAGATCAACAAGGAATTACAGACCATCCTAAATTCTAGCACAATATTTTGGCTGTAGAAGGGTAGATGGTGAAGTTGATCAACTCAAATCATCTCTAAAACTTAAAAGTACAAGAATTTTGAGGGATATCAGCAACTTCAATCATAGGAAAATTACTAACCACATATGTAGGATAAAACTCACATCATGTGTAAAATGACGCATCTACATGCCACTAACTAAATCTTAAAAAAAATCGAGAAAATAAAAAAGAGTTATTTTCATTTTCAGCGAATCATAGCCAATTAGCCATATGATACTCGGGTTGCAAACTTGGAATTGCCTGTTAGAATGGAAAACACGGCCAGGTAATGATAGTCATCCAAGTTCTGCTCCCACTTGGAATTGCTCAACAGGGATTTATTTTAGAATTTTCTTTAAAAGTGACTTTTCATAACATACACACATTAAGTCCCACCTGTACAGAATGATCAGCTTGGACTTGGATGAAAACACCAACAATAATACAGGCCAACCATTGTATTATAATGCCTCCATTTGAAGACCCTGTAAGCAGACAATTCATGAAATTCAAAAACTTTAGTCTCTTCTCTGCTTAATGTCTGTTTGTCTTTAATTTCATGCATTGTCTATGTTGTATTCTTACATGTACTAAAATAGTAACATGTCACAAAATTACCTTCGGTATATGTATTTTAATCAACATAAACGAACATAATCAAGCTGTCTACAGCCACTATATGATGCATTTATGCAAGTGCCAAGAAGTGTAGCAAATCTTGAAAATCTCCTTTATGCGCATTTTCATCAATACTAACAAACACATAACCACTTCAAAGAAAGCATGAAAGAGTCTAGCAGTTATATAGAAAGAAGGAGAGAAGGCGACGTAATCATACTTCAACTGGTTTTTATTTTTTGTATGTGATAAAACAACAAGAAAAAGAAATGATACATCAGAGGGCCAGGCCACATTTTAAGCATTATAAAAATGAAGTACAGAAAAGGGGTTCGGACTTTAGAATGGTCATTTGGGTTCATATATAGAGAGCATACAAGGTACCAAATGCCATCATATTCTTTGTTGATATGAGTTAGAAAGGAGATTATAAGAGGAAAAAATTTACACACAGGGAGGGAGGGAGACAGGTAGATACGTCTATCAAGGTTCACTCAATGCTACACAGAAACACGAAACACAATCACACCTATCAATTTGTTGCAGCATTTCAATGCAGAAAAAGTAAAAAAAAAAAAAAAGACCAGTATAGATAGAGTAAAAACTTCACACCAAACTATCCCAATCTGTACAAGTGGAAGGGTCCGCTATGGATAACCTCACTATAAAAAAGAAGGATTATAATTGACCGTCCAATCGGTCACCTTAAAATTAGATAGATTTTGACAGGAAATCTGAAATGGAGATGTGAATTCCATAAACTTTTGACACTGAAGAAGACTGAGAACATAAAGAACATATATAATTGAACGGTAAAGAGCATATCAAATTGATGTATCTCAATATAATACTTACCAACCTAAAGAGAATATATGTTGTAAGATAAGAGACTTGAAGGATTTTCTATACCTTCATTACCTTGTTTTGATAGGAAGTTCTGAGGAAATGAATCATCTTGTCATAGCGTTCTAACGCAATCTGATTGCTTTTTGTACGATGGTAGCAAAAGCTTTTGGCTCTTTTTAATTAATGTATGTTGGCACTGTCCTTCCCACTTGGTCTGCAAGTTACTGCAATTACACAGAAAAGAATAGTTTTAAACACTGATTAGAAGGTTCATTAAGAAGTTGAGCTTGTCCTATTTACTAGTTTCACTCAAATCATTCATTTTAGTAATTTCTTTATACTTGTCAACAGATGTGCAATGGCAATATTGGTATTATACTAACAGGTGGTAATATTTTTTTGGCACTTTACTGAAATATAAATGAAGAAAGACAAGTTCTTTCTAGTTTGGTACTCACTAATAATAATATGTTACATTTTTTGGGGGCCACTGATGGTAAAAGCTATAACTACACCATCAGAGGAATGTGCAAATATAGAGATAAAATGAAGTGTTTTCTTTGTAGATACAAAACATGGAATAGACCCACAAAGTATTCAACCCATTCGAGATTTGAACATGGTTAGGACTGATTATAGCAGCAGATCATGTAAGTTGTTCCTTAGCTACATGTACAGAACTTGCTTCGCTTCTTCCAATAGGTATGCAATTTGCTGTTATACAACGACTTTGGGCTCTCTTACGAATAGAAATTTCACACATTTACGCATGAAGCATACCTAGTTTTTAAAACAACATGAAGATAATATACTAACACCAAGATGATAATAAATGAAAGGCATACTCTCTAAGTAACATCCAAATGGCCAAAGAAGAGCTAAGCATCCAGAAAATTCAGGAATTATTCCAAGTCGAAGTTCTGTAAAGCCTAGTTTAGTAGTAGAAGTTGAAATGTGAGCATGACAAACCCGACAAGTTAAGAACAATAGTATTATATAACATGGGTTATATTAGATATACACCAATTACAGCTGTAAGTCCCCTGTTTCATTCATTCACCTCATTGCCAATTAATAGATAACAATGAAATAATCAGTTTTGCCAGTGATAACAATTGCTTTCGCATCATATCTCTGTAAGCTTGCTTGTAATTATCTTTTAAACTGAATAATATTGCAAAAAAAAAAAAAAAATTTAATGGCTTTTAGTACATTTTTCAAACAATTGTAGAAACCTACAATAGGGAATCAAGTTTAGCATAAAGGTAGAAATTATAGAATAAATTGTAATCAGCAACAAATGTTCATGATACTAATGTAGCTAACAATAACAGTATATACACATTGCAAATAATCACTTGAAATTGAAAAGATGTGAATCATTTACAAAGTGTGATGGATGAGGTGTTACAATCACTTGTAAGGATTTCTCTTAATAAAACAACAGTATTAAAAGTTGTCTTAATAATTAGGGCACATTCCTTTGGTAGTTGAGTAAATGGGGTTTAATTGACGGTCCTAATTCCATTTCCAACCCTTCTATAGGCAGCATGAGCGTGGACAGTGAGAAATTTCATATGGCAAAAGTCCACAATCAGTGAGAAAAAGGTCAAACATTGGATAATGATATTTAATCCGGATTATTTATCCTTGGTCCAGTAGCCTATCTTTAGCAGGATTGATATAATGCATTTATTTTAATCTCAGTACATTAGCCCATACGTTATACTTTTACAGACAAATATCCAATATAGAAGAATTTTTTGAGTTAGCAAGAATGACACATTCTTCAGTGATATACCTTTTCACCCATGTAGGAAGAACACCAGTAGCATTTGCAACTGGGAAAACAATGACAATGCCTTCAAAGTTTCTAGGATGTAGATTTCTTTATAGTTGGAATGTTTTGAAAATAAACAACATCGCTTTGAAGCACACCTAAAAACAACGATTATATCATTTACCAATAAGAATTAGAGTGTAACAAACAGGAAATGGAACCTGATTTTTCTTATATCATATCATGATATCAGATAGGCGTCTGATCGGCATCAAAATCAATATGCCTTTTGTGGAAAAGGGTCAACTCTGTAAAGTATATATGATGCTGCTATGTACCCATCCATACAATGAACCAAATATCTCTCCTCTTTTTCCAGAGCTCTTCCTTCCTTTCATCACTTAAATTTTCGTAATAGCTTTTGAAATATTCTCTTCTATCTTTCTTTGGGCCCATTTTTACATCTATTAAAAAGGGGTTAATAACAAAGTAACTTTGTGGTGACAACAACATGTCCATATTTTATAACCATGAAGAGAAAGAATAAACATAAAACATTCTCCAAATTACATATTAGAAACTCTACGTGCAATATTAAGCTAGAAGATAATGAAGAAGAGAGAGTAACAATTTACAACGATCAATTACAAGATACCTAGTTACTTGTACCTATTCACAAAGTAGCATATATATGAATAAAAATAATGTAAATATTTGTCAATAAGCAGGTGCTTGATCACATTTATTCAGAAAGTATAAGAAGAATACAGCATCAAAGAAATATGATGATCACAATGAAAATAAACGCTTTTCATACTGCTATTATATGTATCGTGAGCAATAGCAAAGAGAGCGAAAGCCTGACGAGTACTTCGTTGCTTGCTGCAAGAAAAGTGAAGGAGAAAATTAGAATGACTTGATAAAATAATGAATTCTAACGGAAAAATTCTCATAAATAAACAGGCAAAACAGTGGCTGGAAAAGGGTTCTAAATGCATTAGGACCAAATCAAGCAATGACTGAAATTGGGCTAGGTTTAGCCAAGATATTTACCATTATAAAGCAAGAGGGCATAAGTAAAAGGAAAAATTGGCAATTGTATACAAATAGCACCACGAAAGATTGAACATTCTACAATTCAATAATGAGTTTAGTGGGCAAATCATAAGAAATTAAAAAATATTCATTCAACGCAATGATTGGAAGAACTAACAGAAAAACCATTTACAACACTACTTAAAAGTTTGAAACGCCTGTAATATGGCCTCAAACCAGCCGTCTCCAATTTTCTAAATCTCACAGCCTGCAGGACATTTAAAATTTTAAGATAAAAAAAGCAAACAACATTAACCCACCCAGCCAAACAACCTGAATCCAACAAAAAAGAAAGCATTAATTCAACTTGGCTTAATAACTCTTCTAAATCATATCTTTTGACTCTGGTTTGGCTTTTTCTCAGCATTCAATTTCAACTTGGAATGCATTGCACCCAAGATTTTTACTCTAACAGTGTCTTTCAACCTTGGTATCGAACTTCAAATTCAAATGCACTCCACTGCATGGTGAGAAGCATGCCAGCAAGTGAAGGGTATATTTAAAAGTAATTTGGAGAGAAAAAAAAACCTACAGATGATGTAGGGTGGGCCTAGCCAGGTTTGAACCTTATGTTTTAGTATTTGGGTTAGGCCCCAATTACTATAAATAAGATTTATGTTGAGCATAGGACTGCTGATGCACAGGCATAGCCCACTTTAAGCTTGGTTTGAACTTTACATTTTAGTATTTGGGTAGAGCCCGAATTACCAATAAATAAATTTAGGTTGAGCTAGTTTGAACGTTGTGTTTAGTCTTTGGGTTGGGCGTAGACCTTAAATTGTACTCCATTCAACATTTAAAATCAGCTTGGATTAAGGGATAGTGAGCCAAAAAGTAGTGCTTGTAGTTTAGTGACTAATTTGTCCAAATAAATAACAGTTTGAACAAGCAATCAAATATTTACACTCCCTTTCTTATCAATCAAACCACAAAAAAAGTAACTTCTCATATAGGAAATGATAAATTGGTAAGATGTTACATTCTAGAGACATGTTTACTGTCATTTAAAAAAAAAAAAAACATACAGATGTCTAGTTCTTATTATGGATACTTGAGTTCATTAATGAACAAAACATAACTTCCATTCTATCGTCATCAAATACTTCTGCACCAATTATTTAGAAACTAAAGTAAATACACAAAAATACAGGCCTCGTAAAAATCCCATCATTCAAAGTTTCACATTCCTAGCCCTTAATTATATTCAACCTATAACTAAACAGCTCTCATAAGAAATTTAGAAGTTCCTATAAAGAGAGAGCACCTTAAGAAAATAGATTCTACAGCAACATGGTTATCACCTTTTTATGACTGGCTGGGTTTTAATTTATAATTGGATTGATGAACATGACTGCTTGTGTCAAAACACCTTCCCCATGGTAGAGCCTATAGAAGAATCCGCCATTTGACATGTTAATTCAATAGCAATACTAATTTAAAAGTTGTTTGAACAAGGAGTTCAAGCACACACCTTGTATGGTCAAAGCAAGAAGCCTTCCAAGCAAGGATTAGCGACATTGCGAAGCCTTAATGCACAGAGGCCACTTGCAGAAACTGTATCAGCAATAAATCTCCAATCTGGATCTTTAATGTAATTCCTAGCAGAGCACTAAAAAAATATGAGCATCAGTTTGTGGCGACACATGCAATTAAATGACTACATGTGATTGAAGAAAGTAAAAGCAGAGGAATATAGCGTCAAGCAAATGAGCAATAAAAGAAAGAAATGCATGACCAGATTAACTATGTATGTGCTAATTGGAAACTTGACAACAAAATCAAATAATTAAATACTTACTTTATAAATATTCTAGCATCCATGAAAATTATAATTTCAACATTCCTTAAATAAAGTAGGTTTAAGAATAGATTTGAATCCACTCCTATTTCGGGAAGGGCTTTTAAAATCCCAGACTTTGAGGGTGTAATTAGCCTAATTAATTGCAATGTTAGTCAATCAAGCTCACTTAAAAGCCAAACATAACCGATTAATTATTAGGATCGTGTGTGCGAAGTTTAGTTTAGATCCGGGTTCATTTGGGTATAGTAGGGGAGTAGTTAGCAATTTTCCAGAGAATTTAGGGGGCTTTTTTGTAATTTTAGATTTTTGAGATTTTGGTACTGTTGGGTAGATGCTTTAATTTCCTAAACTTTATCCTTCTACACTATCTTGATCCGGACCTTCCATCATCATAAAAAATGGACCCAAAGATCATTTCATTTAAATCGGCTTAAATGTGAAAAACCCAAAGTGCCCCTCCTTTATGTCAACCGACTATCACCTCTCCCTCATCTTCCTTCACTTCTTTATTTCTTTCATTCCCTGCAACCGGTTCCCTCTCTCTGGCTTCACTTCTTCTTTCTTTCTTCTGGTTCCTTTCATTCCAACTCTTGGCCATATGAGCAATCCAACCATTGTTTCCCTAATCCATCACCATCACCATCACCATTTCCACAAGAACCAAAGCTTCCTCTTGATACCATTGTTTTGGCATTTCTCCCATCTCCTTCTCGAGGTAAGGTTTTGATTTGAGTAGGTTAGTTGATTTGGGTGTTTTGCTTAGGATTGGAAAAGATGAGTTTATTATCTTCTTTATTAGCGATTAGTTTGGTTAATTATGTGGGTTTGATTTATTCTCTAGGTTTTGAGGTTTTTGAGCTAAGGATTGGGCATTTTGTGATTTCTCACCTAAAGGCAAGTGAATATGTGTTTATTTTAATCGATATGCATATGTTTTATGGATTATGACTATGAATTGGTTTAATTATGGTTTTGAATCCAATTGTTAAATGGGTTTGGATTTATGGAAAATAAATGGATAGAATGATGGAGATGATGATTAGAGAATGAATTTGATGGTTTTGATGGGATGAAATAAGGAGAATGAATGTGTAATGTGTAGAGGGCTTGGCCCTGAAATTTGATTGCAGGAAATAATTAAGGGAGGGAATAAATCCCTATAATTGAAGTTCGACAGAGCTTCAGATTGAAGTTTCTGGGAGAAGTCGGTTAACCGACTTTGTAGGTCAATGACTTGCGGGTCACAATTCCAGAAAACATCATTTTGGGGACTTTCATACAGGATGTCACCTGTCGGTCACCACTCGATTAGCCGACTTTAGGGTGGTATTTTCCTGTTTTCTTTTGAAAACTGGATATTTTCCATAGGTTCTTATGACTTTTATGCTACCCTTTGAAACTATATTAGAGGACTTTTCACATGTTTTAATGGAAATTGTTATTTTCGTTTATATGAATAATTAGTATGAATTTCCGTATTTGATATGAATTTCTATATATATGAATGAACACCACTAAGCTAAATCCACATGTGAATATGACGAATGCGAAGTCGATATGAACAGGGTAACAGATTCTCGTTAAAATCTAAAGAACGGTTGATCACCGTAAAAATAACTTATGAACAGGGTAACAGATTCCCGAAAAATCTGGAGGAAAAGAAATTATTAACAGGGTCAGATATCCAGAATATCTGGTGAATAAAAGAACTTATGGACAGGGTAAGGACCCAAAGTGCCATGACTTATTTGTCATGGTAAAAGCCTAAGTGGTGTATTTTTGGATGTAAGAATATGTTTTTATTGGAATTTATGAAAGTATGGATCGGATTTGTCAGTACGAATTTCTGGTTTTATATGAGAGTATGAATCACAGGTTTCATTGAACTTATGGAATATTGTTTTAATCGCTTCCCACTTTATATCTGTTTCTATTTATATATTCACCTACCGGCTAGTCGTAGCCTGATGATGCTATACTTGCATAGGTATTTAGCTCATCTATAGGGGAACGCGAAGGTGTTGATTCAGGTGATACAACCTGATGGTGAATACGAGTGATGTGTAAACAACAATGTTGTTTTGACCAACACATGAGTGCATTCATTTAATGGTTAGTGTATATTTAATTTCTTGTTAACATAGGTTTTGTAGATGTTGTTTAATTAAATTACTTTTGTTTCTTTTATAAACTTTAATTAAGAAATAGAGTAAATGTGCATACTCTGAAATGTTATTTTGTACCTTTTGGTTAAATAAGAAGTTCTGAAGTATTTTTTTTATAGTGAATTGATAAAATATTTATACCTCACCGCAGACTTCGATCTTAAGGGACAATGATTGGAGGCTAAGTTGGATGGTCTTTTTATTAAGCATTAATATTGGGCCCCTAATCTCACGTAAATTCCCAAGCCCATTCCTAGGACGTGACAAAAGGTATCAGAGCAGGCATGTTTTTAGAAATAAAATTGACTAGAAACAAGAGGACGCGTGTGAGACATACGAACCGTTAGACAATATCTATACTGCATAAGTATGGATTCTATAGTTGTTTGATTAGTACAGGCAATGTGATTAATTATTTCTCTTAGAGAATGAATTTGGAGATCAAATTCTTAGTTAGTGGGGAGAGCATTTAATGTCTCATGACCCACTGTGTGGTCTTAATACTGCAGTTGTGTTAGAATATGATTTTCTTATTGTTAATAGGTTTAGTTCAGAGGTTTGTTCGAATGGGATTTTCTCAGTTTGCTGATGAGGGTTTTGCAGCCTATGTTGACAGAGATTAGTATTGCGTGGTGTGTAGTCTTGCCACAGTGTCAGAAATTCAGAATTGTCACGTATGCAGACTATAGTAGATGACTGTTCAGAAATTTCTATGAGTGCAGATTTGTTGATAAATTGATCATGTAAGTAGTGTCTTTTGGTGTGGTTTGAGAAGGGTGAGGTTAGTTTTGAACATCTGAAGAAGAGATTGATTACAGACATTACCGGCAACAGAAGATCATTGTATGAATCCTTGTAGAGTCAAAATAGCGCAGCAGAAGTGTAGTGGGCCTATAACCCACAGAACCAAGATGACGGGTCTCCTTTATCTTGGAGAAATGGAAATCCACAGAGAGTGGAATCCAGTCACTACACAAATGCACCCTAAAAAGACTTTCAAATTCTTGTCATCAAATAGAGTTCGTTTCATTTAATTGAATTACTAAGAATTCTAAGACATTGTAATCCTATAAGTTGATAAAAACAAAGAATCAAAGATGAATATCTAAAAATGACCAATAAAAAAACCTCCCCTTAGGGTACATTTCGTAGCAGATGAGGAATCCTTGAATTCACAAATTTTCAGAATTCCTTATGGCCGTAGATTTGTATAACTGAGGATTTTAAATCAATATCGGTGTGTGTTCGTGCCTACGTATGTGAACAAATTAGCATTGATATGTAAATCCGTAAGAATGAGGATTTTCAAATCCTATGGAGGAGGTTGATCTTGAAGTTTCTCAAAAAGTAAGAATTTCCACAAGGTGAAAATGTATATCGGCACCATTCATACATGACTGTCTATAAAGAAAGCTTTGGGGCAGCTTTGGTTTTGAGACAACCATCCTACGTTTAAGCTTTTTCATGAGTGAACTCTGGTTGGTTGGTTTGGTGATGACCTAAACTGTGTCATTAATCGTTTTTCCAGATTTCAAGTAAACCACCCAATGACTGTTTCGTGCTACCCATATTTTCTATGTATTAAATAAGACAACAGGTTACTACTCCAATGTCAAGTATGCCCTCTAAATAGTACATTCATTGCAAAAAAAAAATCATTTTCAATGGAAAGTTTTTACATTCAAATCTTAAGATAAGTGTGATTCTCACCTCATAAGCATTAACATCCGAGCAAAGTACCTGAAACTAAAGCTCAGTTAGCCTCCTTTGATAACAAACTCAATAGCAAAACACCAAATCCTTCACATTTATAAGTGAAAGGGAATTAAGAGAATGGCATAAAATATGCAATTATGTTTTTGAATTCATTTTAACTTATAGTATCGAGCCCACCGCCCATGAAGAGGCAAATTCCTTATATTCAGTCGTTTCCTTTACCTTTGTCCCAGCTTTCACTCCACCAACTTCAGCACCAACTGACAAGACCTATTTAATAGATACATGCAACTTGATTAAAAATTACTCTCTACATCCATTAACATGACAGGGTTTTCAAATTGTTGCTCACCTCTCCCACGAGACAACGATCAAAAGTTAACAGCTATTGTAGGCAGCAACACTGAACCTTTTGATTTCTGTACCACAATATTTCCTTCATTAGAATTATCACCGCCTGTAAAGGACAAGAAGAGCATGTAATAACGGTATCTCTTGGACATCCAGTATTGCAGTTCATGTACAACTACAATTTATATGCTTCTAGAATTGCAAATTATACAATTAGACACACCCATCTATGGTAAGATGACATTAGTTAGACATCAAATTCTTCACATCAGCTGCTGGAATTGCAGATCATATTTGTTTGGCACATGCCTAAGCCTAACAAGGAAAATCCCACATACGCCACCACAGGGCCACCACATCTTTAGGCTTAGGCGCACGCACAGTCTGTAAAAAATTAGTGCATCAAACATGTAAACTGTAGTCACATATGAGCATAAACAGTAGGTTATTTTGTCAATATTTTATTTACAAAACAGATGTTTATGTGCTAGTTGTATAGCGGCTATCACATCTACTTTCTTTACCACTCTCATGTAGTTAGTAAGTTATAGTAACAAATTTGGATAGTTATTTCTGGATTAATTAGGGCTTGTTTGGCGTCTCTTATCTATATGAAACAGATCGGTATAAAACTGATCTGTTTCAAATGGCCCTGTTTGAAATAGATAGGGTAGATATAGTTTGTTTGGTTACACAGAAAAAATTATTGAAATAGACATTTTTAAAGCAATGGTTGAAAATTTTTCATAAATATCTCAAGATCCATGAGGATTCAAGTATTGAAATTCGACATCGTAGTTGTGTTTAACCTTACAAAGAGAATTAATGGTTTGGATCTTGCATTTGGGGGCCATGGTTTTAAAAAAGTTAGATATAAATGTTTGTGGTTTTTTGTAAATATCTTAAAATTTATGATGATCCAACGGCTAAAATTTGGACCCATAGTCGTGTATGATCTTCTGAATATATCCAATGGTTTGGATCACGATTTTTTGTGGCTGAATTTACAGGAAAAAAAAGAAAAATAAAAAACCACACTGCCCTTGTACAATTTCAAAACTCAAGTCAATAATCATGGTACATCAACGGTCAAAAACGTTTTTCTCTTTTTTAAATATCTCAAGATCCACTTGGATTTTAGAGGCTCATTTTTGGACCTGTAGCCGTTTTTGGCCATCCAAATAGAATCAACAGATCGGATCATGATTATGGGGCGCACAATGTCCATAATATTAGATCGAAGGGCTCACTTTTTTTTTTTTGCAAATATCTCGAGATCCAAGATAGATCAACGGCTGAAATTTTGACACGTTGGCGTGTTTGACCTTATGCAAATATCTAACGGTCCGGATCATGATTTTGGGTCCCATAAATAAATAAATAAATAAAGAAAAAAAAAGAAAAAACGGACTGTCCTATGAGGACGTCCGTTTCACTGTAGCATGTTGTGTCTTTCCGCTTCAGACATTAAGGTCTGATTCAAATCAGGCCCTTTTGCTGACTTCTTGAAATGGAGGCAAACTATCTATAACCCATTTCAAATAGACATTGCAATCTCAGTTCCCAAGTAGTCTAAAAACTGTTTCAAAAAGTTTTAAGACAAGTAGAGGCAAAATTAAGAGACGCCAAATGCCACCTTAGTCTATGCAATTGTCATTGTACTCGGAGATATGAATGAAGAATGGCAGTTCTCCAATTTGTGTGTTGTGTGTGCGTGTGTGCGCAATTAAGTGAGAACATGTGTGAAATCAAATTACTTGGGTAGAATACCACTATTCTGATTTTTTGTTACAGCCATGTGTTCATTAGTCATACTTGAGTTGCATTCAAATGAAGAAAGGTATACACAGATCGGACCATAAATTCAATCCTAGCATATACTTATCAAACAAATAAATACATATAAAAGGCCCCAACACTCGATTAATCGATTAAACATGGAGATAGATCATATGCCCTGAAGAAAGAAATATCAATCAGTCAAAAAGCTCAAAATAGAGTTAGTTTAAAGCAAGTTGTCAGGGCCAGCGACTCATGGTTGACAAAGTCCATGACAAGCATACTGCATCGCAGGGCACTTACTTTGCCTTCTTTTAAGGGACAACAGCATAGTCATGTCTATGAGGAGCACAAGCACAGATAGCATATTTAACAAATATAATGTTTCACTAAGTTCCCAATGTAATGATCGCAAACCTATCGAATGGTAAGAAACCTATTCCATGGCATTCCCTTCTAGGAACCTATTCCATGTACTTCCATTGCAAATGTCATGGACTTCAAGAGTTCTCATCCATAACACAACAATGTTGCATTTTCGAGCCTTAATCCCCGAAAAAACCAAATAAGATCCCAAAAATCTCCTCTAACCCATTTTAAAAATTCAACCTAAATCACAAACTAAATACAACTTCACTGAAAAAGGAATATAATAGAATTTCAAGAAATCCCAAATTATTTCACCATGATCCATTAATGAAAAAAACTGAAAAAAAAAAAAAAAACTCCATCCCATCACCACCTAAGCCTAGAGACTCTCAAAAAATTTTCATGTTTATCAAAGAAAAAGAAAAAAAAAACAGAGAGAATGTGGAAACTTACTCTCAGCACATGCATATATATGGAAAAGAAGGGAGAGATTGCAGTAAGAATTGAGAATCAGATTCAAACAATGCCACCTTCCACAAAACACAGAAAACAGAAACCATTTCAATAAACTCACGTACTGAGGACCTAATAGCATCCAAAAAGAATTACGAGAAAAAAACAATGCTGCAAGTAATTAAGACCTTTAACAGCTAATAAAGATGTGAAGACCATATTGCCAATTACTCAATTTGGAAGTGCATCCATATAAAATTGAATAACATCATTAACATCATAGCTAGATCTCCATCGTAGCTTGCTCCACTAAAATCACATGCCTATGCTATCCCATTGAATGACTCTAAGAATATCTTTCTTGTCAACCAACAGAAACCATTGGTGTTGCTGCCAAAAATTTCATATGAAGATACACTCATGATTTATTGGTGTTGCTGCCAAAAATTACATTGAAACTCACAAATCCAGAATTCAAAAAAAGAAAAAAAGAAAAAAAAAAAAAAACAGAGAGATAATTACCAGAATCCAGGTGTGAAACATACAGGCTACAATTCATCTCTACCATCAGTACCATCAGGTTGTAACACCATGACCACCTCATCCAAGCTGTCATTAATGCTACAGAAAGAGAATAGAAACAAAAACCCAAATCAGCAATCACTGAATCTTCAAGATTTCAAACTCAAGTACAACAGATTTTGAGGTTAGATGATGAAGGAGATGTGTCGTGGAGAAAAGAGGAGGAAGAGGGGTAGTCTGATTCTAGGGTTTTGGATGCCGTCGGTTTTCTAGAATTTGGACGTGACTAGTGAGAGAAATGGAGACGGGCGTGAGAGTAAGAAGATCGGTGAGAGCTTCTCTTCTTTTTTCCAACCAACTCATTTTCAGCGAGGAATAATTGAGAAGGGAAAGGAAGCAAAAGAGGCCTTAATCCCTTAACTAAACACCTTGCATCAAGTGTGCTCGACATTATCTGCCCTTTCTAGTCATACTTGCACCCAAACACGGGTTTTCACAGAAAACCGGGAAGGATTCCACAGCGAGGATTATTGCCAAACATGCAATGACCAAGTCTTTCATAATATAATTTTACAAATTCATAGTCTGGATTGTCTATATTGTATTGATTTCCCAGATCAGTTTGCAAGTCGTTGGAATCTTCTTAGGCAAGATCATCATAAAGGACGACTATTGTTGTTTGCCCTTCATCTCACTGTTGGCGATTCTCCATGGCTCATCTCTATCCTATGTTGCTGGAAATTGAATGGAATGAAAGAGGAATGCCTCATATGGGTGCAGAACTTCATTCCCATAATTCTATTTTGACTCCATTCCCAAAATTCTATTCTATTTTCCCTTGCTCCTCTCTCTATTTCAACTCCTCGGCATATTCAAGAGATATATTGAAATGGACTCCTCTCTTCTTCAAGTTGTGTAAGGACTCAGCCTTATCTTCACGGGCTCATTGTTTTCAAGGAAATTGCACGCTTTTTTTTAAGGGCATGTTTGTGTAGCCTATTTCCACTGAAAAGGTTGTAGTTTTATGTGGAAAACTTCTTTTTCATGTGTTTGGTGCGGCAGTTTTCCGCGGAAATGCTTTTTCGACACGTCAGCTTTTTCCTTCCTAGGCATGGAAATAAACTTCCTATGGAGGGTATGGGAAGTCCATTTCCACGGAAAAATGACCCCCCAATTTCCTCTCTCTCCCCCTCACTCCACCCTACCACCCTCTTTCTTCCTCCTCCCCTCCCAACCCCACCCACCTCACATACATACCAACCCACCCACCCAATAGTTTTTACTAAAAAGTGGTTTTCACTAAAGAAATCCATAGCTGCACCAAACAACATTAGCACTAATTCATCGAGGAAAACCTTTTTGCACCAAACATGAATTTCTAATTTCCTCAGAAAACCATTTCCGAGGAATTTAAAAGCCATAGAATTTGCTGACGTGGCAATTTCATCTTTCCATGGAAGTTACCTCTACACAAACGTGCCCTAAAGATTTCAACCCTTGCATTTGGTAGCGCTGTCTACCCCATCTACAAGGCTTACGAAGTGGGAAATGGAGCTGGATGTTTGCTACAATTTTTATAATGACCAATCTCAGGTGGGTTAACTTGGGATCTAGTTGTGTACTTTGTTTTCGGTTTTGGTTGTGTGTGGGCTGCTTGCTTTATTGGATCCGCAAGAGCCCAGGTTGTGGGTTAGTTAAGCCGCTTCGTTTGATTGGGAACCTCAATGGATATATCTTCTTTGGTACTCTAGATTACTACAGGGCGCCATATGCTTCAGTATTACCGGTATCCTTATTTTTTGCCTTATTGGCAATGGGTAATTGGGGTAACTGGTATTTGTAAAGTCGTACTTTGGGATTTTTTCCTTTTTATGTAATAGAGATTTTTACTTCTATTTAAAAAAAAAAAAAAAAAAAAAAGGACACAGGCTTCTCGGCCATCTTAATTATTGCAAGCATAAAGAATTGGTGAGGAAAAATGGTGAATTGTCCAGTTTCATTGAAAAATTTACACCGACAAACGGTTGGAAGGGCTCAATCATTTCATTATAACTTGGGACCATGCCCTATCCACCTATAGATTAATTTGAAAATAAAAATAACAGGGTTTCAACAGGGTTTTGAGTATAATCCTTGAGTTTTTAGTTTGTATGTTTAGAACTCGTGATTTGATCACCTAAACCATTGAAAAATGAGATAACAGAAAAGACATACAAAGTAGAAATCTGTTTCCTTTAATTGAGAAAAATAAGAGAGTTAGAAACTTGAAAGCCATTGGTAATGGATTACTGTACTTCCTTTCTGTGTTCCCTTTAACTGAGGAAAAAAAAGAAAAAAAAGAGAGAGAGTTGGACGCCATTGACAATGGATTATTTTACCTCCTTTCTCTTCTCATTATAATAAGAAGATGATCAAAGGGTTATTTGTATCCAGGTGTAGGTCGTGGATGCATGACTGTTTATCAAAAGAATAACAGAAAAAAAATTTCATTTTTTAGTTCTGATTATCAATATCAAACCTTTTATCACTAGAGAAAATCGATAGGTGTGAACAATATAGTTGATAAATTTTCATTGGCATATGAGTCGCAACAATATTATGTTATTGGTATATATTGATATTACTAATCAAGGCAAGATTCTAATATATAAATTTATCTGCTGGTACAAAAAATTCTGGTGTTTTATTGGCAACCCTGGAAGCTAAGTGAGAGCTGACGTTTCTTACCACTCAGATAAGGAGCCATTCTTATTAAAAACTTGGGTTGAAAGCAAATAAATGCAACAGTTTTTTTTTTTTTTTTCTGTTTCCGATAGAAAATGCAGAAGTTGAGATGAACCACCTTTCTACTTTTTTTTCTTTTTTATAAAAGAAAATGTGATTCAACCATTTTGCAAAGTAGAATGATCAAATGATTTTTAAAATAATGTGATGCATGTGATTTGCTGGCTGGCCTCTGAACTTTCTAAGTGCTACTGGAAAATCATAATCTAGAGAGGGATGGTGTGGCATTCCATTATTTTACTGCTCCAATTGGGACACGTTGTCTCATTATTTTACTGCTCCAATTGGGACACGTTGTCTCATTATTTTACTGCTCCAGTTGGGACAAGTTGTCAAAATGAGAATAAAAGGTGTTTGTGTATACTATTAGCCAAAAGGCCGAGAAAGGTTTAAGTTGCTTGTGCATGATTTAAGAGAGTATCTCAGTCTCATAGAAAGATTTTCTCCCATGGGAGCCTCGCCAATGCCAGCCAGGCCAAATCCGTGCAGCCCAGTCTACTTTGGGCTACGTTTGTACCACAACCTGAGTTTGGCACGGCCAAGTTTAATATTGGGTTAGAACTCAGATCTGATCTAAGATTTGGGCCCGGTTAGCATATGGGACGGGCTTAGATTAAGTGCTTGAAAATCCAAAGTCCAGCCCGGGCAAGTAGTGCTTGAAGTTTAGTACTGACTTCTTTTTTTTTTTGTTTGTTTGTGCTGCAGATTGGATTTTTTATTCATCAGATCAGGTAGACATAAGGTGGCTGAGTTAGTACTGCAACTCAATCAATACAGGAGATGTAATTGGGTTTGTAGGTCCTAATATTTAAATGAGAATTTGATGGATTTAACTATATACATATGATTTTCTAGAATGGCCCCTGCAAGGATCTTATATATCCAATTTCCCTCGAGACGACCATCACTTCTAGGAAATTACGTCCGTATATAATCATTACTTATGTGGAAAATTTACATACATGTATGTTTATTTCGTGGAGTTTTTAATTGCATGTTTAAAAAATGTGTGTAAAATAACTCACTTTCATTAAAAGGTTGTCGCATCTCCCAAAAAAGGTAAGTCATTTACATGTAAATGACATGAATATTGTATAAATTAGTGAAAGGTGTCAAGCTGGTCAAGGTTCTGCCTTTAGTTTTTTGCAAACTTCTTCTTTTTTTTTTAAGATAAGTTGGCCTTTCATTTTTTATGAGGATCAAATTTTACACAAAAATAGCTTTTAAATCGAAATTGTAATATGAATCATCCAAAGTTTTTGTAGTTTTTTCATGATGTAGGTATCCTTGTGGTATTTTTACTGGTCAAGACTATTTCCCCGAGCACATGCATGCACCAGGTAAGTCTAAAGTTTAAAATACTTGATTGCTCTTAACTAACACTTGATAGAAAGCTCGGCTGGGCCTTATATATTTCAGGCCGGCCAGGAACAAACCAATCACTTATGCCCCCTTTCAAGCTTGAGCTGGATATCCGCATATGTTTATAAAGTGAAATTGGCTTGATATGCCACATCCCGCACCACCTTTGGACTTGTGGTTAGGCTCATAGGTCCTGCACCTCAATCAATACAATACCCTTGTTGCAAGCTGAATGAAGGACATGTAATTGGGTTTCTGGGTCCTAATATTTAAATGAGAATTTGATGGATTAACTATATACATATAAAGAAATTATATTTGATGGATTAACTATATACATATAAAGGAATTACATATGTGACAGGGAGTTTTTGTGTACACTCGTTCCATTGAACTGTGGGGCCCATCTTTGATCTCAAAACCCTCTGATGCCTTCTGCCCTTCTCATGAATTGTCACTAAACCCAATTTGACGTTCATTGTAACCATCTTCTACTTCATTCATCCAATCAATCTATGGGTAGACTCTCAACACTTCCTCTTCTCTCCAGTATTTTTTTTTTCTCTATGCAAGTACTCATTTGATATCACATTTCACAAAATTGACGTGGACCTGGTTATTTCTATTTTTCTCAATAATCCAAATACACTATCTCATTAAGTCTTCTTCTTCCTCTTCTCTTGCAATTGCGGTAAAGGAAAATAAATCATATAAGGATTTTGACAATTGATGCAATTGTTATTGCTTATTGTGCTTTATTCGTTATTATACCTGAAAGCTAAATCATGCTGACCGAAAAAAACCGCAGCTGGCAGGAAAAAAACCATCTTTCTTTTCCTTCACCCACTTCATCCTTTTCATGGTTTCACACATTACCCTTATTCGAACTCAGGCCCATCTACATAACGAATGGTCAAAATGACATGATGCCTGATAACTTAATAGACTTGTTAATATATATTAGTTTTTCACATGTTGACAAAGTGTCTAATAAAATATTTTTCTCTCTACTTAATAGGAAGGCCTCGAGGTTTTTTTTAATGATTGGTTTGGCGTTTGTAGTGGGCCAACCAAAAAACTGTTACATACTAAAATAATTTTACGGACTAATGTGAAATTCTCATTAAAAATAATAAATACCTCATAATATTAGACCCACAAATAAAATAAATAAAAACAAAACAGTCTGATATAAGTATTTTTGTGTGGTGGTTTTCTGTCTTGACTCATGGTGTCACACTTATAACACCCCAGCGATAGAGGCCACGGTAAACCTGCATAGGGATATGAATTGAAGAAGGGTCTAGAGCATGGCAACTAAAAGCCTAAAACAGAGGACTTGGACCTTTTTTCCCTAAAAAAATCCCACTTGACAAAAAATATATATAATAAAATAAATAAATAAATTTGAATGGAAAAATGAGCAGTGATCACTATTCACATCTCTACTTTCCATGAGTCCTCATGGCCTTAAAACTATTGGTAAAACTATTCATTACAATAAAAGTCTTGCATAGGACAATGAAAGTTTGATGAACAAGATTATACTTTTAGATAATTGTTTCATCTGGTTTGGCTTTGGTCATTCAACCATAAAATGTTTTAGACTCCGTGTTTGACATGGATAAAACTTTTCATGTATTACATTAGAAAAAAAATCAAGATAACCCCTGATTGGTTATGTTGTTACTATTTTTCTCCCTCCCTCCCTCCCTCTCCTGATGTTTTTGAAAGAGGTAAGAAGCAAAACGCCCCTCTTTTCCTTCTCTTGTGCATTTTAGTGCATGTTTGATGTAAGGGATCTTTAAGTCTAGCTCAAAAAATATTAATGTTAAATCTCATTTTCGAAGGAAAGGAACTCTTCTACTTGTTTTTTTAGGATTCCAAAAAGTTATCTTAGAAGGAAAATGAAAATACAAATTCTCCCAAAGAATGCAGAGGTCTGTAAATGTTTAAGGATCCCACTTGTCCAAGATTCTTTACAGCCAAGTATCCCTTGACTAGCCAACACACTCATGGTTGAGTGGTATTTGCAGTTGGCACCTTAGTTTCATACACATGCCTAGGAATCTCTGGATTTAGTTAAAATAATCGCTCTTGTACCAATAGCCAAACATTGTCTCTGGTAGGTGGAGTTGGTGTCTATAATAGTTCACTATTTTCATGTTTTGGATCTTTTGCTTACCTCTTTGTATGGAGAAGGCTAGCTTCTTCTTAATATTCTTGCTCCATCTGCTATAAATCTTGATGATGTTATATTGTTTTTCTTCTTTTTGTTAAATGATAATCGCATGTATACGTTTGAGCAGTAAGTTAAAGGGCATTAGAGTATATGATCTTAAGAGTAACAATTACAACTTTATTCTTTATGTTACGAGGAGGATAGATGGAATGATTTGGAGAAGCTCATGTATGAAGGAATGCATCGATCACTTCAATATCTGGTTCTTATATATGGCTAGCTCCTTTAAATGACTTTTTTAATATTTAATTCTTAGAGGGCTCTTTTTCAAGACGACCAGCTTTCTTTATATCCATTTGTTTTTGGTCATTGAGGATATTAGTTTGATTACTAATCAAGCTTGGACCATGGGTTTGTCATGCCTTTTGGTTGGCTTGATGTATTCAATTACTACTTTCCAATTTGCATAATACATTTTGATTTTTCAGATGTGTTGATGTCATAAATTTTTGAAGGGAAAAAATGTTACATTCTTAGATTGTTTTAAGCCTCTTTTCAGTTTTGGTGGTTTCAACCTGCTTTTTTACTTATCCGGGTCTTAGTGTGTCAATTGGGTAGTGGAAAGCAGAAGTTGACTACTTAAAGATTCATATATTCATAAATGATGCGAAGGATTACTTTGACAAATCCTGTTTTTCCTGTCTGTTTTAATGTTTAATACCTTTGTTCAGGTGCACGATATTTATTATTGATAGAACAAAGATGCTTCAACGAGTTCTTCTGTGGAAAGTAATTGAGGAAAATAAGTCTTTGCAGTCGTCCAGCTCGTGAGATTCTTTTCAATTCCGACTATACATCATTTATCAATTATTGGGACTATCCTAATGTAGCCTCTATAGGGAGCAATTCTCGTACAAATCATAGGCTATCATCCAATTGTCATGTGGCACTCTGTTAGTTGTCAATTGTTCATCTCCTAAAGTGATTTTTTTAACCATTATATGGTTTGATAAGCTTTCGATAGCAAATGATATTTGTGTTGTTAAGGTGACATTCTTAGAGGTTCAAGAAGTCAATAGATTGCTAAATAAATCTATGGAAAACAAATGTGAGAAGATGTAGAGGTTCATGGAAAACAAATGTGAGAAGATGTAGAGGTTCATGGAACTTTATATAAGTTTGAATCTAATGTGATTTTTTTTATTATCCTTTCCTCTATAAAGTACATGTGCCTAGAATTACTCCTATTGGCATCCATTAAACTTAAATAATATGCGGATATTCCGATAGAGTTATAGCAGAGACTGAACAACCGGATACCTAGAACTTGACCCCAAAGAGGTTTTTTAACTTCTCAAATCTCAACTACAAAAAAATTCTCCCCCTCCCTCTCCACTTTCCCTCTCTTGAATTCGCAATAACTCGATCTTTATTTTCTAACTTATGATGCTTTTAATTTGTTTGCAGCTCCATCTTTATTTTTTTATTTTAAGCTTTAGCTTTATTTACTCACTCTTTTTTACTAATTCATCCTTCAACTTAACAAATCAACTTAGATATATTTTTATTTTTTAAAAGTATTTTTATTTATAATTTTTTTTTTACAATTACGCCTGGGATTAACACGGGCGTGCTTTGTTGCTTATTATATTATATTATATAATATGAAGCGAACTGATTTCGATTGAGAAATCAGACATTTGGAGACAATTGATTTCGACCATCAGAATTTATTTTGACTGTAGGCCACGTCAGCTTCCTCATGCTATAGGAGCCTATTTAATCTCCATTAATATTCTTTCTCTTTGAAGTTGAATGTTGGTTGCAAAAAAAATCTAAAAAAAAAACCCTTAATTCTGGCGTTAGGAGAAACCACATAAGCTTATTGGGGCCCATTTGTGAATGTGTCATTTCAAAAACACATAATATGTGCCTTTGCAATAAAAGGTGTCTCTTGGGTTAAATATGTGCATTTTCAATAAAATGTCTCTTGGACTTATTTGTGTGGATGTTACCCAATTCAAAGGGATTAGGGATGGCAACGGGGAGGGTCGGGGGCGGAATTGGGTTGCCCCGTCCCCGCCCCGCACCTCATGGGTCGCCGCGCCGCTCGGCCCCGCAATTCAGGGTATGTTAAATACCCCGCCCACGCCCTGACATGCCCCGCGGGGCCCCGCCCTGATGTGGTGCACTGTTACATTTTTAAAATTTTTAAACAATATCTAATATTAATATTATAAATTTTCCTTTTCCTGAAATTTTACCTATTTAAAGTGAGATTTATTCTTTTAAGATTTTCTCTAAGCCCTTGAAGGCCACTAACATATACTTGAAAATATCATATATGCTTTGAGATATTCTTTATAAAAAAGACAATATCTTTCTAAAATATCATGAACTCCATCAATACATGGTTTTACTTCATTTTTGGTTTGAAGTTCACTCACTAATAAAGAGGTTGATTACATATAATTAATAATTTATAGTGTTGTTAGTATGATTAGAATCATATTAAGTTACTAACTATAATTTACCTTGCTATTTCTAATCATATAAGTAAGTATAAGCGTATAGCATGATATATCTTGTAATGTTATATCAAATTAGTATAATTTATATTGTTATTAGTATGATTTGAATCATACCAATTATAATTTACCTTGCTATCTCTAATCATATATTTTATTATAAGCTTAAAGCATAATCTATCATTCTATTATATTCGTTTTATTTAATATGATTTATCATGTCGCAATTTAACATTATATATGATTAAAGTCAAATAAGCTTTCATAGATTTTTTAACAACTTTAATTTCATTAAATTTGAACTAGAGGGAATGAGATCATATTATATGCTTTTATAATGTCTAGGGTTCAATCAATTACATGTTTAACTTTAAAAAAAGTCTTCAATCAATCTACTTAATCCTTAATAACAACATAAAATCAATATATACATTTACATATAAATATTTTTATTTATTATAAAAGAAATCTAAAATATATATATTTTTAGAGGATTATTAATTTCGGAGTGGGTTACGGGGCGGAGCAACGGGCCGGGGCGGGGCAAGAAACAAACCCATCCCCGCCCCACGCCGGATTCGGGGTAACTTTTTTTTCTCCGTCTCCGCCCTGTCTAAGAGTCGGGGCGGGAAAAACCCGTACGGGGTGGGGCGGGCACTCCGAGTTGGGACGGGGTGGGTTAAAAATGCCAACCCTAAAAGGGGATGCCTTACAACTCTAAAAATTAATATTATTTTTAAATGCATATGAATTCTTTATTTTGTGTATGTTGACATGGATTAAGCGATGAAAGGTTTGATTTTTACAATTTTTTGGTTGATTTAATTTTTTAATTAATTTATAAATAGATTTATATGAACGGGACATTAATTTTAATATATTTATTCAGGACTGTGCGATGGACATCGGCCTCATGCTAGTAATATATACAATTAAATCAAATTTCCAGACTCAATGCCTCTCCCCAACATAAAAAGTCATTTCACCCATTGACCTTTAATTCCTATAGTCTCTCACATTTATTATCAAAGCAGGGAAGCCCTTTCACCTGCCCAAAACGCTCAACCCTCTCCATAATCCCTCCCTTCATAATGACCACCAATGCATCTCTACTACAGATGAATAGTTTTCACTCTTCTCCTGAATCTCCTCCTCTTCATTTTTATCTTTCTTCTGCCATTGCGATGCCTATCCAATCCACTGTCACCACGACAGCTACAGAAACACCTTTTCCAAATCAATCTTCATCTTTGAAGGGCAGAGGTCAGGAAGGCTCCCTTCTAACAATGTTAATGTGGTTTGGTAATGTAAGTATTTGATATCTTCTTTTCTTTGTTCTGTCAGTCTGAAATAATATTTTCTATATATTTACTTGGGACTCTTTTAGGTTTATGCATAGAGTTTCAATCTTGGGATTATATTCTTCTTAGGTCAGTTTTTACTTGTGGAGGATACTGTGAATGCCCATTATTCTATGATTCCACCGAAGATGAAGCACACTCTTCCTTTATCTCCCAATTAAATTGATAGTGTTCGAAGTGTTGAACGTAATGTTAGCCCCTTTCGTATTGAGCAAAAGGATGTTGAACGATGTCGCTGTGAGAGCTTATCTACTATTATCATAGCCCTGCTATCTCTCTTACCAATATATTTTTTTTTTTTCACATATTTGTTTTTTCTATATTTTCTCTGTCACTTCTCTTTCTTTTCCTACAATCTGATATAAATACCCATACCCAAAAAAGAAAAAAAAAACCGTTTGTTTTTTTTCACATATTTGTTTTTTTTCCTATATTTTCTGTCACTTCTCTCTCTTTTCCTATAATCTTATATAAATACTCACTAGCAACACCCCGTGCTATGCACGGACCACAGAACCACTAAATGCACAGACTAATTTGTATTACTTTTATTAAATAATAAAAATTAAATGAAAGACACATTAAATATAAAACAACATAGTAAATGAGAGTAAATGTAATTTTAATAACACGGGGTTCACAATATACACATTCGTACGAATTATACAAATGAGAAGGCACTGAATTTAAATTTTGAAACGTTTACATTAACCTCCAAAAATCTAAAATATTTACAAATTTTAACACAGACAATATCAAACAAACTATTAATTAGCAAATTAAGAAACATATTCGGGATAAATGAAACAAAGTTGAAGTTGAGAGAGAGAGAGGTACTAACATGATAGAATTCATGGAAAAGAAAAATAGAGGAAGATACTAACATGATATTCTTTTTCTACCGGCAATAATAAATTTGTTCAAATTCGGAGTTCACAGAATAAAATTTTATTTTTCTTGAACATAAGCATGGAATGAAATTTAAAAGAATTTTTAGTAAGAAAATAAAGACAAAGCAATTTGCCAAAAGTACCCCAAGATTTTTAAAATAACGATCGTGCCCTTTTGTCGTTCGATGGAACTTTTGAGCTCGTTGAATGTTGTAGTATATGCGGCGGGGCCGGATATCAGTGGTCTGCAAGAGCATTAAAGAGGTATACTCATGGTCAACTTAAGGGACAAATCTGTGATCAACTTATTTCCAACATTCAATAAAAAGCTTGGGAATTTCAGAATCTCCATCTTGCCTTGAAATTATAATATAAATATATATGTGTGTGTGTGTGTATATATATATCAATTTAAACAGCTGGAAAGCACCTAAGTAAAATAAAGACCTATTCACACCACATTGTAATTAAAAAAAAAAAAAATAGTTCCCATGAAAATACTATAGAACATTGATACTATCACTTGCATTGTTATGCATAATCTGCAATAATCAAATGACCCATGTAAATTTGGTAACCCTTCAGTATAATTTCCCCAACAAACTGATAAAGTCGCCCAGCTATCACATAGATAGATACAAAAGAACATGGTCCCCCCCCCCGCCCCACAAAAAAAAAAAAAAAGAAAAAAAAAGCCACATTGTAACTGAAAAAAACTTGTCCCATTTCAGGTTTCATAAAAAGTAAAACAAATGATTACCAAATCTATCATCTCTAGAATATCTTTATGTTTCCAAATTACCTTCAATACCTCACTCATTTTCTAATGGAACAACTTCATATACAAAGCATAGATACTGAGGTACGACCTATCACACCACAGAATATATTCACATCAAAATAATATTGTACAACGTTCCAAATATCATATTCCCTTTCAAATGCCATATATAGTATAATTTCCTAATCAGAAAAGTTTGTCATGTCAGGTTGAGAGAGAATAATTCAATAATTTTAAAATGATTTATTTAGTGGCAAAAATGATTTTGATATAGAAACAAAACTCTTTCTCTCAGAAAACCATTAAACATAGTATTTTAGATCACATACTAATAACTAACATGGGTAATCCCCAATTAAACAAATTTCCCATGGTAACTCAACAACAAATTCGAATTTCTCTTCCTCATAAGACTATGGATGTACACTAAAAAATTAATAAATTAGCAATAATTTAAAACTTCAGTCGGCACATAAAACTTTTGGTCTTGAAACGGTATTTCAACAGAATAGAACAATGTATGAATTGTCTCAACTCTAGAATTTATCAAATTTCTAAATCCAATTCATCAAAATAATGATCTTGATTAAATTTTTATCTAAGCACAGTTTACTCAAAACAATGACTCTTGCAAAAAAAAATCTCAGAAACCTAGGTTCATGCTAAATCCACATTTTCATTTGCACAAAACAAAAAATATCTTTTCAGATACAGAACTTCTGTAAAAAGGAAAAATTGGAACATTCATAAATTTGATAGAAAAAGTTGTGTTTTACATTCACAAAATTTTCCCCTCCGATAATCCACTTCAATAGGATTAGGCCTCTCGGTGAGATTGATCATGTGGTCAATCGGAGTTGAAATTTAAGGATATATCTTGAATGATCCCGATTACCATCCTAGGTCCCACATAAAGATAATCCGATTCAATAGGATTAGGCCCCACGGTGAGATTGATCATGTGGTCAATTGGAATGGAAATTTAATGATATATCTTGAACGGTCCCGATTATAACTATATGGGCCCAACCATGGAGTATCCCTGTGACACGAAACGATATTGTATGTTTCGGGTTGGGATCCGAGCGAAGCCCAAAGCCCTTTTTAAACATAGTTCGGTCCAAACCAATCACAGCATGGACCCACTTGCGATTCCCGGGAGATATGACCAAGTCTGATTGACCCCGAAATATCTCCCGTTCCAATGCAAGTTAGTTTTGATTTAAGGTGAAATTGTGAAATTCACCTATTTGATCCATGTTGTGATTGAATAATAATCGATTGATTATGATTTCATTTCAGCCGTTTGATGATGGTAGAAATAAGAAATAGTGATTGATCACCGCATCTTCAAGAAATATAATTGGAAATGGTCTATGACATGCAGGTAACTCTGGCAATCAAATCCAAACTTATGAAACTTTTATTTACATAATAAGAACGTCCAAACACACCCATAAGAGCTTTCATGGTTGTGAGTTCATCATTATTCATAAGGTGGAGAAACCTCAATTTACATAGTTCATTTTGTTTTACAATAAAATATGCTTGGTGGATTTTATGTGTATGGTGATCATGGAGATGTAAACTACAAATTAGTTTCATTTTTCTTCATTTATTTATTTTTTATCTAATGTCATCCCACTCAATAACGGCTCTTGCTTGCCGTGGGCCCTCCTCCCTGATGATCGGACTTAATTTATTTATTCGTACCTTTACCTGATATCCCATAGAATCATTTACGATTGCATTTTTTAATCTCATAGAATGTGATCACAATTCTACAACAACCAATCAAAGGTATACAATTTCCAATACTCTCTCACACCACCGGAAGAACCCTTATCTCTTCTTCCGCGTTTGCATTTTGCAACTTTCACTAACAGAAAGTCCCTAAACAGTACAGTACTCCTCGCCTGGGTGTTAAAAATTGCAACAAAAAAAAAAAAAAAAAAAAACGTGGGCTCCACTCATCATAACCCAGATCAGACCCCACCAAGTGAAGTCGCCGAGTCCCCCTTTTCAAGATCTATGGACCAGAGCTGAAATCAATGGCCCACATGGCCCCACAATCCAAAAAATAATTGTAAAGAAATCCTTTTCATTCTCAAGGCCGTCAGCCCCTTTGGGTTGCTGGATAGTGGACCAAATGGGCCCCAGCTATCAAGGGTCTACATATATAAGGTCGCCCCACCATGTCCGGCTAGATGAACGGACCAAATGATGAGATCGGATCATCCGTGTGGGACCTATATCCTTTGGAGATTGATTTCATGGAAGAAGTTTCCTGCTGATTAATGTAGCATTTGTGATTAATGTAGTATTTTATATTAATCAGTGAATGTTGATAATACGTTGACCAATACATTAAGTTTATAGGGAATCCCGAAATCACATCATCCAACTGAATCTGGATATGTGGGGCCCAGCTATGAAATCAAGATTGAGCTTCAGTCCTATTTTTCTATTGCTACAAATATGGTCGGTTCACTGGGTCATGCTGATCACCTGATTTGAATTCAAATAGTTTTGTCTTCATTATATATTTGTCTTAGATGTAATAAATCTTACCTAGTAAAACAATGCCCAATGAGATTAGATGGATCATTAAATCAATGGATCAGATGGGTCGAAATCACGTCATCTAACTGAATCTGGATATGGGGGGCCCAGCTATGAAATCCAGACTGAGGAAAATCAATGCCTACATTTTGGAGTATTGTGATGGCCTGATGGATCAACAATAGTAAATTTACGTATTTTGGATTAATGGCTTTAGATTTTAATCCAACCAACTCCTTTTGTAAGCTAACCGTCTCTGAAACAACTAATTTGAAAGCTAACAATCTCTAAAACAACTAATTTGAAGCATTTTTGTTTGTTAATCGGAAAATAAGTGGTGTTGGATAAACAACAAAATCAAATAATTCCTTATCTAATAGATAAGGACCTAATCAGGAAGGCACCTCCTTGTGCATCGGGCTGGTGATGTGGGAAGCAATTATGTGTACCGTCTAGTGCATTCCCAGACCAGATACATGGATTAATCTCCTTCGGAATGTAGTCTCCCTTAGAAATCTCCTAATGGATGTGGGTCAAAAAACAAATCAAAGTTGTTTCAGGGAATTTGTTTACCAAACTTTGGTAAACTCATCTATTAGATCGCCCACCTATGTGGTCCAGATTCAGTTAAGAGGGAATAAATGATCAGGGCCACCGTGCCCCCATACTAATGGCGTGTGAATAGTTTTATATTTAGATTAATTTCATATCTACGTCCAGACTAATTTCATAATCTATGTCCAGATTTGTAAATAATTAATGGAGACTTTGGCATGATCCTTATTAATTTCATTTTAAGTCCATCTTGACCATCCAAATTATAATTCGTTCATGTCCCTTTTCTCGTTCAAGTGGGGTTTAGAAGATAATGTCTAAAGGATCCCAAAATGGCTGTAGAGTCATTTGACTGGAGTGAAAAAAATTAAAATCATGAAAATTTAAGATATCATGAATCACAATATCACATGATTTTGGGCAAAAAAGTTTTTAAAAAAAGATCAAAGTCAACAGACTCTGCCGACCTCTTGGGATTTTTTGTGATTGTCTCGTGGAGTCCAACGATTAAAGGGATTGAACTGTAAAATTCCATTATAAATTTATAGAGCGGACCTCATAGTCCAAAGGCCCATAAATGATGGGATCCACCGGAAGATTGCTTAAATCTCCCACACGTGCCATGTTCATGTCCGGTGGGGGTGGATTGTTCTTCCATCGACTACTCACAAAACCCCAGCAAAACTCATGCATGAGAGAGAGAGAGACCTGTAGATGCCTGGTTTGATCAGGATGTAGGCTTGATCAACATTGTTGGAGGGCACAACATCAATGACTTCTGAATCTTCTTGTAATCTCCTTTTCCTGATTGATCGTCCTTTATGAGAATTGCTGAAGAGGAGTTGAGAGAAGAAGATCTGCGACGGTTGCCCTTAATATGTAGTTATATGTAGTTATGGGGATCCATGTGTGAAGGAGGACATGTGTCTCTATGTGAAGGTGGACAGGTGTCAGCACACTAAGGGAGTCTACATTCCCTTAGTATAGTAGATACCCAAAAAAGAAAAAAAAAAACCATTGGTTGCACTCGCTTGAGATTATTTAGTATTTACGGAATCACTGCAAGATGCCTTAAAGAAAATCCTTGATCAAAACTTGCAGGTGCACGAAGAAGATGTGATGCCAAAAACATGATGAACGATGTTGAATGGGAAGACAAATGCAAAGGGGTAGGCCCCATGCCTAGATCTCAGATAGAGACCGAAGAAAGTGTAATTTTTATAAAAATTCATGACAGTCATTCAGATAGAGACCAAAGAAAGTGTAATTTTTACAAAAATTCATGACAGTCATTATTAACAAATATTAATACTTAATCATTTCACAAAGACAACGTAATGGTCTACATTGGTTTTTGTTGTATTCTTAATGTTATATGACCTAAACCCTAAACCTAATCTTGTCCATCAAAATTAAAGGCTAATTTCAACCACTGAATCTCTTGAAGGAAATCAAAATTATCCCTTTTTGTGGTATTTTAGGATTTTATTGGATCTTAATATGATTTAGCAATATGATTTGATTAGCTCAGTGGACTGCTGATGTAGAAGCACAAAGCCCGATATTTGCTCTTCCCTTTTGATTAGTCTCGAGATGGAGAAAAGACCACTTCACATAATTTTGGTTTATAAGTATTTGCTTGGATCAAGTCACAGATACAAAAAATCTTGAAAGTATTATTGCCACTTTTTTTTATACAAATTTTAATTTATATGTTTGTAGATGTTGAGATTATTGTTTTAAGGCCTTTTTATTTTTGAAGGAAATAACATACAAAATAAATGAGTTAAAAACTAAAATTTTTAACTTCATATTTAGTACTTACTACTTCATATATATATCTACCACATTTTTCTTCTTTTTAATCAATTTGGATATATAGAACTTTTAAGATTGATTTTAATAATATAATATGTTTATTTTGGACATGAGATGTGAAGCAAATAAGGGTTCTTTCAAATTGTCATTAGCACGAGGAAGAAAAGTTTTTAGTGATTATTCTTTCCTTAATGATGCATATGAATACTTCACATAGGTATTACGGTCGCCATGTTTTGCAATGGGAGTATCAAGTTGGCCCGAGCATTGGCCAACAAGGAATGGTTTTGCAGATACATCTTTGAGGTAAATCAGTCACAATGCTCAAGTGAATGCATGGTTCGTGAACATTAAAAAAAAAAAAAACAGTTTACAAAACAAGCAGTTGTAGTTCTCTCCATCCACTGAAAATCAATAGAGGCATGTTAAGACACCTCACTCAATCCAATGTTAGCATAAAATTGATGACTACAATCTCAACACCTCACTCAATCCAATTTTCATGCCTTTTTTATATCAAATTTAAAAAATAAAGAGATCTCAACATTATTACTTATGAATGATGCAAATTTCATGCACAAAAAATGGTTGTGGTTATTTAAGAGTTGGGTTTTCTTCTATGCTGACTTGGACTCGATGTGTATGCTCAGATGAGTTGATATATCATTCAATTCAATCCTTAATGGTTTTGATAGTTTGGAGAGAACTCATTGTTGGGTTTTGGTTTGGAGAAGTTGACATAAGTAGATGACTTTGGTTTATTCTTAATTATTTAATTTATTTTTAATAGTTTGATAGATGATGCCCCCACTTGCATCTAACCACCCACATTCAAGCTCTCTCTCTCTCTCTCTCTCTCTCTCTCCCTTCCTCTCCCTCTCCCCGTTGATTTTTCTTCCCATGCTACTTTTTCCCTAATTCTCAACATTTCCATGAAATTCCTACAACTTCAGGGAAGCCCAGATTCTAGATAGCAATTGCTTTTGTTTATTTTTCTTTGTTTCGGATTTTGGGTGGTAACTGTCCAAAATCTCTTCCAATTCCTTTTTCCTCTTTGATTATTCATCATTTTGTTTCATCTATTTCTATGCAGGAGATTGAGATATTTAGGTACTGGATGCGTCCTCAATGCAGTAATTGCGGTAACACTCAGGGAGAAGGGCTTGGATCATTCTATCACTGCAAAGGAAAGATAAGCAGAAGCAGTTGCCTCAACTCAGTTTTGTTCAGAAAGAAAAAGTAGATCGCGTCCCTTTTTTTAGAAGAAAGTAGGAGGCTAACACAAAAAGTTGAAGTTTCTGCTTGCAGTTTTTTTTTTTTTTTTTTTTCCTTACAAAAAGAAATCAAAATCTCAAGAATCCAGATCCACTACTTTCTGTAGACAGAAGCAACCTGCCAAGTGGGTTGTTCTCTTTAGTTGCCGCAACATATCCGGATTACCTCCCTCTCTTTGATCAAAACCATCTATGCATATTTGTGGCGTACATGACTTTAATAACAATTTGTTTCTGTCTTCTTTGTTACATTTTTTGTGTTGGTTGGAAGTTTTAGAGTATAATTCTATAAGAGTTTCTTTAATTTTGGGTTTTTTAAGTTGTTTTTTTTTTACGAGTTGTCATTGTTGGATTTTGGTTGTTTTATTTATAATAAAAATGCAGTTCTGCTTACAAAGGGAGATGAACTTGTAGAGACTGGTCATAATCATGAAGCTCATCCTCATGGGGTTTATATTTTATTGTCACATCTGATGACAAACAACATCCTCCATGTTCATTAAGGTTCTTCTATGGTATAAGGTGAACACATACATTATGGCCACAAAAAAATTAAAGGGTTACAACAACCAGTTCAAGGATTGAATTTTGTGATAATTAGACCAGAATTGTTCGTAGAATTGCGTGATTATAGGAACCACTCACAAGACTCATCTTCGTGGAATGCTTTATGATATTTTTTTTATTCTGTTCATCTTTTCTTTTCTTTTTTAAGATTGATTTTGGATACTCTCACTTTCTCCCTTGAGCTTTTATATTTATTAACATTTATTTATTTAGATATATTTTTGATTTTTACATATTTTTAAAATCTTTTTAATCTTAAAATCTCTTTTTAGTTATGGCCTGGGCTTAGCGCTGGCCTGCTCTGCTAGTTATATATGAAAGCGACTATTTCAATTGAGAAATCAGTTTAGATTTGTTAAATTGATTTTGACCCCTCTCCACCCCGTTTCTCCCACGTCCACCCCTCTTTCTCCATTCAATTTGATTTTTTCAACTTTAAATCCTCTCCAACAGTTTTCTTTTCCTCTTCCTCTTAATGCATGCGTTTTGCTACTTCTCCTACTCTTTATGTATATGATCCTTCGTCTTCTTTCCTCTCCTCTCTCTCAATCTCTTCAGCAAATACTCGGCTGAGCAGATCTTCTCTGCTCACACAGGTACCCCTCTTCCCTTTCAATTCCCAATCGCCATTGCCTTTTCTTTCCATTTCTTGCAAATTCTAGATGTCAATTGATCTATGATCATAAAATAAGATATGAGGTTTTCTGTTTTTGTCCAATTTTAATGGGAGACCTTCGATTGATGACTGTTTCGTCCATGGGGGCATTGATTTGATTGCTGTAGTACATGTTCTGTTTGTGGTTTTTTCTCTTTTCATAGAAATAGTTATATTTTTGGCATAGAACAATGATGTTGTGAACAGTGGCACTTGAAAAGCATTTGCTTTAAAGGGTTTCTCTTCTTATAGGGTGCTTATGATTCTAAGCAATGAAAGTCATAGCTGGATATCATATAGTTTCTATGATTTAGTTTAAAAAAGGTCAAATTCCAATTTAGCGTAGTATGGGTTAAATCTCGACGATAGCATCAGATTTTTTTTTACCCAAAACATAACAATTATATATGTATGACATTGACCCCAGAATCAGGGAAAGCCAACCATGCTTAGGGCAATACTTTGTTAATCTTAGAAATCTTCACATGGATTTTTCGTCTATTACCATGTGTATGTGTTTTCTTTTTCTTCTTCTTCCCCTTCCGACATTATATCATTTTGAATGCTAAATAAAGCTAAAAACCAGCAACCATATTAGTGAGAAATTCTGGAGGTTGAGATAACCAAAGAAAATGAGGGCTATTTGAATCACATCAATTGCTGTAGATATTTGGCTTAAACACCAAAACTAACGGATTGCCGACCATTTAAATATTAGGGATACTTTACAGGAAAAATAAAATACGTTTGTTATTCTAATGTATGCATTTTCATCATTTTTATTTAGATTTCTGGCTTACTAGATGGCTTGACTTTTATTTTTGTTTTTTGGCATATCCTCTTAGAGTAATGAATAAGAAACACTTGATATTTATTTCGTTCCTTTTTTTTTCTTTTTTAGAACTTAGAGATTTCTTGACTTTTTCTATTTGATTGTTTAGTAGAATTTTCTCATTCAATATAATCGGCATTGTTTTGGTTGTTCGTGTTCTTTGTGATCAGTAGGGCGGTCGTTTGGTCGCAGCTCTCGTGAACCAAAATACAAGATTGAGTTTCATCCACTGGACTCACCTTTTCAACCTTTGAGTAACCTCTCATGTTTCTTCCCCATTCCCTTTAACTCCTCTGCAACGGTTTTCTAAAGCGTCCGCAACTCCTCAGCTTCTCTTCTTTTCTCTAGCGTGCAGACGTGCAAACCTTCTATCTTTGAGCCTTGGGTTTTGGATGTCTCTTGTTTAGAAGGTGGTGAATGAAGAACTCTGATTTGCATAGAGATCTTAACTCATCAATGGGAACGGCAACTCCAACATCGTGACATGGATTTTTGACTAGGGGCTGATTATTTTTCCCCCAACATCCCGCGTTTGTTTCATCTCCAATTGTTCCTTTTTTTTTTTTTTTCAGAAAGCCGTCTTCATGTTTGTCTTTGACGCCTCTACAGGGACCTTACCTTCTAAACTTGTAGAGAAACTATATTTTAGGAAAACTAGCCAAGGCATTTTCCGTTATGTGCACAAACAATAAGTCCCTGTCATTCAAGACATTGTCATTGGCAATAAAATTATTTTATTTCCTTAAAAAAGTCAATGGGTCATAAATGATTTTTGAAGTCCAACATTTTTTCATTTCTTCTGATGGCATGTCTTTATATTTCTATCTCAATTCCTTTTGAACTATATGTTGCAGTTTTCCTTTCTTTATCATTTTTTAATTGTGTTCATGTTCATTTATTTGCTTGATTTTTTTTTTTTTTTGTTTATACTGATGCCAGTGGATGTCATGTTTGTTCATCACATACAGAATATCTTAGGATTCTTTTTCTTTCCACACAATCATGTCATGTAGGTTTGTCTTTTGTTCTCAAAGGTGTTGTGTCTTGAAAGTTTTTATATATATATATATATATATATATTTTTAAGGCAGGTGATGCAGCTCCTACTGTAAAAACAATTATTAAGAAAAAATGTTGTTTGGTATTATACGGTAAGATGTAAGGTGGGCACCATCTTTCCTTCTTTTTATGTTTTTACTAAGTTACAAGAAAAATATGCTTCAAAATTGTTTCTTCTATTGGATGACCCCCTTTTCCAATATATATATATATCACAATTTTTATTGATTTTTTATATTGAGAGCATCAAATGAAATGGTATTTTGAAATTTGCAGGAACAACTTCACATGTTTCCTCTAAGATGTAGACATGAACCTGAAGGGTATGTTGTTTCTATTTTGGTTTCTCTTCTTTTCCCTAAGCTTATATTCATTGCTTGCAGATCTATGTTTTGTTTCGCAATGAACCTTAATTTTGCAACTTTGCTTTCTTCATTCCATTCTACGAGCCCTTAATCATTAGTGGAATTTAGTGTTTGGTTCTTTGCTTGCAGGCAAAAATGCTTCAAAATTGTTTCTTCTATTTAACATTAATGTGCACAAACAAATTAAAAAGCTTCTTGTATCCAAAACTCTGTGATGAATAATCAAGTAGTACATGCATCTATAAGTGGTGTATTCTTATAATACTAGGATAAGAATTTGAAAAGTAATTACTTTAAATGTAAAATTAACAGTAAAGGAACAGTTTCTTTTTTTCTTTTTCTTTATCTTTGTTTGGGGGAAGGCTGTTATGATACCAATTTACTGGGATATACTTCTGTGCAAGTATCAACCTTTTTTTTTTTTTTGAACGGTAAGCATGTATCAACCTTGTGAACAACCTTGCATGTATTTAAAAAAGTTACATGCCCTGCCCACTTTTCCCGGGTTACATCTATCAGATATATAGGTATTTGGGTACCCATTTTAATCCCGAAGAAGGGAGAGACCAAATAAGACCAACAATGAAGTGGTTAGTAAAGAAATATTGGATTGTGATTTAATGATGAACAGAACTGCAAATTGTAATAGCATTTAGTATAATGTGTATAGTTACTTGAGCCAGTTGAATACATAGGAATTCATGGTGAAATGAGCTTCTAAGAAGGTCTATTAAAAAGTGAGCTTGGAAATTGGTTCGTTTTTTTTTTAAAATGGATGATGATAAGTCCCTTTTTTCATATATATATATATATATGCAGTTCTTATTGATTTTTCATATTGACTGTGTCAAATGAGTTATTGATAATTAATTATTAGAGCAAAAGGCAAGCTATATTTGAAAAAAAAAAAAGCTTATGTTTTATATAATATCAACTTGACTAGGCTAAATCGGGTATCCTAATTTTATTTCAACCTTTAGTTGGTTTCAGCTTTTGGCAAGAAAAAAAAAGGAAGAAGAAGAAAACTTTTCAGCATATTATCAACTTGACTATGCCATGTAAGTAGTCCTACCTTTTTCTCATCCCATAGCTGGGTCTTAACTTGAGACAATTGAATACATAGGAAATTCATGGTGAAATGGGCCTCTTCGAAGTATTATTAAAGAGGTGAACTGGTCTTTTCTTTCCTTCTTCTCTCTTTTATTGCACATATATGGTACATCATATATTAACGTTGACTTTTGCAGCTCTTTGATTTGGTTTATGCAGAATGAGGCCCAATGGTTGTTGGAATATGAATCTGGGAGCATATCTATAGTGTTAGGTTGTAGATAGAGAAGTACTCATTCCTTTCATGGGGAGCTTATCATTATTGATCTGTCGAAACTCTAAAGTAACCTGTTATTTTTTCTGTTTTCCTAACTTCTGAGATTAGTACACATAAAAAAAAAAAAAAGAACAAAAACAAACTGTTCGTGCAAAAACTGTTTGTATGTATTTCATGGTTGAGTATTGTATTATATCACAAAATCCTCCTATGCACACACATCTGTATTTATGTAATGTTTCTCAGAGTTGAATTTTTTTTTTCCAAACTACAAAAGATATTGCGCTCATGATCTTTTGTTAAGATTATCTTTAATCCTATAGCTCCATGATTTCTTGGCCATGCATAAACCGTTTACATATTTCTAAGGTTGACGACTGTATTTCAATATACAAAGTCCTTATATGCATGCATTTCTATAGCTATTTAATGTTTGGTGCAATTATGTTCTTGCATACTTGAACCCCAACTTTAATTTGTGCATGGAACTTCCATGCTACCTATCTTTTCTTTCTTTCCCTCTCTTTTCTAATTTTTATTTTTTTAAATTTTCAAATGTTTTTATCAACATTGACTTCCATAGTGTTGTCTAACTATATAGTTGTGGTTCTTACATTACTCTGATTACAACATTGAGGTATTTAACTTAGTCTCTCTATCATGTGTTGTTGAGGTTTGTAGACATTTGGTGCAATTCATGTTTTTTTCCAATATATCTGTTACCAAGTGATGACTAAGTTTGTATCGGTGATGTTTTCTCTACATTTATATGCACTGATTGGGCTAGATTTTTAGGTTTCTATCATCTGCAATGCAGTGGCAATTGGCATAAATGGCTTCCACTTACAAAGAACTGTATTACAAAATATTTTCACTAATTTAATGCAGTGATTGAACCCGTTTTACAAGTACCCATGTCTATCTGCTGGGATTGGTTCCACTGTAGTAGATGTATGTGATATAAAAATGATCTTTATCTTCCCCCTTTCTATGGATTTCATGTTGCAAATGCCATTAATTTCTTGCTCATGCTCAGCACGGGCATCTTATGCTTGTTATATATAATATGAAGCTAACTGGTTGCAATTGAGATTCAATTGAGAAGCTGACTGGTTGCAATTGAGATTCAATTAAGAAATTGCCAATTGATTTGGTTTTGACTCTCATCAATGCCTCTCTGTTGTATTATTATATGAAGCCATGCCTTTTCGATTTTCACCATCCTTTAAATCATCCAACGTTTCCTCTCCCATCTTCCTTCCACCCTTTTAACTCTTCCATTACAGTTATGAATGGTCGCCCCTCTTTATTGCTTCATGAATTTTCTCTTTGTTGCTGCAAACTACACTTCCTCGTTCCTTTTTCCCCTCCACTCCTTGGTCATCATTGTCACCATAGCCCCAATCAATGGTGGGCCTCTTCCAAGTATCCACCACATCCGTCCACTCTTAGATAGAGGTACCTTATCTTCCAACTGTTTCCCATTTTTCTTTTCATTTCCCATCTTTTGGTTCTATGTACTTTATGTTTGGATATGCATATTCTGTTTGACAAATTGTCACAACGAATTGCTATGGTGTGGAATGTCAAGATGATGGGTATTATTTTCCCTTAAGCCATATTTTTTAAGCGTACTTCCTATAATTGCTATGGCATGGAATGTCAAGATGATTATGTTTGGATATGCCAAATGTTATAATGATTGAGCATACTTCCTATTTCAATATGGTCGATTGCAATTCTGATTAAGAGTTCATGCATAATCTCAGTGTTTGATTTATGCCAACATAACCCTCTACAGAACCCTCATGTTGTAGACTTTCAAGTTTGTGATCTGAGGGTTGGAGACTGAAGATTGTTGATTGAGGATGGATAATTGGAGTAAGAGACAAATGGAACTGATCATTCTTGAGTAGGTAAGTGTCACTCCATGTTTCTATTGTCACTCCATGTTTCTATTGTTTATTTGTTCTGTTTTATGATTGGTGATCATTCAATGTTGTCCATATTCTTTATGGAATGCTCTCAAATTGTTGGAATTGATTTGACATGCTATGATAACAACTAGGTATATATTGTTGTATTGTCACACAACCTCCTCACATCATGTATGATTATTTCTCTAGTTGATTTTTTCTCCTCATATTTAAATTTTTTTGCCTCTAGGATTTTGGAATGTGGCTGAAAATTAGCATGTTCATGGATTTGTTAGGAATTAGAAGATTTGGGTCCAAGAAATGAACATTGGTTGGAATTCCCTTTATAACTAGCAGGAATGAAATGATGTCAATGGCAACTCTAGAACAAGGCAAATCAGAGCAAAATCGAGATATGCTGATAGATTAGTTTGGAACATTCAAACATGTTTAAATTCCATTTGGTTAGTTAATTAGGAATTGTAATATAAATGTCTACCTTGACAAACTCATACATGGTAGGGTTCAATTATAACTTTGATCCAAATTCACACTGAAATTAAATAAATAGAACAAAGTACAAACAACTCAATATTCCAAACTAGTCTACCAGCGTATAAATTCCCTTTACATGAATCCCACTAAAAAGTTACTCACAATCTGCGGCTTGATTGACTTCCCATCCATCTCCGGGGTTCTAATCTTCTAAAAATTATAGTAAAACTCTAATTCAGATTACAAGAATAAATAGAAACAAAGAAACATCAATAAAAACCCAAGATTAGATTACAAAATAGCAGATCATAGTGTTATAGCTATCAACGTATGAAGCATCCTAAGAAACAAAACGACACCCCATTTCTTTAAAGAATCAAAAGGACACAAGTTGTTCTCCAAAATCAAATGTTAGCAACTCTAATTCCCCTTTCAGCCAAAGAAAAAAAAAAGCATGACAGTAGAAGCAAAATGAAAAGATCGACTTATTGCTCAAGAGAAGGCACGATTTTCCGACAGAGGAATCTCTAATTAACAAAACTTGAAGACTTAGTTGGATAGGAAAAGACGCATGAGAATTAAAAAAGCAAAAAAAAAAAAAGAAAGGGAAAAAGAGAAAAAAGTCTAGATAATGATAAGAGGGAGGAGCAGAATCTTACTATTCATTGCTACCTCTGAAGAAGCCTAGGAAGATGTTTTGTATTTTTTGTTAGCAATCCAAGAAGTGAGACTTCATTCGCTTCTTTGCTTTGCTCCCTGAAAATTCAATTTCATTCGCTATTGGTATTTTCTTTTTATTTGGTGCCTGAGATTTCAGTTTATTTGTTGCAAAAATGGAGAAATCAAAGCATCACACGGCTCACTACCATTCCTTACCACAAGAACTGAATCAAGAAACTCAGAAAGCACGGGTATACATCTATCAAGGGGTATGCCATGTTTCCTTTGATCTCTCTCTCATTTTTAACTTTTTTAATCTATTGAGATCTGGGTTTTGTTTGTATTTGGATTCTGTTGTTGGATTTTGAGATTTTCATGGATTATTGATTTTATTTCCACTTTATGTCAATTTTTTAATAATTTTTTATATTTTTATTTTCATATAGGCACACATCCGCAAAAAGGGTATGCCAGTGTGTCCTTTAATTTCTTTGTTTCTGTTCATATATATATATTTTTTTTAAATCTCTGTTTCTGTTCAAATGATTGTGGAAAATCCCAACTCTGAATTGGATGCAGGCAAATGTCTCATAAACGATGCACCCCTCCACCCCCCCCCACCCCCCCCCCCCCCCCCCCCCCCCCCGACCAACAAGTGCTTTAGGCAGTGGTAACCCATTTTGAGGATGTTTTATATTAAGAATTAAGATTGATATGATATGATTTGGTTCAAATATATCCTGCACTTGGATCAATGTCTAGGTGGTCCTTATTTGCGGAAAATGAATGATTTTCTCATTGTTCTGTGTTAACATACTACACACTCATTTCCCAAGATTAAAGCATTTTTGTAAATTTAGCAGAAGATTCAGACCCACAGTTAGAGAAGATCTTTCTACAGACAGTAGAAAGATCTTCCCAAGAAAAATGTTAAACCACACCAAATCTAGAAACCGAAACTGTAGAAAATGAGATATCCTTGGTCTCAAAAAGTATAATCACTGTAAAATTAAAATGCTGGAAACTGTCACAAGCTTGCCCTCCTTAGTATAGTCCATGTACTCCTATAGGATAGCTTTTTTGTTTTGCTCCCTGAAATTTCAATTTCATTCGCTTCTGGTATCTTCTTTTTATTTGGTGACTTAGATTTCAGTTTATTGTCCCAAAAATGGAGAAATCAATGCATCACATTGCTCACTACCATTCCTTACCACATGAACTGAATCAAGAAACTCAGAAAGCATGGGCATACATCCATCGAGTGGTATGCCATGTTTCCTTTACTCTCTCATTTTTTAACTTTTTTTAATCTATTAAGATCTGAGTTTTGTTTGTAGTCGAATTCTGTTGGTGGGTTTTGAGAATTTCATGGATTATTGATTTTATTTCCACTTTATGCAAATTTTTAATGATTTTTTATATTTTTATATTCATGGACGCACACTTCCACCAAAGGGGTATGCTAGTGTTTCCTTTGATTTCTCTATTTTTGTTTATATTTTTGTAAAATCTCTGTTTGGAAAGTCCTTTCAATGAGTTTCTTCAATGTGATTCTTTCAATCTCCCTCTTATACTTTCTTTGACCATGTAGAAAAAAAAGGGGGAACTTTGCTAGATCTAGAGCATATCTACAATATGTATCAGGGAAATGACTAATATCCATATGCATTACGTATCGCACATCTACAATATGAGAGGAGAATTGATTCAAAGCATGTGAGTTTTTTTTTTTTTCCTAGCTTTATTCCCTATTGTTTATAATTTCACAAGAACCAATTGGAGCCGATTGTAGAATTGTCAGGTACTTCGGTGAAGCACCATTGACATATCTGGCATACAGTCTTAAGCCTATAAACCAAATTAACATCTTAAGATTTAGATAATCTCTAATCACATTACCATCTTAAGCCTAGAAGTCTGCATATCATTGACAAACATTCATCAAACAATTAGAGAGTTCTTGCTATAACATGTGGAATTAACAAAATACTGGACTTATCCCACCTGCATAGACAAGGTAAATATACAAAGTTTTCTCCACATAGACAAACTTAGCTCTTGCCATTTTAAGGCTGATTGGAATTCTACCCTTGCAACTGGAGGAGCACAGAAGACCCATAGATACCGCCTTAGAACTTTGCTCTTTGACATGTATTTTTTGAGTTTCTTTTCCTTTAATTGTAATTATTGAATTGCTAATGTTACTGTTGCATGCACCTATTTTGAAACTTTGGTTTTTAATATTATGTGGTTGATGAGTTATCTTCCTCTTCAATGCAGTGATATCCATAAATAAAATCATAGAGCATCTTACCCAATAAGTGCCATTCAAAATGCTTGCCCAAGATTGTAAGGTTAGATATTGTTGCTTTTCAGATTGATTTGTTTGAATTTCTTTTGCTTCTATTGTTCAACTTGACTTACCTAATGTTAGCGTTGAAGGCACCTATTTTGGGATTTTATTTTATTTAGTGTTCTCTACTTATGAAGAGCACAAAACTCCTTTTCCGAAAACTTCCATTTGAAAGGTTGGTCCATGAAATTGCCAAGGAACTTAACGTGAGTTGGAAAAGGGCTTTCTGTTAATTTGTATTTAGGGATGGTCTAATGAATGTGACATTAGATGTTGCTGCTAATGGATGTGTTGTGCTGACTGATCTGCATTTCTACAGCCTTATATTGCTTTTGTTGAGAGAGGCTGCAGAGGCATACCTGGGCCTAATTGAAGACAAATCTTTGCGCTGTACTTCTTTTTTAATATTTTAGATGGGCAAGATTGAATATATGTCTATTGTAAGAAAGAATCAATTTTGATTTGTTTACTACCTGACTATCCACTAGATTTTCAAAATTTCAACTATTTTCAGACTATGATTTGATCTTATTGTTTTTGCACCTTATCAGTCGAGGATTAATTGACAATATTGGAGTTGTTTTGCTTATTCAAGAATACTTGAAGTGTTCTGTATTATTGCTCTACTGTGGTCATTATCAGTTTGTATTCTTAGGTTTATCATTGAAGGCTCCATTTCCTATAGATGTTCTTTGTTTAAAGCAAATTGGTGTTTAAGGTGTGGTTACATTAAATGGGCCGTATGAGACCCTACTTCCCACTATATTGTGTAAGTGTTTGTGTCATCAGTGTATATCATTATAACAATGCCCCTTCAAATTATTGTCTTCATTATCATGATTATCGTCATTTTATCATGAGAGCTAAAAGCTCTTTGTGGTTTTAGTTCTATGCTTGGAGTGGGTATTCTTAATTCCATCCAGTGATCAGGTTGATGAGGTAGTAGGATATTGTCCAATTAATTGTACAAATCACTGCTTGATGGAACTGGTCCCATTGTAATATCTTAAGATTTTATGGAAATTTCATTTATGGATATGGTTTCATTGTATTGAGTCTTATTGGCATGGATCCGTCAATGTTGATATTGTTTGCTATTCCGTGCAGCATTCAGTGATATTTTCATAAGTACCAAATTGGTAGTCTTGTGTTGCATTCTGCAATCATCATCATGAGTTCCACTTTCACACATGACACCCCATAAGAAGCGTTGCGCCTAAAAGAGACTTTGCACGACTAGTAGCAACCCTCCAATCACCATCCATTGCTAGCTGCCCACACGCAAAATGCAACCAGAGTAATTGACCATTGACCGGAATTTTTTTTTTGATAAGGTGGATAGAAGTTTGTGAACTTTACAAGAAAATTATTCAAGAATGGGCTATCTACGTTAAGAGCAATAAACTTTCCAAAAGTAAAGGATACAATTTTATCGGACTTCCAAATTATCAAAATTGAGATAACATATTAAAGCATTCAGGGCTCAAACGGTGGGCCTATTATTGTTACCAAGATCTGATAAAATCTAATGTGCCACTTCTATTTAAATCTATGCGTAAAACAATATTTGCAAATTCAAATAGAGCAGGGTTCCTCCCTATTGTGAAAATGAAAAATCTGCATAGAGCAAAATCCTCTCGTTGCACAAGTACTCATGTCTAGATTTTCATATAACAATGGACTCAATCGATACATATACTAATAGATAATAGTTACTTTAAGGTGTGTTTGTGCAATGAAAGGAATTTGCAATAGAGAAGAATTTTTTTTTTTCTGTGCATTTTTTTTCTATTATTTGGTGCGACTTATTTTCCTTGCGAAAAAGGAAAAGAAGAACTAATATTCTTTGATAGAGAGAATTTCAATTTATTATGTGAGAAGTAGAAAACAACTAATTCCTAATCTTTATTTTTAAAATAAAAATCTAAAGAGAACCTCACCCTTAAGTGATGTGTATATTCAAATGTATCTACTCCTTCCTTAGTTTCTCCTTAGTACTTAAAAAAAAAAAAAACACAACATTAAAAATCCTAGGATCTTCTCATAGAAAGACTTTTCTTCTCCATAATTTGTCTTGGACGAACAGTAGTACCAAATCATTCACATCTCACATGCAAAGTCCAGATGGCGGGCCTACCTGTAAGGATCCCCTTAAAACACGCGTCTTGGGTGCTCTGATGACTATGCTAATGCTCAAAAGCACATTGATGGACACAACTGACAACGATGGGCACTCGAAATGGCTCAGATAAATCAAGATTCCCAAGTCTCTTGTCTAGTAAAAAATGAAGCAATGCTATTGCTATCATGTGCCATGCTCTCTCACCTTCAAAATAAAAACTCTCACCATGTATGAGATTTGAGATATATCCAAATCTTACTCTAACAAATATTGGCCCACGAGTGAAGAGAGTGATAAATATGAGTAATGATGCAGTAGATTTATTAATCATGTTATTTGTCATATGTTAAATCATATGGCGAGATCAACTCATGTTGAAGTATAAATCTTGTTTATTTCATGCACTAGTGAGTACATTCATTTTGAACGTCTTGTATTTTCATCAGGTGGATCCCCACCACTTTGTATATATATACTCACCAACACTTGTACTCTCTTCAATTATCATAAGCTACTAGTTTACAAGGAGCATGCAATGGCACATTTACTCATCTCTTCAATATACGGAAGTACTTATATATAAGAAGTTTTCAGTTGTAGAGAGCAAAAAAAGAATAAATTGTTATTTGAGTAATTATATCCAATTATTAAAGGTAAGGAGATTGTTAACTCTATTTTTCTCAAATTTTTAAACCATTGAATTAACATGATAATCTATCCTTATCTGGATCTCATTGTCATGAGAAACGTGATTGGAACGTAAGGAGTATGGACTACCTTTGCTTCTTAATGATTGATAATGCAATCCATGTGGCCTAGCTGTTTTTACTTTGGTCACTATCTAAGCTCCAACTTGTTGTAGGGGCAGGGTGGGTTGGTCAAGTCTTCCAGCGAATGGACTACCTACACCTCATTACATGGAAATGACATATCATCAATTCAGAGTCAAGGTCTTGATAGTCGACACTTGACACTTGATAGTGCCTCACCAATGACTTGACTTGAGAATTCTTGGGTTAAAAGAGGAGATGAGATCCTCCAAGGGATTTGACCCATGGTAATCGTGGGTGGACCAATCATGGTCCGTCACATCACCCAGGGTAAACCTTCACCAGATCTGTACTCATTAAAAGACTTTTCTTCTCCATAGTTTGTCTACGATGAATAGTAGTACACCAAATCATTCACATCTCACATGCAAAGTCTAGATGGTGGGCCTACCTGTAAGAATCCCCTTAAAACACGCGTCTTGGGTGCTCCTAATGACTATGCTAATGCTCAAAACACATTGAAGGACACAACTGACAACGATGGACACTCGAAATGGCTGAGATAAATCAAGATTTCCAAGTCTCCAACCACAAAAGAGGCAAGTGCTATTGCTATCATGCGCCATGCTCTCTCCCATTCAAAATGAATACCCTCACCATGTATGAGATCTCTCTAAATCTCATTCTAACAAATATTGGCCCACAAAAGAGGCAAGTGCTATCCATGTTGCCTAGCTACTTTACTTTGGTCACTGTCTAAGCTCCAACTTCTTGTGGGGGCAAAGTAGGTCAGTCAAGTCTTCCAGCGAATGGACTACTTGCTCCTCATTACATGGAAATAACATAGCATCAATTTAGAGTCAAGGTCTTGACAATGCCTCACCCATCCGTCCCACCGGAATACCGACTATTGCTACACTCACCATGGAGTTTATCTTGGTTAAAGGACGAATCGGGATCCTTTGAGGGATTGGTCCACCCATGATCACTGTGGGGTAAATCGTCATTTACTTTTTCTCTACTATATCCCGACTCATTAAAAGAGCGAACCCTATAACAAAAAAAATCCAAAATGGTAGATCGTTATTAACTTTTTCTCTACTATTTTGTCCAAAACCCATAATATATGACTCAGAATATCATTGGGTTCCTTTTCACTTTCTTTTTTACCTTCACTCCTAAACAGGATGATAGCTTCATCGTCACTGACAAAATATTTTTTAGGGATTTTGACTAGACGGCTTTCCTTAGATTTGATATTTACCCTAAAATAGTCTAAATTTAATTACTTTCTGGAAAGTTATTCGTACAATAACGGTGCAATATCGCATAGCCCTACCATATCGCATTGGGTAATATTCACGATATTGCAAATCCCTTGCACGAACTCTGGGGGAAATAACAAATGTCAAGTTTAAGGACATCTCTATGAGAAATATCCTCTTTTTTTGTTTTTTTTTTTCACGCGTTCTCCTCGATCCCCGTCCTCTATGGTAACCTTTAGGTATAAATATTAATTACGCCTTATTACAAAAGTTGAGATAATTTTCTACAGGCACCTGTCTTGTATTTATAGACTAAAATGTCTTTCACTGTGTGACATCACATACCCTATTTTCGCGAATTTTGTAACCTTTTAATTTATGTGATATCGCATAAAAATTCCCCTCTAGTTGATTTAAATACTGATTATATCTTTACGATATCACATAGTTTATAATTTAATGTGATAATGCACAATTCAGGAGAATTTAGTCCATAAAAACTACACAGGTACTTGTAATAAATTATTATTTACTTTGTCACTAGGCGCGATTATTAATGTCTAAAGGTTATCATCTACAGTTAAAACCCCATATTTGACATGATAATCTATCATTGTCTTCTACGGTTCTACCCCACCAAAAAAAAAGAAAAAGAAAAGAAAAGAAAAGAGAGCGAGAATCTATCATTGTCTAGATTTCATAGTCACGAGAAACGTGATTAAAACGTCGGGAGTGTTCACTACGTTGCGCTTTAATTTATGACTGACATTCATCCACTCAATCTAGCCTAGCTGGCAGGATAGCAGCTTTTTCTTTGGTCACGGTCTAAGGCCCCACTTGTGGGGCATCGTAGGTCAGTCAATTCTTCTAGCAAATGGATTGCTTATTCATGATATAAAACTGAGATTATATGGATAGAACATACCATTAAAGGGAGTCAAGGTCATAAAATAGACACTACTCCACCCATCTGTTTCACTGGAATACTAATTATTGTTTCACTTACCATGGAATCTGTATCATCAGAGTCTTTGAATTGAGAATTCTTGAGTTAAAATAGTGGAAGCCCCATAATGGGATCCACCAATTGCAAATCCGAGCTGTTCAAAATGAATTCTTTCACCACCTAGATGTCTCCGAATTTCACACTAATAGAATTTGGCCCCACCATAAGATTGTTCATATAGTGAAGAAAGACTATATTATTATTATTATTATTTTTGTTGCTGAGAAAATGATATTTTATTAACAAAACAATTACATTTTCAAAGCTTTCCTTGATACAAATACTCAAACCCTCATATAAAGCTTTCATCTCTGCCAGTGTGATTGGAGGAGATCAATGATTACATGCTAGTGACATGAAAGTGGGGGATAAATGACTTGATGGAAAAAACGAAAGTTTTTATTTTCCTTTTACCCTAGCAAAGGGGCTAGGACCCAAGAGAGGCATACTCAAGGTCTGAACGCTGAATAGCTAGGTGAGAAATGAGGTTACTAACCAACTGAGCAATTTCATGTTCCCAAAAAGTGTATTTGGTTGCACTTTGTAATAGTGGTTTTGGGATCTTCACATTGTAAATGTCCAAAAGTCTAAAAAGTTAGTTTAGCAATTAACTTTCTATGAGTACTTTCTAATAAGTATAAGTGAAATATCACTCTTAAGAAATTAGTTTAGTAATTGAAAAGTATCTTGCTAACTTTCACGGGAAGTTTGTTTAATATCCGGATCCCCTTCTACATTTCACACATATCTCTGGTCTCCTCCCATGAAACAATGAATGTTTGGAGTATTTGAAGCGCTTCATTCTCAAATTAGATGATTGATGAAACTTAGAAACTGTTGAGAATACGAGGATTAGCGATAAAATAAAGCAGGGAAGAGGCTGGGATGGAAAGGGACAAGGTCCCTCTGAGACTGAGATTGAGTGGAAAAGGTCCATTGAATTGAAATCTTAATAATAATGGGTTTGGTAAACAGAGAACAATGTGAGGTGGAATGGATGTTAGCATGGGTCAATTATATAATATGGCGTAGAGATGATGATATCCATGGATCAGATTATTGATAAAAAAAAAATGATGATATCAATGGATGAGAATTATTACCTATATCATTTAGAGATATATTTGGTCATATGTTTAAGTTCAGCTGCAGGCAATGAATCTGATTCAAAATGAAGTGGAACTATATATCAGAAGCATTTTGCAGATCAAGATGATGCTTCTCACATGACCAAACAATTGTATAATTATACGATTATTTTAATCACAAATAATTTAAGATACCTCTATGTTAAAATAGCTACTTTTATGATTTAACCAAACATCATCGGATGCTGTTACTGTTGGAAAGCAAAATTAAAAATCGCACTAAGCAAAATTAAAAGTCAAAGTCAGCTGTAAGAATAGCTATCTTTATTTTATTTCATGGCAAACAAAGGGGCCTATCTCTAAGAATGAACTACATGCTTATTGTGCGGCCGGGATTGAATTGTAACTTCCAACTGTGGCTATGGCATTCCGTAATTAGATTGAGCTGGGGGTGCTGATAAACCTGGCTGGAACCCATCTGAACATTAGGACTTGGTCTTAATAAAACCTCCATATAACTGACTACATTCACAAAAATGCCCTAAGTTTGTCTCACAAAAGAATAATTCCCTGTGAGGAAAATTCTACTTTAATTATAATGATAATTCAACAACTCAACAGTGTTAGAACCAATTCAACTAAATTTAGGAGGGATCCATATTATGGAACTAGTAAATGGAGCTTGCGCTAAACATGTGGGTAAGGAAATGATGACTTTTGGCAACATAAAATAGAGAGATGTGGAGAGAGAGATTGCTTGTAATGCCATCAATTGTGCAACTAATTTCTATGGGGTAAACAATACATTGTATAGTATATTTCATCTCAAACAAGGTTATAAATGGGTATCTGATTCTCCGATTACTCGCAACTTCCGACTCGTAAAAAGTCTGGTAAATAGGTTCCGATTCATAAACGGGTCCGAGTCCAGAACCCAATTTACATTTCGATTGATAAACGGCTCCGGTTCTGGATCCATATAGGTTCCAATCCGTGGACCTGAGACCCGACACATGAGTCTTTGATCTTGTAAATTGTACTTTAAAATCATCTTTTTTTAAAAACATTTTTATATATAATTCTGGTGGTAATAAATTAACTTGATGCACAATTATAAGCTGAATGATATGATTATTTTAAGAAAAAATAAAAAATGAAGAAAATAAGAACCGATTCTATCACTAGATTCCAATCCTCTCAGTGGACCCGGTTCCAAAACTGGATTCCACTTTTGCCATCGAAACCAGGTCTAGAACCAACAAACCGGTTTTGAATAAAAAACGGACCTGAAACCAAAACCGTTATTTAGAAACGGGTCCGGGTCCGGGTCCGGATCTAGTATGGTTCCAACCCAGAACCGTTTGGTTTGCAACACTAATCTCAAACCATCAAAGCAAACTATTTTTCTTAGTATGTTACGTAAAAAGCACAAAAGACATTAATTCTCGTTATAGTAGACTTTTGGGTTAATGAGACATTAATCCATTAATTTCTTACCATTTAATCATATTAATGAATCAATTAAATGAATAACATCTAAATTATGAGCTTTCAAAGAACGAGTGATTTTGAGTTCAAACCCCCCTTAAATACAATACAAATAAATAAAATTTATTTTCTATTGTAGTATATTAAAATGAAAATAATTCATTTATCAAACCTAACCTTAGCTATATCCATCAAGTGGAAAGATGGATATTGCAGTTATAAACCTGTTTTAGGTCGAGTCTGGTATGATGTGCAGCCCAACCAATTCCAATGCGGGCTAAAAGACAAAAGTACCGTGTGATCGATCAAAGTTGAATGCAAGGCGCTATATAAAATATGTCAAGGTTGCGGCAAATTTAATTGGAAACCATAAAAGGCCCTAATTTTCTGTGTTTTTAGTAAAAGCCGACTCAAGTAACAATTTCCAATGATTTTTGTATCCATCTTGTTTTCTTCCTTTTAAATAATAACTTTTTCTTAAAAAAAAAAAAAAAAGAGCTAACAATTTCCAATTATAGAGGTTACTAGAAGCCGGTTTAACTACCGACTCATCACCAATCCCAGTTAACCCATAGCTAACAAGTTTTCATTATCCAAAATGAGTGTACCCTCGATTCAATAGTCTAATTCATTCATATGGGTGATAATTCCTGAGATCCAAAACTATTGGGGCGTCCCTATTCATAGTCCACTAGAATGGATCAGAAAGTGGGCCCCAACACATGTTCCAAGGCACTTGCGCCCACCGCTCAACCGCGGGATCCCCCCTCTTCAAAACATCAAAGTTCTTTTATGCATAACCAATTATTGAAGGCAAGGAGATTTTGGTTTCTATTTCTCATGAAGGTAAGGAGATTGGTAACTCTATTTCTCTAATATTTTTGAACCGTTGAATTGACCATGATTATCTCTATCATGTCTAAACCTCTGACCGCATAGTCACGCAAATGTGATTAGAAAGCTAGGAGTATTGACTACGTTGTGCTCTATGACTGACAGTGCAGTCCATGTGCCATATATGGCCGGCAAGCTGCTTTTGCTTTTGTCACTATCTAGGTCCCAACTTGCTGGGCTTGGTGGACGGTCAATTCTTCTAACGTATGGACCACTTCCAGCTGATGTCAAATTGAAATTACATGGAAAGAACTTATCGTGAGCCAAAGTCAGTCAACCAGAGTAAAAGTCTTAACAGTGCCCCCATCCATTTATTTCACCAGAAAACCGACTATTACTGCCCTTGCCCTTGAGTTAAAAGAGTGGAACTTTAGTGCTTGAATTTCCAATATGAAAAGAAACTCCCTCACCAAGTATGGAAAGTCTTCAAATTTTAGACTAATGGAAATTGGACCTTCCATAAAATTAGTCAAATTGTGAATAAAGTACTAATAATTCATTACATTGTATTATTCTTATTATTTATGGCATCTTCGATCTTAAAATTTATGTTTATTCGATTAGAGGGGTGGGGGGGGGGGGGGGGGGGGGGGTGTGGTTGTGGGTGGGTTGGGGGTTTACTCACAGTTCTACGTGTGAAGGACTCAGATGAAGCTGATGGTGTTGATGCAACTCCAATGTGAATCCAATGTGGAGTAGCTTGACTAGACGAATGATTACATGCGAGTGACATAGACCACTTCAATACGGAGTTCTACGTGTGAAGGACTCAGATGAAGCTGATGGTGTTGATGCAACTCCAATGTGAATCCAATGTGGAGTAGCTTGACTAGACGAATGATTACATGCGAGTGACATAGACCACTTCAATACGGTGGGGGAGAAATGACTTGACGGAGATAGCACTAAAAAAGTAAAGTCCACTGTCCATTGCGTAAGTTCTCGGAAAATGCTTCGGTTCTGACTGCAACCTCCATATCTTGTCGGTAGGTAAAGAGTCCCAATCCTCTGAAGTTTGGCTATTGAAAATCTAGCTACAAACTTTAATGTTCTATGGGACTACTTAATAAAAATCCTAGCTGTTCATAGTAAATACCCTCATTACTAATGGAATGTCTACAGATTTAACAAAAAAATAAAAAAATTCAACACAATTTCATGTATCATTAATCAAAGTTTTTATCATATAATCAATTTTACAGTGGGTACAATTTTTATTGGAGTAACATCTGATGAGCAGCTGAAGTTTTTATTGGATAGGTACCGTACCACCAGAGAGTTCCACCCCTTCAAGTCAAGGATTTTTTTAGAGAAATAGAACAAGAAGCTTGATGGCATACATAATCTGACATGAATCGACTTAGATACCAACTGCCAATCCCAAATGAGTTGGTTGTTGCTGTAGACTTCCAACCTTGTATTATGTAGACAAGCCTGATCAAGGTTTTGATCTATCTTTTATTTTCCTAGATTCTTAGAGTCTCTCTCGAATCCAATCACTCCTAATACTTCATACCAGAAAAAAAAAATGGAACTGATCTTGCAAGTAACAAAGAAATGGATCTTACCGAAATTCTTGGAAATTGTGAAGACTAGATGGAGCCTGCATGTGGCATGATAGGCGACTTATTTAATAAATTTATATCTATCTAGTTGAATCAGCTTCAAGACCTTTGCTGTTTTTTCGAAAAATAAATTAAAAAAGCTGTACTTCTGTCATACATATATAAAAAAGCTGCAATGGATTTATTTTTTTTTATAAGTTCGTCAACATAACTTTTATTATATAACAAATTTCATTGTGCTACTTTTACTATAGGGATTCTAAATGTAGACGAGCCATTAGAATTTGATCTAATGGGTAGGATGTGGACAAAAAAAAAAAAAAAACCTATTTAAATGGTGCTCTTACTAATTAGGACAAATGTAATTGACGACAAATATGCCCTTATGTGTAATATTGGATGTGCTCCATAAACAGACGACATGTGTTTAGGCATTCCTTCTTACAATATTGCACAAGAAATAGTGTTGGAATTTGGTGCAATACTTCTTTGTTTTTCTGCTTGTTCTTCACCATCATTTTATAATGAGCAGATGAGCCATTTTAGATATTTTATCTAAGATTTTCTTCTGATTTAATCATTATTGTATACATCATTTAAAAGACAAGATGTGAAAACCATTTTTCCAAGGTTCTTTCTTTATTTCTGATATCGCATTGCCCCTAGCTACTTGTACTGCCTCTGTGAAGGTGATCTAGCACTTCCGATGCATATGGCATAGAAGTGATAGTTTCATCTTTTGCAATTCACCTTTTATGGTACGTTCACAAAGCTGGCAAAGGTCTTTTCGTTAATATTCTACCAATAAATCACAGTCTAAAGGCTCCTTTACCTCAAAATTTCTTTGCTCTAATACAAGTTTACTGGTATTGCTTATACCGTGTGAGAACTTTGCCCATATACTTTTCACTATAGGTGAATTTTTTTTTAATGAACCAAACAATAGACATGACAAACCATTTATATACCACTAAACTATCTCTATATCAAACAAATCTAATTGATTTCTCTCGCTTAAATATATCAGGCTTGCTAAATCAGCCCTAAAAATGTAAAATATTAGCCTTCATTAGGATTGAAATGGATATCCAATAATCCATGTGGCTGAAGTCCTTGGTTCCACAAAAAGTGGGTATGGAACAACTTCTTTTGTGTCTAGGAGAATTTTGGATCCGTATCCATTTAAATTGGGTCCAAAAACTGGATCTATGTAAGTTCAACCCAAGATCCAGATTTAGAATGTTTGAAGAGCGCCCCCAGCTTGGAATATATTCATATTTGAGAATCAATTTAGGTTTAATCATATATCTTTTAATTCATTTTAACCAAAACTTCAAACTGTTGATCCTCATTAGAAGGGTAAAATTGGCTAGCAGCTCAAGTTTCATCCATTAATTCCTTCTGGATGTCAAGGAGTCTATGAAAATATGTTACCCATTGATGGGTTGAGTTTTGTATTTTTTTTTAGTTGTGGGCCATTGATACAGGATCTGAATCGGTGGATATTTTCAGAACTTCAAACATGACCACGGTGTCAAATTTGGGCTATTGATCTGTCGTGGATTTAGATCTATATTAATGGACTTCTGTAGGCCCTTGAATCACGATCCAGGCCGTCGATCCTCTTTGGAAAGATGACAATGGATAGGGAATGAAATTTGGATTAAAAAAAGTCTACTTTAAGCCGGTCTTTCCTCTCACTAAAGCGTCTACTTTCAGAACATCTATTTCCTCCATAGATCTATTGCTTGCATATCTATTCCTCCATGAAAGCCTATTCTCTTTTCCTTTCTCTGGATCTAAACAATTCATGATTACGGTGGATATTTTTGTCTTTGTAAACTGAAGAGTGAATCACATGTAAATGTAACTGATGTCTCGTAAATAATAAGAGCGGATATATATTTGTCAATTTGTGCGGTGGCAACAACTAACTGGACTTGGGCCCTACCGCTTTTATAAAAGAAGTCTTTAATGTCTTTACAAGCGCACTGTCTATAAGCAGACCCACTCACCCTTTCTTTTAGTCTCCTCAACCCATGTGATGAGAGGACGCCACCACATCTCTGTGACAAGACTCAGCCTTATTTTGTTGACTCTTTAATGTTGACTCTTTAATTTTAGGAGGGAAATGAGTCGAGTTCAGACGAGTCACCGGCTCTGACCCACATTTTAATTGTGCTTTGGTTATCGGATTCCTAATAATGGTTATAGGATTTGTTATTGTGTGGGCTTGTAATGGCCTCTGGATGATGACTACTCGACCCACTCTTGGAAATTGGGAACTGGGAAGACTATAATTGGAGCCTGCATGTGGCATGATAGGCGACTTATTTAATAAATTTATATCTATCTAGTTCGAAAAATAAAAGCGTTTGGTACACAATTTCACCCTCTGTGAATTTTAAAGAAGTAAAGGCAAATCCATGGAAGGCCTTGTTTATGGGCTCGTGAAAATAAGAGTTTTGCCTTTTTTTTATGGCTCTATTATGGATGGATCTAGACGAATAACATTAGAGATACTATCATACCAAATAAGGCTTAACAATGCATCGTATTATGTTAATCATGGTATTCAATTATATGATGAGGCCAACTTTTGTTGGGAAATTTTTTTGGCACATTTTATATATGGTTAGGACATTTATTTTGAGTGTCTTGAATTTGTCATGAATGACTCCGTTATTTTAAGTCGACTCGTCTGAGTCAAAAGCCAGAGGGTGTGGATGTCGATGTGAACGCACAGCACAAGTGTGATCAGACTGCTATCTGCTTGTGTTGGAGGGAAATGAGATATGGGACCGGGGGAAGACGACTTGACCCAGTACCACAATAAGTGGAGTCCAGGTCTTCCACATACCTTTTTCAGTGTATGGAATCAAACCGACCTTATTTATACCGTGGAGCCTACATGTAAAATCAGAGGTACTCATAATAAACACCTTCATCATGCACCACCTACCAGATGTCTTGAAATTAACATCAAGTAATTAAACATATGATAAATAATGTCATCAATACAATTTTATTAATTATTATTTATATTTATTAATCACAATTTTTTTTTTCATATAGCTTATGGAGGGAGCAACTATTACCTAGAATAAGATTTGAGAATATCCAACGCATAGTGAGGGTGTTCATGTGGCTTTGATTTCTATTAGATAGGTCTTACGGGAGAATTCCTGCACCCCTTCAACTTATAAGAATTCTGTAGAGTTTTACGGTAAAAGAAAAATTCTGTAGAGAATGCCAGAATGGAAGAAGAAAGCGGGATGACACATATGAATGGGCATAAATGGACTTAGATACCAATTGCTAATCCCAAATGGGTTTGTTGTTATGATATAAATTTTAGTTTGAAGCTCTTTTATTAAATTATACTGTTACACTTCACTTGTTATTTCAAAATCATATTCAAATTTGTATTTGTAGTTGACATTAGATTAGATAAAAATTCATAGGTTTAGTGTGTGTGAATCAGAACATGAACCAGATATGAATCTATAAAGGTAAATTGGTTTCGTATGCACCATGCATTGGTTCTCCCTCGGATCTATCCCTAGCTTTGTTCACCTCGCAGAGGAGTACGAATGTTACTGATTTTTGACATTTTTACCACGGACAACCTATAAATGATAAAAGATGGGGATTTGTTCTGATTAATTTTATAAGTGGGCCCTACGAGCCTTTTTCAATTCAAATCTTGGTCCAATGCTTTAAATATGAGGGATTAATCACCTTTTACAATTACATTTTCAAAGCCTTCCTTGATACAAATACCCAAACTCCCATATAAAGCCCTCATATCTGCCTGATATTGGAAAAGAAATTGATTTGAAAGGGCCATTGTCATCGTTACATCAGCTCCAGTGTGAATTGAATCAAATGTTGGAAGAGATGGAGAAGCGTTACCAAAATAAAAAATAGCCATAAAGATGGGTATTTATTTTGATTAATTTTTATAAGTAGCCTGATGAACTTCTTATAGTATTGGAGGATATGTACAATTTTCTGTCTTTTTTGCAAAGTTGACTTCATTGACCGATGCATGTGAATTGAAGCCGACACTTCCATTGGATAGCCTGGCACTTCTGTGATGCCAAAAATATCCCCCATCCGCATGTATATATAGTGTGTTATTGCTATACATTCTATCTACTTTCTTGTGAGACAAAAGTTTCAGTTACAATGTTCGTGCCAATGTTCAGGACTGCTATCTTTCTTGTGATCATTTGGTGTCATTACTTTAATCGGTGTCACGGGTGTCTAGAAGAAGAGAGGACACATCTCCTGCAAATCAAAGATTCCATCAACCATCCACACGGCTCTTTCCTCGATGAAGATTGGGTTGGCAAGAATTGTTGTAACTGGTATGGAGTAAAATGCAATTCATCGTCGTATAGGGTGATTTCAATCATGATTTCAACCTATCTTTTCTCTATAAGAGATGAAAGATCGGGACTATGGTATCCAAATGCTTCCTTATTTGCTGCGTTCAAGGAATTGGAAGAACTTGATTTAACGCATAATCATATCAGTGGATGGGTCGCACCTCAAGGTAAATCAAATAGCCCATGTAGGCTCCATTTTAAGATAATCTAACTCGCTCTCATTCCATTATGTTACTATGTGTGGGCATCTACTCAAATCTCAACCTGCTTGGAGTTAGTAGTGCCATTGGGTTCATGATGTTTGAAATATATATCTATTTTCTAAGTATGACAACAAAGGGGTGTACTAGGACCCTAGGCCCAGTGAAATTAGGCAAGTACGAGGGGTTTATGGTACGAGGACCTTAACCATTTTCAATTACCCTTGTTTCATGTACGATTGGGCACCAATTAACTATATCAATGGGTAATGGAAAGAGGACTGGTTGATGGATGGTTGAGATTAAAAGGAGATAGATGAATGTACATGGGATTGGATATTACCTCATTTTCGGTTTTGAAATTCTTCTAACTATCATTATATTGTCAATTCTATGTTTCGACTAATATTAATATTTAATTCTCTTTCTCTTGGCAGCCTTCTCTGAAATGCAAAGCTTAAGGAAGTTGTATCTTGAGAATAATAACCTTTTTGCAAGCATTGACTCTCTACGAGGTATGTATGTACTCAACCAAGACCTAATGGGCTTGTGTCTAGAATGTGAACTGCTTCCATGCCAGTTGATCGTTACCTGTATTAATATCTTTTCTCCCATCCTAACAAACCCTAAACCCAAAACCGTAGGCCAATCAATATCACCACATTTTCTTCCTTCTTTTGACATCACTATGGAGATCTCAAAGAGCATCCGTCAAATTAGTGTGACCAAACCATCCAACCAACTATTTTGACCTCTTATTTCGTTTTCGGACAGTGGCCGACGTTACTCATCAAAATATACATGCCTACTGAATTTTGCAGGTTTATGCGAATTGAAAAATCTCCGAGTTTTATATCTTGGTAGCAACAATCTTGATGGCAGAGCACTTCCTCCATGTTTAAGCAACCTATCAATGTTGGAAGAATTGTCGCTATGGAACAATGATCTTGGATCCTACTCTAGCGCTCTAACAGGTAAAATAGCAATAAAAATGATTTATATAGAAATGATTGGGACATTGATAGGGTAAGTATTTTAATAGTATTTATTTCAACTTTATTCCTCTAAAAACTTAATAAACTTAATGAGGTTGCTCATTTGTTAGCTAAAGTAATTTACGCTTAGGACATTGATAGGGTATGGTTATTGAGAAATGTTAGCTTCGTTCCTATTTTATAATTTGTTTTTTCTCCTTTTGGCTTTTTTTTTTCTACTTTTTTAAAAATATAACGATTTCTATTTTCCTAAAAAAGGGGTTTGAGGTTCCAACTTTTGCTTGTCTGATCAAGTAATTAATGGCTCCATCCATGCCCAACGAGAATTAGCATGTAGTTAATTTCAAACCCAAACTTGACCCAAAAAAAAATCCTAGCTAACTTGCCCGGTTGCCTCAGGTACCCAAATCTCATCCTTTTGTTTACTTTTCAACTGAAAATAAACATCAGAGAATTTATATACTTCATTTACAGTCTAGGCCTTATACAATGTAACATTAAGTTCAGAAATACCCAGTTCAGATTGTGTATGCAAAGCTGAAACCTAGACTGGACACGAATTCTATGGCACATTATAAACCGATGCGGGCAGCAAAAGACTGGCCTAATTATGAATTAGCTCCTACATTATGAACTTGAATGAGATGGGCCCGCATAGGTCAGGATCCGACCAAATTTCAATGAATTAGTTCCATTAGGTTAATTGGGTCAACTTGGATCCATTTTCAGTCATAAAGAAATGTGTTTAGATTTTAGCCTTTTTTAGCAAAAGAGGCCCCTATATTTTCATAAATCTAAAAAAGGCCCTTGTATTTTATGTTTTTACAAATCTATAAAATCTATACATGTTTATTTTCAATGTATGATCGATGAAGGGGTGTATTAGAAATCCAAGCTCAGTTAAATTCAAACAAGCACGAGGGACTCCTGGTATGGGGACCTCAACGATTTCCAATTACACCTTTTTAATCACCTATAGGCCACCTAATAACTATAGCCCCGGATATCAAAAAGAGGCATGGATGACTGATATATGGACGGCTTAGATTGCAAGGAGATGGATGCATCGTAGGCATCCGACTCTCTATGAGATATGTACTCAAACAAGGCTAACGGGCTTGGGCCCACATCATGAACTGTTATCACGGCAGTTGATCATTACCAACACTAATTTCACCTCATTTTGGATTCTTACTTTTGACACCACCGTGGAGACCTGAAAAGCCATCTTACTTTTCAACTGAAAATAAACATTAGAAAATGTGTATACTTCATTTATACTCTAGGTCCTATACAATGTAACATTTAGTTTATATATACCCAGTTCAAATTGGGCATGTAAAGCTAAAACCCAAACCTGATACGAATTCTATAACACTTTATAAACTGAAGCGGACATCGAAAGTCTAGCCTAATTGTGAATTAACTCCTGCATTTTGAACTTGAATGAGATGGGCCCAAAGAGGTCAGGATCTGACCAGAGTTCAATGAATTAGTTCCATTATGTTCATTGGGTCGATCCAGATCCATTTGTGGCCCACTTGTTTATAACCACGCTAGCCTATTATTATGAGGAATAAACATGTTATTTTTCAGCTATGGGGCCCGATTCCCTGGAGGGGATTAGATTAGATAACTTGACAAGTTCCCATTGTGGCCCACTAGTGTTGGAGGGATTCCATAAAATTTAGGAACCAAGAAACATTTTCAGGCTACATCTATACTACTTTGCATTGGTCGCTGCAAGCACATACCTTATCACTTTTAAAGGATGGGCTGGGTCTTGAGCCAATGGGAAGGCAACAAGTGCAAGTGTTATCCCTACATATCCAGGCCCACTTCTAGGCCAACCCAATGGGTATTGGTTCAGTTTTTGGCCTAATTTTCTTGGTAAAAGGTATTGGTTCAGTTAAACCCAAGCGAATTCTGATTTAGCCGGATTCAAAAGAACCTGGGATTAGAACAATTACAACCACTGGGAATTGAAAAGCACGGATAGTGTTAAGTGTCAAGCTTTTCCTCGCATTTAGGCTGTCAAGGTTAAGGTAAAAATGCTGGGTTTTTTTTTTTTTAATCCAGGCTCATCTAGCTGTCCTTAACGTCGGGTTGGGTGGTTCTCAAATTGGGCCTCAAATACTAGATCCTTTGGTATGGGTAACAGGATTCAGGACCCCCTTCTCAGGTCCTTTTGGCAATTTATTAGGTTAGTAAAAGTAATGTAAAAGCTCCATTTCTTAGACAAGGGGTCATATCAATAGTATACATGCATGTTCAAAAAAATTTCTTATTTAAAAAATAAAGTAAAAAAAAAAAACCACTAAATGACAAAAAAAACCCATTTTTTAAACAATAAGTTAAAAAGATTCACTACCAATCTACTAAAGACAAAATGCCATCAGAACCCCCTTGTATTTTATTCTCTCTTGATTTGATGCCTTACATCACTTTTACTTTATTAGTAACTTGTCAAACTGGATCGGGATGCAGGTCGCACCGAGGCCATGGTCGGCCCAAAGTGAGCATAAGGTGATTTCTACTTTAAGGCATTAAAATAAGGCCCAAGCCCATACCACTTGCCTAAAAACACAGCCCAAGTCCATACCAAAATAGGCTGGGTCATGACCCACCTAAGTTGAGGGGCAGTCACTATAACTGTCTATAACCACTGATGAAAAATAGATATTTGGCTGAACTGATTCAAGTAAAGCCACGTGAAAGATATGGCCTTAAAAAGTTTCAGAACACGATAAAACTTGGTGCAGCCCACCCGGAGTCAGAACTCGATTGTGACCATCCATTAATTCTCTGAATCATGCGAACCACATAACACATGCAAATGTATGGAGGACCCCATCTAATAATTTCCATTTTGGTATCATGTCATGAATGAATATGTAAATGGTCCCAACACCAAATTCCATAAACATTGGATGCGCCTGGTGGGTCCCACATAAAGCCATCGAATGTGATACATTATTCACGTGTGCCCCATAGGGAATAGCAGCCACTTTAACCATCATAATATCAGCTCCCACTTTTTTAGAAAACAAAAAGGCTCCTATATTTTCACAAAATCTCAAAAAGACCCATGTATTTTATGTTTCTACTAAAATCTCCCTTCACTGATAATCTGATTGTTCAATAAATAATTGCCTTTGTACTTGGCCCTAAAAAAAAAATAATTAAATGAGTTATCTTTAGATAAAAGTGAAAATACGCAATGAAGAAAACCATTAAATGTTTACTTTTAATGTATGATCAATGAAGGGGTGTATTAGAATTCCACGCCCAGTTAAATTCAAACAAGCACGAGGGACTCCTGGTATGGGGACCCCAACGGTTTCCAATTACACCTTTTTTTATCACCTATAGGCCACCTAATAACTATAGCCATGGATAACAAAACAGGGATGGGTGATATATGGACGGCTTAGATTGCAAAGAGATGGATGCATTGTAGGCATCCGACTCTCTATGAGATATGTAATCAACCAAGGCTAACGGGCTTGGGCCAACATCATGAACTGTTTTCACGGCGGTTGATCATTACCAACACTAATTTCACCTCATTTTGGATTCTTACTTTTGACATCACCATGGAGACCTAAAAAAGCATCCGTCAAATTAGTTTGATCAAACCATCCAACCAACCATTTTGACCTCTTATTGGATTTTCATACATTGGCTGACATGACTCATCAAAACATATATGCCTACTGAATTTTGCAGGTTTATGCGAATTGAGAAATCTCCGAGATTTATATCTTGGTGGAAACAATCTTGATGGCAGAGCACTTCCTCCATGTCTAAGCAACCTGTCAATGTTGGAGACATTGGTGTTATACGACAATGACCTTGGATCCTACTCTAGTGCTCTAACAGGTAAAATAGCAATAAAAAATGATTTATATAGAAATGATTGGGACATTGATAGGGTAAGTATTTTAATAGTATTTATTTCAACTCTAATCCTCTAAAAACTTAATGAGGTTGCTCATTTGTCAGCGAAAGTAATTTACACTTAGGACATTGATAGGGTATGGTTATTGAGAAATGTTAGCTTCGTTCCTTTTTTATAATTTATTTTCTTTACTTTTCTTCCTTTTTTAAAATATATCGATTTCTATTTATAGAGAAAAGGGGTTTGAGGTTGCAACTTTTGTTGGTCTGGTCGAGCAATGGCTCCATCGAAGCCCAACTAGAAACAACGTGTAGTTAATTTCAAACCGAAACGTGACCCAAAAAAAAAAAAGAAGAAACAACTAGCTAACTTGCCCGAGTGACTCAGGTAGCCAAATCTCATCGTTTAGTTTACTTTTCAACTAAAAAAATAAACATTTAGAAAATTTGTATACTTCATTCATACTCTAGGTTGTATACAACGTAACATTTAGTTTATATATACCCAGTTCAAATTGGGTATGCAAAGCTGAAACCCAAACCTGACACGAATTCTATGGCACTTTATAATCTAATGTAGGCAGCGAAAGTCTAACCTAATTATGAATTAATTCATACATTTTGAACTTGAATGAGATGGGCCCAACAAGGTCAGGATTTGACCAGAGTTCAATGAATTAGTTCCATTAGGTTCATTGGGTCGAGCCGGATCCACTTTCAGACATAAAGTAATGTGTTTAATTTTTAGCCTTATTTTAGCAAAAAAGGCCCATATATTTTCTCAAAATCTCAAAAGGGCCCTTGTACTTTATGTTTTTACTAAAATCTCCCTTCACTGATAATCTGATTGTTCAATAAATAATTGCTTCCTCTCTCCCTCTCTGTACTAGGCCAATTCGTCACCCCTAAAAAAACCTAAATGAGTTATCTTTAGATAAAAGTGAAAAAACGCAATGATTGGGCAGTGAGCAAACCGCGCCAGCCTATTATTATGAGGAATAAACATGTTATTTTTCAGCTATGGGGCCCGATTCCCTAGAGGGGATTAAATTAGATAACTTAAAAAGTTCCCATTGTGGCCCATTTGTTTTGGAGGGATTCCATAAAATTTAGGAACCAAGATACATTTTCAGGCTACAGCTATGCTACTCTGCATTGGTCGCTGCAAGATTGGGGCTACAGCTACTCTAAGCACATAACTTATCACGTTTAAAGGATGCGTTGGTTCTTGAGCCAATGGGAAGGCAACAAGTGCAAGTGTTATCCCAGGCCCACTTCTAGGCCAACCCAATGGGTATTGGTTCAGTTTTTGGCCTAATTTTCTTGGTAAAAGGTATTGGTTCAGTTAAGTGTCAAGTGTCAAGCTTTTCCTTGCATTTAGGCTGTCAAGGCGGGGTTGAGGCACTATATTTGGTAAAAATCATAAAGGAATTGTGGAACGAAAGTCAGTTGATTCAAATCCTCTAATTATTTCTATGTGGGCTATAATTACCCACCATTAACTAACCAAGTAAAGGAGGTGAAAAATTAAAAAAATTTCCGGTAGCCTGCTTCAAAGATTTGCCGATGTGAAGGACCTTGCAATCTGCTAGCAAAAGGAGATGTATTGATAAAATGCTTAATTTGTCATGTCCTCAAAATTTTACCAAAACCGAGAAAGGGTAGTAGACATAACTGCAGGAAAAAGGAGTGAATTTATCTAGCATGATTATAACCGTCAATGTGTGGCACATAGTATAGTAGGTTGGTTTGTTCATAAGGTAGGCAAAAAAGGTCCAAAAAAAAAAAAAATGTTGCCAAAACGAGAAAGTTCTACGTGGGCTATTAGATGTAGTCCATCTGTGATTAAATGACCGTGAATAATGCAATAAAGGTCTTTAATGATGGGGACTTGGACCCACTTTCAATGCAGTGCCACTGGATTTCTCACATGCACGTTCCTTTTAACCTTTATGGTAACTTGCTGGAAATGGGCTGACTGACCTCCCTTGTCCTATTCTTTATTCATTTTCAGTTGGATACATATGACGAGTAAAACTCAAGTGATAATTTCATTTGAGCTTTTCTCCAAGGGTAAATTGGTCAAAAAGGAATAAAAAAGGAGATTTAGAAAGGAACGAGTTAGTTTTATACAATTTTACTGTAGTTTAATGGTCAGTCACAGGAGTTTTCTGTAAAAATATAAAAAATAGGGGCTTTCTGAGTTTTCATGAAAGGACATGGGTGATTTTGTCAAAAAAAAAAAAGAAAAAAGAAGCTCTTGACTTGTTTCACTATCCCATATTCTGATTGTCTTTGCTCTTGTGATACTTATTGGATATTGTATGTAGGTTTATGTGGATTGAGTGCACTAAAGTCTCTAGATCTAAGCAGCAATTACTTCAATGATAGCAATCTTCCAAAGTGTATGGGAAACTTTTCCTTACTTGAGAACCTTCATCTATCCAACAACAATCTTAGTGGCCATTTTGGCAACTCAATATCAGGTATAAGACTATAATAATTCTCCTTAATTTGAATTCACATGTTTTTGTTGCCTATTAGTTATTGCAACTATGGTTAAACCTGGGGTAATTGAGTTGCGACCTTATTTGTATTCAATGGAGGTTTCAAAGGAAAAAAAAGAGTAAAATTTTGATCTTACACTAAATTGGCCTTTTTGGCCATTAGAATTCAGAATTTTAAACATCCGGTTGCTTATTTGAGGAGTTGGACTACAACGTTTGGGGGCTTTGGATTTTTACTAATAAGATTTCCTCTCTTATATACTACCACTTATGGTTTTTATAATCATTGTCTATTGACCCAACTGAGTTTCAAATGTAAAGAGAAAGAAGCTATTGTTACAACTCTACAAGTGAATATCTAGTGTTGTGATTTAACTAGAATAATTATAAAATCATCAAAGTAATGATCTACTTTGACATTAACAAGAAGGTGAATAATCCCAGCCTCCTCATTGTCATCATCATAAGGCTTTAAAATGTAATTGATTACTAGGAACGTATTTTAGTGTATTATAGCATTGTGTGAATTCTTTTTATAAAAAAAATTACTTTTAGTAGTACAAATATAATTTATTTATATTTTAATGATATTTTCTTATAACTATTCCGATAAAGATTAGAATTATCCAAATAGATCTCTTGCCAATTTACACTCTAAGTGTAATTTTTAATTATTATTATCCATCTTTATTTTTTGGTAGTAGAAAATCTCATTAAACAAAAACACAAAACAAGCCTATAGCCAAAGATGCACAAAAGACAGACCTCCACTAATCACATAACCAGAGAATCTGTTTTAAAGTTAGAGCTTAAGTTCGACCCATTGTCCGACTTGGAATGTTCATGAGATACTTGATAAAATATTCTTGGAATATGAGCAAAATAAAGAAATTGAAATGATAGGAGATGGATTGAATATCCAGGGCAGTAAAAGAACATTGTTGAAATTCCATTTTTTTCACCTTCAAGAGCATAGTGAGAATGACTCTCATTTCAGCTTCTTTTGGGGAGTAGATATTTGGACCTTCTATTGAACCAACATAGGAACATGTACCATTAATCCAAATAGCAAAACCTATATAGGAATTTTCATAAAGTTTTCTAAAGGAAACATCTATTAACACAAGATGTATGTCTTTGGCCATATATGAATTAAAGTCCGGGTATATTTTCCAACTGGCCACTAGGCTACTATCGTAAAACCTTATTTTAATAGAATTTATTTCAAAAATTAATAACACACTTTTTAAACAATTTTCAAATATTGAATTGTTATCTTTGACCTTTTAACAAGATTTTGTTGGATTTTTTTTTTCGCTTTTAATATATAATTTTAAGATTCTTATATTTAATCTATCGATTATTTAATTATGATTTCATTCTAATTTCATGGTTTGAACTACTGGTTGGATCACTAAACCTTGTCCTTTTATCAGTTTCTGGCATCGTTTGAAAAACATTAGTCCGCTGTGCAGCTTTAACAATGCTACATTGCTATGGGCACCCAAAGAAGCCCAACAACCATTAACGAGATATTAAACCCTTTGTTTTAAATGTTTTGAGTTCACAATTTATCATTTACTTGGCCCTTCAGGTTTTTCTTTTTTCTTTTTCTTTTTTTTTCATAGTACTAGGTTCAATTCATGTAGGTGTTGGGCCAAATCAGACTGGCCCACTATGTATGTAAATATATCCATCATCATAGGAGCCTCTTTTTGACAATTCAAATATCATAGAAACCTGCCACATTCATGCATATTGCACTTGAAGATTACCCTTTGGGTTAGTAGGACAAGGGGTCCATTATTGACTTGATCGAGACCATTGAATTAATATTACATCGTTATTTGTTGGCTCTGCGGAAAAATCTCCATCATTAATTTAGCAATCGAGACCGTGTGTCTGCTACCATGGGATTATATTGCAGAAGTCCACATGTCATAAAGAGTTCTAGGAATGGTTGGGCCCACTTCAAGTTGTTAAACATTATTTGTTTTTATGATGTTGCAGGACTGAAGCGATTGCAAGTTCTGTATCTCGATTCAAATCATTTGACGGATGATGGCATTTCTACATGGATATCTAGCTTAACATCATTGACATCTCTGCGCTTGGAATACAACAAATTGAAAGGGTCGGACACTATGAGAGGTACCATGCTTTTCATTATTATTTTTTTTTCAGAAAAAACACGACTAAACAAACCAATTACACAAACACCAAAACAACTAAAGCAGCTGGCCACCGGTCTTATATCTTCATTGATTTTGTTTTTTTGAGAAATTTGTGAAAAACTTTCAAAAATTCTGAACACATCAAAATTGTTGAATATACTCATATTATTCATGTGAAAATGAAGATTTTGATAAATATGGTAATGTGCTTCACACATATAACATATGCATATGAATCCTTCACATATGGAACTAATTTTCTAAACTCTTTGTGGGCCCAGTTAAGAATCCAACCCATTTTATATTCTCACTGAAATTATAAATCTAAACATGTGAAGTTTCTTATCGTTGATCCTCATGAATTTTGAAAAATATGTAAACAATGCAAAAAAAAAAAAAAAATCTAAATCCCACTTTTCAATTATCTGTAGTTTTGTGGGCCTCCAATTCATGATTTAAACTATCCAATATCCTCTTTCTATAATGAAATCCAATGCATGAGATTTCATTTCTTAGATCCTCAAGGATTTTGGAGAGATGTGAAAAAGTAGAAAAATAACTAAATTTCTGCACCTTTTGTAACTATGGGCCTCAATTCATGATTTGAACCATTCATTGTGTCTAATACCTACTATTTCCTCTCGAGAAAATATTCAGAGTGCTAGAGCCTATTACATGGTATAAAACCAAAAATCTCATCTTACTCTTTCTCTTTCTGCCTCCATATCATTTACTCATGTAAAAACAGTGCTTCCATACAAAATTGATATAATATCTTTCACATAGTTTTTACATATGTAAATCCTATTTTCATCTTTTTTTTCATTAAAAGACGAACGGCATGTCCCTTGGTTGTAGCTTAATTGGTTGGGAAATGGGTATGAAAGTAGAGCGAGTAAGTTCAAATCCAAGTTTTAAAACGGCAAGTAAAGGGTACGAGAGTAGAGCAAGTAGAGTGAGCGAGTAATTTCAAATGAGCAAAGAAAAGGGCAATTTATACTTGAAATCATTATAAGATACAATTGAGCTAATGGCTTCAAGAGATACATACATAAAAATGCCAAAAGTTTAGATCTCAAACTTTTATGAGAGAAATCAGAAAACCATATTATAGACTAATGTGTTAGTATTTGATTTTTTTTTAACGTTTTCCATTGTAAATCCAAGTTTTAACTCTTAATGGTTCTTAATTTCTATTTGCTTTTGATCCTTGATATGTGGAATTTTTTATAGACTTTTACAAAAAGGCTCCTCAATATCCACAAAACCTCAAAAAGACCCTAATATTATATATTATTACTAAGACCCTCCTTGACTAACAATTTGTTAGTGGGAAAGTAACCGCCTCTTCAATTCTTCGTTTTTGACCGATATACCCCTGAGAAAACTAAAAGATCCATTGAGTTAGATATGAAATGACAAATTTAGCCCTTATACATCATGTAGCAAGTCGAATCAATTGAAAAAAATGTACCAACGACCAAGTGAATTAAATACTTCCCAAGTGGCCACACGTGAAGTGGCAAATTCTCGGGAAGTTGCCATCGCATGCGATTTAATGTGGGACTCGCCCCCCGATGTTTCACTGTGTTTCCAAGTAATAATTATAATAGGACTTATTAATATGATGAATAAAATTGATAAATCCATTAATAAGAACACCTTGGGCAGACTTACCATCATGTAATGGAATCACACTTAGTGATGGGACCTATTTACGATGGAAATAAAAGCGAGGTGACATAGCTCGTGGTGAAACCATAGAGGATTGGGTATGTTTTACATGGCTGCCAAGGGTTCGAATCCTTGGTACGTTGTGTCTTCCATGTGTGTAAGATCTCATTCCATTTATGTGGGCTTTTTTCTTATGGTTGTAGGCTCCTTTTCCACGTAAGTAGGTTATCTTCCTGAGTGTATATGCCTCTCTTGAGTCCCAGCACCCTTGGAGTGGTACCAAAAAAAGTGTTAAAGAATGAAGTATTAGATCAGGTAGTTCATAGAAACTTCTTATCACATGGTGGTAAAGGGTTGGGTAAGAGGGAAGCATGGGTAAAGAAGGTCGAATATAAAGAAGCCTACTATTTGATAGATAGGAGCATGGAATTGATTGATGTAACGAAAATGAAGTCAATAAACTAAGCATTTCTTGATGAAAACACGTTGAAAGGAGAGACTGCTTAGAGATATTGGGAAGGATTTAAGATTTTCTAATAAGGTAGATATTGTAGTTAGTCACATAAAGGAGAAGCCACTAGACTTAAAAAGATTGAGTGCTAGGGTAATAATGGTCAAGATTGTATTGGATATTAAGCTTTTAAACATAATTAATGCATATGCACCTCATTGAAAATTAGGTGTCAAAGTTGCATCTCACGAAGGACATGAGTATAGTAACTAGATGAGACTTTAGTGGTCATGTAAGGAAGGCAAGCGATGGATATCATAAAGTTTATCGCAGATATTGCTTTAGCAAAGGAACAACAATAAAGAAACTATCCTCAACTTTGTTGCAGGCTTTGATCTTGCATTAGCTAATACAGATATATTTCACGAAAAAAAATAAACAAACACCTTTTGGCCTTTAAGAGTGAACCTTACAAAACATATCCAGATTGCTTCTTAATTAGGCATGGTGAATGAGCAATCTATAAGATTTGAATTCAGATGAACAATGGAATTAAGATTTGAATTCAAATGGATAATGGAATTGAATTGCAGGTCGGGGAGCCAAATTTTGGGGCTTAGTTTAATTTTCAAAGGAAAATAAAAATTAGAAAATATGCATGCTTCATATATGCTCTACATCGTATACAGTGTTATCCTCAAAATGATATTTCCACCATTGCCATGGATTCGAATCATTAACCCGATAATGAAATGATCCGGAGCATCCGATAAAAGTACAAACCATTTTTTATAAAACTCTTGTGACTTGTATCACCATCTCATATTATGGTTGTCTTTGCTCTTGTGATGCTTATTTGATATTTGTATGTAGGTTTATGTGGATTGAGTGCCCTAACAAGTCTATATCTAAGTGACAACTACCTGATCAGTCTTCCGATCTGTATGGGAAACTTCTCCTTACTTGAGAATCTCGATGTGTCCAGAAACAATCTTAGCAGCCTTTTTGGTAACTCAATACCAGGTATAAATCCCATAACATTTCTCTTTAATTTGAGTTCATAATGAGGTACTTTGCAATTAACAAGATATTAGGGCATGCCCTTTGTATTAAATGCGTCGAGTAACAGCAAAACATCTACTTGGCCTTTCATTTTATCATAAGACTAGGCTCAGTTCATGTAGCTATTGCGCCACATCATTTGATACGTCCAAACTGAGAAAATGTGCTGCGCCCAATAGTACAGCTTGAGTGTTCGTGGAGCCCATCCAAGTTGCAACTGTAAGTAACCAGTTCTTGATCGGTAGTAGATATTCACAATCCTACTGAGTCTGCTCATGCCCATCATAGGGCCCAACGTGGTTGGGTTAAATCCATGATAGGATCCTTGTTTTGACAATTCACGGAATTATATTGCAAAAGTTCCCATGTCCAGGATATTTCTAGGATGTTTCGTTATCTGAAATTATGGACCACCATTTGTATGGAAAGGCCCGCTTCAAGTTGAGGATAAACATGATATGATTTTATGATGTCACAGGGCTGAAGAAATTGCGGACATTGGATCTCGATTCAAATCACTTGACGGATGAAGGCATTTCTCCTTGGATATCTAACTTGACTTCATTGACTGTGCTAAACTTGCAAAACAACACATTGAAAGGCTCCGATGCCATGAGAGGTACCACACTTTTTATTTTGTCAGAAAAACCGGTCTAAACAATCCAATTACGCAAACATCAAAACAACTAAGAGTCCACAGCAGGCCCTATTTGGGAAATGATCTGCCCACAAAAGTCCTCTTGGGTTAAAATAACTTTTACTCTTAGTTACAAGGAAAAAAAAAAAGACTTTTACGCATGTACACTTTTCGTAGCAATGGGTTTTATGTTAAACATTATAACAATGAAGGATTAATAGAAAAATAACTACCTGCCCTTCACCCCAGTTATAATAGTCTTAAGAGTTTGGCAGCATCAACCAGACTTTTAATTTTGGTCCTTCACTCTTCAACTATTCAATAACCTTTATTTAGAAGCTCCTTTAGTCATTAGTACAAATTTATAGAAATTCAATTCGAGGTAGACAAAATTATTTTTGAATTTATAGGAAAGAGGCTCTCATCTAGCCGAATGGAAGGGATGGAGAGTGAATGGTGAAAGATTGAAGATCGACAAAGAATCACTATATCTTTTTAAGATTTAACTTCCTTGGATAAAGGGGGAGATTGTTCTCCTATGAGCGGACTACATGTGCAGTCCATCTCTATGCAGCCCACTTAGGCCCACCTTCGAGCAAGGCAGCCTCTTTGATTCTTACACTCCTTGAACCTTCACTTACCGTTGAACTGAATTTTAAAAAAATCTACGATTAATACATCATTAAATTTTAATGATATTAAATCAAGGGCTGGGATAATCTAATGGATCTAATTTTCTTTGGCTCCTCTTTTTCCAAAGAGATCTTTCCATCTGCCCTTCTCCTACTGAACCGCATGTATCAAAGTGATCCCAACCAGCTCACTACATATAGGGGTCATTTGTATGCAACTATTTACATATGTAGCATTTACTCTTTTTTTTTTCACACTTATTTTACATATCACATTCAGAAATGAGGTGCGAAAGGTGTGATAATGGGATGCAAGCCAAAACAAAGTTCAAGGTCTGTTAATGGGGTTGTTTTCAGCTCTAGGATTCACATCTTGCACTTTATTGTCGAATGCATTGTGTCACAAAATGAAATTCCATCAACTGCTTATATATATATATATTTATTTATTTTATTTTTTTTTAACTGCCCCAGGGGAATCGTATCTATAATATTCACCATTCATTCTTTTTCTATTGAACTAATAAACTGAACACCTATATACTGTGCACTGCGCATCGGTATTATTTGCCACGTACTACCTGGTGAAACGCATGGGGATCCTGTCTTTAGTTGTGGGATTTACCCAAAGTATTAATATACGAATATCTGAGACTGCGCCATTTGAGGAACTGAATCAAAGAACTACGAATATCTGGCACGTAATTGGATATAATGTATATGGCAACTACTAGAATAATTGCCTTACCCATTTGTTGTCTTCAGTTAGAGGGTTGGCCATGGCCACGATAGTGTCCATGAGCACTGGAAAGAGCATTGACAGAGGATCGGTCACCACAAGGAATAGTACAAGTAAAATGTAATATTTGTTAAGTTGATTTTCATTACTTAAAAAGACGAAGACAACTGAGTTCATCTGATTCGTAATACTTATGATGAACGACTCATACAGAAACAGATCGGGTCGTAAGAGAGTCAGAAATGCTGATCAAGTTTTAGTTATCAACTACAGTAAATATCACGGTGAAGAATTCCTGGAATGAGATGAAGAAATCGCTTTGGAGTTATTTAGACCGACTAATTATTTTGGGTTAAGTACTCTTTTGCAGAGTAGAGTTAAAAAATTCAAATTTAAGGCTAATTACTTCTTTTTCACTTAATAAAACTGGAATTGATGATCAGAGTACCAAAACTTGACATACAACTATATTGTGGAGTCAAGATTCTATTAAAGGATGCTACCGAGCACAAATGGAAGACATCAAATGAGCGTGTGGTCATCTAAATCATCATCAATCATCAAATCAAAGAAGAGACAAACAAATCCAAGCATGCATATATATACTTGCCTTTTGATTGAAAATGTCCAAATCCACAAATCCTAGCTCCATAGCCCAACAAATCAAGCCTAAGGGAGAATTAGCAAAATAAAACTAAATTAAAATACAAAATTAAAAGAATGGGAAGGCCTAAGCTATCTTATCACACTCCTACAACCAAAGCACATAAACCAAACCTAGGGAAAGAAGAGCTTACGAAACAGTGAAGGGAATGGAGGGAACCCTTGCAAATTGGAGATGGATGAGCTCGCGAGGTCCACGCCAAGATTGTGATGGCCATGATCGATGGTGATGATCGGAGGTGGGACTACCTTTGCAGTCCATTTCCAGCAAGGTGGTTGAGATCATGGGGCCCACTAGGAGGTGGCCCACTTCATCGGTAGTGATGGGGTCTTGGTGGTCCACTGTGCAAAGAGGGGGAAGAAAGAAATCAAAAGAAAGGAAAAAGAATGAAACAGAGAGATAGAGAGTGAAATGGTTGGCAGTAGGTGGGGAGGGAGAGAGAGATAATGGGTGGGTGCTCAGTCATGTTGGCAGGGAGAAGGGAGAAAGAAAAGGGCAAATGGAGAGAGAAACAGGGAAATAGAGAGAGATGGGCTGGGGTTCAGTGGTGGCCGGCGATGGTGCTGGAGGTGGTCGCCGTCGGTAACGGCGTGGTGCTCCGGAACGGTGGGGCAGCACGGCTGGGTGACGAAGAGATGAGTGAGAGAGATGAGAGAGAAGAGAAGGGAGCTCGGTCATGGTGATGATCGGCGGCTGCGGCGGCGTCCGGTGACGGTGAGGTAGTGAGTGAAGTGAGAGAGGGAGAGAGAAGCTCGGGAGGGCCGAGGGGGCTGCTCGGGAGGGCGGTTCCATCGTGACCTAAAAAGGCGGATGTGAGGTGGCGGGTTCCATCGTGACCAAAAAAAGGGGGATGGGGATATGATATTGATAGGGTAAAAGGTTGGGATGGGGGTATTTTTGGAAAATGATACAATGGGCTAAAGTGGGTTCCGGTCGTGTCAGGTTTTGGGTCGCGTTTGCGTTTGAGAGTTCGGATCGAAATGCAACAGGAACACAGAGTTCGGGCAATTAGGTAATTTACTGATAGTGCCAAAATCTCAAAAAGCAAAAATTACTAAAAGGCCCTTTGAACTCTTTGAAAATAGTGACACACACCTTTACTGCATCCAAGCGGGCTCAGATCTCAACCCAACTTCGTAAACGCGATCATAATAATTAATCAGATATATTTGGCTTATAAACGAACTTAATTAACTAAAAATATAATTAACAAGACTAATTACAACCTTGGAATTCCGAGACCTTACACTCTCACTTGATTATTGAAACTTTGGAACAATACCACACTATCTCTATAAGCCCCTTTGATGCTTATACTCATTGAACCTTCACTTGCCGTTGAACTGAATTTCAAAAAACATCTATGATCACACTCATTGAATATCTAACTTGACATCATTGACTGCGCTATACTTGGAAAGCAACACATTGAAAGGCTCTGACAACATGAGAGGTACCATGCTTTCGATTTTTCAGAAATACACGCCAAAACAATCCAATTACAAAAACACAAGAACAACTAAAGTCTACAGCAGGTCCTCTCTCAGCTAGATGGTTCTCCAACCCAAATGATCTTCCCACAAAAGTTCATGCTGGGCTAAAATAACTTTTACTCTTGTACTCTTTTCGTAGTAATAGTTTTTTTTTTTTTTTTTTGAAACATTCAAACAATGAAGGATTAATAGAAAAATACATACATGCCCTTCACCTCAGTTATAACGGTCTTAAGAAGTTGGCGAGATCCACCAGAATTTTCATTTTGGCCTTCACTCTTCAACTTTTCAATAACCATTATTTAAAAGCTCCTTTAATGCAAATTTATAGAAATTCCATTAGATGTAGGCAAAATTAATTTATAATTTAGAGGAAAGAGGCTTTCATCTAATGGTACGGAAGGGATGGAGAGTGAATGGTGAAAGATTGAAAATATACACGGAATTGTAATATTTCTTAAGATTTAACCTACTAGAATAAAAGGGGAGAATGTTCTCGCACGAGCGTACTACATGTGCAATCCATCTCTATGGGGCTCATTTACGCCCACCTTCGAGCAAGGCAACCCTTTTGATGGTTACACTCATTAAACTTTCACTCACCATTGGATTGAATAAAAACATAATCTACGGTTAATATGCCATTAAATTTCATTGATATTAAATCAAGGACTAGGATAATTCGGTGGAGTTGATTTTTATTTTTGGTCCTATTGTCCAAAGAGATCTTTACTTCTGCCCTTCTCCCACTGAACGTACATGTATCAATGTGGTCCCAACCAGCTTACTACATATGGGAAAACATTGTTTGGATAAAGGGTGGCCGATCATGTTCCTTCTTTGCACAACACTAACTTAGTAAGTCATGGTCATGCTTGTACTCCCTGTTTTGGTCCTTTTTTCTAAAGATTTGTATTAATAATCTTTTATTAAATAAAATGAAGAAAACCCAATAGTATATAATATGGTCCTTGTTGTCATTAAAGTAGCAAATGAAAAGTATGACAAGCAATCATTTGTTACCTAAGTGCCATATTGTTGTGGTAACTTATACATACATCCTGTGACAAGCTCAAAACAAATTAGACAAAACCAGCACATTTAGGGGTCATTTGTATGCAACTATTTACATATGTAATATTTATGCATACATATTTTTTATACTCATTTACATATCACATCCTGGGATGTAAGCAAAAGCAGAGTTAAAGGTGCGTTAATGGGGACATTTTCAGTTCTAACTTTTACACCTTGCACTTTGCTTTTAAACGCATTGAGTTGCATACTCAAATTCCATCAACTGATTGTAATTCTTTTGCAGTCAGAAGGGCACCATAGCTATAATATTCACCATTCCTTTTTTCATTGAACCGATAAAGTCCACCACCTAAGTACTGTGCATTGCACGTTAGTGTTGTTTGTTACGAATGACCGGTGAAACTCATGGGGATCCCGCCTTTGGTGACTATCTTGATGCATGCTCCCAAGCACGTGCCCATGAAAAGATTTTCCCTCATTTACATATATAAATTATGCACACAAGTTTGTATAAAATGAGACCCCATGAGAGCACCTGGACACCCACACATAAGAAAGAGCACCCACACATGCAGCAGAGAGAATAACTAGGGATCCATCCCGGCTATACGAAAGACTGTGATCGATAAATGATAAGTACCAACTGGGGATATTGCTTTTTATTGTTAAATGACATCTTATTAGAATTATGACTCTTTGGCATAGTTCAAGGATAGTGGGACATTGCTTTTTCTGTAATAAATGAAAAGTACCAACTGGGGCCATCACACCATGGACCCCATATGTAATGGATAAGCAATGATAACTAGCTATTTTTATCCTGAAAACAAAATAAAAGGACGCAAAGCATAATTCCTTTTATTTATTTATTTATTTTTGTGGTACCCATATTTCTTTCATTGTTAACGGTGGCCATTTGCTAAATTTTTATGTAGGCAGTAACTAGAGTAAATTTAAAAGCGTGGAGTGAGGGAGTTAAGGTGGAGAGGTAGATGGTGTTAGGAAATTAGTTACGACATATCACACACAATCAATTACAAGCACACAAACATGAGATTTACGTGGTGTGACAATTTCCTACGTCCACGGGGCTATGAGCATTCCGCTCAATTTTACTATGCAGGAAATTGGGCAACTTGTTACAAGGATTCATTTCCTCTAACACTTAGCCTTCTCTCTCCCCCAATAGGTCTCAATCTTGCTCTCACAGCTTCTCCCGTTACAATGCTCTCTTGTTTCCCTTACTTGTTTTCTCGCTATTTCTTACAAAGAATAACCCTAGAGAGTATATATAAAGAACTAGTCCTAATAGACTTGGGCCCCAAGTAAACCACTCATCAAGGCCCAATGGACCTTTTGAGCCAAATCCAACAATCTCCACCTTGACGAAAAATATCCTACCTTTTGTAAAATTATTGTGCTGTGTTTATAACACCTGTATCGTGTGAGAAAGCCCTCCCACCATATGAGCACCTCACCGAAGATGAGGTACACCTTCAATCTCTAACAAGAGGAGAGATTGAGCGAGTCTAGGCAATGCCTAAACTTCTCCATAATGACTAGCTTGGTGAACATATCAGCTACATTCTCATCTGTGTGAATCTTTTTCACGGAGATATCACCTATAGGAACCCAATCTCGAATCCTGTGATATATAACAACAATGGGCTTTGTTTTGGCATGATATACCTGATTCTTCGCCAAACGTAGGGCGCTTTGACTGTCACAGTGTATCAAGATTGATTCTTGCTGAATCCCGATTTTATTCACCAAACCTCTCAACCAAATTGCTTCCTTAGAAGCCTCTGTAAGTGCCATGTATTCTGCCTCTGTAGTGGATAATGCTGTTGTAGACTGAAGCACCGATCTCCAGCTTATCGGTCCACTCGCTAGTGTGTAAACATAGTCCGTGGTGGATTTTCTGTTTAGATCCCCTGCAAAATCTGAATCTACATACCCCACTACACTTTCTGACCCATGTTTTCTTTCAAACAATATTTCTAATTTTTTGGTACCTTTCAAGTATCTTATAATCCACTTTTTGACTTAACCGGGGATGGTCCCCACATATCTAAGTGAATATAATCAAGAATGCCTTTACTTCTACAATTATTGCCTGCAATTTTGAAAGACAGTTTCGTCTGCTTGCCATAAACATAGAACTTGCCACACAGGAAGGTAGCACTAGCACACCTTTTTTAATGTGTGGGATTCGCCCCCATTGTTTCACCGTTTTTCCAAATAATACTTTCAGAGAAAAAATCTGATTTATGAACATGTCTTTGTTTTTTTGTTTTTTTTTTCGGGTGTGTGCTCAGCACTGGGCCCCTTTTACTTGTCTCAGTAAAATGATATGAGTCAGTTTTGAAGTACATATAATAGTTTTGAAGTATAGAACCACAAAGTTCAAGGTACTGGGACATGGGCACATGACATTTACTTATAATATAATAGGGACATTTACCACAAAAATCCTCTTAAATAGGGTAATCACAGCTGAGGACCTTAAACTTTTATAATGACAGCCAAGGACCTCTAGCCCAAATCATATCTTTTTTTTCCTGTTTTGCCCTTTTTTTGTTGATGTCAACATAACCAGTTTCCTATTTTGTCATTAATAATATTTGTTGACATCAACAAAACATTCGTTGACATCAACATAAAATTGTATTGACATCAACAAAAATGCCTAGTTATTACAATCAGTAACCTTGTGAATTTGTTGATGTCGATAGAAGATTTGTCGACATCAACATAAAATTGTGTTGACGTCAACAAAAATGCCCAGTTAACAGCATGAGTGACACTGTGAATTTGTTGACGTCGACAAAAGATTTGTTGACATCAACATAAAATTGTGTTGACGTCAACAAAAATGGCCAGTTAGCATCAACAAAATTGAGTTTTTCATTGTTTAGAGTTTTGTTGACATCGAGCAATCTCTCTCTCTCAGTGTGATTGAGAAAAAAGGGGTAGAGCGTTGATCTCCTTCTTCTCCCTCCTCTCCTTCCTCTCTTTCATCTATTCTATTGTTGCTGATGATTTGGGGGTGAAGAACGTTTTTTTTTTTTTTTTTTAGGGTTATGTTGACATCAGCGAACCAAGGGCAAAAACGGAATGAATTATTGGATTTTGTGCTGTAGGTCCTTGGCCGTCATTATAAAAGTTTAGGGTCCTCGGTTGTAATTACCCTATTTAATGGGATTTTTGAAGTAAATGTCCCAATATAATATGATATTAGAGACCCAAGAAAGCGCAAATAGTATCCAAACTTTATTTATCAACACCAAAATCTGATTGCATAAACTTTAATAGGAAACTCCCCAAAATTGGAAATGACAAGAAGATCCTAGCCATCATCTAGTTGGCCTTCTCTTAGAGGACCCCTCAATTTTTGTAATTCATCATTAACCATCTATCTAATTCTCCAAAGAAAATATAAAAACAAAAAAACAAAAAGGATATTATTTTATTTCATTTGATAGTATTATCTCTTTTTATAAATATTTTTCAGTTTTACTTTCAACATCAGATAAAGGAGGAGAATGACTGGATTGGCTGTCCACACTTTTCTCACGGTGTAATTTGAAGATGACTTTTTCCTTTTTCTACTTTTTTTTTTCTGTTTTTTCTGTTTTTCAAATCATTCAAATTCATGCGACCACAAACAAAACACACTGACACGAAACTCCACCAATAGGAAACTCCACCAAGTGTCATATGAAGAGAGAACATGTAGTCTCAGTTAGTTGGCAACCATGTTTCTACTTGGTTGCCTAACGTTCGAATCCAACCTCTTCACATGCATGTAGGCTGCTCCCTTTCCACTTGTGTGGGCTTTCTCCATGTGAATACAAGCTCCTTTCCCACATGAGCAAGCAGGAAGGGTCCCGGCACCCTTGGAGGGATACCCAAACAAAAAAAAGTGTCAAACGAGGAAGTATTAAATCATGCAGTTCATAGAAGCTTCTTATCACGTGGTGGTAAAGGGTGGGTAGGAGGGAAGCATGGGTAAAGTAGGTTGGAGATAAAGAAGCCTGCTCTTTGATAGACAGGAGGGCATGAAATTGATTAATATAATGAAAATGAAGTGAATAAACTAAACATTTCTTAATGAAACTACACTGAAATTAGAGAGAGTCTGCTTAGAGACGTTGGGTAGGATTTAAGGTTTTCTAATAAGGTAGCTATTGTAGTTAGTCACATAAAGGAGAAGATACTAGAGGCAAAAAGATTGAATGCTAGGGTTATAACGGTCATAATGGCTAAGATTGTACTAGATATTAAGCTTTTAAACATAATTAACGCAAATGCACCTCATTGAGGATAACTTTGAAAGTTGCATCACGAAGGAAAAAAGCGCAATAACTAGATGAGACTTTAGTTGTCATGTAAGGAAGGCAAGCGATGGATATCATAAAGTTTATAGCAACTATTGCTTTGGCAAAGGAACAACATAAAGAAACAATCCTCAACTTTGTTGCAAGCTTTGATCTTGCATTAGCTAATACATATATATTTCACGAAGAAAGATAAACAAACACCTTTTAGCCTTTAAGAGTGAACCTTACAGAGCATATCCGGATTTCATTTTAATTAGGCGTGGTCGGTAGCCAAATGGACAATGGAATTAAGGTTTGAATTCAAATGGACGGTGGAGTTCATATTTGAATTCAAATGGACAATGGAATTGAACTGCAGGTCGGGTAACCAAGTTTTGGGCTTAGTTTACTTTTCAAAGGAAAATAAAAATTAAAAAATCTGCAGACTTTCATATATGCTCTACACTGTATATAGTGTTATCCTCAAAATGTTATTTCCGCCACTGCCATGGATTCAATTCGTAACCCGATATTGAAATGATCTGGAACATCCTATAAATGAACAAACTATTTTTAAAAAACTCTTGTGACTTGTATCACCATCTCATTTTATGATTGTCTTTGCTCTTGTGATGTTTATTTCATATTGTAGGTTTATGTGCATTGAGTGCTTTGAAGTTTCTATATCTACATGACAACCATCTCAGCAGTCTTCCGATGTGTATGGGAAACTTTTCCTTACTTGAGGAACTCGACTTGTCCCAGAACAATCTTAGTGGCCTTTTCGGCAGCGCAGTACTAGGTATAAGCCCATAACATTCCTCCTTTATTTGAATTCACAATGAGGTGTGGCCTAATTTGCATTTGATGTTTTTTCTTTCTTTTTTTTTTATTGTAAAAAAAAAGAGCAGAATTTTGAAGTTAAATTGAAATATTGGCCTTTTTGGCCATTTGAATTCGGGTTTTAATGGAGGGATTAGACAACAAAATTTGGGGGTTTTGGATTTTTACTAATAAGATTTGCTCTCTTATTTACTTCCATTTATGATCTTTATAATAGTAAACTATAATATTTTGACGCAATTGAGTTTCGAAAATAAAGATTAAAAAAATATTGTTCCAAGACTTTAACAAGAGGGTGAATAATCCCTCGTTGTCGTCGTCATCATGTTCTTAAGATTTTAAAATCTAATTTATTAGTAGGAAATTATTAAAGTGTATTATGTCATTTTTTGAATTTTTATAAAAATTTGTGTATTAATAATACTAATGGAAGATTCTTTATTTGAAAGGTACTTTCATAATCATATCATAGTCAGAAATCCAATTTATCCAATTATTGTTCTTTACTGAGATTATCCTAAAAAAGATATTTCCAGCATTTCCATGGATTCAAATCATGACCCGATAATGAAATGATCCGGAACATCTGAAAATGGCTTCAAATCATCTGATTTAAAGTCCAGATCAACAACAGATTGATTTTACTCTCTTGTTTTGGTGGGTAAAAAGAATATCCATTTGACTGTCCTAGTCGCACATATCGGCATATGAAAAAATCGTAAATCCAAATGTATATTTTAAAAACTTTAAAAATGCACATGTTCGACAGTTTTAAATATTGAATTGTTATCTATCATCTTTGACCTCTTTATAATTTTTACTTTTAATATGTATGTTTTAATTAAAAATCTATGAATTCTATAATTATGACTTCATGCTTTGATCACTCAACCTTATCCTTCATCTGCTCTAAAGGCCGGCCTCGTTTGTAAAACGTTAGTCCATACGGTGCAGCTTGGGCCATGCTATGGGGCCTGAAGAGATCCAACTTTGCAATTAACAAGATATTAGGGCATGCCCTTTGTATTAAATGCGTCGAGGAACAACAAACCATCTCGTTGTCCTTAAATTTTATCATAAGACTAGGCTCAGTTCATGTAGCTATTGGGCCACATCATTTGATACGTCCAAACTGAGAAAATGAGCTGCGCCCAATAGCACAGCTTGAGTGCTGGTGGAGCCCGTCCAAGTTGCAACCATAAGTAACCAGTTCTTCATATCAGTAGTAGATATTCACAATCCTACTGATGGGTCTACTCATGCCCATCATAGGGCCCAACGTGGTTGTGGTTATATCCATGATAAGATCCTCGTTTTGACAATTCAAATGTCATGGAAACCTTCCACATTCAAACATGTTTCACATGAAGATTACCATGTGGGTCCATTCTTGAGTGATCGGGACCATTGATTTAGGATTGCATCATTATCGTTTGTTGTGCGGCAAAATCTTCATTCTTGATTTTCTAGTTATTAGGACCATGTGTGCTGTCACTGACTTATATTGCAAAAGTTCCCAGGTCGAGGATAATTCTAGGATGTGGCCCTATTTGAATTTATGGAGCACCAGTTGAATAGTTGGGCCTACTTCAAGTTGATAAACACGATTTTTTTTTTTTATGATGTCACAGGACTGAAGCGATTGCAGAAACTGCATCTCGAGTCGAATCAGTTGACGGATGATGGCATTTCTCTTTGGATATCTAACTTGACTTCATTGACTGCTCTATACTTGGGAAACAACACATTGAAAGGCTCCGACACCTTGATAGGTAACTTGCTTTTTATTTTGTCAGAAAAAACACGTCTAAACAGTCCAATTACACAAACATCAAAACAACTAGAGTCTACAGCATGTCCTCTCTCAGCTAGATGGCTCAACAAGCCAAATGATCTTCCCACAAAAGTTCATCTTGGCTAAAATAACTTTTACTCTTATTTACAAGGGAAAAAAAAAGAAAGACTATTACGCTTGTACACTTTTCGTAGCAATGGGTTTTATATTAAACATTATAACAATGAAGGATTAATAGAAAAATAACTACATACCCTTCACCCAAGTTATAATAGTCTTAAGAATTTGGCAGCATCAACCGGATTTCTAATTTTGGCCCTCCACTCTTCAACTTTTCAATAACCTTTATTTAGAAGCTCCTTTAGTCATTAGTACAAATTTATAGAAATTTAATTAGAAGTAGACAAAATTATTTTTTAATTTAGAGGAAACAGGCTCTCATCTAGCGGTATGAACGGTGAAAGATTGAAGATCTACAAAGAATCGCAATATCTTTTTAAGATTTAACTTCCTACGATAAAGGGAGAGACTGTTCTCCTATGAGCGGACTACATGTGATGTCCATCTCTATGCAGCCCACTTAGGCCCACCTTCGAGCAAGGCAACCTCTTTGATGCTTATACTCCTTGAACCTTCACTCAGCGTTGAATTGAATTTCAAAAAAAAAATCTATGATTAATATATCATTAAACTTTAATGCTATTACATCAAGGGCTAGGATAATCTAGTCGAGCTAATTTTCTTTGGCTCCTCTTTTCCAAGGAGATTTTTACATCTGCCCTTCTCCTACTTAACCACATGTATCAAAGTGGTCCCAACCAGCTCACCACATATAGGGGTCATTTGTATGCAACTATTTACATATGTAGTATTTACTCTTTTTTTTCACACTTATTTACATATCACATCCAGAAATGAGGTGTGATAATGAGATGCAAGCGAAAACAAAGTTCAAAGTGCATTAATGGGGACATTTTCAGCTCTAGGATTCACATTGATGATGCACAAAAATGTATTCGTGTACCACGTGTCAGATGTGAGCAATGAATGTAGTAATTATGAAGAGAGAGATATTTATAATGGTTTGGTCAGTGTGACCTACGTCCACTTCAAGGGCAGAGGTCGCCAGATGTATTGATTCTCAAGTGTTTCAGAGATTACAAACTTAGGATAGTGTGTAGAAGAGAGATTCTTGCTTGCCCCTCCAGTATCGAGAGGCTCTTTAATTTATAGTATTCCCCTAACAGATGGGGACGACTTTACAGCGCCGTTCACGAGGAGCCTTCGAGGTGTCCTCGACTGGCGAGGCAGTTGGGATATTCTCCGCAGGACTTGGTAAAAGCGAGACGTGGCCTGACTGCTTCCGAAGCGAAGTGGGTTGCCTTGACGTGGCCAGGCCTCATGGATCTGGGCCTGGACCTCAATGGACCCAACGGATCTTCATAAATATAAGGCTTGGCTCATTACGGATTGGGCCACTTGGGCCAGACTCATCATTTGCCCCTCAATGCCCCGCGCTCAAAGACGCTTTGAAAGGGGGGCATTTTGAATATCCAGGTTTCTAGTGATGAGCCTGTAACTTGCCAAAAAGAGTGCCTCAGGCGCTGCCCAGTAGCACGCAATGGAAGGCATGGCGGCGGCGGTGGGTGTTGGCGCCGTGACAGGCGCGGGTGTGAGCACGGCTGCAGCGGGCGTCGGTCGCGGACGCCGTGCGGCAGGCGACGTCGACCATGGGCGACGTTCAAAAGGCGGCGTCGGGCCTGGGCGTCGAGCAGCGGTTTGGGGGAGCAGGCACTGATCTGGGAGTGTCCTGTAGGGGTGCACGGCGGGCGGCTTGGGCGGTTATTGGGCGGTTTAGGCGGTTTTGTTTTATGGCGGTTTGTAAAAAGTAGAAACTGTAACTGCCCAAAGTATAGGCGGTTTGGGCGGTTTTTTTAGCGGGCGATTTGGGCGGCATGTTGGGCGGTTTGGTATTTGTATCTATCTCTCTCTTTTTTATTTTTTTATTTTTTTTATTTTTAATAGAATGTAACTAAAGTTTCAAAGTACTTAACATAAAGAATAAAAATTAAACATGATTTTTAATAAAAGTCAATAATCAGTAATAAACAAAAATTTCAACTAAGTATATTAATGTAGAATTAAAATCCAAAGGCATCACCAAAATTAAAAAATACAATCACTTATATAATCTAACGTCCAAAAGTCAAAAATCTAATTGTGAATATGAAGCATTTTTTTAGCAACAATATATTTTTTGAAAGATACGTGAAGTCTTTGAAGAATAGGTGAAGAGTTTTTTTTTTTTTTTAAATAATGAGCGGGCGGGGCGGTTTGAAACCGCCTACTCAAATGTGAAACCGTAACTGCCGCTCATTAGTACGGATTGAAACCGCCCCGCCCGCCTAAAGGCGGTTTTGATGTATATCCACTTGTAGCGGGGCGGGGCGGGGCGGGGCGGAGCGGGCGGGGCGGCGGGTTACGGTTATTTTTGTGCAGCCCTAGTGTCCTGGGCGTGCCTGGTGCTGCCTTGGGCGAGCTGAGGGCCTCCTGGGCGAGCAGCAGCTCATATTTTTTTTTTTTTTTTTTGGAAACTTCGGGGGGCTAAAACACCTGTTTTTGAGCCTTTTTTGGACTTCTTATGCAAGGCTCATTAGACAATGAGTTTTTCTCCCCTCGTCGAGAGCTTCGATTTTATATATAATAGAGGTAATTAGCGAAAGGTCCCTAGAATTGAATGTATCTAGCCACCAGTCCAGGCAAATTTTTTTTAAGGGCTCTGGTCCAAGCAATTAGACTGTTTGCAGTCAGAGGTCCCTAGATACAATTTACATGACTGATTTACCCTTTTAACCATTTTAGGCATAAAATTTTGAAATTTTAAATTTCAAATTTTGAATTCATCTGAGATTAATACCGGGGAAGAGATCATCGGGATCTCTTGATTTCACCGCACAGCAGATCCATCAACGGAAGAGAACCCATCGGAGAAGAGTTCTGGCTGAGATTCATCGGACTTGGTGGGCCATCACTGTACACAATCGAGTTGCAGAACCAAGTTGCAGCGAAACAGAGAATCCAAGCCAGACTTGGGTTCTTGGATCACACGGTTCCGAAGAAGAAGATTGGACTTCCGTCGCCGCCTTGTCACCTGCGCCGGAGAAAGGGATAGTCCTGCTACTCCTGCCGCCCGTCACTTGCTAGTCCTTGTAGTAGGAGAACCCGAAATCGCCACACAGTCGCCCATCGCTGCGCGATCGTCGTCACGCCTATCACCACCGCAGCCGTAGCCGGAGTTGTCGCCTGGCCGCCCGCCCATCGTCGCCGCGGAAGACAACCCCAGAAGAAGTCTGGGCGTTGCAGTCTCTCTGTTGCAGAAACAGAGAAGATTGAAGAAGACGAACCAAGTTGTGTCCGTTGCGGGTCAGTCCCAGGTCAGGTCCGACCCGCCCACTCTAGGAAAGCCCAGCAGGATTCAGAAGCTCTGGACCAGCGCAGTTTAATTCAGGTTCTGGATTCTGCAACGACAACTAGTTCTAATTTCCAGCGACGTGCCAGTTCAGGTCATGTTCCTTGCGTTGTTGCGCCTTGCCAGTTCTGGATTCCGGAAGTAGTGCCTTGCTGCACCTAGATCCAGAACCCAAATCGAGAAGCAGTGCCTTGCAGCAACAAGTTTTGTCAAATTTATTTGTGTTTTGGACAAAATCTATCTGAGTTTTTGGCTTTTTATCTGACTTTTGGAACAAATTTATCTGATTTCTGCATAAATTTATCTAAGCTCTGGATAAATTTGTCTGAGTTTTTGGCTATTTATCTGACTTCTGGAACAAATTTATCTGAGTTATGGACAAATTTATCTGAGTTCTGGATAAATCTATTCAAGTTTTAGGCTATTTATCTGAGTTATTGAACAAATATATCTGAGTTATAAACAAATCTATATGAGTTTTTGGCAGATTTATTTGTGTTTTTGAATTGTATTTATGTCTTTTGAAATTTATTTGTATTTTTTGAAATAAATTTAACTGAGTTTTTGACAAAAAGACTTGAGTTTTTGACAAAAAGACTTGAGTTTTTTGCCACATTGTTCGCTAATTTGAAAAATTGGGTTATCTTAATTTTGGCAAATGTATTTACATTTTTTTTAATTTATTTGCATTTTTTAATTTTATTTACCTCTTTTGAAATTTATTTGTGTCTTTTGAAATTTATTTATACATTTTTTAAACTTATTTGGATCTTTTGAAATTTATTTGGATCTTTTGAAATTGATTTTCTTCTTTTGAGATTTATTTATATTTTTTGAAATTTATTTGTGTCTTTTTAAATTTATCTACGTTCTTTTGAAATTTATTGTGTTTTTTGAAATTTATTTCGTTTTTTGAAATTTATTTGTGTCTTTTTAAATTTATCTGCGTTCTTTTGAAATTTATTGTGTTTTTTGAAATTTATTTCGTTTTTTGAAATTTATTTGCTTTCTTTTGAAATTTATTTGCGTTTTTTAAATTTATTTCATTTTTTGAAATTTATTTGCTTTCTTTTGAATTTTATTTGCATTTTTTAAATTTATTTCATTTTTAGAAATTTATTTGAAATTTGTTTCTTGTTTTTTGAAACTTATTTGTGTTTTTTTGAAATTGATTTGAAAATCTCATTAGTGGAATTGTATTAATCATGGCTAATTTAATGGTAGTTAACCATTATTAATGGCTTATCCCACTAATCATGGGATATGATTTGAAGAAAGGGTAAATTAGACATTATAGGCTTCCAAATTTGGAAAAAGGACCTCTCACACTATAAAAAAAGATTGTGGACCTAAGCCACCAAAGTCAAATGTTCAGGGACCCGTCGCCGAATCCCCCTATATAATAAGCCCCTATTTGGAGATACGAAGCAAGCAGCGGGCGCGGCAGCAGTTTGGGCGAGCAGGGACTGATCTGGGCGAGCAGGGGGTGTCCTGGGCGTGCCTGGCGCTGCCTTGGGCGAGCTAAGGGCCTCCTAGGCGAGCAGCAGCTCAATTTTTTTTTTTTTTTTTTTGAAATTTCAGAGGGCTAAAACACTTGTTTCTGAGCCTTTTTTGGACTTTTTATGCAAGGCTCATTATTTTAATGAGTTTTGCTCCCCTCGTCCAGAGCTTCGATTTGATATATAATAAGCCCCTATTTGGAGTTACGAAGCAAGCAGCGGGCGCGGCAGCAGTTTGGGCTAGCAGGGACTGATCTGGGCGCCCAGAGGGCTGCTGTGTAGTGTACAGCGACGAGCGGCGAGGCTGCTGGAGGTTTGGGCGCCCAGGGGCTGCCGTTGCGGGCGTGGACTTCGCTGCCAAGGGGCTGGTCGCTGCGTGCGTAGGCGCCGATTGGCTGGGCGCCCCAGGCAATGATAGGCTGGGTGCTGCAGGCTCCGAAGGCGCTGTCCACCGTGGGTGAGCAGCTCGTGTTCTGTCCAGGCAGTTGATTTGGACAGCCAGGCAACTGGTTTGGGCGGCCAGGCAGCTGGTCACGGTGATCTAATGTAGTCCCTCGGGTTGCAGATGACCTGAGTTTCAAGATCTTGCCTAGAGATGTCGAAAAGAATGTTATTCAAAACATTAAAATATTTAACATGATTACCTTGTGAAAGAGGCTGCTTGCGCGAGAGCAAAGACAGAGTTTGAGGATTGCTTGTGAGAGAGCTACACCTTTTGAGATCGAGCTTTTGGCGACCCGCGAGAGAGCCGCTAAGCTGGAGACATGCTGCCTATTTGAGAACAGTGCAGAGGCCAAGCTTTTGGCGACCCGCGAGAGGGCCGTTAAGCTGGAGATAGGCTGCCTGTTTGAGAACAGTGCAGAGGCTAAGCTTTTGGCGACCCGCGAGAGAGCCGCTAAGCTGGAGATAGGCTGCCTGTTTGAGAACAGTGCAGAGGTAGGTCAAGCGTTTGGCAATCCGTGAGATGATTCACCTCGCCTGGACCTGTTGATTTCCTCAGCGTTCATATATTTTTGAGCTTTTGCCAATAGTTCTGGTATGCTCTTTGGTGGTCGCTTCATTACTGAAAAGAGGAAGATTGATGATCGGAGGCCTCCTAGGAAGGCGGTCATGCTGACCTTATCATCGAGCTCCTCGACCTGAAGGACCTCCTCGTTAAAACGAGTGAGGTAGCTCCTCAGGCTCTCGTCTCGATCTTGTTTTACGTTGAGCAGATGGGTGGCATGCTTTTGTTGGCGGCGTCCACCAATAAACTGTGCCACAAATGATCTGCTTAATTCGGCGAATGAGCCTATGGAGGCCGGTGTGAGAGTGGCAAACCATTGTCGTGCGGGACCCTTCAATGTAGTTGGGAATGCCCTACACATAATTTCGTCGGGGACGTAGTGCAACTGCATCAAGGTCTTAAAAGTCTCCAGGTGGTCCAATGGATCCTTCATTCCATCAAAGGTCTCCATGGATGGCATTTTGAACTTTTGAGGAAGCGGGTAGTTCACCACGTCGGGCTTGAATGGTGTGTCCGTCCGCCCGACTAGGTAATCCACTGTTTGTGGTGCCTGCGCCTTCATGGCGTTGAAGACATCACCCAGTTGGCTCTGCATTTCCCTTATCTTCTCGTCCCAGCAATTGGGGACTCCTCTGGACGGATCATGGAAATAGCTCCCATCCTCTGCGCTTTGATTTTCACTTTCCCCCTCTTGGAAATGAGGATCCTCCCCATTAGAACCAGAGAGAGGAGGTGGAAGTCCTCCGTGATTAGCTTCCCCCGGAGGTGGGAGTCCTCCAAACTGGGCTCCACCCGGAGGAGGAGGTCCTTTTTGATGGGCACCACCCTGATGGGCGCCTAGGGGATGAGGCCCATGGGCGCCCAGGTTAACTCCTTGGGCGCCATGGGGATGGGCGCCCAGGGGATGGGCGCCTAGGGGATGAGGCCCATGGGCGCCCAGGTGAACTCCTTGGGCGCCCAGGGGATGGGCGCTCGGGGGAGGAGCTCCGCGGAGTGGAGCTCTTGGATGCCCCGGGCGCGGTGCTCCCTGTGGTATTCCTCCAAATGCTCCTCCCTGGCCCTGCCTTGCTCCATGTCCTGTTGCGAGCATGAGCTGTAAATCTGCTGGTTTTGGGTCACCAGCTGCTGCATGGTCTCCAACATTTGTTGAGAAGTTGGAGCATGAGCATTTGGGGCAGGATTAGTCAGTGGAGGATCACCTTCGCCTTCTCGCGAGGGATTATCCTCTAGTTGTCTTGTAGATTTATTAGTGATCACCATAATTTTGAAAAGAGAAGGATTCTGAAGTGAGAACTTTAGTCGTTTCCCACAGACGGCGCCAAACTGATGATGCACAAAAATGTATTCGTGCACCACGTGTCAGATGTGAGCAATGAATGTAGTAATTATGAAGAGAGAGATATTTATAGTGGTTCGGTCAGTGTGACCTACGTCCACTTCAAGGGCAAAGGTCGCCAGATGTAGTGATTCTCAAGTGTTTCAGAGATTAGAAACTTAGGATAGTGTGTAGAAGAGAGATTCTTGCTTGCCCCTCCAGTATCGAGAGGCTCTTTAATTTATAGTCTTCCCCTAACAGATGGGGACGACTTTACAGCGCCGTTCACGAGGAGCCTTCGAGGTGTCCTCGACTGGCGAGGCAGTTGGGATATTCTCCGCAGGACTTGGTAAAAGCGAGACGTGGCCTGACTGCTTCCGAAGCGAAGTGGGTTGCCTTGACGTGGCCAGGCCTCATGGATCTGGGCCTGGACCTCAATGGACCCAACGAATCTTCATAAATATAAGGCTTGGCTCATTACGGACTGGGCCACTTGGGCCAGACTCATCACACATCATGCACTCTATTTTTGAATGCATTGAGTCACAAAATGAAATTCCATTAACTGCTTTTTTTTTATAGCCCTTGGGGGGCCATATCTATAATATTCACCATTCATTTTTTTAAGGATTTTACTAGAAAAATCCCTAAATACAACCATTTATCCCAAAGGGTCCTGGCAAAATGTGCAGCACTGATGGGGTCTGTCAGTACTAGTTTGGTTTTTTTTTTTTTTTTTAATTTGGGGTAAGTGACGCAATAAGTGGTGTTGGCTGTAATAAAAATGTGTTAAACTAAAAGAAGCGCATTTTGGACCGTTGAAAGTCAATCATCCACCAGCACTTGCTCCTCCCACTCTCCGCGTTCCTCTCCCCCACCCTCATCTATATAAACCCATCTCCACATCCTCACTTCTCATCAATACACCTCTCTAGCTCCTCCGCATTGCAAAAGCCCACAGAAATCCAATCTTTCTATCTATTCAATTTCAATCAACCAAACAATGGGGTTTCTAAAGCTCCTCTTCCTCATCTCCTTCTTCTTCTTCCATTCTTGTCTGCAGCCAGAAAACTAACTGCCTTAGTCCAAGACCAACACATGCCTTTACAGTACCACAAAAGTTCCCTTCTCAGTGGAACCATCTCTCTCAACCTAATCTGGTACGGCTCCTTCAAGCCCTCCCAGCGAGCCATCGTTACCGACTTCCTCGCCGACCTCTCATCTCCATCCTAGAGCCAACCATTAGTTGCCACGTGGTGGAAGACCACCGAGAAATACTACTCCCTCGCCCACACCAAATCTTGCAACCAAGAAGCTTCTCCTTCTCACCCTTGGCAAATAGATCCTGGACGAGAACTGCTCTCTCGACAAATCCCTGTCGCCCAAACAAATCCAACGGCTTGCAGCTATGGGAGAGAAGAAATACGCCATCAATATTCTCCTCACTGCGTCTAACGTGGCAGTGGAGGGCTTCTGCATGGGTAGGTGTGGAACCCACGGGGCATCTCCTAAGGTTGCAAAGGAGGGGAGGCTCGCATACATCTGGGTTGGTAACTCGCAAAGAGACGATAGCGTCATTTAATATTTCTTTGAGTGACGCTATCGTCGGTAGTAATAAAAAATAAAAAATAAAAATAAAAATGTGGCGGGAAGACCCATTAATGCTGCACATTTTGCCAGGACTCTTCGGGATAAATGGTTATATTTCGGGACTTTACCGGTAAAATCCTCCTTTTTTTTTCTATTGAACTAATAAACTCAACACCTATATACTGTGCCCTGCGCATCGGTATTGTTTGCAATGCATGACCTCGGATCCGGTCTTTAGCTACTGTCTTAATGCATGCTCCTGAGCACATGCGCGTAAAAAATCTCCCCCTCATTTATTTATGTAAATGATGCAACACCATCATGGTTACACACAATCATATTTGCTTACACTCATTTACATACCTAAGGTGGTGGTAAATCGTTACACATGTATGTAGGGAGAAGTCATAGTACTGGCTTCAATTGAGGGGTTTTTTTTTTTTTTTTTTTTTGTAAAATCCAATTGAGTTGTTTGCCCAAATAAATTGCGTGTTCAAAATCCTTCAATTTAATCACATTTTTATTCACACTCTCGTGGGGCCTAAATTATTAATCCGAGCTGTTCAAACTTTTATTGGTGTAATATAAACCCTAAGACATTTAATTCATATGTTAAGATGCATAGATTTTGATAAACTTGTTAAAAATCCACAAAATCTCAACTTGTTGGTAAAGTCTTTGCACTTTTGTGGGCTCTGTTCATTGTCTAAATCATTCGATATTCTCATATTAATTATAAGCATCAAGAAGTTTAGTCTCGTATCTTAAATCTTCATTGATCTTGAGAACTTTGTGAAAACCTCCAAAAATTCTAAACAGATCAAGATTGTTAAATATAATGATATACCTATGCGAAATTTGAGATTTTGACAAACATAGCAATGTGTTTCACATATATAATATTTGCACATGAATCCTTTACACATAAAACCCATTTTCCAATCCCATGCATTAAGGGAAAACGACCCCTTTGTTTCATAATATAAAGCTTCATAGATTTTGAGAAATATGTCAAAAAAACATATGAAACTAATTTTTGAAGCTTTTTGTGGGCCCCAGTTCATTATTTGAACCGTTTAATACTCACATAAATGATAAACCTCAAGATGTGAAGTTTCATGCCTTTAATCTTTATGGATATTTAGAAATATGTAAAAATTGGAAAAAAAAAAAAAATCTAAATCCCTCCTTTTGCTTATCGAGGGCTCCTAATTCATGATTCAAACTATTCAATATTTTTATTTATATAATAAATCCCAGTGCATAAGGTTTCATTTCAGAGACGTTGAGAAATGTGAAAAAAACAGTCGAAAAATAACTTATTCCAACTCTCTAATTCTCTGCACTTCCATGAGTCCGATTCATGATTTGACAATTCATTACTAGGGGTGCTCATGGACCGGGGCGGCCCGATTTGGGCCGGGCTTGGGCCTTTTGGTTTAGTGCTGGGCTAGGCTTGGGCCTTTTATTTTGGCCCGTTTAACGGAAGGGCCGGGCTTGGGCTCAGATGTGGAGAGCCTCTGAGCCCAAAGCCCGGCCCGACCTGATTAAAAAAACGGTGATAGGAATGTAGTGAAGTAGGGAGTCGAATCATGGTTCTTTCATAAATGATCTAGACGAAACCAATTGATCCAAACTCAACAATGGTACGGTGGACTTTCTTTTTAAACTATATATCAATCTCAGTTGGGGCCGGCCTTACAACTTTCCAGGCGGGCCGAGCTTGGGCCAGCTCCTTAGAGCCCGATTCGTGCCTTGGACGGGCTTGGACATACAGCTTAGTAGCCGGGCCGGGCCGGGCCTGGATATTCCTTAGTCCGGCCCATGAATACCCGTGTTAATTGTGTTTGAGACACACCGTTTCCTCTCTAAAAACCGTTTAAAGTGCTAGAGCCCATTACATTGTATATAACCAAATATCCCTTCGTACTCTCCCTTTCTTCCTCCATGTCATCTACTCATGTAAAAACACTGATTCCAAAATAACATGATAATATTTTTCATATAGTTTTTATGTACGTAAATCCTATTTTCATATTCCATCTATTATAAGATGAACGCTTGTCTCCTAGCTGTAGCTCAACTAGTTGGGACATGCGTGTGATGGTAGTGTAAGTTCACATCCCCAAATGAGCAAAGACAAAGCCATTTTGTATTTGAAATCAATATAAGATACAATTGAACAAATCCAATGCATACATAAAATGCCAAAAGTTTAGATCTCAAACTTTTCTGAGAAAACCAATATTATCTATGCATTTGTATTTGAATTTTACTTTTTATATTTTCCACTTTAAAGCCAAACTTTAGCTCTTAATACTTCTTAATTTCTATTTGCTTTGATCCTAGATATATAGACTTTTTTTTTAATGAAGGCTTACTATATATCAATAGTACACATATACAACTAATAATATATAAATAATTTTGAATTCATTTCTTGCTAATAATATCTTAAAGAAACTCTAAATTTGCTTATATTTTAATTCATTATCATAGCACAACCTTATGTATATTCATTATCACATTTTTGTGGGATACTCTATATACTTGAGGACATCTATTTTGAACAATTTGAATTTCTATAGCATTTGGTCCCAGTGTTTAGTGTTTACTTATTTAGTACATAGAATATATAAAATCCAACAGCAGTAATCCCCACTGAGGAGATTTATAAAAATTCTAAAGCATTAAACTTATTAAAAAAACCTACGACATAACTAATTGTTGTTAAATCCAGGCCAAGCTTAACTACCATTAAATCAATGGTTAGGGTAATACGATGAGATTGAATTTTTGGATGACCTTACGCCTGATGAGAATTGGAAACGACAAGAAGATCCTAGCCATCTTCTATTTGGCTTTCGTCTCAGTTGCCTCAACTATTGTAATTCATCATTAACCATCTATCTAATTAACCAAAGCCAAAAGGAATCCTAAATGTCTTTTAATAGCATTATCTGTTTCTATAAATATTTTCCTTCCCACTTTCAAGACTGGATAAAGGAGGAGAATTATCTTTCAGAGCAGTTATTTCCCAGAAGTGGTCCTGTGAGTCTTGGTTATTTCCTAGAAGGAACCATTTCGGATTGAAACAAAAGGAAAGCTCTTTTGTTCATTTGTGGTCCATAGGATTTTACACTCCATTTGAGCCACTACTTATCCCAAAATGAGTTGGTGATGGGAAAAGGTCTTACACCCCCATTGAGCTACCACTTATCCCAAAACGAATTGGTGATGAAAAAGGGAACAACAACCACAATTGTGACTGCTCAAGAGCGGACGTTGACCTCAAGAATCTCTCCCTCAAGCACCCAACCTATCATGCTCTGATATTACTTGTATGATCTTACACTCCATTGAACTACCACTTATCCAAAACCAATTGGTGATGAGAAACGGCACAACAATAGTTTTATAGTGAGGGCTCGAACTCGGCCACAATTATGACCACCGAAGAGCGATGGTGAACGTTGTCCTCATCATGGTCATATTTCCATGAATAGAAAAAGGCTCTCAATTCTCTTTGCTGACACAGAGAAACAGGGATATGGGATCTGTTTTCTGGTTGCAGTAAACTCGGAACGAGGATCGCGAATCGCAGATTTGTTCGGTGTTGTTGAGATTTCGTAGTAGGAACCGAAAAGAGCAGGGAGAGAGAGTCTTTGTCACGCCCCCAGAAGTGAAACCGAGGTTATGCGTGAGATTAGGGCCAATTAAAAATTTTTCAACAATAATAATAAGGATACTTGGCCCCAATCATGTCCCAAATGGATCGAAGACCGCTGTGAGGTATAAATGTTTCCTCGAATACATAAATCAATAGCGGAAGCTTCATACAAACAAGTGGTATCTCAAGATGTATAGTTAAGAGCAATACGGAAATATATTATCTAAGTTCAAGTTTGAAACAGTTAAACAAAAGTATTAATTACATGAATTGTCATGCTAAAACTTAGGCCTAACCAAAATAATAATCAAAATAAACCAAAAGATAAATCTATCCAAAATAAGCATGAGGCACTCGAGTACGGGGTCGGTACGGCTATACAACGCCGTCCGTACTATAGTCTAGGAGGTCATCAGACTGATCCGCCTGAATCTCCTCCGTCGTCTCCTCCTCGAGGTATAAGGGCTCGGTACCTATGCACCAAGAGTAGCATCATCAGACACGACGGTCGGCAGGCAGATATAAATATAAAACATCAATAGATATGCAGAACGAATCAGAATAGACGATAGACAAGATCATATAACATGCATAGCATCCTGATCGTAAGAAGTGCATAGCATACGAATCATGAACAAACTAACATAAACATCTAGCAAGATAGGCGGTCCACATATGCTAATTACCACGGGATAGTGTCATTCCCTCCATACTCTCATTGAGTTGTGGTGGAGATATCAAGGCACAGGATATACCTGGCAACAAGGCACAGGATTAAAGCCTGGCAACAAGGCACGAGTAGTAACTCGGCAACAAGGCACGGTAATGACCCGGCAAACAAGCAAAATACATCAACAAGTAAAAGGTCGTACTGCGCAAACGTTTATCAAGGTCCTCACACAGATGGTGCCCCATCTGTGTTGGGCGATATACAGCTGAGTGGTGCCTGACACAAAGATTCCTAGACAAGCAATAGTGAGGGGCTAGGCTTTCTTGCGTGAACAAGATTCATCAACAAAAGAGACTATTTTCCATTATCAAGTTAAGATCAATCAAGCAAGCTTCTTCAAACATAAATACCATAAGTAGTCATCATCAAGCTTTTACAATCAAAGCCACTTAGCCTCAACACTTCCATCAATCATCAAACAAGAGGAACATCAAAAGGGATCCTAAGTTCATCATCTAAGTTCATCAAGTGATCCCCAAGCAAAACAAAGCAAACGAAGCTAAGGAACATGAACATAGCATGTAGACAAGTACCAGACGGTACAATCCGGAATCAGAAGCGATAAACAATCAAATCCTAGGTATAATGTTAAACCCGAGGCATCGTACAACCATACTCAGTCAACGAAGGGAAGTAGGGTTCGCGATACCCAGACAAACAATCTTCGTGCATAGATATAAAGGGGGGTATCCCGATATCCCGTACCGTTCAAGATTGAGATATGTTGTAACTCGATACAACCGGATTAACCGTGAAAGACGTCAGCTCAAAACATCTTCACATATAGTCAAATGAGTCCAAACAGGGTAATCGAAGTTCCACCTAAGTCCATCTAAAATAGGGTTAAAAAGGCCCTTTCAAAAAGGTAACCGTGGTTCACCCGGTCAACCCAGACCTTGGTCGGTCGACATCCCACACAGAGTACCCGATTGACCCGACCCAGTCCGGTCAATCGAAAGTTGTAAACAATGGAGTGCACAATGTTTTTCATCAGGCTCCAAGGAGCCTAATTGTGTGTGGCCAATCGACCCGGTCCCCTTGGCCAGTCAACCGTATACACTGTAGTTACAGAACCTCAATTCTCTAACAGAAGTGAAATTGGTGGAAACCCCTTTTCAAAATCCCATAACATATAACCAGTCAACATGAAGGATCTAGACCTTCCATTCTAATCCTGCAAACAAAGAAAATAGGGCCTTGCCTTCTCCACATACAACCATACCCCCTCTCATCAAGTCCATCTAATCAACATCCATCCCAATCCAACCATTCAATTTATATTATCATGTTTCAAGCATTTAAAGTATCAATGAGCAATGGTCATCTAAATCATCATCAATCATCAAATCAAATGAAAGACAAACATATCCAAGAATATATATAAATATCTACTTGCCTTTGGTGGAAAAAAATGCCCAAATCCAAAATCCTAGCTCAATGTCCAACAAACCAAACCTAAGGAAGCATTAGCAAAAATAAAACTAAATTAAAATATAAAACTAAAAGAATGGAAAGCTCTAAGTTAGCTTAACACAACTCTACACCCAAAGTATATAAACCAAACCTAGGGAAGGGAATCTTACCAATTAGATGGGTGGATGGAGTTGTGGCTTGCAAATTGGAAATGAGAAGCTCGCGGGGTCCACGCGGATATGATGGTGGTGATCGGACGTGGGGCTGCCTTTGTAGTCCGTTTCTATTAAGGTGGGAGAGAGAGAGATTGAGAAAGAGAGAAAAAGAATTAAAATTGAGATGGGGAGGTTGTGGGGCCCACTTGATTGGTGGCCCACTAGATTAGTGGCCCATTGACATAGAAATACAAAAGACAGAATGCAAGAAGAAATAAAGAAATAAAGAAAGAATGAATGAAGTGGTGAGGTGAGGAAAGTCAACGTTGGCAATGGAGTAAGGTGAGAGAAATGAGATGAGATGAGGTGAGATGAGAAAATGAGATGAGAAAATGAGAAAGAAAGAAATGGGCATGGGTTGCTTTCGTTGGCAGGGAGGTGAGTGAAGAGAGAAAAGAAAGAAAACAGAGAAGAAAGAGAGTGGAAAATGGAGACAATGTGTGATTCACGCTGGCAGCAAGGAGGGGAAAAAAAAACAGGGAAAGGAAGAGAAATGGAAAAAGGGAAAATGGGGAAAGAAATAGAGAGAAAAAGAAAAAGATGAAGTGAGATGGAGAAGAGAGATGGCTTGTGGTGGTGGTGGTGGTGGTGCAGCGGCGTCGCCCGGCGGCTGGGAGGCAGCAAGCCGTGAGAGAGAGAAGAAGAGAACGAGAGAGTGATGGGAGGAAGAGAGGGAGGGTTGCTGTGTTGTGAAAGGGGAAAAAGAAGAGATGGAATGAGAAGAGGGAGATGGGTTTTGACCTAAGTGGGAAAAGGGATATGGGGCTTGCACGTGAGACAAAAGAGGGTGGGCCATCAGGTGAGTGAGATGATGGGAGTGAGGTGGGGTCCATATGGGATTAGATTAGGTGAGGTGGGGTTTGATTTTGGGAAATTAATAAAATAAGTTAGGTGGGTTTGGGTCAGGTTAAGTATTGGGTCAGGTTCGGAGGTTCGGATCGGGATCCAACAGAAGGATAAAGTTCGGGAAATTAGGTAATCTACCCAATGGTGCCAAAATCTCGAAAAGTGGAAAATACTAAAAAGCCCTCCAAACTTCCCGGAAATAGCAACACACACCCCTACTGTACCCAAACGCACTCCGAATCGTGCGAGACTTCGCACGCGAGATCCATACGTCAAACCCGACTCGCTAAGACTCTAAACACACTTACTAACTAATCAAGCAATTAATTATAATTAATATGGGTTATGGGTCGGGATGTTACATCCTCCCCCTCTTGGGCTATTTGGTCCTCCAAATCTCTAACACACCTCTGGCAAAAGTTCTGGAAACTTCTCCTTGATCTGATCCCTGAGTTCCCAAGTAGCTTCTCCTGGACTGTGATGCTCCCACTGTACTTTTACCCAATGAATTGTCCTTGTCCTCAAAACATGCTCCTTAGTGTCTATGATCTTCGTCGGCCTTTCAACAAATGTAGTATCTGGTTGGACATCCAACGGCTCATGGTGTAGCACGTGTGTAGGGTCTGGCACGTATTTCCTCAGCATGGAAACATGAAAAACCCTGTGAACTCCTGATAGCTCTGCTGGCAATATCAATCTGTAAGCCACTTCCCCCACGCGCATATCAATCTCAAATGGCCCGATAAATCTCCGAGCCAGCTTACCTTTCTGCCCGAACTTCATAGTTCCTCTAGTCGGTGAGACTTTGAGAAAAACCTTGTCTCCGACCTTGAACTCTAAATCTCTCCTTTTGAGGTCTGCGTAACTCTTCTGACGGTTTCTTGCAATCTTCAACCTGTCAATAATCTGCTTCACTTTCTCACTGGTATCACTGATGATCGAAGGTCCATGAAAACTCCGAACACCAATTTCTTCCCAACAAATCGGGGTCTTGCACTTCCGTCCGTACAATGCCTCGAACGGTGCCATCCCGATACTAGAGTGGTAACTGTTATTGTAGGCAAACTCACACAAAGGAAGACTCTTCTCCCAGTCATTCCCGAAGTCTAGAACACATGCCCGCAACATATCCTCCATAGTCTGGTTCGTCCTCTCCGTTTGTCCATCGGTCTGAGGGTGATACGCAGTGCTAAAACTCAACGTGGTACCCAAGGCTGCTTGCAAACTAACCCAAAATCTGCCCACAAACCTCATGTCTCTATCTGACACAATCGACTTTGGAATTCCGTGCAATTTTACTATGTTATCAATGTATTTGTGTGCCAAAATGTCCATGGATCCTCTCATCTTCATCGGAATAAAGTGTGCTGACTTACTGAGTCTATCGACAATCACCCAAATACTGTCATGATCCTTCGTGGGTGGTAGCCCTGCAACGAAGTCCATAGTAATGTGTTCCCACTTCCATTCCGGTGTCTCCAATGGCTGAAGTAATCCTGGAGGCTTCTGGTGCTCAACCTTCACTTGTTGGCACACTAAACATCTCGAAACAAATCCTGCAATTTCCTTCTTCATGTTATTCCACCAATAGAAGCTTTTCAAGTTCTGGTACATTTTGGTGCTCCCTGGGTGAATAGCATAACGAGAATGGTGTGCTTCAACCATAATCTCGTTTCTCAAATCATGTACATCTGGCACACACAATCTGTCCTGGCAATACAACACACCCTCCACGAGTCTAAACTCTGGCCTGTCTGCTATGTTGTCTATCAACCTGACTAGCTCTGGATCTTCTCTTTGACTGCTCTTGATTCTGTCCAAAATCTCCGGTTCCCATGTATGCATATTCGCAATCATCACTTTCTCAGTCTGAGGCTGAAACTCTACATCCAAATCTCTGAATACTTCTGTCAAAGCCCACTCTGTTTGTAAGCATCCAGTAGTCGCTGTCTTTCTGCTCAGTGCATCTGCAACCACGTTTGCTTTTCCGGGATGATACTTTATCGGAAAATCGTAGTCCTTGATGTATTCCATCCATCTTGTCTGCCTCATGTTCAAATCCTTTTACCCAAACAAATACTGAAGACTTCTGTGATCCGAATGAACTTCGAATTTCTCACCATACAGGTAATGCCTCCACATCTTCAATGCCATCACAACTGCTGCAAGCTCCAAATCATGGGTAGCGTATCTCTTCTCGTGTTCTTTCAACTGTCTGGACCCGTAGGCCACTACTTTTCCCTCCTGCATGAGTACGCAACCCAATCCAACACCTGAAGCATCTGTAAAAATCACAAATCTACCAGTCCCTGAAGGTAAAGTAAGGATAGGGGCTGTGGTTAATCTGGTCTTCAACTCTTGAAAGTTTGCTTCACACTTCTCTGTCCACACAAAAGGAACATCTTTCCTTGTCAACTTAGTCAATGGAGCTGCTATACTGGAGAATCCCTTTACAAATCTTCTGTAATACCCTGCCAAACCCAGAAAACTCCTGATTTGTGCCACTGTCTTCGGACTTTGCCAACTAACAACTGCTTCAATCTTCGCTGGATCTACTGCTAAACCTTCCTTAGAGATGATGTGTCCAAGAAAAGACACTTGCTCAAGCCAAAACTCACACTTGTTCAGCTTGGCATAGAGCTGATTCTCTCTCAAGATTTGCAATGAAGCTCTCAAATGCTCCGCGTGATCATCTCTGGATTTCGAATAAACTAGAACGTCGTCTATAAATACAACTGTGAACTGATCTAAGCATGGTGCAAAGATCTTGTTCATCAAAGCCATGAATACACTCGGTGCGTTGGTCAACCCAAATGGCATAACCAAGAATTCATAATGGCCATATCTGGTCCTGAAGGCTGTCTTCTGTACATCTTGGTCTCTGACTCGCAACTGATGGTAGCCTGATCTCAAATCAATTTTCGAGAAATGCTCTGCTCCCTGCAGCTGATCAAACAACTCATCTATCCTTGGCAATGGATACTTGTTCTTGATTGTAACCTGATTCAGCTGCCTGTAATCTATACACATACGCATCGAGCCATCCTTCTTCTTTACAAACAAAACCGGTGCACCCCATGGTGACACACTCGGTCTCACGAATCCTCTGTCCAAGAGATCCTGCAACTGAACTTTCAACTCCCTCAACTCCGCTGGAGCCATGCGGTAAGGTGCTTTTGATATCGGTGCCGTCCCTGGCACAAGCTCTATCGTGAAGTCTATCTCTCGAACTGGTGGTAATCCAGGTATCTCCTCCGGAAAGACATCCGGGAACTCACAAACAACTGGAATATCCTCCACTGCTTTGGACAATTTATCCTCCGCGATAAATGCCAAATAACCTTCACATCCACTTCTGATCATTCTGTGTGCCCTCAAAGCCGAAATGACACTAGTGGTCATGCATTTCCTTTCTCCAACAATCTCAACACTGTCTGTTAACACTTGCAATCTAACAGTCTTGTTGAAACAATCCATCACTGCTCTATAAGTGGACAACCAGTCCATCCCCAAAATCACATCGAAATCCTTCATCCCTAGGATGATCAAGTCTGCAGATAAGATAAAGTTTCCTACCTGCACTTTGCATGCTGGATAATAGGACTCACACTGCACAGTCTTTCCTAAGGGTGTACTAACAAGTAAAACACAATGCAATGGAGCTACTTCTCCCACCAAGCATGCAGCAAATATAGGGGAAACAAAAGAATGCGTAGAACCAGAATCAAACAAGACTCTAGCAGGTATATCTGAGATAGGGAGTGTACCTTCCACTACTCCTCCTGCCTCATCACCTTCCTGGTGGTCCAAGGCATTAAGCCTGCCATACTGTTGAGGCCGCTGCTGCTGCCTCTGCTGTTGTCCCTGCTGCTGTCTCTGCTGCTGCCAATATTGTTGTCCCTGGGGCCTCTGTTGCCCTCTGTTCTGCTGAGGTCCTGCAAGTCTAGGCGGCTGCTGCTGCTGCTGTAACCGAGGCTGCTGCGGTGGTGCTTGCCTCAATGGCTGCGCTGCAACAGGTGGTCTAGGAGCCGGGTTTCTCACACCCAGCCCTTGTTTCCTTGGGCAATCTCTAACCTGGTGGCCCTGCAGACCACATTCGAAACATGCTCCAGTTATCTTCCTACATTCTGCTGACGGGTGGCTCCGGCCACAATGAGTACACTCTACTCTCCGTCCCTGCTCTGCCCTAGGCCTCTTGGCCTGCTGCTGATACTGTCGTTGCTGATATTGCTGCTGCTGATATCCTGTACTTTGGCTCCTACCCTGGGCCTGAGCCTGTCGAAGGTTCTGATTGTAAATGGCCTTCTCTTTGATGGACTCCTCTGCCCAATAGGCCCTCTTGAGGTTCTCCTCATAGGTAGCTAAGGTAACACTGGTCACCTTCTCCTTAATGTTAGGGTTCAGTCCCCGAATAAATCGCATAACCTTGTCTGCTTCTGTCCTTACCAAGGATGGTGCAAACCTAGACAGGTTTGTAAACTGCTGCTCATACACTTGTACTGAGTTCTCCCCCTGCTTTAGTGTCTCAAATTCAGCAATCTTAAGTGCGGTAATGTGGGGTGGGATGTACTTAGCACGAAATAAAGTGCTAAAGGACTCCCATGCAGTATCATCCTCAACAGTCTCGAATGGTGTCTTAACTGTCTTTCACCACATTTCAGCTGTGCCCCGAAACATATATGCTGCCAGTTGAATCCTCTCATTCCCAGTACATCGGAAGACCTCAAAGATCTTTTCCATCTGAACTACCCACTCATCTGCATCAAGTGGATCTTCGTTCCCATAAAACTCTGGCGGTGCTCTCTTCTTGAACTTATCAAACAAATCATTCGGGTCAATTTCCCTAGCTGGCATGATAATCTGCGCAGGTTGTGCTTGCTTCTGCATCGCTTCTATCATCTTAGACTGTGACTCTTGAGAAGTGACAAAAGCTTGCATCAATTGGTTGAATCGTCCCTCCATAGAATTCGCATTAGCATTTGCATTATTAGCATTAGCATTAGGATCACTGCTCTCTGGGTTACCGCTGTGCGAACGCATGTTACGGCCAGCCATCCTGAAACATAAGAAACGTTAGTCCTATGGGACTCAATCTAACAAACAAACTATACATTCTACAAAAGCTACAAAAAGCAAAGATACCCCAAAAGAAATCCAATCCTCACACGTCTTAGGTTTCTACTTGTTTTTAATCTAGAAACCAGCATGCTCTGATACCAAACTTGTCACGCCCCCAGAAGTGAAACCGAGGTTATGCGTGAGATTAGGGCCAATTAAAAATTTTTCAACAATAATAATAAGGATACTTGGCCCCAATCATGTCCCAAATGGATCGAAGACCGCTGTGAGGTATAAATGTTTCCTCGAATACATAAATCAATAGCGGAAGCTTCATACAAACAAGTGGTATCTCAAGATGTATAGTTAAGAGCAATACGGAAATATATTATCTAAGTTCAAGTTTGAAACAGTTAAACAAAAGTATTAATTACATGAATTGTCATGCTAAAACTTAGGCCTAACCAAAATAATAATCAAAATAAACCAAAAGATAAATCTATCCAAAATAAGCATGAGGCACTCGAGTACGGGGTCGGTACGGCTATACAACGCCGTCCGTACTATAGTCTAGGAGGTCATCAGACTGATCCGCCTGAATCTCCTCCGTCGTCTCCTCCTCGAGGTATAAGGGCTCGGTACCTATGCACCAAGAGTAGCATCATCAGACTCGACGGTCGGCAGGCAGATATAAATATAAAACATCAATAGATATGCAGAACGAATCAGAATAGACGATAGACAAGATCATATAACATGCATAGCATCCTGATCGTAAGAAGTGCATAGCATACGAATCATGAACAAACTAACATAAACATCTAGCAAGATAGGCGGTCCACATATGCTAATTACCACGGGATAGTGTCATTCCCTCCATACTCTCATTGAGTTGTGGTGGAGATATCAAGGCACAGGATATACCTGGCAACAAGGCACAGGATTAAAGCCTGGCAACAAGGCACGAGTAGTAACTCGGCAACAAGGCACGGTAATGACCCGGCAAACAAGCAAAATACATCAACAAGTAAAAGGTCGTACTGCGCAAACGTTTATCAAGGTCCTCACACAGATGGTGCCCCATCTGTGTTGGGCGATATACAGCTGAGTGGTGCCTGACACAAAGATTCCTAGACAAGCAATAGTGAGGGGCTAGGCTTTCTTGCGTGAACAAGATTCATCAACAAAAGAGACTATTTTCCATTATCAAGTTAACATCAATCAAGCAAGCTTCTTCAAACATAAATACCATAAGTAGTCATCATCAAGCTTTTACAATCAAAGCCACTTAGCCTCAACACTTCCATCAATCATCAAACAAGAGGAACATCAAAAGGGATCCTAAGTTCATCATCTAAGTTCATCAAGTGATCCCCAAGCAAAACAAAGCAAACGAAGCTAAGGAACATGAACATAGCATGTAGACAAGTACCAGACGGTACAATCCGGAATCAGAAGCGATAAACAATCAAATCCTAGGTATAATGTTAAACCCGAGGCATCGTACAACCATACTCAGTCAACGAAGGGAAGTAGGGTTCGCGATACCCAGACAAACAATCTTCGTGCATAGATATAAAGGGGGGTATCCCGATATCCCGTACCGTTCAAGATTGAGATATGTTGTAACTCGATACAACCGGATTAACCGTGAAAGACGTCAGCTCAAAACATCTTCACATATAGTCAAATGAGTCCAAACAGGGTAATCGAAGTTCCACCTAAGTCCATCTAAAATAGGGTTAAAAAGGCCCTTTCAAAAAGGTAACCGTGGTTCACCCGGTCAACCCAGACCTTGGTCGGTCGACATCCCACACAGAGTACCCGATTGACCCGACCCAGTCCGGTCAATCGAAAGTTGTAAACAATGGAGTGCACAATGCTTTTCATCAGGCTCCAAGGAGCCTAATTGTGTGTGGCCAATCGACCCGGTCCCCTTGGCCAGTCAACCGTATACACTGTAGTTACAGAACCTCAATTCTCTAACAGAAGTGAAATTGGTGGAAACCCCTTTTCAAAATCCCATAACATATAACCAGTCAACATGAAGGATCTAGACCTTCCATTCTAATCCTGCAAACAAAGAAAATAGGGCCTTGCCCTCTCCACATACAACCATACCCCCTCTCATCAAGTCCATCTAATCAACATCCATCCCAATCCAACCATTCAATTTATATTATCATGTTTCAAGCATTTAAAGTATCAATGAGCAATGGTCATCTAAATCATCATCAATCATCAAATCAAATGAAAGACAAACATATCCAAGAATATATATAAATATCTACTTGCCTTTGGTGGAAAAAAATGCCCAAATCCAAAATCCTAGCTCAATGTCCAACAAACCAAACCTAAGGAAGCATTAGCAAAAATAAAACTAAATTAAAATATAAAACTAAAAGAATGGAAAGCTCTAAGTTAGCTTAACACAACTCTACACCCAAAGTATATAAACCAAACCTAGGGAAGGGAATCTTACCAATTAGATGGGTGGATGGAGTTGTGGCTTGCAAATTGGAAATGAGAAGCTCGCGGGGTCCACGCGGAGATGATGGTGGTGATCGGAGGTGGGGCTGCCTTTGTAGTCCGTTTCTATTAAGGTGGGAGAGAGAGAGATTGAGAAAGAGAGAAAAAGAATTAAAATTGAGATGGGGAGGTTGTGGGGCCCACTTGATTGGTGGCCCACTAGATTAGTGGCCCATTGACATAGAAATACAAAAGACAGAATGCAAGAAGAAATAAAGAAATAAAGAAAGAATGAATGAAGTGGTGAGGTGAGGAAAGTCAACGTTGGCAATGGAGTAAGGTGAGAGAAATGAGATGAGATGAGGTGAGATGAGAAAATGAGATGAGAAAATGAGAAAGAAAGAAATGGGTATGGGTTGCTTTCGTTGGCAGGGAGGTGAGTGAAGAGAGAAAAGAAAGAAAACAGAGAAGAAAGAGAGTGGAAAATGGAGACAATGTGTGATTCACGCTGGCAGCAAGGAGGGGAAAAAAAAACAGGGAAAGGAAGAGAAATGGAAAAAGGGAAAATGGGGAAAGAAATAGAGAGAAAAAGAAAAAGATGAAGTGAGATGGAGAAGAGAGATGGCTTGTGGTGGTGGTGGTGGTGGTGCAGCGGCGTCGCCCGGCGGCTGGGAGGCAGCAAGCCGTGAGAGAGAGAAGAAGAGAACGAGAGAGTGATGGGAGGAAGAGAGGGAGGGTTGCTGTGTTGTGAAAGGGGAAAAAGAAGAGATGGAATGAGAAGAGGGAGATGGGTTTTGACCTAAGTGGGAAAAGGGATATGGGGCTTGCACGTGAGACAAAAGAGGGTGGGCCATCAGGTGAGTGAGATGATGGGAGTGAGGTGGGGTCCATATGGGATTAGATTAGGTGAGGTGGGGTTTGATTTTGGGAAATTAATAAAATAAGTTAGGTGGGTTTGGGTCAGGTTAAGTATTGGGTCAGGTTCGGAGGTTCGGATCGGGATCCAACAGAAGGATAAAGTTCGGGAAATTAGGTAATCTACCCAATGGTGCCAAAATCTCGAAAAGTGGAAAATACTAAAAAGCCCTCCAAACTTCCCGGAAATAGCAACACACACCCCTACTGTACCCAAACGCACTCCGAATCGTGCGAGACTTCGCACGCGAGATCCATACGTCAAACCCGACTCGCTAAGACTCTAAACACACTTACTAACTAATCAAGCAATTAATTATAATTAATATGGGTTATGGGTCGGGATGTTACAGTCTTAGTCTCTCAGGCCTCGATTTCAGTCCGGATGTGCTAGAAAACGACAGCAGTGGACGATACGGGGTTTGTCTCTTCACACCGTTTCTGGAGAATAAGTAGTCGGTTACTGTTTCAGAATCAAAAGAAAGCTGGGAAGAGAGGGCACGACCGTGGGACCTCGCCGCTGCCGGAGATCATCACTGTTGTGCTATGTTGTTGGTCACCATCATCGACGCCGACTGGTACCCGAGGAGTCCACAGCGGGAATTTTTCGCCGGTATCCGAGGAGGAGGATCGCCGGTCGCCGTTGCCGAGGAAGACGATCGGAGAAGTAGGCAAAACCCAGGGACGCGAAACAAAGGAAAATGGAGAGGAACCCTCTGTTTTTGGGTTTCGGGTCAGGTTCGATCCGATGCTGACATCAGCAGAAGTAAGTCATTGCCAGGTTTGGCCAAGAACAGACGGTCAGAAGTTTTTTTACGAGTTCCGGAGTCATCAGGACTCAAATTGGTTCTTCGTTTGTTCTCGTACACTCATAGCAACGAAATATACAAAGTAGATGGAGGAGATTGACCATTTCGACTACAAAGTAGATGGAGGAGATTGACCATTTGACGAGTCTAAACGGTTACGGATCCAACACACGCGGTCTGGGAAAACGATCATACACCAAGCAATAACCTACTCTGGAAAACTTATTCTAACTAAGCGTTTATAATAAACACACGAAGAATTATACTATATTAAGCTAAAAGCTTTTGGATTTAGTTTTAACTGGTAGTTTTAATTTTGACCCATAGTTATGCTTTCATATTCTCTCTCCACTACTCATGCAACTACCTACTCTTTTTTTCTTTCAGCAAACCACCCATGTTTTAGTTGTTTCTTTATATAACTATTCTCTTTCTGCTCCAATTTCTCTATTTCTTTATAATACAACTTGCCCTATGTAAAGAGGTAATTGTTTTTAATATTTAATTTATTTTTTTTTACAGTACGGGTTATTGGGCTAGTACATGATTAAAGGTGAAAATCAACAATGATAAACCACCAAAAGAATTGTCCTTTTTAAGGGAAAATGACTACTTGACACTTGCCCTCTGTCCTAGTAAATCAAGTGTTGAGAATTTGGCAGTATCCACAGGAGTCTTCGTTTTTGCCCTTCATTTTTCACCTTTTCAATGACCTTTATTTAAAAGCTCATTTAGCATAAGTTTCTATAAACTCAATTAGAAGTATTTAGAGGAAAGGGGCTCTCATTTAGTGGTATTAAGGGGTGGAGAGTAAATTGTAAAAGATAGAGATCTCAGGGAATCATAATATTTTTAACCATTTAGTTTACTAGGATAAAGGGTGGTCAACCTTGTCCAATTAATTTTTCTTTTACTAATTGTGCTAGTATGGAAAAACTTCTTATTTTTAACAGTCCCGTTAAGCAAAAGTTCCTTGGACTTTTGTCACCACAACTCTTGCAACATTTAAAATCCCAACTCCAATGGATTTGGCTAAGTTGACTTTTGATTTATCTATTAATATAGCTACCCGAAGTTCTTATATGCACGGGCCAATTGTCATCATATACTCCAACCAATTCTAAACAGATCACCCTTTAAGGTTGAAATGCAAGCATTTTTTTTTATAGATTTGGAGTTAATCAAGAATCTAAGTAATGATTATCTACTAATTGAGGGGGACTTTCGCCTTGATCATAGTTACTTTGTAACAACACCACAACGTCTCTTGGAACCTTTTGGTTTGCGGAGGAAGATATAATCTTGTCTCCAATATATCTCTAATCAGGAAGCACAATTCTACCAATGTTCAGCCAATGGAGTTGCTTTTCCAAACTTGTAGCACCAATTAGCATTGTCTTTCTTATACCTCTACTACATCATACAAACATTATATATTTTCAAGGTATACACACAAGGTATACACACACAACAGCTCATTTCCTTCTTCAATTGCACAAAATCACTCGCGAGGAAAAGTCCCCCTTTAAAGAGAGTTAGAAAGAGACCACTTTTATAAAAATTATTTTGATAGATGGAATTTGGTCTCTTTACTTATTTGAGTTGAACACACTTAGCCAAGCCAATTTGATAAGTCTATAATGATGATGTTGGCCATAATGACTATAAAAGATTAGGATGAAGAGTTTTCATTTTTAATTTTTTTCTCTTATTATTATTCATGCAGGGTTTTGTACCTTAAGGAGCCTGATAGAATTGGATATAGGAGGGAACTCAGTTGGAGGCAGTATAGATCCATGTTTTGGTAATATGCAAAATCTTGCCTATTTGAATCTTCATCGCAATCAACTTAAAGGAACCATTCCATCATCCATTTTTAGCAACTTGACAATGTTGAATGGCATCTCTATATCGCAAAACCAATTTAATGGTTTGTTTTCTTTTTCAACATTTGCCAATCTCTCAGAGCTTGTTTATGTTGACCTTTCAGAAAATATACAATTAGAGGTCGAAACTGAGACCGCCATGTGGGTTCCAACTTTCCAACTGCGGGTTTTGGTGCTAAACAATTGCATTCTTAACAAACGTACTGGCCATGGCATACCAACCTTCATCTCCACTCAATGGAGTCTTAACACTTTAGAGTTAAGCCATACCTCCCTGAAGGGGACAATTCCTTCATGGTTATTGTACAATGTCACTATTGACAGCTTGAGTCTTAGAGGGAACTTTCTAGAAGGCCCATTTCCCAAGCCTACTCATCACAATATGTCAAGCCTCCAATATCTTGACATATCCAACAATGGCTTTTCTTGTGAGCTTCCTCCTGACATTGACACAATTTTCCCCAGACTAGTTGCTTTTAACATGTCCACAAATGAGTTACAAGGTGCTATCCCCTTATCCTTAAGCAAGTTACAAAGGTTGGAAACATTGGACTTATCACAAAACAAGCTCCTCGGAGAAATGCCAGAAGGTTTGGTTGGAAACAATACCTCACTCAAATACTTAAAACTATCAAACAATGAATTGCATGGGAACATTCTTTCAAAAAATTGGATTGTGACCAAGTTGGTAGTTTTGTTACTTGATAACAATAAGTTTACTGGAACAATCGCATCTAACATGCTGAGGAGTCCTTCATTGGTCGTTCTTGATCTAAGAGGGAACAAACTATCAGGTCTTATTCCTAGTTGGTTACCTTGCCTTGTGAATTTGGCTATACTTCTCCTTGGTGAAAACTTCTTTGATGGCTCTATCCCAATACAACTTTGTCAATTGCAAAATTTGCATATATTGGATCTCTCAAGTAACAAAATTTCAGGAAGCATACCCTCTTGTCTCAACAACATTTCTCCTTGGATGGAAGAAATTCCAATCCAAATTGATGAATCACTTGGACCACAGTTTGATCGAATTATCTTCATAGGTTCTCTATCTGCTGAATCCGACCCAATATATACTAGAGTTAAAACTAATTTGAATACAAAGGGTTTGACCTTAACTTATGAGGGCCTTCCTTTTTCTTTGATGACCAGTATTGATCTGTCCATGAATCAATTGATCGGTAGTATTCCACTCCAAATGGGGAAATTGAAAGAACTTCGCTCTCTAAACTTGTCTCACAACCTTTTGTCTGGCCCTTTTCCAGAGTCCTTTCAAAGCTTGGAAAACATTGAAAGTCTGGATCTCTCACATAACAAGTTAGTTGGGATGATTCCACCTCAAATAACTCAACTTCATTCACTTTCCATCTTTAGTGTTGCCTTCAATGATCTGTCTGGTGAGATCCCACATGAGAAACAATTTCTTACATTCAATGAGAGTAGCTACGCGGGTAATCATGATCTTTGTGGACAACCTTTACCATGGAATTGCTCATCCAACAATCCATCTCAAACTCAAGATGACAAAGAAGAAGAAGGCAACTTTGAGATCCTGGACAGTCCTATGTTTTTCTACTTGTTGGTGGCTATTTCATATGCTTTAGGATTCTGGAGTTTCATTGCCCTTATTTGCAATAAGAATCGGCGAGAAAGTCTTTTTAGGACTGTGGATAGGTTTTATGATTGGGTCTATGTAAACTTTCAATGGTTTCGGTTATACCTAGAAAGGTATTGTAATTAAGAATGTTGATTTGTTTAGACTTGGTAAGTGTTACTAGTACTCTTAATTTTTGACACTAGCATATTTTGTGGTGATTGCATTTTTCAACTTAGCCAATTTCTTTTCTCATACAAAATCATCTATGAGGACCACATGCTCATTACATGCATAGAGAGTTATAAATATAAATTAAACTTTTACAATATTATTGTGATATTTTCATACCAAATTCTTATATGTTTGAACTATGCATTTTCATCAATTTTTTTCTTTTTTTTTTTCCTTGTGATTTGAGTGCAAAATCCTGTAAGAAAAACAATAATCCTTTTCGTTACAATGATGATAGGTTGATTTAATATATGTGGCAATGTTAGACCAGCAGGCAACCATAAATAAAAAGGCTTCTTAAATTTTCCATCTATAAAAACTCAGTCTATGAGATGTTACTTGCCACCTGATTAGAAGAATGAATGAAATTGAGTGATAAATATGAAAGTAATGAACAATTTGCGGTCAATGCTTTTGATCGAGTGTCTAAGAAAGTTTAAATGTGGCCCCTTTTTATAAAAACATAATAAATGAAAACCATTTTTTTTAATAGAAATGTAATGCTACAGAATGCAAGATCTTGTTATTAAATATAGAAAGTAAACTATTAAAATGGCATGTTCATCTGAAGAATGCACGAAACCCACTCAAGATGATACAGTAAATAAGTGAACCCAATTCGAATTTATAAGTCTAAACCTCATTAAGGGCCCTTTTAGGAATTATAATGTTGGACATGACCCTCCAGGGACTCCAGGGATTGATCCCTGGAGGTGTGGGTCTACTTCTCTGTTCCTTGCCACTCGGCCAACTTAGCAAAAAAAAAAGTAGCATTTATAAATTGCTCTTTTTAAGCATTTGTAAATTTTAAAATTTTGGGATTCTCTAAACTTTGTTGATTAAACAAGTAATTTCTGACAAGAATTCCAAAATTTCCAACAACCAGAATTCCTTTCAAGGATTACACCAAAGAAACAAGTCTCCTTTTTTTTTTTACAATAAAAAAATGTCTCCTTGGGTATAATCATGTTTGGATCCATCTATAAAATTATTATAAGGATTTAAAGGGAATTAATCTTGAAATGTTGGAATTATCTAAATTTTACTGTTGAAATAAGGAATTCCTGACAGGAATTCCAAAATTCCCTAACAACTGGAATTCCCATCAAGGATTCCAACAAATAAATAGGCCCTAAGAATCAAGTCATTTTTTTTACCAAAAAATGTTGTCTTTGAAGTAAAATCAAGTTTGGACCCATTTATAGAATTCTCGTAAGGATTTAAAAGAAATTGTCAATTCAAAGTTTGTGTCTACAGTTGTTGTATCCAATATTCAGTTTTTTTTTAAACCCTATTTAATAGTCAACAAAGTAATTAAACACTCTCAATTGTTCATTTTAAGCTCATCAAATCAGCATTGTAACACTAAATTGGTCATTTTAAGCTCATCGATCGCATTGAGATTATTGAATTAGAAATGGAATTTACAAATGGAAAATTTTCTAATGGGGCCAAACTCTCTGGGACCTTTCAAAAGATGACAAAATAAAAGGCACTTTTCAAAATGGGCCTAGCTTTGTAAAGTTCATTCAAATCACAAAAATCTCTCACACATGCATCCAGACGGTCTAGATGGTGGGGCTTCCTTCCAAGATCCCTTTGAAACATGAAGCTTGGGTGCTCCCAACAACTATGCTAATTCTACCAAAAAAACAACTATGCTAATGTTCAAAAGTGCACCAAAGGGGACAAGTAAAAGCCACGCGCACTCAAAATATATATGTGCTAGTGTGCGCCTTAGATAAAGACCAAAAAATCTCTAATATTTTTCCATCCACCATTCTTTGAAAGCACGGGTACTCACCCGAGTGATAAAGAGCGTCAGTTTTTACCTAGCCACCCAGGGTTTCAAACCCCACGTACGTCGCCTCTTTCCGCTTGTGCAGGTCACCTCTTCCCACTTGTGTGGGCTTTCTACTCACATTTTCAGGCTTCTTTTTTCACTTGATTGGGGTGCTTTTCTACCCATGTGTGCGGGCTTCCTTCTCAGTTGAGCGGGTTGCTTTTTGTGTGTATGTGGGCTCTTTCTTGGATCCCAACGGGCGAACCTACGCATGGACAAGATGGGGTGGATGCCCCATTTGATTTTGAAATTGCCTATACTTTAAATGAGCCTGACATGTCCTAGATATATCTAATAAACAGTTGCCCATGTTTGAACCTTGTGATTGCCCCACGTCACAAAACCTTGGTGACCGAGAGTATCAGACCCTATTCACATCGTTCTCTTCTGACATGTTCTTTCTACTGAGAGTTCGAGATCCTCTTCACGCCAACCGAGCTTTTCGTCGTCGGTCCTCTTATGGTTAGTCTCTTTCACCAAATAACCCTAAATAAAGCAATCTCCCCCTCTCCTCAGATTTAATATAATCATAATCACTCTATACCTAAATTTGAGCCATTAATCTTCAAATCCTAATTTAAAACCATTAATCCTCAAATCTTAATACAAACCCTAAGTCTTGGATCACCTGATCTAAGCATATTTATAAGTACGAAGATGAGCGAATCATCATTGGACACACTTTAATCTTTAATTCACAAATAAATTAGGCCTTAGGGTTTATTTGTTTGGATAACTTGAGTTACATTTAGGTGACAATTTTCTTCTTTGCCATGAGCCCATGACCAACTATAGGGAATCCATTTTAGAGATAGGTATGTGCAGGCAACTAAATTTCTTATATTGAGATAGAATCCTTTTTAAAACCCAAAATGACTAATTGGGTGCTCACCACCCAAGTCACCGTTTCAAGCCATCTGAGTCTGGGAGCATCTCCCAAAAAATTATCTTAGTTGAAAAAAAAATGTTGCCCGCTCAAACAAAAATTCTCAGTCGGCATTTGTCAACCCCCTTGGCTGGGGTTAATAAATAAATAAATAAATAAATAAAATAAAAGCATTTTTCGAACTCGTCCGTCGCAAAACAACCTATACTATCACGCTCCAACAGTATCATCTTTAACGTGCGTTAAGAATGCGGACCTACTGGATGGCAGTGGAGTGATTGGAGGGACCGTTCGGCCTTATCCTCAGCCACTTGCATAAGATAGTCTTCCCTTGAAACAATACGATAAAAACCGTAGCAGTTCTTAATGCTTATCCAAAACTCCTTCTCCATTAATCGTCGCGACTGATTAGACTTGATACATCGAGCATGCATATTAAAAATGCGAAATTCGAACTTTATCTTTGTATAAGAGTTTGCACCGATATCTACAGAAATTATCCAATGCATAACTTTTTTCTTTTTCTTTTTCTTTTTGGCATTTAGGTGTACATTCCACGGTAGGATCCACCTGATCACCCATCTGAATGGACCATAGAAACAAGATTTCCTTGAATTACACCACCCATCCAAATGGACTGCATGAATGCATCTCATATGGTACTTTACCAGGCTAAGGCAAGCCCACAAAATCTGATATAATTATCCATCCATCCTATGAGCACCATACTAGATTGATCGTATATAAAATATGGGACTTTTTTTTTTTATTTCAGTTCAAGAGAATAAAAAAATGGCATGTGATACTCTTGATCACTAACAAAGGGTTCAATTTCTATAAAAAAAAAAAGGGGTCTAACTCTTATTGGAGTGAAATCTACCCCAACAACACCACACACTAGGTAATATTGCAAGTGGTTTTAATTTTAAATTGGATCTCACTAATAAATTTTTATTACTCTATGACATGCCCAATTATCACTTTGATCAAACCAAGACTTACCTAAGTGCCTAGAGCGCGGAGCAAGGGTAGTAGCGAGAGCGTCGAAGCGCTAAATTCCAAAATAAGTATATGTTTGGAGCGCTTCCAAAGCGCCTATACAACATAGTGCCTGTGGATTTATAAACAATTAACTAGTGGGCACAAATATATATTATCTATATAATCAAGTATAAAAAATAAAAAAAAATCTTAACTTTGCAATTGGATCCCATAAATATAGACAATAATTAATAAGTTACAAGAAGTTTCTTCATTCAAAATATAAATGTCAAGTTTACAAAAAAAGAAAATGCACATAAACTAAAGATTCTTTATGGTTGCTCCATCTTTGATTGATCTACGCTCCATAATAAACTGCACCACAATTCCAAAATATTTGAACCATCCGCGATTTCGGAACCGGATCGAGAAGGTTGTGGGGCGGTTCCGGGACTAAGAGACTTACCGTCAAATCTTAATAGTTTCATATCAAAATAGTCATAATCCATATGCATGATTGCAATCCAACGATAAATATAATTCCAAGGACGAAATTAAAATCCCAATTGAGAAAACATGGTCAGTCAATTGACTCCTGTTTTGACGGTCGTAGAATGGACCATCCAATCCCTTCCAATTTTAGAAAGGGTGTTGCTATATGCACCCACCCTACTATGCCTATCTAGTCATAGTGTCCGACAGGACAGGCCGCAGGCGACAACCATTCAATGCCGCGTCGCTTTGCGGGCCCCACAAGGCCCGTGCTCTTTGCCGCGTTCCTCGATCGAGACGAACATCCTTTGGAACCATTAAATGACATTTCAAATACTATCATCTTCTTGAAATTACAGAAGTGCCCTTGGGTATTGGTGGGACCGGGGACTAGGATTGCAAACAAAACGGTTCGAGGTTGGAACCACACTGGACTAGAGCCAGATCTGTTTCTAAATAATGATTTTGGTTTCGGATCTGGTTTTGACTTAGAATCTTTTTTTGTTAGTTTCAGACCTGATTCCGATAGAAAAACCTGGATTTGGTTCCGAAAACCGAATTCACCCAGAGGAATGAATATAGTTTTAAAATATGTTTTAACTTCTCTTTAGATTTTTCATTTTTTTAAAATAAGTATATCATTCAACTTATAACAGTGCATCAAGTCTACTACGTCCAGCATTATACATAAAAAAAATTAAAAAAAGAGTTTCTTTTGAGGTACAGTTTGCAATATCAAAGACTCATATGCTGAGTTCCGGGTCCATGGGTCGGGACCTATATGGACCCATAACCGAACTTGTTTATTAATCAAGACCTAAATTAAATTCCGGACCTGGACCCGTTTATGAATCAGAACCTAAAATAGGTTCCATACTCGATTTTTTCAAGTTGGAACTTTTAAGAAATCCAAGAAATGGATACCCGTTTGCAACCATACTGAGGACTGATGATGACATTGTTCGGATCTTGCTATGGATGTAAACGGGTCAGATTTGGTTCAAATCATGGTCTATTCAAACACTGATAGAGATGAAAGTGAGTAGTCCCTTTGCATGGGAAGAACCCAAATTGGAAAACAATTATATATGAGCCTAATATTTGGATCACATGTGGCCTCGGAAATTGGTTCCACTCTATGGGCCTAATGGTGTTAAGAGTTCAAGTCTGAGTATTCCATGGGTACTAAGCATGTGGACCTGGATATTTTCTGCTCTAACCATTTATTGCATGTTTGTAATTGATATGGGTCTTGGTTTAATCTTCCATTAAAATTCTGGTATGGGAATGAATGGGCTTTCTATCCTATGGACCAAAAGTGCGGTTGGGGAGGGGTACAACTTGATCATATGTCGGGCCATCTAGGGCCATTGTTTCAGATCAAAGCTTTGTCCTTATGTATTTACAAAAATGTGTTATTCTATGTACTGTGCAACTCGGATGGGTTGAGTTGAGTTTGGCTCATTCCAAGTTAGGTTGATTTTAATCCAACCTGAACACGGCCACAATTTCATGTGGTTTTCAGAACTCAGGTTGAGCCCCACTGGAAGAAGCCCAACCCAAATTTCACCCCTAATTTTAATTGTTTATCTAAATGTTATAAAGATAGCTAGCTCTTTTGGGCCATATTTGGACTCCACACTTAACTGGATTCGACCTTCAATGAGTGGGCTTAGGCCACCAATATTTCTTATTGAGCAGGCTTGACCTTCGATGTAGGGTCCATGTTGAACGTAGGCTTGACTCAAACACTTCAATCTTTATCGGTTCTGGATTAGGGCCAAAGCGGGCCCAGCCTAATCTAGCTTATAATATTTTGGTGACAGATACCAACAATTGCATGTTTCACATTATCAAAATTAATAGGACTTATAATATTCTCAGGCAAGTCAACTGCCGCGATTATGTGTTTTGGCATTACATCAGATAGTCCTTACATATCTTTCAGGTCATAGGCATAGGGTGGGTGTATTTATTGAATGAGGTGGGTGTATTTAGAATTGCCATTTTAGAAATCTTGAACACACATGCGAAGAACAAAAAGATATCAAGTACATCCCGGCAAACCCTATTAAAAAAAAAATACCCCTCCTCATCCATTCCATTCAAAACCTTCTTTCCTTCTTCTCTATCCGAAAGATCAAAAAAGATCACATCGCAGAGAAGATGAGTTCCGTTCCTTTTCCATCTTCTTCTTCGTAGTCTATTTTTCTAGATGCTCCGGAGTTGTCACGCTCGAGAGCTTCTTCGACGATCTGCAACAATTCTTCTCAGAGAAGCAGCGCCTACGTCCCAAAGCTCGAGCCTTTTAGCAGAAGCAAGATCGAGCGCGGAGTCAAAGGGCACTCCTTCATCCAAAAGACAGAAAACGAGCTCGCAGGTAAAAAGATCTCCTTCTTCTTCTCTTTTTTTTTTTCTGATCAGATATATATGAAGATCTGACGTTTTCAGTGGAGTTTACGTGGTTGATTTTTTCTTCTTTATGTGAAAGATCTTTATGTTTTGCAAGTTTTTCTTTCGTAGGCAAATAGATCTCCATGGTTTACATGGAATCTGCGGTTGCTATGTTGATTCGATGCTTGCCTTGATGATTTCGATTGAAATCGATGGATATGGGTTCTGAAATGGATCAGAAATACGGCTTCCATATGAGGATCTGGCCTTTTCAGGAATATTTACTTGGAATCTGTGGTTAATGCGTCGATTCTTTTTGCTTTTTCTGACTCTTTTCATTCAAATCGATGAATAGATTCCGGAATGGATCTGTAATAGAGGTTGCATCCTGATCCAGTTATCATTTGCATCTTGCTTTCTTGCACTCTTTTTGGATATTCGGATCATCTGTTCTTGTGACATCTATCTTTTCTTGTTCTTTACCTTCTTCTGTTACTCAAATCGGTTAGAATATGTGGTTTCTACTAAGATTCATATGGTAGATTTCTTCTTTCCGTGAAAATTTACCTAACTGGGGACTCTCGCTGGATTTTTGCCGGTTACTGTTTTATCTCTTTTATCATGGAAGAAACTTGTGGTGAATTGCTTTTAAATTCTTTACTTTCTCTAATTCATTTGAAATAGAAGGTAGAATTCTGTACTGACTTTTAAAATAGATTGCATCCTTTTGTTATCAGCATCTTGCTTTCTCGCACTCTTCCCGGATCTTCAAATCTCTGATCTTGACGTTTCTCTCTGTTCTTATTCCTTATCCTCTTATTTTGTTAATCGGTGAGAATCATACAGCTCCTTTTTTTTTTTTTTTCCTTTTCTTTTGTATGAGAAGATATTTCTTTAAAGTTTTTGGACTTCGTCGCTAATTAAAACAATTCTTTGCTTTCCCTGATTCTTTCGGTGAATTTGCGTCTTACTTTCTCCCCCTTTTTTTAAAAGAAAATCTGATCTTAAGACTCCGTCGATCACAGTACGGACCGTAACAATAGTTGACTCCGTAGTGAGTTCTAAAATTAGGTAGCCTCCGATTGTTGATGCATCTTTTACTTTTCAAAAAACGCCAGAACTTTGAATCAATTGGAAAAACTCCCTTACCATAAAAAATTCTAAAAAGAACTCCATTCACTTTGATACTGTTTTTAGAAACATTTATGCAAACTACTCTTTGCACTTACATTTTCAGTGGTTTTAATAACAAAAATTCCTGTATTCAGAAAAAAAATTCTGAAAAAACTCCTCAAAGTAAAATTTCTTTTTACATATTTATTCTTTAGCATAGTTTGTCTGTCCAAGTATAGCCTTCTTGATTCTCAATTACACCTTCAAATTTTCTGAAGTGTAACTATCTTTGGGAACCACTTTGATGCAGGCCATAGGATTAGGGCTTGCGTGGGAAGTGCTAAAAGCACAATGGATGCCGAAACACGTGTCCAAAGACACAATCAATCTACGAAGAGAGAATAAACGAGGAAAACCGAATTTCATTAATCAACTCTCTAAAAATTAATTCTCTACAATGTCATATAAATAGGAAAACACAACTTAAGCCCCAAGAAACCTAATTAAAATAGGAAACCAAACAAATATGAAACCTAATCTTTAATACAACTCTTCAAATAAAACTATTGAGTAATAACAATTAATTAAACAGGAAAAGTCCTAAATCTACTTGGGCCCCACACATGTGGCCATGTGGTCTATGCTGCATCACACTTTGAATACCATTTTAATACAAGTTGATAAAACTTGAAGCAGGTTTTTTATTTTTAACAAAAAAAAAAAAAAAGTTTCAGAGTTGAGAGTGTTGTTTTATACATATATATATATATATATTTGTCCTTACAATAGACGCGAACCTAGGGAGGTTTTAAGAAAGAATCATTAAATCGATTACATCTTGCTTTCTCTCTCTCTTTGATCTTCATATCATCTAATCTTTTGACTCCCGCTCTCCTAAGTGGATATTTAACATAGGTCATTCCGAGATTCATCCTTGGTCACATTAGATCCTCCCCTCACCCCCTCCCTGCCGCCATTGCTTAATATGGGTTGTTTGTCCTTTCTAACCTTCACTCTCAAATCACTAAAATCTGGAATTTTCGACTATTTGTGTGTAGAACTGTTTATACCTATGATACCCGGATACTTGTACAAGCCCAACGTATCCGTATTGGACCAATATGACACTTGTGTTGGTACCTGATACTGCACTGATGCTTCTAGAGTGCAGGTATACCTATGATACCTGGATACTTGTATAAGCCCAACCTATCCGTATTGAACCAATATGACACTTGTATTGGTACCTGATACTGTACCGATACTTCTAGGGTGCAGGTTTAGCATATCCTACTTAGCAAGTCCATTATTTCATGAAGTTCTTTAAATTTTCTTACTTCCTAAAATAGAAAAGTTTAGAAACGAACATAAACAATGATAATTTCATTAATTTAAAAGTGATCTAAAGAAAAAATTAAGACACTTGTATCCGTATCCGTGTCCTAGATTTTCAAAAGTGGAGAGTTGTATCCCCGATCCTCGTACCCGTATCCGTTTATGGGCATCATAGGTTTACACTGATAAAACCTAAGCTATAACTTCATTTTGAAAAGGTCTTTCCTTTGGGTTTGTGCCATTCATAATAATTATTTAAATTTGAGCTTTATCTATATGGGTTTGCTTAAAGAGTTTGGACCACAAATCTGAAATCAATAATGGTCATTTTTTTAATGGCAATCGATAATGGTCATTTGCTGAAACATTGCTAGATCGCTATGTTTAAAACAATGCTTACTACCCAATTCCGTGAGCAAATCTGGAATTCCCACCTATTGATGTGGCCTCACTATGGATGGCCAATGGTATGCAGATAAATCAGCTGGGAAATGGCAGTTCATTTCTGAAGGTAAAACTCTGATCTCAGTATTTACCCGTCTTGAAAGTACAAGGATGGGACCTTTTTGGATTGTTGTGATGTGGTTATTCAACCATTGTCCATAATGACAGGTGGAAGAGGATTAACAATCATGGCTTGCCATTTGTCAGCCAGTCTTTGGCAATGAGTATATGTCACGTACAAGGTGCAAATCAGGGTGTTACGTTGTGTATATTTAAGCTTCCCCCAAACCATTTTTTATATGGAAACTACTCGAATATTCCTACCCACTCTTCCTGGTGAAAATGGTTCTCTAATGATCTTATCAGTTTACATAACTGAGTACAGTTGGTTGTGCTGTCGATTGGGTCAAAATGGAGCATTTGGGTTCTGTGGTCATACATGCAAGCCAACGTGGACTCAAATTTATCAGTCAGATTAAATGCAAGATGGGAGTTTAAAATTGTGCTCAACAAACAGTTGCATGAACCAATTCAATGAGCACAGTTGCATGAACCAATTCAACTGTTTTAAAATTATGCTCATGAACCAATTATGCTCATGAACCAATTCTACTGTTTTAAAATTGTAAGTGCACAAAAATTCACGGTCCCGGAGGGAGTGATTTTGAGACTCACTGGAGAAGAACGGAGATTGCAGCTCCTTGATGGTGATAGAAGAACCGCTGCCTTGTCACTGAAAGGGGAAAGAGAAGAAGGTCAGAGGACCCTGGCTTCGGCAGCGTAGGGCTCTCCGATGCCTAAGTTAGTTGCACGACTAAGCAAAGGTTGGAGATGGAGTTGGGGAGGAGATGGCAACCAGCGTATGTGGTGTTCATTGGCCATCATTGTTCTGGAGCTGTTACTGTGTTTATATAGAGGAAGAGAGAAGACAAGAAGGTGGCTCTGTCAGAGAGTTGTCCCATCATAGTTTACTCTACTCTAATTACAGTCCCATGGGGCCTTATCCTGTTGACTTCTGGGCCTAGTCCCATCAGGTCCTGTCAGGAGCCATGCTCTGATGTGGACGTAGCCTTTGGAAGTTGCACGGTCAGGAGGAATGATGGGTGGTATGGCGTACTTTTACGCATGCCCATGCCTTGGAAGTATGACAAACAGTACTCGTCCCGGTCGACACGCAAGCAACTCCGCCGAGGTGCGTGACCGAGGTCGAGCTTGATGCCTAGCTCTGCTGGCGCTTTTGGCACCGTGACCGAGGCCGAGACTGACGTCGAGGTTGGTCAGCACTTTGGCGCATTGGCCGGGGTCGAGATGGGACTCGTTTTAGGAATTAATAAAGAAAGGAAAAGTTTGTCAGGAACGATGTATAAACAATTCATAAGAACCTGCTTTTGACTTTTTTAATAATATTTCCAAAAAAAACTCTCTCCTAGCAACACTCATGAGTTATATGAGGCCGATGTCATGGCTTTTTATAAGGTGCCGAGACCAAGGGTCATTTTACCGAGACCAAGCATTTGGCCAAAGTGGAGTCTGAGGGAGCTAGGGTCATTTTACCGAGACCAAGCATTTGGCCGAAGTGGAGTTTGAGGGAGGAAATATCCCCCCACACAAAAATTATGCTTATTACCCAATTCAATGCAACTGATCCTTGATAGATAGGATAATGCTTCCATCATGATGATGGCTAGTTTTATTTTTTGAAGGATGTTTGGATGGACAAAACACTTGCATTTGTTTTTTGTTCAATGGTGGAGCAAAAGAAGTTGTGTTTCTGCAACTGCATTAGGTGGGGCTCAAATTTTCTGCATCCTTTCCAACCTGAAAGGCTAAACTAGTCGTTGAAACATTTTGTTGATGTTTGGAAATTGGAAAAATCATCTTATCAATTTTTAAATATGAGTATGCTTCCAAAAGAGGCCCTGCATATCGTCTTGTGTGCTCTTGAGAGGTCCTGCTGATAGTTTGCAGTGCTAGCATACTTGCATTGTGAAAAGAGTTGCAATTGTTTTGTCCCGCATTCTTAGTCATTGGTAATATTTTGTTTTCATTTATTTTTGCAGATTACTGTTCCACCCTTGAAGGTGATGAATCATACAAATGTTGGAGAACCTACTTTGAGCTAAAAGATCTTGAAGTAATTTCTAACCCATCTATGCAAGTTTTTTCCCTTGCCTGCATAATGTATTGGAATTTGGATCTCTTTCCTTACTCCTTTCATGTCTTTAACCTCAGAGGGAGTCTTCTAAAGAGGACGTGGAGAAGCTGCTCATTCAATCCGGCGGAGTGAAAACTCTAATGGGATGTTTAAACGGGATTGCAGCAATCAGAAAATTGAGAAACAGAGAACTTGAAGCAAATGAACAACTAAATGCAAATGATCAAAACCTAAGTCATTTTCCTATTCCGGACGGTCTTCCCAAAACCCAGGAGGAGCTAGAAGAAGAGGAAGAAGCTAGGATGCCGGATTCTCCATTCACCAGGCTCCTCAGAAGCAAAGGAAAGTCCCCTCCTTGGCACTCTGTTCCATCTGATCATGAAACCGATTGATTGATCTCATTTTCCACGTCTGTTCTTACTTCCGAGTTCTTGTGAATATGTTGTCGTGCTTATAGATTTTGACCTCATCTACTTTTGGTTAGATGTCTAGAACGGTTCTTGGGATTTAATCCCGTAGATGTGCAAGACTGTTGAAGAACTTCTCTTTTTATTTTCATTTTTAGTGTTTTATCCAATCTAGATCTATAGAAGCAAGTTCGTTCTTCTATATCTAAATATGCGAAGATTCTATTTGCTTGAAATTAGGCTGCGACCAAGATTTTCCGGTTACAAATTAAGCTTATGTTTGATTGAAAATCAGGCCATGACCAAGACTGTCCGGTTAATAGCAGTCCCCTTTCTTCTTCTATGCACGCTTGTTGTGCATAAAACAGCTATTATAATCAGATTTCTACCACTGACATATGATTGTCTACTCCAACAATCGAAGTTCCCAGTCTTGTAATTAAGGGAAATATAGTTCTGCAACCATGAGAGCTGCATTGTGGGGGGCCACAAGAGACCCATATATGGTTGATCGGAACATCCCATCTATGGTGTTATACTAGTGGGGTTTTCATTTCCGCCCATGAGTCCATGCACCCAAAGTCTCCATTGGATGATTGTATGTTTCCAACTCATGGTGTGCAGATAAATGACCCGTGGTGTGCAGTTAGATGAGGATCTTCTGATGGTATGGATTTTGAGGGCATGACCCTCAGTGGTCTCACACCATGAACATCCTGGATCACATGAAGGTAGAGTTCCATTCTTAGTCATCAACGATTCAAGTTCTAATAGATGCAACCCAATCATACAGCAGCATAGAAAAGGCCTTTCTACGACATTCTGGTAAACATCAACACATAATTGTGATTATGAATATGAAATATATGTTTTGGAAAGTGACCACACAATACAAACACTGCAATAACTGTTATCTATCCCATTCTCATTCTGAATCAGAATCATCAAGTGTCGACGACCTTACTGACCTGCTTCTGATGTTATCTTGATCATCATTGTCATCAAGATTATTCACTTTGTTTTCCTTAATAATACCTGAAATATACGGTTTAGGAGAACATCAGCGGACCCACTGGATGCCGTGGAGTGATTAGAGGGTTCGGCCTTATCCTCAGCCACTTGCAGAAGTTAGTCTTCCCTTGAAACAAAATGATAAAAACCGCAGCAGTTCTTAATGCTTATCCAAAAACTCCATCTCCATTAATCGTCGCGACTAATTAGACTTGATACATCGAGCATGCAAAATTAAAAATGCCAAGTTCAAACATTTATCTTTGTCTAAGAATTTGCACCCATATCTACAGGAATTATACAATGCACACCTTTTTTTTTTTTTTTTTTTGGCATTTAGGTGTACACTCGATAGTAGGGTCTACTTGATCACCTGTTTGAATGGACCACAGATATGAGACCTCCTTGATTTACACTTTTTTTTTTTTTTTTTTTGTGCGCCATCCAAATGGATTGCATAAACACGTCTTATACTATACTTGGTTAAGGCAAGCCACAAAATCTGATACAATTATCCATCCTATGAGCACCATACTAGATTGATCATATGTAAAATATGGGACTTTTTTTTTATTTCAATTCAAGAGAGAAAAAAACAATATGTATATATAGTGTGCTTTTTACATCTGCTGGTAATTTGTAGCACTCACATACTAGCATTGTGAAAAGAGTTGCAAATTTTTTTTACCACTTTCTTAGTCATTGGTAATATTATGTTTTCATTTTTATTGTTGCAGATTACTGTTCTACCCTTGAAGATGATGAGTCATACAAATGTTGGAGAGCCTACTTTGAGCTGAAAGATCTTAAAGTTCTAACCCTTCTGTGCAAGTTTTTACTGACTGATGGATCTCGTTTTCTCTTTCGTGTTTTTTTTTTTCTTTTTTTCCTTTCTCCGTTTTTAAGGTAGAAAACGCAACGTGAGGTGCTCCTCTGTGGACCAACACTTCCAAGTCAAGAAAGATTTTAATAACGAGAAATTTTCAGATATAGGCTTTCGTACACAAAATATGCAGGTGATGGGAGCCGTTGGATCTGAATGAGGAGCCAACAGCCTGGACATATGCTATATAGCCAAAAAAAAAAAAAGAACTGGTTCTCAACCAATCCTCCGCCTCCTCCGTCTCCTTCCCTATGAAATGTTAATGTTAAGTCTTGCAAAGAGACGACATCGGAACCTGCATCTGCCTCCATCCTCGCTCCCGTGCAACCGACAGCATATCCATCTTCCTTCATTCTTATCATGGATTGGGCGTCTCTCTCTTTCTAGCCCCCTCCCCAAACAACCACAGCCAACCCTCTCCCTCTAACTCCATTCCTGGATGGATTACATGAACCCTAAATACAATGTTTTCAATCATCTCATCCTCTGAGTAAAATCTCTTATAAATATCCATCGTCATTATTATCACAATTTCTTTCCATTTCACAAGCCGAAGGCATCCTATCTTTCATTTTTCTTAAATGTTTACATCTTTTCATCTCTCTTTCTACCTTTTTTTTAAATACGCTTCTAGTTAGCCTTTTCCTATGTTCTTTGACAAAACCCTGCAGTGGGTACTGTCCATCGATCCAAGGGCACTTCAATGCATAGTTTGTAGGATTGTTGTTCGAGTCTATGTTTGCTGAATGTATGAGGATGGTGGATGTTGTAAGGAATTGTAATGGATTGTGGTGGTTGTAATGTGATGTTTTTGGTAGCCATTGTAATGGGATGTTATTTCAATCTATAATTTAGCAAATTGTTGATTTCAAGTAACGAAACCATGAACCTGTTCTCATTTCTCTCTGTTTTAGTATTTACATGTTTTTGTTGTGCTTAATTATATAAAATATCATTCATTCATTCACTTTTATCAATTGAGTTTACCCTTTGAAGAAAATGGGTCCTCTATCTAGATGCTAAAGAAGTTTCCTTGTACCAATTACAAGATGATTAAGCCATGGCAACTCTAGTCATTTTGTTGGATAGTGTAGTAGTGATTGTTTCTTGAAATAATATGGGGTTATTCTTCTAGAAATGGCAACCTGTATGCATTTATGAACTCAAGTTTGTATGCATTTATGAACTCAAGTTTTAATGAGATCTGAAAACACAAAGGGATCCTCTTCAAACTGCTGTCAACATGTTCTTCCATTCCGAAGGAGACTTCAGCATTCTGTTGCCACTTTGACTTGGATTTTACAACCTGGAAGCATCATATGCAAGTAACACTCATATTCGGAATGAAAATTCATGTTGTTTCTACTATGACAAGGGATTCTTGAATGGGGCATGCGGGAAATATTGTCGTTGCTCAGATCAAGGACCTGCACCTGCAAGGATCTTATTTCCCATATTCAACAAGACAAACTACTCAGTTTCCTTAAACTAGGAATTGCATTCCACTTATAATATGAGCAGAGGAGTTTGAATTCTCATTGGATTTAGACTGAGTACATTTTTCAAAGCTTGTTAACCATTGAATTCCAATATTCCACTCCATTCACTTGACATCCCGTTAATATCAACTCCAACCCATCAAAGTTCAATGATGCACTCATTTGACAACCTTATAAAATCAACTTAACACCTGTCAATGACCATTCAATAGTGCAGAAACCTGTAAGGCTGGAACCATCAACTTTCATGATATCTTAATCCCATTCATTTTACAACCTGAAAACATCAAAACATTTACTTATAAATAATGTAATCATCAACTTTGAACATGATGGTCTCCATTCATTCTACAAATTTATAACATCAAAGCATTCACATAATAACAACCGTAGCATTAAACTCTGAAACTTAAAAAACAAGACAATCTCCATTCAAATTAGAACCCAATTACAACATGTTTATACTTGCAAAGAACCATTAAAATTACATCACAGATCCCCCTTAAGTCAAGCCTATTACATTCCCATATAGACACACTATCCTTTGCAGTACAACCAACATCACAAATAACAGCCAATATCTACAATATAAACTTCCATTACAGCAGCCAATAGCCAATTCGCTCCACTCTTATCAATTCAAGTCCTACAAATTACAGCACAGACCAAACATGAAAAGAAAGTTTCACCATGTGATCACTGTATAAATTTTACTCAAGAGACCCAATCAGTTGTATAGTTTTTTTTTTTTTTTTGGCTAAAAGTAGAGTTCGATTAGGTTAAAAAAGCGAGGATCTACTTTCCATCCCTGTGGATCGACCTAGGACTCACAAAAATTACTTACTTCGCAACAACCTTGCAGTTGGGAATTTATCTCCAAAATCAAGGTTGTAGAACTTATTACTCTTCCCCCAAAGTTTCACCATGTGACTCATAGTTTAGTTAATCTACTATGCAAATATAGATGGTTAAGAATTAAAAATAAAGCAACCATTTATGGTGTACCAAAGAAATTGGTCTATTGCTAGATTAAATGGACAAATGGTATAGACCAAGTGAACCAAATCTATGAAATATAAATTACGACTCGAGTGTGACAATTCTTCACCTTTAAAGAGTGTGACATCAAAGCTTGACATAACACTCTTCCCCTTCTAAAGGGTGCCACTCACTGCCACATCAATGTTCCTCCTTTTGACATGGTCACTCCCTCATATACTCTTAAGGCAACAAGATCATCTAGGCTCACTTCCCTCGCACCTCCTTCTTTCCTAGCATCACATCAATCTGTGGCAATATTTTTTTTTCAAGATCTACTTAAAAAAAAAAAAGTCATAAATGAATAAAAGTGCCTCTCAAAACTTAGCTTTTCAATCTTAGAACATCTCTTCTTTATTCATTGTTGGTTCCTCACACAATTTTAACCTTTTGCTCTATTCGCACCATATTGGTGTATTGGTGGAGTGTTGGGAAGAAATGAGCCATCGCATGATATTCACTAGGCTTGAAGCCTTCAAAGTCTTTACCAACAGAGTCATCACCAGTGGAGAGTGTATAAATCATCACAAAGATCATGAAAGATAGAATTTTGTATGTTCATCAAGTTCAATTGAAGAGAAAACATGAATATAAAGGGTGGCTCAGACATCTGATGCTTATAGTATCAATTGGGTTTTCTTTGCTTCTCTCAATAGACTCACTTTCTAGGTATGACTTTGACTCCTACTAGCAACATGACTTGGAAATAAAAACTCCTGCCATCCCTATGTAACATAAATAAAATTGAAAACAAACTTGATATAAGATTTGTTGCACGGAGACTCTTGAGTAAATGTGTCATTTTGGGGGAAAATGCCAACTATCACGATATGGAGTCAGCATTTCAGATTGCCTTCGGCAAACAGAAGACAATTCCAGACTCACAACAAAATTCAGATCCAGTAACCAAACATTTTCTTGGATTATCCATTGTGTATCAAAATATATGAAAATTAACAGGAATGCAGAATTGCATAAACCAAAATGAAGGATTGACCATGAAGAACAAAAACATCAGCAACAAACAATTCCTAAAGTAAAATCATATGTAACACAAAAGGGTTAAAAATTAAGTATGCAGCATCCCACATTTATGAATGAACTGATTAAAGAGCTTTACTGATGTAGATAGCGGCCAAGAAGAACAAGTAGGCCCTGATACATGCAACCAAATATTAAGAATTTAAGATGAGGCATTCCCTCTTATTTTCCTTAGCTTTTGATTAGTATAATTTTATATTTTATGCTTTTAGGACACATTTCAACTACTGTCAATAACACTTCAGTCATAGTCTACTTTCATTTGGTAAGTTTTACATCAAATCCATTACTTAAATGAATCACTAAGATTAATTCAATTTTCCTTCCTTGTGTACTGTGTTTATTAACTCGTGTACAGGGCACCTTTAATAGCCACTGGAATGAGAATAAACTTGTATTTGAAAACTCTCTTGGGGGAGGTCTTTGTGGTAGTTATATTGGGGCGCGTAAGCATTAGCTAAGGGTTTCCTAAATTATGAGGCATTGGCCCAGTATAAACCTAGATCTAGGCATAATGATTTAGTACAAATCTTGGGATGAACCTTGTGTTTATTTCAGATTGGATCACCACCTATTTGCTACTGTTATCGCAGGTCAGATTTTGCTCGTGAACTCTTTTCAATCTTACACAAGACTTATAAAGTGTTTTGATTTTCTTCTTCAAATGTGCATATAGTAAAACCTAATATTTGGGAGTTAAAAGGTTAATCTAATGAGCCCATGAAAATTAGCTTTTTGGGCATACAATGGCAGTGGGTGAGGGCTCTATTCTGACCCATCTACATAATTTATGGTTTCTATACTAAGAGCAACTAGTACATAAATGTAGTAATAAATTAAAAATCTAGTTCCATCAAAAATGTAGAATGACAGAAGAATTTTTCTCAGTTCTTACATCTTGAACCCAATGAATCCCTTGAGCAATAATATCATCTCTCCGAAGCCAATTTATTTGCCTTAAAAGCCAGTCATCGATTGCATCTTCCATCATCAACTGCAAAAAATTTTTGGAAATCCAGAAAACCTGTCTTCTACAGAAAGTAGAATAAAGAAGAAAATGCAATCAAATTTCTGAAGGAATTCAAGCAGCAGTTTACAATATGAAATTCATCCCCTATCAAGTACGCATAAAGTGCTATAGCAGTTACAGAGGTCAAGAAACTTAATTCCAAACATACCATAAAAATATCACGTAGCACATTCTTAGAAATAAAATGAGACCTGCAAAGCTAGGTTGATGGTTAAGACATTCTCCCACCATGGGAGATGTCCCGGAATAGACAGAGGAAGGCCACCTATATAACCCGGCAAAAGAAAGGGACACTCGCACGCTGCACAGTATAGTTTCTACAAACAGTATATATCTCATAGGACAACAAAGGTAAGAATTCAGTCAAGGCTGCAGTTGCAGTATAGTTCATATTCCAATCTCTTTTCTTCTTTTTTTTTTTTTTGGCTAAAGTGCTTATATGTATTTATAAAAGTAAACTGTTACAGAATTCACAACAGTAAGACCTTTGTACAGTCCTGAAACCTGCAAACAGAGCCTATACACAAACTGGGAGTTTACAAGCCTACACAGAAATATTTAAGTGTACCGTGTTTCATTGTCAAAATAATATAATACTGAGATATTAGAAATTAGAGTTCTATTATTTTCTTATTGTGTATAATGATACTTGAGAGAATATACCAAATTATTCCATTATTAAAACATTTGTATAAACACATTCTGCTGCTAACATGTTAAAATAATTCCAATATACAATGAACCTTTTTCTTGATTGGTAATATCTTATAAAATTAATTTTGTACAATTTTTTTAACTTATGAAAACACTGAGCCGAGAACCGATAAAGTAATATTAACATGATACAACACTGCCATGGTAGAAAAGAGCCCGCAGCATGATTGGAAGGTGCTCAGAGTTGCAACTTGTGGCTGGAGGATCAAGTAATGTAGAAGAAGGAGAGAGAGAGAGAGAGAGAGAGAGAGAGAGAGAGAGAGAGAGAGGAGGTATTGCAATATTGGATTGAGGAACATCTAGAAGTAGAATACCGTAGGACAAACAAACAAATTAATGTCAAAATAGAAAGAAAATTACACTAGAAAAAGAACAAACTTTGTACAACTTGTTTTAACTCATCAAAAAACAAGTAGCTGAGGCTGAGATGCCAATAAAGTACTATTAACGTGTCACAGCTGTTAGATGAGAAATTGCAATCATAATCTCAAACCACAAACGGCATAAGATAGATTTGCTGAAAAATGTTGTAATTCAAAGAGGCAGAATTATAGAGTTCGAGTAAGGGGGGACGTGTTTGACGGGGGGGGGGGGGGGGGGGGGGGGGGCGCTCTGTTTTAAAACTGGGAAAAGGAGGTACATAAGGTTTGGACCGATGATTGGTTGGGGGTGGGCTATTTGTTTGGTCTTTTCCCTAGCTTGTTTAAGGTAGTTTTAGATAGAAATAAATTCGGAGAGAGTGTTATATTCAGTCCGGGAGTAGTGTGTCCTGTGTTATCTCTTTTAGGAGAGACTAGTGGGAGGTACGTGCGTTGCACGTAGTTGTCATTGAAAGTGTTTACGTTGTAGTTACATGTTTACTGTAATGAAAATGGTAAGTAAACAATTATCTAGTTGGTAGTGTGCATGTTTTGATTTTATTAATAAAGAAAATAGAAGTTTCAACCTACCATAGTCAATTAAAAAAGTATTTACAATAACACTTTAGAAGATACTAATATATGTTTACATTCTAAGTTCAGAGTATAAGAAAGTAGAAAGCATTTGTTTTGATTGAAAATTTTACAATAGCATTTTATAAGATGCTAACATATACTTACATTCTATGTTTTGTCAGTGCAAGCTTTGAGCAGTCGAATGGGTGGATCTTTTTGTTTCGAAGTATGTCTTTTTATTGCAAGTGTGGGATCTTTTAGCTTGTAGAGATTTTGGACCTGTAGATCATGCATATTAGTATAACAATAGGACAAGAATTGAAATGAGAAAGGAATCTAGTAAAGACCATAATGTTGTCAGTTTAATATGCCTCTCAAAATCTAGATTATGTCAAAGTATACAATGGGTATGCAACACACATAAATCAACTAAGTTCACAGAAGTTAATCAAAAAATAATATAAGTCTTGTATTGGAAACTTATCTTTTTGTGAGTAAAGATAACATGAAAAGTATATCAAAAATTTTCATACAGGTAGACAGCATCATAAAATTATACAAGTGAGCCATTTGTCAAATATGATAAATGAATTGGTGTAACTTCGATTGAGTCCTCAAGGATTATTCCCAATAGAACGATTTCATAAGCAACTGAGTTTTTAGTTCTCCATTGAGATGGACAACTTAAAACACTTAATTTTCTTGAATAAAGTTGTATATGCACAGTTTCCAAGTTTGAATATGGCCGAGGTTTATATTTGCAATTCTTAATAAACATGCTACCAGTAGTGATAGGAATGAAAAGACAATTTACAGAAATGTCAATTTAGATCTTTATGAGTTTGTTTAATTACTTGGATAATGTTCATTACAAGAATTTGCATTTTTGCCGGCGCTAAATAAGCGCCGGTAAAGCTGTATAAAACGCCGGCAAAAATCTTTTGCGGCGATTTATCTCGTGCCAGCAATCTGCTGACAAAGGTATGCCAGCAATACCATTTGCCGGCGAAAAACAAATAGCGCCGGGAAAGATGTATACATTGCCGGCGTTATATTTCGCCGGAAAAGGGTATATAACGCCGCGAAAAGAGATTTATTTTCCAAAAATAAATTGAAAAAACTACTTTGGGGCAAAACATTTTATGATACAAAAAATATATTTTTTTTAAATTTTTTCCTGGCGTTGTTTTGCGCCGGCAAAACATTTAAATTTGAAAAAAATTTATTTTTTCAATTTTTTTTGCCAGCGTTTTTTGGCGCCAGCAAAACATTTGCATTTTACATGAGCTCTTTTTTCGTAATTTCCTACTGGCGTTTCTGCTCGCTTGGAATACATTTAATTTTTTTAATTAATTATTTTGAAGGCATTTTGCCGGCATCTTGTTTTGCCGTCAATGCGCTTTATTGCGGCCATCAATATTTATATTTCTTATTTGACCCACAATCTCAAGGTTGTAATATTATTCATGTAAGCATTTTCTTGTTTGGCCACCAAGGTTTAGTTCAAATTGCAAGGAACTGTGAGCATCATTGTTCTTTATGGGTCATAAAATCAGTCATGTAGGTACAAGAACATAGTTGCGAGAATGAGAAATTGACATTGGAACCAGAACAAAAGCCATGTTCAACACCACACTTAGCAAAATATCCTTATTGTTTTGATGTAGAAGTGTAAACAAAAGAACGAAAAAGCAAATGAAAAAATAAATATCTGAACATAAAAGCTATGGTTTTTTTTTTTTTGAATGCAAATATGAAATACAATTCTTGTATATTAACCTGTTTCATATACATAATCAATGCTTAACAAATCTTGCTCATAATGAGAGTATTTCATATTTAAATACTTAAACAATTTTAAATGGGGTAATTTGTTAGTATTTCTGTAGGTTTGTGATCAATTGGCAATTGAAAGTCCTCCAAATCTTCAACTGTAGAATTGCCATATACCTACAACACTGAAACACAAAACAATAAGCTCGCTGATTAGACAACTCAGAATTTCTTTCACTCCATGATGCAGTTCTATGTGGAAGCATGGTTACAGTAACATTATCTTGGAGATCATATTGCATTCAATGATTCAACACAACATTAATATTTTAATAAAGATGCATTTGACCAAGTTCTAAATCAAGCATGCTGATGTGAACGCATTTCCATAGAGGCAATAAAATCTCAAAACAAAGTAATGTAACAGTTGACTTCAGAACAAATAGCAAACAAGAAACCATTTGGAAAGTTGTTACCTCTTCCATTTCTGGCTGTTGTTTATCTTGGCTATTTGTTTCCTGTCTGATATTGTACCATCTTTTGTCCATTTTGATACCTCTAGTCAACTGGAAAATAATTCAACAAGAATAACTAACTTCAGCAAATCCTTTAAAAACCCACAACAGAAATTAAAGAATGGAAGATAAATGTAGTAGCAAGAAGGATGCATTGGATGGTCTCTTTATTCTATTTCCACTCAATCATAGAAGTATGCATGCAAGATATCATCAAGTAAATGGTATGAACCCTTAAGCTAAATATGGATTGTAATCTATATGCATGAAAGAATCTTGATGTAACCCAATTTGCAACATCTTGCTTAAATATTATCACCCAAAACAAACAGAGTATTTCTGTTTTTCTCCGAGGCATGTACTTCTGGATAAGAAATTGAGGAAAAAACTATCTATTGTTAAACAAAGGCTATAAGGAAAATTTAAGTGAGCCATAAGCCCAACAGCTTTAGCAATCCTACTTCTGGTCAATGACCATATCAATGAACTGTGGTAAATGGATCCACACATTTTTATTTTTATTTTTACAAAGTGTGACTAAACCTCAATGATAAAAAACAAATAAGTCATGCCAAACGGAATCATTACACAATCTAAACTCATTCTATATATATTCATCATGATCAATGGAGTACTATATTAATAATTTACAAAAGATCCATGTTAACATCACCACTGTCTGCCTCTGGCCTGCAATATTCATCGCACATGGAGCCATTGCTTAAATTATGTTTTTCTCTTTTTCTTTGCTCCTATGCATTCTGGATTTCTCATTTGATCCTGCTACTGTAAAAACAAACTCAATTTCATATATAGAAGCTTCCTTTTTTTCATCTTTAAGATCACTCTTACACAACACACGCACACACACAGAGCAAGAAGCATAGTACACAAAAGTAACCATACTCAATAGTAACCATACTCAAATTCCGCAAACACTTATCCAAGCCCTTCAATGACTAAAGAAACAAATACACAAAAAAAAATAGTGTCATAAACACAAACAGTAGAATTTATCAAATAAAACAAGAAAACAGATACACGAGGTGAAACTTAGTTTATTAGATCTTCACCATTCAATAATAAAAGTTACCAAAGAAACTAAAGTACTGAACTGAAATCAATAGAATTAATCATATAGGGGAAGCAATAATAAAAACCCAATCACACACCCATGAAGTTAAATGCAAGAAAACAAAAACCCACTTCATGAAAATGACAAAGACTCTGATAAAGATTGAAATGACATCAATAAAACCAATTCTGCCCACACCTGTAAATAGCAAAACGTATAATAAAGAAAACTGAATTTGAGGGACAGAGTCATACCCACATTATCTTTTTAAACAAGTACCTTTTCACCATCTGCACCACAAGCATAGATATGAAGCATCATAGCTAGGCATAGATATTGAGTAAATAGTATTTTAGTATGTTTCTCAATTGAGTTTAAACCTTTTCAAGTTTCTTAACCTAGTTTGAGCAAGATCAAAGGCAAAACAAATAAGAAAGCTGACATAATATAAAAAAAAATAAGTTTACCCTTGACTAACTAATTCAAAAGACCACACAAAATTTGAAAGTAGAAGCATATCAATAGGATGAAGTGATCTCTTATGTACACCAACAAGATTGATAACCTGCAGCAATAAGTCAATGACATATCATGGTTCAACAATATGCTATGAAAGAATGGAAATACAAGAAGATTATGAAAGAAAATATCCCCAAAGAAGCAAACATGTGCTGCTCTAATTATGATTGAAAAAGAAGACTATGAAAGAATGGTATACCTAGTACCTACTCTATACCTGTATATATGGTTGATACAGGAAATTGAGTAAAATGTAAATTATGATTTACCAACAGCTATGATGGGTGTGTCATCTAATACAGATTTTTTTTCAATGATTCTAGTTTTTGCTCCTCCTGTATAAGTGCCTTGGCCACACACAGACATTAGTATTAGGATTAAGAAGCCTGTACTGTTTGGGTATTCTTTTTTGGGATTTTTTTATATCTCCCGTACTGTCACCTTTTCTTCCTTCCTTTTGGACTAACATTTCTATTTGCTGCTCTAATTTGCCTTTGTCTCCAAGATTATATTGCCAGTTGCCAAGCACCTAGAGAAGGAAAATGGCAGCAGAAAATAACCAACCTAAGAAACATGTGATTGAGAGTCATTTAAACAAAGACCACTTCACTTCAATCGTCATACACATAGACAGAGCCACAAAAATATACATATCAATAAAAATCTAAGGCACCCTTAGTTAAAAAAAAAAAAAAAAAGTTCCAAAGTCAAAATGATGGAAAAAATGAGGGAAAGAAATAAACCTATTACAATGGCTAATGCATAACTCATATAAGAGTTAATGAGTTAACATAATATGGGAGAGTTGAGGTCGTTGGAAGACCCAATCGATTGGGTCATTGGGACGACCCTCTTTCTCAACAGGATTGTGTCAGTCACCCCAACAGTGATAAGCAAGAGCAAGACATAGAGCCTTATCAATGGACACCAAATGTTTGCATAACAACTTTCTATGCTATGAATCAGTTCTTACTATATCCTGTATAGATCAGCCTAAGAATGAACACAATTGCAATGCAAGCTCAACCCAGCTCAGAGTTTCCACAGGCTGAAAGCAACTACATTTCTTGAAAAGCAGCTTCCATCTTGTATGTGCACATTGGAATTGGTTAAAGAAAAAGAAACCAAAAAAATAAATTTGAGATTATTCTACAGCCAAGGTAGCCTGCGATTATTTCTTCTTTAAACATTGAATATGGGTTAAATGTAGTCTGGTGATAACAATGTATATGTCAATTCTCGTTCTAATGCTTGATTGGGTTTAATGTATTCAAAGAGAAATGGAAAACATGAGAGAGATTGATTGGAGAGCGGTGGAGACAGACCAGAGATAAGATGAGGATCTACCAGAGGGAGGGACGGCATCATGACAGTGGTGCGCCGATGTCGGTCACCTGAGATGGAGAGGGATGAAGCGATTTTTTGAGAGAGGAAGGGAAAGAGACGAGAATATATCCAAACTCAGAAAAAACAGAGAGAACTGGTAACCACTTTGAGCAAGCTAGTAAAAAACAAATTCATCCTATCTAATGTGCATCTCCGACTTCCACTGTGCTCCAAATGCATCTAATTCTGCTGATACATTCAAACCACTTGCCATTCATGGTGAATTCAAGGCCACCCAAATAATGATGTCTCAATTCTTCATTCATACACTCAAATTAGAGCTCTGTCCAATTTCGGCTTCGCTCCAAACACATCCAATTTGGCTGAAACATTCAAACTAACTACAATTCATGCTCAACCCAAACAAACCCAGATCATGTTTTCTAAAATCATTGTTCAGACATACCCACCCACAAAACTACCTCCAAAAAAAATATACAAAAAAAAAAAGTAATTTCATCCCAAGTTTTAACTGGGTTTTAATCATCTGAAACAAAACTCAAAAATCCCACACGTGAAGAAAAATCAAAACACAGGAATAGTGAATTTGAGAAAGGAAAAAGGAGATTCATGCCTAAAAGAGTGAACTTTTCGCTGCCCTTCAACCAATAGAGATTGTCACATATCTTCACTCCATCAGTCTTGAAGCCGAGATTCCCATGGAATTCTCCCCTATATATTAATGTAAAATAGCACATTCATAAGAAAAAAAAACTATAAGTAAAGAATGATACAACAATCCATCAACTCCATCGATTGCAGAAATCTCATTATTCATAAAAACAAAAGTAAAACCCAAGTTCAATTTCCGTACCACGAGCTATTCCTTGTCGGATTCTCAGAACTACACAGAAACCAAATCGACGTCTCCAAGCTATATCATGTTACAAATATCAAGATCCAATCCAATCGGGAGATAAAAGAGATAAAGATAAATAAAAAACAACACAAATTGAAATACCTCCTCCCTTTTCGATTCTCTGTTACAGAGATAGAGCAGAAGAGGGCCAATGCATCTAGAGAAGACAACCAAAAAAAAAAGTCGACCTTGTGCTGCGTCTGGAGAAGACGACCGGAAAAAGGTCACCAGTTTTCTTCAGTGGGATGGGTTTGCGCCTAATAACAGAGATGGGTTTTTGAGATCAACAGAGATGGTTTTTTTGAGATCAACAAAGATGGAGATGGTGGGAGGGATCTACGTGCTTGATGATTCAGATGACCTCATGCAAATTGCATGTCACAGCAATCGATTGCTGATGGAACGCGCTCCGAGGCGCCGGCTGGGGCGGCTACCGGGGTCGGCGGAACGTGGGAGTCCGTCGGGTCCGGCCCTTTCGCGCCCTGGCGGGCCCTGAAGCGTGCATCAACATTTCTTTTGTGTGGGTGTGCCAGATTTTCTATTTTACTTGGAATTGCAAGTGGTAATCCGGAGATCAACCTTCGCAAGTAAAAAGGAAATCAACTTCTTTCAAGTTTTCCATTGCACAAATATTTAAGAAAAGAGACATTTTCTTGGTTTGCCGTGAAAGGCGATTTTGTTTGGCATTTATAGCCGATTTTGGCGTTTATAGCCGATTTACAATTCTCATCAATAATGAAAGACAAGAGTTGTGATTTTTGTCTCTTTTAGAAAAATACAAACTACAATGAAAAGCAAGAAAAAGAAGATCTAACTTTTCAGGAGATTGTGGGGGACTCGTTCAGATTGACGGTCGCAAGCCATGTATGGGCTTCGCCATCATCCATGCAGATGAGAACAGAAGATGCTCTTGATTCGCTTGGCTTGGCTATAACCTCAGGTTTTTAGAGGACAAAGACCAAGAGAAGGTCCTATGTCCAATAAAAAGCTAAGTAGACGGGCTGAAAAGCCACGTCTAAGCCATTGGAGGCAGCAGGAGAAGGCAAGGACCTTGGGGGGGGGGGGGGGGGGTGCCCCCCAAGGGACTTTTGTCACCTTGTAGTGGTGGCCGGTGCAGAACTTCAGCAGAGTTTGCTCTCTTTTTTCTTTCTCTGGATTCTTTCTGATCCCTTTTTTTTCTGATCTTCTGATTTTCTCCTCTTTTTTTCGATCTTTTTCCGATCTTCATTTCAATGGAATGCTCTCCTATTTATAGGCCTTTGGTAGCCATTTAGGAGGGTTTATGAGCCTTAATGGCTTTAATGGGAGGAGTTACAAGATTTATTTCTTGATTTTGTAACTCCTTTTTCCTTGAATCTGATTGGCCGATGGAGATTAAGGGCTTTTAATCACCTTAATTACCATAATGGGAGGAGTTTCATGGTTTAAATGCCATGAATCAATTGACTTGTAACTCCCAAATGCTTGCTTCTGATTGGGCCGTCCAAAGAAATGAATTAATGACTGCAATAAAGCTAGTCAATTAACCACATTAATTGGTCGCCGAGCAGTCGAAGAGTCGCGGGCCATGCCGTGTCTTCTGGAATTCTTCTGGCGATGATCATCGATGGATCTACATGCTGATCGACATCGGATGAACATGTAACTTCAGACATTGATAGCTAAGAGTGGGCCGGTGACATCTGTCTTGTCGATTTCACGATCGGTCGGACAGAAAGTGCACTTTCTTGGTCGACCGGTTGGCGATCTTGGAGCGATCAATGATGATTTTATGCTTTTGACGGCGGATCTGAGATGTCGTCGGATATGAGTCAATTTAGAGCACTAAAAATCACATTTTCAGGAAACCACAGGGGCCAAAGTGCTCGAAATGCGAAAAAAGACGGAAAAAACGGGTCACCGGCGGAAAATCCGGTGACCCGGACCTCCATGGTCGCCGGCGACCATGGGCCATGGTCGCCGGCGACCATGGACCGGCGACCATGGGCCATGGTCGCAGGGGCCTGCGACCATGGGCCATGGTCGCAGGGGCCTGCGACCATGGGCCATGGTCGCAGGGGTCTGCGACCCTGGGGGATTTTTCCCCTTCGGAGCCCGTTTTGCGGTCGTTTTGAGGTCTTTTTCGTCGCCGTTTTCTTCTGTATTTTTCTTGACATTTCTTCTCATTTATTGGCTTGATTTCCCTGTAGAAAACTTGATGAGAATCCTTGCATTTTTAGAGTGCAAAGTTTCTAATTTTCCGGGAAAGCCGAAGACTTTGTCGCGTAGAGCTGCTGATTTTCCGCCAGAAGTCGAAACTTGGTCAAACGATGTCGGAATGACCTGAAATTTGAGGTGAAGCCTCCTGAGCAATAAATAAGACCAACCATAGGCTTTTGTTTGAGTTTTGAAGCCGTTTGGGGTCCCGTCGATGCTTCACTTGATTTTGCTGCGGGGAAAATGCCGAGCTTTGATGTGCGGTCAAACGATGTCCGATTGACCTGAAATTTGACGGGGAGCCTATTGGAGTCATTTTGAGACGTTCCATGGGCTCCGTTTTGGATGTCATGGTCCCGGGTTGCTCTGCCGCCGGTAGGCTTGATTTTCTCTCGGAGCATCGAAACCTGGTCAAACGTTTTCGGAATGACCTGAAATTTGACGTGCAGCCTTTTGGAAGCATGTTGAAGCCACTCATGCACTTGGTTTGATGAGCGAAGGATTCGGTGGTTCCCGCCGCCGGGAGGCTTGATTTTGCTGCTCGAGCATTGATGGAGGGTCAAACGTTGTCGGTTTGACTTGAAATTTGGAATGGAGCCTTTTTGGGACATGCTGGAGTCATCCGTAGACTCTGATCGAAGTTTTGACGTCTCCGATGATGTCGCCGCCGGGAGCGCCATTTTAGCTGTCGGAGAAGTGAAGTTAGGCCAAATGTTGTCGAAATGGCCCGAAACTTCATGTGTACTCTTCTCTTGGCTATCTTGAAGGATCTTGCAGTTTTTGTTTGATTCTGACAAGATTTGATTTTTTGGAGAAATTGCATTGCCTATTTATGGCAGGTTGCGACTTCATGCAGCTTTCTTGATGTTGAAGAGGCAAAGTGACATTTTTGGTGTCAACAAATGCCCCCTCGAGGTACAGCGACGAGTTGCTTGACTTTTGTAGTCGATGTGCCTCGAAGAGATTTTTGAAGGAGAGCTTGTGTCTTGACTAAGAGTCTTTGAGCAATCTTTCCTTTAGTAGAGTAGCCTTTGAGCTTCCAGGGGAATTTTATGGTAGTGAGGGGAATCCCACACCATCTCGAGGCAAAGTTTTGAAGATGACATCAGGGATATGGATTTGGGTTTTTGTTTTTGACCTTGTGACCTAACAAGCTATATATGGCAGGTTAGGGGATCGGGTTTTGGTTTTGACCTTGTGACCCAACAAGCTGTATGTGGCAAGTTGGGGGATCAGGATTTGGTTTTTGGTTTTGGTCTTGTGACCTAGCAAGCTGTATGTGGCAAGTTAGGGGACCAGGATTTGGTTTTTGGTCACTCTTTGGGACTGTGTGGGTCCATTGGAGTGGTTTGGATTTTTGTGGGATGTCAATTTCAAGATTTTGGCTCAACTTGGTATATGAGGCTGGATGGTTTGATTTTTGGAAGCTAATGGGGCTTGGAATTTTTTGTATGGTTCAATCAACTCAGAAGAGGCATGGAACCATTATTGTATGCTCTTGGTAAGAGGGATTTTTTTCCTGACTAAAAGCCCATTTTTTTTTTTTTTTTTTTTAGTGCCTAGGTGGTCAAACCTGGCTCATATGGGCTAGCCCATGGGACCTTAAGCTTTTTAGGATGGCTTAGATCTCATGTGGGGCCATTTTTGTAAAGAATATCTAAAGATATCTCATTTGGATAGAGAATATCTAAAAATATCTTTATGGGAGAGAATCTCTTATATTCCCTTAATTTGGGAGAGAATATCTCAAGGTATCTTTCTTTTTGGGAAAGAATCTTCAATATCCTTTTTTGTTGGAGAGAATCTCTCATTTGATTGATTTTGGGAGGAAATCTCTCAAAGACATCTTTCTTTTTGGGAAAGAATCTTTCTAATTCCTTCTCTTTTGGTAAGGTTACTTAATTAGTAACACTTACCTTTCTTCTTTGTTTCCTTCTTTGATTTGCTCTCTCCTATAAAAGTAAAGGAAGGTAAGATCTCTTGCTCTTATTGCTTTCTTTTGCAACAATCTCAAGAGAGCTCCAAGACCAAGAGTGCTTCTTCTTCAAGGATCTTCAAGCTTTTTCCTTCTTCTTCTCCATCAATGGCTTCGAGTAAGTTTTCTCTCTTTTGCTTTCAAGAAAACTCCATGTAGAGAATAGGATGGTAAAAAGAAGAAAGTTTCTCTCTTTTTTTTTTCCTTCTTTTTTTTATTCTTTTCTTTTTCTTTTCTTTCTATTCTTCTTCTTTTTTTTTTCTTTTCTTTTCCACGTGATTTCTCTTTTTTTTTTTTTTTTTTTTTTTTTCTCTTTTTTTTTTTTTTTCTCTTTTTTTTTTTTTTGTGGGCCGTACGGACAGATCCGTACGGATCTGGTCCGTACGGCCACGTGGCCTATTTTTTTTTTTTTTTTCTTTTTGCTTTTTGCTCATCATGATAATGCGTTTTTTGTGCAAATCTAGATGTTCATGCATGTACTATTTGTAGATTGAGCATGATAGCATACCTGAAAATCTTTGCAAATTTGGGAATTTGGAGCTTGCAGTGATGTTGAGCCCTTCTTGATTTTGCGGAGATTTTGAGGTTTCGAAAGTTTGGAGTCTCGGAGCTCGCAGCGATGTTGAGCCCATCTTCAAACTTTCTATTTCCGTCGGGGTATTTCCTTTTTTCTTTGGAATTGCCCCGGGGTCATGCCAAAATTTCGCCAGATTTTTGGTGGGACAAAGTGACCCCTTTTTTTTTTAGCGAAATCCTGTCATTTTGATGACTATCTTTTTTTTCCAACCTTTGCAGGTGGTTCCTCCAGAGCGAACAAGGGTAAAGAGCCTGCTACAAGCGTACCTCGTCGATCTGCTAGATCTTCCAATGTGGCCGTTCAGCAGGCCTGGGAGAAGGTCCAGTTTGTTGAGAAGAACTTGGAAGAATGCGATTCCCTCAATCGTGATGAGATGAGACAGCGATTGATCGCTCTCAAGGACGAGGAATTCTATAAGATCATGGTAAGCAACCGTCCTTGGGTTATGGACGATCTGAGGGTTTTGCCCAAGCCTACCTTCTTCTTTGGAGATGCAGTCCCTGACGACTTGACATACCAAAGGAGATGTTTTCAGTTCTCTTACACAGCTGATGGTGAAGAGAGAACTATTTCTACCCGGTCGTCTTTTGACCGGACCATCTCGATCCTGAGCCTTTCTCCCACGTGCCCTAAGAGGGAAGATCCTCCGAGCTGGGTGAAGAGGACCAGTGTGATCAAGACCGGGGTTTTTGTTGGTGGACCTTCCGGTTTTGCTGAGAAGCCACCTGTCCGTATGGACATGTTGATGCCAGCCAGCGGCTACCAGGGCTCTGATTATCCGTCGGTCGATTTGAGACCGGTGGGCCTTGGCGTTTTCAGCGGTGACGGCAGTACTTGGGTGAAGCCTTTTCGACTTCGTGGCCGTTTCAATGCTGACTCCGATTGGAAGTCATGGACTGACCACACCTTGCTGATTGGGGGAGCCGTTTTGAAGGAAGCCGGGATTTTTGACGCGGTCCGCGCTTTCAGGGAGACCGTGACTTTTTCCGATGATGCCTTCATGGCTATGTTGGAGTCTTTCCTCCCTCAGACCAATACCTTCGTTGTCACGAACGGTGAGATTGGTTTTTCTCTGAAGGAGTTGAGTGCTATTACTGGATTGCCCATCCTTGGCAAACTCTATGAGGAGTTCATGCCGATTGACAGCGTCCTTGAGGAGCAGTCAGAGGAGTTCAGGCTCCTATACTTTCAGCTCGTCGCCTTCTATGATTTTTTTGAAGGAGGGCTCGAAAGTGAGATCCAGCAGTTGGAAGAGTTGTGGCTTTTCATTCTTCAACTCCTTTGACGGTCGAGAACCTTCTGATAGCATGACCCGGGAAGACAGGAAGAAGACTTCGGCCATGCAGGAAGAGTTGAAGGGTTTCTTCGCGAGCACAGATGCCATTTGTTCTGACATTACACTGCGGAGAGATCTTGCTGTTTACCTCACTTTTTGGCTAGGTGAGGCTATTTTTGCTGGTGGAGATGGGACGCACATCAGGCCGCATTGTATATTTCCGGCTTGTCAGATGGCGTTTGGAGAGCGGCTTGCTTTGGTGCCCGCTCTTTACTCCTACCTGTGTACCGAACTGCAGGCTGCTGCTTTTTTGGTTCGGCTTGGGCTCCCTATGAATAGGGTATTTTCAGCCCATATCTTTTATTCGTGGTTTGTATACCACTGTCCTGGCTTCCACCAGCTGGGTGCTGCACAGGATGATGATCCTCTGATGATTCGATTGGCTAAGGGAAAAGCCGTATCTGAATCACTTTTGTTTGCCCGCATGAGGATCCGACGGTTCAGGGACGTCGAGATGGGGCAGTCTTCAGTTAAGCTTTCTCCGGAGTTGCGGAAGAAGGCTTTTGATTTTGGTGCCTCCCGAGACTCTACCAGAGCAGGGTCGGGAAGGCATTACTCTTTGACCAATGCAGAGAAGGAGTGGCTTTTCAGCATACGAGTCGGCACGATGGTGTACCGTAGACATCTTTTCGTCGACATCCAGCCGTATGTACCTTCTCGCTTTGCACTTCAGTTGGGCTTCTCTCAGGGCGTTGTTGGAGCGCCTTCGAGTATGGTGAAGCGTTTTGGGGGTTTGCAGGATGGCAGAAATGCATGGGCTTTCTATAGTGCTGAAGACACTACTGCCACGATTTCTTATCCTGAGCTGTCGACTTTCCGAACTGCCGGCTTCACGAAGTGGTTCGCGGAGAGCTTTTTGGCATATCGGGGGCTTTCCAAGAAGGAGCTTGATGTAAAGCTGTCTTCTGGAAAAGGCATTGGGAAGTCGATAGGCCCACAAAGCTTGAGACAGTTTATCGCTCCAGTCTCTTTTGTGACTAGAGACCATTTTCTTGAGGATTTTGCAGAGTGTCTTGTTGAAGGCTTCTGCTAATCCGTTTGCTGCCGGATTGTATGGAGTCGAAGGACAGCTTTGAATTTTGTATTTGTCGCAAAACCTGTAGAATCGATGATCCCGGAATTGTGGTCCGTTATCATGGACGAATCTCTTGGGTATGCCGAAACGACAAATGATGTTGGTGCGCAGGAACTGAAGAACTGATGAGGTCTTCATTTCGTTGAACGCAAATGCTTCTGACCACTTGGAGAAATAATCCGTTGCGGCGAAGATGAAGCGATGACCTTTGCATGAAGGGGGAGAGATAGGACCTATGATGTCCATGCCCCATGCTTCGAAAGGCCATGAGATTGCTGTAGGATGTAGCCATTCCGGAGGCATGTGAATGTAATCTCCGTGAACTTGGCATAGCTGGCAACGTTTGGCAAATTACATTGCATCAGCAACCATGGTAGGCCAATAGTAACCTAACCTTTTTATCTGATCATAGAGCTTAGGACCTGCCTGATGGGCTCCACAAAGACCAGCATGGACTTCTTTAAGTGTTTCTTCGGCCTCTTGTTGTGACAAGCAGCGTAGAAGTACTCCGTTGAAGGATTTCCTGTAAAGGATCTTTGAAGGGATATCCAAATGAAAGTTTGGGGCTCGCCTTTGGATGCTTACCCGTTCTTTTGGATCTTCAGGTAGGATTCCGAACATAGTGTAATCAATGAACGGATCCCTCCAGTCGCCGATTGAAGGTTGAAGGATAGAGATCCGACTTCCAACCACCCGGTGGCATTCAGCAACTGCTTGGTGTGTGTTAAGAGGAGGGAGGGTCCTTCTCTCGCACACTGTAATTTGCATGTTTTCCCCTTCCTGGATCGCCATTGATGCGGCAAGTCCGGCCAGGGCATCTGCACGGATGTTTTCACCTCTACGAATGTGGGTGATGTTGCAGATGTCAAACTTTTGCAGAAGCGATTGTGCCTTGTTGTAATAAGGCAGCAGATCGGGCTTCCTGACTTCATATTTCTGATTCATCTGGTTGACGATCAGTTGAGAGTCTCCAAAGACTTCCAACATGGTGATACCGGATTCAATGGCGAGTTCCAATCCTAGGATCAGAGCTTGGTATTCAGCTGCATTGTTTGTGCATGGTTCCAGTAGCGAGAAAGCGTGTGGAATCATGCATTTGTCGGGGCTAACAAAGAGGATGCCAACTCCCGAGATCAGCTTTCTGTTTTCATTTGTCCTGGTTGCACCGTCAAAGTACATGTCCCAGGAGGCATTTGGCGAGAAAGTCTCCACGTTGTAGACAGGTTCGTCTGGGAGATCATCTCTGAGTGGTGAATCTTTAGGCAATGGATGCTCTGCGAGGAAATCTGCTAGAGCTTGGCCTTTGATTGCTTTTTGTGGCACATACCTAATATCAAATTGTGACAAGAGGATGGACCATTTTGCCAGTCGGGCACTGAGAGAACCTGCCTTTGTGACAAGGACCTTCAAGAGGTTGATCCTCGAGACCAGGTAGACTGTGTTGGAAAGCAAGTAGTGACGTAGCTTTTGTACGGCAAACATCACTGCAAGGCATTCTTTTTCGACTGGAGAGTAGCGATGCTCTGCACCTACTAGCATGCGGCTGAGGTAGTATAGAGCAGCTTCTTTTCCCTCACCATTCTCTTGTGCAAGCAGAGCGCCTACAGAATGATCAAGAGCTCTTGTGTACAAGATGAATGGTTTTCCAGTGGCAGGGGCAGCTAACACTGGAGGTTTGGTCAGGTATGACTTGATATCTTGAAATGCGGCTTCACAGTCGGCATCCCAGACAAAGTCTACACCTTTTTTCATCAATCGAGAGAATGGACGGCATTTCCCCGAAAGATTGGAGATGAACCGTCTGATGTAGGCCAATCTCCCTTGAAGCCCTTTTAGTTCCCTTAGGGTTCTTGGAGAGGGCATTTCTAGAATAGCCTTGACTTTTATGGGGTCAAGTTCTATTCCAGCTTTCCGAACAAGGAATCCGAGAAACTTACCCGACGAGACGCCGAAGAAGCATTTTAGAGGATTCATCCGCAGTTTGTGTTTGCGGAGTCGGAGGAAGACTTCCCGAAGATCTTTGAGATGGTCTTCTTTTCTTCTGCTTTTGACGGCGAGGTCATCAACGTAACATTCGACCGTTTTGTGCTGCATATCTTGGAATATTTTCATCATAGCCCTCTGATATGTGGCACCAGCATTTTTCAGACCAAATGGCATGACAGTGTAGCAATACACGCCAAATAGAGTCCGAAATGAAGTGTGTTTTTCATCCTCGGGATGCATCTTTATCTGATTGTAACCAGAGAAGCCATCCATGAATGTCATTCGCTCGAATCCGCAGGTATTGTCAATCATCACCTCCGGTATGGGGAGCGGGAATTCATCTTTAGGGCAAGCGCCATTCAAGTCTCTATAGTCAATACAGACTCTGATCTGCCCATTTTTCTTTGTCACAGGGACAATGTTGGCCAACCATTCTGGATGTTGTTCCTCACGGATGAAGCCAACGCTTTTGAGTTTTTGAACTTCTTGTTCAATTTTATCCATCACATCTGGACGGAATCTTCTTTGGCCTTGTTTGACAGGCTTGATTTCTTCTTGAAGGTTGAGTTTGTGGACTGCTACTTTGGGGTCTAAACCAGGCATTTCAGCGTAGGACCATGCAAAGCAATCAACGAACTCACGAAGAAAAGCGATATACTCGGGTAACTCATCATCCTTTATATTCTTGCTTATGAATACAGGACGTGGGTTATCAGGTGTTCCCAAGTTTATCTTTTGAACAGAATCTTCTGTCGGAAGGTTCGAAGGTGGTTCCTCCACAATATTTTCGGAGGCTTCCAACTCAACGAAACCTTCTGGAGTTTCAACTGCATTACCAGACCAAGGCTCTGTTCCTTTCCATGGATTTTCTTGATTGGTGATCTCCTCAAGGCTTGCTATGAGATAGTCCCAATCGCCTGTTGAGTCTGGTATTTCTTTTGGAGACGAGGGTTCTTCTGGGTCAGAATAGCACAAGTCTGTATTATCGGGCGATTCCTCTTCATCATCAGAGAAACCGTACAAATTGGATGAACTTCCTGGATCTTTGTCAGGTAACTCTTTAAAGAGATATCCAGGGAGATCGATGTCTTCGTGGACTTGAGATGTTGAGGCTTGGTCGGTAAAACGACTTTTAAGCCTTTGTGTCAACTGTCTCATAGGAGTGTCGGGATCATACCCTAACCCATATGAAGACTTTTCTACATGACCGTAGAGTCTCCAATCTTCCAGCTGGCTTTTGGTCAAGGCGGGCCCCAATGGCGTGAGAATACCGCGTCTTTCTCCCAAACCGACTGGGTTTTGAGCATCATAGCCCACTTTCTTCATAATTGCTTGTGCCACAGGACTATATAGAGATAGCTGAGGCATACCTTCATTTTGGAAAGGTTCCAGCATGGAGTTTGATGAAGAAGCGTCCGATCTATGGAAGAAGATCGGCCTTTGCTTTGGTGATGTTGCCGGAACAACAAAGGTAGCAGACTAGGATCTTCTACATCAGCAGGTGTCTCCATCGGAGTGAGAGCAGGCTGAACTTGCTGAGTGTCAGCTTGGCTTGACGATGCATCGTCTTCTGGCTCTGAGTCCGAGTCTGTGTCTTGCATGATAGACACGAGAGAGACAACAAATTTACCCCCAGGCTTTTGTTTCGCCTTCTTCACTTTAGTCGTGATGACCAAAGGTTTTGAATTCTTGAGGGAGATAACGAAGGGAGATTGACCACTCTCTTCTAATTTGCCGGAGGGGTTGTTTTCTTCCGGTGATTTTTGAGGAGCCTTGCCTTTATCTTTCTGGAGATTTTCAGCAGGGGGTGCTATTTCCTCTTCTTCTTTTTCTCCTTCATACATCTGGGAGTCTGCGAAGTGGACTTCTTTACCTTTGAAGGGTTTTCTGTCCGCAAAGACACGATGTACCATGCCGTCGTCGCCGACGAACTTGATGCATTGATGTAGAGTTGAAGGGACAACACCGTTCTCGTGTATCCAAGGACGTCCGAGAAGGATGTTGTAGCATGAGGGGGTTTTTATTGCATACACAGTGACCTCAGAGATAAGATCACCGATTTGCAATTTGAACCTGATTTTGCCGATAGGCCTTTGAGTGCTCCCATCGTATCCAAAGATAGATACAGATGTGTGGCTTAGCTTGCTGGGTGGGATGCCCAATTCTTCAAGAGCCGAAGTGGAGATAAGGTTGAGTGCAGAACCTGGGTCGATCTGAACTCTATGTATCGGCATTTCTTTGATGTACCCTGTGAAGTACAGGGGTCGGTTGTGCCTTGCTTCGCCAAGTAGGAGGTCTTCCTTAGTGAAGGCGATGGTTGCACTGGCTGCCTTTTGAACCGAGAGGCATTGGATGCATGATCCCTCGCTTTTCTCTTTTTCTCCTTTTAAGGAGTTTTCTGAGTTTTTGACCCGGTAGTCCATTTCAATTTGGAGGACTTGCGGGGCATGTTTGTCGACATCCTCATTCAGTTTTTGTAATTCTGAAATGAGATTATCACGAGTGCGTGGAGACATTCGTAATAAATCCAGGATGTGAAGACGTGCAGGTATGTGTTTGAAGTGCTCAACCAAGTCATATTTGAAAGCCTCCTTAGGGCCTGCATGTTCATTGTTTTTGCCACTGGGGGCGCTTACAACATCTTTTCCCGAAGGATTTACATAAGTAAAGGAAGATTGGTTGTAATTCTTGTGGTAGTCCCGGCCAGAGCGGGTGCCTCTACCAACTTCGAGAGCTTCTTGAGAAGGATCTTCGTTTGGAAGATTGTCTTCAGGATCAAGAGGCTGTCGTTTTTCATCTACTGGGGATGTATCTGCAGCAGAGTTTCCATCCTCAGTGATTGTGTTGCACGGAGCATTTTCCGGGAGCAAGTCCTGAACAGCATCCAGCAGCTTTTCTTCTTCGTTGACCCATCCATCACCCCAAGTTGGGTTTTCTTCATGATGATGAGTCGGGAAGAATGTGTATTCTGAAGTCACAGTCTCAGGAGAAGAAACCTGAGAGGGTGTCATCTCTGTGAAAGTCACGTGAGACGAGGTAGCTCCAGAGGATACATTGCTAGGCGTCGTCGGAGTGTAGGTAATCTCATCAGACGACGCTTCAGAAGAGCTATAGTCCTGATATATTACATTACAGGAAGCTCTGATAGAAGATGTTGCCTGCTCGGAGTCAGACTCATCCTCTGATGTAAGAGGATCGTCAATCCAGCAATGTTCTCCATTTTCAGGAGTTGAGGGAGGAGGTACCTGATGGGCTTCAGGGACTTCCGGCTCTGGATTGTGAGGAATCTCGTTGACGCGGTCTTGCTCTTGTTCTAGAGCGAGACGCTGCAAGATCCTTGCATATTCTTCAAGATCAGGCATGGGAGCCAGATCCTCTTCTTCGTCTTCTCCGTGTGGCTCAACATAGTTGATTTCCACTGGAGCAATGACAGGTGCTGGGTCAACAGCATCTTCTTGTGCAGCCTCTTGGTCTTCTTCATCATCAGACCAGGATCCTTGTGGTTGCAAGGGGTTATACCAGATTACTGGCATAAGGTGAGTTTCAGGAACCCATTCTTCGTCGGAGAGATACTCTCCTGTTTCAAGAGATTCCTCCCACTCGCCGGTGTAGTTGGGCTCGAATCCATCGTCGGTGTCGCTGGACTCGTATCCATCAATGGAGAATCCAACTACCGAGTTGCAAGAGTATGATGCCCCCTGCATGGCTTCTTTTTTGAATTGAGGTGGCATGAAATCACTGAGAGTGAAGTTTCTTACCGCCTTTGAAGTCTCTGGAAGGGACGCTTCTGTTGCCCCGAGTGAAGTGGTAGAGGAGGCCTCTGCCTTTTCATGGACTTCTTGTTTTGGCTGGGTCTTCTCTTGCCGTTTGAGCTTGAGGAGATGTTTCCTAGCCTGCCTTCGCTGTTGAGCTGTTGGCTTTGTTTTTACGATCTCCCAGTTTTCATCTTCCAGGAGATCGGGTTGTACCCATATGGGTTGTCCGTCTGGTGTCGGGAAAGGAACCAGCTTCTCGGACACTTGAATTTTGTTTATCACCATGAAGGAAGTAGTGATCTTCTTCTTCGGTGATTTTGGTGTTTGTCCACATGACACCATGTTGACGGAGGCAGTCCCATAGTTTTTGTCAAAGGTGATGACTCCGTTTTTCCACATCTCGTTTATCTTCTCTCTCACAACAAAGCATTGATTGAGAGGATGCGAGACCATCTGGTGGTATGGACAGTACCGAGGATCATTGGTTTTGCCAACGTCTCCAGGTCTTTTGGGCTCTGGCAAAATGAGTTTGCCATTTGCTAGGAGAGCCTCAAAGATTTCTTCAACGTCTTCATCGAATGGATATTTCTTTTCTACACGTTCTTTGAAGGCATCAGAGAGTTCAGGTCTCTTACCTGCAGCTCTATTTTCAGCTTTCTTTGGTTGCTGAGGAGCTGACTTAGTCTGCACATTGAGAACCTCCTTCTTCTTTGGTTTAGAGGTTGCAACAGCAGTCGGCTCTTTCTTTGATGATTTCTGACTGTTGAGGTCTTTGATCACCGTTTCAGCTTCCATGGAAGCTTCCAGGAGTTCTCCCAGGTTTTTTGATTTGTTGCCGATGATCATGGAGCGGATTTTAGCTCTCATGTTGTTTCGGCAGATGTCGACTAGCGACGCTTGTGGCAGTACATCTGAGCATTTGTACGCCATTGCTTTCCACTTGTGAATGAAGTCATAAGTTGACTCATTCTCTCCCTGTTTTAGGCTGCAGAGCTGAGCCATAGTAACAGGATGATCCTCACCTTGGAAGTGGGTCAGGAAGCGTGTCTCCAGCATAGCCCAGTTCTGAATGGAGTTCTCCGGCAGAATGGAGTACCAATCGAAGGCCGTACCTTTTAGGGTACTTGCAAAGAGGCGAATCTTGAGTGCATCTTGATCCGCGATAGCTCCCGTCAAGATCTTGAAGTGGATGACGTGCTGTCTGGCCGATCCTTTCCCCGTATATGTTTGGAGAGTAGGATGCTTGAATTTTGTGGGGAACGGGACCGAGTCCATCCATAAAGGATATGGTGGCTTGATCCCATGCTCTTTGAGTATATCCTCTTCTTTAGCTTTGGCGAGGATACTGTCTACGTCCTTTTTGGTAAGGGCGCGTGACTCATTTTCTTCACAATTCTCCTCGTTATTGTCATGATTTGGAGGAGGCTCATTGTTTGCCTGATTTTGGACGACAAGGAGAATGTTTTCCATCAGAGTTTCAATCCTCTGCTGGCCTTGTTCCAACTGCTGGATGCGTGTGAGCGCATCATCTCGAGGTGGATTCTGAGGTGGTGGCTCAGAACTTGTAGCCAAGACGTTCATCCCTCGGGATTCGAACGAAGAAATCGTCCTGGAGACCGAGCTGGGGCTCATTCTTTTTGATGAAGAGCTCGATGAAGGGTTACTCTCCCGTCCTTGGCTTGAAGGGTCAGGAGATTCTTCTGGATGTCTTCGTGTCCCGGTGACGCTACGGGTCACCGGACGTCGGACATGGATTTTTGATGCTGACTTTTGGCGTCTTCTGGTTTTTCCAACCATATGGACGGCAGCAACTTGGTCGGGTCTTTCTTTTTCGACCCATTTATGGGAGACTTGAAGTGTAGGAGGCTGGGTCCGTTGCTTCTCTAGTCTCTTTTGTCGATATGACGCACGGCGGCGTGCTCGACGAGCGATTTGAGCTTCAGTCAGCTCTGGCTGGGCTCTGACGATGAAGGATGTGCTCCCTCGGGCGCAGCAGCCGAGCTTGTCTTCTTTGTGGTTGGGCAAGGACAGGATGCGGACCCGGTCCTTTGCCTGTTGCAGCGAAGCTTTAAACCTTTCGAGTTCGGCCCCTGTAGAGATAAAGGGTCGAACTGAAGGGGTGTAGGCCCTGGCAGGTGCTTGTAGAGGCCTAGTGATGCATGATCTGATTTTGGGCCTGTAGGAACAAGCCGGTTCATGCTGGGTTGACTTGGGAGTCAGGTTGGAGATGGGTCTCTCCTCTTTCATGTAGGCAAGAGGGTAGAACTGGTTCTCCTTGAGTGGGGCCAGGAATGCTGGCTTGGTGGAGGTTTGAGACCTTCTTTGTTTTGGGGAAGGTCTTGGAGACCAAGTCTTAGGGTAGACCTGGTTGGTTGTTGGTCGAGGCTTTGCGGGGGTGCCGCGGGCTTCGGGCTTTTGGGCGCTCGCCTTTGGTGTCACGGGAGTGACACGTTGAGAGGCGATCTTCTGCTTTTTAGCAGGCGCAGCTTGTTCTTCGGGAAGTGGGAATGGTCCCAGTGTCCCGAAGACGATGGTCCGGGGAGTCGAGGTCGACCCGGAGTTCAGAGAGTTGCCGAGGGAGTTGACGCTTCGGCAGCTGGCGGGGCGCTTGTAAGTGCGCTCGGTTTGCTTCTGTTGAAGCATGAGTTGGTGCTTGTTCTCATCGAAGATAATGGTTAAGGCTGCCATTGTTAGTTTCGAAAAAGTTCTGAAACAAGACCACATCCATTAGTAATCACAAGAATATAATGATCATAAATGGGAATTTCTATGGTTGTCTTTTCAAATCGCTCAAGGGATATGACCCAAGCGACATGAAGAAGGCAAAAAGCCATAGATGGTACAATTGTTCTGACAGCGAACATGGTAGGCTCGAAATGAGCGTTCCAATGACTGCTAGAAGTAATTGTATACCTAAATTCGACTTATCGAGAAGCGAAGCTTGCTCGAGATAAGAAGAATACAAGGTAGGAGTTACAAATGTGCCGGTCACAGATACAGTAGACCCTGAAAGGGCGTACCAGTATTGCTATGCACAAATGTTGGAGATCGCATCCATGAGATGGGATTCTTTGTTTTTTTTGAAATGTCAAGATTGGATTCATCAAAGAGAGCAGATGATATTCCGATCCGAATACGGGCTCAACGATTTCCGCGAGCGCCAGTACCCAGAAGGGAAGGAACCACAATTTCTCGGATCTGAATCTAAAATGACGAGAGTTTTTTTTTGAAGATTTTTTTTATTAGATTTTCATTTTTTTTTTTTTTTAAAAAAAATCTTTTTTTTTTGTTTAAGATTTTTTTTTTGAAAATCTTTTTTTTATTATTTTTTTATTATTTTTTTTTTATTTTGATTTTTTTATTTTTTTAAGATTTTTTTTTTTGAAAATCTTTTTTTTTATTTTTGATTTTTTTTTTAAATTTTTAAGATTTAAAGACGAGAGAGTACACATAGGCCTCCTAACCCGGTCTTATGAAACCTCAATTGATAGAATTGCCCCCAGGTAAGGGTAGGATTACTTAATGAACCCGTTTGGAGGACCCTTGCCTAGAACAGTCAAGCTGTCTCCACACTCTGGACAAGGCTTTTCTTGAATCAATCGTGATCAAAGAACGCAATTGGTTTAAACTTAGTGGTCTATGTCTTTTTTTTCAAATCCCAAATAGACTCATCGAAGAGAAACGATGGCCCAAAACCTTAGTCGAACGGGCTCAACATTTCTGCAAGCACCAAAGAACGATAGGATAGGATCAAAGCTTCTCAATTTTGAATTCAAACTAAGAAAACTGATTTTTTTTTGAAAAGAGAAAGAATGGAAACAAACTCAAAGAAATAGAAATTTCCAAAAAATCCCATCTCATTTTTTTTGGGTGCAAAATCCAACATAGGCCACCAGCTAGAAAGTAGCCAAGGAATCCGGAAAAGAAGTATAAGCATAGAGCAAAAAGTATGATATGCAAATATTTCATTTCCAAGCACCGTGTTCTCAAATGAACGAGTCCCACCGGGTGTGCCAGCTTGATGGAACGCGCTCCGAGGCGCCTGCTGGGGCGGCTACCGGGGTCGGCGGAACGTGGGAGTCCGTCGGGTCCGGCCCTTTCGCGCCCTGGCGGGCCCTGAAGCGTGCATCAACATTTCTTTTGTGTGGGTGTGCCAGATTTTCTATTTTACTTGGAATTGCAAGTGGTAATCCGGAGATCAACCTTCGCAAGTAAAAAGGAAATCAACTTCTTTCAAGTTTTCCATTGCACAAATATTTAAGAAAAGAGACATTTTCTTGGTTTGCCGTGAAAGGCGATTTTGTTTGGCATTTATAGCCGATTTTGGCGTTTATAGCCGATTTACAATTCTCATCAATAATGAAAGACAAGAGTTGTGATTTTTGTCTCTTTTAGAAAAATACAAACTACAATGAAAAGCAAGAAAAGGAAGATCTAACTTTTCAGGAGATTGTGGGGGACTCGTTCAGATTGACGGTCGCAAGCCATGTATGGGCTTCGCCATCATCCATGCAGATGAGAACAGAAGATGCTCTTGATTCGCTTGGCTTGGCTATAACCTCAGGTTTTTAGAGGACAAAGACCAAGAGAAGGTCCTATGTCCAATAAAAAGCTAAGTAGACGGGCTGAAAAGCCACGTCTAAGCCATTGGAGGCAGCAGGAGAAGGCAAGGACCTTGGGGGGGGGGTGCCCCCCAAGGGACTTTTGTCACCTTGTAGTGGTGGCCGGTGCAGAACTTCAGCAGAGTTTTCTCTCTTTTTTCTTTCTCTGGATTCTTTCTGATCCCTTTTTTTCTGATCTTCTGATTTTCTCCTCTTTTTTTCGATCTTTTTCCGATCTTCATTTCAATGGAATGCTCTCCTATTTATAGGCCTTTGGTAGCCATTTAGGAGGGTTTATGAGCCTTAATGGCTTTAATGGGAGGAGTTACAAGATTTATTTCTTGATTTTGTAACTCCTTTTTCCTTGAATCTGATTGGCCGATGGAGATTAAGGGCTTTTAATCACCTTAATTACCATAATGGGAGGAGTTTCATGGTTTAAATGCCATGAATCAATTGACTTGTAACTCCCAAATGCTTGCTTCTGATTGGGCCGTCCAAAGAAATGAATTAATGACTGCAATAAAGCTAGTCAATTAACCACATTAATTGGTCGCCGAGCAGTCGAAGAGTCGCGGGCCATGCCCTGTCTTCTGGAATTCTTCTGGCGATGATCATCGATGGATCTACATGCTGATCGACATCGGATGAACATGTAACTTCAGACATTGATAGCTAAGAGTGGGCCGGTGACATCTGTCTTGTCGATTTCACGATCGGTCGGACAGAAAGTGCACTTTCTTGGTCGACCGGTTGGCGATCTTGGAGCGATCAATGATGATTTTATGCTTTTGACGGCGGATCCGAGATGTCGTCGGATATGAGTCAATTTAGAGCACTAAAAATCACATTTTCAGGAAACCACAGGGGCCAAAGTGCGCGAAACGCGAAAAAAGACGGAAAAACGGGTCACCGGCGGAAAATCCGGTGACCCGGACCTCCATGGTCGCCTGCGACCATGGGCCATGGTCGCCGGCGACCATGGACCGGCGACCATGGGCCATGGTCGCAGGGGCCTGCGACCATGGGCCATGGTCGCAGGGGTCTGCGACCCTGGGGGATTTTTCCCCTTCGGAGCCCGTTTTGCGGTCGTTTTGAGGTCTTTTTCGTCGCCGTTTTCTTCTGTATTTTTCTTGACATTTCTTCTCATTTATTGGCTTGATTTCCCTGTAGAAAACTTGATGAGAATCCTTGCATTTTTAGAGTGCAAAGTTTCTAATTTTCCGGGAAAGCCGAAGACTTTGTCGCGTAGAGCTGCTGATTTTCCGCCAGAAGTCGAAACTTGGTCAAACGATGTCGGAATGACCTGAAATTTGAGGTGAAGCCTCCTGAGCAATAAATAAGACCAACCATAGGCTTTTGTTTGAGTTTTGAAGCCGTTTGGGGTCCCGTCGATGCTTCACTTGATTTTGCTGCGGGGAAAATGCCGAGCTTTGATGTGCGGTCAAACGATGTCCGATTGACCTGAAATTTGACGGGGAGCCTATTGGAGTCATTTTGAGACGTTCCATGGGCTCCGTTTTGGATGTCATGGTCCCGGGTTGCTCCGCAGCCGGTAGGCTTGATTTTCTCTCGGAGCATCGAAACCTGGTCAAACGTTTTCGGAATGACCTGAAATTTGACGTGCAGCCTTTTGGAAGCATGTTGAAGCCACTCATGCACTTGGTTTGATGAGCGAAGGATTCGGTGGTTCCCGCCGCCGGGAGGCTTGATTTTGCTGCTCGAGCATTGATGGAGGGTCAAACGTTGTCGGTTTGACTTGAAATTTGGAATGGAGCCTTTTTGGGACATGCTGGAGTCATCCGTAGGCTCTGATCGAAGTTTTGACGTCTCCGATGATGTCGCCGCCGGGAGCGCCATTTTAGCTGTCGGAGAAGTGAAGTTAGGCCAAATGTTGTCGAAATGGCCCGAAACTTCATGTGTACTCTTCTCTTGGCTATCTTGAAGGATCTTGCAGTTTTTGTTTGATTCTGACAAGATTTGATTTTTTGGAGAAATTGCATTGCCTATTTATGGCAGGTTGCGACTTCATGCAGCTTTCTTGATGTTGAAGAGGCAAAGTGACATTTTTGGTGTCAACAATTGCCAACACACCTGTTTGATAAATTAAAAATCAAATACTAAAAAACACAATATATTTAAGAGGAGAAAAGAAGATCGGTAGAAAACCAAACACAATGTATATACCCATTTGCTGATAAACCCGGAAAATCCTAAATCTTTTGTATAAAAAGCCAATCAAATAGAAAGCAGAGGAGGGTATTTTTTTCACATGAATGGAAGAACATCAAACATCCACAAAATGCATCACAGAAAATCAATACCAAATGCATGTCAAAAACACATCCACTAACCTCATCCAGGGAGGAGCTTCAATTTTATTTTGCAAGAGATGAGGGAGGAAGGAGATAATCTTCTTACATTGAAGAAAAACTTCAAAAGAGGCCGCGGAAATAATCTTGTTAAGCCCAAGCAAACTTCAAAGAGCTCTCAGACGTCTTCTTTCGTTTTTTCTCTGTCGGTGAGAGAGAGAGAGACGTGAAGACTGAAGAGGGATTTTTCTGAAACAATTGAGAGAGGAAAAGAACAAGAGAAGATAAGGATGACTATTTGGCACGTGTATAGGCACGTGTATGGGGTACATGAGTCGACCAAAAACTGCTGTTTTTATATTATGGGATAGATTTGCATCAGCATGAAGCAGTTGGGTATGAGTCTATATTGGGTCTTCTGACACTTCCATTCGGAGAAGTGAGAACGATTTTTGCATTTGGAAGTACTTCTGGAATGTTTTCTGCCAAGTCATTATAATGGCCTTGATAGAACCACTTTGGATACCTTTTTAATACAAGTTGATAAAACTCGAAGTAGGGTGTTTTTAACAACAAGAAAAAAAAAAGTTTCAGAGTTGCGAGTGTTTATATACATATTGTACCTTTTCATCTAATTGCTAATGTTCTTACTTTCTTGCAACCGGATTGGATATTTTGATCTTAAGGCCCCCATCCTCTCTCCTGTCTCCGTCTTTGCTGCTTCTGCTTAATATAGGTTGTTTCTCCTTTATTGACCTTCGCCCTCAGATCATTAGAATCCGGAATTTTCTACTGTATGTGTCAAACTGTTTATACTGATAAAACCTAAGTTATAATTCAATTTTGGAAATGTAGCTTTCTTCTGACTGACAAAACCTGCCCCTTCTTCCGGGTGAAAATGCTAATGATCTTGTCGGCATAACGGAGTACAGCTAATCTGTACTGTTAATTGGGTCAAAATGGAGTTTTGGGGCTCTATGGTCATACACGCGAGCCAACATGGACTCAAATTTATCAGTCAGATTTTAAGCAAGATGGGATGATGCTTACATGATGATATTGTTAGGTTTTAAAATTATGCTCAATACCCAATTCAATGTGACTGAACCTTGATAGATGGGATATTCCCTGCATCCATGGTTAGTTTTATTGTTTAGAGCATGTTTGGATGTACAAAACACTTCCATTTGTTTCTTGTTCAATGGTGGAGCAGAAAAAGTGCGTTTCCCTAACTGAATTTTGGTGCATCTATTCCACCCGAAGTAGTTGTATTTGTTTGTGGTTGGAAATTAGAAAATCATACAATCAATTATTAAATATGCGTACTGCCAAACGAGCCCTGCATATTGTCTTGTGTGCAACCCTAAGGGGTAGCTCAGTTGGCCTAGGACCACGGTTTAATCGGTAGCTCAGTTGGCCTAGGACCACGGTTTAATCGGTAGCTCAGTTGGCCTACGACCACAGTTTGCACCCGGAGGTTAAGGGTTTGAAACTGCGCTACCACACTAGGGTCATAGAGGGTTTACCCGGGGCCCAAAGGGATTAGTCCGGCCCATAGGGTCAGGACACCCTCCGTTACCAAAAAATATATATATAAACATGTATATTGTCTTGTGTGCTCTTTACATCTCCTGCTGGTAATATGCAGCACTCACATACTAGCATTGTGAAAAGAGTTGCAAATTTTTTATACCACTTACTTAGTCATTGGTAATATTTTGTTTTCATTTTTATTGTTGCAAATTACTGTTCTACCCTTGAAGGTGATGAGTCAGACAAATGGTAGAGAGCCTACTTAGTTTGAGCTGAAAGATCTTAAAGTTATAAACCTTCTGTGCAAGTTTTTTTTTACTTTTTTTTTTTTATAACGTAGGGTTCCTAGCCCTTTGGGCCAGAATAATCTCTACGGGTCCAGGAGAGAAAGTTGGGTAAAATTCCCCTATAGCCCCAGTGTGGTAGTGCAGTTTCGAACCCACAACCTCCGGATGCAATCCCTACGTTTTTTTTTTTTTTTTTTTTTTTTTTGACTTGCTAGATAATGTATTTGAATTTGGATCTCTTACCTTATCCCGTTCACGACTTTAACCCCAGAGGCAGAATTCTAAAGAGGACGTGGGCACCTCTCTCTTTCTAGCTTATAAACTCTCGCAGTGATGTGTGTGAAAAAGAACAATGAAGAGGTCGGTGCTTGGCATGAAACTATAAAGGGCCAGATCGAATTTCTGTAACAAGGACACGGACAGGACAAAGAAGGGAACATGTTCTTTTTTAATCATCTGCATATTCATCAAAACCATCATTCTCGTATTGTTCTTCAACTCCATGATCCATACGCTTTTGGGAGAGATCAAGACATATCTGATCTGGTGGTCCACTAGCTCCAATAGACTAAAAAAAGGTGGAAAATAGAAGAGACGGACCTACAGACATATGGTGGCCACCAGCAAAGCACAATGGACATTTTTTGCAACACATGAAAAGAGAAGAGATTATATTTATTGTGAGCTACCAAGAGTAGCGCAACAAAGATTATTTAGGACTTCGACATTAGGTGTTCTTTTCACCACAGAAGTTTATGATATCATTCAAATCGGGGAGAAAACTTTATAAAGACTTTACTGTTATTTGGTTGCGTGAATCCAAGCAATAGTTATGGAAGAGCATCCATCAATGTAATTTATAATTTATAGATCCATCAATGTAATTCAAGTTTAAAAGCCATAGCACTAAAAGAGTTTTGAAAAATAATTTATATTTCACTCTAACCATAGTTGGTGTTGACACCAAAAATGTCACTTTGCCTCTTCAAATCAAGAAAGCTGCATGAAGTCGCAACCTGCCATAAATAGGCAATGCAACTTCTCCAAAAATTCAAATCTTGTCAGAATCAAACAAAAACTACAAGATCCTTCAAGATAACCAAGAGAAGAGTACACATGAAGTTTCGGGCCATTTCGACAACATTTGGCCTAACTTCACTGCTCCGACAGCTAAACGGGAGCTCCCGGCGGCGACATCATCGGAGACGTCAAAACTTCGATCAAAGCCTACAGATGACTCCAGCATGTCCCAAAAGGGCTCTATGCCAAATTTCAAGTCAAACCGACAACGTTTGACCCTCCATCAATGCTCGAGCAGCAAAATCAAGCCTCCCGGCGGCGGGAACCACCGAAGCCTTCGCTCATCAAACCAAGTGCATGAGTGGCTTCAACATGCTCCCAAAAGGCTGCACGTCAAATTTCAGGTCATTCCGACAACGTTTGACCAGGTTTTGATGCTCCGAGAGAAAATCAAGCCTACCGGCGGCGAAGCAACCCGGGACCATGACATCCAAAACGGAGCCCATGGAACGTCTCAAAATGACTCCAATAGGCTCCCCGTCAAATTTCAGGTCAATCGGACATCGTTTGACCGCACATCAAAGCTCGGCATTTTCCCCGCAGCAAAATCAAGTGAAGCATCGACGGGACCCCAAACGGCTTCAAAACTCAAACAAAAGCCTATGGTTGGTCTTATTTATTGCTCAGGAGGCTTCACCTCAAATTTCAGGTCATTCCGACATCGTTTGACCAAGTTTCGACTTCTGGCGGAAAATCAGCAGCTCTACGCGACAAAGTCTTCGGCTTTCCCGGAAAATTAGAAACTTTGCACTCTAAAAATGCAAGGATTCTCATCAAGTTTTCTATAGGGAAATCAAGCCAATAAATGAGAAGAAATGTCAAGAAAAATACAGAAGAAAACGGCGACGAAAAGGACCTCAAAACGACCGCAAAACGGGCTCCGAAGGGGAAAAATCCCCCAGGGTCGCAGACCCCTGCGACCATGGCCCATGGTCGCAGGCCCCTGCGACCATGGCCCATGGTCGCCGGTCCATGGTCGCCGGCGACCATGGAGGTCCGGGTCACCGGATTTTCCGCCGGTGACCCGTTTTTCCGTCTTTTTTCGCGTTTCGCGCACTTTGGCCCCTGTGGTTTCCTGAAAATGTGATTTTTAGTGCTTGAAATTGACTCATATCCTCCGACATCCGTCAAAATCACGGGTCCACCTCCAAAAGCATAAAATCATCATCGATCGCTCCAAGATCGCCAACCGGTCGACCAAGAAAGTGCACTTTCTGTCCGACCGATCGTGAAATCGACAAGACAGATGTCACCGGCCCATTCTTAGCTATCAATGTCTGAAGTTACATGTTCATCCGATGTCGATCAGCATGTAGATCCATCGATGATCATCGCCAGAAGAATTCCAGAAGACACGGCATGGCCCGCGACTCTTCGACTGCTCGGCGACCAATTAATGTGGTTAATTGACTAGCTTTATTGCAGTCATTAATTCATTTCTTTGGACGGCCCAATCAGAAGCAAGCATTTGGGAGTTACAAGTCAATTGATTCATGGCATTTAAACCATGAAACTCCTCCCATTATGGTAATTAAGGTGATTAAAAGCCCTTAATCTCCATCGGCCAGTCAGATTCAAGGAAAAAGGAGTTACAAAATCAAGAAATAAATCTTGTAACTCCTCCCATTAAAGCCATTAAGGCTCATAAACCCTCCTAAATGGCTACCAAAAGCCTATAAATAGGAGAGCATTCCATTGAGATCAAAAACATCGGGAAAAAAGAGGAGAAAATCAGAAGATCAGAAAAAAAAAAGAGATCAGAAAGACATCTGAGAGAAAGAAAAAGAGAGAAAAACTCTGCTGAAGTTCTGCACCGGCCACCACTACAAGGTGACAAAAGTCCCTTGGAGGGCACCCCCCCCAAGGTCCTTGCCTTCTCCTGCTGCCTCCAATGGCTTAGACGTGGCTTTTCAGCCCGTCTACTTAGCTTTTTATTGGACATAGGACCTTCTCTTGGTCTTTGTCCTCTAAAAACCTGAGGTTATAGCCAAGCCAAGCGAATCAAGAGCATCTTCTGTTCTCATCTGCATGGATGATGGCGAAGCCCATACATGGCTTGCGACCGTCAATCTGAACGAGTCCCCCACAATCTCCTGAAAAGTTAGATCTTCCTTTTCTTGCTTTTCATTGTAGTTTGTATTTTTCTAAAAGAGACAAAAATCACAACTCTTGTCTTTCATTATTGATGAGAATTGTAAATCGGCTATAAACGCCAAAATCGGCTATAAATGCCAAACAAAATCGCCTTTCACGGCAAACCAAGAAAATGTCTCTTTTCTTAAATATTTGTGCAATGGAAAACTTGAAAGAAGTTGATTTCCTTTTTACTTGCGAAGGTTGATCTCCGGATTACCACTTGCAATTCCAAGTAAAATAGAAAATCTGGCACACCCACACAAAAGAAATGTTGATGCACGCTTCAGGGCCCGCCAGGGCGCGAAAGGGCCGGACCCGACGGACTCCCACGTTCCGCCGACCCCGGTAGCCGCCCCAGCCGGCGCCTCGGAGCGCGTTCCATCAAGCTGGCACACCCGGTGGGACTCGTTCATTTGAGAACACGGTGCTTGGAAATGAAATATTTGCATATCATACTTTTTGCTCTATGCTTATACTTCTTTTCCGGATTCCTTGGCTACTTTCTAGCTGGTGGCCTATGTTGGATTTTGCACCCAAAAAAAATGAGATGGGATTTTTTGGAAATTTCTATTTCTTTGAGTTTGTTTCCATTCTTTCTCTTTTCAAAAAAAAAATCAGTTTTCTTAGTTTGAATTCAAAATTGAGAAACTTTGATCCTATCCTATCGTTCTTTGGTGCTTGCAGAAATGTTGAGCCCGTTCGACTAAGGTTTTGGGCCATCGTTTCTCTTCGATGAGTTCATTAGAGATTTCAAAGAAAAAAAAATCAAAAAATCAGTTTTCTTAGTTCTGAATTCAAAATTGAGAAACTTTGATGCTATCCTATCGTTCTTTGGTGCTTGCAGAAATGTTGAGCCCGTTCGACTAAGGTTTTGGGCCATCGTTTCTCTTCGATGAGTTCATTAGAGATTTCAAAGAAAAAAAAAATCAAAAAATCAGTTTTCTTAGTTCTGAATTCAAAATTGAGAAACTTTGATCCTATCCTATCGTTCTTTGGTGCTTGCAGAAATGTTGAGCCCGTTCGACTAAGGTTTTGGGCCATCGTTTCTCTTCGATGAGTTCATTAGAGATTTCAAAAAAAAAAATATATTAAAAAAAATAAAAATAAAAAAAAAATCAGTTTTCTTAGTCTGAATTCAAAATTGAGAAACTTTGATCCTATCCTATCGTTCTTTGGTGCTTGCAGAAATGTTGAGCCCGTTCGACTAAGGTTTTGGGCCATCGTTTCTCTTCGATGAGTTCATTAGAGATTTCAAAGAAAAAAAATCAAAAAATCAGTTTTCTCAGTTCTGATTCAAAATTGAGAAGCTTTGATCCTATCCTATCGTTCTTTGGTGCTTGCAGAAATGTTGAGCCCGTTCGACTAAGGTTTTGGGCCATCGTTTCTCTTCGATGAGTCTATTTGGGATTTGAAAAAAAAGACATAGACCACTAAGTTTAAACCAATTGCGTTCTTTGATCACGATTGATTCAAGAAAAGCCTTGTCCAGAGTGTGGAGACAGCTTGACTGTTCTAGGCAAGGGTCCTCCAAACGGGTTCATTAAGTAATCCTACCCTTACCTGGGGGCAATTCTATCAATTGAGGTTTCATAAGACCGGGTTAGGAGGCCTATGTGTACTCTCTCGTCTTTAAATCTTAAAAATTTAAAAAAAAATCAAAAATAAAAAAAAAGATTTTCAAAAAAAAAATCTTAAACAAAAAAAAAGATTTTTTAAAAAAAAAAAAAAAAATGAAAATCTAAAAAAAAAAATCTTCAAAAAAAAACTCTCGTCATTTTAGATTCAGATCCGAGAAATTGTGGTTCCTTCCCTTCTGGGTACTGGCGCTCGCGGAAATCGTTGAGCCCGTATTCGGATCGGAATATCATCTGCTCTCTTTGATGAATCCAATCTTGACATTTCAAAAAAAACAAAGAATCCCATCTCATGGATGCGATCTCCAACATTTGTGCATAGCAATACTGGTACGCCCTTTCAGGGTCTACTGTATCTGTGACCGGCACATTTGTAACTCCTACCTTATATTCTTCTTATCTCGAGCAAGCCCTGCTTCTCGATAAGTCGAATTTAGGTTTACAATTGCTTCTAGCAGTCATTGGAACGCTCATTTCGAGCCTACCATGTTCGCTGTCAGAACAATTGTACCATCTATGGCTTTTTGCCTTCTTCATGTCGCTTGGGTCATATCCCTTGAGCGATTTGAAAAGACAACCATAGAAATTCCCATTTATGATCATTATATTCTTGTGATTACTAATGGATGTGGTCTTGTTTCAGAACTTTTTCGAAACTAACAATGGCAGCCTTAACCATTATCTTCGATGAGAACAAGCACCAACTCATGCTTCAACAGAAGCAAACCGAGCGCACTTACAAGCGCCCTGCCAGCTGCCGAAGCGTCAACTCCCTCGGCAACTCTCTGAACTCCGGGTCGACCTCGACTCCCCAGACCATCGTCTTCGGGACACTGGGACCATTCCCACTTCCCGAAGAACAAGCTGCGCCTGCTAAAAAGCAGAAGATCGCCTCTCAACGAGGAGAATTGTGAAGAAAATGAGTCACGCGCCCTTACCAAAAAGGACGTAGACAGTATCCTCGCCAAAGCTAAAGAAGAGGATATACTCAAAGAGCATGGGATCAAGCCACCATATCCTTTATGGATGGACTCGGTCCCGTTCCCCACAAAATTCAAGCATCCTACTCTCCAAACATATACGGGGAAAGGATCGGCCAGACAGCACGTCATCCACTTCAAGATCTTGACGGGAGCTATCGCGGATCAAGATGCACTCAAGATTCGCCTCTTTGCAAGTACCCTAAAAGGTACGGCCTTCGATTGGTACTCCATTCTGCCGGAGAACTCCATTCAGAACTGGGCTATGCTGGAGACACGCTTCCTGACCCACTTCCAAGGTGAGGATCATCCTGTTACTATGGCTCAGCTCTGCAGCCTAAAACAGGGAGAGAATGAGTCAACTTATGACTTCATTCACAAGTGGAAAGCAATGGCGTACAAATGCTCAGATGTACTGCCACAAGCGTCGCTAGTCGACATCTGCCGAAACAACATGAGAGCTAAAATCCGCTCCATGATCATCGGCAACAAATCAAAAAACCTGGGAGAACTCCTGGAAGCTTCCATGGAAGCTGAAACGGTGATCAAAGACCTCAACAGTCAGAAATCATCAAAGAAAGAGCCGACTGCTGTTGCAACCTCTAAACCAAAGAAGAAGGAGGTTCTCAATGTGCAGACTAAGTCAGCTCCTCAGCAACCAAAGAAAGCTGAAAATAGAGCTGCAGGTAAGAGACCTGAACTCTCTGATGCCTTCAAAGAACGTGTAGAAAAGAAATATCCATTCGATGAAGACGTTGAAGAAATCTTTGAGGCTCTCCTAGCAAATGGCAAACTCATTTTGCCAGAGCCCAAAAGACCTGGAGACGTTGGCAAAACCAATGATCCTCGGTACTGTCCATACCACCAGATGGTCTCGCATCCTCTCAATCAATGCTTTGTTGTGAGAGAGAAGATAAACGAGATGTGGAAAAACGGAGTCATCACCTTTGACAAAAACTATGGGACTGCCTCCGTCAACATGGTGTCATGTGGACAAACACCAAAATCACCGAAGAAGAAGATCACTACTTCCTTCATGGTGATAAACAAAATTCAAGTGTCCGAGAAGCTGGTTCCTTTCCCGACACCAGACGGACAACCCATATGGGTACAACCCGATCTCCTGGAAGATGAAAACTGGGAGATCGTAAAAACAAAGCCAACAGCTCAACAGCGAAGGCAGGCTAGGAAACATCTCCTCAAGCTCAAACGGCAAGAGAAGACCCAGCCAAAACAAGAAGTCCATGAAAAGGCAGAGGCCTCCTCTACCACTTCACTCGGGGCAACAGAAGCGTCCCTTCCAGAGACTTCAAAGGCGGTAAGAAACTTCACTCTCAGTGATTTCATGCCACCTCAATTCAAAAAAGAAGCCATGCAGGGGGCATCATACTCTTGCAACTCGGTAGTTGGATTCTCCATTGATGGATACGAGTCCAGCGACACCGACGATGGATTCGAGCCCAACTACACCGGCGAGTGGGAGGAATCTCTTGAAACAGGAGAGTATCTCTCCGACGAAGAATGGGTTCCTGAAACTCACCTTATGCCAGTAATCTGGTATAACCCCTTGCAACCACAAGGATCCTGGTCTGATGATGAAGAGACCAAGAGGCTGCACAAGAAGATGCTGTTGACCCAGCACCTGTCATTGCTCCAGTGGAAATCAACTATGTTGAGCCACACGGAGAAGACGAAGAAGAGGATCTGGCTCCCATGCCTGATCTTGAAGAATATGCAAGGATCTTGCAGCATCTCGCTCTAGAACAAGAGCAAGACTGCGTCAACGAGATTCCTCACAATCCAGAGCCGGAAGTCCCTGAAGCCCATCAGGTACCTCCTCCCTCAACTCCTGAAAATGGAGAACATTGCTGGATTGACGATCCTCTTACATCAGAGGATGAGTCTGACTCCGAGCAGGCAACATCTTCTATCAGAGCTTCCTGTAATGTAATATATCAGGACTATAGCTCTTCTGAAGCGTCGTCTGATGAGATTACCTACACTCCGACGACGCCTAGCAATGTATCCTCTGGAGCTACCTCGTCTCACGTGACTTTCACAGAGATGACACCCTCTCAGGTTTCTTCTCCTGAGACTGTGACTTCAAAATACACATTCTTCCCGACTCATCATCATGAAGAAAACCCAACTTGGGGTGATGGATGGGTCAACGAAGAAGAAAAGCTGCTGGATGCTGTTCAGGACTTGCTCCCGGAAAATGCTCCGTGCAACACAATCACTGAGGATGGAAACTCTGCTGCAGATACATCCCCAGTAGATGAAAAACGACAGCCTCTTGATCCTGAAGACAATCTTCCAAACGAAGATCCTTCTCAAGAAGCTCTCGAAGTTGGTAGAGGCACCCGCTCTGGCCGGGACTACCACAAGAATTACAACCAATCTTCCTTTACTTATGTAAATCCTTCGGGAAAAGATGTTGTAAGCGCCCCCAGTGGCAAAAACAATGAACATGCAGGCCCTAAGGAGGCTTTCAAGTATGACTTGGTTGAGCACTTCAAACACATACCTGCACGTCTTCACATCCTGGATTTATTACGAATGTCTCCACGCACTCGTGATAATCTCATTTCAGAATTACAAAAACTGAATGAGGATGTCGACAAACATGCCCCGCAAGTCCTCCAAATTGAAATGGACTACCGGGTCAAAAACTCAGAAAACTCCTTAAAAGGAGAAAAAGAGAAAAGCGAGGGATCATGCATCCAATGCCTCTCGGTTCAAAAGGCAGCCAGTGCAACCATCGCCTTCACTAAGGAAGACCTCCTACTTGGCGAAGCAAGGCACAACCGACCCCTGTACTTCACAGGGTACATCAATGAAATGCCGATACATAGAGTTCAGATCGACCCAGGTTCTGCACTCAACCTTATCTCCACTTCGGCTCTTGAAGAATTGGGCATCCCACCCAGCAAGCTAAGCCACACATCTGTATCTATCTTTGGATACGATGGGAGCACTCAAAGGCCTATCGGCAAAATCAGGTTCAAATTGCAAATCGGTGATCTTATCTCTGAGGTCACTGTGTATGCAATAAAAACCCCCTCATGCTACAACATCCTTCTCGGACGTCCTTGGATACACGAGAACGGTGTTGTCCCTTCAACTCTACATCAATGCATCAAGTTCGTCGGCGACGACGGCATGGTACATCGTGTCTTTGCGGACAGAAAACCCTTCAAAGGTAAAGAAGTCCACTTCGCAGACTCCCAGATGTATGAAGGAGAAAAAGAAGAAGAGGAAATAGCACCCCCTGCTGAAAATCTCCAGAAAGATAAAGGCAAGGCTCCTCAAAAATCACCGGAAGAAAACAACCCCTCCGGCAAATTAGAAGAGAGTGGTCAATCTCCCTTCGTTATCTCCCTCAAGAATTCAAAACCTTTGGTCATCACGACTAAAGTGAAGAAGGCGAAACAAAAGCCTGGGGGTAAATTTGTTGTCTCTCTCGTGTCTATCATGCAAGACACAGACTCGGACTCAGAGCCAGAAGACGATGCATCGTCAAGCCAAGCTGACACTCAGCAAGTTCAGCCTGCTCTCACTCCGATGGAGACACCTGCTGATGTAGAAGATCCTACGTCTGCTACCTTTGTTGTTCCGGCAACATCACCAAAGCAAAGGCCGATCTTCTTCCATAGATCGGACGCTTCTTCATCAAACTCCATGCTGGAACCTTTCCAAAATGAAGGTATGCCTCAGCTATCTCTATATAGTCCTGTGGCACAAGCAATTATGAAGAAAGTGGGCTATGATGCTCAAAACCCAGTCGGTTTGGGAGAAAGACGCGGTATTCTCACGCCATTGGGGCCCGCCTTGACCAAAAGCCAGCTGGAAGATTGGAGACTCTACGGTCATGTAGAAAAGTCTTCATATGGGTTAGGGTATGATCCCGACACTCCTATGAGACAGTTGACACAAAGGCTTAAAAGTCGTTTTACCGACCAAGCCTCAACATCTCAAGTCCACGAAGACATCGATCTCCCTGGATATCTCTTTAAAGAGTTACCTGACAAAGATCCAGGAAGCTCATCCAATTTGTACGGTTTCTCTGATGATGAAGAGGAATCGCCCGATAATACAGACTTGTGCTATTCTGACCCAGAAGAACCCTCGTCTCCAAAAGAAATACCAGACTCAACAGGCGATTGGGACTATCTCATAGCAAGCCTTGAGGAGATCACCAATCAAGAAAATCCATGGAAAGGAACAGAGCCTTGGTCTGGTAATGCAGTTGAAACTCCAGAAGGTTTCGTTGAGTTGGAAGCCTCCAAAAATATTGTGGAGGAACCACCTTCGAACCTTCCGACAGAAGATTCTGTTCAAAAGATAAACTTGGGAACACCTGATAACCCACGTCCTGTATTCATAAGCAAGAATATAAAGGATGATGAGTTACCCGAGTATATCGCTTTTCTTCGTGAGTTCGTTGATTGCTTTGCATGGTCCTACGCTGAAATGCCTGGTTTAGACCCCAAAGTAGCAGTCCACAAACTCAACCTTCAAGAAGAAATCAAGCCTGTCAAACAAGGCCAAAGAAGATTCCGCCCAGATGTGATGGATAAAATTGAACAAGAAGTTCAAAAACTCAAAAGCGTTGGCTTCATCCGTGAGGAACAACATCCAGAATGGTTGGCCAACATTGTCCCTGTGACAAAGAAAAATGGGCAGATCAGAGTCTGTATTGACTATAGAGACTTGAATGGCGCTTGCCCTAAAGATGAATTCCCGCTCCCCATACCGGAGGTGATGATTGACAATACCTGCGGATTCGAGCGAATGACATTCATGGATGGCTTCTCTGGTTACAATCAGATAAAGATGCATCCCGAGGATGAAAAACACACTTCATTTCGGACTCCATTTGGCGTGTATTGCTACACTGTCATGCCATTTGGTCTGAAAAATGCTGGTGCCACATATCAGAGGGCTATGATGAAAATATTCCAAGATATGCAGCACAAAACGGTCGAATGTTCGTTGATGACCTCGCCGTCAAAAGCAGAAGAAAAGAAGACCATCTCAAAGATCTTCGGGAAGTCTTCCTCCGACTCCGCAAACACAAACTGCGGATGAATCCTCTAAAATGTTTCTTCGGCGTCTCGTCGGGTAAGTTTCTCGGATTCCTTGTTCGGAAAGCTGGAATAGAACTTGACCCCATAAAAGTCAAGGCTATTCTAGAAATGCCCTCTCCAAGAACCCTAAGGGAACTAAAAGGGCTTCAAGGGAGATTGGCCTACATCAGACGGTTCATCTCCAATCTTTCGGGGAAATGCCGTCCATTCTCTCGATTGGTGAAAAAAGGTGTAGACTTTGTCTGGGATGCCGACTGTGAAGCCGCATTTCAAGATATCAAGTCATACCTGACCAAACCTCCAGTGTTAGCTGCCCCTGCCACTGGAAAACCATTCATCTTGTACACAAGAGCTCTTGATCATTCTGTAGGCGCTCTGCTTGCACAAGAGAATGGTGAGGGAAAAGAAGCTGCTCTATACTACCTCAGCCGCATGCTAGTAGGTGCAGAGCATCGCTACTCTCCAGTCGAAAAAGAATGCCTTGCAGTGATGTTTGCCGTACAAAAGCTACGTCACTACTTGCTTTCCAACACAGTCTACCTGGTCTCGAGGATCAACCTCTTGAAGGTCCTTGTCACAAAGGCAGGTTCTCTCAATGCCCGACTGGCAAAATGGTCCATCCTTTTGTCACAATTTGATATTAGGTATGTTCCACAAAAAGCAATCAAAGGCCAAGCTCTAGCAGATTTCCTTGCAGAGCATCCATTGCCTAAAGATTCACCACTCAGAGATGATCTCCCAGACGAACCTGTCTACAATGTGGAGACTTCCTCACCAAATGCCTCCTGGGACATGTACTTTGACGGTGCAACCAGGACAAATGAAAACAGAAAGCTGATCTCGGGAGTTGGCATCCTCTTTGTTAGCCCCGACAAATGCATGATTCCACACGCTTTCTCGCTACTGGAACCATGCACAAACAATGCAGCTGAATACCAAGCTCTGATCCTAGGATTGGAACTCGCCATTGAATCCGGTATCACCATGCTGGAAGTCTTTGGAGACTCTCAACTGATCGCCAACCAGATGAATCAGAAATATGAAGTCAGGAAGCCCGATCTGCTGCCTTATTACAACAAGGCACAATCGCTTCTGCAAAAGTTTGACATCTGCAACATCACCCACATTCGTAGAGGTGAAAACATCCGTGCAGATGCCCTGGCCGGACTTGCCGCATCAATGGCGATCCAGGAAGGGGAAAACATGCAAATTACAGTGTGCGAGAGAAGGATCCTCCCTCCTCTTAACACACACCAAGCAGTTGCTGAATGCCACCGGGTGGTTGGAAGTCGGATCTCTATCCTTCAACCTTCAATCGGCGACTGGAGGGATCTGTTCATTGATTACACTATGTTCGGAATCCTACCTGAAGATCCAAAAGAACGGGTAAGCATCCAAAGGCGAGCCCCAAACTTTCATTTGGATATCCCTTCAAAGATCCTTTACAGGAAATCCTTCAACGGAGTACTTCTACGCTGCTTGTCACAACAAGAAGCTGAAGAAACACTCAAAGAAGTTCACGCTGGTCTTTGTGGAGCTCATCAGGCTGGTCCCAAGCTCTACGACCAAATCAAAAGGTTAGGTTACTACTGGCCTACCATGGTACCCGACGCAATGCAATTTGCTAAGCGCTGCCAACAATGCCAAGTTCATGGAGACTACATTCACATGCCTCCGGAATGGCTACATCCTACAGCAATCTCATGGCCTTTCGAAGCATGGGGCATGGACATCATAGGTCCTATCTCCCCCCTTCAAGCAAAGGTCATCGCTTCATCTTCGCTGCTACGGATTATTTCTCCAAGTGGTCAGAAGCATTTGCGTTCAACGAAATGAAGACCTCATCAGTTCTTCAGTTCCTGCGCACCAACATCATTTGTCGTTTCGGCATACCCAAGAGATTCGTCCATGATAACGGACCACAATTCCGGGATCATCGATTCTACAGGTTTTGCGACAAATACAAAATTCAAAGCTGTCCTTCGACTCCATACAATCCGGCAGCAAACGGATTAGCAGAAGCCTTCAACAAGACACTCTGCAAAATCCTCAAGAAAATGGTCTCTAGTCACAAAAGAGACTGGAGCGATAAACTGTCTGAAGCTTTGTGGGCCTATCGAACCACCGTTCGAGGACCAACCCATAGCACACCATTCTCCTTGGTCTATGGATGCGAAGCTGTCGTGCCCCTAGAGGTACAAATTCCTTCTCTGAGGGTATCTCTACAAAATGACATGACTCAAGAAAGCAATGCGAAATTACGACTTCATGAGCTGGACAATCTCGATGAGAGGCGGCTCGAAGCTCGACAAAGCATTGAACTTTACCAAGCACGCATGGCAGGATCTTTTGACAAAAAGGTCAGGCAACGCGCCTACAAAAAGGGTGACTTGGTTCTTGCGGTAAAAAGACCAATGGTCTTCGCTCACAAGTCCAAAGGCAAGTTTGAACCAAAATGGGAGGGACCCTACGTCATCGACAAGGTCTTCTCCAACGGCGCATATGCCCTCCTAAACATGGAAGGCGACAGATGTATGCTGCCTATCAACGGCAAGTTCTTGAAGCGATACTACCCTTGAAGACTTATCCAACTGGGTAAGAGCAATGCCTGTATGGCCAAAACCTGTTCTCAGGTACTCGCTCGTCAAACCCACTCTCTTTAGAATTTTCATATCAAATGTCAAAATTTCTAGAGATTCAAAAACAATGCTTACTTTCATTGTTTCATTGTTCAAAAACAAAAAAAAAATCCAAGTTTAGGAGCCTCTCCCTGACTTGACCAGAACTTTCGATCCTTGAACCAAAATTCATGGTTTGAAACAAAAATTCGGATCCAGGGATTTCCACCCTAGTCCACCTTACCTTTTACCGCCAAATGGTTTTAGGTCAAAATTTACGACCCTCGTGTCTTTAAACAAAAAAATGGTTTTTCAAAAACCGCGGGGAAGTGACACTTAGTCGATACTCGCAAAACTCAAAAAATCGGAAGGATGCGAACCCCATTCGATACTTCCAAAACCCCATAAATCGTGGAGACGCAACATATCAGTTGATATCCACAACCCAAATTTCAAAGGTTCGAGAAAACCTAAAATCGTGGAGAAGCAACAAACCAGTTGATATCCACAACCCAATTTCAAAAATCGTGGAGATGTAACATATCAGTTGCTATCCACAACCCAAAATTACAAATGGTTCGAGAAAACCTCAAATTTCAAAAATCGCGGAGAAACGACATCAAGTCAGTACCCGCAAAACCAAAAAGTCTTGGGAAAAGCAGGGAAGCGACGCTTAGTCGATATTTGCACCCCAATTCGCAAGGAAGCGACATTCCATCGATACTTGCAAAACCTAACCCGCGAGGGAGTGACATTCCATCAATACTCGCAAAACCGAATGAGCAAGGAAGCGACATTCCATCGATACTTGCAAGACCATTCAGCGGGGAGGCGACATTTAGTCGATACCTGCATTTTGAAAGCCAAAAAATCTGGCTATAAATGCCAAAACCTGGCTCTTTTGCCAAAAACCGGCTATCAATGCCACCAAATCGGCTATAAATGCCACACAAAAAAAATGACTCTCATGTCAAAAACCGGCTATAAATGCCACAAACCGGCTATCAATGCCACAAAAATTGGCTTTTACGCCGACAAACCAAAACTTGGCTTTAAAAAAAAAATGGCTATCAATGCCACCAAACCGGCTATAAATGCCACAAATTGGCTATCAATGCCACCGAACCGGCTATAAATGCCACAAATTGGCTATCAATGCCACCAAACTGGCTATAGATGCCACAAAACAAACACCGGCTTCCATGCCAACCCAAATTTTGGCTTTTACGCCATAAAATTTCGGCTTCCATGCCAACCCAAATTTTGGCTTTTACGCCATAAAATTTCGGCTTCCATGCCATCTCAAAATTGGCTGCCATGCCACGAACAAAATTTTTGGCTCTTATGCCATCTCAAAAATCGGCTATCAATGCCACACAAAAAAAAAACCTGACTCTCATGTCAAAACTGGCTGCAAATGCCACAAAAATCCGGCTTTCATGCCGAATTCGTTTCCCCTACCAAAACAATCATTTGACAAAAGATTTTCACAAAATGACAAAACTTTTGATCAAATCCCATTTAGCAATTGCTTTCATCACAAAAAGATTTGAGTGAGCGTAGGGAAAACAAGAAAAAAAAGAAGTACCAAAAAAATACATGTGGTACCAAAAAAAAAGTGTTCACAAGCACTGCAAAAAAAAAAGAAGTACCAAAAAATACATGTGGTACCAAAAAAAAAGAAGAATGGTTTCTGCTATAAAAAATCAGGAGCTCAGCCAAAAATGGTCTCCAGCCAAAGCTTCAGCTCCTCAAGCAAACTTTTGGCCTCATCCGTCAGAGTTTCCAAGGCACGCTTCTTCAGGAACTTGCCATGAGATGCTGGCGAATGCCGTAACCCTTCTTTTACACCGGGAAGCTCTTCCCCAGCAGTTTGCCATCGTTCGTTTTCTAGAGTCCTCCTCTCGAGAACTTGACCGGCATCTGCAACCCTGCGAATCAGAGTACTCTCCCTGTCACGAGCCTCTGTTATAGCAGCCCACTTAGCATCGACTTGTGCCTTCAAATGCTCAAGACGTTTCCTGGCCTCCTCAACTTCCCTATCAAGGACGTTAAGGTCATGCCTCAATCCGATGATGGCTAGCTCTTCCTTGTTCTTCTCCCGAACTAGCTGCTTCTTGCTTTGTGTAGCCTCATTCAGGTCAGACTTAGCCTTATCAGCAGGGTCCAAGAACATCTCCTTGAAGAATTGGTCGTCAGGGAAGCCCATGGTCTCAAACCACTTGTCACCCAGTGCAATGATCCTATCAACGGTCGCCCTGGCACCTGTGACATCCAGACCAACCTCTTCGGTATCAGTGAGAATCTCCTGCACATGTGGGATCATGCCAAATCCTGCTTCCAAGTGTCCAGAAAGGAGAGTCTTGATCCAAGAACTCAAAACCCGAGCCAGCACCTTCTTCGCAAATTGAAGAGACGAACTGGATGAAGATTCAACCTTCTCCGCTGATCGGCTGCTCATGTCATGTCCCATTGGAAGAGTAACAAAAGAACTCTTTTCACTTGGAGCCACTGGAGAGGGAATCTCAACACGAGGCATCTCCTCAATCATGTCTGAACTGGTCTCTACCTCCGGATCGACCTCTGGCATCCCTTGCTCTGGTTCTGAAGAAAGCGATGGACTCTCTTCTGTCACTTCAAAACCTGCAAATGAAACACAAAAAGGTATGAATATGATCCTGTTCAAAAAAAAAATATCATCAGGGTCATCACTACAAAGTACCTTCTTCGACGACTGGCGGAACACTCTCTTCCTCCATGAACTCATCAGAAGCATCATCGACATTTGCGTCCATTGATGGTTCAAAGTCATCGGAATCCTGTGGCAAGTCAGCTGACAAGAAAAAAATGTTAGCAAATCAAGTCGCAGGCAAAAAAAAAAAAAAAAAAAAAAAAAAAAAAAAGAGAAAGCGAAAGAAGTTATACCAATTGGAGATTCCGGAGTCATTCCAGAGTCCCTCGGTTCTTCTTCAGATGCCATAACCGGCTCCATCACCGCCTCATCGGTCGGAACCTCAGGCATCGGCAAGTCTTCATCCTCTGCTAAAAAAAAAAAAAGAAAAAAGCAGCAGCAGGGTGAGAAAACAAATCAGAACATGGAAAGCCCCATGAAAGAAGTAGAAAAAGGAAAAGGAGGAATCATACCTTCACCGATGGTCTCTTCTTCCCGAATCCTCTTCTCCGGAGGTTCGTCAACTTCCCCTGGCACCTCCTCATTGACAGTGAGAGGGACTTCCACATTAGGAGAGTCTTCGTCCCGCCCCGTGTGACGCTGACTCCTCCTCCTCTTCTTACCTCTACGGGTTCGCTTCCTAGAAGAACCCGCCTCACTATCAGAGTCAGGTTTCTCACTTGACTCCTCACTGAATGGTCTGCTTTCGCCAGTAGACTCCACGGAAGCTCGTTTCTGTGCCGCTTGCATCCAAGCGTCGAGCTCAGCTTCCTCCTGTTCTAGCTGCTCCAAAGCCTCATCAGGTACTTCCCGAACAGCTTCAGAACCAATGACGCCCTGGTCACCGAGAAAGCCTATCTTGTGCTTCTCTCCAGAAAGGAAGGCCCAAACTTCCTCTCGCCGGACGCCATCCGACTTCCCAATGCCTTTTCCAGAAGACAGCTTTACATCAAGCTCCTTCTTGGAAAGCCCCCGATATGCCAAAAAGCTCTCCGCGAACCACTTCGTGAAGCCGGCAGTTCGGAAAGTCGACAGCTCAGGATAAGAAATCGTGGCAATAGTGTCTTCAGCACTATAGAAAGCCCATGCATTTCTGCCATCCTGCAAACCCCCAAAACGCTTCACCATACTCGAAGGCGCTCCAATAACGCCTTGAGAGAAGCCCAACTGAAGCGCAAAGCGAGAAGGTACATACGGCTGGATGTCGACGAAAAGATGTCTACGGTACACCATCGTGCCGACTCGTATGCTGAAAAGCCACTCCTTCTCTGCATTGGTCAAAGGGTAATGCCTTCCCGACCCTGCTCTGGTAGAGTCTCGGGAGGCACCAAAATCAAAAGCCTTCTTCCGCAACTCCGGAGAAAGCTTAACTGAAGACTGCCCCATCTCGACGTCCCTGAACCGTCGGATCCTCATACGGGCAAACAAAAGTGATTCGGATATGGCTTTTTCCTTAGCCAATCGAATCATCAGAGGATCATCATCCTGTGCAGCACCCAGCTGGTGGAAGCCAGGACAGTGGTATACAAACCACGAATAAAAGATATGGGCTGAAAATACCCTATTCATAGGGAGCCCAAGCCGAACCAAGAAAGCAGCAGCCTGCAGTTCGGTACACAGGTAGGAGTAAAGAGCGGGCACCAAAGCAAGCCGCTCTCCAAACGCCATCTGACAAGCCGGAAAAATACAATGCGGCCTGATGTGCGTCCCATCTCCACCAGCAAAAATAGCCTCACCCAGCCAAAAAGTGAGGTAAAAAGCAAGATCTCTCCGCAATGCAATGTCAGAACAAATGGCATCTGTGCTCGCGAAGAAACCCTTCAACTCTTCCTGCATGACCGAAGTCTTCTTCCTGTCTTCCCGGGTCATGCTATCAGAAGACTTTTGCTGTCAAAGAAGTTGAAGAATGAAGAGCCATAACTCTTCCAACTGCTGGATCTCACTTTCGAGCCCTCCTTCAAAAAATCATAGAAGGCGACGAGCTGAAAGTATAGGAGCCTGAATTCCTCTGACTGCTCCTCAAGGACGCTGTCAATCGACATGAACTCCTCGTAGAGTTTGCCAAGGATGGGCAATCCAGTAATAGCACTCAACTCCTTCAGAGAAAAACCAATCTCACCGTTCGTGACAACGAAGGTATTGGTCTGAGGGAGGAAAGACTCCAACATAGCCATGAAGGCATCATCGGAAAAGGTCACGATCTCCCTAAAAGCGCGGAACGCGTCAAAAATCCCGGCTTCCTTCAAAACGGCGCCCCCAATCAGCAAGGTGTGGTCAGTCCATGACTTCCAATCGGAGTCAACATTGAAACGGCCACGAAGTCGAAAAGGCTTCACCCAAGTACTGCCGTCACCGCTGAAAACGCCATGGCCCACCGGTCTCAAATCGACCGACGGATAATCAGAGCCCTGGTAGCCGCTGGCTGGCATCAACATGTCCATACGGACAGGTGGCTTCTCTGCAAAACCGGAAGGTCCACCAACAAAAACCCCGGTCTTGATCACACTGGTCCTCTTCACCCAGCTCGGAGGATCTTCCCTCTTAGGGCACGTGGGAGAAAGGCTCAGGATCGAGATGGTCCGGTCAAAAGACGACCGGGTAGAAATAGTTCTCTCTTCACCATCAGCTGTGTAAGAGAACTGAAAACATCTCCTTTGGTATGTCAAGTCGTCAGGGACTGCATCTCCAAAGAAGAAGGTAGGCTTGGGCAAAACCCTCAGATCGTCCATAACCCAAGGACGGTTGCTTACCATGATCTTATAGAATTCCTCATTCTTGAGAGCGATCAATCGCTGTCTCATCTCATCGCGATTGAGGGAATCACACTCTTCCAAGTTCTTCTCAACAAACTGGACCTTCTCCCAGGCCTGCTGAACGGCCACATTGGAAGATCTAGCAGATCGACGAGGTACGCTTGTAGCAGGCTCTTTACCCTTGTTCGCTCTGGAGGAACCACCTGCAAAGGTTGGAAAAGAAAAAGATCGTCATCAAAATGACAGGATTTCGCTAAAAAAAAAAAAAAGGGGTCACTTTGTCCCACCAAAAATCTGGCGAAATTTTGGCATGACTCCGGGGCAATTCCAAAGAAAAAGGAAATACCCCGACGGAAATAGAAAGTTTGAAGATGGGCTCAACATTGCTGCGGGCTCCGAAACTCCAAACTTTCGAAACCTCAAAATCTCCGCAAAATCAAGAAGGGCTCAACATCGCTGCGAGCTCCAAATTCCCAAATTTGCAAAGATTTTCAGGTATGCTATCACATCATGCTACTCAATTCAATTTACAAAAAGTACATGCATGAACATCTAGATTTGCATAAAAACGCATTATCATGATGAGCAAAAAAAAAAAAAAAAGAAGAAACTTTCTCGAAAAAAGGGGAGAAAGAAAAGAAAAAAAAAAGAGAAACTTTCTCAAACAAAAAAAAAAGAGAAGAAAGAAAACAGCAAAAAAAAAAAAAAAAAAAAAAAAAAAAAAAATAGGCCACGTGGCCGTACGGACCAGATCCGTACGGATCTGTCCGTACGGCCCACAAAAAAAAAAAAAAAAAACGTGAAAAAAAAAAAAAAAAAGAGAAATCACGTGGAAAAGAAAAGAAAAAAAAAAAGAAGAATAGAAAGAAAAGAAAAAGAAAAGAAAAAAAAAAGAAGAAAAAAAAAGAGAGAAACTTTCTTCTTTTTACCATCCTATTCTCTACATGGAGTTTTCTTGAAAGAAAAAGAGAGAAAACTTACTCGAAGCCATTGATGGAGAAGAAGAAGGAAAAAGCTTGAAGATCCTTGAAGAAGAAGCACTCTTGGTCTTGGAGCTCTCTTGAGATTGTTGCAAAAGAAAGCAATAAGAGCAAGAGATCCTACCTTCCTTTGCTTTTATAGGAGAGAGCAAATCAAAGAAGGAAACAAAGAAGAAAGGTAAGTGTTACTAATTAAGTAACCTTACCAAAAGAGAAGGAATTAGAAAGATTCTTTCCCAAAAAGAAAGATGTCTTTGAGAGATTTCCTCCCAAAATCAATCAAATGAGAGATTCTCTCCAACAAAAAAGGATATTGAAGATTCTTTCCCAAAAAGAAAGATACCTTGAGATATTCTCTCCCAAATTAAGGGAATATGAGAGATTCTCTCCCATAAAGATATTTTTAGATATTCTCTATCCAAATGAGATATCTTTAGATATTCTTTACAAAAATGGCCCCACATGAGATCTAAGCCATCCTAAAAAGCTTAAGGTCCCATGGGCTAGCCCATATGAGCCAGGTTTGACCACCTAGGCACTAAAAAAAAAAAAAAGAAAAAATGGGCTTCTAGTCAGAAAAAATCCCTCTTACCAAGAGCATACAATAATGGTTCCATGCCTCTTTTGAGTTGATTGGACCATACAAAAAAAAAATCCCAAGCCCCATGAGCTTCCAAAAATCAAACCATCCAGCCTCATATACCAAATTGAGCCAAAATCTTGAAATTGACATTCCACAAAAATCCAAACCACTCCAATGGACCCACACAGTCCCAAAGAGTGACCAAAAACCAAATCCTGGTCCCCTAACTTGCCACATACAGCTTGTTAGGTCACAAGACCAAAACAAAAAACCAAACCCTGATCCCCCAACTTGCCACATACAGCTTGTTGGGTCACAAGATCAAAACCAAAACCCGATCCCCTAACCTGCCATATATAGCTGGTTAGGTCACAAGATCAAAAACAGAAACCCAAATCCACATCCCTGATGTCATCTTCAAAACTTTGCCTCGAGATGGTATTTGATTCCTTTCACTACCATAAAATTCCCCTGGAAGCTCAAAGGCTACTCTACCAAAGGAAAGATTGCTCAAAGACTCTTGGTCAAGACACAAGCTCTCATTCAAAAATCTCTTCGAGGCACATCGACTACAAAAGTCAAGTAACTCGTCGCTGTACCTCGAGGGGGCATTTGTTGACACCAAAAATGTCACTTTGCCTCTTCAAATCAAGAAACATGCATGAAGTCGCAACCTGCCATAAATAGGCAATGCAACTTCTCCAAAAATTCAAATCTTGTCAGAATCAAACAAAAACTGCAAGATCCTTCAAGATAGCCAAGAGAAGAGTACACATGAAGTTTCGGGCCATTTCGACAACATTTGGCCTAACTTCACTGCTCCGACAGCTAAACGGGAGCTCCCGGCGGCGACATCATCGGAGACGTCAAAACTTCGATCAAAGCCTACAGATGACTCCAGCATGTCCCAAAAGGGCTCTATGCCAAATTTCAAGTCAAACCGACAACGTTTGACCCTCCATCAATGCTCGAGCAGCAAAATCAAGCCTCCCGGCGGCGGGAACCACCGAAGCCTCCGCTCATCAAACCAAGTGCATGAGTGGCTTCAACATGCTCCCAAAAGGCTGCACGTCAAATTTCAGGTCATTCCGACAACGTTTGACCAGGTTTTGATGCTCCGAGAGAAAATCAAGCCTACCGGCGGCGGAGCAACCCGGGACCATGACATCCAAAATGGAGCCCATGGAACGTCTCAAAATGACTCCAATAGGCTCCCCGTCAAATTTCAGGTCAATCGGACATCGTTTGACCGCACATCAAAGCTCGGGATTTTCCCCGCAGTAAAATCAAGTGAAGCATCGACGGGACCCCAAACGGCTTCAAAACTCAAACAAAAGCCTATGGTTGGTCTTATTTATTGCTCAGGAGGCTTCACCTCAAATTTCAGGTCATTCCGACATCGTTTGACCAAGTTTCGACTTCTGGCGGAAAATCAGCAGCTCTACGCGACAAAGTCTTCGGCTTTCCCGGAAAATTAGAAACTTTGCACTCTAAAAATGCAAGGATTCTCATCAAGTTTTCTACAGGGAAATCAAGCCAATAAATGAGAAGAAATGTCAAGAAAAATACAGAAGAAAACGGTGACGAAAAAGACCTCAAAACGACCGCAAAACGGGCTCCGAAGGGGAAAAATCCCCCAGGGTCGCAGACCCCTGCGACCATGGCCCATGGTCGCCGGCGACCATGGAGGTCCGGGTCACCGGATTTTCCGCCGGTGACCCGTTTTTTCCGTCTTTTTTCGCGTTTCGCGCACTTTGGCCCCTGTGGTTTCCTGAAAATGTGATTTTTAGTGCTTGAAATTGACTCATATCCTCCGACATCCGTCAAAATCACGGGTCAACCTCCAAAAGCATAAAATCATCATCGATCGCTCCAAGATCGCCAACCGGTCGACCAAGAAAGTGCACTTTCTGTCCGACCGATCGTGAAATCGACAAGACAGATGTCACCGGCCCATTCTTAGCTATCAATGTCTGAAGTTACATGTTCATCCGATGTCGATCAGCATGTAGATCCATCGATGATCATCGCCAGAAGAATTCCAGAAGACACGGCACGGCCCGCGACTCTTCGACTGCTCGGCGACCAATTAATGTGGTTAATTGACTAGCTTTATTGCAGTCATTAATTCATTTCTTTGGACGGCCCAATCAGAAGCAAGCATTTGGGAGTTACAAGTCAATTGATTCATGGCATTTAAACCATGAAACTCCTCCCATTATGGTAATTAAGGTGATTAAAAGCCCTTAATCTCCATCGGCCAATCAGATTCAAGGAAAAAGGAGTTACAAAATCAAGAAATAAATCTTGTAACTCCTCCCATTAAAGCCATTAAGGCTCATAAACCCTCCTAAATGGCTACCAAAAGCCTATAAATAGGAGAGCATTCCATTGAGATCAAAAAGATCGGGAAAAAAGAGGAGAAAATCAGAAGATCAGAAAAAAAAAGAGATCAGAAAGAGATCTGAGAGAAAGAAAAAGAGAGAAAAACTCTGCTGAAGTTCTGCACCGGCCACCACTACAAGGTGACAAAAGTCCCTTGGGGGGCACCCCCCCCAAGGTCCTTGCCTTCTCCTGCTGCCTCCAATGGCTTAGACGTGGCTTTTCAGCCCGTCTACTTAGCTTTTTATTGGACATAGGACCTTCTCTTGGTCTTTGTCCTCTAAAAACCTGAGGTTATAGCCAAGCCAAGCGAATCAAGAGCATCTTCTGTTCTCATCTGCATGGATGATGGCGAAGCCCATACATGGCTTGCGACCGTCAATCTGAACGAGTCCCCCACAATCTCCTGAAAAGTTAGATCTTCCTTTTCTTGCTTTTCATTGTAGTTTGTATTTTTCTAAAAGAGACAAAAATCACAACTCTTGTCTTTCATTATTGATGAGAATTGTAAATCGGCTATAAACGCCAAAATCGGCTATAAATGCCAAACAAAATCGCCTTTCACGGCAAACCAAGAAAATGTCTCTTTTCTTAAATATTTGTGCAATGGAAAACTTGAAAGAAGTTGATTTCCTTTTTACTTGCGAAGGTTGATCTCCGGATTACCACTTGCAATTCCAAGTAAAATAGAAAATCTGGCACACCCACACAAAAGAAATGTTGATGCACGCTTCAGGGCCCGCCAGGGCGCGAAAGGGCCGGACCCGACGGACTCCCACGTTCCGCCGACCCCGGTAGCCGCCCCAGCCGGCGCCTCGGAGCGCGTTCCATCAGTTGGGCCATGATCAAATTAAGCGTGCCACATTATTAGAGTCATTAGCCTATTCAAATGAGACTTCAGGAATCTAGTCTTTTACAAGAAATTATGTTTATCAAAAGGCGAAGAGAACTTTAACAAAAATACAACAGCAACAACACTACCTCCTAATAATAACTTAATGTGCACTCCAATCATATTGCAACTACTGCTACATAACACTGAAGTCAACAGAAATTTTACTTGAAACAGAGATGTTTTAATTGTTGGAAAAATGGCTAGAGCACCATTACTTTTGTCAAAGTTTGAGCCAAAAACTAAGTGGGACCCACTAATCCTTTTTGGTGGGAATACATGGGAATGTACTCTACTCTATGAGTAGAGTAATTACATGTATTGGGTTGCTCTAATCCATTAAGAAGTGAATGAGAAATTACCTCCTAAACACCACTACTTTAACATGTTAAACATGGAAACAAAGGAAGTAGTGAACTTGCATCCCACATTGCTTGGGAGCAAAACAGTCCTTGGGTATAAATATACTTACCTTGGTAGTATAAAGTAAGCCCCAAGGGGCACCCCACTTTTGTGGGGGAGGGAGGACCTAGATCAAGGTAGGGTCACCACCACACGCGCGCACCGAACCGGGCTTGGGCTTGGGCTTCACGCGCAAGTTGGGCCTTGGCTCGGCCCACTACCCGTTTATTTTTGGAGAAATTTTATTTAATAAAATTTCTTTTGGCAAATGGGATGTGTCCCTAGTGGTTAGTGGTGTGTGTCCTGAGAAGTTGCATCTGTTCATTGAACAGTCACTGTTCTGAACAGATGCAACCCCCCCCCCCATTGAAGAGACTTGTTCAGGCTATTTAAGAGCATCTTGTACATGCATTTGGTGAATCAATTTTTCACTGCATTCGAGTCATTGTCATTGATTGTTCGTAGTAAGAGAGAGTCCTGCTGCTGCACCTTTTGGTTCGCCGAACACACAGTTTGTAATGCTGCAACTGTTGTGGTTTGATCATTGTATCCTGGGAGACAGACGCTGTAGAGCTCGTAAGCACCGTTGCGAGGGCGAATTTGGTCTTAAGGACATAGTGTTTAACACTAGCCTTGATCATAATTCATCTGCGAGTTATACAACTTCTCAACTTCAGACATACACACTCTGTCTCTGCTTTTAAACAGTAAGTGAATTTTATTCCTGCATTACAGTTTGCTACTGTATTTAGTTGTTATTTTGATTCACTGTGTTTTAGAACTTGTCTCCTAAATACTGATTTATTACTGACTGTACTCGGAACTAACATTAATTTCTTAACATAAGAAAACAAAAAATGTACAACTATATCATTATTCTACATTCAGCGAAACAAATATAGGTTACACTACATTAGCCTTTGTAAAGGACAGTTCGATAACCATTAATTAGTAAAATAAAAAATGCAACCATAACAGAATGTGAACACTAAACAGTCAAAGTTCTAATGACGAGCAATATTGCATATCTTCCGTGCAGGTTAGTTCAATTATACATCATCATGAAACTTCTTTGACCATGCAAATGTTTCTCATCCTATGTGGCATCCTTGAAATTCCTCCATAGAAGCTACCAAATGTTAAGTCATGCTACTATACTGTCCATAAAGGTCAAGATTGCAAAATTACATTCATGAAATTCATTCTTACAAGCTACAAAATCATTGGTATTCATATTAGTTGTTCCACTATTATGTCCATATTGGTCAAAACTCACGTCCGAAAGTCTACATATTTTTCGACAAAATATGGCATAGAATATATATAATAATCATTTTCATCAAGGTCCGTCCCTATGATATGTAAGCCATTCTTCAAAAATTCTTCTATTATGCTCTAAAATATGACATAGAATATACATTGATCACATCAATCAAGGTCCATATCTAAGAAATGTAATCCATTCTTCTTTTTGAAATGGTAATGTAATCCATTCTTCAACACACTCTACCCACTCCCCAACCCCTCCCTTCTCTCTCCCCACCCCGAAGGTCCAATCACTCGTGGTAAAACCTATACAAATTTACAAAGGATATACTAGCCTGTGTAACCAATGAAAAGGCCTCTTATACTAGCTTTTGTGAATTCTAACCAAATAATTTCAATATTATGATGTACACGAATGTGTGCGCGAATGAGATGAGTGAGAACAGTCATATAGTGTACCTGTACCATTAAAAACTAATACCATTCACCAGAACAAAAGAGTTGTACAAAGTGGTTGTAATTTACCAGGGGCTGGCAAAATTCATAATGGGCTGCATCACCACGCAAGTTAAAAACTCCCTGCCAAGGCTTCGTACCAGCTGTGGGCATTCAGCCTCTCTTGGTCTTACGACAGCAGCCAAGACCCCTGCCATAAGCCTCTGAAGGACCTGAAACCAAAATGAAAGCTCAAAAATGCATGTGTACTGCAGCATAAAGAGCAAATGTTATCAATCAGAAGACTCACTCACACCTTGTACTCACACTCAGAAGAAAATAGAGCAGGATGAAGCTCCTTAGAAGCAATCAGATGATACTGTAACCTTTCATCTCTTTCTTCAGAAGATAATGTACCCATAACATCCACACCAATTGAAGACTGATTCCTTCTGTAAACGTCTAGGTGGTCACCTTTTAAATCAACCATATCACTGCAACGTACAAAGTAATTTGATTTGGACTGTAAAATGAAAAATACCCAATCAAGTAGAAATGATTTTCCATGAGTTGCAATAATAATATAAAGCACCTTGTCAGCAAGTCAACAAGGTTGATCTGTTTAAGCCTGTAAGTTTTTGAGAGTTGGCTACTTCATGTGGATGGACAAAACATGGGAATAAATGTAATTTTATGATTTTTAGATTGGACTGTAGCCTCATGGAAGAAATCCGAAGACGAAGAATTTCGAAGACTTGATCGGATGTCAACATGCAGAATGGGCAGAGCTTCTGTTTTTCACAGTCCGATCGATCGGTCCTTTGGTCCAATCGATCGCCTCTGAGAAGCTCTCAGTTATTTACAGTCCTATCGATCGGACAGCGGCGAACTTAAACCTATTTTTGTGGATCTCCCTTTGTCCTATCTCTATCCAAATCTAATACAATCTCTCTCATTCGTTTTGAAAAAGTCTCTTATAAGGGTTAAGCCTAAGAAGAGAGGGTTTGTGGCTTTTACTGTATCTCTCCCAAAAAACCCTAGATCATCCTAGAGAGATTGCTCCCCTCCAGAGAGCACTTATGAGAATCATGTGCTGAAGCCTTCATTCTCTGGAGACTCATCCTCAACATGCTTGCAGAGTCACCTTGTTAAAGGCGTGGAGATCAAAGTGCTGGAGAAGGTGAACGGCGTGTTCGTCGACCAGATCTACTACGGTCTTAGGTTGTGTTCAACTGTAAAAGGGGTAGTGAGTATCTTGTAACCTTCGTTTTCATTAGTGCTTTGATCATTTCGGACCAAGGTGAGGTCCCGTGGTTTTTTTTTTTCCCTATTTTGGGTTTTCCACGTATAAAATTAAAGTGTCCTTCTTGTGATTGATTGATTGATTAAATTAGATTCCTTAATTCCGCAAATCCATATTGGAATCTGTATTGGGACTTATTTATCATTAGGGTGGATTTGTGATCAACCCTTTTGGAATTTCAAAGCCTTTCAGATATCTCACCAATAACACCTTTGATAAGCATGTGTACCTGATCTGGGGCCTCTTTGTCAGGAGTAGTTGCTGAATACCACAAATCAACCATGAAGTCCTGCAAGGTCTTATTAATAAAATCGTCCACAGCAGCCTCAACAAGAGGCGAATCGATTTTTCTCCTCCTCTTGGTGCAGGCAGTAGGGGTGAGATACGGGGATCATCCAATGACAATGACAACTGCTTTTTCCGCAATTGAGACAGATATGTTGGTCAACGAACTGGCCGAACCTTCCAGCGGAATTCCACTTCATGAGTAGGAGGAGTAACGCAGAGAGCATAAGAAATGCTATCAGGATATTAGTCCACATTGATTTACTTGTGTCTGCAATAAACATGTAAAGGCATTTAGCAGTGCAGTATTAATGGCTGGCTGATATGGATCAATGTGGGAGAAAATAACAATAAGACAAAAACACAATGAAAGAAGAGAGACCAAATTCAATGTTCCAAGATACAAACTTTGACATGTGAGATATAAGACAATGAAAGATGGGCAATGTGTTAAAACTTAAGATATCAAGGCCCAGAAGATTTTGACAGTCACATTTTTACCAGTTGATAAAGAAGATGAAAATTCTATTTTTAAATTAACTTTAGCAGTTAATAAAAGAACAAAATATGGAAGAATGCATATAGACAATTAGGGTACAAATTCTTCCTAAAAGATAGTATACAAAGATGCAAAAAGATTTTTTTCTTTTTGACGTAAAAGTAACATGAACTCATCTTTCAATGATTAAAAGAATGTTCAGATTGTAAAATCAGTGATTTTTGACAAGCTGGGAGGCATCTCCAATGCAGCATACACCATGAAAAGAAGGTGGTTAGGTGACTACCCTCCAGCTGGTACTCTCAAAATTAATGTGGACAGAGTAAAGAGAGGAAAGCTAGACCCATTAAGAAGAGGTGGTGTTAGTGTTATGAAAAAAGGGTGAGTACAATGGTGTCTTTTAATGGGTTTCCACGATGGGTTCTCCCGTGATTTCATTGAGTATAAATAGAATACAGTGTTACATTAAGGGAATCAAAATATAGGAAACTCATATAAGTGAGATCCTATTTACAAGGAGAGGATCGGATTGAGATCCTATTTACAAGGAGAGGATCGGAGTGAATCATGGAGGATGAGTTTTAGCCTTATCATGAGTGATATCTTTACACGCCCCCTCAAATTCAATGGCAGATCGGACGTTGAGTTTGTCCCGCAAGGAGAGAAAGCGTTGGGACGATAGAGCTTTAGTTAGAACATCAGCTAATTGATCTTTTGTAGAAATGAAACGGACCACAAGATCTCTCTTGGCAACTTTGTCTCGGACAAAATGGAAATCGATCTCCACATGTTTGGTACGAGCATGAAACACTGGATTTGTTGTCAAATAAGTTGCGCCAATGTTATCACACCTTAAGTTGGGTGGTTGAGGTAAGAAGAGACCAAGTTCCTTGAGGAGAGATTGGAGCCAAGTGAGTTCGGCAGCAGCATTGGCTAGTGATCTATATTTAGCCTCGGTGCTAGAGCGAGCAACAGTTGGTTGTTTGCGTGAACTCCAGGAGATGAGATTCGGCCCAAAATAGATAGCATAGCCTCCTGTAGACTTACGATCATCCGGACACCCCGCCCAATCTGCATCAGAAAAGGCGGACAGAGATCGATGACGGGATCGGCCAAAAAATAGACCATGATTGAGAGTGCTTTTCAGATAACGAAGAATGCGTTTGACTGCAATCCAATGAGGAAGTGTAGGCTTGTGCATAAATTGGCAGACTTTGTTGACAGCGAAGGCAATGTCCGAACGAGTAATTGTAAGATACTGAAGAGCACTGACAATACTCCGATATAAGGCTGCATCTTCAAAAAGTTCACCTGTGGACCTGGATAATTTGATGGTGGACACCATGGGGGTGGAGATCAGCTTACAGTCCCCCATTTTTGTTCGGGTTAACAAGTCCAAAATGTAGCGCCGTTGAGAAAGCAGTAGGCCATTTGTATTTGGAATGACTTCAATGCCAAGAAAGAAATGTAAATCTCCAAGATCTTTAATGGCAAAGGTTTTAGCAATTTTTGCAAAGAAGGTTGTAATTGCTTTTGGACTGTTACCAGTGACAATGATGTCGTCCACATAGATGAGGATGTAGATGATGATCTCATGGTGATTGAAAATAAAGAGAGAGCTGTCAGCTTTGGATCCAGTGAAGGCATGCTCAAGTAGGAAGGAACTGAAACGGGAAAACTAAGCTCTCGGGGCCTGTTTCAGGCCGTAGATAGATTTATGAAGACGACATACATGATTTGGTTGATGAGGGTCCACAAAGCCAGTAGGTTGGGACATATACACTTCCTCATTGAGATAACCATGCAAAAATGCATTATGAACGTCAAGTTGACGTATGGGCCAGCCTTGTGAAAGTGCTATAGAAAGAACAAGTCGCACTGTGGTTGGCTTAACCACAGGACTGAAGGTCTCATTGAAGTCAAGACCTTCTTGTTGGTTGAACCCTTTCGCCACAAGGCGAGCTTTGTATCGTTCGATTGAGCCATCCGCTTTCCGTTTTATCTTGAAAATCCATTTGCATCCAATAATATTCATACGACGGTGAGGAGGAATAAGAGTCCACGTCCCGTTATGAAGGAGAGCAGTGAACTCCTGACTCATAGCAGAGCGCCACTCCTTATCTTTGGAAGCCTGGGTAAAAGAGGTAAGTTCGGACATAGATGATTTTTGAATGGCAACAAGTGCTGTGGGTAAGGGATACTTGGAGGTTAGAAGGATTTTTGGACGCCTCGTGCCATTTTTGGATCTGGTGATCATGGGATGAGTAGGGGCAGAGGTGGAAGAGGAGGGAGGATGTGGGTTGGGTTCTTGTGACAAAGGTGGGGAAGCGGCTTGGGACAGTGTGTAAGGTGCAGTAGAGACAATAGGTTCGGCATTGGAAGGAGGGTGGAGTGGCTGAGTCAGGACGTTCTCATGAGGATGTGGCAAAGTGATGGAGGATGTGGCTGATGGAGTGGAGATGCTAGAGACGGGTGCTGCAGTAGAGGGAGATGTGGCAGCAATGGAGACATTGCTTGGTTCGAGGCACTGGGCATAATGTTGCAGACATTGGGCATGATGAGGATGTGCTTGCATTCCGTGGCCCTGATAAAGGCACAGTAGTATTAGCTGTAGGACCAGGTGTGATTGCAGGCACGTTGGTGGTGAACCAAAGTGTGGATGTGTCCAATAGCGCGGGTGCATTAGTATTATGTGATGACGAACTATGAACCAGTTGGAAAGGAAACGTTAGTTCATCAAATAATACATGTCGAGAGATGTAAACCTGTCCGGATGTGGGGTCCAAGCAACGATAGCCTTTGTGGTCAAGGCTATATCCGATGAAGACGCATGGAATGGTGCGACGATCAAACTTATTGTGAGCATACGGTCGCAGCCAAGGATAACACGCACTGCCAAACACTTTGTAAATGGAATAATCGGGTTTGTTTTTAAATAATTTTTCATATGGGGAGACATGATGAAGGAGTGGGGTGGGCATTCGATTAATAAGAAAGACTGCTGTTTGGAAACCCTCAACCCAATAACAAGAAGGAGTGGATGAGTGGGCCAGTAATGTGAGACCGGTTTCTACGATATGACGATGCTTTCTTTCAGCAACACCATTTTGTTCAGGTGTATGTGGGCAGGAAAATTGATGAGTGATGCCATGTTGAGAAAGAAAATTCTTAAACCGTAGTCTTGTGAATTCACCCCCACCATCGGAGCGAATGGACCTGATTTTTGTTTGAAGTAAATTTTCAATCTTGGTTTTAAAATTAACAAAAATTGAGAACAAATCAGACTTCGCAAATAAAGGAAAAAGCCAACAATAGCGAGACCAGTCATCCACACAACAAAGGTAATATTTAAAACCAGAAACAGAGGGCGTTGGAGCCGCCCCCCATACATCCATATGAATTAATTGAAGAGGAGATGTAGAAACAGAAGTAGAATGCGAAAAAGAAAGTTTCCTACTTTTTCCTAAAGCACAAGAATTGAAAAAAGAAAAATTAGAAGTGGAGCCCCGAACCATAACATCAGGGTGATTCGGAATGGTGCGCAAGACTGGTGCAGATGGATGGCCCAAACGTGAGTGCCAGGTGGAGACGGAGACCCGTTTGCCAAGAAAAGCTGATGGTGAGTGTGCATGACTTGGACTTGGAAGATGGAGAGGATAAAGACCTCGCTCACTCGACCCGCGGAAAAGGATCTTCCCCGACTTGTTGTCCTTCACAATGAAACCAGATGAGTCAAATGAAATAGTGCAAGAGTTATCTTTGACAAGTTGTGACATAGATAATAAATTTGCAGAAATGTGAGGGACATGTAAAACATGGTTAAGAGACAAAGGAAGAGAAGGAGTGGGAAGAATAGCGGAACCGGTGTGCATGATATCCAAACCTTGACTGTTGCCCACTTGTAGTTTGTCATCACCATTAGCCCGAGCGGAGAGAGAGATTGGAAAGATCAGCAGTGACATGGTTCGTTGCCCCAGTGTCCATGTACCACGCGTTGTTGAGTGGTGATCCTTGAGTAGCAACCATAGCCTGTAGTCGTAGAGTAGAGATCCGGCCTTGGTAGGCATGATTCATCCTGTTATAGCAGTCAATAGCGATGTGACCAAGCTTACCACAGATCTGACAGGTGGGCCGTTCCCAATTGTTGGAAGAGGAGGCATTGCCAGTTGGAGTGGGCTGTCCATTGGAGGAGCGACCACCGCGACCACGGCCACGGCCACGACCACGGCTACGACCAAAACCTCGGCCTGGAGTAGAGTGTGGTTGTATGGTGCTTGTAGCAACAAGAGCAGTGGTCGCGTTATCGGATCCAACTAACTGAGTTTGTTGTTCTTCAATACTCAGTTCTTCACTAAGGAGAAGAGCGTGCAACTCGTCTAAAGGAACGACATCTGCACGGGAGCGAGTCCGAATGGCGGTTTTGAAAGGGCCACATTCAGGAGGTAGCCCGTTGAGAGTGAGGATGATGAGATCTTCATCATCAATAGGGCATGAAGCGGCAGCAAGGCTATCGGCAATGGACTTAATTTTGTGAAGATAGTCAGCGACTGACAGTGTGCCCTTCTTTACAGATTGAAGCTGTGTTTTCAACTGATGAATATGAGATCGAGAGAGAGATCCAAAACGCGTCTCTAGAGCATTCCAGACAGCACGAGACGTGGTCAGACCAACAATATAAGGAAGAATGCTGTCAGTGAGAGTTGCATTAATCCATGTGAGTATTGTCTGATCCGTCTTTACCCAACTCGTGTAAAGTGGATTAAGAGTAGTTTCGGGCATGCCGTTGGAGTCAGTGAGATGCATGACTGGGCAGTGGAGTGTACCATCGACGTATCCAAGAACGTCATGGCTGCGTAGCACTGGGGGAAATAGAGAGCGCCATAGCAGGTAGTTGTCACGGGTCAATTTGATTGGGACCAAACTAGCAACATTATGAGTAAGAGAGGTAGCCATTGGTGAAGATGTCATGTGGTGATGACGAGAGAGGATGAAGAGAGGAAGAAGAAGAAGGTGGAGGAAGAAACAGGGTGCTGCAGGTGATCCTGGGCCAGACGTGTTGCAGGACGTGGAGAAGGAAGAAACAGGGTGTTGCACGTCTGCTGTTTGAAGAAGAAGAAACAGGGTGCCGCTTGGAGAAGAAACAGAAAAAAAAAAAGGAACGTGGAGAAGAAATAAGCAGATCAGCGCTATGATACCATAATGGGTTTCCACGATGGGTTCTCCCGTGATTTCATTGAGTATAAATAGAATACAGTGTTACATTAAGGGAATCACAATATAGGAAACTCATATAAGTGAGATCCTATTTACAAGGAGAGGATCGGAGTGAATCATGGAGGATGAGTTTTAGCCTTATCATGAGTGATATCTTTACATCTTTTAGTATGAAAGGGACCAAAGATTCTAGTGCGGTAGATATATGCACAACTACGGGTTAGAAATTTTCACAACACAATTTTCTTTAATGGTAAAAAACAAAAAGAGGTGGACAGCAAATTAAAAGAAAAAAAACTCAGGTATAATCAAGTAGAAGAGATGGGGTGAAAATATAAGATATTTAAAAAGAAAATTGAAGAAGTAGAACTAGAGTGGAGAGTAGTGAGTGGTTTGATGAGATAAAAATGAGTAGGTAGTTACGGTAAGGGAGTAGAAGAGATAGGGTTGAAATAAGATATTTAAAAAAAAAAAAAAAAAAGAAAGAAAAAAAAGAAGAAGTATATCATATCATCCCCATCGAGACTGCCTTCTTTGGTATCATAGTATCATCCTCAAATTCAACAAAATCTCATTAAGTCATCTTCCCTACCACCAAACTCCTCTCTTTCTTACAAGTAAACCCAACTTCCTTTCCATCTGTATTGTAAAGATACAGGTCAGTTCGACCCATGAAGTGGGCCAACCCACTAGTCCAAAGATTATATGAGTTGTCTTGTAATTGTACAACTAAGAATAGATATTAGTTTCCTTTAACATTACTGTAATCATGTAATTAGATCTGTTAAACTAGGCAACATTGTATTACAAATACCCATCGTCAATACAAGGAGCATACAACACTCTCTTGCATGCTTCTGGTTTATGTTCTAGATACTTTCATATGGTATCAGAGCTCTGGTATTTTGATCATCTGTGCATTCAAGTCTGAAAGAACTCTCGACCAAGCACTGCTCGTCTGATCAAGCACTGGATCAAACTATGATCAAAGGTGGCCCACCTGTTGATCAACCGACATCAGAAAACCTTCACACCTTGGTCGTCCATCTCCCCTGAGAATTTTGCAAATTTTTTTCAGATTTTTTGAACATATGAGGTAGGCCATTCTACCTGTTTTGTGGTTATCTCATCTGAGCAAATAGTTTTCATCTGGGCCGTTCAGATTTCTCATTACACAAGTTTTCATCAAACTTCCACCTTGAGGAGTTTCGGATTTTTGAAGCAGAGATCACTGTGCTATCTGATCATCCAGCTGATCATCCAATGGGGCCCACAGATCAGATCTGTGCTCAAATTCACACTCGCTTGGACCTTTTCTTTGGATTTTTCCATCTGTTTTTGATCGGTGCAACAGTGATCGTCTCCTAGGTCATCTTCCAAGCATTGGAAGCCCATCTGTCATCATCACTTTCAGACGGATCATCTCTGATCATCCCTGATCACCTCAGATCAGGTGTGGCCCACCTTTGATCATCACAGTTCATCAAAAGAATAGCCACTCTATGGTCGCCTGATATTTCTCTTATTTCTAGTGATTTTTCCAGCAATTATTGATCATCAGAGGTAGGCCATCTATCACATTCTTTGGTATTTCAGTTTTATCAAACAGTTTCCATCACAGCCGTTCAAACTTGTGGATTTTGATCCGTTTTAGGTGAGACTTCTTCCAGTAGTTGCGAAAATAGCCTACCATTTCATCTGCAGTCCTTGATCTAGCCTTTGATCATCATCTGGGACCCACGTGGAAATCCTTCCACTGAAGACAGGGTCGTCTGCTACGTTCTGTTGCTACTGTTTGCCAAAAAAAATATATATATATATATATGTTCTGCTGTTTTGGTTTGTGATAATTTTGGTTTGATCCATATATCTTCTGATCGCATTGTGTCGGGTATTACTATCCAACTCGATGGAACCAATTATCCCTATTGGTCCCATCTAATGCAAAATTTCCTCAAAGGACGTGAACTTTGAAAGTATATTGCTACACAAATCCCTACACCGGATAGTAAGGATGCTACATTTGAGGAATAGGAAGTTTCAGTCGGGAAGATCAATTCTTGGCTTGCCAATTCGGTCACGCCATCTATTGAGAATCAACTGGCTAAATTCAGTTATCCTAAGGATGCTTGGGATTATTTAGCTAAATTGTATACTCAATCTAATGCTGCTCGCCGGTATCAGTTAGAATGGAAAATAAAAAATGCAGACCAAGGAAATGACTCCATTCATGATTTCTTTATCAAAATGACTGCTCTATGGGATCAATTGGCTCTAATGGAACCCACTTTTGCAACAACTGATGACGCTCATACCTTGAGGTATATAGACTGCAGACTCGCCTGGTTCACTTTCTTATGGCTCTCCGCCCTGATTTTGAACATGTTCGTGGTTTATTATTACATCGGTCCCCACAGCCCTTTGTAGATACGGTACTCTCGGAACTACTGGCAGAGAACAAACTCAGTTTTTTCTTACAAAGAAGAAAAATGTGGAACCTACACATGTCCTGTCAGCAAATGTTAGTACCCCTCAGAATGATCGCTCTTTTCCACCTGGTACCAATGACTTTTGCAATTATTGTAAGAATAAAGGACACTGGAAACGGGACTGCCCAACCAGACCTCAAAGGCCAAACTACAAGAACAAACAATCTGGTCATCAACCCAATCGTGGTCCCATGCAATCTTATTGTCAGCGATCCTATGCTGCCAATGTCACTAAAGATGATAAATTTGTGCCTCCGCAAATAGATTTTACATCTCAGATCCAGGCTATGGTTGATGAGCGTATGCAACAGTTGTTTCTGGCTTCCTCCACTGGTTTTGCTTCTCAGATGGCCACTACCCCCTCAGCCCAGAAATGGTCATTCAGGTACACATGATGCTACATGGATTTTTTATTATGGTGCTTCCTATCATATGACAAATGATGTTTCCAAACTTCATAATTATTATACTCCTGCTAGCTCTATCACCATCCATACAGCAGATGCCACTCCTCTACCAGTCTCCCTTATTGGCTCCGTTTCAAATAAGTTGCTCTCTCTCACTAATGTTTTGTGTGTTCCCCACCTTTCCATCAATTTAATCTCTATTAGTCAACTGACCTCTTCTGGATTTCTTATCTCATTTTCTTCCACTAGTTGTTCTGTGTAGGATCCGCACACCAGGAGACAGATTGGGACCGGCCTTAGGACAGGAGGACTCTACTATCTTCGATCGCTTCACCTTCCATCTTCAAGCATCTCCCATGTCGCCCATGTTTCCTCTGCATCCCCTTTTGCTCTTTGACACTCTCGTTTAGGCAATTTATCTTTAAATAAAATGAAGCTTTTATTTAATAGCGGTGTTCTTGGACACATTTTTGTATCAGACATTTCTACTTGTTTTGGTTGCCACTTTGGTAAACAACATGCATTTCCTTATAATAAAAGCACTTCTGTTACTCATGCTCCTTTTTTCCTTAGTGCATTCTGATGTCTGGGGACCTGCCTCTCAGCCAACGAAAGGCGGTTCCATTTATTATGTGTTGTTTATTGATGATTTCACTAAATATACATGGTTGTATTTGATGAAGAATCGTTATGAGTTATATAACATCTACACTGCTTTCTCTACCATGGTTTCCACTCAATTTGACACGAGGATTAAAATATTCAGGTCTGACTCCGGGGGAGAATACATGTCCCACAAATTTCGTTCTTACCTGACCAGTCAAGGGACTCTAGCATAATTATCCTGTCCCGCCACACCACAGCAAAATGGAGTGGCAGAGCGGAAATACAGACATATACCCGAAACTACTAGATCCATGATTTATTCCTCATATGTTCCTCTGCAATTCTGGGGGGAAGCAGTCCTAACTGCTACCTATTTGATTAACAGAACACCATCTACTGTCTTGTAAGGCACATCTCCGTATGAAAAATTGTTCTCCTGCAAACCTGACCTGTCCCATCTTAAAGTATTTGGCTGCACCTGTTTTGTTCTGTTGCATGATACTGAGAGAACTAAACTTGCACCCAAATCCACTATCTGTGTTTTCTTAGGGTATGGCATCGAACAAAAAGGATATCGATGCTATGATCCTAAAACCAATAAGTTACGGGTTTCTCGTAATGTCACCTTCTTGGAGCATATACCTTTCTATACTTTACCCATTGCATCCTCTTCTCCTGAGCAACCTACCATCTATCCTCTTGATCCCTTTCCAAACATGTTTCCCTCTGATACCCCTTCTCCTCCACCCCTACAGGTATATCATCGCCGGCCCAAAATCCCGTCTGCTCACTCGGAATCTGCAGCCCCACCTCCTGACCCTGGGCCCATCTCCTCTGCTCCAGATGTGCAGGATCCTCCTCTATCTCGAAGGTATCCATTGCGCACCAGAATCCCTCCCTCCAGATTTGGCTTTGTTTGTACTGATCATTTTTCTCCATCATATAAGTCCTTCCTTGCAGCAATTCATTCTTTGACAGAACCACAATCATATAAGGAGGCAATTACTCATCTGCACTAGAGATCGGCCATAGCAGAAGAACTTGCGGCTCTGCAGAAAACTCAAACATGGGACCTTGTTCCTCTTCCCTCAGGGAAACGGGCTATTGGCTGTAAATGGATATTTAAGATCAAAACCAAATCTGATGAATCTGTTGATCGTTACAAGGCTCGCTTGGTTGCCAAAGGCTACACACAAGAATATGGGGTTGATTATGAGGGAGACCTTTGCTCCTGTTGCTAAGATGATAACTGTCCGTATTTTTATCTTAGTTGCAGCTGTTAGACGTTGGCCACTTTATCAGCTTGATGTCAAGAATGCATTTTTGAATAGATTCCTTTAAGAAGAAATCTATATGCATCCTCCCCCAAGCATTTCGAGACCTCCTCATTATATCTGTCGTCTCAAACGTGCTCTGTATGGCCTCAAACAAGCCCCTCGTGCTTGGTTTGAACGGTTTAGCACCAACATTATCAGCATCGGTTTTTCTCAGAGTGCTCATGACTCCGCTCTCTTCACTCGCTATTCGCAATCTGAATATGTTTTCTTGTTACTCTATGTCGATGATATGATTATGAGTCCGGGTCCAGTTCCACCTTGGTTCGGACCCAAAACCTGACATATTACCTCAATTTTCAAAAATATCTCCTAAAAATCATGGTTTTTTTTTTTTAATATCATTCTTTACCTAGACCAAAACCCGGATATAGACCTATCCCATATATAGTTTTGGTTCCAGTTCCGAAGCCAATAAATAGGTTCTAAAACGGTTCCAAGTTCGGATCCGGTTCCACCTTCTCCTTACTGGTTCTGGTTCTGGGTCCACCATGGACCCGGACAGGAAACGGCTCGTTTACAACCCTAGTAGTGGTCTTTTACCTCTTTTTCCTTGTTTGCTGTTTTTCTTTCTTTCTTTTTATTTACTGATGTAAGACTAGAACTCCCATACTTGCACATGCATGTCCTTAAGCAGTTTAAATCTAACTTCCAGAAAAAAAAAATCAAAGAAAACATCTCTATGTTCTAAAATAAAATTATAGACAAAACAAACACGACTACCAACAAAATCAACTTTATTATTTTGTGAGAAATGGCCCATATAGTCCACGATAATGGTCTCCACCTTTGATGAGTGTAGGATCTTTCATTCTCATCCCCCTATGATTTGGCACCAGGCCTGATTTCACTCTCATCAAACATTTATCCACTGTTGGATTGAATCTCTAAGAGATCTATGATTGAAAGGCCACCAAGCTGTTATGGCCATTAAATCAAGGGCTATGATGATCTGATGGGTCTGATTTTCTCCTATTGACCCCTATCCATAGGGAGACATATCCATGCAAAACCGCTCTTACCGATTACTAGGCATCTAAGTGGGCCATAAGAGTTGGATTGGATATTAGAGGCATACAATATGCTTGTAGGAGAACATCACCCTATAGGCCAACTCAAAAGAACTTGACACAAGGATGCATTCGGGCAAAAAGAGGATTCCACTCTATACGGATTATCATTTCCGCCAGAGAGAGGAATCTTGAATTCCCACCCCTTACTAGTGGTTGACCCAAGATCTTTGTTTGAGTGAGGCAGACCATAGTCAATTGAAAAAGTCAAATTGTATTTATAGCATACCCATGTTTTCAAGTTCTTCGGAGAACCCCCGAGAAAAGGATAGGAGACTCTTCTGCAATGATAACAAAAAAATTTCGCATACTAGAAAAAACAATTAAAAATCAGGCTTTCTTATATCAATTGTAGGAAAATTCAACACCCTCAAAAAAAAAAAAATTGAAGAGAACCCCCCATTTACTAATCACAAAAACGTTATCTTACCTTTTTTATGAAGGGATTTTTCCGATTTGGGTATAGGTTTTTTACTTTTCTTCTTCATGGTTGGGGTGTGGGTTGTACGTACAGTAGCCCATCAAGGGCCTTTTTCAAATTGCAAGGGTGTGACCGCACCCATATGCCATAGCTTTGCTCCGCCCTAGCCCCCCATGGGGAAGTGAAATCCTCTCTATTAAGGAAAATCACTTCATTTTTTTCTTTTCTATGTGGAAAATGTGTCGCACCAACCGACCGAAAAAGAGGATGCTTGGAAATTCACTACAAATTCCCTCTTTACTGTGGATTTCTCTTGTCACACACGCAAAAGAATAATACTAGTAGTAGTAGTAGTTATATGGAAAAATTTCTCCTGTTCATTGAACTATGTGGGAGCACTCATCTAAGACTGTTTGGAGCTACCTTTGGAAGACGTGGAGTATGGAGAAAGATACTATTATGTAGAAAATAACGTTACATAGAAAGTACCTTTGAAGATGTGAAATTTGGAGAAATGAATCCTCTTTAGAATTGTGATAAATGTGGAAGAAGATGTGGTTGGATCACTGGAATCCAGGGCAGGGTGGCCGTTAAAACAAGTGGATTCCGATGAAGAGGGGGAGAGATGAGGGATGGGTGGGGAAAAGAGGGGGAGTGTGGGATTATATAGAGAGAAGGGGTGCAGAAGAAAAGATGATTTTGGTTGCACCTGCACCATCACCTCTCCTTAATAAATAGGGCTGAAGTACAATACAGGGTACAGTGCCCTCTGTATTTAAGGACACCCCTTTCTTTTTTTTTAACCCAGCCAAGGGACTGTAGAGAGAGCCTGCATACACACATGTATGGAAATGCACTCCTTACAAGTGGAAAGAAGGCCTACACAAAAAGAAAAGGAGCCCGCATAAGCCGGAAGAAAGCCATTTTAGTGGCCAACCGCCAACATTCAACTTACAAATTTATTCAAATCACTAAAATGGCTGCCATTGACTAAATTTTGAACATGTGATCAGCGTCCTTTACTTTTCTCTTGTCTCAAATAGAAAGGAAAAGAGTCACCCCATTTATAAAACTCAGTAATTATTCTAACCTTTGGCCCACTAAACTTTGATTTTGAGTATTTAGATATACAGAATACAATAGGTGTTAGGGATGGTAAAATGGTTGGATTTTCTGGAGGTAGGTTCCACCCTTGTGAATAACCACCAAGCTGAGTCATTTGAATATGTTATCTTTTATTCCTAGAGAATTTAATAGGATAGCTCATTCTTCAGCTCAGTTTAGCTCCTTGACAAGTAGCAATTGTTTTTGAGACGGTTCTTTCCCCACTTGACTCCTATCCAGTATGGATGGGATAAAGCCTTTTTGGAGATTTTTTTTACTTTTCTTTTCTGTATGTTGTTTTTGTTAAGGTCAATATCCGCCCTCGCTCCTGAGCAGTCATAATTGTGGTCGAGCCCTCGCTCTCACCATAAAACTATTATTGTGCCGTTTCCTATCACTAATTGATTTTGGGATAAGTGACAGCTCAATGGGATACAAATAGTACCAGAGCTCGATAGGTGGGGTGTAGGAAAAATCCAGACTAACATTGTAGTTCAAGCCCCAAATCTGCTATCCATATCAACCACCACTCATAAATTCTGCCAGAGGCCGTTGGGAGATTTAAAGAAGGAAGTGGGAGGGCTACAGGAAACCACATAAATTCCCACATGGATTTGGGTTCCTTTGTCTCCCTCTCTATCTTTGTCTCTCTCTTTCCCCTTCTCTCTCAATGTTTCCACTAATACCCATTTCTTCTTCTTTTTCTCCTGTGCGGGCCCACATTTGTGTGATCAACCACAAAATTTAAGGTTGGAGTGATCTCATCCATCAAGATTTGGTCAACCAATATGCCAATATATGGTATTCATCTAAGTGGGCCTAAACATATATCTTAGATTGGTATACTTAGAACTGCATTTCTTGGATCCTCACAAATCATTCCAAGCCCAAAAAGGGGTCAAGTTCCCACTCACATGACTAAGTTGATGCTATATTGGACATAAAGTTCCCATGCTATGACCCAATCACAAGATGTGGGGGCTCTGTTTTCCTACCAAGTTGGGCTCAGTCTAATCTAGTGTGTTGGGATGTAAATGGGTCATCGATTCTCCGATTACCTCTGAATGTTCTAACCGTTAAAAACCGAGTTTAGGTCCTTATTTAAGCCCCTATAAATAAATGGGTCCTGGTCCGGTTCCACCTTGATTTAAATCCGTAGACTCGAGATCTAACATATTACCTCAATTTTCGAAAATCTCTCCTAAAAGCCAGATTTTTTTAAATATCATTCTCTACCTAGACTCGGACTCGGATCCAGACCCGTCCCTTATATGGTTCTGGTTTCGGAGCAAAAAAACCAGTTCCAAAACGGTTCTGGATCTGGATCCGGATCCGGTACCAACTTCTCATTGAACGGTTCCGGTTCTTGTTCCACCATGGACCCAAACCGGAACCGACCCATTTACAACCCTACTAGTATGTGGACTCTGACAAGAGCACAACTGTCCCCATACTACTCCCAAATGAAGGGCTTCATGCAGTGGATAAGGGCACGTCCTGCACATGCCATCTACAAATCTAAAGATGAAAGGTCCCTTGTGGATAAAGTCCCTTGTGGATAAAATTTTGGACAAAAGAAAAGCTATCACTATATAATCATTCCAAGTCCAAACCTTGGTTGATCACAAAAATGTGGCCCTACAAAGAAGAAGAAGAAAAAATTGTCTTTGGAAAACATGGAAATTTTTACATGAGAGAGAGAGAGGTGCAGGCTTTTCTTTCTTGGATTTAAAATTACTTGATCAGTTTCAAAACTTTTTTTTTTTACCTGGTCAGTTTCAAAACTTGAATGGGATATATGCCTAGGGCCAGATGAATCACATTAAAAAGTACTTGATGCGAATTATTTTTCTTATTTTAATTACTTGTTTTAGATATTATTAACCTGACTATAGAAATTACTCTGATTGGATTAGAAGTTCAACAAAGTGAGGCAACAATCCAAATCAATGGAATCAATAGGGAAAATGGGCCCTAAAATAAGGTGGCTTCCTGCAATAATCTTTCCATTCTTCAACCAAATCAAATAGGAATGAGAAGAGGAAGGAGATAACTGCAATTTCAATCTCTTTCCACTCCATTGATCTGATGGGCCCCACTATGGATGGAGATGGTTTGGACTCTACTTTATTTGGAATATGGGCCATTATCTAAATGACTCTAGCTCTAAACTGGGCTCATTTAGCTACTAATCCCACATAATTAATTATAAACTCGATTAATTAGTAATAAACACACTATTTAGGGTCCAGGCCTAAGAGCCGAGCATGGACAAAACTTTGTAGGCCTGTTGAGTTTGGGTGCCAGGCTTGGACAGTTCCAGGCCCAACCGGCCCGACCCTTGTGTTTTTTTTTTTCATTTATAAATATATACATTTATTATTACTTTTATATATATATATATATATATATATATATATATATATATGGTTCCATTCCAAAAGTCCCTTTGGACATTTACTTTGTAATATTTGTATTAGGAGAAATATGCCAAAGTCCAAACTGCTTGATGATTTGGAGGTAACATGTGATTTTCTTTTTTTAGTTTACTGTACAAACACAAAAATATGCCAAACATGCCCTAAAAGACTTTCCTATTATAGAAAAACTGGTAATAAGCTCCTGCAAATTAAAATATAGAATTGGGACAATAAATTTTTTTTTTTTTGATGTCTTTCAATGTACAAATTCCTTTGCTGGATTAGATTAAGTAATAAATCCCATTACAATCTATATGATTTACTTCTTTTCTATAGTTGTTGTAATTAGAGCTGTAAGCATCTTGTAGGTCTATTGGGACAACCAACCTAGGAAACTTTCTTCAACATTTGCCGTCGTCTTCTTCTTCTTCCTACTCTTCCTAGGTTTGTAAATGGGTCGGTTCAGAACTGTTTAAGGAGAAGGTGGAACTAGATTTGGACCCGGAACCGTTTAACTGGTTTCTTGGCTCCGGAATCGGAATCGGAACCGGAACCAGAACTATATATGGGACAGGTCTAGATCCGGGTTTGGGTCTATGTAGAGAATGATATTAAAAAAAAAAGTGATTTTTAGGATAAATTTTCAAAAATTGAGGTAATATGTTGGGTCTCAGGTCCACGGGTCTAAAACCTGGACTCTGACCTATTTACTTATCGGGGTTTAAATAGGGATCCAGACCCGGTTCTTAAAAGGTCGGAATCTCCGGGTAATTGGAGAATCGGGGACGCATTTACATCCCTACCTTTTCCTTTTCTCCAATACAAAAGTTGCCTAAAATTAGAGACGGTAGAGGCCTTAATTTATTTACAGGATTGGTTACATCTGAGGAATACAGTGGAAGCGAATACGATGATTGTGATGCGCTAGATGATTGATTAGATATATTTAAAGAAAAGTCGATTAAATTTACGTGATAAATATTTTTTAATCCACTATCGACCAATTGAATAAAAATATTTAACTCCACCATTTTGCTTATTGCAAGCATTGTTGGGAGCCCGAATAAACGAAGAGGGTTTATATTCGATTGACACTTGATGCTCAATGGCAATGTAAAAACACTTTAATTTAGGGTAAGGGCATAGGTGGAGCAGACCCTTTAAGGGCTTTGACCCGCTTGGGCCCAACCCTACATATATTAAGAGCGGGATAAGGACAACCATGGGCCCGGCCTGGCCCTTTCACAGGCCCAGTTGTGCTCCTGTGTGGGATGTCTCGGGCAGGCCTATCATGCAAACACCCATTTGTGGGGGAGAGCAAAGTAATGGTGTGTGATGGGTTGGTTTGATCACAGGGGGCCAAGTGGGGCCCGACATGGATATCCATACAACTGATGTTGTGTGAGCTTCTTTTGCTACTAAACATCTGTGTGTGTGATGGGTTGGTTTAATCCAAATGGGGCTGACCCATTTATAAAATTTAAAGCTCGTCTGATCATCCACATCCTTTGATCCGTGGCCCTCAAATTTAACAATTTTATAATGCATCGGTTTTTTCAAATTTCAATCCAATGGTCGGTCCATTCGGATCGATGCGATTGAAAAACATTGGATCCTTTGACATTCAAAGGATAGTAGTGTGTGACTAGATCAGATTGATCAAAGGGCCCCATGTGGGCCCCACATTTAATAATGTTAATTCTGATTTATATAGATTCAAAAAGCTCATAAAAAAAAATATTTAATATATTTAAAAGTCCTGATAGAAATCCAATATATCTAAAGAAACTCAGTTATCATTAATTAATGATAGAAACTTGAATTTGTTTCTATGAAATTGCCATAGGTAACTGATAACCTTTTGGCATCCCTTCTCCTCCTTCCTTATTATTACCTTTACCAGATCAAAACCTGTTTTGGGTCAAGATTCAATGTTTGATTCGCCTTTCAATGGAAGTTGAGTTCAATACCCTAGAAAATACAATATCCAACAAACGATGGGCTCAACTCAACTGATAGGGCAATTTTTTAATCCATGACTCTGAAATGTAAACTCCTGATTAATGTTGGGCTTTGTTCGGAACTAGGGTTGTAAAATGCGCCGGGCTTCGAGCCCGGCAAGGCCCGGCACACAGGTAAACGTGCCGTGGCCATGCCCGGCCCGGCCAATGGGAGGGCCGTGCTGGGCCAACCCCCAGCTGGCCTGGGTAAACACGGCCCGGAGCTTGGGTTGGCATGGCTGAGCATGCATGTGTCGTGCTGTGGGCTGTGCTGGGCCGACCCCAGCTGACCTGGGCACGGCTGGGCTGACCAATTTGCAGGCGTTTTACACACTAAGTGGAAACCCATTTAGGTACAAAATCTTTTACAAAGGGCCACAACACTAAATGGCCGCTGGACTGGAGCTGAATCACTCAAGAGGAAAGAAATGAACAAAGAGATATCATCAAGTATTGAATTAAATTACAATCCAATAACAGCACATGAGCAGATGGTAGATGAGAACATATCTTCATCCTGCTTGATAATCACATGCAGTGGATTTAGGATTTGCCCTCATTTTTATTCTACACTGCATTGATTTTGTTGTTCCTTTGGCCTTTGGGAGTTGGGTTTCATTAGGTCTTTTGTTTGATAGACCTCGATTTTGATGTAATGCTTCTTCAGGCCATGTTAGGAGAACACTTTTTTTTTTTTTCATTCTTATTATTTGTGCCTTTATGTCTTGACAAATTGTGAACTAATAGAGTTTACAATGGCCACAATATATTATTAAATTCACTATAAGTTTGTTTTCAAGAAACACAAACAATGAGTTTCAATCAGAACAAACTAATAAAGTAAAAAAAGGAAAACTTTTTACTGTTATAACAATTTGAGGATGGTGGAATTCATAATTTCATGATTTAGGACATGTTTGGTACAAGAGATGAATCCTTTATCCGTTGGATTACTTCATTATGGAGGAATCATGCAATCCTCTCTAGGATTTTTTAGAGGAGGATTCATTGCATTTTAGGTTTGGGAAACACTAGGTGAAGTCATTTTTTTTTTTTTTGTAAGTTAAGTGCTTCTTTGACTGCATGGATTTATAAAATTCAATGGGGAAGTGGAGACCGAGGGATCAATGGAAGAGAGGATTTTTGATGGGTCTGGAGGATTTGAAAAATCCTCTTTCACTTTTCCTCTAATCACCCAAACTTGGGTTTTCCTCGGAATCAATGAAAATTACAAAGAGTTCCCAAATACGCTCTTAGGGTTTGGCTTATTAGGGGATTTGGGTTCAAGTTATCTTAAGGACTAAGGATTTTAGGGATATAGCACGGTTTTGCCCTCATCATCTTGGTCACTCACATTCCAACACCTCCATGAAGGCCCATGGCCCACTGTTCCATGAAAGCTCATCATCACAAGCCCATGGGCCCATGACCCACCATGAACTCCGTGGCCCACACTCATACGGTGAAGGCCCTTGGCCTATCACCATCTTCTAGGTCAAGGGTCCAAGGACTTCAACGGCCCATCACCTGCCCTTACCTTCAAGGTCACTCCCCACCAATTCAAGGTCCATGTCTGGTGTCCAGTATCCCACTGTTAACTTCAACAACATGATGCCCAATGTTATTGCTAAGGGCCATGACCTAGGACATTAGTAATGCCCCAGGTTCAACCTTAGCTCTAAAGCACAACTAGACCGAGCTATTTGGAAGTGGATTGAGCCAACTGACTGGAATAAGTTGCACCCCATGTTGACAGTCTGCTTAAAGTGATTTGGTGCCATTTGAGTCCAATCAAGTCATCTGGATAAAGTGAGTCACGTTTAGTCGTAGAACCAGGGTGTATATGACCCATTTGTCACTTTTACATCCCACTACTTGGTAGGGGTGTACACGCATTGGATTGGTGCGGATTAGGCCAAATCCTTTACCAGTCCGTTACATACAGATTGATGGATTTGGAATCCGTCACTAATCCGTGGCCGTTAAAAATCAATCCGATTTGTAGAGGGCCAGATCTGATCGATTTAATCCATTCAATCCGTTGAATCTAATGTTAAAGAAAGAGCTCAAGCATGTTGTAAAGAGTTTCAGTATAGAAGCTAACAATCCGCAAAAAATTACAAATTACAAATATGTTTTTTTGTTCCGAATGCTACCCAATTTCAAGAGCATACTCTCAAGGCTAAGGTGAAATTTGGTCTAGAGTTTCTTTTGTTATACTTACTTATATATAAAACTGAATTACATTATGACCCCTAAAGTTTTTTCTTCTTTTATATTTAGACCTCTTAACTTATATTTAGATCCCTTAAGTGTTTTTTTTTTTTTTTTAATATTTGGTGTCAACGGATCGGGTCGGATTGAATCCAAGGATTGAGGGTGAAATCTGTCACCAATCCGTTGCTAATGGATTACAAAATTTTCAATTCATCACTAATCCGTTTACCTTTTGTTTGGTTAAAAATCAGCGGATCGGATCGGATCGACGGATTTTTTGTGCACCCCATGTGTCACTTCTAGGTAACCCAAGGATTCACTCCCCATCCAGTGTCGTGCCTGGGCTTAACTTCGGGCTCGATAAATAACATGGTCTGGGCTCTTGACAAGCTCCAGTTTGCACAACCCAGCCATAGTTTTTATAGGAGCTGTTTCTGTGGCTGAAATCAAACGTGGGCACAAATAAAGGGCTTGAGCACAGGCTCAAATATTTGATTTAAGATTATAACACTGTACGCGCTTAATAGTTAATACATACAAACACATACAGTATATGTTTGTGGCATCGAGTATTCAAGTCCTAGAGTATAAAATCCATTAATACAAATAACAGATTAATCTATATATTGAGCCCGTACCGCGTATCTTCGAATTGGGCTGTATCCTGTATCTTAATTGGAAATTTTAAATTCCTAACATATGGAATTCCGATAAAAACTGCTCCAATTATCCCTGCCACTCAACTTTTCGCGATTTTTTAGACTGATTTTTGGCAATAGAGAAGGAAACAGATTCTCATGGGGGAGGTAGAGAGCGGTTAAAAGTTAAAACAAACTTGCCCCAAAAAAGAAAAGGGAAGGCCTCATCATCACTTGAACCCATGAGAGCCCCAAGACTACCTTACATTGGTGGACTGCCGACTACCCACATCTAGGCATTTGGAACAAATACAATGTCTTAAAAAGAAAGAGACCGCATGGGGAGAGGAATAGTACTTGTCAGTGACCCCTCTTGGAAACCTTAAAGGGGTAGCTCAGTTGTCCTAAGACCACGGTTTGCTTTCGAAGATTGTAGATTCGAAACTGCACTATCAGATTGGGGCTACAGGGGAGTTTACCCGGCTCCCCTCTGGGTCCGGAGGGATTAGTCCAGCCCAAAGGATTGGAAACCCTCCGATAGCAAAAAAAAAAAAAAGGTGATCCCTCCTGAAGATTACATTTAAAACAGTACATATAAGTCTAACCACAGTAGAAAAAGGGCCCCTGGGTGTGTATGGGGCTCTCCGGAAAAGGGTTTTGCCGACAGACCTCCTGGTGTGTATGGGGCTCTCTGGCAAGGGAGCCAGGGAGCCCTGGGTTGTGGAGAGTTGACTTTCGATAAGGAAAGGTGTTTGCTTAGGTTCAAATCCTGGACAGGCAGGTAAGAACCGACACCTTTTATCACTAGGATAAAAGGCCGTTCTTTACCCCTTACTATAATATAAATATAAAATAACTATAAATGTTTTATTACAGTTGGGTAAGCGTTGAAAGTTTTATGACCGTTGGGTAGGCGTTAAAAATTTTCATTTTTGGGTAGGTCTCATTGTGATGTTCCCTTAACCCCAAGGGATTGGCCGAGTGGTTAGGACCACGGTTCCTCCCTCTTCCGGAGCTAGAGGTCTTGGTATCGACCTCCGGTTCCCCCCTCTTCAGGAACCGAAGGTTTGGTCCACTTATGCTACCACCTAGGGGCCACAGAGGTTTTACCCGGCTTCTCTCTGGGTCCGGAGGGAATAGTCCAGCCCAAAGGGTTGGAAACTCTCCGTTAGCAAAAATAAATAAATAAATTGTGGTGTTCCCACCAGTAGTCCATACCATCTAAAAAAATGTGTTATTTTCTTCACTATGATTTTGGGGGGTGCCTCATTGGCCGGCCTTTTTTCCTTCTGTTTTTTCATCAGAGTCCAAATCCAATTCTCCTCAGGGAGGATGAGTACATCTAATTACCATGGCGCCAATAGGAGATCGGTGAGTTTTCGATCTTCTTAAATGTCCAAAACGAAGAGTTTTATCATCAACATCATCATTTATTCAAATTTATTGTGATGTTGAGGCGCCCCAACCCCCTTTTATTTGTTGTTGTTATTGTAAATGCTCTCTCTCTCTCTCTCTCTCTCTCTCTCAGTATTAAGACCCTAATCACCAAATGAACAATATTGGATCAATCTTTGATTGTTTCTATAGAGAAGGAGATGCCTCTCCACCGAGCTATTAATGGATTGACAGATCTTAAACAAATTATACGCTTCAATATAATTATTTAGAATATATGTTATAACTCAACGTCAAGGTTTTTCTTTTTTGTTTTTTGTTTTTTTTTTATGTGTTACTTTCTAAAAACTAGCAAGGACAGTGAAAGGGTAACATTGAAACTAAGAGATGATGATCACACCAAAATGTCATTAAAGAATAGGGATTTTATGAAATAATTTTGCTTAAATTCGGATTGAAATGACCAAGTAAAGAAACGTATAAGAACAACCGCAAAGAGTGTCGTGAGATTCTTTTGGATGAAAATGGCCATGTTGATGATATCGCCAACTACTAAATTAAAACACCCCTCTACATATGAAATACAAAAAAAAAAAAAAAAAACAATCTCCTTCGATATCTTCAAATTAATACAACACATTTGAGCTTCTATATGTTTTTTTTTTTTTATTTCACAAAAGAATGGCAGTTCAATTGGTAAGAGATGTTGGACTTTAAGTAACGGAGTGAGGGTTCAAATCTTCTTAAAGTAATTTCTCATATTTCTTTAAATATTTTATAAAAAAATATATATTTATATAATTGGGTTACCGGTTTTATTCATTAACGGCCCGCTAATTTAACGGGTCTGACACATTAACGACGCAAACCTGTTAAAATGCCACCCGAACCCATTAATATCATAGGCCATCCGAACCCATCAATATTATGTGGGTTGGTGTCGTGTTAACGGAGTCACGTGGCATTTTATCAGCACTAATTACGGCCGTATCAAATTGTTCAAAAGATTTTCGATATTTCTTTTGGAGGCGTCAACATTAGATGTTGGAAATCAGAAACAAGTGGAACATGTGCCTTTAAAGCCTTGTTTAAAGCGATCCAAAGTTCATCATGGGCCCCTATATACCTACCTTGGAGGCGGTTATGGAAACTGCTTAGGCATTTTAATGGAGATATCTTCATGACAGGTTGCCTACCGAAATAAGGTATCTAAATGGTTAGGTGTATCAAATCTTTTTGCCCTCTATGCCACACATCCAATGAAACTGTTAACCACATTTTCTGCAAATGTCCTTTCTTAGTCAGAGTTTGGCATGTGCCTGTAACACAACATGGAAGAGTGCAACTTGATCTACCATGAGAGAGAGGGTTGCCAACTCATTTGGAATGACTAATCCATTCGGTCAAGGAAAGCCTTAATAAACACCCTTGTGGCACTAAGGTGGTGGACTCAATTTTCGATTCCTGAAGAAGGGAGAACCAAAGGTTGATACCAAGACCTCCGCTCCGAAAGAGGGAGGAACCGTGGTCCTCACCATTTAGCCAACCCCTTGGGGTTGATCTAGATCTGATTTGGGAGAACAAGGATGGTGATTTTGATGAAGATGATATATTTAGTCGTGAAAAACTATACTGTTAGCTAGAGACAAGGCACCTAAGGCCCCGTTTGGCACTTTACTAGATTAGTAAAATTAAAGTAAAGCCTTCATTTTTCAAAAAAGGGGTCAATCAATAGCACTTTAATTCAAAATTCTTTCAATCATTTTTTTAAGTAAAAAAGCAACTTCCTTCCTCTAATAAAAGACAAAAAAGCTCAACTTTTATATACAAAAAGTCGAAAAGATTCCATGCCAAAAACAAAAAATAAAATATCATAATAATCTAATTATATTTTACTCTCTCTTGATTTGATGCTTTACTCTACTTTATTTTATATGTAAAATTACCAAATGGGCCCTAAAGGGATTCTTGTTTTCCCCTTTATAAATAGAATCATTTTTCGCTCTCCAAAAAGCCCACCATATGGCCAGGATAAGAGCATAAGAACCAGGGACAGATGGCTTGGCCTGTTACTTTTGACTTCAGTTATATATAGGTAGGGATATGGTTATGGACTGGCTAACCCACACCTGACCGAGCCTAGCCCACAAGGTTTGGATTTGGTCCTTTTCTTTCAGGTGTGGCCATTCTTTCTAGCCCCATTGTTAAGTGACTTTCGCCTTGTGCCTATTTATAGATAAGATCCGGCTTGACCTCACCCATTCAACACAATAAGCTTTATATATTTTGTAAAATGGGCTATGCCTGGGCTTGACTTCAGGCTCAATAAATAAAATGGGCTGGGCTTTGACAAGCACCAGCTTGCGCGACCCAGCCAGAGTTACAGGAGCTGTTTCTGTGGCAGAAATCAAACCTGGACCCAAATAAAGGGCTTGAGCCAAGGCTCAAATATTTGATTTAATATCTTTACATATAAGATTATAACGGTGTACGCTTAATACACACAAACATATATAGTGTATGTTTGTGGCATTGAGTACTATTCAAGTCCTGGAGTATGAAATCCATTGATACAAACAGCAGTATCTTCAAATTGGGCTCATATCGTGTATTTTCAACTGGGAATGTCAAATTCTGGCTCCCAACTCCCAACATATGGAATTCGGGATAAAAATTGCTCCAATTAATCCTGCCACTCAACTTTTCGCCATTTTTTAAACTGATTTTTGTCAATAGAGAAGAAAACAAATTATCATGGGGGGAGGTAGAGAGCAGTAAACACAAACTTGCTCCCAAAAGAAAGGGGTAGGCTTCATCACTTGAGCCCATGGGAGCACTGGGACTACCTTACATTTAGGGGTGGAAAAAAAAATCAAAATACAGTCCAACCGATCGAACCGAATCGATCCGACGGTTAATTACGGTGTTTCACGGTTTCAGTCACGGTAATTAAAATTGAAAAACCGTGGTTCATGGTTGAGTTTCGATTTTCAGTCTCGACTCACGGTTATTAACCGAATCGAACCGATTCGTAATATATTAATATATGGTTCGGTTAACCGTTTTCCCAAAATACATGGTTAACCGAACCGTTACACCCCAATTTAAAAGGAAAAAAAAAAAAGAAAAAGAAATGAGTTATTGTGTAATTTTATAATTTAAATAACCCCTTTTAACTTTTGAGCCTTTATCTTTGGAACAAAAAATGAAAAAAGAAAAAGTAAAGGATCAAGGATGTGTTTGCTGAAAAAATGCACGTTATTATTTCATTTGTCTAGGTGAATATTTTAATGCTGCTTTAATATTTTAAAATTATGTAATTTGTTATCTAGGATATTTAGTTTTGATTTTTGAACATGTATTTTGCATTCTGAAAATATATATATATGTATGTATTTTAAGTGACAATTAACTGCAGTCAAACCGTCTAATATGGCTAATCATAGTTCAATTCTTTAAAGATTTTTAGAATATGGTAACAATTTTTAAAAATTAAAAATTATAAAATATAAATCAATTAATGATTTTTTCAAAACACACGTTTAACTGAACCGTCGTACCAACAGGGCATTCGGACCATACCATGTCTTAAAAAGAAAGAGACAGCATGGGGAGAGGAATGGTACTTGCTCGTGACTCCCTGGGACTACATTAAGGCAGTAGAAAAAGTGCCCCTTTGTGTGTATGGAGCTATGTGGAAAAGGGTTTCACGGATAGAATTAACTGCCCAATCAGTGCCAGCTGGCCTACACCACCAACTGGCTTTTAGTTGTCACCCCTCATTTATTTTATCCCTTGTTTCCCATGAGGGCGCTGCATTGTAGTTTCCACCTTTTACTATGCATATTTGGATATATGGTGAATTAAAATATGTGGTGAATTAAAGTATGATGAGATTAAGAATCAAATTAAGAGAGAATAAAATATAAATTATAATGATGGTGTTTTATTTTTAGTTGTTTGATATGGAATCTTTTTTATTTTTTATATAGAAAAATGGAGTTTTTTGTCTTTTAGTGGAGAAAGAAGGTTGCTTTTTTTTTTTTTTGAAGAATTCGGAAGGAATTTTGAAATTGTGTACTTTTGATGTTACCCCTTGTAATTTCTTGTCTTGATTCACTTTACTTTACTTTAATTAGTTAATTGCCAAACATATCCTTTTTTTTTTCTTTTTATTCCAGCCAAGGGGTTTGAGGCTCCTAGCCCTCTCGCAACAAAGCCCTCGAGTCCGAGGAGAGTTGACTTATGATGAGGAAAGGTGTTTGCCAACGTTCGAACTCTGGATAGGTATGTGAGAATGGTGGTAAAAGGTCGTTCTTCACCCCTTACTAAAATGCAAATATAAAATAATTATAAACGTTTTATGACAGTTGGGTAAGCATTGAAAGTTTTATGACTGTTGGGCATGCGTTGAAAATTTTCACTTGAGAAGTCCCTAATCACCAGATGAACAATAATGGATCAATCTTTGATTGTTTCTATAGAGAAGGAGATGCTTCCTGGTCCCCACCGAGCTATCAATGGATCGATAGATCTTATGCTAATTATACACTTCAATATAATTATTTAGAATATATGTTATAGCTCAATGTCATTTTCTTTTCTTTTTTTTTTTCACTTTTTTGATGTGTTACCTTTTAAAAACTAGCGAGAAAAGTGAAAGGGTAACATTGAAACTATGAGATGGTGATCACACACCATAATGTCATTAAAAAAATAGGGATTTTTATGAATAATTTTGCTTAAACTCGGATTGAATGACTAAGTAAAGAAAAGTATAAGAACGACCGCAAAGTGTTGTGAAATTCTTTTGGATGAAAATGCCCATGTTAGTGATATCGCCAACTACTGAATTAAAACACCCCTTTACAGATGAAATAAAAAAAAAAAAAAAAATCTCACCTTTAATATCTTCAAATTAATACAAGTTTGAGCTTCTATATGTCCAGGATTGCATCACTGAGTTGTCTCCATCTCATATAAAGATTTGTGGTCCAAATATGGAGAAATAGGTGACCATATCACCAATGCATTCACACTCTCGCCATTATTCCCAGTCACACATCTAGTTAGAATTATAAATTAGAGATCTTTCTCCTTTAATATTTTCAGATTGATAAACCTATTTGAGTCTCTAGATATCCAGGATTGCATCATTGAGTTATCTCCACCTCATATAAAACATGCCTAGGTTCAGATATGGAGAATAGGTGATGATATCGTCAGTGCACTGACATTATCACCACTATTAATTCTCAGTCACAGATCCACTTATACCTGAAAATCACAGATCATTCTCCTTTAATATCTTCAAAATTATAGACCCATTTGGATTTCTATATATCTAAGACTAAGACTGACTTGATGAATCATCTCCACCTAATATCAAAATTTGAGGTCAAATTGTTGATGAGTGGGCTCCACCAGAGTGGAAGTATTGAAAAGTATTTATGCTGTGTTTACGAATGCCTCGAGGTTTTGGTAGGAATGGTTCGCTAAGAAAAACCAAATATGATATTAGAGCTAATCAGTTACGAGTTTAAATCCCTAGAGGAATGATTCAATGAAAAAAGAGAAAAAAAAAAAAAAAAAACGCGTGTCGCAAAAGGTTCTTAGACCGAATTCCACCGGAGAAGAGTCTTAAGGAGTTTGAATCTCAAGCGGAATGATTCGGTGAAAAAGAAAAAAAAAAAGGCGCATGTGTCGCAAAATATGTGCCGACCGAACTCTATGTGAGAAGAGTCTAGAGGAGTGGGCTCCACAACCGTATTTATGCACCTTTACTAACACCTTGAGGCAATATCCGAACCATTCATGTGGGCTCCATTTGCAATATCCGTACCATTCAAATTCTCTGGAAAGCCAAGGCTGGCCATGGAGTGAAAGCTTAGCCCTTGATTTTTTTTATAGATTTTGTGAGAATTACAATAAACATATAATTGTTGGATCACGTATCCTATATATAGTAGGAATCATCCCAATTTATCAAACCTGTAGCTCTCTTTAGAAATCCTCTTTGAGAATTCTTTCTCTTGAAAGGTGAATAGTGGTTAGAAAGCAGTTACACAAAAAACTATCAAATCTCTCTTTCCTTGAGCCACATTAGCAATTGGACCTCATTTATTACTTCACATCAGCAATTGGGCCCCATTTATTAGTTCAAAAGACATGCCAACCTTTTATCTCTCTTTGAATCAATGGTTGCATCTTTTAAAAAAATGAAACATCCATTTCATATCTTTAAACCATTTCTCCACTAAATCTAATCACCACACCAACTTTGGACATTCCTTTTCCCCATATCTCCCAACCAACCTCCCTCTCTGTCTCCCTTTATTCTAACTCAAAGATGGATAAGACCTATTTGAGGCAATTGTAGTGTAGAATCTATCAAAAATGGATAAAACCTTGATGAGGTAAATGCAGTGTAGAATCTTCAAGGCACAAGATCAAAACATGTTTACAAGAAGACAGTAAAGGTGAGAAAGAGGCAATTAGTGGGCCTATGGACGTGGCTCGTTAGAAATGTTTGGTCGCGAGGACCAGAAACATGTGGTCCTACATGCAAACAGTTTAATCATGGCAATATCATGGGCTCATCTCTTTTCTTAGAAACCTAGCTTTGTAGTTGGGAGATGACCCCTTGTGGTGGAATCTGATGGGCCCCACAAACATTTCAAATGACCAGCTAAGGATTAGTAAATATATATATTTGTAAACATAATCAACATTTTCACCTCTCCTTTTCTTTTGGGTAAAGTTTTTTGGGACATGATGTGCCCCACAAATTAACATTCCAAGTGACCCATTTTTTAGTTTGAAAATGTAGTTCTTAATTCAATCAAAGGAAAGGATAGGTAAATTCTTAATGGCATGTGTCTGATTTTAAGCCTAGAAAAAGAGAATTGGCAGAAAAAAGAGAACCTAAAAAAAAAAGCCTCGAAAAGCATGTAGCTGTAAAATGTAAAAAAAACTTTTCAACTAAATTGTAAGTCCCCTTTAACACACTCCCCCTTGGGAAGTTCACTAATTGACTGGAGTGAAGTAAAGTCCGTATTTTTCACACAAAGGATCACATCAAAAGAATACATTTTCAAAATTTCTTCCTTTTGAAAAAAAAGAGTAAAAAACCAACCTCCTTTCTCCACTAAAGACAAAAAAAAAAGAAAAAAAAAAAGACCACCACTACTTTTTACTCAAAAAGTAAAAAGCATTCCCTACCAAATAATTAGAGACAAAATATCATTATAACTCATTTATATTTTTACTTCATTCTACATGTAAAGTTCCCAACCAAGCTCAATGTCAAAAATGCCATATGGTTTACACCGATTCAAATGGACTGATATTCGATCAAATATAAAAATATATTTCATTTTTACCTATAAAAGCTTTCACTTGAGATTTCACACATGGGATGGTCCCATCCGGATCTTATGTTTTCATCCCCACCTTTCCCATGACCTGTGGTTGTGGGGCACCTGGTGGTAGGTGTTGTATCTAGGCAAGAGTACACCTACATATATATTTAGATTTTTATATAGGATCTTTCATTAATATATTTCTATAGTACTTGTCTAACTAAAATTATCACTACCAACCATGTGTTTCCTAAACAAATACATTTTTGTAACAAGTTTTGGCCAATCATGTCTCATAATTCTCTACACAGTGTCTCATATGATTTGGTTCGCATTCCTTTCCATTTCTTGTTCTGAAGTGTGACTGAAGATTTTTAGCAGAATGAAATGAAAAAAAAAAAAAAAAAAATTCTTATGTGGGATTACATTCCCAAAACCCAAATAAATGTATGCATTCCTAGTAGGGTTGTCAGAGGGCTGGCCAGGCCGGGGTTGTTGTCCTTATTTGTTACCCTCCCCTCAATGTGGGCCAAGCCTAGTGCAGGTTAAAACCCTAATGGGCCTACTTTCACTAAGCCCTTACCCTACCCTCTTGGCCGGTGCCGGCCTGTTACAGAAAATAAAATAAAAATTAACTTTTTGATACTTTGTACATTGCCACCGAACATTGAGTGTCATACTGGACATTGTTAGCCCTCCTAATTTATTCAGTTTTGGGACCAATAATACTTGCAACAAGCAACGTGACAGAGTTAAAGTTATCTATTTACTCAATAATGACTTGGAAACTAAAAAATAAAATGAAGACATTGATTTGCCTTTTAAAAAAATGAGCATGCCTTTATTTTTATTGTGCCAATTGGATGTATGGAGATTTCAATTGCAAATTTAAGGGAATGAGAGGGGCACATATGGTGTGGATTTGAGGTTTGTTAATTATGATTCTTATCAAGTTATTTTTACCATTGATTTTAAGCTTTAGGTACTCAAATTTAAATGGTTTTGGAACTGAGTCATTTCTTTTTCTTTTCCTTTTATCTTATTGAGACTAGTCTAATGAAAGATAACAATCAGACAATTAACTATAAAGAAAGGTTAACAAGTAATGTTCAAAAAGTTGTAAGGATTGAATGTCTAAGCACTAGAACCTTGTAGATACAATTTGTTTTAATAAAACATGCATCATTTTAATATAAGACTTATCCCAAACCTCCATTAGAGAAATAGCTCAATCGTAAAATGAGAAAAAGAAAAGAAATAAAAAAACAGACGAAAAAATGAAAATTCTTGTGCATGTGTGTGTGTAAAAATAAGAAAAATAGGAGGACAGGCCAGGAATGGTATTGTCCTAGCCTGGCCCCAAATTGGTGGACCTTCAAAGATTGTGTCGAAGCTTATCCTCTCGAGCTTTTTAAGAAAAACAAAAGCCCTAATTTTACAGGTATTTTGAAGTTGGATTTCCTTATTGGATGGCTAGATTGATAGGCCTAGTTCCTGGGCCCTAGATGCAGTTAGGTTTCAAGAAGCAAGCCAAGCATTGTGCAGGAACTGAATCCCCATACAACCTGCCACAGATGCATAAAAATCAAAATGATGGGGACATGTCTGGATCTATAAATTGTGCAATTTAATTAAGTGACCCCAAGACATGGGTCAAAATCTAGAGAAAAAGTGGAAGAAAAAAAAATGACACCCAACTGTGGAATTATGATGAATTGATCAATGGCCTGCCATGGTCCCCAGTACATGCAGATTTGGGACATGTGACACATCATTGGACAGTGATAGCCCATTATAACAGTTGGAAAGTAGGGTAAGCCTGCTGTTTGCAGAAACTTGTGGCTTATTGCAATTCTCATTGTCAATTTCTCATATGTACCAGTTTTGATTTGGTGGATGATTTGATCATTCACACTGATATATTTTGATGATTTGAGTGTGAGAATTTGTTTGGTCCTCTGATTTCTATTACTGTGTGTGGGGTGGAGTTGGTCCCTTACTCCTTAGTATATGCCCATGAATTTTGTCACTATTGATGGTGACATGTAACGCTGAGATGTTACATGTTTGTGAGTTGTGTACTTGCGTGAGTCATGGGTGATGCCGATTTGTAACTCCCCCACCCCCACATGATGCTTGTGCAAGCTTTTTATTACCTGTTAGAGCTTTCTAGAAGTTGGTTTGGACAATTTAATCACTAAATTACAAGCTTTTTTTATTCAGACGGGGTTGAGCCGAATTGGGCTTCAGGCTTTCTATCACTTAACCCTAAGCCCGGCCTAAGTTCTTTCGACCTGAATTGGGCTAGGCACAAAGCACACTTTTAGGGTGTGCGTACGTGGGTGTATGAGCATTTAACGTAGCAAAGAAAACACTTGAGACTATATTTTGACAAGTTCCGTGGGTATTTGTATTGCTTGATGGACATTCAATGTAGAAGAGGCCACTAGAGGGCAGGCTAGCCTGGCAGGAATTAGGGGAGTTTTTCACAACTATAGATGGGCGGTGTTTTATGCTCTCCAAGAATGTGGGTGTCCGAGATTCTAGCGAAGTTGAGGTCTTAGCAGTTCTGAAAGTCATTTGTATTTGTTCTTGTAGATAATTTAACAGAATGATAATTGATAGTGATTCATCCCGTGCAATTTCTTAATTTGATGAATTGTTCTGCTATTTCCAAGCGATCGAAGTGCTTTCTTGGTCGCTTCATAATAGCTTTGTATGTGGGTAGAGCAGAAATACTTTTCAATACTCCCCCTTAGGTGGAACGCGAATTTTCTCAACAGTCTTACACAGGCAAGGGGTGGATAAGTTTTATAATTTATACGCTCAAGTTAGTTAGTATATTGTTTAGTTAATTACGAGGTGTGGCGTTGTATATATTTTGTTTATGTTTGGTATAATCCTTATATGGGCATTGATGGTGTTTTTGTTTGTAGGTTGTATTGCCTTGCTTTGTTTTCATATTAAAAAAAAAAAAATTATTTGTTCATCATCATCAAAGCCTTGTACCATTCCGATCTATCCTGAGCTAAATTTTTAGATAGGTTGCACTTCTTAAGATCTATTTTTACTACCTCCATTCACATCCTTTTTGGATAGCCATTCTCTTGGTGAGCCATCAACGTACATAGCCAAATTTTACCTTACTGACAATGGCAGACCTAAGATTTTCATTTGGGTGGAGCAGACAATAGTCAATTTCAATATAACCGTGAACATCATATTAAGGTCCAAGAAAAAAAATTCAAAAAATGACCATTATCTTTATAACGAAACATACATACACATCAACAAACAGGCCATAATCATTATCTTGATAACCAAACATGGCCTACTTTAATCCACCCAAAGCAATACAAAAAAAAAATAAAAATCAAGAAACAAGTCACTAAATAAATTTCAAGAAACAAATCACAGTCACACTAAATGAAACTAGCACTATCAAACAAAACAGAAGTTCTTAAAAGATGTCATCGGATGAAAAGATGTGGATAAGATATACCTATATTTAAAATCTCAATTCCATTAGATCATCCATACACCTTGATTTATGACCCAAAGATTTAATTATTTTAGAGGCATTGTTTTCTTAGTATCTCAATCCAATGGCCCGTAAAAGTTGGATGAGCGTCAAACTCAAAGTTGTGATAACTCGTGGGAGTAGTGTGTGAAAAGATCTGATTGGCTGAAGATGTGCTCCATGGCCTAAAAAAGTAGGAGAGCAAAAATGGGAGCTATTAATATGGGGAGTTCTTGAGAATTTCTCATATATATATATATATATATATATATATATATGAGATAATGTTAAAGACTGTTTTTTTTTTTTTTTTTACTTCCGTGTCTTTTTCCATTTTCTATTCAACTTTTTCTTCCAATATTCTCCAATTTTTGGAAATATTTTGAAAAGTCATGTTATCATCAGAAAATAATTGGAAATATTTTTCAAATTGTTGTTGGGGGTAGGTTTTTATTGGTTGTTGTGGCTGTTGATTGTTATTTTTTTTTATCTCACCAGAAAAAAGGAAAATAATTGTTTTAGGTAAATCCTACAATATGTCCAAGTTATTTTCAAAATATAGCTGATATTTTTAAGACACACTCAAATTAACTTTATAAGCTATGAATATAATAATATTATATTCATAGAAAGCTTGACAATGACAATGTTATATTATTTTGAAAAATCAATTAGGTCCAAAATCAAGAAAACAGGAATACTTTTGTATGCCAGTTTTTCTATATTTTCAAATAGAAGTATCAACTACAATAGAGAAAGAGAATCAAGGGTTGCTCACTGGGTTAGCAACTCCATTTTTCATGCCCATGGTTCGACCTCTTGGTATGCTACCCTCTTTCCACATGTGTAGGAAAACTCTTTTCTCGCGTGGGCTCTCTCATCCCTGCCCCCTATGGATGAGGCACCAAAGAAAAAACAGTATAGAAACTGTTCATGAACTTCACTTTCCCAACTTCACTTTATCATCACAAGCCCATGACCCGCCATGAACTTCATGACCCAAACCTCATCAAGTGAAGGCCCATGGCCCATCACTACCTTTTAGGTCAAGGTCCACAGACTTCAATGGCCCGTCACCTGCCCTTACTTTCAAGGTTAATCCCCAACAAATCAAGGTCCATGTCCCACTCTGAACTTCTACTGGGGCCCGTCTGGTTATCTTACATGTAAAATAAAGTATAGTAAAGCATCTAATCAAGAGAGAATAAAATATAATAGGGTTATGATTGTATTTTATTTTTAGTTGTTTGATATGGAATCCTTTTGACTTTTTTATTATATAGAAAAGTGGAGTTCTTTTATCTTTTAGTGGAGAAAGGAGGTTGCTTTCTTGGCTTTTTTTTTAAAAAGATGGAAGGAATTTTGAATTAAAGTGCTATTGATGTGACCTTTTGCTTGAGATATGGAAGCTTTTGGGCTTCCCCATAGCCTTTGGCTCCCCAAAGAGACTCCACTTTCTCCCCTTATTGGATTCCATTAATTCTAGACTAACTGCTTGAAAAGCAAGATTTCTCTCTTCTGCAGGTCGTCTGATCCTCATCAAGCACGTGCTCTCCTGCATCCCTTCTTACACAGCCTCCATCCTTCCTATCCCAATTTCCATCTGTAAAGATGTAAAGACATAGAGCGCTTAATGAGGAATTTCCTTTGGTCAGGCAACTCCTCTTCCAAGATCCACTATATCAACTGGTCCCAAGTTTCCCTTCCTAAACCTGAAGGGGGCTTAGGCATCAAGAAGATCTCAGTCTTGAACGAAGCTTCTCTGATTAAATTGGGATGGCAAGCCAGCACTATGAATACCATCTGGGCTAATTGGTTCAAAAAAAGATACTTCAAAAATGTTAACATCTGGAGCCCAGCTACCTCAGGTCTTGGTTCCTGTATCTGGAGGAGAATCCGTAGGCTTGCTCACTACATCCACCATGGTAGTTCCTGGGTATTTGGTAATGGCAAGCTCGTTGATATCTGGCATGACACTTGGAGCGGGGACAAACCTATATCAGTAGTCTTCCCAACCCTCATCTTCCCTATAAACCAGAGACTAGCTTCTCTCTACCACTCCGGCTCCAGGCACACCCCTTCTTCTCAGCCTCCAGCAGTGCAAGCTTTTATCTCATCTGCAACATCTCTACTAACTCCAAGGCCCTCAGCTAGTGATCAGCTTCGTTGGAAAGAGACCCCTTCTGGCCAGATTTCTCTGTCCAGTGTCTGGAATGCAATAAGACCAACGGGCATTCAACTTCAATGGCCCCCTCTGATCTGGAATGGAATTTCCCTCTCCAGAGTCAGCTGCTTTGGTTGGCGTCTGATGCTCAACCGTACCCCAACAGACTCTCACCTGCAGAGAATTGGCTTCTCCCTTGCCTCTAGATGTAGCCTCTGCAAAGAAGGAGAAGACTCAACCAATCACTTATTCTTCAACTGCCCTTTTGCTCGACCCATCTGGTCCTGGATTTTTCAAGCTGCCAAAGTCCATCAGCCTCTCATCATCTCTGCTTCTTCTCTCTGGATTTGTCTTTCTTCTTGGAATGACAAAAAAGGGCAGAAGGCAATGGCATCGATCCTCCTCTCTGTGATCTACTCAATATGGAAAGCAAGGAACACTGCTGTGTTTGAAAATCATCTGCTTACCTTCAGTCAGATAACTGCTCATCTCCTGGAGGAATTCAGCTTCTCCTCCAAGCAGATCTCCTCGCCGATCATCAGCCCTCAATTCAGCTCGATTTCAATCTCGCTGAATCTAACAAATCATCAGTAGTAAGTCTCTGTTGCTGTCTTCTCCCTCTTGCGATCATCTCTGGTTCGCTGTAGTCTTTTTCTTGGGATCGTCCAGCTTTATTTTCGCCCTTCTCCGCTGTGATGGGGTTCTCCTGCAATTTTGCTTCCCGTTGTGATCTCCTCCGGCGATCTCCTTTTTTGGCCGGGGTTTCAGCGCTCCAGTGATCTCCTGCATTTTCGCTCCTCGTCTGCGATTGGCCTAAGCTGTGGATTTCTGCGCTCCGGCGATCTCCTGCTTTTTCGCTCCTCGCTGTGTCCTCCTCCAGCGATCTCCTTTTCCGGCCTGAGCTGTGGGTTTCCGCGTTCCCCTTTACTCTCTTCCTCTCCTCCGCCTCTTCAGGGGCACGGCTTCTCCCGGTTCCTCTGCTTCTGTTGGATCATCTAGCTTCTGTGCTTTGCGTTTGCTGTTTTTGAGGTGTTCCCTGGTGGCTTTCAGTTGGATCATCTAGCTTCTCCCTGCCTGGTGCTGGTGCTCTGCGTTTTCTCTCCCCATGTAGAGTTCTCCAGCATTGTATTCTTTGTTTCTTTTCTTTCTTCTTTCCCTTTTTAGGGTTTTCTCTCTCTGTTTCCCTTTCTTTCAATAAAACTTACCATTTACTCAAAAAAAAAAAAAAGGAGATACGGAGTCTTTACTTGACTTTTATTGATCTAGTAAAGTGCAAACAAGCAGGGCCATGACCTAGTTCATCTGTAATGCCCATGACTCGACCATAGTTTTTCATAACACAATCTTACCCATTGATTTGGAATCGAATCAAGTCAACTAACTCGGATAAGTTCGACCATAGATACAGTCTGGTTTAAGCGATTTGGTGGCTGCCATTCCGAGTCGAAGCAACTCTGCTGGACAAAGTGAGTCGTGTTAGTATCGTTTACTAGGCCCATTCCAATCATTACCGTTCTGTGACCAAAGCCCAGTGTCACTTGTAATGAGTCCAAGGATCCACTATCCATGATATTCTTATCTCCATTGTCTTCAATATTTTGAATCATTGGATGCTTGGAATCATACATGCTAAATAACATCCAAATCAGTCTCAATCTAGGTTTAGTCAATTTATAGGAGGTTGGGGATTGCGACGGGATTGGATTGATGATAGATTGACCCCAAAAAAAAAAAAAAAAGGATGGCCAATAATATCACATTGCTAAAAAAAAAAGGGATTGCGACGGGATTGGATTTATGAAAGAAGAAGGTGGTTGGGAGAATTTGCCTTTAATAATATCACATTACAATATCATAAAAAGAAATAGTTCTACATAGAAGGGAATTTTTATGAAAGGAACTATAAGAGTCCCATTGTCCAATATAAATAAAGGGTGTACGCAGTTTTTTTTTTTTCTTTTTCTCGCTAGGTTGGCCAAATGGCAGGGAATGATCGATCTTGAGGCATACGTGTGATGCTGAGGTGCCAACACCACTCGATTATGAGTGTGCTGGTGGTGTATTGGATCTTAGTTCATCCTATTTCCTAATCATTTTCACTGGAGCTTCTGGTGTTTCACAATAGTAAAAATTACTCGTACTAGTTGAAGCCATGGGTCAGGATTTTGTTGGGTCAATAGTGTATTTGGGCCTGAGCCTGAATTAGTACTCGGATCTTAACCCCAACTCAAGTGTATATTACAGGTAGGGGTGCTCATAAGGATGTAAATGGGTCCCCGATTTTCCGATTACTTGGAGGTTCTGACCCGTTAAAAACTGGGTATGGGTCCTTATTTAGGTCCCGATAAGTAAATGGGTTTGGGTCCAATTCCACCTTGGTTCGTACCCGTGGACCCGAGACTTGCCATATTACCTCGATTTTTGGAAATATCTCCTAAAAACCATGTTTTTTTTTTATTTTTTTTATTTTATAATATCGTTCTCTACCTAAACCCGGAACCAAACCCGTCCCATATATGATTTTGGTTTTGGTTCCGAAGCTAAGAAACCGGTTCCGAAATGGTTCTGATTCCACCTTTTCTTTAACAGTTTCGGTTCTGGTCTACCATGGACCCGAACCGGAACCGACCCGTTTACAACCCTAGGTGCTCATTGACAGATGCCTGCCCGAGCCTAGCCCACAAGGTCTGGATTTGGGCCCTTTTTTTCTCAGGAGTGGACTGTTCCTTGGCCATTCTTTCTACCCCATTGTCAAGTGAGTTGGGCGTGGGCCTGTATATGCATGGACCTGACATAATCAACACAATAGGCTGTATATATTTTGTAAATGGGCTGTCCCTGCACTTGACTTTCAGGCCTGATAAATAAATGGCATGGGCTTTGAAAAGTTCCGACCTTATCCAACCCATCCATGAAAAACACTTAGTTACATGAGCTGTATCCGTGGCAGAAATCAAGCCTGGACCCAAATAAGCAGGTTGAGCCCATGCTCAAATATTTGATATGATAGCCTTACATATAGAATTAAAATATTGTATACTTTTTTTCACTCAAAAGATCCGACACAAATAGGAAGCAGAAGCCCACACCTACGGTAGGAGAGCCCGCATACATGGGGGAGTGGCATGCTCACGGATCAATCCCTAAGTAGTAAGATGAGATGAGGGGTTGTCCTTTGTTCTCAAAATATTGTACACTTAATTGGATCGTGTATCTTCAGTTTGGATTTCTATTGTGTATCTTCGACAGGGAACTCCAAACGCTCTGGTCGCAACCCAACATATGGAATTCGCGGCAAAAATAATTCTTCAGTTTACTGGGCCAAAGGGGGTGGGACTTATGGGACACTTCAGCCATGGAAAAAAAAAAAAAAAAGCATGCTCCATTGCAGAAGAGGAACCTAAGAAATGAAGTTTGAGATTTAGGTGAGAAGGTTGTACCCAACCAAGTGAGCAACCTCTTATTCTCATGAACCACTTACACTGGTAGAGTTAAGATTCACTCACATTTGGCCTCTACTGAGTGAATTCAGTTTTGGGGTGATGTAGAACTTAGAACTTGAGGCATTTCGTGTAGGAAATTGTGTGGCCCGCATGCCATGGGTCCCACGTCAAATCAAGCAAAGCTGATGCCAACGGAGAATACAATTCATTTAATATAAGACTTGATTTGGTTCCAATAAAGGATTAGTGGATGTGGGTTTTTTGGCGAAAAAGTATTTAGTAAGCATGACTCTTTGAGACATGTCTATATAAGATAAGGGAGCCTTAGGGTTGATATTATTCTATCCCATATGAAAGACAAAAGGCAAAGAGATCCGCGGAGCTTTCCAATCACCGAAACGCACATAGATTTCTGGACGTGTGCCGGAGTCTTTACATCCGAATCCATCATTTGGAACATGTCATGAAAGAAAGAGACAGCATGGGGAGAGGAACGGTACTTGTTCGTGAGCACCTGAGGACTGCATTAAAAGTAGTACATGTGACCACCCCAGAGAAACGGCCCCCTGGTGTAGATGGGGTTCTGTCAAAAAGGTTTCAATATTGGACTGAGTGAGGTGCCCAATCAATGCTTACTTGCCGACACCACCAACTGGTTTTTAATTGTCACCCTTCATTTTGTTTCATCCTTTGTTCTTAATTTTTTTTCTTATTACTTCAGTTTACATATGAAATAAATGCTTTGTGACTTATACGTCAAGAATTGAAATGTGTTTTTCCACTTTAGTTTTGGAAGGGGTTCAAATCCTTATCCCAACAGGGATGATGAATATATCTAATCCCCGCACCAGTAGCAGATTTGAGGATTCCTCAGTGAAGATTTTACATTGATATTGGTGCATCTTTGCGTATGTAACTAAAAGAAAATTGGGTGTGTGTGTAAATCCACAAAGTTGGGGACTCTCAAATCATTCCTATATTGGGGAATTTACAATTTCCAAATATGGGTCTTCCATGAATTGGTGAAAAGTAGAAATCTGTTTCACGAGGATTTGGTCGTCAAATGTGACCTTTTCGCAATTCAAATGTTGGAAAGCGGAATGCCAAAGGTCTCATCTATATTTCCACATATTCCCTTTTCTAATCACCTATATCCTTCACCCTTACATCTTTAATCATCCTTCGGTAGAGTTCATTTGAACAAAAAATTTTATTAATTGATGGGTCATGGGATTTATTTTGATTACCATTTTGTTCATTGACGGAACCAGGCGGGGGGCATGACCCCCCCATAATTTTTGAAAACCTCATTCTTTCTTTAGGAAATTTTATGACTTTTTACATATGACCCTTCCAAGTTTTTTGAAAAACTTCTTTATTCTTCGTAAGATTTTATGAATTTCTACATATGGACCCTCCCAAAATTTCAAAAAACCCCTTTTTTAAAATAAGAAATATCGTTTTTGACATGTGGACCATGGAAATTTTTAAAAAAACCACAACATATTCTGAAAACAGCATGCATTTTTATATGTGGGCCCCCAAAGAAGTCTTTTCTACAATAGTCCCCCCCCCCCTCTTCTACAATAGTCCCCCCCCTTCTTCGAATTTCTGGGTTCGCCCCTAAGTTTTCATTGTCGATTGTGGCTTGATAAGCCTTCGCTTGGCTTTCTATTTCTGACAATTTAGTTTTTAAACCATAATAGTGATCGTGGTCTACTCACTTATGGTTTTTTTTTTTTTTTTTCCCGAAATGCTTCGCCTTTTCTGTCTTTTCATCGGGAATCTCTTTTTTGCAGATTTTATCAAAAGTAAAAGGGGTTTTCCCAAGCATTTTCTTATCAATGGCTGAATTTCATAAATTACCGTAGAGTTATTCATATGATATCCTAAGGCCGTGAGATACTGCACTATGCGGTATCCTACATCCATAGGATATCACGCAATTTTCCCCTCATTTGTAGCTTTTTAGTCCCCCTTTGTTGTATGACTAGCTTTATAGAGATTTCTTAAACTTTAACTATTGATGGGGACATGTCAGGTCTTAGGGCAATCGTACAATCAAAACCCGAAAATAAAATTAAGTTAGTTTTATTTATTTGTTCATTTTAAGAAAATAAAGTGCACCAAACAAATGAATGACGAGTTTGCGAAAGAGCAGACTGCTTTTCCTTTTGGTGTCGTGGGTTCATGGGGCCCACTTAAGATGCCCTCTTATTAGTGGGTGGTGTACATGGAAATGTCTCCTTGTAGATAAGCGCCAACAAAAAGATCAGCATTATAAAATAATCCTAGCCCTTGATTTGAAAGCCATGAACTCTAGAGGTCCTTTAAAAATAGATTTCTTTGTGATTCAATCCAACGGTGGATAGAGATGCCAATCATGCCATGCCGGCAGAAATGCTTTGCCCGGCATGACCAGTAGGCCGTGTCGTGCCTGGGCCATGCCATTCATGCCGCGCCATTTCGTGCATAGGCTTTCATGATTTCCTAGGGTTTATGACCATTTAGGCTGATAAAAATTAAGAGATCTTACACTAAAAAAATTAAAAGATACACACAAAGAAGAGAATAACACTCGATCCAGGGTTGGCTCTTGTGGGTTGGACTGCATATGTTGTAGCTAGTAGGTGAATATTTCCCAATTAAACAAGTGTGCCTATTAAGTCGATGCCTATTAATTGTTTTACAATGTGTTTCTTGTGTTTCTTACTCAGTTCTTTCAAATGGATTGCGGTTTCGTAAATATTATCCCGTGAGAGGTTTAAGACAAGGAGACCCGTTATCTCTATATCTCTTTGAGATGCTGTCTAGACTATTTATTAGAGCCGAGGAAGAGGGTAAGATCCAGCATACTTGACCCATCAACATAATCCGATCTCAACCTAGTAATTATGATTTTTGGTTGATTTTTTCCATTTCTGAGTTGAGGTTGGGTGGATGGAAATTTCCAGCCTGCTTAACAATCAATGATTTGGATTCAGTTGGCTCATTAATTGTCATACATCATGATGATCTGATTCAACCTGCCTCATGGCACTTTGATCCACCGACACTACTGAACCCTAAGTGGTAATTCAATGCTTTCTTGACCCTTATATAGGTTGGGTTTGGTTGTCATTTCAACACATTAATTAGTCTAACCGGTTTGGATCGAGTTTCAAATTCACTTGTTATATACAGTGGTCAACATGATCAAAGTTGCACAAAGAGATCCTCACAATAGAGTTATCAAGAAAAACTTTCTACTTTGTGGTGTATTTGAATACATCATGTTATTATCTTTTCTTTTTTTTTTTTCAGTTAACCCCAAAGGGTAGCTCAGTTGGTCTAGGACAACGGTTTGCACCCGGATGTTATAGGTTCAAAACTGCACTGCCACACTAGGGCTATAGGGGAGTTTACCCAGCTTTCATCTGGGCCCGGAGGGATTAGTCCAGCCCAAAAGGTTGGGAATACTCCGATAGAAAAAAAAAATCATTTTTTTTCAAACTTTTAACAATAATTAGTACAATACCATATTTTTTAGATTCATTTTAGTAGATATTCAAACACATGCACTCTTGCTCTGTGCCCACTGATAGGCGTTGGTGTCTTTAATCAGCTTAACAATAGTCAGGGACAATATTAATTTGTTTATGCATGTTATGATGGTGATTCTGCCCTACATCTTGAGAAATGAATAGCTCCATAGCAGTTATAACGCAAAGGTGAGCCCTTTTATGGGTAATACAAAAGGTGACGTGAGAGAAAATCAACTTTGGCTTGGGGTCATTTTTCTTTTCAGGGTTCTTATATGCGGTCATGTTGTAATAGAAGGTAATCTCGCAAATTAGGGATTTTGACCATACGGCTGTCTTAAGACTTAACTTTTGCCTCTCAAAATCAGCTCTTGCTGGGGTCATTTTCCTCTTGGGGGTTCTTATATAGGGTCATGTTGTACTAAAAGGTGTAGGGATTTTGGACATATAGCTGTCCTAAGACTTAACTTTTACCTACTGAACGCCAAAAAGGCTATATTATATATCCAATTGGGTCCCACTTGATGGTATATCATCTATAATATAATGGAACAACGTTACACAAGTAAAGCTCTCAAAGGGCCAAGTCCGAGGTAGGCCCTTATTCTACCCTCACATGTGTGAGCCGGGCCTAAGCGATCAAACCTTGACTTTTACAGCGAGCCTAAAATTTGTATGCCCTTACCCTACCCTCAAGGGCTAGGGCTGGACTAAGGTCAAGCCAGGGCCAAAAGAAAGGAAGATTCTTTTTTTTTTTTTTTTAAGAAAATTAATATTTCCTATTTCATCACTGACTTCCAACTTAATGCTAACCCTTCTCCTTTTTTCAGGCTAGGGATCGACAATGCAATGTAAAAGACAACATGACAGGGTTACAAACTTTTTTTCTTTTTGGAAGGATAGTGGTGGGATAAAATAATTTATATAATGTAAAATATAAAGCATATAACAATAAATCTATAAATAATACTAAATATAAAACAAATAGAAATAGTTCTTTATTTAATTATTCAATCTACTTTTAAAATATCTAAAAGATCAACTAAAGCAACCCCAAGGGGTAACTCAGTTGACCTAGGACCACGGTTTGCACCCGGAAGTTATGGGTTCGAAACTGCACTACCACACTAGGACTACAGGGGAATTTACCCGGCTTCCCTCTGGGCCCGGAGGGATTAGTCCAGCCCAAATGGTTGGGAACCCTCCGATAGCAAAAAAAAACTAAGGCATTATTATCACTATGTTGCTGTGAATGTATCCAATATTGTGCACAAATTAAGACTTCTACACTCTTAGATCTTAAACAACTCATATATTGGTCAAGTACACTTCCTCTTGTACTAAATATTGATTCAAAAGCAACTGTGGAAACTGTAATTACTAAAATATCACAAGCCATTCTTGAAATAACTATGTATTTTGCTGAATTAACTTTCTACCAATCCAATTTATTGGAATGTGTAGATTTATCTCCTGGCTCCTCCAAATAAGAATCTAATTTAGGTTTTTCGTCTAAAACAGTTGTCTGAGTCATTTATTCCTCAAACATTAAAAAAAAATCTTCAAGCTAAGTAACTTTTTTTTTTACTAAATTAACTTTATCCACATTTAACAGTGTCATAGTAGATACATTATAAATCACACAATACTCTTAGAATGGACATTTGAAATACTTTATTATATTGCTCTCAATATTTATAAAAAAATCTCTTCATTTTTCAAGCTATATTTCTGCAAAAGATATCTACATTATCTAACTTTTATAGTAATAAACTATGTATTCTAATCACTTGTAGTGACAATAAATGAATAGATGGGTACTTACTTCTTGAAAATTTTAAAGTAGCTTCATAAAAGTTTTTCATGAATTTACATATTTAATAAACTGAGGCCTAGGTCGAGCCCCTTTGGGCCAGATGAGTCAAGCCCTAGCTCGGCCCTCAAGCTGCGAGCTTTTCAAAGTAGGGCTCTAACCTACCCTCAGGCTTTAAGACAACAACAAAAAAAAAAGCCCTCACTTTGAGGGCTTTTGTTGGCCGAGCCCCTCGTCAAAGGGCTGGATTGACAGCCCTATGCACAACTGAGCCCATTGTTTTTTTCTAAAACTTCAAAAATGGTTATTAGAGCTGATATTCCACACTATGAATTAATCTACCGTAAGCACATCATGAATCCAATTCAGTGGACCCCAATTGCAAAAACATACATGCATAAGCATATTGAACAATAGCGAAGAGGGCTCGCAAGGAAAGTACATGAATGGCAGGAGTGTTCTTGATCATGGTGGGACCCATTGGAGCATGCATCTTCTTATGCTAACGTTAATTGAACTCTCCTGGCATAGCAAATTATAATACTGCAAGGGATGATTTTGAAAGCATGTTTTGTTAAAAGAAGTCAAAGGTACATTAAAACTGTCTGGAGTTTCATATATTGCAAGTGTCTCGTTGCATAACCTGATAAGATAATCTACCTACTCTATTATATTGAGATGCAGTGACGCTGTACCAAAGCCCACTCTCCTCTCAACTGTCTTTTTATAGGCACATCTAATCAATAGATTAAAAGCCTCATATATAGGAAATTACTTATGTGCCCCTCACTAGATTAGTTTCTCTCATTTTCAAGATAGAGACCACAATAATTTCCCAAAGTAGAGGATGAAAACTGAACTCCAAATAGCATTTTAAGCCATATTTCTAGCAGTCCCAATAGTCACACTTGTGACTGTGCCTTTCTCTAAGCCATTGTATTCCTTTCTTTCATAAGTCACTAAATTTAGTGTCTTTCACCAATTACTAATTCAAAGATTTAGGAGTCCGGATCCCCTGTTTGGACCAATGAGGGGGTGACACATGGAGGAGATGCTTTTTTTTTTTTTTATTCATTGGAGGAGATGAGTTGTCAATTGATTTGACATCCTCCTCTCGGGTGTCATTCCCCTGTTTGGACCAAACAGCGGATTCGGATTCAAGATTTAGGCTTTTAAAGCCGCTAATCTAGGAACATTTAATTAGCTTGTAAATTTCAACTATCTTTTAGTTTTATATCTTAGTTTGTGGACCAATGAAAGTGAAGTGTAAAAACCTGAAGAATCAAAGAAAGTTGCGTCTCTTTAAAGGGGGAGTGTAAGAGAAACTATTGAACTTTTTTAAAGAAAATCATCTCTTTTTTTTTTCTTTTTTTCTTTTGAGTTATAGCCAAACATACAAGTTTTTTTTTTTTTTTTTGAAAAAAAGAAAAGAAAAAACTATATTATCTAAAACATTATTTTTTTCAATTTTTTGTATGCATCCAAGTAGGCCCAAAGTTTTATAACTTTCAATTTATAATGCTTGGTTGTCTATTAGCCTAGACAATAAGGCCCGTGATTTTTTTCCAAATAGGATTTACCACATATAAACCTTTATCTCATTCTCTTTGTGGTTGATACCTTTTTCATTAGATTTAGGTCAATTAACTAATTTAATAATTTAATTCAAAATCTAATAAAGATACTGATTGCAGGGACCTTAACCTGTTGGAAATGAACAGAATAGCGAATGCTGTCAAACAGAAAAAACCAAAACAATAGTACCCGGCTTCTGCAGTTGTGTTTTGTTGGCGGATGTCGTCGAGCAGCAACGGTAACAGATCTGCGACCGAGGCACGTCTGATGACGCTTTCTTTAGGACGAGTTCCGCCCCTTAGGATAAAATCCAGGTGCGAAGGTTCTCAGCAGAACCGCCCCCAGGATACAACGGCCTTCCCTGATTCAGGTCTGGTCGCAACGCAGCCCGAAAAATAAAGACTCCTCTCTTGTTATGCTCAGTGCTCAGAGGGGAAAAACTTGTGAAAAAGTACTTGTATATAATTTTTCTCCTAAGACGAACCTAATTTATAAGCAAATTAGTGTCCGTTGGGCCATTAATCTCAATTAATGCACAACAGTGTCCGTTGGGCCATTAATCTCAATTAATGCACAACGCACGCGTTTTAAAACAACTAATCAACTAATTAGATGTACGTTATGGATTTAAATGAAACTGTATCTATACGGGTCCCTCTAGGCCACCTGGCCTGGATTTGCACCCCCCCTGCGCGCGATATACACGCAGGATGCGCGTCGCGGACGCACGCCCGGTTAAACGTTTTCCGGACCCAGGACCTCGGGTCAAGCCTGGCTCGCGTGCGCGCATAGGACCCATGGCAAAAGCCTACAAGAGTATTTAAAATGTAAAGGTATGAAAACACATATAAACCATCTTCAAAAGTTGAACTTTAGCAATGTGGGATGAGTTATTTTTCAATAGCCTACACTACCCATAAAGCAAAAGGTACTAAAGGACAAAACACTTTTTACAAAGAAAACCTTGAAATGTTTTGAAACACCAAAAAAAAAACCCAACATAACCTAGATCAAAGCTTACTTTCATATTTTCCACCTCATTTCTCTTTCCCTTGGTTCGGTTTGACATCTCTCCTTCTCCCTTGATGTTTAAGAGTAGTGGTCATCCAACATAAAAAAAAAAAAAACTCATTGACAGAGGCATTTCTCATGTTTTAGCTGACATATCCTATTGCCACAACATTATTGTAATGATGCCATGTGATCCCAACATATTGCTAATTTTAACTAGCCTTGGACATTCACATCCATAGCCTTGTCAAGATTTACAATCATGTTAAGGGTCCAACTGTTTTTTCAAGTCATATTTTTTATTTCTACAAAAAGAAGGTCATATTTTTAATGGTTTGAATAGACATTTTTATTGTTGTCTCCAATCAATGTCTTTGTCTAGGTACCTAATCAATGGTTAAAAGTCTCTAATCCATGAAACATGTAATAAATGGCTCATAAGTTTCGGCTGTCTTAATTAGTTGGTTTCATTGATATCATTTCAATGGTATCAATCGCAACTGCTGCAATAAGTTCAAAATGGTACTAAAAGTCCAAATAGCATTTAAGACGGATCTAGATCCCTTGTTTCATCCAAACGGGGGAGCCCTGATTCGTCCAAACAGGGGGTGACACGCGCGGGGGCAGAAGGGAGGCGGAGGAAAGAGAACTTACTTTTCTCTTTCCTCCACCCCCTTCCGCCCCGGCATGTGGCGATCCGTGATTCGTCCAAACAGGGCTCCCCTGTTTGGACGAAACAAGGGATCTATTTCCATTTAAGACATATTCCCAAAAGGTACATATGTGATTGGGCCTTTCTCCAGGCCATTTGTTCGTTCGTCTCAATGTCTTTTTGCAAGTCTAATCAGTCTTATACCATCACTTTTGTCTTGGTTAACATGTTGCATGTCGAATGGGAATCCTATTTCGGGTTTTACCCCAAAACCATAAGTAGACTAATCACGGTTTGCTGTGTTATGTTACAATATGCAAGCCCTATCCTAGATAGAAGCAGGTTGCCCACGTGCATGGTAGATTGCCCGTGGCGATTTGACAGACCGTTATAAGTTCACTGACGATCATAATGAGGAAATGACTCAAAACAATCCGAATTCGCTAAGGCTCATGTGAAATACAGAGTTTCAGTTGTAAAAGTGGTTAAATTTTTTATTTTATTTTTTTGGGGTCATATGTTATTGTTAAGTATTATGCCTACAACAAATAAGACTTGTTTTAACATGTATGGTTCAAGTCTCCCTTATTTTATCACACTCACCATTCAGAAAAAAAATAAAAAATCTTTATTTTATCAGACTCCATAATATCATGTGCCTGTATAGGCACAGTTGAAGATTTTGCTTCAATCAAAGTGATATGCATCATCAAATTGATTATATATAAGAATATCGAAAAGGTAAATGACGACGCTTTATCCTGGAGTGAGATTTGGACTAGTTCCTATACAGAGAGGGCCTTCTATATGAGTGGATTTGATTAAGAAAAGGTGGGCTCGACAAATAGCTGATCTCAGCATTATCCCTGCTAGCATTATACTAGATAATATCTCTTTTTAAATACCTTTGTAGTTGAGATATTATAATCTTAAGTTTGAGGAACATAGTCGAATAACAACAATACAATAAATTAATGCATTATAATTTTTTTTTGATAAAAAATACATAATTATTTTCACTTCATTGGTTTTGGTAATTGGATATAGTCCAATTGTAACCCCAATGGGTAGCTCAGTTGGCCTAGAACCACGGTTTGCACCAAGAGGTTGTAGGTTCAAAACTGCACTGCCACACTGGGGCTACAGGGGAGTTTACCCAGCTTTCCTCTAGGCCCGGAGGGATTAGTCCAGCCCAAAGGGTTGGGAACCCTCTAATAGCCAAAAAAAAAAAAAAAAACAAAGAGAGAAAAAACAAAAAGATATAGTCCAATTGTCAATAGCAAATACCAAGATCTAGGGTAAGAGTGAAGAAGAATCACAAAAGCTAACTATTTAATGAGGTACCTATGGAGAGATGAATTTTATAAAAATATTTTAGCCCTTAAGCCATCAAGAGAGTTTTCCAAGGATTACGAGCACAAAGGATTTTGAACCTACTTTGAGTGAGATTACACCCCTAGAAGTCCAACTATTCGATCTAAAAGAAACCAAAAAAATTAATAAATTAAAAGACAAGTTGTGGGCCCATGCATGAACGACTCGATAGAAATGTGTGGTTGCGAACCACACACTTGTCACCCACATGCTAACAGTTTAATCAAGCAAAAGTGGGCCTAAAAAATAGCTGATGTTAGCACCCTCCCATCAACATCATGGGTCCCTATCTCTTTTATTAGAAGCCCATGTAGTTGGAAGATTATAATTTTATTTTTTTTTGAAAAAAACTCCCATATTAGAGGCCAAAAAAAAAGACAATTCAAGAGATTAATGAACAACCAACCAAGAATTAATAAACAGGAAATGGGTGTCTTCAATTTGATGATCATTTCAACTAAAAACATATTGGATGATTCAAATTAGATTGCCCACATGGTCCTGCCTTTGTGGATAATGTACATTCCCATGCTTGGAAATTACTCCCATCTATAGATAATTTCATGACAACATTAAATGCCCTATTATAGTGAGACTTATCTTAGGATTTCTTGTTCAAATTTTTAAAAAAAAGGTAGGCTACCTAAGATGTTAGTGGGGTTCACCTAAATCCATCTCAGATGCTAGCACTCTCCAAATAAGGCATCTGTCAAAGTTAAAATTCGTAGACCACATATATGAGTTCTATCAATCTAATATATCGCTATTAAGCCCCAAGGGTAGCTCAGTTTGCTCAGACCACGGTTTGCATCCGAAAGTTGTAGGTTCGAAATTGCACTAGCTATAGATTTTTGATATAGGTAAATTTCAATCCATATCTTATCTAACGACCCTCTAGATTTTTGATATAGGTAAATTTCGATTTCGATTCATATCTTATCTAACGACCCTCTTTTAAGTGGTGGGATCTGATGGCCACACAAACATGACAAATGATCCGATTTTAGTTAGAAAACAAAATTCCTGCTTAGAGTAGATTTTAATAATATATGATGAACATAACAACATTACTTTCTGGGGTAAAGTTTTTTTTTTTTTTCTCTTCTGGTATAACTTCTGGGGTAAAGTAAAGTTGCTGGATACATCATACACCCATCAACACTCACGTGTGAGCCTCTGAATGGCTCAGGACGGCATCAATTAGGTTGAGTGAGTTGCCTACCAACCCATAAACAAAGGAAAGTGTGGCGTGTGGGAAGCTGCATTTACCAAGTCTTGTGAGGCCCACCAAATGGACGGTCATAAAACCTTTGCCTATTTGATTAGACCTGTGGGAGCCGCCCATGTGGAGAGGCCTAGTTTAAATTGAATTGGCCTAATCTCATACCAACACAGCCCACAAACACCTGACCTGATTTCCCCATCAAAATGCTGGGTGATTGCGACCATTAATTATAGTGGGCCACACCAATACTCTCTGGACTTTCTAATTATGAACCCTCTTGGCTGGACCATGGTCCACACACTTGTGGCTTACTTACACTGACCAGAACCTTTTTCAGTTGTGGGGGGGCCATTGTTAATGGTCCAGGATAGTAGTGATACCTTTTTCAGTTGTGGGGGCCATTGTTAATGGTCCAGGATAGTAGTGCATCCTTTTTCAGTTGTGGGGCCATTGTTAATGGTCCAGGATAGCAGTGCAACCTTTTTCAGTCTGTGGGGGCCATCATTAATTGTGCACAGCAAATGTATTTATGGTTGAGGAGGAAGATGAAGAAGAAAGAAGAAGAAATAATCAAAAACATCTTTCTAGCTAAAATCTCTACCTCAAAAAATTGTGATTATAATAGTTCATGCAACATCACATGATCAGTAATTATTTCTTACAACACAGCTTTAAGAAGTCTTCATTACCCCTACTGTTTATCTTAACATTCCTTATCTCTAAACTGAAATATCACCACAACACATAAATAGGTGGAAGAGGATGTAGCATATTGGGTTGACAATTAAGAACCAAAACCCCATAACCATTGGATCTTGGAAGTTGCAACTCAAGAGGAAATTGCAAATTGAAATCTAGATCCTTAAAAAAGATTGTGCCAATATCATTAAAAGAGTTGACATTATATATTTCAACATTGAAATCCAACAGTGAAAAACACCAAATTGTGTATATTTTCACCACTTTCTTACATACATATAAAGAAACATATATCTATTAGAATTGAGTGCAACACATATTATATTCATACCTCTCTTTTTTTTATGTTGTGGCCAACTAAAATAACTCATATATGACATATGTAAAACCCCCTCCAAATTTCATAAAATCTTTCTCTCTGTGTAAAAAAAGAAAGCCCATGAACCCTTCAACCCTACCCCATCACAACAACATACATATTCACAACACCATCAAATCTTACCTAAGCCACTCCGGCCACCATTTCAACATTCTGATAAATCATGCGGGCCCCGCCACCGTTAACTATACCGGTGGCGGCCGGAGCCGGAGCAAGGGTGGCGGCGATAGCCCCCAAATCCCTAGGATGCACATTAACCTTAAGGCCATCCTTCATGAACAAAGTTAGGGACATTTTTTGCTCCACGCGGTGGCCGGGCGCCAATGTGAGGCGGTGGCGGAGGAGGAGAGCAGCAGCAATTGATTTCATTTGTAAGTAAGCCAAGTCTTTACCTAAGCAAATTCTCGGACCAGCATTGAAGGCAACAAACTTGTAGGAGTCAATTGGCTCGAACCTAGTTCCATCTGGGCTCAACCACCTTTCGGGCCTGAACTCCATGCAATCCTCGCCCCATATGCTCTTCATCCGGCCCGTTGAATAGATCGAGTACGTGATCGCGGATCCCGCCGGCACAAACGTGCCGTCCGGCAAGACATCATCATTGACGACGTGCTTCGAATCCTCCGGCACCGACGGGTACAGCCTGAGCGTCTCGGTCAATGCAGCCCTCAAATAGACCAAACGGTCCACCTCCTCGAACCCTAATGGGTCCTCCACCCACTTCTTCGTGTCCCCGCCACGTGTCTCAAGGAGAACGGTGCAGATCTCTCGCAAGATCTTGTCCTCCACCCTCGGATTCTGCAAGTTGAGCCAGAAGAACCAGCTCAGCGCGACGGATGACGTGTCGCGGCCAGCTAGGATGAAATTGAGTGCCACGTGTTGGAGGAATGTGTCCGAGTAGCCCTCCTTCTTTCTCATGAACCTGGATAACAAGTCATCATGGTGGGTCCCACTCTGCTGCCTACTCATTAATTCCAGCTTCCTTGTATTGATGATGCTGGATAGGTATTTGTCAATGTGGCTGATGTTTTGGCTCAGCTCGACTTCCATGCCGAGCCGGAGCCATTTCTTTAGCTTCCACACCGTCTCCGGTAGGATGAACCGATTGAGGGTGGCTTCGGTGGCTCCGTCGAATGCCGCGGCGAATTTGTTCTCCGGCAGGCCGGGAGAGAGGGTCTCCGGGTCCTTGCCGAAGGCCAAGCCGCAGATGTTGTCGAAGGTGAGCCGGAGGAGGAGGTCCTGGAGGTCGACGGGCTTCGATTCCAGCTGAGCCGCCTTCAAAATGGGGCAAAACCTGAGCTTTATGGCCCGGCTCACCCACCGAGCCATGGCTTGGCGCAGGGTCCGAGTCGTGAACTCGAGCGCAGCTGTCTTCCTCTGGAACAGCCACGTGTCGCCATCCGAGTTGAAGATCCCCTGCCCCAGCAGATCATGGAACACAGACTGCCACGTGGGGCCCTTCGGGTAGTTGTCGAAGCGTGTCTTCAGCACGTGCTCGAGGTTGCGCGGGTCGCACGTGACGGTCACGAGGCCCTGCTTGCGGGCGAGGTAAGGAATGGCCCAGATGCAAGTCTGGTACGTGCCGCCACACATGCGGAGATTCTCAGCGATCCAATCGTGCATGCGATGGCAGTTCTCGATGAGGCCCGGTAAGCTGCCCACTATGGGCCACACCCGTGGCCCCTTCAGCGCACGTGCCATGAATGTGAACCATAGAAAATAGGCTGAAATTCCGGCAAAAAGCAAGATCACCGTCGATGCCTCCATTTGTTCTGATGCCTGTGTGGCCCACCCAAATCCGAAACCGTTTCACAACAAGTCCAATCTATAACCCCCACCGAAATCCGTTCCAATGTTGATATCACACTAAGCCGTTACACTGCAATGTGAAAATTTAAAATGAAAAAAATCAGTTACAATTAACAAAAATTCAGTCAAAATTAGCAGGGCTCCCTAATTCTTTGGAAATGCCTACACTTATCTTTTCATAAAAAAGAAGAAGATACAATTAACAAAATACATATCCTACAAATTGGCAATTGCATGTCAATTTTCCACAACAATTTATTTACATGTTTGTCTCATTGTTTGTGAAAAATGAAAGCCAAAAAACACTCGAGTTTCTGTGGTTCATTTTTCTTGTCAGGGAAAAAGGTACAACATAAAATAATTCTCTACCTCTTGGTGTTGAAATCTAATTTTTAAAAAAAAAGAAAAAAAAAAAGAGGAATACATATAAAATGCAAACTAGCACTAAAATCACAGGTAAAACAAACACAACTAGGACTACAATCAACCTTATTTTTTCTTTAAATTCAAAAGAAGTTGACACACTAATAATAGTTAGTAGCGATGCATGCATACCTTGGAAGAAAGTTGTCAATGAATGTGACCATATATCTATAGATATCTGTAAAAACAAGTTTGGAGAATGAAGATTTGGATACATAAACTGTATAATGAACCAAATTGGAGAAATGGGTCTTCTTAAAAACTGTAGAAAAGGAGGAAACCGTCGTGGGAGGCCACCGGAATCCGTTGGTGGGTGGCTGTGAAAGCTCTTGGATTCAGATGAAGGGGTGTAGCGAAGTGGAGGTGGGGCAGAAAAGGGGGGAGAGAGAGATTATATAGAAAGGGTAGCACAAGGCATTAAGTGTAGCCAGACTGGTGTTGAAATGCACCACCACCCCTCCTTAATAAATCGACGATCCATCTGAAACACCGCTCATAAATGCCGTCAGAGGCCGTTGGGAGATTAAAGGTAGAAACTAAACTGCTCACAAACAAGAAACCCACAGAAATCCACACATGGGTTTTCACTTCTTACTCTCTTTTTTCTCTCTCTCGAAACTTTTTTTTTTTTATGGTCTAAGCATTGCATTTGCATGGATATACATGAATAGCAGTAGATGCAAACAAATGCCAAGAGGTTTCTATTTTCTGCTCTTCACAGTCCCACCTACTTTTGCAGCAAAAGGGGCTTCTCCATAAATTCACGCATTCAATGGAAATCGGTAGTAAATGAGATTAGTTGGGAAGAAAGGGAAAAATGGAGAAAAACTGGTCACCAGTTCTCCCCTCTTCCTCTTCTGGGAGACTTCGGTTTAAGTGGTACGCGGGACTATTTCAAATCATGGTTTTGTACTCCTTTAGGGTGGGAGTGGGACCCACTTCGTAGGGTAATGGTTATAGGGCTGCAAATGAGTTGGTTCGAGAACCGTTAATGAGAAGGTGCAATCGGGACCCGAAACCGTTACGGAACTCATTTCTTGGTTCCGGCAACGGATCAGTTAAGGACAAGATAGAAGCTGGAACTATAACTATATATGGCATGGGGTTCGGAACTAGGTAGTAAATGATATAGAAAAAACTTGGTTTTTTAAGAGGGATTTTCGAAAATCAAGATAATATGTCAAGGGTCCCGAGTCCATAGGTGCGAACCAAGGTGAAATCAGGCCCGGACCCAAACCCGTTAAGTCACAAGTACAAAAAAAAAAAAAAAAAAAAAAAAAAGAGACACGGATCCGGACCTAGTTACTTATCAGGGCCTATATAAGGATTCAAACATGATTTTTAACGGATCGGAACCTTTGGGTGATCGGAGAATCAGGGATTATTTACATCCCTAGTAATGGTTTGGCCTTGGATAATTGGAATGGGTTGATGACACAATACAAACCCAGCCCAATTGATGAGTGGGTCAGAAATGTTGATCCAAACCTTGAATTCATTGGTCGGATTAGGGTCAGGTTAGCGGGTTGAATTATAATTAGTTGTAGAAAAATGGAGTGGGTCGACCTCTAAGGGTAATGAGTATGGCCTCAACTGAACTTGAACTTACCCATTGACATATCAGGTTAGAAATTACATGTTGAGGATGAACTACTATTTGATTGGGTCAAATTGGGTGGTTAAGCAGATTGAGCAGCACGTTCAGCTTCAACAAAAAAAAAAAAAAAAGAGAACTGTTGGAAATGTCAACCTGAACCAAAGGAAGGGATGAGGTCAAGTCGGCTTGCAGAAGTACAATTGGCTCAGGTGGGGTCCTTTTAATACAATCCCAAAACTGCTTATTAATGGGGTTGAGAATGTTAACACGAACTCCCAAAACTAGTGGTTTGAGTTTAGCTCAGGACTTGGTCCACATTAATGGAGAGGTGGGTCCCACTGGAGCAGATAGTCGGCCAGGTGGAGGGGGCAATGGAGAACCATAGACTCCATTTTAGGAGAGAAGGGAGGAGTGGTGTGGCTGCTGTCATGCTGCCCTTGTGGTTTGGCAATTGAATATGTTTTTCCAATGGACTGTTTTGGGGTCGGTGAGCGACCCACCAAAGAGACTGACAGTGCTGATATTTGCTCAGATCTTCTTTCCAAATGGTAGGCAGCAGTTGAGTGGATGTTATTGTGTTTTGTGACTTTACTCAATAGTCTTAGCCCATTTTGATACTCATTAAATTATCTATTCCCTAGCCATTGTTAGATTTTTAACATATTGGGAACTCTGATGTGGATTTTGACATCAAAATCCACAAGTTATTGGGTTGGTTTTTTTGGGGGGGATCTTAAATTGTGAATTGGTACATGGGTTACATGGGTTGTTAGTTAATGGGCACTGCCTGGATATATGTAGGGTTGTAAATGGGTCAGTTTTGGTCCGGGTCCATGGTGGACACGAAACCGAAACCATTACGGAATAGGTGGAACCGGATCCAGACGTGGAACCGGTTTATTGGCTCCTGAATCGGAACCAGAACCATATATGGGTCGGGTCTGGATCCGGGTCCAGGTCTAAGTAGAGAATGATATTTAAAAAAATATAATTTTTATAAGACATTTTTAAAAATTGAGTTAATATGTCGGGTCTTGGGTCCACGGATCCGAACCAAGGTGGAACTGGACCCGGACCCATTTACTTATCGGGGCCTAAATAAGGACCCAAACCCAGTTTTTAACGGGTAGGAACCTTCGGAGAATCGGGGACCCATTTACATCCCTAGATATATGAGATGATCAAAAATCTTAAATTGTGAATTGGTCCAGCCGAAAATCAGAGCCCTATTAGGTCAAAACACATATTTAAAAAAAAAAAAAAACAAAACAAAAACAAATAGGATGTGGAGATTCTCTGTTGAAAGAGGAATGATACAAAATTCTCTAAGTTGTGAATTCCTCATCTATTAACAAACATGACCTAGCGGAAATCATCACTATGGAAAGATTTTTTTAATTTTTTAGAGGCAGTGAGGAACCTTCAAATCTGCAGATTGGTCGCTTACTACCAAAGATGGCCTAATAATCATGTACCATTTTTCGAGTAGCATGATCTATGGCTGTGATACATCAATAATAGGCCCTCATGTATCCCACCTTTTTCTTTCTTTGTTTCTTTTTCTTCCAATTAGTTTTAATGGCAAGTTTTATTAGAAGAGTATCGATAGAATCCCATCCACACGATGTTGCAAGCTTCAAATATCACTCCAACGTCATGTCAGCTCCTGAGTGGATCTTAAAAAATAATTAAACCCAATTTAGTTTTAACGAATAATTAACCATGCATTGATTGTCATTGTAGGTTGGGATGTAAAGGGGTCCGTTCCGGTCCGGGTCCTTGGTGGATCCGAAACCGGAATTATTAATCAGAAGTGGAACTGAACCTGGTTTCTTAGTTCAGGAACTAGAACCGTTAATGAGAAGATGGAACTAGAATCGTATGTGAGATGGGTCCGGATCTAGATAGAGAATGATATAGAAAAAGACTTAGTTTTTTTGGAGAGAGTCTCGAAAATTAAGGTAATATGTCGGGTCCGAGTCTATGGGTCTGAACCAAGATGGAGCTAATTCCAGACCCATTTCGATCCCATGTTAGAGAAAAAGGACCTGGATCCGGACTTATTTACTTATCGGGATCTAAATAAGGATCTAAACTCAAATTTTAACATTCGGAATCGCCGTATAATCGGAGAATCGGTACTCGTACATCCCTAACCGTAGGGTTTAATTGGACGGTGGGTTTGAAACTTGAAATGACAAAGCCTCTTCTTCTATGGCAGACCAACGCAGTTTGAATTTTGGAGTTGCCACGTGCTGGAGTGACTTATCATCTTGTATACGAAGCCAAAGCATAGCGTAGGGTGACGTCATTCACTTTGGAGAGTTATCTTGTAGACTAAAATGCCCTCAACCGACGTCATTCACTTTGGAGAGTTTTCTTGTAGACTAAAATGCCCTCAACCGACGTCATTCACTTTGGAGAGTTTTCTTGTAGACTAAAATGCCCTCAACCAATACAAAATTACTACAAAGTAAAAGGGCATTATTGTCATTCTCGGACTTTAGTGATTTCAAAAAGTCTAAATGGACAAATTTTTTGGCATGAATTTGTGACAAACTCCCATGTGGCACAATCTTAGAGGTGCAACTTTTGAGAGGGGGAAAAAGCACCTCTAGGATTGTGCCACATGGGAGTTTATCACAAATTCATGCCAAAAAGTTTGTCCATGTAGAAGGGTTGTAGTGATTTTAGTGGCATTCAAAGTGCAATTCATAAATTGCATTAATCCACTTGGGGGCAAGCATAGCTAATGCTATTTTTGCGACTTCTTTTACTACCTTTTGGACATCTTGTTTCTGCATTTAACTTTATTTGTTATATATCAATTCTTGTTTCCATTTTAAGTATTTTCTTTTCTTATATTAAATAGGAGTGATAGAAAGAAATCTCGAGTTTTGCTTCCAAATGCATAGCCCAATTGTTTGGTTTAGGGTTTACGGTTTAGGATTCTGAGTAGTGCAAGCAATGGCATTAGGGTTGTAAACGGGTCGGTTTTGGTCCGGGTCCATGGTGGACCGGAAACCATTAAGGAGAAGGTGGAACCAGATCCGAACCTGGAACCGTTTTGGAACCAGTTTCTTGGCTCCGAAACAGGAACAAGAACCATATATGAGAAGGGTCTGGATTCGTGTCCAGATTTAGGTTGAAAATGATATTAAAAAAACATGATTTTTATGAGAGATTCTAAAAAGTTGAGCTAATATATCGGATCTCGGGTCCACAGGTCCGAACCAAAGTGGAACCGCACCCGGCCCATTTACTTACCGAGGCCTAAATAAGGACCCAGACCCGGTTTTTAATAGGTCAGAACCTCCAGGTAATCGAAAAATCGAGTACCCATTTACATCCCTAAATGGTATAGTTGGAGACTGACTCTTTCTTAACCAATGATTTTAGGGCTAGAAGTTTGGAGTTCTCGATCAGAAATCTAATCCGAAATTGAATTATTGACTAATCAGAGCTAAATAGATATTTATGCCAATTTATAATGGTAGATGGGCATTTGAGGGTTTGAATTGGTCATAGGTGGAGTTCATTATTAAATACTAAGGTTTGTTCTTCGGTATTTGCAATGCTAACATGTATCTTCAAGAATTTTCATTTTGAAGTGTCTCCTTTTCTTTCCAAAGTTTTAGATCAATTATTTCTCCGACCCCTCATGCATGGGGAGTTTATTCTTTTCTTTTCTTTTTAATTAGCAGACTACATACAGGGCCGGCTTTAGCATAAGGCCAATAAAGCCTTTGCTTTAGGCCCCAAAAAAAAAAGGCCCAAAAAAAGGCCCCATAATAGTGGCTGGCATCTTTTGAAATTCCAAAAAATCAAACTTGTCAACTGCCATCCCTTTCTTTTCTCCCCAAAATATAAGGCCCCATAATAACTCTCCCTTAAGAAGGTTAATTTTTATGGGGTCTTAAAGTTTCACTTATGGCCTATTATATTTTCAAATCTACCCCTTATATTACTATTGCTAGGAGTTCAATTGATTTTAGCACACCATTATATTTCTAGCAGTCCATATGTATCAAATCTCAACCACACATATAGTCATGAATTTGCTTTACAAGCTTTTCTCATTATTTTTGTGTATCTTATTTCAATCGGAGCCCATTCGAATTTAATCTATGATGTGGTTGTAATAGATCCATAGCTTAGGAATTTCAGCCCTAATAATAGATCTTAAAATTTAAAATAAACAATGGGCCCCTATCGGAATTTATTCACTCGCCCAAAGTGCATATAAACGTCGTGCATCTGGAACATCCAATGCATATGGCAAAACTCTGAAGTCCATCTTAGACGGTGAAGTCTTTGTTTTTTTTTTTTTTTTTTTTGGGGGGGGGGGGGGGGGGGGGGGGGGGGTTGGATTTTGTGACCCAAGATTTCCATGTGAGTTTTGGGGACGAGTCCAAAGTTTTCATGTGGGTTTTAGAGGTGGACTTAAGATAGATTAGCAAAACTTGAATATAAAAACTTAATTAGTAATTTTGCATCACAAAAAAAGCAAGAAAAGTAAATTTTAAATAAAATATTTATAATAATGTTAAAACATAGAAAATGCCTCATTTAGTATTGTCGCTTTAGGCCTAGAAATGTCTCGAGCCGGCCCTGACTACATATTGTTCATATGCAACTCAACTTAGAGCTCTCTTTGATTAATATATCAATGGAAGTTTAGGAGAAATGGAAAGGTCTTATTGCAGATTTGGATTAGATAAAATTAACATTCTTGATGAGTGTCAAGTAAGGCCCAAGTAAACCCTTTTTCATGGTTTTGTTTTGTTTTGTTTTCCCTGGACAAGTAAACCCATTGAGGTCAACCACATATGAAAGATTTGTCATCTTCTCTTAATGGTGAAAATTTCACCTTTTGCATTGCACATGTTGTTTTCTAATTCTAATGTCAACCCTTATTTAAGTGGATGGACAGCAGTAAGTATTTTGGAGATAGATGGCATTGATTTGCTCCACATTCATTAAGGACTTTATGGAGGGGGTTAGTGGATTAAACCATTTACTCTTTATCAGTTACACTCATTGTGCCTTTTTAGTTGGATGATTAGATGAAAAAGAAGACAAAAAAAAAGTTTTAAAGTCACATCAAACAGCAGATCAGTTAATGCTTGGGATCAAACTTCTCAGCACTAAATATGCAATTCAGACCATGAAGTGGTACAGTTTGTAAGTGTTCAGTTTGCACAAGTTGTCCACAAGGTTTAATTATCCAAATCATTGATATAATGGGCCCTGGTGTGTGTGGGCCATTCAAGAGAGCCTGTGAGCTTGGAAGATCACATGTCGTGTATGTTTTCTCCTTTTGAGAAGTTGGTTGTTTGGTGCATTTAAATTACATTTAACTTTCTTCAAAGTTCTTTTGCCACAAAGAGGAAGAATAGGATTGCCTTGCCCCATCAGAGGAGTTTTTTTATTCATTTATGATGGAAGATATTTTATTATGAAATAAGGGATTTTTTTTGTGGGGGCCCACTAGTAAGGTTCATGTCTTTTAGCCTTTCATGGAGGGGCCTTTCAATTTTTACCCCAAGGTAAAAGTGCAATTTTCTTCTTCAAACCAATGATGAGTGTCTGATGCTCAGCATATTACCATTGCCAGAAAATGGGGGGCCCAGGGAGTTAGGTTGTAGGACAGGTGAAGCACCAGTTGTCACTTATCATGACTACTTGCCCATACATGCATAAATGAAAGAATAAAAGATGAATAACCACAAATCACCTTAGTAATCCAAATCCTACTACATTTCTACTTATATCCTTCACCTCCTATTTGTTAGTTTTGGATTAACATAATTTTAATCGGATCTACATAAATATAGGATTGATCTGAATAATACAACATAAATTTGAAATTAAACGCGTACTTGACTCCACTGCTTTCGACTGATCTGAACCGCAACCTTTGATTGGGATTTTCTACACTCCTATACTAGGGCCTTTATATGTGATATCAATGGGGGCAATCAATGTATTGTGTAGAGAGTAGTTGTAACCCCTAAACCCGATATATAGGTTTTTCCTAGACAACTCCACTCTCATCCAAATTTAATTTTAACCTGGAGGTCCTGCCTTCGAATCCCTTAAGGCCTTACCCGATACATAGGGCTAGTGGGTGGTTCTATGTATCCGTGGGTTTACCTATGATTCCCCAAAGGGGGGTTGGCGGGTTCCCATGTTATCCAAAAAAAAAAACTTTCTATAAATACCGAAGACGTCTCTCTCTTAAGGAGACTTACCTATGTGAGCCGGTCTTCTAAAATGGGGGGCCCACATGGGTGTGTGTTCAGTGGCCACACTTAAAGCTCAATTATTCTAACACTATCTCCTTAATAATTCTTCAGTGAAGCTCATTTGTGCTTGCCTCATACCCTTGACCCCTCGTCTCTCTAATAATATTTGGGTGAAACTCATTTCACCATGAATTCATATATGTATTCAATTCTTATGGGAATAAAGACCTCATAATCACTCATTTGGTCATCTTTCAATGGAATATGGATGGTTGTATTTTCTTTCTCAATCCCAAGTTTAAGAGACTCTCATAGGGAGACTTGATCTGAATGCACCACCTATCATGGGGCCCACCACCCCACTGAACTGTGGGCCCTACTGTTGAAACTGACAAGCCCAAGCAAACTGTTCTTTATTACTGAACTATATATGGAAAAGAATAAATTACAGAATAATAGTGGAAAGAACATAAGAATGTGACATCCAATAAATTAGATTATGACCGTCCTTTCCTGGGGCCCACAGCTCAATGAATTAAGAGTTAAGTAAGTGGATTGGACATGCAAATCTCTCCCTTAATCATCTGCAAATCTGCACACTGAGTAGTATATTTTAGTTTCTGTTAATGGGCTGGATGGAAAGGAGCAAAGTTTGTCCAAGCCCACATCCCTCTAATATTCAGGCCCAGCTCTCATCTAAAGTCCTGTAAGATAGCTCCAGAAAAGCTCATTTAGGTAATCTAAGTGGACCTTTTAGTATGATAATTTCAAAGTTTTGGCCCAATAGGAAATTGTCAAAGACTCATTTGAGATGATTTCGACATTTGAATGGGACCCCGAAACAACCCTCAGGTCAAAATCTTGAAGAAGATTGAGAACAGTTGAGTTTGGGAATGAAACGCGGAAAGAATGATATAATAGAATGCTTTACGCTATGAAAGAAGTAAAAAATTAGAACTCACAAAGTGAATCTCACGTGAGTAATATATAGTTTTAGCCGTAATGGCCAAAACACTCAGGCCCACTTGTAAAAGTACTGGGCTTTTATCTTGATCTCTTACTCCTTTTGAATTCTTAGGGATTAGAAAAGCATAAGAAAATGACCCAAGGAGAAGAAGGTTTACTACATGTGTATCTTCATGTGGAGGACCACAGATCCAAGGTGGTGGCCCTTGTCATGATCCACCTAAAACACACAGGTGGGTCCCACTGACTCTGTGAAAGAAACTTATGAACTTTGTCAGTTTTGAACCATCAGCAATAGCCACTAGCCATTAATGCAAGTAAACAACAAGTAAAAGTATGAAAATTGAGGCTTCTCAATCCTTGTTGGAAATCTGTACCACTGAAGATATTTCAAAATGAAGAATCTGATAAAGCCTGGAAAAGTCCCAACATTTGTAGCTCTTTTTCAGTGTGGGCTTGGAAGGTGGCACTGGCACTGGCACTGAACTATTTTTCCCAAGAACTTCTCTTGAAATGGTGCACAGGATAAGGTACCAACTGCTTTGTTATTCATTCAATTTTCACTATAAAGGAGGACCATAAGTGGTTTTCAATATCAGTCTACACATTTCGTGTCGGCCGATATGTCCGGTTAGTCATTTCATTTTCACAATAAAGGAGCAGAATAAGTAGTCTTAAATATCAATCAGTTTATACATTTCATATCGGCCCGCTATTTATTTATTTGTTGAGAAGTTAATACAATTGGTGTAATAATTGATTCACACCCGAATCACCGACATGGCCCATGCAGAGCCATATGTCTTTTTTTTTTCCTATTTTTTATAATTCAGGGCATCTTACGCGCAAGAGCTTTTGGCATGAGACTGATGGATACTCAATTATGGATAGCCGAGAACTAATCTATAGGGGCACATGCAAACCCTCCTATCCATATTCACCGGGTAAAACTATGGGAGGTGGCCGATGAAGGTACATTTCGAATACAAGACCTCTCCGTTTCCCGAGGCGCAGAGTCTTTGATCAATGCAAGGCCAAATGTAATTATGTATCTCTACTAATACAAACTATTGTTTTATTTTTTAGCTTTTGTATAGACCCCCCAAGGTTTGTAGAATTTGTAAATAGGCCCTTAAGGTTTTAGTATTTGTAAATAGGCCTTTACATTTTCCTTTTAATACCTTTCATGTCCTCAAAATCAATATTCCTAGTAAGAATGAGCATCCACCATGAGATTTGTGCTGGATTTTTATATAAATGACAGCTTTGCCCATATATTAATTAAACAAAAATGAGTATACTTTTATTTGCAAAAATATCACTATTCTATCTCAAGTTCGAATGGTTTATCTCAATAATAACCCTCATGCACATGACTGGGGATGACCCCAGGTACAAGGGCCTGGAGAATTAAGCCCTACCCATACTTGAGAAAAGTTTAAGAACTCCGCACATTCTAAAAATTAATATTTTTTTTTAACATTTGCCCCTCCCCCCAATATTTCTTTTATATAGAGCCAAACACACCCCTCACAAATTCTAAAATTTAACATATTTTTTTACATTTGCCCATTCCCCTAATACTTTTTTACACCCCCTACACATGAAGCTTAATCATATATTTTAAAACTTTCATCATTCAAATAGTGGGTCATGTATGGATTTAAAAATCATAACTAGTTATAAGTATAAGTGTTATTGTGTCATGATCAATGTGAGTTTAATGAAATGAGCCCGGTATTTATAAAAAGAATAAATTTATATATGGTTTTTCTCTCCCACCAAGTAAATAGTTAGTGTTACATGCTTTATAAAAAAGATTGAGCCTAAGCTTTTGAGATTATGTATATAAGGATAAAAGTGATGGGCAAAAATGTCATTTCACTCTAAAAACACATGGTGGTTTGAAGACTATTGATTTTGGGGACACATAAGGTATTAAAATGAAAGTGCAGGGGTCTATTTGCAAATATTATAACCTCATAGGCCTATTTACAAATCATACAAACCTTAGAGGGGTATATACAATAAGCTCTTTATTTTTTTCTGTTTAAAATTCGAATCACGCCGTAACAGCCGATGTGCTTATTTGTATCACCGATATGACAGATATGTATCGTTTTTCGTTTGTTCTGCCGACATAAAGCTAGGGTTTTTCATGGGCCAGATCAAGTTGCCTGGCCCATTCAGTTTTCCAGACTAGGATCCAGCTCAAGTTCCATCCAGTGGGGTTGGGACTATGGCCCAGTGCCAGCCCATTTGTAGAAAAAACACCTTTGTGATAAATATGCCCTGTTGGGATTAGCTTTTAAGGATTATTCATCCTGGGGCCCGCCTAGTTAATTATCGGGCCTAATTATGGGCCACTCCTAGAAGAGAACCACTCCTAGAAGAGAACCGAAATCTAGACCACTGTTGGTCGGCCTGGGCCATGAGTACGCATACACCGGGCCCCATGAACGCCTAAAAAACGGCCCATTGATGCAGCACCAAGAACAGGAGCCCACAAAAATGGCAGGTGCACCATAACTGCCTTATTTCAATGCAACAAGCTCGGACCAGTGTTTGAAAACCCAAAAAAATTGACTCGATCATAAAGTTCATGTAGCGAGTCGACTCAAAGACTCAATTGTTCCTTGGTTGAGTCACAAGTATTCTGATTTTTGGGCTGAAAATTATCACCTTCATACAGATATGAGCCGAGCCACCAAGTCTTTACTCAGACCCCAGTTTTCACATCCGAGCCTTCATAAATCTGATTGGGTCCAAGGATGGGAACCGATGGGCTCCACTCGACCAGATATAAACCAGATTATGGAATCCATTTGTTGGTCTTATATATTCGGATCTGGATTTAAGTTCTAAACATTGGGTTCCTATTTTTTTTCTTCTGTGGGTGGGAGGTGGGTTCAGAACCAACCAACTACAACTAGGAGCTGAGTCGACTCAGCCGAGTTTATTTACTGTAACTAATAATCAGGGCTGGATCTAGCCTTGGGCCTGGAAGCCAGGCCCAGATCTAACCCATCAGGTTTTCAACAATACGAATGGATTGGGCTGTTGGATCAAAGGTCAAATTTTTTCTTTAGAATGAAGTCGTTAAACTTCTAGGCCAGGGATGAAGGGGTTAGAGGCATGTGATTGACCCTAAACTTCTTAATCCTCTCTTGTTGCTGTTTTTTTGTACAATGAGAAAAATTTCAGAAAACAAAGCATCAAAAGCAGAAAAAAGATAACCTAGTTCTCAAGTTTTGCAGTAACAAGCTTGATAGCACTGTCCTTACTTTGTTTATAATTGATTTTCCCTGAGCAAGGTTCTCTTGATTTGCAGCACATCAGCCCCTGATGAGAGGCAGCCCGATTGCAATGACAAGGAGAGTTGAAGGGACTCCAAATTTAAGATGGCCCCAAAAGGAGAGGGTGTAGCTAAAGGACTGAGCACGGCGGGCCTGCTCGCAAACTATCAAATTTGCAGCAGACCCCAGCAGGGACAGATTCCCAGCCACTGTGCTCACCCATGCTAGAATCAGCCATGCCTTCTTCTCATCAGCTGCAGAAATCGCCGCCGCAGATGCTGCCACCCGTGCCCCAAGCAGTAATACTGAGGCATGAAAATGTTAGGCAGCAATGTGTTAGATATGCGCATGTGTACACACACACACACACAAATATTTATATATCAATTTATCTATGACCCTTGATTTGGGCACTGCACTTTCAGATGAAACACTGCACTGCTCATCACTTTTCTTCAAAGTACCAAATCTTCTACCACCAGCAAAGTAAACTTCCAGTTATATCCATCCTTTTCTTTTTTATGTTTTTCTCTCTTACAGCATAATGAAATTCCCTAAAAAAATTCTTCTCTACTAATGTTTTGGCCTTCTTTTTTGTTGGTTTTTCAGCCTCCCTTTATTCAGTTTATGGAAAGCTTGCATGAGTTGTGATTGGAACACATAAATGGTCCCTTGTCAATAATTGTTGGGTGGGAATTCGTTGATCTTCAACGTTTTCAATTTCAAGTAACGGATGCAGGAGACTGTCGATTCCTTCAAAATTTCTGCTATTTGAATTATTTGTTTCCAACCATGGAAGATTTGGCCTTATTCTTAACCTTTGGCTTGGGGGAGTGGATTTCATCCATAAGTTGGCACTGGCAGTCTTAGTTTTCTTCTTGGGGGTTCTTGGAAGCAGTCTTTGTAGTAAATTCGAACTACCATGACCAATAATAGAAGTGAGTTTAGGTCTTCATTATTTTGCTTCTAAAGCTATTTAAGGCCTGCTGATCCATCTAACATCTTCACCTATATTGAGCAATCATTAGGGTCCCCTGGTTTTCCATGGAATCGTGGAAAACTCAATTAGCTTTTCCACTTTTCATGCAAAAAAAAAAAAAAAAAAGGCCACACCAAACATAGTTTTTACTATTGCACAGAAATGGTTTTCCCCTTTCCATGCTTTTTCCGCAGAAAAGCATGCACACAAACATGCCCTTAAGGCAGTTGATTTGTCTAAGTTTTAGGTGTTGCCAATAAGAACTTGTAAGTGCAATACAATGAAAGACAACGTATCGCGGTATTTGACAAACTTGGGATTGGCATAGAACTCCTACACCCTCTTTGAGGGGTGCCCTGTATGTATATTAATGTTCACAATGCACAATGACATGACCTATCTAAGGATTTGGCCCATGATAGACTAGAATGGAGAAATAAAATTCATGTAGCCCACCCCCACATAGTTGAAACAAGGCTTTGATGACAGTGGTGATGAATGTATAACAATACAAATATTTTTTAGGAAGGTTTTAAAGAAAGGATATGTCCAAGAGTAGGTTAAGAAGAACTAGTTTACAAGTAGTCATCTAGACTCTAGAGGGAATCATTCTTGTAAAGGTAATTATGCTCCGCGGGGGTACTAGAATTGGTACTCTCTTCAACAGGACAAACTTTTATGTTACTTTTAGATATTTTAGAACAGAATTTCATAAAATTCTACAATTTTATGACATGTTTTACGATTCATGACATCTGCTTTCTTACATTTTATGATCCAATCCGACCTAATAGTTTTAACATGATGAGCATAAAAGTGGTGTCTAAAGTTCAAGGAAGTGGCATGGTATGGAACAAGATACAATCTCTCATCAAATCTTAATCAATACCAAAAATTTATTCCACAACAGAAAACAGGACAAAAATAGAGTTCTTACCAGTCGGTACATTGGAAGCAAAGTTTGAGAGGACAAGTATCACAAGAGCAAGCAGTACAATCCCACCAGCATGATCAATCCGTGCATACGGCTCCATGGCATCCCATAATGCACTCGGTATTCCCGTTTTGTTGAACCCCTCAATAGTTATAAACATTCCACAGAAAAATATCAAGAGTGAATAAGAAACCTGGTTTAAGATAAATGCCAACAAAAGGCAATGTTAGATCAAACTGTGTGGATGGGGATTTAATTATAAAACCTCAAGTAGAAGAAAAACAAAACAATAGGTAATCTCGTTCACTTCAGTGTAAGTTTCTTGCTAAGGTTCTAGGACTAGTTATCCTTTTTTCCCAAATAAAAAACAACATTTAGGAAGCTATTTAAGGGTGGCCTTCTAATTGATTATAAAGCTTGGTGGAATATGCTTTTCCTAAGCTCAAAACAATACCGACAGTAAAGTCTTCTAATGATTTAGAATGGAAAAATGCAGAAAAAATGTATCTCAACTAATTTCATTTCTGATTTTCACAACTCCCTGAAAGCATGGAAGAACGCCTGTTTAAACTGCTTATCATTTGAGTACATCCAAGCACACTTAAAAAACTCATAGTATCCTTGACAGGCATGGATCATTGTCGTTTTCAATTCCAAAATCAAAGAATACCATTGAAGTTTGCATTTCCGTAAAAGAAGACTAGGGGATAAAAAAAACTAGGAAAAAAAGAAGACCAGGAAAGTAAAAAAAGATACAAAGAATCGTTACAGATTGCCATTGATTGCTGCAAAGATCTAGGAAACCCACATTCTTTACAATACAAATATCCTAAAGAAAAGAATGAATTACCTGAACCAAATCATTACTTCAAAGCATTAGTGGCTACAGTACATCAACGAAACTTAGATGTCTGGTATATCCCCAGTGTCAGCAGTATTTTGGATGTGTTTAGTGTAAGGAAAAGAATGATAGATGCCAGTAACTTTCAATCAAATTCATAGGAGTGCAAATGAAGTGGCAGACTCATTGGGGAACAAATCTGGGATAGAAGGAGAGATGACGTTGGCATTGCTGAGTATTTCTTTACCATTGTTTGCTTACAAATGTATACATTTTGGTTTTTCCCTTACAGTGGGTATACTTGTTTAAGCATGGGCCCAACAGTAGATGACAAACATTTTTCTTAGAAAAATTATGGTGGATTTAAGGTGAAAATATTAGGAAGTACAGCTGCAGGACCAATGCTTTGGGGAGAGAGAATATTGGATTTTCTTAAAAACGCTAGGCTAGTAAAGCTGCAGCACCCAAGCCCGAGGGAGGCACTAACACTGAAAGAGAACAATACTGGCTGGTAAAGATTACAATTATGAAACGCACATGACAGTATATAACTCTTATACTGTATTAGCCTTGTGTATAATTATTTCATCCATCATCATTGAAGCCTTATCCCCTCTCTTTGGGGACAGCTTTATGAGTTCATGCTGTTCCGCTCAACCCAACTTAAGGCCATATTTTCTGCAACACCACTGTCTGATTTGTCATTCCTCTACATATGGGCTAAAAAGGAGAAATACTCAGTATAGGGACAAGAATGACAAATGGAGCAAAAAAAAGAGATCATATATCTGTTCTGATTGACAGAGATCATATTTCTGTTAAGACCATGGATAGTGATCTTTGGGCTCTTTTCCATATCATGTCTCTGCCACTTCAGTCAAAGAATATCCGAGCTGCATATTCCAACTTGGCCGCAAGTGTATAAGACATACTTTATGGTCAAAGAATATGCAAGCTGCATATTTCAACTTTGCCGCAGGTGTATAAGACATACTTTATGGATGGCAGTCACCCTCACAAGATACTCATCCTATTGTTACTCAGTATCAGGTTGAAAAAACGGAAAAAAAAACATACCTGAAAACCATTAAAATTCGAGGCTATAGATCAAAGAGTTAGTAAGATTTGATGGAGCTGATTTTTCACCCAAACCTAGTCCATAATTAGATCTTTCCATCCCCCCTACCCCAATAATCAAGATCAAGGCGGGCCCACTATCAGGTGTGCACCTAGCATATGGGGCCGCGCACGAGCACGCGCGCACAGAGAAAGACACACACACACACAGACAGAGAGAATTCGTAGGAATATCCTAGTTGTTTTGGAGCAAGGAAAGGAAAGGGTTGTGGAACCTACCTGCGGTAGGGTGGGGCTAGATGTCACAAATTAAAATGTGAATTTAACAGATTGAAGCAAAACCACCATATTTAGAGGAACTCTTTTGTCATGTATGAACTTATTTTGTTCAAAATTCCCGCTTGATTTTGATCCATTGGAACAAAAGCTTGAAGTAACATGCCAGATTATCCAAAAGTTTTTATTAGTTTATTTATTTGCTTTCTGAATGGAATATCATGCGAGTTGTAGGGTAAATTCGCATGATTGACTGTATTTGGTACTCCTTTTTTGCCTCCTTTTGTCATACTTTTTTGCATTGTTTTCCATTCAGTTTATGGTTTTCGGTTCTCTGACATGTGGTTGATGGTCATATGAATTAACCCTAGATCTACTTTTCTATTGAATCTAGCAATCATGTTTTAATTTTTTTAAAGCAATTAATTCTTGGGTTATTATTTTTCTGACTTTGGATATTTCTCCGTGTTTTACTCCCAAAACATGAACTAATTTGTTCTAACCATACGTTTGAAGGCTGATTATGAATTGGACGAGGTTGGAAATATAATAAATATGTGAGATAATGCATTCTGATACAATATCCATCAAAGATTAAGGCCTTTCTTTCCTTTTTTTTAGGACTTTTCTCTTTTTTTCCTTTTTCTTAACTTTTTAGGATGATTCCAATTTTTCCTTCTCTCTGTTTTACACTAAATTGTTTTAAAGATTCACATATCAAAAGGTTAGAAACAGCTAATGGTTGAAGACATTCCATCAAAGAGGTGGTTTATCAGATGGTCAGTTTGGATTGAGCAATAGATTCATCATAACCTACGATTAAAATGGTGTGTTTGGATTGAGCAATAGATTCATCATAACCTACTAGCAAAATGGTTCACACCATTTTGTAAACAGTAACCAATGAATGGTGCACACATAAGAACAAGTTTGAAGAAATTGATAGAAAAGATGATTATCCATTTGGATGTACGTGCTGCATAATGCATGTGGCTCTGTGATTGAAAATTATGTAACATGGAATGCTGATTTTCCAATTTATCAGCTCCAAATCAAATTTGAGATTGCGTTAATGATACTTTGGAGCAGAAAATGCAGAAAAGCAGTATCTTCTGTGACTCTCAGATGAATATCAGAAACATAAAACTATGCTCAGCACAGTAACAATTCCGGGTTAATCCAAATCCAGTCTAGTCTCCAAGATAAGATTAAGATGATAGTTACAGTGCTCACCTTCTCCAGACATGGTTGAGCATCCTTGAAATCAAGTACAACAAGTGCAAGTGCAGCCGTTATTGCAGTCCATGACATGTTTAGCCCCATCAGAAGAGAAATCAACATTCCAATAGTTATGATATAAACACATGTTTTCCATAACAACTGCTTCCATCTCTCAATCTTACCCTCTTTCTCACTAGCTGACTGAAAAGAAGCCACATCTCTATGACCATTCATTGGACTGCTGCTCAACCCGATGTTTGGTATCCTCCTTGAGGAATCACCATCCTCTCCTGTTTGTGAAAATCCGGCACCTCCTGTCTCATCTTTTGACACATTCAAACTCCTTTCGGACTCAATATCACCGATTGATGCTCTCCATATATCACTTTCACTCTGATTGAATCGACTTCTAAGAGTCTCAACGGGGCCTGAATTCACATTAGCAGACAGGGTTGAGACCATAGAACCCCACTCCTGAGAGTTCATTGAAGTAACATGTGACATTGTTGCAGGTGAAAATCTATGAGAAGTGACATTATCCTCAGCAATTGCATCGTTCGGAGCGGCTACCTCAGCCTTTTCAATCGACAACACCCTCCAAAAGAAGCATAGGAGTAAAACGGCATTCATCACCACTCCAATAAGCATTGCAGGAAGAATCCCGACAAGAAATTTCCCAAAGGAAATCTTACTTTGAACAGCGATGACTAGATTCTGTGGGTTGCCAATTGGGGTTGCCGACGAACCGATGTTCGCGCTGGAGGCAAGTGCTAGTAAGAACGGCTGTGGTGGCAGATTGTTCTGCCTTGCAATTTTAAGAACAAATTCAGTTAGAACAACACAGCTGGTGTCATTCGTGAAAAGAGCGCTAGAAATGGCTGAAATTAGGCAGGTTCGGCAGAGTAAGTCCTTACCGCCCCTGCTCTTCCACGAGAGGACCCTACCCAAGTACTTGAACATGTCAGCCCGTTCGAGGTAGACACTGACAACCATGGTCCCAAAGAGAAGGCCAAGGATTGGGAGGTCAATGGCAGCATAAGCTTGATCAGCGGAGATGACATGGAAGATGACCATAAGCATGGCTCCCAAAAGGGAGCCTGCTGTTCTTCCAACAGGGAGGAAGGGGACCGCAGGGAAGACGGCTAACACCCAGAAGATTGCAAAAGCAATGGAGCCTAGAACTACTTTTACAGTTGCTTCCATGGCCATATTAAGGAGCTTAAGAAGGCTACTACAGCTCCCACAGACAACACAAAGCACAAGAGAATCAAAGCAATGAGTATGTTTTATTGCTTTCTTGCACTGATACTTACTCCATGTGGTGACTCTAATGAGCTAAGATAAAAGACCCAGGAAAACCAGAAACCAGAAGAATTATATACTCATGCAATTCAAGCTGTGGTCTCTTTGACATTGAATTCTAAGAAGCTGAGGAGAGAGCAGAAACCAGAAACATCAAAACATCAAGCAATGCAAGTTTCAATTCTCTGCAACTTAAAGAAACATCAAAACCTCAATAAAAATCAAAGCTTTGATTCTCTGTAACTTGAATTTCTGGGATGTTATGAAACAAAACTAAACATCAAGTAAAAAAAAAAAAACCCCACCTCCGATTAATCCCAGCAAAGTAGAGATACACAACAGAAAGTAAATTAAAGACCGCCCCAAAAAAAATTTAAGACTAAAAAACACTATACTAATCACAATGGTGGAAGGCCCAAAAATCTCACTTCTAATATGTCCACAGAATTATTAAAATGATCTCCCAGGCCCTGTTATTTTTTTTTACCCCAGATTTTGATCCTAAAACTATTTTATAAGAAAACCCAACCCCCAAAAGTCGATGAAAAAGAAAGAAAATATATAAAAAATCAACAGCCAATCAAACCTGAACCTTTTGCAGTCTCAAACATTGCTGAACAGGTTATATCTGCAATTAGAGAATCATAAAATCCCTTCAAATGAAGAAAAAGTCAAGAACCCAAACACCAGGAATCCAGAAACAGATATCTCTATGAACAATCATAATGGACGTATTATACTACCTGTCCCAGAAGACTGTTGAAAGTTGAATATATGTCATTGCTCTCGGCTGCACATGAAGGCTCGAGTCACGCTATTTTGTTTGGTAGCTCGAGGGTTTACTTAAATATCTGGTCTCTCCCAATTTGTACCTGCACCGTGGAAATAACTGAGCACGCTGACCTTTTTAAAAGAATTATTACCAAAATACTCTTGTGTGAAATGACAAAAATACCCATGAGCTTCATCTTCCCTTTTAAGCACACGATTATAAAATTCCATGCATATATTATGTGCATCGCGTGTGCACGGCTGTGAAACGCCGTGCATATGATATATATATATATATAATATGGGAGAGCAGTATTTGAATCCTAGGACATTTTGAGCCCTTGGATTTATGTACATAAATCCAAGGGCTTAGAAGGGATTCAAGAGCTTGGTAATTTTGTAATTATTTGAAAAAAAATGGGCAGTAACTTTTTACTAAGGACAAGAGGATACGGGAGTGCCATTGATTTTCTGTGAAATTACGAAACCTGCCATTATCTTTTCCCAGAGGATATGGGAGTGTCCTTAGTTTTCTGTGAAATTACGAAACGTGCCATTATCTTTTCAAAACTTCCTTGCAAGTAAAGATATGATTAAATACACGGCTATGATTGCAATTGAGTGATTGAACGGTGTGGAATTTGGGCCCACAACTTACCAGTTTGCTCCTTCACATATATATGCTGTTTTTCACGAATTGTGGAATCTGGGCTAACTTGGATTGTTTTAGTAGCAAATGCAAACGTGGCTTGCATACAATTAAACTAGACTGCTTATAATAGTGGGCCACTTCTGGTATTCAATTGTGGTTAAACAAGGGTCCAATTGGCTGGGCTGTTTTATCTAAAAGAATAAAATCCGGCTGGGCTTGATTTGAAGCTGATTGATCCAATGGGCCACATAGAAAATTTGAGTTAAATTTTGTTAAATTATGGGCGGTGTTAGTTGTTAGGTGGTCAAAAGAAGAGTAATTAGATTTAGTTGTGCTCAGAGCGTGGTACGCTGTGCCTTCAGGCACAGGCAATGACTAGTATATATATATGGTTTCACAGCCGTGCACCTCTTTATGTGCACGGCCTTGAAACTACGTGCACCTTACCACCGAGCGATACACGTGAAGAAAGAGGAAAAAATGATCACCGATAATAGTAGGGCAAAGAGGGGAGCTCGCCGGAGGGAGAGATGGCAGGTGATGGGGCGGACATCTGGGTTCGGTTGCAGCTGGTGAGAAGGGAAGAAAAGAGGAGAGGAGAGGAGCTCATCAGAGGGAGAAGAGAAGGGAGCTTGCCGGTGAGGAGAAGGGGAGAGGAGAGAAAAGGAGAAGAGGGTGTTTTGGGTATTATTGGGGGTGGATTTAGCAAAAATGGCCTTTTTATTTTTTTAGGTGTGGTGAGCTCAGAAAGTGGGTGGGCTCAGCAAAGCATGTGGGTGCAAATAGAGTTTTCCATTTGTATAGGCTTATTTCCAATTTCGATGCTTCAAACGGTCATGAGAACTATTCATTAGAAAAGTGGGGACCCACGATTTTCATTTGAGGGATGCAAACCATAATAGGTTGTTTCGTTTTAACGATAAATTAAGAATTTTCATGTGGATTTTAAGGGCGGATTTACTATTTTTATTGAATTTTTTGAAGCGCACCACAATTTAATGGGTGCGACAGCTTCCGCATAATTGTGCATGGGTCCGTCCCTATCATCTGGTGAATGTGCGCATTTTGATTGGATGGATCTTCTAATGGAGCCCACATTTCATTGGATAAGGTTAAAATGATGGAAAAGCTTTTCCCTAAATCTTACAAGATTGTAGACTATTAAATTAAGATGGTATTGTGGGATACCAATCTATTTCCTCTTATGCTAATGTAAACATAATGAGATTTTTTTTTTCAACCATAGGAAAATCATCAATTAGATATAAAATTTTCTAAACTCGCCAGCGGCACGGCCATTGGATGGATCCGTTCAGCATCATGCAATGGTGAGTATGGCGGCCGTCGAGTGCACATGCACACACTCGAGGGCCCGATGATTGTTTGGGTAATTCACTTGTAATGTAAATTGGAATAAAATTTTATTTTAAGAGACACGAAAAAAAAAAAGATGAGCTATATCAATAAGTACAAATTTTCAAATTGTAGCTTTTAACTTTTTTTCATTTTGTGGTACCAAAAGGAACTTTTTTTACTTTTTTTTTTTAAAAAGGAAAGGGAAAACTACGGAAAAAATCCCCATAGCAAGCCTAAAGTAAGGAGAGGACCCAACATTAGTTTAGAGACGGGAGGGGTCCTTTGGTTGGGTTTCTGTATTTTTTTTGTCGTTTAGTGATGTTGTCGATATCGACAATATAGTTGTCGATATCGACCATTAAGTGTAAACCCTTTAAACATTGCCCCGTGTCTACATTTCTTTGTCAAAACTTTTTCATCGACTGCAACATTTGCTCTGGCGAATTTCCTTCTCAGAAAGCACCTCAAAAATTACTCTAAGTGGTGGTTGGATTCCTTCTCAGAAAACACCTCAAAAATTACTCTAAGTGGTGGTTGAATTCCATTAATAGGTTGGTATGCACAATAAACACCTTCTTAGATTGCATCATCTACCCTAAAATGTTATAAATTTGATTCCTTTTCAGTAATGACTTCTTTCAGTTGTGGTCTGAACCCTAAAAGGAGCCATTTTAAAACTGTACCAGTTGTGTAAATGCATATCTGTATGTAGCTTTGTTTAAAGATTACCATTTGTATAGTAAATATCATTTTCGTTTTGGGCTTGGTTAATATTACTTTTGTTTTAGGTTTTTAGGGTTTGAAAAGGGGTTTTTTTTTTTGTAGGCACTGATGAAGATTGCAATTGTTTTTTGGTCCGGTTGGTGATGTAAATGGGTTGTTCATGGCTTGAACAGTACAGTGCTTTTTTTGGGTTAGCTGCTGATGTAAATGGGTTATATGTTGACTTGAAGATTGCAGTTATTTTTTAGTTCGATTGGTGATGTAAATGGGTTGTTCAAGGCTTGAACAGTGCAGTGCTTTTTTTTAGGTTGGCTGCTGATATAAATGGGTTCTATGTGGAATTGAAGATTGTAGTTATTTTTTGGTCCAGTTGGTGATGTAAATGGGTTGTTCAAGGCTTAAACAGTGCAATGATTTTTTTGGGTTGGCTGCTGATGTAAATGGGTTCCATGTTGACTTGAAGATTGCAGTTATATTTTGGTCCGGTTGGTGATATAAATGGGTTGTTCAAAGCTTGAACAGTGCAATGCTTTTTCTTTTGGGTTGGCTGCTGATGTAAATGGGATGGTTGGTGATGTAAATGGGTTGCGCATGACATATTTTCAACAGTGTAAAAAGGATCCATGTAGACTTGAACACTGCAGATTTCACTTTTTTTGGATTGTTTCGCTATATTTCTTAAGTATTTGACAACTGTGAAAATGTTGGAATGTGAATGGTGATATAAATGAGGTTTATATAAAATTAGATTGTTGTATTCAGTTGCTCCATGGTGTTTGTGCTTAAGTATTTCCTTTCACCATAAGTTGGGTAAAGCAACTGTATGTTTGGGTTCACACTTATTTTTAAACATGACCTTGCAAACTTGTTCGGAATCGATAAATTAAAACTGTCGGTATGTTGTCGATATCGACAACTTTTATCCTTTCAATCAGCTACTGACTTATAACTTTTAATTCATCCCACTGACAAAACTAGTCGATACAGACAACTTATAGTTGTCGATATCGACAACTTTTATCCATTCCAGCAGCTACTGACTTACAACTTTTAATTCATCCCACTGACGAAATTAGTCGATATCGACGACTTAAAGTTGTAGATATCGACAACTTTTATCCATTCCAGCAAATACTGTCTTACAACTTTTAATTCATCTCACTGACGAAGCTAGTCGATACGACAACTTATAGTTGTCGATATCGATAACTTTTATCCATTCCAGCAGCTACTGACTTACAACTTTTAATTCATCCCACTGATGAAACTAGTCGATACCGACGAGTTAAAGTTGTCGATATCGACAACTTTTATCCATTTTAGCATTACAACTTTTAATTCAACCTACAAAAACTTCAAGAAAAAATGTAGCAATGACAGCAACATCATCATGAACCTCGTTGCAAAAAAAGGTAAAAACTCCTTTATCAATCCACCCCAAACATCAACAAACCCACCACCATCCCTTCTCCTTAACCCAAAACAACTCTCCCCAATTCAATCTCAGTTGCTGTCATATAGATTGCAAGTTCTTTTTCAAGCAGATTTATAACAATCACAACATGAAGCAGTACACCAAGTGGAACTCAAACAGATGCATTCATTAAACCTGTGGAACCCTAACATGCATTCAACCATTCTATTGACAATTTACTAACAACAAAGAAAAAAAAAACGACATGAGGCAAAGACCTGTACTCCAACAAAAGAATTCTATATATAAGTATAATTCATTATGTACAATGGCAAAAGGAGGCAAAGTATAAGTCTATCAACCTAATAGATTGATGAAAAACCATCTCAAAGGCAATGTTGCAATTAACAACAAAAACAAATAACAAAAACAGAATAGCCCGATAAGAACAATCCATTTAACATTTTCCAAAACAAAATATCAATAGGTATTTCCTGCGCTTCGCTCTTTGTTGGAAATCACCATCAAACGTGGAAGTCACTCAAGTCGGTCAAAGCCAATCTGTTGGCATTCAATCGCCAGCTCCTTTTGAATATCTCTATGACAATTTTGCTGCGAAAGTAGAGAATGCCTTCTTGAGTGAAGTTGATGCTACGGTAGTGCACACAGTGCTCTGCGAAAGCTATTGCAAATATTCCACAGTCATTTTCATTTTCCTGACGAGAAATGTGATCTGTGATAGACTATAAAAATCAGCGTGCATGCTTCCCTTGCGCCCTACACCCTATATCCATGCTTCCCAAATACAGCTTCCACAGTAGAATCAAAACCATCCGACCACCAACTCTGCAGGCAATATTTTGGAAATAGTCAGCTAGAGCCCAAAACTAGAACTAACTACTAGTTTGCTCCTCTTTCACAACTACTGACTTACACAGACACTTGGAGTTAATGGAGTTCTATAAACAAGGAAGAGGGTGTACAAATCCCCCACCACAACTGAACAAGTAGTAATTTATAACATTTGTCAAAAGTTGCAATTTCTCAAATTCTCACAACAACCTTCATCCACCACTAGCTTTGTGCCACATTGCACCCACCACCTAGAGTGTGGCCATTGTGCCATGCAAGTGCCTCTTCATTAACATACATGAATGTCATTTTTTATGGCTAAAAGAGAGGACTTACACACCACATGGGCATATATTCCCACCATGTAAAAGTTGTCTGTGGCACACCTCATTGGTTTACCACATGATTTGACCCACCACTCAAAATTCTCTGTATTCAACTTTCTACTCAATTTTAATAGAAATGATGGATGATTCCAGGCATCTGTATTGAGCCACTAAAGAGAATTAGAGGAAGACATCACATGGAAAAGGATTGGAGTTGTATGCATTACTTGCAATATTATAATGTAGTGATGGTTAAGGATAGAGGGGAACAGCAGAAGGTATAGGTCTGGTAACAAAAATATACTAACCAAAAGCACCATTACACAGCTGAGAATTGCATTACAATGTGGAAGTGTATCATTAGACTAGAAAATATCAGTTCTAACAGCCATGGAATATCAATATTAGTATTCCACAACATAGTTAGAGTTGGTAGAGGGCTATGCCGACAACAAAACACCAACAATGCATTGGATTTCTATGATAGTGTAGGGTTGGTAGGAATTCCCTACTAATTGTGGGGCCAATAAGATGATTACTAAATCATGAGCATTATTTGTAGGTACAACACTTTGTGACATTGCCCTATTGCATCAGCACTTCCTTATTCCTCGTACTGAATTGTCTAGGAAATGCACCAGCATTTGTTTGGAACTAGGAAGTAATTGTCATGTGATTAACAAATGTAGGGAAACTAGTGCCAACTTACAAGGGTATGAAATGTTTGATAACTAACATGAAATTCATTATGCAAAAATATTAAAGCATAAGCACCCACCAAAAGCCATAAAACTACATAAATCCAGGTTGGCTTTTTCCAATTTGAAACAATTACAGTACCCAAACTGCTGCCACTACCAGCAAGTGAGGTACTAGTCAATATATATATATCCATTTCTTTTTTCAGTCATATAGGTTTCACAAACAGTATTAAAGATGTGATGGAGAAACATAAATACTAATATAATGCACAGACAATTTGTGATCTGAATCTTTTTTTATCAACAATCTGTATATGAACTCTTTAATCTCTCTCTAAACCTTTTTTAATCAGCAATCTGTACATGGACTTTTTACTCTCTCTCTCTCTCTCTCTCTCTCTCTCTCTCTCTCTCTCTATGTATGTAAATGTATAACCAATCTAAAAAATCTCTATGCCAATAAAGGTGTGAAACCCAGATCTAGCAAAAATTTGTCTTTATCAACGTCTCTATGCATTGAGAGGGTTTTAAAAAAAAAAAACCTTCTCAGTTGGGTAACAATGTTAGACAACCCCTTTTTTCTTTGAAAAAACCCAATCAACAAACCTAATCAGACAAAATCACTCTGAGTTCGTTTAATCTAGGGATTGGGTTTCATGTTTAAGAACAGTGGAAAAAAAAAAAAAAAAGGAACTTGCAGTCTCGAACCAATGCAAAAAAAAAAAAAAAAAAAAACAACGAAATCTCTGTTTAAACTTAATGCAAACAAGAGAAAAAGATTAGAATACATACCTCCATGTGCTTGCCAACTATGTATAAGCTTTGAAAAAAGGCGCCAAACGATGATTGGGACCACTGCCTGGGACCAATGAAAAGGAAAGGTGTCGATAGGGATTGTGGAAGAGGAAAAAGGAAAAAGGAAGATGACGAAATGGGGAAGAAGGGAGTTTCTTGCGGTTTATGTAAAACCGCATTTATTGTCAATATCGACAATACCAATAAACATCTAAAAAAAAACAGAAAGGGGCCCTCGTCTCTAAACTCCTACTGGGTCGTCCACATGCACATGCCTCACTATGGGGTTTTTTCCCGTAGTTTTCCCAAAAAGAAAAAAGCTTTTTGTCATTTAGTGGAACGAAAAAGTAATTTTAGCTTTTTTATAACAAAAACGTAGAGGTGAATTTTGACTGAATTTTGTACTTTCGATATGCCCTTTTTCTTTTATTATGAACATTCACTTTAATTCATTTTACAAGTCAATTACCGAGACTGGCCTGGTGAGAGTGAAAGCTCCAAACAAAATATTACTATTTTGAGGGGGTTCAGTGCAAGTTTGTCATTCAACAAAAGTAACTAATTGGCCTCAACAATTGAAAGTGATGTGTTTGGTGGAGCATTTCATGGGTAGTCCAAGAATTTTACTATTTTTTACTGTAGTGTAGAGTAGGTTCAAGTTGACATTTTTAACCTAATTAACGAATAGAGTTGAGTCAAATTGAGGTTGAGCTTAACCAAGCTCAATTTAGAGATCTCTCATGATGTAATGATTTGGGGAAGAGATGTTTTGTGGATCCAAACTGTTCAGCCAACCACTAATCTCTTTAATTGATATTAAAAGTACAAAGTATTACACCTATTAGATTGATATTCACCGTTGGATGGACAACATCTAATCAAGTCAATTTTAAGATGATCACTTTGTATATTTGATCGTTCCATCAGCGTGCGCAGGTCTGATTATAATGAGATAGTACTTGATTAAACGCTTCAGATTAACAAAAGGCGCCCCCATCACCCAATGAGAGTGAGAGATTAACATATGAGATCAGATAAGCTAATTTATTTTGTAAAATATTTGATTGTGTAATTGTATTGTCAAAGAAAATCAAGGGTTGTTTTCTTTTTGAATTTGCCTTCATATTCTTCTTTCCTAGGTAAAGGAAGGGATTTTCAGAATTTTTTTTAAGTTTTCTTGATTGTTATTTAGGACTGTTGGTGGGGGTTTGACCCAGGTCCACAGACCTGGTCCAATAACCGAAAGACCGGTCCAGGTCAGCATTTAGATTCGGCAGGTCAGGGCCGAGTCCAAAGGTAAAGACATTATGGACCTTGCCCAAGCCCATACCAACGTTAGTGTATGATCCATCTCTCCTTTTTTTTTACTTTCAAAAATAAAATAAAAGAAGATGACCTTCATAGTCCTTGCATATGCATCCAAGACGGCAAGACCTAGCCAAACGATGGCTAATTAACCGCAAATGTGTGGAGCCCACTTTACCTACATATAAACATCCACCAAGGCCCATCCCGAAAGTGAAAAAGGGTCACACCAATCTTAACTAAAAGGCTGGGTTTGGCCAAGATGGTTAGTCATGGACATAGTGCAACTAGCCGCCACTAATCTTAACTAAAAGGCTGGGTTAGGCCAAGTTCGTTAGTCATAGTGCAACTATCCAAATTAGGTCAGGTTGATTCAACCCCAACGCAAGTCATCTATTAACCAGGTCAGAAATGTCAATCCAAGTCCTCATTGCTGGATCAGCCTTGTAGCTGCTCCATTCGAGCAAAATCTATATTAGATGCTTAACCCACCTTTGATAGGGCCAAAGTTCCCATGGAAACGTTGGTGGACACTCCCAAGTTCTTGCACAGTGTTCATTACATGATGGATTACCATTATCTGCACAAAGACCACTACTGCACACTCGTGGAACCCACCCAGTCGGCGGACTTTTGGTGACATGCGCTTTTATTTTTTTCCACACCAAATTGTTCCTCTTGGTATTCAAACTCATGACCAGCCTATACAAATATTCCCTCCACTAACTAATCCTATGCTTTTATTGTTTTTCCACACGAAATTGTTCCTCTTGGGATTCAAACTCATGGCCGGCCTATACAAATATTCCCTCCGCTAACCAATCCTACCAAAACATCAATGCGGTTGGTAGGGGCAACGGATCAACAGACCTACCCACTTCAGAATGGAAACTCTTCATAATGGAAACTCGGGGCATTGGATGGATATTCCAGGACCATAATGGGAGGCCCAATTAGTGCTTATGCAAGTCAGGTAAATGTTGTTAATATGGCACCTTATGTTACTGTATATACATGGTATAAAGTTAAGGACCTACTTCGACAGATACCCCCAGACAGACAGCCATCCAAGCAGGCGGCACATGAGTTGGCAGTCTTTCCCTTCTCATGTTAATTATATTTATGATCATTCACTCTGCCTACACTAGCAATTTTCTGGTAGCATATTGCAGCCACCAGCAGGTATATGTAGCCAGAGGAAAGGATCGTAAGGTTAGTTCCAGAAAGTTTAAGACCAGGTTTATAGTTGTCGCAGTAGTTAGATAGCATCGGTTTTGTACTACAAGAGTCTTCAGTGATAGTAGTATCAGCATCTAGTCTAGTCATGGTAGTAATATCTGGTACAGGTGTTAGTGATAGTCATCAGAAAGAGCTTGGTAGTTGTAATCAGCAGCAGTAGTTGTCTATATCTAATCACCCTGTAACTCTGATTATTTTTCCAATGGGTCATTGAAAAGAAGTAGCTGTATCTATATCTTGTGGAGGCCGATTGGTTCGTAAACCAAGTGCAACTTGGTTCGGTCAATTCCGGTGGTCATCACTAAGTCGTTATGGCAGAGAGTGAAAGAATTGTAGGGTTAAGAAGAACAACTCAGGACATCCAAATTCAAGATGTTTCTAGTATTTGGTCAATCCGACCTCATTTGATGCGCAGCACCAAGTGAATGAATGACACAAAAGAAAAAAAGGAGACACTACACACTAGAACAACATGCAAAATGGCTGTGGGCTTCCATCAAAGTAGAAAAGAAAATATCACTCAATATGGTCAAAAGATACAATGGATAGTATTTCACTGGAATATTAGAAAAAAGGATAGTACACCTATGTCTACTACTATTGAGTCATGGTCCATAAAACGGATATTCCGGTGTATATATACCAAACTGTTCGGCCAAGGTTTGTTCACTGTGCAACTAAACCCAAAAGCATATCAGAAATCATTACCTACAAGTGCAGCTATTTCTTCATGTCAGAAGGACGAGGAGGAAGAAGGGAAGAAAATTAGCAGACTACAACACTAGACACTGAAGAAATCAATCCCCTCCATTTCATCGTCTTCATAGCGAGGAGCAGATAAAAAAGCCCTCAGTCCTAACTTGTCCTGGTCAGCAGCATGAATACAGGGTTACTTGCTTCCCAAAGTTCCTTATTTCAACTTGATAGACATCCAAGCTGATGACTGGGTTTCGGCCTGCTTGAATACTATGCAATACGACTTATAAAGTTGAACAGTGAATGAAGCATGTGATTCCACACGTCAGAGCACATCAGCTGACACTAGGTTGAATAATGGAGAAGAAGCTCCAGTTGTTGGGCCCGGTCTCCACCCCAACCCCAACGACCTTCTCATTGGCCCACCAATCAGGGCCAACAGTAGGAACAATTACTGAGGCTCCCTCTGTGTTGTCAAACTTGAATTCTTTGACCGTTCCAAGGGCATTGGAAGGTTGCTGCTGCTGTTCATCCCCTCTACTTAGGGAAGCTTTCTCCGTGGATCCGTCAGATGTCTCATCAGGAAGGCACTCGCAAGCATTACCTGTTTCACTAAAGCGTCGATCTCCCTCAGCTGTAGCCATTGTTGGATCCGCTGAAGCCTCTGATGCAGTTCCATCTAAAGGACGTGGTTCATTCACTGCACAGACTGCAGCCTCTTCAGCAGTTAACTCGAACGAGACTCTCTGGCCAACAAGCTCACCACTATCAGATCCATTGTTATCAGAGTTGGCAAGAGAAGCCACCTCAGAGATCTGACTCTCTCCCACAGGTAAAGCCTCCTCTGATTTGGGCCGGGCAGTATCTCCTGTCATGGAAGTGGGATCCTTTTGTTGAACCAACTTGCGGGTGGAAAGCCCATCAATGCTCAAAAGCTTGGGAGGCTCGCTCGCACGGAATGGAGGGAAAGAGCAACCGCCTGATGTGAACTCAAGGTCGGGGAAGGGAGATGATGTGCCAGAACCTGAAATCACTGAGCTGGGAGAAATGAGATGACCAACAGGGCTCCCTGGGTACAGCTGGTATGACTGAAATTCATAATGAGAAGATGGGAACTTGCGACAAGCCTCAGTGGATTTGCGGGAGGAATCTAGTGAGGTCAGCAACTTAGCAAATGGCACCTCAGGCGATGACGGTGTTGTCAGTTGCACAGTTTCTGGAGGGGGCGTGAATGGAGCAGTGGACGGTTCAGTGGTGAGAGTTGAGAAGGCGGGAGGTGATACTAATTGGGTCTCATGTGCATAAGGTCCTATTGCAAAAATGGAATGAGGTCCAACAGGGGAGTAGGAATTTGCAGAAAGCGATGTAAAGGATAGCATTCCAGCAGGTGATTGGGTGGCAGATGGGGGTTCTGAATGGAGGAATGAAGCAGGAGAGGAGGGAGGTGCAATGAAAGGAAGTACCAAGGCAGGTGGCTGGGCAGCATTTTCAGCTGTGGAAGGTGCAGCTCCTGACAAAGTTGGTTCAGGAACAAGGACAGCATGGCCAATGCGTTTTTCATGTCTTGGGGATTTAAAACACCAGTATAAACTCAAGCAACCACCCCATTTTCTCCTCTGCTACATGCAATAACAACAAAGCCAAAAAAATTAAACATACATACATACATATATATATATATAAATGAAACTGATCGCAAAAACACTACGATAGGAGAGATCCCATGCAAACACATAACAACCTCCACACACACACACACACAAAAAAAAAAGGGAAAGGAAAAAGAAAAAAGAATAGATCACCAACAAAGAAATTTGAACATATCTCTACAATGCATGCTATTATTAAACAGAGACATTTATATAGCTCTAATGGACCTCTCTGCTGAAAGACATTTTAATAATAGAAAAAAAAATCATCTTATACAGCCTTCAGTATGGTGTTGATGGCAGCTAACCACTTGATTTAACGCATGTAAGGCCACCTTGCTCAAAACCGCTCACATTGCAAACCACCCTCTGCATAGGAATTGTCCCAGTTTCACTAGAGGTGGGGTGATATGCACTATTTAATTGATCATGTGTGGAAAACATACCACAAATTTCACACATGATCAATACAACAGTGAATCACTTCAGCTAGGGCAAGATTTGACACATCACCTAGAAGTTTGTCCAGGTTTTTTTTTTTTTTTTTTTTTTTTTTGCATAATAAGTTAGATTCTATTGAAAGCAGGAGAAACCCCCAAATACAACAAAACCGTTTCAGTTCAGCCTCCAAGAATGAAACTAGAAAAGGTCCAAAGGTGACAGACACACCTTACAGCCCACAGCCCAGGCACAAGCAATATACACTAGAAATGCATTATTAGAAAGGATCACACCGAGCACACACAAATAAAGCTATACAATGGAGCCACACCAGGGTACAGCAGGGACATGGTTTTAGTACGCATTAAAATGAAGTATCAAATAGGTAAGATAGCAATAATGTTGCCTATTTCTTAAGAATTTGTATATAATAGGTAAACAAATAAAAATTCAATAGTATCGCTTTCGTTTATTAGAAGAGTAATATAAGATTCAAAAATCAATTCTCTTGTTCCATGTTTATTTCACAGTCCCAAAAGACTAAACAAAAGAGGTATGAAGGTAGAAAGAAGTCAGTGTAATCTACTTGTTACATTCTAACCAACAACCAGTGTTTTAGAAGTCATTGGGAGTTACAACTTGAGGCTTGCCTCAGTGGCTCAGCCTCAACACAGCTTCCCAGAAGTGCCCCACACCTCACACCCCAAGCCTCAGGTCTGAGGCTTGGGTTGCATTAGGGCATATATCTTATCAAATAAGGCATATTTGAGGCATTCAACTCAAATGAAGCAAGCACTCTAGTCACACGTCATATCAAGGGCATTAGGCATATGCCCCATTAAAACTTATTTTCTTTCTTGGAAAAAGGGAGAAATTCTCTATGATTTCTAAGCACTTAAATATATTTTTTTCAAAAAAACAAAAAAAAAGACTGTTATAACTAGATTTAACTTAATTCAACCCTAATTAAATCGTGGAAGGATTAAAAACTGCCAAACCAGTATTCTTTCTTATTTTTATAATAGATTTTTTTATCAATGTATTTATTTATCTATTAAAAAGGCATGCTCATGAGGCTTACACCCCATGCTTTGAACAATCGCAACTCCCCCCCCCCCCCCCCCCCCCCCCCCCCGCCCCCTATGATTTAAATCTCTATGATTTAAACATTTCTTCACCATTGGATTCAATCAAGACAATGTATAAAATCTGAACAATAAGGTCATCACCAAGTGCGGTCCTGCCGAAGTAGGGTCCTGGGAGGGTCTAGACTGAAGACAGACCTAATTTTGGCAATTTTTGCACAAAGTGGCTGCTCGCGGGTCTCGAACCTGCGTTATCACGCATGGCACCCGAGACTTTTACCATTGCACCAAAGCAATGACCCTTCACAAAAATTTGAACAATAGAATACAAAAATGAGTAGAAAATAAAAACATGTATGCAATATTTCAATCACAATCACACAATAATAATAATAATCATCAAATCCAATTTTACATCACTCTACTGGCTGTTGGATTTAATCAAGAAAATGCATCCAAAACTCAAGAAAAAAATACAAAAATGAGTAGAAACTAAAAACCCAAATGCTATATTTCAATCACATAATTAAAAAAAATATATCAAATCCAATTTTTCATCAAATCCGATGAGTAGAAATGAGTTTTTCATCAGGCCTACATGCCATTTTTCATCAAAACGTCAAATTCAATAGTAGAAATGAGAAGAGAGGAGGGGGGTGGTTCCGAAACCATTATTTGCAATGGGGTCTTCCATCTCTTGCCCCGATTTACGATCATGCAGCTCTAAAGAGAAAATTCCTCTCCAAGATAGCGATCCAAAATGTCAAGAACAGGATGTAGAGATCTAAGCCATCTTCTCTGAAGATGGAGATGGTTCAAAATTCCTATTTAAGAAATTTCACTTCTCTAGGTATAAGCCCATCTTCCAAGAGGATCTTCTCTATTCCAAAAACATATACCTCAAAATCTTATATTAAAGGCGTGGTCCATCAGATCAACGACGTCAAGAAAGGTGTCAAAACAAAAGATGAATGAAAAAAGAAAATGGAGAAGCAAGAAAAGAGAAGAGATCAACATTGAAGAGATCACCAAGATTTGGAGCGGATGTGTGACTCTCGGCTTTACTAGGGTTTTCTCAGGAAGACAAAAGAGGTGAGATGGGAAGTGGTGTACTTTTATATGGGTACTATTGTCATATGATAAAACAACTGAGGGTAAACTTGTACAGAAAAAAAATGCGGTTTGTCTTTCCACTTCAGATGTCAAGGCTCCGATTGAATTCTCACCCGAAACACAACTTCTTCAAAAGGAGGAAATTCATCTTAAAACCATTTGAATTAGACATTTGCTTTGAGGTTGCAGAACAGTCTAAGCTCTACACTAAAAACTCCAACTTCAATCGGTCTTAAGTCAAAAAAGAGGTTAGAAACAGACTTGCCAAATGGCACCTAAAAGGATAAAACACATGTTACCATTTACAAACAAAGGAATGATTAATAATAACCTGCAATATCAAATTTCGAAGCCTAGAAATCTTTTCATTTAAAAGATATGAGTTATGTAGAATGTTCACCTCTGAATTCCCAAGATGGACAATGAATTACGATATATTAAGTTGCGAAGTTTATACATCCATATGCATATATAGATACAAGGTAGTAAAGAACACGTACCAGGCTCTCTAATACACACATCTCTTACAAAAGAAAGAATTGAATATGATCTTTTATAGGTATTAATGTATAATGATTGTTGCAAATTATAAATATAAAAAATAATAGATTTTGACAACTGGTTTCCAGATTCAATCCAAAACCAGTGCTGATCTAAGATGAGTCGGGCTCCTCCAATTCATTATTGCCAAGTAAATCTCCAATAATATGCACGAGTCACAACATTGGATAAATAATGACATTTCAAGAACCAAATCTCACATTTCCCAGCACATCAAGCAAAAAAAAAATAAAAATTAAAAAATAAAAAATAAACCATGAAGTGGACCTGGGAATAACACAGGTGCCATGGCATCCACAGTCTGTAAGGGCAACTGGTGGTCAAATCCCAGAGGTTTCTGGAATCCAACCTTCACGCCGGTGACAAGTTATGGCCCCCTCAATCAGTTGCACCACCCTAACACTGCATCGAATCTTCATGACTTGTAAGAAATGAACTATAAAACCATGTTTAGGTCCAATTTGATCAACAATAGCATTTGGTTGACGAGTCACCATTTTTTTTAAATACCAAGACCTAAAGTCTAAACCACACCAGTTCTTATCATCCTCCACAAAGTTTAAGCTAGAGCCCACTGTCATGGACCACGCAATTGTGGCACTTGAAATGCACGCACGCATGCACCAAGAGAGAGAGAGAGAAGTACACTTAGAATGCTTCTATTGATTTCTCAAACTTTGCATGGTTACAAATGAATGGAGAGAGCCCTCTATATAGTTCTACACTATATAGTATAAACTCAATGGACAAGATCCATCTACATGTCATTTACACTTAACCCGATTTCATTTACACTTACCTCCATTGATAGTTATACACAAACTTTATAATTACTAAATTTTAAATTAATTAACCATATTTTAGAACTATAAATGCATAGAGAGACCCCTATAAATTAATTTACAGTAACCCTATGGACAACCCCTATTTGTTTGGGTACAACTAAATTTTTCCATATTTTAGGTGTATTTATAATAATGCTATTTAAATTAATTTACTAACCGTTGGGACAACCCATCAGGCACACTGGCCGACTTGACCCAATAAGGTGGTAGGTGTCCAATATTAGTATGAATTACGGTGTTTGATACACAACCCTGAACTAAATAGAAGCCCATTATGAAGGAAAACTCAAAACTCTAGATATAATGACTTACCTCACCCCTGCAACAAACTCGAGCACTTCTCTGATACAAGGTCCATTTGCTCCCTTATATTCATCCTTTTCTTTTAGGATTTTGTTCTAAACAAATTGCAAGCCTTCCCTCTAAGTCCAATGTTCCCTTTATTTCCTTATTTTACTTTCTTTTGATTTCAGACCATCAAATCCCCTACAGAACCTCATCTTCACCTCCATTGCCTGAGCCCAAATCTCATCATCTCAGCCTACATCTACCAAAGAAACCAATCATCGAACATGTGTTATGCATATCTTCATCCCCATCCAATCCATCATTCCCAGGATTTGCAAATCAAACCCCCTGCACACCCAATCATCAAGTTTTCATCCCTTGTACCAAACCAAAGCTGTACTCCACTGATCTAAATCATCTACATAAAATCAGAGGTCAAAGAGCCAAGTCACCGTCCAAGAGATTAGAATATGCAAATCTCATCTTGCAAAACCACAGCCAAGAACCTGATCCAACTCTCTGCTACCATTCCTTTCTCCACCACAACTGCAAAGATCCAAAACTCATTAAACTGAAGTCCAATCATACCAAATTCTAACCCCAAACATTCTTCAATGAAGTTCTCTGTTGCCGATCAAAAAGATTCCAGCCCCAACTCTCCAAGACAAATTGTTCCCGATCCCCGTTGTTGGATCTTAAACTCTGCTATGAAACAGGAAGCTAGTAAACCCATATTACTTACCTTCTAAAAGAAGACTGAAAATCCTCTCAAATTTGTCAATCTAAATCAAAATTGTTGGAAAGCTTCATGCCAAATGCCAAAGCCAAAACCTTCCCACTTAGGTCCATCAAGCCATGTGGGTCTCAACTCTCATCCATCAGTAGTAATGAAGAAGCATATGTCAAACAACACACTCATAAAACTCATTTCAGTTCCACGAAAGAAGAATAAACCAACTATGAATGTTCACTTCATTAGTTCATAAACCTATTCACTTTCTCAATGTGCTATTAACTAGAGTGACATTAACAACTAAGAAAACCACCCATTAAATGAGTGGAACTGACAATACACACTCATCATAACATTCCGATAACAACTCTTGAGATTCCCACATAACTTATGGTATGAGATACTCTGACCAATACCCTTATGGCCCTTGGAATTTTCAAGAGCTCACTTGTCCAGTACTCCAATTACTAAATCCATGTCGGAGTACACTGAATGGGTGTACAGGAAAAAACAAGACTATAGTATAATGATAACGATTAGGAAAAACAGAAAAAGCCAATAATGCAATATTTTTTGTTGTTGTCTTCTTTTATTCTTTTTTCTTTTTCTTTTTTTTTTCACTTAAACAAGAGACTCCTCCGCCACCATCCCCTTCCAGCATGTGCGGTAGTAATAGTTAGTAGTTTCCTATTATGTAATGTTAATTATCTCCATGTACTGAATTTGCTTATATCACTGCACTCTAGTAGGATAGTATGCTAATATAACATTAGCCATCATATGTACAGTCATATCCCTTGTGTCTTAATCACCTCATTCTAGCTAAAGACTATTTGCTTTTCAATGGTAAAACCACCAAAATTCCAGGTATTAACCCTCAAGTCAGGGCTTAAAACTTTAATGGAATCCCTCCCTCCAGCACTAGCAAAGTTCTATGCACTACAGTCAACAAAATTATGCTACTGTCTCAACAAAAGCTAATTAGAATTAAGAGCTTTAACAAATATTCAGTTCACAATGCATCCCAATTCCCTTCAATCACAGTACTTAATAGGAAACAAAGTAAATATTTCCACATGACCAACACGTCATCGATTCTATCAGCACCATTCACTTTCTGGAAAGGCAGGGTCGTCCAAGTACTGGTTTCAAACAAAAGTAGACAAAACCTCGCTCAGTGGGCTTTTATTGCCAGCCAATCCTCTTTTTTTTACAGGCATATGGCTTGGAATCGGCATCCGATGGGTTCAAACGTATGGTTAAGGAATTATCATAACTTCAACTATTCATAATGTGAATGATTCCCAAGATTTACAATCATCCATAAAAGCTAGAATAAAGCATAAAGCAAAGAGATTATCTGAACATAGACAGCACTTTTCAGACCATACAACCAGTCATGTCACAATAGTCTACCGAGCTAAAATCACATGCATATCAAAAATTAAGGATAAGTTCACACAAATTCTCTAATCAAGAAATTCTTGCCGCTGCATCTAGATCTCGAATTTTCATCAGATATGAAAAACACCCCCAAAAAAAAAAAGCAGAATTCCACCAGATTCCCAACAGTGGAAAGAATCTGCACCGATCTCGAACCTCAAAAACCAAACAACATGAATTTAACACGAATTCAATAATCAGCGCGGAGAAAGTGCTAAAGCTCAACCTGTTCACATGAATCTAACTAAAAGTCAACAACTTGAACTAAAAGTCTTTAAATCAACATAATTACGCAATCAATCCCAGATTTCGATAATCAGACCCGAGAAAAGGCTTGAGATCAACCTAAAGGTCCTAAAATCATTCAAAAAACAAATATTTTAACTAAAAAGGCTCGAAATCCACCTATAGCGCAAATTCAACCAAGATCTCAAGAATCAGAACGGCACAAAAGGTTCCAACAAGGATTTAAACCATCAGAACCGAGAGAAACCACAAAGTCAAAATTAATCACGCAAATCAGTCCAAGTTTTCAACAATCAAAGCCGAGAAAAAGCTCGAAATCAACTTATTCACGCAAATCCAATCAGTAGTTCATCAATTCGAGAAAAAGGCCCGAAATCAACCTAATCACTCAAATCAAACCAAGTCTCATACAATCGAAACCAAGAAAAGGCCTCCAAATCGAACATAATCACACAACTCCAACCAAGACTTTAACAATTCGAACAAAATCCTCGAAATCAACCCAATCACTCAAATCCAGCCAAGATCCCGACCATCTAAACCGATAAAAAGGCTCAAAACAAACATAATCACACAAATCTCACCAAGATCTCAACAATCATCACCAAAAATCAGGACAAAAAAAGCTCTTAATCGAAGATCCGTCGATCTACCTGAATAGTAGCTTGCTGAACTCGACTCTCGGCCGCTACGATCGCAGTCGCAGCAGCATTTATGGTCTCGACGCTGTTGTTCATGCCTTTCTTCGATTCTTGCCTCAAAAAACCCCTAATTTTCGACGGATCTTTGGCTTTGATGGAAGAAGATGGCGTGTCTTCGGCTAGAGATGATGGAATTCGAGTGGAGAAGTGAGGATCCGAGCTGAGAAGACGAACATGGCACCGAATTCTAGAGAGAGAAAGAGATGGCGGAGAAGGCGAGGAGAGAAAAGGAAGGAGAGTGGAAAGCGGTATTTATAGAAGAATCGAACGAATGATGTTGTGTAAATCTCGCTCTCTTTCTCTCGCTCGCTCTGTTCCGTTTCAGTGCTGCTACCTGCTAAGCGTAACGACTGCCTAACAACATTTACCGCGACGACAGTATTGAGTGCACGACACGTGGCATGCTCGGTCGGGCCCGATCGAAAATAGTGATTTGTTAGGTTATAGCCTTATAGGTTATCCATCCGATCATGCGCCCAATCTTACCGTGGGACCAGAACTATTAAAGTAGAATTTGAAGGTACGATGATTGAGATTTAGACATTCATTTAGAACGTGTTTGTACATGCGTTGTGACGTAGAAAGATTAAAAAAAAAAATGTGCTTGTTTTTCTGAGAAATTAGATGACTGATTGTTTGGTGCAGCTAATAAAGAGAGAGGAAGTCATCTACTTTTTTATCCGTGTTCCTTACGATGAGGGGAATTTGGAGTTTGTGCTGCTGCGGAAAAAAAATGCAATTTTCTCTTCCACAAACGTTGCAGTAATAGATTTGTAAAGCTTTTAAATTATCAATAGATAGGTGTCGTGGTGCACTTTTGTGCATTTTATTTATAGGAAGCGTGTGGGAGACACCCACGAATTAGGACTGTAAATGTTGTTATAGAAAAAATTGGAGTTTGGTGGTTGTTTTAAAAATAAAAACCAAAAGAGTTGTTAGTGAGGCGAATAGCAATATTTACTTTGTAGCACTACTTTTGATAGAATATATGTAACAGTCTCCATCCTCTCGACGTTTTACTCAAACTTTTTAATTGGTGGGTTGGCTAAGTGGTCAAGACCACGGTTCCTCCCTCTTCCGAAGCTAGAGGTCATGGTATCGAGCATCGGTTCTCCCCTTTTCAGGAAATAAAGATCTTACTTGTACTGCCACCTAGGGGCCACAGGGGTTTTACTTGGCTTTTCTTTGGGCCTGGAGGGAAATAGTCTAGTCCAAAGGATTGGAAACCCTTCGTTGGCAAAAAAAAATTGGTGGAAAGAATGAAACCCCATGGTAGGCCCATCTATTAAAAATCCAAACTATTCAAAATGGATGGCATATCACTCTATATATCTCACTTTTCCAAATGTTACTTTAATAAGGAGTTGGCCTTGTTAACCCAATTCAATAACGTATGCTCACAAAACCAAAATAGTTCTGATGTATTACGGTCCATGGAGACAAGCGTATTTGATCATGCAAAAGTAGGCCTAATCACGAGATCAATAAGATGTTTGCTTTAAATTAGAAAAGTATAGGGTAAGCCAAATTTAAGGATAGCTAATCTCCTCATCTAAATTTTTTACCTAGGTCATGGTTTAAATGTTTTTCCATAAAAGGTGTCGTTAGCTAACAAAAAGGAGAATGAGGATGTCGTTACCGAAGCATTTTCGATTCGTGCTGTGGGTGAGGAGGTCAAACACGGCAATAACTTTGACCCGTGAGTGTATGTGAAGGTTAGGTCTGGGTTTTCATCATCGTATTTAATTTCGTGCTGGAAGGAATTTACCCTTTTGCCCTTTGATTCCTTGTATTGTGAACATATACATACACGTGGAAATAGAAGTTTCATCAAACATCATCATCAATTGGACCCCGCCAATGGACCCGGACTGTCCAAATCAGTGGGCCACCTAAATTAAGAGTCCGGATCTAGCAAGGGATAACCTCATGGTGAACATTAATAGATCATTCACAGCCCGCCACATCACCAATGGCAGCATGCCTTTTACAAAACTTCCTTTTCGTTTTTTCAATTTTAACCACTTTAGAATACATGTCTTAGCAATTCTAAAGAATTCAATCCCACAAAACATACAAGCTCAAGTAATTATGGAAAAGTCCGAAATCCATGAAAATACTAAAATCCATGTATAAACTCTAAGGGGTAGTTCAGTTGGCCTAGAATCACGTTTTACACCCGAATGTTGTAGGTTCGAAACTGCACTACCACACTAATGCTACATCCTATTGGGAAGTTTAATCGGCTTCCTTTTGGACCAAGAGGAATTCGTCCAGACCAAAGAGTTAGGAACCCTCCAGTAGCAAGAAAAAAAAAAAAAGAAATGCATGTATTAACCCCAAAGAGTAGTTCAGTTGGCCTAATACCACGATTTGCATCTAAAGGTTGTAAGTTCGAAACTGCACTATCATAATGGGGCTATAGAGGAGTTTACCCGATTTCCCTCTGCGCCTGTAGGGCTTAGTCCACCGATACTAAAAAAAGAAAAAAATCTAAGGATTAACCTTAATCCAAAACAAGAACAGAGAACCAGGGCATTAGAGAGAATTCGTTGATATCTGAAGGGCACTTTCGTCATCTTAAAAGGGAATGGGATAGGACTAATAAAGAAACCAAGAGGAAAAGCTCCCATTGAAGATTTTTTATACTCGAAACCCATCAATTGTTTTATTTATTTTTCTCAAAGACTTTTCTTGTCTATGTGCGCACGTGTGCTCCAAGTGGGACCCACCCTCCCAAAATGCCCTTTTGATTAACTAACGTGCACGGTTGGGTTCCCCCTCTTCACTTTCTCTCTCAAGTAATCTTTTTGACTTAGGAGGAGTCCACAGACTCATTCACATATTGATATCAACAAACAATGATTTCATCACAAAACACAAAAAGCTTGCAAAGGGTGGGGGGAAAGACTCAAGAAAGGGAGGGGTTCCAAAAGGAGAGAAGGAAAAAGAAGGAATCCCTTATCTCTTTTACCTTCTTCACCTTTTCATGGCTTTTGATTACATGCATTTCTCTGCACTTTCTTTATTAAGACCCACCACTTTCTCCAAAGTCCAAACAGGGCTTTGTGGACTGCACCCTTTTTCTTGGGTGCCAGCCTTTTTTCTTCTCTCTCTCTCTCTTATGTATATATGGGTCCATGTGGAATTTGAATTATGTATGCACAAGTGGAGGCCAGTGCATGAGTCATGTGTGGGGCCATCTATGGGGGCCCAATAGGCTGGCCTACATGGTACAAGCCATGACAAACATTCCACATGGATAAGTGGATGCTAGTTTGGGAAAGGGTGTCTTGCCTTCATGTGGTACTTCATACTGTTTTTGAATGCCAAGGAGTGGGTCTAGCTTGGGACTGAAATGGGTCGGGTTTAACCCGCCCCGACCTGCTCCAAATGGGTCTAGCTTGGGACATGTGGTATTCTATTTTTTAGGGTTTAGAGTGGACCCTTTTGTTTGTTTGTTATTAAAAGTTTTATTTATAAAATATTAAAGGCGGGTTTGTGTAATCACTTTTTTGCAAAAAGAAAAGGAAAAGACAATACATTTTCTATTATTTGGTGCGAATACTTTTCTATAACGAAAATTTTCAAAAGGCACTGCAATTTTCATAGGCATCATGGAGTGGTTTTGTCATCCATATCTTAAACCAAGCATGGAAGATAACAATTGGGGCTGGGTGTGGATTTACCCCATCTCAAGATGACAAAATCAGGCCTAAACTGGTATGGATTGGGTTGTGGATTGGATTAAGCATATAGTATGTATCAATAATTCACGGGCCAGGACCGGGCCTATGTGTTCTTAAAGGTCCGAGTTCGAGCACAGCCCAGTCCAACATATTTGGCATAATGGGCAAGAATTTTTGCTAATTGACTGCGCCTAACTTCCACACCCACACCTGTGGGGTTAGGCTCATAGATTTATTGCCTAAACAGCTCAAGAAGCAAGAATCATGAGGAAGGAAATCTGGGAGAATCTTTCTTTTCGTTTTTTTCTTTGCTGGTGATGAAGATAACCAAATGAACCTAACTAAGCATATGAAGGTTGACCTTGGGAGTTATTCTTAGTTGCTGGGAAACTAAACATGCTTGAGATGTGGATAATGACTGTTGCTTTGGTGGTTTATTAATATGCACCAATGCACCATGGGTTGCTAAAGACATATTTGTCTCCTGTTGGTGGGACCCACTGCATGATTGTCCACATCACATCTCTGGTAAGTGGTTGGTTGTTGTACAGCTGGTGCATAGACTTTAGCCAAGACAAATGGGGGCCATTAAATTTTAGCTTTGGGTCACCTGAGGGCTTGCATTTATGGCAATCGAGTGCATTGTTAATCAGTGATCTATGATTTCAGACAAGGTAGTCATTAGACACTCACATTTTCATTCAATGATGCAAAATCTCTTTAGATCCAATCAGGCATTGTTCTGACTCACTGAGTTTAAGTGACCCGCTGACTCACTGGCTGAGAGTACTGACTAATGGGTGAGACAGGATGAATGCCAATTTGAGGTGGGTGTCAATTCATGTGTGGGCAGTGAGGGGTTTGTGGGCCCCACAGTGCAGCACATCATTCATATGTGGAGCATCCCTCATTTATATATATATATATATATATATATATATATATTTATATATATACTGTTATGTGTGCTGTGGTAAAACTAATAGGTCTATATGCACATTGGGCCATCCCATCTGGCTTATCTCTGATCCATCTCCTCTAGCCACTCAGATCAACATTACTCTTTTAGGGGCTCATGCTTATCCAACTTTTACTGTTGGATTGAAAACAAATGATACCTTTTCTTTTATAGAAAAAATGATATCCAAAGGGTTAAAAAGATTCAATGAGATTAATTTTCACCCAAACCTAATTCATATCAAGATATTTCCATTCCCTACAGTATGGTTGTCATAAATCCAAATGAGCCCCACACACAGACTGTAAGCTATGTGAGAAAGGGGAAGTTTTCATAAGTTCAGCCAAGTGGTTAAGTTCGGTTGAATCACATCCATACATGTGCAATCCACTTTGTAAAGTTCCAAACCAACTTAGAAGATGTGCCCTTCATGTTTGTTTACTTTGCTCAGCAAGCTACTGGGGACACTGTTTGGTTTGGACTTTTTTTTTTTTTCAAATAGTGCAGTTAAATCACATATTGGTCATATCCTCTTAATAAAAAAAAAATTTCATACAATGACCCACATAACATGGATCCAGTGGTGAATGTAACTTTAGCCAATGAACCCACACCAAGTGGGATACACAAGATTTTAAAATCTCACAAGCAACATGCCACTAAATTGAGCAGGAGAAAATTTCTACATCAACCCAAAACAACTATAGTAAAAGCCCCTTTAACCAAAGAAAAAGGCATGAGACCAATTAAAGGCATGAGACCAATTAGACACTTCCCAAACTGAACCCACCAATTATATTTGACCTCAAAAGCATTTTGGGCACTTTTTCTAACTTTGATCTTAAGGCTTTGATACATTGACCGTATGGACAAGTTGATTCTTAGACCACCCCTTGTCCATTTATGAACCTTACAATCCCCCGAATAATCTGGTATGTGACCCCTGCAAGGGGGTCTCTTAGGAGATGAATCTCTACATGATGATGATGATGATGATGTCTTAAAAAGTACATTAGTTTCATTGCAACACTCATTTGCTTTCACCTCTCCACATTACATTACAGGACTGCATATATAAAATGCATTTCTAACCAAGAGATTGGGACAAATGTTTCAAAGACATTTCTGTTCTCACTCTCAAATGATTGGCAGCAGCCCTTTAAATGGCAGAAACTCCATGTCCATAGCATATAAAATTTACTGGAACTAATGATCTTCAAGATGAATGCAAAAGGAATTTTTAACCCATGCCAGAGAAAGCATTTGAAAACTACTCTTATCCTCTTCCTGTTCACCGCTACTGGGGTTGTTCAACTGATGCTGCTACTCCAATCGAATATCCATCACCCATCTGGACAGTACCATCATCATTCACAGTAGTATTAGCTGCTGCCATTTGAGTCTGATCAACCAAATCATCAGTGATCTTAAAACCCTCTTTGGCTGTGGCAACCAGATTGTTATTGCCATCATCAATTCCATCATCTCGCTCGATTGGATTACCATCTGAGCTCTGGCCTACTGTAACAGCACCATGATACTCAACCTGTGACTTGGCTTCCACGAAATCATCATTGATCACTACAGTAGGTTCTCCCTCGACTTGGACTCCTGAATCACAAGGTTTCTCTTCTGCAGCTTCAGCCACATTTCCAGAATCACTAGGTGGCTCATTCCACGATTCAATAGCCATTTCCTGTGCTTTATCTTCTGTTGCAACTTCAACACCATTTCCAGAATCCACAGCTGCTGGATGAAGCACCAAATCAACCACCATCTTCTCCTCTGTACGGACAAAATTGGAAATGGCGGCACCAGCGTCAACATCAGCAGCTTGAGATGGAATAATGCACAAGTTCTCAGATGAAGAAACATCTGAACCGTTCATGTCTGTGACACTAACTTTAAGCTCTTCATGAAGATGACCATCCACCTGGGCCACCTTCTCTTCAACTGCAGCACCAGTAGTGTCAGATGAGCATATATCCATGTTTACAACTGAGTTCTGATCCTGATCAACATTTATATTAGCAGGAAGGATATCTGCATTATGAGCAGCTTCATCCTGAGATAAATCCACTTCCTGAGTGGGTGTTTCCTCCTGCTGTTGGTTGGTTGGAAATGAGATGGGGAGTTGTTCAGAAGATGTGATGGGTCCATTTTCTTCGGTACTTGGAACCAGCGCCTCTAATTCTCGATTCTTTGCTGCAATTTCTTCCTGCTTTTGTAATTCCAACTTGTACTCGTCCAGGAGAATTTGAATCCTTTCCTGCTCCACCAAGAGGTTTCCATAGCGGTATTGCGAACTCCGTTCAAGCTCCTTCTGCTTATTTACTTCCTCATACAAACTGCTGATTCTGTAAGATGCTGCCAGCTTCTCTTGTTTTTGTAAAGCTTGGAAGCATTCAAGTTCTGTTCCAGCTGTGTCCATCTGCTTGAAGGTAGCTTCTATTTGTGTCCATAATTTGCCTGCCCGCAGCTGTCCATCAAATCATATGAAACCACTCAGTAAATCAGCAGCATGGTGCTAATGATTTAAAACAAAATACAACTATCACTTAAGCAACTACGGAGGAGTTATACAATCCTCCTCAGCCCAAGAAAAGGCAATCGTATCCTCGGGCATTGAATCAGCAAGACCACAAGTGGACCCATAGCTCCATGATGTGGATTTTAATCTGATTGCCCTCAACACCACTATACCGTGTATCACAAAAATCTTTTGACAGGACAATCCCAAACATCCAACAGGAAGCTTGTAAATAAACTCTGAGAATGATATAGAGCAATCAATGAACAGTAAATTTAACAGAAAAAGAAAAAGAAAAAGGAAAAGAAGAGGAAAGGAAAGGAAAGGGGAAGAAATTATATTGGAAACTAGAATCTGGATTTCTTTTGAGGCATGGCCAGCCCATGGTGGACACCATCAAAGCAAAGGTCTGGATCAGGAAAACATGGGTACAACATGTGCAACGTCAGTGCCAAGGATAATATGCATATAACTGGGTCAAGGATCAATATAATTCTCCGTAACTAAGATCATAAATTCAAGGAGATTAATTGGAAGAAACGAAAGACTAGAGAAGCAAAATGATTCACCAGCAACTAATTTATAAAAAAAGGAAAAAGGAGGAATAAATGCTAATGATGACACATCCAAGAAAAGTTCTCTATACCTGATATCCATGTGTGAGGAGCTTTATCTTCTGCTCAAGCCGCTGCGCCTTCTTGGCTTCATCATCCATTTTCTTTTTCACATTCTCAAACTCGTTTTGCAAGGCTACAAGTTTATCACTATTATTGGCAACGCTAGCAAGACCATAAGCATTGCGAGTGGGAAAGTACATGAGATCTTCTTGGCACGCATCACGTGCTTTGATAAATTCATCAAGAGATTCATCCTCATGCCCCATTGCCACACGAAGAAACTGAACCTCTTCCTTTATTAAAGAATCAGCCTGCATGAATAAAAGAGTTTAGACAAAGTTCCTAGATGACCATGCTAAAAATATGGAACAGATCAATGTATACTCACATCACATGGACTATTAATTAATATAAATAACACAGATATTCATGTATACTCAGATATTCCCCAATCCCTCCCTCCCTGTTGTGTGTTTGGAGATCTGCGATCGGCAATGGTTGCCCTTGTACAGGCATCTATGGCGACCAGATATGTCAAGGACGCAATGGATATAGCAGGGGCATGGTTTTTACACATGAAATGAAGTATATGCATCACCCACTTAAAGTAGCTGGTATCATAGACAGGCATGCATATAGGAATCTAGAGCATATGATAACGACATGTCTTTGGGTTCAAGATATGGCAGTGATATGACTGCAACTGAAACTTGCTAATTTGAAAGATATTTTGTACGTTTTGCATGCTATAACTATTTTGTAAGTTAAATGCATTTGCCTCCATCATTGATTACTGAAGTTGCTTCCCAAAAAGAAAAAAATTGGATCAAAGTGCTAAAAACATGGTTTCTTCTCACAAGCTCAAGGTCAAACCACATTGGTTCATTACAATTGCTTAACCAGAAACAGGAAGCAGAAGTAACTTCCCGTACTACAACCCAACATAATGAACATATCCAACTTTTTACTTATATTTTTCCATGATGAAAAATCTTTAGAGGCAATGAGGCTTACACACCCGTAGATAACTGATTCCATGATGTGTTGCTTTTTTCCAAAATGGATTGCAGAAAATAAATAAATTTTGAAAGGTTTCACTTAAAGGGCACTTGGAGATAGATTCCCAAGACAGCCTGTTCTCATCTTATCAACCTTAGCATTTAGAAGCATAATGTCTACGCCATAAATGAGATGGCAAACAGGGATATCTTCGGACAACTATAAAAGACACAACGCACATAAACAAGAAACTCTTTCCATGAGACTAAAAGAACATAGCCAAGCAAGAAGAAAGTTCAATCAGTAGGCAATGCTTTTTGTGCAAAGCAATCATGAAATTTGAGAGCTGCTTATCTACAGAAGGTCAAACTTGAAATAGAAATGAATCTAGGATGGGCTCAATTGACTGTATTTTTATTTTGAGACATTTGTTTTTGTTAAAGGTCCTTCATTAAATCCCACTGAGGGATCATCCAATAAATCAACAGTTACAAATTTTAGGCATGTATTTTTCAACAGATTGGAATAGCCTGCCAGTGGTGGTTATTAATGTCCTATGTTACAGAATCATGTTGAATCTTTAGTAGTCGCCACATGTACCCTTTACCTTTTCTGTTAAATTAAATGGTGGCTACAGGCACCGATATCTACACATAAACTCAAGATATCTTTTTATATTTGCCACTGCGTCATTTTCTTCATTTACATGTGTTTTCATGTGACATTCTTGCCTAAACTGATATCATAGAAGGCGAGGACCAATACCTAGCATAGTCTTTTATTTTATTTTTTGAATACCCGTGCAAAGTCATTGTGACACTAAGTGACATTGCATATGAATCACCATTTGCTTTACTAAGCACATGGTCCTGTCCACAAATTTCATTGTGATTTCACTTCCAATTTGATTTCAAAAACGAACATATGTATCATCTAAACTCCTTGTGTTTCTCTCTATTTATATTTTTTTTTTTGTCATTTTCCTTTCCACGATGTGATGCATACTGCTTTTCCATTGAACTACATAGATTCTATATCCTTTTCTTTTTTTAATGCTTTAAATAGGTTTTTCTATTAATAAGCTATAAAGATTAGAGCCATTTGTCGTTCTCGACTTCCAGCCAAACAGTTGTTTCTCTAAAAGGTTTATCTTTTGTCCTTTCCTTGGACTTATATTGAACTTGAAACTTCATATGTGGTAAAAGTGATTAATCTAAGAAGAAAATTAAATGATTCTCTATTAGCCCTTCAGAAATTATGTCCGTCTTGGATCTACTGGTTGAACACTGTCAGAATGAAGTTTCCATTTGGTTCCTGCTGCTCTTTTCTTCCATGCTGCTTATGCCAATTTGAACTCCTCCAGAAGCAAGTAGCTGTGTTGACTCAGTTGAATGTTGGCAAGATAATCCAGGGATTCAAGGATAATCTAATTAAGCCTAGCATTCAAAAAGGCAATTGAGCCTATCATAAGCAGATCACAATCAACCACAATGATTCAAGAGTTGATTTATACATGAGGTAGCTTCTTGAGCAATTTATTAGATGGTATGTACAGTATAATGTTGCATGGGTTTTACTTTTCTTTGTAAACATGAGCAGATTTGTACCCCACAAGTGGGTGAATTTTGCCACATTACTGATGAACACATTTCAACAGTGTTCTGTGCAGTAAAATCCAATGGGTAGAGTTTCCTTTCTATGGCTGTAGAAGCTGCTGCTTTTAAATTCTATTCATTAGCATATATGCTGATTTGTCATGGGCCTTCCAATGGAAGCAGCTGTGTGAGCACATTTGATGTTTCACCAGATGATCAAGGAAGGTAAACACAAAAAAGATGATCATCAAAGCCTCGTCCCAACTCCTAACAATGTTGGGAAACACAATATTTAGTATGCCCAAGCAAAGATGGAGCCATGGATGATAATTAGGATATGATTTACAGATTAAATATGCCAAAGTGTTTATAATATTCCTGTGGACACCCACGCGTGGCAGGTAATTCTCTGCAGATACTATGATATTAACCAAAGCCTCCTTATATCATTTATAACTCCAAACAAGTTGCTAATTCTTTCTGAGAAGATTTTTCTCAACTTCAAACAGGATGGTAAGAATGCAGTTTTTCTGAAAATTTCCACGATGAACTGCTGCCTTAATAAAGTTTCTTACTGATTTTTTTACTTTTTGAATGCTTACTGATTTTTTTTTCGGACATCGCAATATGCTACAAGGGATTTTTTTTTTAAAGAAAACAATTTGATGTTGGCATCCTTACTGTCACTGGTCAAGAATTTTTTTTTTTAAAGAAAATGTCATATGTACCAGAGGAAAAAGAAAATCATTTAAGGTACTTACCTAACAAGAAAACGGGCATCAATAAAAAGATACGGATACCTAGTTTTAGAAGATCGAAGATAGGTACAAGCATCTACAAAAGACATAAAGATAAATAATATAAAGCATACCTCTTTTAGAACATCTTCATCAAAATCTTCAATCTCAGGAACAACAAGCTTTCCATTAGGAGTACGCTTTGCACCTTTCTTTTTCTCCTTCTCTACTTTGTTATCAAATGGATACTTGGCATTATCATGTTCCAGTAAAGTAAGAAGTTCCTTTCTTATCATCTCATCGGCCAGCTCAATTGGAGTAGGAGGTACAAAAGAACTCTTATCTTCATCACTCCTCACCAACGAGTTTCTGATGATTTCCACTGAAGCAGTTGGAGGTCTAGGGAGCTCCCTCTGTAGAACCTTTGATCGTTTTCTTAGCAGTGCCTCTTGCCTTGCTGCTTCCTCTGCTCTCTCCCTAGCCACTCTATCAGACATGTCTTCTTCAATGTTTTCCTCAACCTCTTCATTTTCCTCCGGAATGGGTTGGATAGCAATCTGGTACTCGTTCTTAGGCTGTGGAAGAGTAGTTAAGCCAGAACGTAACTGTCTTTTCAGTTCAGCCTGCCGACGAAGTTCAAGCTTAGCACTATCATGCATGTCCATATCTTCATTAATGTGAAGCTCATCCCGAATGGGAGTCCCTCTTGGAGTCATGCCAAAAGAATATCCGTCCCTTGATGGTGTCATACCAATTCTCGGGGTAAGACTCATAGGTCCAGGACTTGCCAAAGGAGTCGCCATGGGATTTGGTGTCTGGATTTCCCTTTTCTTAGGAGTGACACCTGAAAAATCTGATGGGTGCAACTCAGGATTCTCTCCACCCAACAGAGGTGTCTGCGACTCTCTCAACCGTGCAAGGTTTTCAGCTTCCATCATAATAGCATCAGCCTTCCCTCCGGGTGTTCTTTGTGGGGTTCGTAAAGGTGTCATCCCCTGTCGTGGGGTCTGAGCATAATTTGAAAGAAGAGCACGTGTGGCACCACTTCCTTCTGCAAGCTCCTCATTTCCTGAAACAAGATCACTCGCATAACCCATCTTTGCAATTTCCTCAAGTTCATGGTCTGAAATCTGGGGCGCTGGAAGCATCAATTTTGTTCTCTTCCTAACTGCTTGAGGATCATTGAGCTTGTTCGCTTGCAATATTGATGATGGTGCATCCTGCCTCTGTGCAATCTTGTTCTTCGCAATATCTTGCTTACGCAACTGGGCTTCAACATCAACCCTCCTCTTCCCTTCAAGTTCTTCAATGGTGGTAGGAAACTTAGGCTGCTCTACCAGCCTCTCCTCATCTGCAACATCAAAAAACCCCGGAGGAGGCCTTTTCTCAAAGGGAATCTCAGCATTGTAATCAATCCCTTTCCTTTTTCTCTTTCGCTGCCTAGTGTCAATGCCAGCTGCTTTCAATTCTCTCCGTTTCTGCAAAGAAGCAAGCCGCCTTGCCTCTTCAAGTTGCTTCTCCCTTGCTTTACGCTTAGCCTTCTTACCCCTGGTGTTTGCCAACCTAGCCCGGGCTTCAGAAAGCATTTCCTTTTCATCCTCATCCATGTCAACAGGATCAGGACGTGCTGGTTTAGATTCAGGATTTGGGTCAATTTCTCCAGGTCGCAATTTGCGTGGATCATCATTGGCCTCATAGTTCTCATCCTTCACACATGCTGCATCAAGCAGTTTCTCGTAACGCTCAAGACACTGGGATGGTGTTCGACCCACAATTGGGGCAATAGTTCTCCATTGCGTTGGCATGAGTTTAGCAAGATGAAGCAGTTTCTCATCTTCTTCTCTTGTCCACTCAGTCTGAACAATTTAAGCAACAACCATCAAAGTACAAGTCAAACCATGCAACGTCCAAACATCAATATGGGGAAAAAGTGCAACTAATGGAACGAGGAAATATCATCCATAAGAGCAAAACATCAAAATACATATGTGTGTATAAGATATGAACTGTTCTTAAGTCTATCAACAAATTTATACATATCAAATGGCAAATCCAAAAATTCATATGAAGAAATAGAATCCAGAGCAACTTACAGGTAGCTGAAGAACACTACACAATGAAAGAAACCCATGTAAGTCATACACAAACTATAACAGTATGATAGTTTACCCAACAGAACTGCACTTGCCAAATAAAATAAATAGAAACTCTAATCAAGTGAACCAACCCTATAGGAAGGATGTCTTCTTTTTTTTTTTTTAATTAATCCATACAACATGTTTGGCATTTATTATAATGGAATGGGACTGCTTCTTGAAAGAAGCAATTGAGTGTTTCCACTCTCCTCCCCGGCTCTCATCTCATGCCGCCAGCCTATCCTTCTCCCGCTAAGCTGAAGCTGGAGAAAGGGCAGAAGAAAGATGCAAAGGTGCAGAAAGATCAATCGTGTATGGAGCTATCGGCATCAATCTAGTGTGACTGCATAGGGAAACGATCGTAAGCAAATAGAACTTTCATTAAAAAGAGAAAGGGGATATACATAGGCAGAAGGACACTACCTCACTACTTACAAAATCAATCCAGACTTGATACAGTACCTCATATACTTAAAACTGGACAAATAGAAAAAATACTTACAACTGAGCCAGCATTGTATATACCCTAGTAGGTTGGTAGACAGATGAACCAGGATGCAGCAATTTTTTTCCCAGCAGAAATCATAGAATCAGGCAAAATCCATATTAAGGAAGTCAGTTAATCAAACTGGTATTTTTTAGGATTAATTAGTATGGAGTATTCCATTTAGAAGGAATTCATTTAAGGAGAGTTAGATGAGTCTGAGTCGCAATTTTGTTCACTTAACAATGTATATTTGTGCAAGTGAAATCAAGATAATATAATTTGTGCATGGGTGATATCGAGGGAGACCACTACTAGATCAATCATTTCACTCTTGATTATGTATCAGTGGATCCCCCTCCTTGTTCTCTTGTTCAGTATGGGGATCTTCGCTTCCTCCAATGGTGGAAGCATTTTGTTGATTGTAGAAGGGGGGACGATGCTCTAGAGAGAATTTAAGAAGACGAGTTTCTTCCACCTCATGCTTCAATTTTATGTTCCCTTTGGCAGCCCCAAAGACAAATCCATGGAACGCCTTTTCATCCAATACTCCAATGTAGTTTTGCAAATGTTTTGTGGACAAAAAAACTCACTTTTTGGATTCTTTGATGCAACACAATAGGTTGGAAGTAGTTCTCATTTCATGGGAAGCAGGCCCGATAATTCACGTGGCAAGATTTCAAGAGAAATCTTGATTCAAGTGATACCTATGTACCATGGTCCTTTGCAAAGAAAGGATAAACAATGTGTCTCATCAAAAAGAAACACAAGCAGGAAGGTGTTTGATGAAAGGATCAACAATGTGTCTCATCAAAAAGAAACACAAGGAAGGAGGTGTTTGATCTTCCAAAGGCTAGAATAGCACATCAGGCAGTGGCCAAAAAAAGAAAGAAAGCAGTTCAAAGGTTTCAAATCTTCGGATATTTTGATGAATTGGGAAGCTTCTCTATTGAGGCAACAAAAGGAGAACATATAGATGTCACTTTTCATCACCCAAATGACACTGGTATAAATATAATGTGCATGGTGTGGCACGAGGAAAACATAGACCGCTAAGAATTGAAAGAATTTTACAATGTAGAGAGACAGAAAGAGAGAGAAAGAGATTATTTTATTTCCCAAGATCAGTGCCCACAAAGGATCCAATGAAATGGAGCTACCAGCCATTCGTTAAGTGCTCACAACTTTCGAAAAAATTGCAGACAATCTAGTTAAAGGAGACTAAAAGATTTGCAGATAACCAGTTATGGAAGATGACTAGAAAAGCACACCCAAGCAGGCTGGGGAAAAAGGAAAAAGGAAAAAAGAAATAGCCGTGAAGATTAGCCTCCATATTGAGGGAGATTCAAAGTTTAAGGGCAAATATGGATGCAAATTTTTTGAGTGTATAGAGAAGCAAATCAAGAGGCAGACATTTTAGTGAAACAACGGAGTTGATCTAGTGCCACATATCATTGATTAGCTTTCTTTTTCTTTTTCTTTTTCTTTTTGTTTTCTTTTTTTTTGTCTGTTAGCCACATTGCATTATGGAAGGGTAATTTGTTATGTTGTAATAGGATATGGTATAGTTATGTTTCTATAGCAGTGTTGCCCATGTTATATACTACTTTTCATATTATTAGAACTATGTTTTTATTGCTGATCAGGTGGGGAGAGAGGGAGACAGACACAGAGATAGAGAGAGATATCTGTTCCTAGCTTACAAGGTGCAACTTAAGATTTTTATTGGGCCCAACATAGTTCATGGCTCGCACTTCAATTGGGTTGCCAGGTTAGGCTTGAGTTCATTTAGTATTGATCTGGTTTCAGGCTTAGCTTCACTAGGCCTGCATCTAGATACAGATCTGGGCTCAGCTTGGTTGAGTTCGGATCTGGTCTAGGCTTATGTCTAGCTCCTGCAAATGTGACACATTGATGCAGCGTAGACCTCATGGCCACATGTGTAGGGCCCACATAGATTTAGGGATTTATTTTTATGTCAATAGTTTCTAATTTTATTATAATTAGGATTTAATGAAATCGGGTTTTCCCATTGAGGTGCGTCCTCGGTTATTATCTCTGTGGAGATTGATTGTATCTACGGATACGTGCTTCGGCACCCATTGTGCTTTTAGCACTTCCACCGCAAGTCCTAACCCTAGGGCCTGCATCAATTGGTATCAGAGCCGAACGATCCCCTATCGTCGGCGTGATTAACCATATCCCTCTTTCCGTTCACCCAGCCCCAATCCCAAATCCCCATGAGTATCAACACCCTAAATCCATACTTTTTCCGAAATCCCTAGTCCAAATCCCTGAGCATCAACACCACAAATCCATTCTTTTTCCCAAACCCTCAGCCCCAATCCCTGAGTATCAACACCCCAAATCCATATTTTTCCCCAAATCACCAAACCCGAAACCTGAAACCCAAAACCCAAATCGCATCCCAGCAGAACCCAATCGTCCCCCATTCCCTACCCAGCAAGAAGAATAGAATAACAAAGGAAAGAGAGAATAGAAGGGAGCATGTGCAAAAATATATTTTCATCAGCAAGTGGGCCTAGATTCGTCATATTTCATAAATCTTCAGCCATCCATCTTCAAATAGCAAGCTCTTCTCCATCCGAACTCCGATCAACGATCATCACATGTGCACTCCAATCAGTGAGATCTACACATCTGGTCAGTTTGATTTTAATTTTAAAGAGCATTAAACTTTTGTAGTCTTTGCATCAAGTTCATATGGAATTGTCAGACAAGAAGGAATTGCAACTTCTTGAAATAAATAGAAGGATTACAGAAACCAACGAGCTTAAAGAAATCAACAATAGGGCTACAAGGATGACATATGCAATCAGATATGGGAAAAGATATTATGCAAATAAAGATTGCTTTGAGCAGTGTATATTACTTTGACACAAGGAAAATTGTCTGTCGAGGAATATGCTTATGAATTTGAAAGGCTACATTATTTATGTGAATTGGGAGATACACTTAATTTCAATCACTTTCTCAAATGTTTGAGACCAAGTATATTGAAGAATGTAGAGAAGGAATGCAACGATATGTATGAAGCATTTTGGGAAGCAATCCGTATTGAGCGCTTGATAAAGCGTTATCGCCTCCGAAAAGCTAAGAAACAAGAAGAGAAGTCTCTGCCAATCACAGACGTCCCAGTAATGGAACCACTCATGGAGTATGCCTCACGTGAATATGAAGAAAACGAACCTGAGTCTCATCATTTACAGATGGAACAAGAAGAAACGGACAATGAAGATAACATTAAAGAGTCTAGTCATCTAATGGATCCTATGGCAAGCCCGCCTCCATAAAATCAAATTAATCTATTTGATGAAAAGACCATTAATCAGGAGATTGTCAAAGAAGTTTGCATCATCAACGTTCCTCATATTGACTTTGTCCTTGGAGATCAGCCAATTCTAATTAGAGAATGTGTGCAACTGGCCAATATTCAAGAATTAAATCATCACTTCATTCGATCTCGCATTAATGCAAAATCTAGTCACCAAAAGAAGCTGTGCCAAGAAGTTATAGATCGACCGACAAATCGGAAGTTCGTCAGATTAATCTTTGATCTGGGTGGACATTTTCCGAACTCGAGGTCGAGTTCTTTTTCAAGTAGGGGAGAATGATGCAGCGTAGACCTCATGGCCACATGTGTAGGGCCCACATAGATTTAGGGATTTATTTTTATGTCAATAGTTTCTAATTTTATTGTAATTAGGATAAGATTCTAGTTTCCTAGTTTAAGTAGGTTTCTTAGGGCTTAAGTTATCTTTTTTATTTATATGGCATTGTAGTAAAGAATTCTTCAGTTGTTGATTAATGAAATTGGGTTTTCCCATTGAGGTGCGTCCTCGATTATTATCTCTGCGGAGATTGATTGTGTCTACGGATACGTGCTTCGGCACCCACTGTGCTTTTAGCACTTCCACCGCAAGCCCTAACCCTAGGGCATGCATCACACATGATGAGACTAAAGACCTATTGATGAAAATTTTGTGAAATCCTAGATGGTCAAGACAAGCTCTTAGGAAGAGCCACGAGTATGAAAGGCTTTAAATATGTCTTAGTTTAATCGAAGGCAAGACTTTTCCTGCCTTTTGTTGTTTCATCATGGGATCCTTTTTTCTTTACTATGACCAGAGCCATTGATTGGACCTCTAGAAAAATACTCTTTGTTTTGGTGAAATGATATTTTCATGAAGGGGCAGAAGACAATTAACCAAGAATTTAGTAAGAAGTTTATATAACACATTGCAATATATATTTGCAATGGTAAAGTCTTGGGTGCCATGCATGATAACGAAGGTTCAAGACTTGCAAGCAACCACTTGGTGCAAAATCGCCGAAGGTAAGGTCTGCCTCCAATCTGGACCCTCCCGATCCCAAGACCCTGCTTCAGCGGGACCGCACTGGGTGATGACATTTTTTACCTTTTTATTGCAATATATATTTGGTCAGAGATTGTAAGATCTCCAGCTCCCAGTTTTCTTGAGATACAGGACATAGAAGGTACCATTCTAGCAATTTGCAATATGGCAGTGGGATTAGAAATTGTTGAGCCAGATCCACTACATCATCCTTGGCTAAACCCCAGAGAATCAACGAAAAACTTAGATGAAAATCTGTCTACACCAGGTGCTTTATTTTTTGACCAGTCAAAGAATTTAAGAATTTCCTTTGATTTTTATTTAATCTGTCACTTACTATATTGAATTATGTATCGCATAGTTGAAATCAGGGAGACTAGTCGGTAGGGAATTTTTTCCCTCTCTCTGGCTAAACCGCTACACACTCACTCTAGGCACTCACACTAAGTCCCTCATCCAATAGACCCAGGGATCAACCCCTGGTTGTATCTGTGGATAGGGATATGCCTCACCACTTGGGCTACAAACAGATAGGCAGTCAATAGGAAATTTTAAGGAGAAAGGTCCTAAGAAAGGCAAAATGTTAAAGATCCTCCACTGATCTAAGCCAGGCATATTAATCATGACAGGTGGGTCCTTTGTCTTTCTCTATAACTTTGAAGGTTGGGCAAGCTTTTGAGAGGGAATTCTCAAATGGCAGGGGATATGTACATTTGATTTGCAAGAGTGAATGGGATAAAGGCTCACTGGGAGAAGCTTAAGGAAAGAGAATAGGAAAGAAAAAGAACAAGGGCCCAAGAAAAATATCAAACTCACAAGGAAATATGAATATGCCCTAAATATAGAAGTTTAGAGAACACGTGAAAAAATGTAGTTTTTACCACCCCCTCTAGTTCCCTATTTATTTAAAGGTCAAGGAGAAAGGATTCTTAGTTGAACTCCAACATGAATTAGGAGTAACGAACTGTGAAGGTGATTGTCATTCTAATCTACAATATAGTCAAGGAACCAAGCACTCCAGAGCTCATGGTGCAAAGAACATACCTAGGCATGAACCTAAATATGGCAGTTTCTCCTCCAACAAAAAGAAAGAAAATAAAATAAAATATATATATACTTATTTTTTTCTTTAGCTTCTATCAAGCCATTTTCAAAATACAAATATAGAGTATAACCGTAGGTACAAAATGAGAAGAGGGAGCGAACCATAGTACCACAACCAACTAGTACCAGCATCTTTGGCATGCGAGTGACAATAGCGCACACTGGTGTTTTGGCATTAAAAGATTCTGTCTGGAGGACCAAATCCAGAGTCCGGGCAAGGCTAGCAGCCTCACTGAGTATCCAGATGCATAGAAGCATCAGGTTGTTGAGTGACAGCCATAGCAACTTGATCTAACAAGGAGATTGAAAGACTGGAATGCTCCAAGGTGAGAAGGTAGAGAGTCTAGGTAGAAGCTCATGCAGAGAGAAACCAGCCACGCCAATCCACTGCTGGTTCAGTTGTAAGGCATCTCCCTTACCACAGGAGTGACCAAGGATCGATCCTACTTGCCACCCTGTTGGTTAAGGACATGTGTGTAGTGTCAAGTGTGTGGGTGCCTGGGTATTTAGCGGAGTCCAAAATGGAGAAAACCATACACCTCATCACTGAAGTAGGCAACAATGAATGCAGCAGCAGATGCAAAAGGCAACGTGCTAGTTTGGGACAGCAGAAGTAGGCCCCATGGCAGAAGATGAAAATGTCATTGTAGGAAGCCACTCCCAGTCGGGACGAAGACAAATGCGAGGGAGGCAACAACCTTGTGCTCAAAAAGAAGTTTTGGGAATTCCCATTGTCTACATATTGTTACGGTGAACAGATGTGGTTATTTAACAGGTGAGGCAGGGAGCCTCCAAGGAAGGGAAGGAGACCAACGAGAATATCAGCACTAGAAGGAATGTTAGGAAATGTTGTCCTTGGTTTCAACTTACTTAGCCAACAATCTCATGTTCATTAAAAAAAAAAAAAAAGAGTGAATGAGCTGCATATCAGCCTACTCAGCTTGAAGAAGTGTAGTTGGAGATCAGCATTTTGTCTCAATTGACCTCCTAGCAAAACAGAAGCCACAGAAAGACGCAGATGGGGACCTAAAAGATGAGAGCAAGCAGAAAGGAAAGGAAATTGCGAATGTTTTGAGGATTCCATCTCTTCCACGAAGATCTGGCTTATAGCTCAAGTTCACTATCGCTTCGTGGGTGTTGGTCCTTCCTCAATTCCATTGGATCCCTATTGACATTAATTTGAAGAATTGGAGGGATGAGGCCCCCCATTTTAGGGGTTTTTGGTAGTTAGTGGGCTTTCTGACCTCACATTTTCTGTTCTCTCTTTTCCGGGGCTCACCCTTGTTGTTTTTGGTGGCTTTGCTGTTTCTTTTTTCTTTTTTCTTTTTTTTGGTTGTTGCTTCTTGAGGCTTTGGTTTTGTTGTTCTTTTGTTTTTGGTTTCTCAGTAAAGGTCTTTTGTACTGTGCAGTCCTTTCAATAAATGTCATTCAAAAAAAAAAAAAAGGGCCCCGTTGAGTATGCCAAAATGTATCACAGGGTTGAAATCGAGAAGGACAATCGAGTGGGAATTCAGAGGAGAAAGGTCCTCGCATAGGCAAAAGGCCAGTAATCTCCTACTGATCTAACTAGTTGCCTTAATCATAACAAGTGGGTCCTTTGATGTGGAACCCTTGTCAATTCTTCTACTGCAGATTGTGTAATCACCAAAATAGCAAAAGCAAGCAGTTGCATTTTTCCAATCCAAAAACAGATATCGACCCAATTGTCAACATTGATGTGGAAGCTATAAAAACACTACCCCACCAACTATTCAATACCAAAATCGATGCAACCCCAACAATGATATCATATTCAGGCGAATTACGATTTGGGGTACATCCAAATGCAACCCAAATTGCAAATTCAACTCAGGGGGGTGGAAATCATCACTGACCTTCTTGATGGAGGGATCGAGCCACTCGTACCACCGAGCTTTGCACTGCTTCGCGGATTTGCGGACGAGAAGGGAAGAGATCCGAGCCCACTGATTCTTCCCATATTTCATAACAGCCGCTTTCAAGATCTCATCTTCGGTGTTCTTCCAAACACCTCCCTTTATCATAATCCTCATCTTGCCCTGCTTTTTTTCACCTCCTTCTTCTCCTTTTCAGTCTGAGAAAGGGTTTTGATAGGGTTTCTGCTCGAATCGTGAACCCTAGAAAGAATGACAGCTCTCCCTTCCTTCTCCCCGACTCAAAAACCCTAGAAAAATGAGAGTCGGAGAAACCCTAGCGAGTTGAGAAATCGCAGAAACCCTAAGAGATGTGAAAAATCGCAGAGATGAGAAGAGCAGCAGCTCTCTCTGTCCAGTTCTTGATATGCTTAGTATATAAAAGTCCTCATTAATCAAACCGTCCAATTTGGTGGACGGTCAGGATCTTCTAATAAAGTTGATTAAGTGGTGATGGTTGATCCAGCGGATCTAGTGCAGGAAATGGTGGGCCATGCTTTTTTTTAATTTGATGAGTGGATATTGCATGATCTATGAAATGGGCTCCACTTGTGCATTGCAATGGACTCAGTCACGTATATTGGTTGAGATCATCCTGAGCTTCATGATGGGCCCTGTTCATTGTCCCAAGTTTACGGTGGGTTTAGGGGTGGCTCAGTTGGCCTACGACCATGATTTGCATCCGAAGGTCGTAGTTTCAAAACTGCACTGTCACACTAAGATTATAGGAGAGTTTATCTAGCTTTTCTCTCGACCCGGAGGGATTAGTCCAGCCCAAAGGATTGGAACCCTCCGATAGAAAAAACAGGAAAAAAGGGTTTACGGTGGGCCCATGTTATATGTGTTGTAAATGGCCAGCTTATTCTGCCATTCCCAATTTTAAGGTAGGGCCCACATTAAATCTTATGGGACTGATCCCATGTGTTCTAATTATTTATTATTCACACGCTGACAGTAGAATGGTGTTCACATCTTGGTATCAAACACATGGAAATGATAGATCTTATTTGGACCCGCCTTTGATTAATGCAAATCCTTTGATGATATTGTTATCTCATGAGTTCGCTTGAGGCCTAATTTTATACATTGATCCCGCACTTACCGTTGGGTTCCATCAACCTATTGATCATAACTGACAATCAATCCAACAGATCATGTCTAACAAACCTTGGTGTGTGTCCCATTTAGATTGTTCACTGAAGATTTCTTTTTCAGATGAGACTGTTGTGTGCATATGAGCTATTAATGCAAGGGATTTGATCCAGGGAGAACTGTTCTCGCGGAGACTTCATGATTACTTTTTTGTGGGAGAGTCCAAATTTAGGATAGAATCGGTGGAGATTGGAAGATTTATATGGGACCACCTCGAATATCAAGTTTTGCCTCATTCTCATTCTACTGACCCCTTCATCCATGGCTGACGAGCCCAATCCATTTGTATGGGTATATGGCCGAGCCAAATAGCTCAATTTATTTGCTTTAGTGCCAAACCCTGGGGAGTGTTGCCCTCATGTGACCATCATGGGAGTGCAGTTCATTGTAAGGTTTGGATTGGGTGTAGATTCCAAATTGGCAATGAATGAGAAATTCTCCATACTAGTCAATAGCCACACTATGCATTTGTTAGTTGTTCTTTAGAATGAAGGGCACAGGCAGCATCATATCATGGGAGATACATGAATGGATGCCAATCATTAGGGGAGATGGAAGGTCAACTTGTGGGTGAGATTTAAAAAAAAGAAAAAAAGATACTATTGTGTGATTTAAGAAACCCGAACCTCAATGCTTTTGTAAGTGTGTTTTCTTTTTTCCCCTAATTCATCTTATTGCATTTTATATAAAAACATCTTATTGCAGTTTCCTAAACTATTAACGCCACCTCCGGATTCTGATCAAGAACCATGTTTGTCATCTCCAAATACATAGTCCCAGTAACTTCAAGCACTCAAACTCTCAAAACCAGAGCATGATCAATTAGACCCACTTTAAACCTCCTACAGGTCTACCACGATCTCTCCTCAACTGGGTTATCAATAGGGGTGTGCAAAATATCCACTTAACCCGCCGACCCGTCCGACCCGTAACCAACCCGCCCGCCATGTGCGGGTCATTAAGTTAGGCGGTTTGGGTTGGGCGGGTTAGACCCCCAAAACTGCGGATTGGATTGGGTTACGGATTGAAAATTTGCCAACCAGCTACAACACGACCCGCCCGCTTAATTAATAATTTTACATACATAAAAAAAATATATTAGTTGAAATTGTTAAGTATTTAAAGTTAATCAATTCACCTAATAAATTTTTACAGCTAATCAATCATCAATTCCCTAAACAAAATCTAAAAAGTCTATTTTGTGAAGAACTTTTGTTAGAATTGAGTTGATTTTCAGTGGGTTTAATTTGATTACATTATGGCTTTTGAGACCATGCATACCATTTCGAAGTTTATTTGTTATGTTGGTATGTTATTATTTTGAATCCTTGATGTAACTTTGGGAATGTTAAGACTTTGAGTTTGTTGATTTAATTCTACTATTTTTTAATTTCCTAAGTTGTAAGGCAGAGCCTACTTTTGTTAGAGATGATATATCTCTTTTTCATTAACTCTATGTTTGTGTTGGAATTGAGATTATTAAATGAAATCTACCTTTAGTTTTTTGTGTGCATTAGTTATATTTTGAGATTATCAATAACAAATTGTAGTTTGTGATAATTAAAATAAAAAAAAAAAACATTGTTAATATCAACCCGCCTAACCCGCTGAGTTGAAACAGCCAAAATTTATAACCAATCCGCCGAATTTAGACTTTGGTGGGTTGGTGGTGGATTGAAATTTTTCCAACCCGCTAGTGAGGGATTGGATAGAAATATTGGCCTTTACCCGCCAAATCCTACCCGCGCACACCCCTAGTTATCAACACTCACTTTCTCTTTGTCCACCCAATTGAATACCCATGGACACGGGCACAGCCCTTGGTTTGGATTAATGTATTTGAGTTGTTCACATGAATTTCTTCAACATTAGATTGGGTTTGGGAAAAAGACGAAGAAGGAAAAATGAAAAAAATGTCTGCTTAAGGTCGGCGTCGACTCTCACTTGTTATAACGAGTGTCGAAGATGACTCTCAACACAGGAAATGAGGGTCGACGTCGACCTTTGAAAAAAATAGTAAAAGAACAAGGGATTTTGGAGGGAAAGACTGGTTTGGTGTGGATTTGACTAAAATGACATTTTTGGTGCAATGGCCACCTAAAGTACTTTTTTTTTTCGGGTAAAATCTTTTTTTTTTCAAATTGTATAAATTACAAATGGAGGAATGTCTGTGATACATGAACACGTGATAACATAAAATGCAAAGTTATCCATGTATCTTTTAACTCAAGAGATTGCTCGTTTGAAAATTTCTTTATAGGTGAATTGGCTAAAAGCCAAAAATTGGAGGGTGTTTTTTATTATTTTTTTATAATTTATGTATTGGTCATTTTATATCATAATAAAAATAAAAAATATAAAAACCTTTTTTAGGTAGTATGAAAATGCGTAGTTTTCTCCCGGAGACGTCCACATGTGAATGTTTGATCCAGACATTAGAGAGGCAAGGCCCCAATCAACAATCAAGACCACGCTCAGCACTAGCCTCGACAATGTGGACATCTAAATGGGGGAACATCCGCAAGAGAAAATTTCTTTAAAATGTTTGATGCATTTTTATAAAAGACTGATATTTATTGAGCATTATAATATTTGGGTATAAGTTGAGTCCATGGCTATTAATCCCAATAACATCCTAAACAAATTTCATGAATATGTAGAATCAAAACTTGCATTATAAATAATCATTTTCTCATATAAATGTCCTTTGTTATTTGCCCATGTTAAGCATGGCGCCTTTCTGCTATTTAGATCATGTGCCATGCACCCACTTTACAACATTTGTGCACGCCGTTTGCACATAATTCTTGACCCACTCCACCAACCTAATTCTAACTCAAACTCAACTTCAACGATGTTTTGTTTTTCGGTTCAACTAAGTTTGACGTTCATTTTGAATAAAAAAGAAAAAGAAATGAACATTAGCATTTTCCATCTAATTAACTATGGGTTGAATTCTACCCCACTAATTGCACTGTAACTTTGGAGTTTTAACAGATCCTTCCAAGTTGCGGGTCCTATTATTGGACCTAGAGCAAGTACTTTTTTGGGCTGACCCATTTACAACCCTTTTAGTCCATTCCAATTTCTACACTTGCTGTCTTCCCAACAGTCAGAACGTGTGAAAAATAAGAGACCAATCTCTCTCTCTTTGTTTCTCTGGGGCACCAATGGCGACAGCTACGGGATATGCGACTTCATTTCCGGCGATTTCTTGTCCGAATCAAAGGAAATCACCCATCCTTTCCTACTCTTCTGCTGCAATTTCACCCTTTAAATCCCCAAAATCTAATCTTTCCACTTCAGTTCCCAGATGGCATATGGGGTTAATTTCCCAATGGAATGGTCTCAGGCATCTGGGCATCTCAGTGAAGCAAATTTATGGAAAGAAAGGTGACTTTTTTTCATCTGGGTCTCTCTCTTTTTTGGCTTCCTTTATTGGGTTTTGGCCCTTTTCCAGAAAAAAAGATGATTTTTAAAAAAAATTATTTTCTGGGGTGTTGTTTTCCCCTTAACTTTATCACTATTATTTGTCTTTCCTGGTTTCTGTATTTTTCTTGGGTTGATTCAGTGTAGTTCAATGAAATCAATGCCTTCTTTTCTAAATCTGAGAATCTTTTTGGTTCTTGGATTTGGGTTCTTCTATTTTAATTGTTTTGTCAAATCTTTTGGTATTTGATTAGTATTTATATCTGTATGTATTGGGATTTTGTTATGGTGCAGAGAGGAAAGGAAATTGCAGAGGAATGGTAGTTTATGCTTCTTTGTTTGGAGTTGGAGCACCAGAGGTTCTGGTCATTGGAGTTGTGGCTTTGCTAGTATTTGGCCCCAAAGGTCTTGCTGAGGTCAGCAGTTTTCTACTATCTACTGCTGAAATTCGATATCAATTTACATTTTGTTTTGGAAGATTCCAGTCAATATTTCTAGCAATTTGGACTTGCACTCATCAAATTTCCAATGAGTTATTTAAACAAACTACTGTGCAACTGATGCTTTAATGTAAGTATCATGGATAAGGGGCTTGAATATTCAGTACAATAGATGAGGGCTTGATGAAATTGAAGTGACTAAAAATTATTAATGGTGTAGCATCCTGCAAGTTTCTTTCTTTGTTTTTTTTTTTTTTTTTGAAGGGGAGGCCACAACTTCGTAGTAGAGAGATTCAACAGGATGAACTCTGGATTGAATCAGTGATCTTTTTTTAGATTTCTATAAAATAAAGGATTGGTTTGGAGAAAAGTTGAATTTTTTTTTCTGGACCATTTTACAAATGCTTTAGGGCATCTTTTTAATTTACTAAAGTATTTTTTTAATTTACCGGTAAAGTGAGTTAAAGCAAATATCAAATTAGTGGGAAAGGGAATGGTCAGGTAAGGTGAAGTATACTTTGTGTTAAAGTAAAGATGTATTTGTTTTCATGAGATAAAGTGAGATGAGAAGTCGACACGTGGTAAAGAAACCACTCCACTTGTCTTTTACGAGGCAAAGTTTTATGGGGTCCAGTAGAGTAAATGTTAACTTTTTTTGGTGCCTGAAACATTACTTTCCCACTTGTCCTGACCAACCAAACATGACAAGGTCAAAACTTGATGGCTGGAATTAATTTAGAGAGATTATTTATTAGTAGGATGTAATGTCACTTCTGGTTCTGGTTTAGGCTGCTGAAATAATGTTGAGATCCAATTTACAATTCAAGTCAGTGTAAACTAGGACTAGATGGCTCAGAACTTCAAAAGGCACCAAAGCCAAATGCAGTATTTTTTTGGAGTTTCTCTATTTCCTTGGCACATGTCAAATTGGGTTGAGAAAGTTCATGAGTTAGCACATAAGGGGGGTAATTCATGTTCTCCCATATTTTGTGTCATTGTAATTCTTAGACTGATAGGCGTGCTGGAGAGTGTTCCGATAGGATTTATTTGCCCTGTCATGTATGCTGGTTGGGTGAGGATTTGTCCTTGTATATTGTTATTGTGTTTTGTAAAAAAAAGAAAGTGCTTAGACCTATGATTTGCTAATATCAAATGGATCCGAAAGTAAACACAACGGGTAGAGTCAAGAAGGAGAATCAACAATAAAAATGCTCAAAGCACATAACTAGAACTAACTTTATCACATAAATTTGACTCATACAGAAGTTATTAATGACATTTACCTGAACATCCCATCTATAGTCCTTTCGGATCTCCAATCTAACTGGAATTTGTAGAAATCTTCATATCTGTCAACACTCCTAAATCCTAATATCGACCATTAAAAATAATCCATGTAGAGTTGCAGACCCTTTAAAAAGTAATCCTGCTATTAACATTGAAGGGAAACTTATCATATTAAACATAAATTTTAGTATTCATTTGGGCATGTATGCGGATACTGGACATGCTACATTAACTCTTTCCACAGAAGCGGGATCCTCATTTTAACCCCTCCCCTTAAAACGAGAATTTTGCTAAATCACAGAAAAACAAGGTGCCACGTCACCGTGATTCCTTTCTAGTTTCCTGCTGTGCTCCAAGCAGTATACGGCAGAGAAAATTATGCCTTTCCATTTTCTCGGCATACACAATCGGGCCCTTTGGAGTTGAAGTCCAAGGAAATAGAATCACATGTGTCTTTCTCTGAAATAGAAAAAAAAAAAAAGCAATTTCCAATATAATGCACATCTTATGCAAATTATATGCGTTAAGTCACTGGTTGGTCTTTTTGGTGTTGCCTTTACACTGTTATTAGCCCTCTCAGTTGTGCTATCCGAATGCAGGTGGCTCGGAATTTGGGCAAGACTTTGCGTGCTTTTCAACCTACAATTAAAGAGCTTCAGGTGAGCCAACTTCCTTGTTACTGGTATATGTATTGCTTGATCAAGAATTCTTTCCTGACAAGCAATGACACAGGTTGGAAACATTTTCTGCAGTCTGAGACTTATATTTGATGGTCTCATCATGGATGTTTTTAGAAATCTTTCAACCCTTGTGTGACTTGTATAAGCGTGCTGGACCCAGAATTTTCGTTTGAGGGGGGTGGCGATGGCCATGATGTTAATTTCGTGATTAGGCTTATTTCTGGTGGGGAGATGGGCCTTTTCTCCATATTTGGCTTGTATGTTTTGAGCTTTTCTGAGGTCCGCCGGGGGTGAGTGCCCCCAGAAGGCAATACTGGGGTCCGTCCCTGAGTGGAACCATTATTTTTTTTTTAACAAATGCAAGAGTTGAGACTTAGGATCATCTCATGGGGAGACTCTGGGTTTCTTCCATCCATAATGCAGCATGGGGACCAAAAGTTTGGCTCCAAAAATATTATTTACTTTGGAGAAATTTGTCAAATTATAATTATCTTGATAGTTATGATTCCTCTTTTTTAATCTTTGCTTAGATGACTTGGCATTTGTGCTCTTACAAAGGTATGCTATCATCACCACCACTATCAGCATCAACAATGAAACCTCATCCCATTTTCTTAGTTTTTCTTTCTTGCTTCTTTCTTCTTTTTCTTTTCTTTTTTTGAATGATATCTATTAGCTTTGTGAAGGCGGAAAACGTTAGAGACAAAAGGGTTTAGGCTAAGTCGATGCAAGACGGAATATATGGAGTGCAAGTTTAGCCAAATTAGGACACTTGGTAACATAGAAGTAAGTCTAGGCACACAAAAGATTGTAGAGAAAGAAAACTTTAGGTACCTTGGATCGATGGTGCAACATGATGTAGGGATTGATACTGATGTAAGTCACAGGATTCAGGCCGGGTGGACCAAATGGAGGAGTGCTTCGGAGGTCTTGTGTGATCGGAAAGTCCCCCTTAGGGTTAAAGGAAAGTATTATAAGGTGGCGGTAAGACCAGCATTGTTATATGGATCAGAGTGTTGTGCAGTAAAGCATAATCATGTTAAGAAGATGGAAGTTGCGGAGATGAGAATGCTAAGATGGATGTGCGGGATCACAAGGAGAGATAGGATTAGGAATGAGGAGATTAGGGGCAAAGTAGGAATAGCACCGATTGGAGATAAAATGAGAGAAAATCGACTAAGATGGTTTGGCCATGTTAAAAGGCGTCCAATGGAAGCACCTGTTAAAAGGTGTGAATGCATAGAGATTGCCAGGAGTAGGAGAGGGAGAGGGAGACCCAAGAGAAGTTGGAAAGAAACTATTAAACATGACCTTGCCTACATGGATCTAACGGAAGACATGGCCCTAAACAGACTTGATTGGCGTCCTCAAATCCATATAGCCGACCCCACCTAGTGGGAAAAGGCCTGGTTTGGTTTGGTCTGGTTTATCTATTAGCTTTGTGAAATCTGCTTCCCCAGGCATCCCTCCTCAGGGCAAGTTTTCTGTTACCCTGGACCTGACGTGGCTCTTTTAACCATTTTTTACGAGTCTAACTGGCTACCCCTTCCCCTTGGCGTGTTATCCTTTCAAGTTTCAACACTTAGTTCTTTGGGGACTGTTTCTGATCTTCTAACACATGCCAAATTAATATGAGATGACAATCCCTTGATTTCTTTTATATTGGAGCTACTTGTAAGTTTCCTCTTATTCTTTTTTTTCCCCCAATTCTTCAATCTTCTTTCCTCCTTTTTTTCTTCCCATCTTAGCATATCCATAATCTCAGTGAAATGCACCTCATCTTTCTAATGTCATGCCCTTTGAGTTGAAGTGGCCTGTGATAATACTATAATACTCACCATTCACACACATGCGCTCGCGCCAGGGGGAGGGGGGGTTTGGGGGCGGGCGCCTTGTTCATCACTTTTGGCACAATGTGATGCATGCAAAAGCATCAATCTCACTAGAAGATAGGATTGGATAGTCTCTGGATTTTTCAATATGCTGTTGATCATGGGAATACCATTATTGAACTTGCATGGCATGGTTGGCCTCTAACTCAGGAATACTCAATTGAGCAAATCCAAATGCTTGGCTGGAGATGGGAAATCACTCCACTCGACATGAGAGAAACTTCTCCAAAAGAAAAACAACAACCATCTTTTCAGTAGTCTTCATTGGGTTTTATACATTGCTTGTAATGGAAAACTATTAAAAAGGGTATGAGATAAGTAAAGTACAAAAGACAGATCTAAGTATCTAACTAATGGAAAACTTTCTGCCAGGAGCAGACTGCATATTGTTCACATGCAGTCCAGCTCATGGGGCCCACTTAGAGCATGTCTATTAGTAGGGCGGAGGGTTGATGGAAAAGTATAAGCCATGAGGGTCAGCCCAAAAACCAGCCCCATTGGATTATCCCAGTCCTTGTGTAACAACCTTAAAATTTAATGGCCTTTTAACTATAGATTTTTTTTGGGATTCAATCCAACGGTGACTATAGGTTCAATGAGTGTAAAATTGGGCGTGGCGCCGGATCATGGGATCGAGAGAGTATGGAAGGGGCTGCACTTATCAAAGATGGGCCCAAGTGGGCCCCATGCAGTGTGCTTGTTGGAGAAATTTTTTCTCTAACTAACATAAAGGGAAAGAAGTATAACTTTTTTGGTTTTGGGCCTAGGCTTGTAGGCCTAGATTATGGGCCGAAGACTTAGCAAGTTTTTTTGCTAGGGGTTGAAGACTTCTGGCAAGCTTTTTTGCTAGTTACATTGCTTTCCCCCTCTTGTGGCTAGAATGTGTACTTGTTAAATCTGTGGCGCTAGAATCTTCAATTTCGCCCACTCTTTTTGTCAATTCTTTGCTCTCTCCTCCAAACTTTCATTTTGTTGTATAATTGCTCTCAAGTATTGGAATCTAATGGTGCTGTTTAGTCTCGACTTGATGCTCCACAGTACTCTTTGAGATGTTAAATTTTCACCTTATATATATATATATATATATATTTTTTTTTTGTTCCTCCTGTGTACTCTTAGATAGATCAGAATGGAGAAACAAAATTCGTGTAGCCAACCCCAACATAGTTGGGATAAGACTTCGATGATGATGATGATATTTGTTTTTGTTCCATTAATTCTTGAACGATTTGACCTGATAGTGTCCTCTTAATTGTTTCTTATCATTTGCTTGCCTTATTCTCTTACTGATTAGACATAGGGACAACAGTACGTCAGGTTTAAATGGGAAACTGCCCGACCTGCTTCTTTAGGGTTGCATTTGGTGGAGGGGTTGGTTGGGTTCGGGGTGGTATAGGTTTTAAACTCTTGACCCGAATCAGGGTCAGGTATTGGCTATGGTTGATCTGCCCGACCCCATGTTATTTTCATTTATCTATGACTCAGTATATTTTGTGCAGAAAATTCCACCGGTACAAGTGGTAGCAAGCAGTGACATACTTCTAAGGGTCACGAATTGAAATCCTGAGGGTTGTGATGCAGTGAGATCCAAGGTCAGGACTTGCAGGCCCTGATGGACCCCGCTTGATGGGGTCCACATGATCTCTAATTTTGAGATCCCTATCATTAGTTTAGATAGTCTCTAAATTAGTAGAGTTGCTTAGTATATTTACTTCCTAAATTCTATTTTGATTAAGATTTGGTAGTTTCTTATTTTAGAATGTCTTGGTTATTAGGAAAGAGTGTTACTCTATATATAGAGGAGTCCCCTATTGTAAGAAGTTCAGAATTGTTCTTGTGAGCTCCCCTTTGGGGTATTTCCCCTAAGTGATCTTAGGGTTTTGAGTCTTAGGGCTCGATCTCACCGTCGGAGGTATAGATCTTCATCGTAACCTCCGGGCTACGCCATCAGGTTGCAAGATCTTTCCTCTATTTTTTAAAATGAAATAAACTAACCAGTATGAAACCTGACCTGACCTGTACCCATCATGGGGCAGGTTTGGTATCACAGGCCCTGAGCCTATCATGGGATAGGTCGGCCATAGAGCAACTCTTGTGTCTGTCGGGTCATGTACGGTTAGCTTACACTCAAACCTCACCTGAAGGGTTGCCGTCTCTATTTTGACAAGAGCCGTGTCACAGTGAAAGGTGCTCACTATTGCAACCTTGAGGTTGTGGGTTTGAGTCACATTACCAATGAGAAGAGAGATATTGGCAACCACCATATATCAAAGGAGTGCCATTCTAAACATTTTTCATCACGTTTTTGAGAACCAAGCAAATAAATAAGGGCTCAAAGTAGAACGTTTGAGCAATACAACTCCAGTTGGGAATTCAGTTATCTCGTAGTTGTTATATTCTGATGCATGAGAAGCTTGGATTCACACTTACAGTCTTTTTCTGCATGAACATCCTTGTGACATCATTGAATAAGGAGGCAATGACTTCACACCATCATTAGATAGAAGAAAATATGAACTTTCGTGAGTCATATAATGCATGCATTTGGAAGAGATTTGCTGCATAATGATGATTTTTAGTCCCTTAACAACATTGGATCACCAATTTGGTATATATTTTAGTTAAAACACTTTCTATAAACTCAACAGCACTCTCTGTATAAGGGCCTTTTGACTCTTTTCAAATAAAACTCTTGGGGCTTATCTTGATGCCACATAAGATTCTTAACTTACAAAGTCTCTCGACTGCCTGGCTAATAGGACTAGCCAGCTGGACCCTAACTAATATAAGTATATGATTGTAATAAAATATAAAGACCACTCAATTCTTATGACTTGTGGGTGCATAACCAAGTTGGGTTTGCGCATCACTGTGCGGTCCATTGATGGACCCTCCTTGGGTTCCATGAAGGCCATGAAAATAGAATGCATCACATTCATTACTGCTCCTTTGTGCATGTCTTTTATAATGTCAATATAACTGTTATGATGCATTTTTTTCTTCAATATCTGCCAAATTAACTGCATTGCACCTTGTCATAGGCCTTGTCAAACTAAATAAAGACCACATTTCAAATTTCTGTATAATTTTTATGTGTCGTGTGAATCTGGGATGCCGAAACACGGCATTCTATATGGCAAGGACACAGCATGTATATGGCTGGGACACGTATTCTACACATACAATTGAAGTATGGATGTGATAAAATATGATAAAGATATGTTGCCTATTTTTAATATCTGGGCATCATGGGCCTCAAATTGAAAATTGTTATAGAATTTGCCAAAATAGTAATTTAGTTGTTTTATTTGAAAATTATTATAGACATTCCTTCAGCACTGTCTAAAGGTGCTCATATTCTCAACCCCGAGGTTGCTGGTTTGAGTTAGCTTACCTTTAAAATAAGGAAAAACTAGGAAATAAAAATAGATATTTCTTTTACTGCTTTTATATGGAAAGTATCATCTCAACTTGCTTTACATGTAGGAAGTATCAAGGGAATTCAAAACCACCCTAGAGCGGGAGATAGGCCTTGATGACCCTCAACCTTCAACAATGAATACTTCTAAGTCCAGCCCTTCGAATGTAAATGAGAATTCACAGGCCAAGATCGACCCAAGTGAGTATTTATTTTTATTTATTTGTCTGAACAGTTTAGCTTCTCGTGTAGTGGAAGATTTCTTATTCTTTGCCCAAATTAAGGCTACTAAAAATGAATGATTTTCCAATCTTTGATATATGTCTAAACCAGGTTGGTTTCTATGTAGCTACATGTGTCAAGGTCTTGTCTGAGTTGTCACCCAGGTGGGTCCCACTGTGTAAATTCAGCTTAAAATCCGCTTTTGAGCGTGCAAACGAGTGGGCAATTGAAAAAAACTTGGACAAAGCTCATGATCCACAGTCAACGAACAATTGAGGCTGCTTGTCGAGTGGCCGGCATGATACATTTCGATGTGCAAGGAAATGGGTTTTAAACTCTGTGCCAACCTGATTGATACATGTTTGGCATGTATGGCAATTCACAGTGAATACACACAAACACACACATGATGTGCCCCACCAATAGTTCTCACGGAAGAACAGTGAGAACTATTTCTCACTTGAATATTTCCCTATATATATTAAACTATATCCATAGATGTTGAGTGATGTAGGTGTTGAACCCTGGATTTTATTTGCTTCTCCATCTCGTCCTTGTTGATTTGTCGCCATTTCCTTTTGGAATCAATGACTTCATTGTAGAACATATTGGGATGGTGATGCTAAGGTCACCATTTTTATAGCATAAAATTTGTTTTTCATTTTGAAAGGCATGCGTGGGTCCATCCCACACCTATTCCATTTCAGTGGTATCACGATATATGCGGGTTCAAGCCCACATGCCAATTTGCATAATTGTCTCAAATCCAAGCCCAGATTGAGTAGATCTAATTGATAGGATTTGGTCAAAGCGTACATTGTGTAATTTCCTTTATGTAGATTCCCATAATTAATTTAGAATTTTAGATTGTACAGCCATATAATGTACAGATTGGTAGCCTTGATTGAGGCACATTTCATCCTATCTAATGGAAGGGTCAATCTCTAAAGGAGGCACCCAAATTCATATGCAACTCAGTCCTTTGCATTATTTCAAATCTTGTATGTATTGATATGGTATCAGAGCTGATACTGATCGTGGGAAGTTCTTGGAGACCTGTCAACCTGCTGTTCTGAAAACAGCTCTTGGGAGAAGCAAAGAGAACATAGGCTTGTTTTAAACAGATCTAGGATCTGTCACTTTGAAAGCAAGCAGATCAAGAATCCGTTCTTTATTGTGGGGTTTTTTTTAGTCTTGTTGGCATGCTGTTTTTGGGAAAAACAAACTTGTGTTTCATAAGCAAACAGATCAAGGATCTGTAATCTTGGCAACAGCCAGATCAGGGATCTGTGTTCTTTGGAAGCAAACAGCCAGAGGTAACCTCCTCTATCACGTTATGACCAACAGTGGCCCACCCACATTCACCATGACATCTTCAGAAATCTCTACAGCAGTGGTCGACTTCCTCTCCTGGTAAATTTGGAGATCTTTTCAACATTTTTCCAAGATCAGAGGTAGGCCATTTGACCCGACTTGTAATTTTCCAGTTTTTTAAGATAGTTTTGATCACTGCCGTACAAAGTCTTGGATAGTGGATGGATTTTGATGAATCTTGTATTACTGGAAAGAGATTTTGATTCCGCTTGAACCTTCTTGATCTGATCCAGCAGTGGGCCCCACGCAGGGAATTTGTAGTCAAAATTCAGGTTGCCTGGACCTTTTTATTTTGTGAAACTGATCACAGACAGTTTTCTGTTCATTTCTGCACCATTTGGCATCGGCAAACAGCCTGTTTTGATCTTCTGCACTGTCATTTCTGCTTGTGTCTCGTGCAGCACTATTTGGATTTTACACTATTTGGTTTGCTGCAATTTGGTTCTAGTGCTGTTTTAAATGGAGAAAATCTGGGGTAAAATTGATTCAATTCAATGGAAAAAATTATGGAGCTTGGGCATTTCAGTTTCAACTGTACATTGAAGCTAAGGAATTGTGGGTGCATATTTCTGGTTCTGATCCTAAACCAACCGAGGGTGAACAATTAATTTCTTCATGGATTTCCAAGGATGCCAAAATTAAATCTTGGATCCTTGGATCCACTGTTGTAAAAGGCGCGCCTAGGCTCCAGGCGCAGTGAGGCGCAACTGCGGCGCCTCATGTATGGGTAGGCGAGGCGACTTTGAACAGGCGACGGATATGCGTACAAGGCGCGCGCCTAATGTCCAGGCGCGAGGCGCAGTGGGTCTGCGCCTAATTTTTTTCAACAGGCAGCTTTAAATGAAAAAGAAGAAAATGAAGGGGCTAAACGCAATTTTTCTCACTTAAATAAAAGAGGGCAGAAGCCCTACCTTCTGTTGCATCATCAGATGAAAAAAGGGGGAAAAGAGAAAAAACAAAGAGGAGGAAGAAGAAGCTGCGACGTCCTCTGCTTCTGCCACTCACATCCTCTGCTGCTGCGACGTCAAGAGGAGGAGAAGAAGAGTAGTGAAGGCAGTGGGCCCTAACCTTTATTTCCAATGGAAAAAATGGGCTGCAGCAGATTTCCAAAGAAAGGAAAAAAAAAAAGAAGGGGGGGGGGGGGGGGGGTGCTGCATTTGTGTTGCATCTATCCTCGGGCTCCATGATTTCTTTGGCTACTTTAACCCAGACTCCTCCCTCCTCGACTCGCCGCTGACTATGTTCGCAGTCTTCATTTGTTGGAAGCTGAATCCCTTTCATCACTCCAATGAGAGAAGAAAAGAGCATCAGCCGAACTGTAGAAGTCCAGGCTCCTTTTGTTTGCTTGCTGCAGCCAGAAAAAAGAAGAGCAGCAGTCGAATTCTCTTCTTCCATTTGCCCAGTCCAGGTACGCATTTTATTTTATATTTTTTTCTCCCAACCCTCCACATGTCGACTCTTTCTTCCATCTGTCTCTCTGTTTTTTTTTCTCTTTCTCATGACAAGTGGGGCCCAATAGCTGGGTAATTGATGGATCTATATCCAGCTTTTACCCTTTTCTCCATAGAACAGTGGGCTCACCTAAGAGATCCAACTAATCCCTACTGAATGGACTGTTTGGATTTCACTGGTGGGCCCCACTTATTTTTGCCTAAGAAAAATCTCTGAGATTTTTTTATCCTCCTGTGGGGCCCACCTGAAAATCTCAATTGCTATATGGGTCCCACTGAATGTAGGATTTTGGCAATTTTTTTTTCCTGTGCCACGGGTTTGGGTTGTTTTATTAACTCATCAGTATGTGGGCCTCACCTTACTAGCATTGGCTGCTTGATTTATAGTGTGGGCCCCACAATTTGACAACTGTGCATCCACCAACTGCAGCTGCAGAAAATAGCAGCAACACTGCAGCAAATAGCAGCAACAGTCATCTCCACCAACTACAGTGATGAATGCTTTATGACTTTTAAAATTCTTCTAATATTTCTTGCCTTTTGTTTTAATTTGTAAATTATTATATTTTAACAATATTGAATTTTGAATTATCTGTTTATACCAAAATATCTATTTTTTTTTTATCTACAATGTGCGCCTCGCCTCGCGCCTTAGCGCCTAGGCCCCAAGAGACCTTAGTGCCTTGATGAGCCTCTCGCTTTTAAAAACACTGCTTGGATTTGTTGAAGATCATCTAATTATGAACCTCAAATCCTATAAGACCACAAAGGAAATGTGGGAATACTTGCAGAAAGTTTATCATTGTGAAAATTCTGCACGACAGTTTCAATTGGAATGTGAAATTGCAGAATATTCACAATGTATTAAGTAGTTCTTTGTGCAGTTTCCTATCACCAATTGGTTTTGGGATTACTCGCTAGCAACTCTCTCATGGGACTTGCATAATCGTGACAAGTGGTGCATATTCCATTTAGGGATACTTTTTGCAAGCCATGGCATGCGTAGGCCCATCCCACATCTATATTTCCTAGGTCTGAGCTGGACTTGTGGAACCACATAGACTCGGACTCATTTGGGCCAACCCAAAGTCAAGAGACATACTCATTTAACTACTATCAATACACAGTTGGAGGAAGACCTAGTCTTCAGGCAATGTAAGCCTGATATCTGTAATATCCTGATAGGGTTCAGGTTTTTAGTTGGAATAGATTTCTGTTGATATGTTCTTTGATGATTATTTATAATTATCTAATTAATTGTATATTTATGTTACTAATAATTTTCTTTATTATTAGCGTAGGCCCTACTTATGAGCTCTTATTGTATAAGTAGTATGGGACCCAACATCTTAATGTCTTCATAGTAGTAGTTGACATTTACCTTAGGAGAAGTCTGGTAGGAGTAGAACTTCTAATCCTGTTGGAAAACATGGCCTGGCAGTGTGGCTAGGAATAGAAGGACTCCAATTGTGGAAGGAGCCTTGCACGACAAGAGTTCCTGGGGACCTTCGGGCAGAAAACTATTTATATGACCGGCCCTCTCTTCTCACATTCACAACAGCAATCAGTCGTTCTTCAACCACATCCTAGGCTAGAGAGGCAAGTAGAATTAGAGAGGAAGTTGCAGTAGGAGGAGAGGATCAGCCTATAGAGTCTTGTGGATGCCATACGTCTGGCCCCAAGATAACAGAGCCCATATCGTTTATACCAGGTGAGTAGAATTCCATACATATACATTGCGGTGCTTCTCCCGAATGATTTATGGTTGATTATGATACTTGTTGGTTACGGTGCAGAATCCGACAAGGGCCTGGATTTTGGGTCGTTACAATATCATGTATTAGTTGTAACAATTCAATCCCCATTACTGTATAAATGCACAATTGGGAAACTTCCCAAATACAGAAGATGAATTATTCTCTGCATATCTGTAGCTTCATCCCTGTCTTCTTCTATCCTAATTTACATGGTATCAGAGTCCTATGTTCTTTGGTTATTCAGACAACCTGGGCTTTCTGTTGGATCAAGCAACAGCCATTGCTGCCTCTCAACAACTTGCATCTCGACAAATATGGCCATATCAAGTTCCATCTATATATGCTTTGCGTGGGAAATTGATGTTGGTGATTAAGATTGAGGCAGCACTCACATTATCTCATCAGATTATCTTTGTTGACACAGCCTCAGACACTCTACACCGTTTGTCTTCTTAGGCAGGGCCCACTACTGTGATTGGAATTGGATCATCCGGGAACCACTTGCCTTTTGGTCGCCTGGATATTCTGGGAATTATAGGTATCTTTTAGCAGTTTTTTTGAAGTTTCTTCCAGGTACTTAGCTTCTCTCCGAACCTTTACATTTGTATAGTCCAAAGTTACCCAGTTTGATGAGAGAAGCACGAATTTCGTATTATCCGAATCGAACAATTTGGAGTTCAATTTTTCCAAATTCGATTTTTCAAAAGTGAGTAGTTCATTACAGTTTGTCATGCATCAGCTCATTCTAAAAAGGCGAAATCTGTCTAGTTTTGTCTTTTAAGAGGAGAGAATAAGGCAAGTCAATATCACCTTTGAAAATCCCTGAGTTTTATATTAAACTTCCATTAAAAAAAAAAAATAGAAACAAAATTATAGAAGAAACTAAGAAAACAGGTTTTAAAAACAAAGTAGAAATCATCATGAAACACACCTATCCCACGCCAAGCATATTTTCAGAAATAATCCGGAACTCCCGATCGTCGGTGGTTTTCGATCACATTGTCTCACTCGTTTGTAGTTACACAAAAAATCTTAGGTCTTACATGTTCCTTTTAGTTTCTTCAACACAGAGGGTAGCATTCAAATTTTGTACGGTGAAGAAGGAAGCATAACAATGGAAGATGAAGCAGGGAAAGAGGTTTTTCCATCCTTTAATAACTATCTATTTCACAAATTAATGCCCAGGACAAAGTAATCTGCTTCCTTATTTTTATTAATCAAATCCCATTGACATATGGCAATTAAAGTCACCTACATGCTTTTCTCTCTATATTTTATGATCTTTGCACTTACCGAATAAAAACTTTCAATTTTGAAAAATCAACTATGGGTCCTACGTACAAGAGATCCAAACTGATCAAAATAGATTTGCTCCTATTATACAAGATTTAGCCAAATCTCACTCTAAACTTTTATATATAAATATATATAATGTTGTAGTAAAATACTTTATACATAATGAATTGGACATAAAATCTTCATCTGACTATATATTCAAATTTGTATTGCGAATTTATCACACTTGAACTACGAACCAAAAAAATCGAAAAACGAAGTAAGTAAACATATCCCATCGAATTCGACTTGAAGCATGCATAGAATTGCGAATAGTGAACTCAAATGCGAATTGATCAAATTGTGAATCAGATAACTATGTTATAGTCGCGGGCCAAAGACTCCAGTGTAGCCTTTTGATGGCATGGTACTTCCACCTACTGCTTCCTATACTGACATCTCTCTTAGGTCCCCTATTCGTTTAGAAAACCTGTCCTTTGTTATAAATTTACTGCTAATCAACTTTCTTCAGCTTATCTGGCCCTTTTAGCATCCGTCCAGTCACACCCCAAGCCTCAGTTCTACAAAGAGGCTTCATCTGTTCTCCATTGGCAGCAGGCCATAGCTGAGGAGCTTGCAGCACTTCACAAGACTAATATATGGGAGTTACCCTGGGTTATTAAAAAAAAAAAAGAAAAAAGCAAAAAAGACTAATATGTGGGACCTTGTCCGTCTTCCACTGGGATAGTCTACCATTGGCTGCAAGTAGGTTTTCATAGTTATCGAAATATAAAGCTCAGTTTGTGGCAAATGGTTATTCCCAGGAATACGGCATTGACTATGAGGAAATGTTTGCCCTAGCAGCTAAGAGCCTAAGATGACCACTGTTCGGACACTCCTTGCTGTCTCAGCTGCTATGTGCTTGCATTCCTCTCAGATGGATGTCAAGAACGCTTTTCTAAACGGGTTTATCTCTAAAGAAATCTATATGAAACATCCTCCTGGGTCTGTTCGGACACTCCTTGTTGTCTCGGCTGCTATGTGCTTGCATTCCTCTCAGATGGATGTCAAGAACGATTTTCTAAACGGGTTTATCTCTAAAGAAATCTATATGAAACATCCTCCTGGGATACCACACCCCTACATATATATATATATATATATATATTTGCTGCCTTCGACAGACTCTATGGTTAAAAGCAAGCCCCTCGGGCATTGTTCACTTGATTTAGTGAAGCTATCTGTACCATTCGATACACCTAGAGTGCTTCAGATTCCACATTTTTCTATCGCAACACTGCTTGTGGTTGTGTTCTCTTACTTCTATATGTTGATGAAATGATCATCATAGGCAATGATCATAGGGGCCTTTGGCGGTTGAAGCAATTTCTCCATGCCCAAATTGATATGATTGATTTGGGAATTCGTCATTACTTTCTTGGCATTGAGGTTGCTTACTCTCCAAAGGGACCATTACTCCGCAACAATATATTCGCGGCATTCTCACTTGCGCTTCTCTCAGTGACAGTAAACTAGTCCCTACACCATTGGAACGTAATGCCAAGTTGGGCATTACGGATGGTAAGCCCCTCAATGATCCGACAAGATATTGCCAAGTCGTTGGCAGTCTTGTCTACCTTACCATTACTCACCTTGATAATACATTTGTAGTGCACACTGTCAGTCAGTTCGTCATTGCTCCTACCAGCGTTCACTGGGCAGCCGTATTAGTGATATATTGGTACCTTCGTCACACGATTATGCAGGGAGTGATGCTCTCCTCAAATAGCCTCTCACTCACTACCTACTCTGTTTGGGACTGGTCCGGTGACATCAACGAAAGATTGTCAATCCACCACCTCCTTCTGTGTATTCCGAGGCTCCTCCCTAATCTCTTGGAAAAGCAAGAATGAATCTGTGGTCTCTCTCCTTAGTAGAAGCTGAATACTATGCCTTAGCTCACACCACCTTTGAATTAGTTTGGCTTCGCCGTCTCCTGCGTGACAAGCACATTTACCTCAAACAACCCTGATGCAGGCAAGACAATAGGTCGGCCAACCCATTAGGTCCAGTCCATAGGCCCAAGGGGACATCCATTTAGTTAGGAAATATTATTTAGTAGTTTGGTTTGTTTATGATTAATATTAGTTAGTTTCCTTTTTATTTTAGATATGATTGATATATTAGGAAATATAGTTGCTTAGGGATCAAGCCAACTCCTTTATAAAAGGATGTTAGGCCTCATTGTAATGACATGCTTACTATCAATTAATCTTTGAGTTGTGAGAGTTTTCTCTTCAATTATGGTGTTTTTTCCTCTTGTGAGGTTGCCCTAGTGGCTGGAATCCTCTCGAATTCGATCAATCCTTCGGGAGATTGATCTATTGTTCGATCGCGGATCTTGGTTGCGTCAATTGGTATCAGAGCCGAAGAGTGATCGCCGGGAGGACAACGGTCCTTCCGGATTATAACCCCTGGCCATTCCATCATCATCATCCTCACCGTCTGTCCGTCCATCTTAATCCCTTCTCGTCATCCACCGAACCCCACCTTTTCGAAAGCCCCAGCCCCAGCCGAATCCAAACAAACCCAATTTCCCAATCGGAAAAAAAAAAAAAAAAAAAAAAAAACCAACCAACTGCCCCAATCCAAACCGAAATCCCCATCTCACATACCCCTTACCAAAGCCGACAGCCACTTCCCCCTTAACCAAGCCTTAGCACCAGACCCTCCATCTTTCCGGAATCCCCTTCTCACATCTCCGCCACCTTTCCAGTCTTACCCCAAACCAGCCCCGACACCAAACCCCAACTTCAGCTCGGCAACCCCAATACCCCAGGACAAAAAAAAAAAAAAAAAAAGAAAACCCCAACCAAATATATATATATATATATATATATATATAAACAGCCCATCAAATCTTCTGTCAGAAAGCCCCGACCCAGCAGAGAAACAGAGCAAAAAAAAAAAAAGGAAAGGAGAAGAGAAGAAGACAGACAGAAAAAGAAAAAGAAGAGAGAAGAGAAGAAGACAGAGTTGGGAGAGAATACCCGGCACCGTCTAGCAACCAGCGTCTTCTCGCAAGCCAGCATACAGCATCCAAGCGTCTTCATCATCATCTCGCCACATCCTCACATGCAACTACATCAAGTTGAGTTCTCCTCTTCGTTAAATGTCAAACAACAAGTAAGGAACTCTGGCCTCAACTCCTTTCTTGCACGGAACCCAAAACAGAAAAGGAGATCCCTTTCCCACGTGTGTAACACTTGCCTAACTTAGGCAGTTTGGGCCTAACCTGCAATTCAGGTCCAAACTGAACCCGAGCCCAAATCCAGCCCACTTGCAGCATACTGAATTTGCATTTTCCAGCCTGGGCCTGATCTGAGTCCGACCTGAACAAGCCCACTAGCAGCAGAATTTAAAAAAAAAAAAAAAGTGCAGAATTTTTGGTCGAAGTCAGTGGGCCTAATTCAAATCAATATGAGACACATTGAAGCTATTATATATGAGTTCAAATATGGAAAACAGTACCATGAAAAAGAGTTCTACTTTGAGTAGCACATTAATTTGAAGCAAGGTAACTTAAATGTTGATGAATATACCTTTCGATATCAAGAGTTGGAAATTTTATGTGGCTTATGGGAGAGCAATAAGAATGATGGAGCTAGATATATCAAAGGGTTAAGACCAAGCATACGAGCAAAAGTAAATTTTTGTGAAACCATTCTAGAAGCATACAAATAAGCTATTCATGTTGAGCACATGCTTTGAAAATCTCCCATGTGTCAATCACATTATCAAGAAAGAAATATTCAGCAAAGATCAAGGGCTCATGTTGTGGAAAGACTTTTCCCGGGAGGAAACAATCCCACTATTGTCATTCACAGACTCCTCAATACAAATGAAAAGGAAGAAGAAGAATGGAGACATGCTCAGAAATTCCACACACGGGTAAGAGTCGAAGACAAGTCCGCTAATTTGATTATTGACAATGGTAGTGCAATGAATTTTGTCGCGTAAGAGGTCATTGACAAACTTCATTGGTCAGTTGAGAAGCTTCCTATGCCCTACCAAGTCACATGGTCTAATGGTCATGTTATCCCCATGACTCATAGATGTTTGGTCTCATTCAAAATGGGCCATTATGAGGACAAAATTTGGTGTGATGTGATTCATATGAATATTGCTCATATTATTTTTGGACGTCCATGTCTTTTTGATAGGAAAATGCACCATGATAAAGAGGCGAATACATATACCATTTTGTGGAATGGAAAAAGAGTTATGCTCGTTCCAATGAATTCAACAACCCCATCTTCAACAGCCTCATCTTCGTCTACATCACCTCCTTCCACTGAATCAAAGAAAGAGCCACAGGAAGAGCAAAGAGTTGAGAGAATAGTCATGATTGCACCACAAGAGATACAAGTCATGCCAGCAAACATCAAGCGTGCAATAGATGATCAAGGTCAAGGCAAAGCTGATCTCATGGAAACTTTGGAACAAGTGCAAGATGATCAAGTTAATGTTCCTCAAGAGCTGCAAAAGGTTGAAGATGAACAAGGATCAGTAAACATTGAATTCTCTAATCAAGTTAGTGAGAAGATTGAACATCCGGTGGTTCCAATTGTCATACCACTTCGAGAAAATCCAATTGGGCCATTATAAATCAAGTCCATTGTTCCAGTAGTTTCACAAGCCGATCAAATAATTGAAATTCCTCACATTGACTTTATTTTCGGTGATCACTGATGGATAGTCAATGTTCCTGCTCCGTTGGTACAAAGGCAACAACTGAAGGTTCTATTAGTCAGATCACACATCCGAACTCAATACAGACGTCAGCAGAAGCAAAACCTCCCCTGTACCTCTCAATGGAGTAAAAGACTGCATCAAGCTTCCAAGCCCTGTCATGAGAATAAAGAGATGTTTGTGCGATTGATTTTCGACCCAGGAGGACATTTTTCAGAATTTGTAGTCAAATTCTCTCCCTTTTTATCACTCTATCAACTCGCCGGAGTCAAGTTTCTTAAAGAGGGGGAGAATTGATGTAGGTCAGACAATAGGTCGGCCAACCCATTGGGTCCAGTCCATAGGCCCAAGGGAACATTTATTTAGTTAGGAAATATTATTTAGTAGTTTGGTTTGTTTATGATTAATATTAGTTAGTTTCCTTTTTATTTTAGATATGATTGATATATTAGGAAATATAGTTGCTTAGGGATCAAGCCAACTCCTTTATAAAAGGATGTTCGGCCTCATTGTAATGACATGCTTATTATCAATTAATCTTTGAGTTGTGAGAGTTTTCTCTTCAATTATGGTGTTTTCTCCTCTTGTGAGGTTGCCATAGTGGTTGGAATCCTCTTGGATTCGATCAATCCTTTGGGAGATTGATCTATTGTTCGATCGCGGATCTTGGTTGCGTCAAACCCACTCCTCTTTACTTCAACAACCAGAGTGTGATCTACATTGCTCATAAAGATGTCTTCCATGAGTGCACCAAGCACATTGAAATTGACTGCCACTTTGTGCGCCAATATGTCAAATGTCGCACCGTCGATCTTCACTCTGTCTCCGCAAATCAGCTTGTGGACTTCTTCACCAAGTCACACTCCGCTCCAAGATTCATGCATCTATTGTCCAAGCTCTCAATGTTGCCTCCATCACATAGTGAGCTTGAGGGAGTGGGGGTGTGGAACCAGATTGACTTGGACTCATTTGGGCCAACCCAAAGTCAGAAGAGGGCCATACAGACTGAGTAGTTCCAATTACTTTTATAAGCCTAAATGCCTGAATTTTACAAAGGAAATGGGAATACATCTTTGTATTTATGTTGTGTGTGTGTGTGTGTGTGTGTGTGTGTGTTTGAGAGAGAGAGAGAGAGAGAGAGAGAGAGAGAGAGAGAGAGAGAGAGAGAGCTCTTTTTTTTTTCACGGAAAAATTTGGTGTTTGCAAGTGTATGGATGAATGAAATGAAATTGAAATGACAAAACCCTACTTATTAAGTGAGACACTATATCGGTTTGTAAGTGTATGGATGAATGAAATGAAATTGAAATGACAAAACCCTACTCATTAAGTGAGACACTATATCGGGCCCTTTTATGTTGGGTCTAAGCCTGGTCCAGCTACTAATTAGGCTAATAAGAATGGGCCCAAAACCAATTTGAAAGACCTAAAGCCTATGCCCAAAGCAGGCCATGTCCAGGCATGTTCGGGCTGTGCTGACAGATACACAACATTGGGTATTTTGCCTACCTGAAAATAGCTTTTGGGGCCTGTTTGTTTACATGTGTGGAGGAGTAAAGATGAGGCGGATGTTAAATCATGAAAAAGGTAAAGGTAAGAAAGGGAGTGTAGTACCCCTTAGGTGAACCATTGGCATAAGGTGTGGGTTTGCTTCCTAAGTCTTGTGTTCGAGCCCCACCCCAGACTTACCTGGTGCATGTTTGTTGTGGGGTCACGCATGCACCCGGTGGAATAGTTGTATGTGCCTGGGGGAATAGTTGTGTCGGGTAAAAATACCATGGGGATACCCACGTCAGACATCAAGAGGGGGTGTAGATTAAAACATCTTTTTTTTCATAAAGTTTACTACACTACACTTTATCACACTTTTTTGTGGTAAAAACTAAAAAGAAAGAGGCTTGCGGAAGAGTAAAGGGTAAGTGGTGTCACATCATAAATTTGCTTCTCCACTCTACTTTTTCACCCAAACACTGTGAAGTAAAAAAAATAAAAAAAATGTCACATTACATGCCTATTTTTCACTTCACCTTGTGCTAAACAAGCACAGCCTTGGGGAAATTTTCTTTTCAGGCCTATGCTTTTTAGAGTAGCTAGATTCAAACCCAAGGAACGGTTTGGATCACAGAGGATGAAAAGTGTGAAAGCACGTGAAGACAATGTCTCTCAAAGAGATTCTCACAAGAGAGGGAACAAACCTCAAACAGAAAATGAACCCGTGAAGTTCAACTTCAATTAATCTCCAACTTGCCTCTAATGTCTTACAAATGCTTATATGTATAGGAAAACAAACCCTAAAATCCAAGGCTCCTAACCAAACTAGGAAACCAAAACAAAGACTCCTACTGCAGTTCAAAAGCTAATCCTAATTTTTACTAATTAAGGAGATGAAATAAGAAATAAAATCCTAGACTTCTTTGGGTCCTACATGTGGGCCATGGGTCTGCTTGTGTTGGCCCATTGGCTTTGCATCACAACTGCACTCATATGGTATTTAAAACAAGTGCGATCACACAACTGCACTCATATGGTATTTAAAACAAGTGCGATCAGAGTTTCTGAGGTAGAAAAAAAAAAGTGGGTTCATAGTTTGTGAGCTTAATGGAGAGATCTTGGTTTCTTCTCTGCTGTGATTTCTTTCTGGGGTTTCTAGAAATGAAACATCAAGCTTGTTGATGCAGTGCTTGTTGCTTCTAAAATGCTAGTTATTGTGGTCGTGCTAGTGAGAAGATCAGGGTTTCGAAAGGTTTTGAGGAGTCTTTATTCCGGTAGCTTCTAATTTGTCTGTACAATAGTGGAACTAATTTACTTTCTGTTTTCTGCTGTGTTAATGCAGTTACAGATTCTGGCAAACCACATAAATTTTTGCATTTCTCTTTGATTTCTCAAATTTGGCTATGATTTTATATCATTTTCATCTTTGCCACAATGGACAGTGGGAACAAGGTCTAATTAGGTTTCTTTCACAGGTAATTGGAATTGCATGATTCTGGTTTTTTGACACCTGGCACTTGGCTGCCCATTGGCTGGGATTTCATCAGCCTAATTCAGTAGGCCCTGGCCCATAGTATGCCTTTCTCTTGATGACATGTAATATATTGTCAAATATACTGTAGATATGGTAGACATTGCAGTGATTAGGATTTTTTCGTTATTAACAATTACGTTCATTAGCCCCAATTTAGGGTTTAATTTTAATCCTTGATTGGCCCCAATTAGGCCTGATTGGAACAACCAATTTTATGAATAAAGATCATCAGTCATCCCAAAGGGATATGGCAGTTTTCGGAAAAACATCCTTCTCTTTGTTTTCCATTTGTTTCTCCCTCATCAATAAAACATGTCAAATCCAGGGGCATTGATTCAAAATATTGGTATAGATTATTCAAATGGCATATTCCAAGCACAAAGCCATCCATGTTCCTTTACTGCATGTTCTTTATATCCATAAGTAGTCCTTGCTGACAATCTCACGTTGGAAAAGAGTTTGAATACTCTTGAGAATGTATTATTTTTGTCTATCTTCTATCTAGAATATACATCAATATATATAGGTATTTACATGCTAATTACATCAATCAGAAGTCTAAACATAGAAGGCAACTAATTACAGCAATTGTTATTCTAAGCAAAGAAGGCCATTATGCAATCCCACGTGAGATATAACCAGGAGCTGATTACTGATGGGCCTCTGATTACTGATGGGCTTTGGGCCCATTTAACATCCCCCCTCAAATTGATGCGGGAGAGTCAACAAGCATCAATTTGTCAACCAAGAACTGATGGCGTGGTCGAGGAAGCCCTTTGGTGAGAATATCAGCAATTTGAAGTTCAGTGGAGACATGTGGGAGACTGATGACATCACGTTTAAGCTCATCACGTATAAAATGACAATCAACCTCGATGTGTTTAGTGCGTTCATGAAAAATTGGATTTTCAGTAATCTGAATTGCACTTGTATTATCTGCATAGAGGGGGGTAGCTCCTGCTGCTGGAAAACCAATGTCAGAGAGCAGACCGCGGAGCCAAAGAATTTCGGAGCATGCAGCAGACATGGCGCGGTACTCAGCCTCAGTAGAAGATTTTGAAACTTTTGCATGCTTCTTGCATTTCCAGGAAATAAGACTATCACCCAAAAACATACACCAACCAGTCGTTGACCTGCGAGTATCCGGGCAACCAGCCCAATCAGCATCTGAATAAGCTTTGAGAGATAAAGGATTGTTGGATGGAAAAAACAACCCACGAGTCGGTGTGCGAATAAGGTACCGAATGATGCGGCGAACAGCAGCCAGATGAAGATGACGAGGAGCAGTCATGAACTGACTCATCAGGTTGACTGCATAAGAGATATCAGGACGAGTGTTAGTGAGGTAGATCAGGCTACCAACTAACCGGCGATATGCAGTAGGATCGGAAAGAAGATCACCCTCCTCTCGACTGAGTTTGACATTCAGTTCGATTGGCGTATCGACCGGAGCTGAAGCAGTAAGGCCAGCAAAGTCAATGAGATCAATAGTGTATTTGTGCTGATTGAGAACTATGCCTTTAGCCGATTGATGAACCTCAAGACCGAGGAAATAGTGAAGGGGGCCGAGATCCTTCATGTGAAATGTCTCACTAAGAGAGGCTTGGAGCTCCTGAATCATGGGTGCATTAGGACCAGTAATGACGATATCATCAACATAGACAAGTACTATAGTGATCCCGGAAGGAGCATGATGTAAAAATAGAGAAGGATCATACAGACTTAGATGAAAATCCAATCGGATAAGAGCAGCCTGAAATTTCTCAAACCATGCGCGAGGTGCTTGTTTCAAACCATAGAGGGAGCGACGAAGTTTGGCAACCATACCCTTCCCAGAGGAGCATCCCTGAGGCAAACGCATATAAACGTCTTCGTTGAGATCACCATGGAGAAACGCATTTTTGACATCCATTTGATAGAGAGGCCAAGACTGAGATGCAGCAACAACAAGAATAGTGCGGACGGTGGTCATCTTGGCAACCGGAGCAAAAGTCTCATCATAATCAATGCCATATTCCTGCCGATTTCCAAGAGCGACGAGACGCGCCTTATAGCGATCTAAAGAGCCATCAGATTTTAACTTGAGAGAAAATACCCACTTACAGCCAATAGGTTTGACACCCACAGGAGATGGTACAATATCCCACGTATGATTTTGCGCTAACGCATCCAATTCATCTTGCATAGCTTTGTTCCAACATGGGTCCTGCACAGCCTGAGAATAGGATTGGGGAATGGAGGAGGAAGATAAAGTGGCCATTAGGGAAGTATGGGAGAACCCATAACGGGCTGGCGGTACCGAAATCCGAGTGGAGCGACGCAGTGGAGGATGTCCGGATGGATCAACTGCCGGTGGTGGACCGGATGCCAGAGGAAGATCAGGAGGGGGATCCCTGGTAGGCGCTGTGCTGTTCCGTCTGTGATACACAAAGTTAGGATTAAAACGAACAATTGACGGGTCATCAGAAAAACCAGGTAATGACACAAAAGAGGAGCCAGGAGGGTCAATGTGTTTTTGAAAAAAATACTGATGTTCAAAGAAAATGACATTCCTAGAAGCACGTAAACGACAAATGTGAGGATCATAACAAAGGAATCCTTTCTGGAAGGGTGCATAACCTAAAAACACACACTTAGCTGATTGTGCCGTGAGTTTTGTCCTCTCAGAAGGAACAAAACAAGTGGAGCCAAAAACATGAAGATCCTCATAGGATGGAGCGGTCTTGTACAAACGGTAATATGGGCTTTGATTCTCAATGGAGGTTGATGGCATACGATTGATAAGATGAGCGGCTGTAGCTAGTGCCTCAACCCAAAAACGAGTAGGAACCGATGATTCCAGAAGAGGGGAACAAGTGACATCAAGGAGATGTCGATTTTTCCTTTCAGCGATTCCTTTCTGCTGGGGGGTATAAGGACAAGATCTTTGAGAAATAATGCCTTTGTTTTGCAAAAACCGTTGAAAGTCAGAGGACATATATTCCCCGCCTGAATCAGATCGCAAAATTTTAATGCAGGTGGAAAATTGATATTCAACATAAGCCAAAAAGATTTTAAAAACATGAAAAACATCAGATTTTGAATGCAGAAAATAGACCCATGTGAACCGACTGAAATCATCAATAAAAGTCACAAAATATTTATAATGAACGTGGGAAAGAGCTGGAGCAATTCCCCATACATCACTATGAACTAAATCAAAACACTGAGAGGTGTGTGAAGTGGAATGAGGAAACGGAAGAGTTTTGCTCTTTCCCATTTTACAAGTAGCACAATCAAAAGGCACACAAGAAGATAAACCAAAAGATTTATTTAATAAACCAGAATTTAACATAAGGGACAAAGCCTTGGAATTAGGATGTCCGAGTCTATTATGCCACAATCGGCAAATATCTCTAAGAGAAAAACAAAACACATTATTGTCAAATTGATTCCTAGAAATTTTAGAAAAATCCAGCGGAAACAAGCGTCCACACTTAGGCCCCCTCGCGATCTCCTTCCCGGACATCTGGTCCTGCACAACACAACCAGAATAAGAGAAAGAGATGTTATAATTATTTTCAACAAGTTGTCCTACTGACAATAGGTTGGAAGTTAAATTAGGACAAAGGTAAACATTTCTCAATGGGATGGGACCAGGGATATCGCCGACAGCAGTAATGGGAACATGTCCACCGTCAGCAGTTTGTATTTGAAGATGGCCATTGTAACTTGTCATATTGGAGAAAGGGGTGTGGGAATATGTCATATGATTAGAGGCCCCGGAATCAATGAACCAAGTAGAAGAGGAAGGTGACTTACCTGAGAGACCAAAGGCAGAGAGGGCATTGATAATCATTTGTTGTACCAATTCAGGAGTGAGAGATGATGAGGGCCCAGGCTGTGAGCAGATGGAGGAGCAGGCATAACCGAGGAAGCCACATATGCGTGTGGAGTCTGAGACTGTGAATTCTGATACTGCTGAGCCGGATATTGTGGAGTCTGATACTGTGTTGACGGACGCGGTGGACGGCGGCGACATTCAGAGATGATATGTCCCGACTTTTTACAGTAACTGCAGACTTTCTGTTTGCACTGAGATGCAAGGTGCCCAAATTTTTGACAACTGTAGCATTGGGTTTTGCTCAAGTCTCGAGGCGGAGGCTGAGAATTTTTATTGGCAGAGAACGCGACTGAATAGGTGTCAGTCTTTTGTTGAGCAATATAAGCCGAGGTCGTAAGGCGTTGTTCTTCACGTAAAAGCTCATTCAAGCAGACATCTAATGAAGGTAGGGGCGTCCGATTCATCAGAGTAGAGCGGATACTTTCATATTCATTCCGCAGTTTCATCAAAAACTGATCGCGCTGACTATAGGCCTGAAGGTCTTGAATTACGGCCAACACATTGTCAGCCACATCCGCATACTTAATACTATCGTATTCCGACCATAGCGTACGGAAACCGGAATAGTAGTCTTGTACGGACAAAGTCCCTTGTGTATATTCAGCAATGGCACATTCAAGATGGAATTGTCGGGCAGAGTTATCTTGATGGTATACTTTCTTCAAATACCCCCACATGGTTTTCGAAGTGGGGTAAGGCTTGAGATTCATTATCAGATGAGGCTCCACGGATCCCAGAATCCAGGATTTGATTTTGGCATCTTTAGTATGCAAGAGGAGATCTTCTTCTCATCCTCGGTGGGTTTAGGGTCCGTGCCAGAAACAAATCCCCACAATTCCTTAGCTTCTAGGTATATTTGAAATTGGAAAGACCAGGCAGGGTAATTATTTCCCGTAAATTTAATCAACGTGACCTCAGATTTCTCCATTGCAACCAAACTGGAAACAAATCAATTTGAACAGAGAAAGAACTAGCCACAAACAAGAGAAAGTATGTAAGATGTCTTCCCTGTGTGTAGGAATCACAATCCAACCAAGCAGAGAGACAGGAAACAAAATCAGCAATAAATTGGTCACAAAAACAGCCCAGACGAACTGGACAGGGGGGTTTTTTTCACTGCGTGGGCCCCACTTAAGGATCAAACCCTAGATCAGACAACAGATCTAAGATATCCCTCTATTATGGCTTCTACTGAACCAAATTTGAACTGATTCTACTGAGTATCCAAGATTCTGGACGGTCTTGATGAAAACAATATGAAATTCCTTGAAAACTTTGAGAAGGAGAGAAACACCAACCTGGAGGTGTCAAAAAATACTGGAAAAATCACCAAGAGGCTTACAAAAAACAGGCGACCAATGCTGTATGGATTTCTGGAAAAGTTGTGATGATCCGGGGTGGGCCACTTTGAAGATGGGGATGCCGCAGGCTGTTTCAAAGACGCAGACAGATCCCTGATCTGTTTTCCTTGCACGTGGGATGTATTTGACTATGATCTTAATGCTTTGTAAGATAGAAGAACAAATTTCCTTGAACCATGCTCTGATACCATGACAATCTCACGTTGGAAAAGAGTTTGAATACTCTTGAGAATGTATTATTTCTGTCTATCTTCTATCTAGAATATACATCAATATATATAGGTATTTACATGCTAATTACATCAATCAGAAGTCTAAACATAGAAGGCAACTAATTACAGCAATTGTTATTCTAAGCAAAGAAGGCCATTATGCAATCCCACGTGAGATATAACCAGGAGCTGATTACTGATGGGCCTCTGATTACTGATGGGCTTTGGGCCCATTTAACACTTGCCCCTACGTTTGATCTTAGGTAATGTGCCACATCCATGGTCGTAATGTCAAGTTGGATCACGAATGTATCATTCTTTTTTTTTTTTTTCCTACATTTAGTGATGGTGAATTTGACAATCCATAGGCGACTAGTGTGCTCAGCCTGCACATTGGTGCCGGATTTAGAATATCTGGTTCTTTAGCCATCCCAAATCCAGATCAGAAGGGAGCAGTCTTACATTTTTGCGTGCAAGGACATCCACCTTTAGCGCTGTTTGTGTTGCATTTGTGGCTTTGAAAGATCACAGTGGGTCTCGCATCACACATGAACCCAATCCCACTTTGTGGAGAGCCCAAAATTGATTCTCTTGTGTAAAATGGTTTGGGTACTTAATAGCTGACTCCAAAGTTCTGATTTTAGGACTGGGGTATAGGGGATAATTTTTTCACCATGTTGTGTTCTCAATCTTCATGTGGCAATGAATCGTACTGGCAGATTGAAATCTTAACATTTTTAAGTGCCTTGAGAAATAAATTCCATATTTTCACGATCATAATAAACATATTTTCTTCGTTTTTCTCGTTTTGTTTGGTCCCCGTTTCTCCTAAGTTGTATACTTCGGAATCCTTAGTTCCCCTCATACTCAGCTTACTTTGTATTGTTCGCCCCCTGCAAATAATTCTCTGATTTGTAGCAGATGGAAATTATGATTGACACATTTTTCTGTATGCAGATGGCACTTCACCTACAAATGCACCATATTCCAGTGACACTTCACCTACAAATGCACCATATTCCAGTGAGGACTTTCTGAGAGTAACAAGAGAGCAGGTGATTACTCCATTTATTGGGGATCAAGTGCAACAAGCAGAGGAGCCGGCTTCCGAAGAACAGCCTCAAGGTTTTAACTCATCCCACTTTTTAGGCAATTTAAGGCTTTGTTTTGGTTTGGCTTAGACTAGAAGTGCAAAAGTGTTCAGGCATGTCTGTTTTGTGAAAAAAATAGAGGTGCTGTTTGGAGTAACTATTACTCAAAATGACTTGAGAATTGGTTTTAGGCAGAAAAGGTGGAAAGATGTCACCACATTATTATTTTCGCTTCCCTCACATTCCTATACTCATCAACGACATGGCCGTTGATGCCCTCACCTGCATTTGCCTAATCCTGCAATATGTAGTTACATCAAAATGATACCCATCATTTTCTTCCTATAAATTTCTTTCATGAAACAGTTTTGCCCAACTGATCAAACTGGGTTTCCTTTAAATAATGAGGGCAGTACTTTTCCTTACTGTGATTTAGATGTATTTCACATTAAGGGGTTGGGTGAATGTTCACGGCCTGGGCTTGGTGAATGTGTATGAGGCTGCCATCAACTGAATATGTAGTGAGTATGGGACATGGGGATGGATAATTTGGCAAGGTTCTTTGTCCAGTTGTTAGGCTATGAGACTAGCAACCACCTATGGTATCCGTATTGCTTCAACATAGGCAATGCAACCATTTTGCTTTATATTTGATGATTTTTTTAATCGATAATGAAACATTTTATCATGAAAAGACAGATACATGACCAGGAATGAAAAATGTACAAGACATAACTGACTCCACTAACCGGAAACAGCATGCTGCCCAATTATAGAAGAGGGCCTACAAAAGAGATCTGACCAATTATGTTGTATTTGATACTTATCATTTGTAAAATCCATGTCCCTGTGATATACATGGCCTGTCCTATCATATCCATGCTGTCTCTGGGAATCATAGCTTACACAGGTTTTTCTAGATTAGTAATACTGAAGTTGCGGGAAGTGAGATGCTTAAGAGGACGGCTCAATTCTGTTTACGTGCATGTAAGCAAAACACCAAACACCCCATTGCAGGGTGAGAATGCATGAGTTGGGAGTCCTCCCTAGAGAGGGAGGGAAAAGGAAAAAAAAAAAAGCAGCAGCAACTTAACATATCTCCATCTTGGTTTTCTCAGTTTCTTCACTTGGATAGTTCTTCATTTTCCTTACATTTTGGATTCGTGAGTTCCCCATTAAATTCTGTACTGTTTGCACCTTATCTAGCTAAATATTGGCTTTGCATCAAAGGTTTTACTTGGTTCAGACTCATTTGATTTTCTTCCTTGCAGATGGAACCTCGCCTACAAAAGCGGCTTATTCCAGTGAGGAGTTACTGAAAGTAACACAAGAGCAGCTGATGGCTGCAGCTGCTGCCAAAGAGCAAGCAGCCCCTGAAGAACAGGGTCAAGGTTTTGATTCCTTCCATTATTTCTCTCCTGCATATAAAGAGGCTAGGGGTTTGGGTGGCTTTAGACTATCTGAGGTGGTAGTCTTTTTCCACAAACCGGTTCTGAGGCTCTTGCCTATTGGATGGTTCAGTGTGTGCCTTGACATGGATAAAGATGGTTAAACCTGGAAAGGCCAATGACTTGTAATAATCAAGCAGAAGAGTGCACTTTTTTTTCTTCATCTTTTTGCACAGGCCCATCCATGATTAGCATCCATATCAGATGAGTGATTCTGTTAGCCAAGGATGCCCTATGCGCCCCTATGAACTGTCAGATCAGCTCTCTTTCCTTTTTTTTTTATCTATATAATGTATATTGGGAATCTAAATATCATTTTCCTCATAAATTTTTTTTCTTGATTGACAGTAGGTAGTACTCCAGAAATTGATGCCGCTGTGCCTCTGGCTGAGAAACCAGAGAGGGAGAGATGAAAACCAGAACAAGAGAGAGAGAGAGAGAGAGAGAGAGAGAGAGAGAGATGCTAGTCTTTTTGTAGAACTTCTTCAGATTCATTTTCTATCAAGAACCCAGATTCCTGGGAATTACATACATGGCTTCTTGAATCTGCTGGATGATATTTAGATGTAATGATGTTGTTTGAGGGGTAATGTTGTTGTTTGAGATCATTGTTGTGTTCCCTGTTTTTGTTCAGAAGCATTCACTAATCAAATATTCTAGATATTTTTTGTAATCATTGCGGCGGAGCACTAATGATGATATTATTTTATAGTTTTTGATGCCTTCTGGAAGTGGACCACATTTGACTTAGTAGGCACAAGGAGCAATGGGAATGGACCATGTACAAGAAACTTGAGATGATCAGTGGATCTTCACCATCACTTGGGTGGCCATCCAATACCACACACGGTGCTGCAACTTGGTTGCATCAGGTCAAGTATTGGCCCAACCCAACCCCAACACAAATGACACACCTGAACTGTGTCTACCCTCGACCAAATTGTATATTCTTTAGACTAGCTGCATTCAGGGTTGACTCAGGTTTATGCATATCTCAGTCAAGTACCCTGCTCAAATATGACTGCCCAAGACCCAAACCGAAACCTAAAATATTTAAGTGCTTGCTTGAATATCAGTCCGATTGGAATGATACCATCAGATTGATTCGTCAGCAAATTGGACATTGATCCAGCTCTTTCATGAAATGCATGCAGGAGAAAGGGAACAATGATTTGGTTCTCGTATCTCTCTACACAGAAAGCATATGAAAGACGTTTAGTTAGAACCAATGCAGTCCATTCCATACCAAGCTTTTCAGGCTAAATCCTTCTTTGGTAAGGATGTAAATGAATCACCAATTCTCCTAAGGTTCTGACCAGTTAAAAACTGAGTCTAAATCCTTATTTAGGCCCCCGATAAGTAAATTTCATCTTGGTTCAGACCCGTGAACCCGATACCTGACATATTATCTCAATTTTCTAAAATCACTATTAGAAATCATATATTTTTTTTAATATAATTCTCTACCTAAATCCACACCCGGATCTAGATCCGTCCCATATATGGTTCGAGTTCCGGTTCCGGAGCTAAGAAATAAGTTCCAAAACGGTTCCAAGTCCTAGTCCATACTAGAACCGACTCGTTTACAACCCTATTCTTTGGACAAAATGGGCTAACAGTTCGTTTACAACCCTATTCTTTGGACAAAATGGGCTAACAGTCCATTCCCATTCAAAGTACATGGGTTGGGTTCTGAGTCAGAGCCTAGAAGGTCAGTCCATGAGTTTCACTGGCCAGTGTCCTTGGGTCACCCCTGAGAAAAATTTTGCCATATTGAACAGGGTCCAAATGCTGTCAAGAAGAGAAATGCCTCAGTCAAAAGTCACAACCCAGTGGCAATGAGGCATCTCACCTTGTAGCCTGCCAGAGTTGAGATCCCTGAGCGCGTAGCACTCAAAGCACTGTTCCCACCAGTATTCCATGGTTGCAAAGAAAAGAAAAAGAAAGAAACCTACCAAAACAGTAGCTAGAATCAAATAGAAGCCATTTTTTCCCCTTTTCTTTCCTTCTTTCCCTTTCATCAAGAAAAAAAATTACAAACGTAACTCATGAAGAAAGAAAAATTATGAATACAAGGCACCTCCTCCTCACCTTTCTTAAGGAGAGAGAATTGCAGATAAACACTCATTCCCATTGCTAGAAACATATTACAATAAATTGACTGCTGCCCTGTGGGGGTCAAAATCCATCAGATGATCCCCACTTGTTTGCCCGCAAGGAACACTAACGCCATAGCTCCCCTCCAAAAACTAATCGTCTGGGACACCATTTCCTGCGTCCGGTCCTTTCAATCCTCCCATTGGTGAAGCCCATGGAACAGGAGTCGGAGGGTTTGATCCAGAAGCCTCTTGGTTCAGACCAAGAGAGGGAACCACCGTTAGGTTCTGCGGAGAGTTGACGGCGGGCCTTTTGTTGGCAGAATTGGCAGTTGTTATTAGAGATAGGGGTGAGGATTGTTGCTGTTGGTTCTTCTGCGGTGGTGACTTAGGGCGGAGACTCTCGATCTCAGGGGTTGTCAGCACAAGATGAGGAGCATCAGGGGGAGGATTACGCCCCCCGCCTCCCTGCCAAACCTTACCATCCTTGTCAGAGAAATTCCTGACATATGCCTGCAATTATGGAAGAATTCAAAACCATAAACTAAGAACTCATCTCTGTTTCTCTTCTAAATGTCATCCCCCAAAATGTTTAAAAATAAACCAATAACATGCTGTGGTCACATTCAAGCCATGCATCAAGTGGGGCACTAGATCACTGTGCTCAACTGAGGCCTGAGTCATTAATAAGCAAGACAGACAGTCCAAATGATTTATAACGGCACCACCCAATCTGGACCCATCTACCAGGAGGGCCCAGCCTAATCACCTTGGAGACAGTTAGGATCTCGCACATGAATGCGAACTTGGGACATGTAGAGGTGTGGAAAATTAGCAACACACTAATCCTTCTATATCCAAGTAAAAGGGCATGTGGAATTCTCACCTCAGCGTTGAAATTGGATGAAGACAATCCCTTTCCCACAGTCAGCCAACCTGAACGAATGTTATGGTCCTCCCCAAACAGTTCAAGACGCCTCCGACCAAGGGAGAAGTGCTCAATTATCCGGTACAAATCTTCTGGCTTCTTGGTTGAACCTAAAGATGTTCATAAACCTATTATGACAACTGGAAATTTGTGGGAAAAAACAATGTGATTAAAGAGCTAGGATTACATTAGACAACATATCATTTGGATAGGATGCGGTCGAAGGCTTAGATGGTTATGAACTAATGATGGTAGTGTGGCTGTGTGTGCGAGAAATTTCCAAGGAATCAACTTCCCTGGAGGGGGGAGGGGGAATTTCTCAAAGTTTAACCTGTCAACCATTTGATTAAAAGCCTCATCTCCCAGGAAATCATTTCGATTTCCAAGGAAACTACAAGATACAAATAATGCTCTAAAGAAATTAAATTTTAAGGAATCAAATGTATACCATTATTTGTCTGGAAAGGTATCCATGAATACAAATTCTTAAAAGTGAAGAATAATCCTTAAAACTCATCAAAAAAATGATTCCAAAGCTGTTTTGTACTTCTAGGGAATCTGGCTCGCTTTTGGAAATCAAATGTGAAAGCCCCCATTTCCAATCAGCTGCAAACAAAGGACCAGGCCAGAGGCTGTCCTTACCCTGCACTTGAACATATGCTGCTGGGCTCAGGGTGGGGGCTCAGTTTTTCAGGGATTCAAACCGACCCTTAGTCAAGATAACTAGCTCCGAATAGTCATCACTGAATACTGGACCACATTCAAAAACTCCCTCAATTTTGAAAGTGAACATAACTTAACCAGCAACAACATTAAGCCAACAGTAGATTTTTAGATGCTAGGGTTCTTATAATGACGAGTGCATTTGCACCATTATAGATCTGTTCAACATATGAATATGGGTGTCCTGGATGGCTGGATGGCAGCATCCAAAAGTATTTAACATATCCTCCTCACTGCACGTGTTGTAACCAGAAAGTGATTCTTCTAATGCTAATAGGAACCGTCTATGGTGGAGAGGGGTCCTTGGAGACTTTAATTCTATCTTAGTGAGATTAAGGCATTATCTTCTTCGATTCAGGTTCCCTTCTCTCAAGTTCCTCGGTTAGCAAATGGTATGGCAGACTCTCTAGCCAAACAAGGGGTTCAAAAAGTTATTCCGCTTGGCCCCTATTGCTTAAGTATTTTTGTTTTTGGTGTTGGTCCGAGGCTTTTGTACCAATTCCTTCTTTTGTTTTCACTTTCTGCTGGAGCTATCCTTGTACTGTTATTCTCTCCTTAATTTAATTTACTGTTACTGATAAAATAATGTGTTATAACCAGAAACAGGATTTGTAAATTCCTTCTTACTGGAAACAATAGTTGTTTTTGCATATTTAAGAAAAAGACAGGTGACAGATGTTTTGATGTGAACCATGGATTTCAAAAGTAACAACTATCAAACCTAGTATCCATGATCTCTACCATCCAATCATTCTTCTCCATTTATCAAACACGGCCTACGCATTTGACAAGGCACAAAATCAGATGCCAAATTCACTGTAGCCTCCCCATGTAATTATCAGAACAAATGGTCATTATTGCTTTTGGGCAGAGGTAGGGAAACAGTATCCCTCCTCCTGACATGATTTCAGTGCACCCGAAAGTGTGTTTACAACCATCTTGCCAAAATATTTGAACTGACAGTAGCTTGGAGGAAATGCATACACAATCCCCATCAAATGTATGACTTGTTGAACCATTTCAATAATAAATTATAAAATTTCAGCCATTTCTACAGAATGGAGATGTTCCCAAGAAGATACACCTAAAACCCCTCTATAAGCTTACAGTGGATGGGATTTTATCAAGAACCTATTTATCATATTAAACCTTGGATTCATCAATGAACAGCATGGACACTTCCCCTTCGGCACAAAAAAAAAAAACCGCACACGAAGAAGAAAGAGGAAGAGGGAGGGAGGGAGGGGAGGGGAGGGGAGGGGGTGTGGAATCCTTCAGCCTGACTCAAAAAGCAAGCAGAAGTTGTAACCAAAATTGGCCAAAGAATGAAATTGGCGAACCATATTAAAATAGCAAATGAATAATTCATGTCTCAGCTTAATTGCATAAGTCGGTTGATGGATCAAAAGTCGGTTGATGTTATCATTTTAGTATAGCTTGTGGATGCTAAGACAGAAAAGTGCTGATTATCTATACTGTACAATTCAGTTTTGGAGCACAACAGTTTTATTTCATGCCTTGGTTTTGTAACCTTTATTTGTGGCAGGTAAAAACTCCGCACACACTCACCCAAGCCCCTCACCATCGGTGCTACAGCCAGAGATTGACCCCTGGTTGTTTCGGTGGAAGGGAGGTGACTCACCAACAGAGTGACCAATGGATTGGCCTAACCTTTATTTGTCATTCCAATTTTTTTTTTCTTTATTTTCTCGAGCAACTTATCCTCAAAGAAGAAAGAGCAATGCTTTTCAACAGAATGAATGCTTGCAGGCAAGGCAACCTTAGAATGCAAAACCGGGCAACAAATCTTGGAAAAGAGAGATATACTTACCGTAAGGAGGTTCCTCCGCAATAATTATATCAGTGTCAATGTTGGCATGGATAATATGACCATCAGTACTGCGTCGAACAGTGCCTTTTATGCCCATCAAGCAGTGTTCCTAATCCACAGAATAAGGTGTCTTAACAATTTTTAGAGAATGAGAAATTTAACCATAAAATAATAATTAAGTAGAGGAAAGAAAAGAAGGGAAATGAGTACGAGATTGAAACTGCAAAAAACCACACTGAAAATTAGTACCAACCTTTGAGTGTTGAAACAAAGTATGCGAATCATGCCGCAAGCCGGGAGTTGCATTTGTTTTATTCGTCTTCACCCAACATATATCCTCGCACCTCCGAAATCCCCACTACAAATCAATAAGGAAATTATAAAACTAAAACAATGACCCAACACTCCCAACTTTTAGAGGAACAATAAGTTATTGTATATGACAGACTGTATCTTAGCAGGAAGCAGGGTAATATCTTGGAAATTGTTAAAGCTGACATAGTAGCTTTCTGGGAACGGCTCCTTACCTTAGCGGTAAGGAATGGCAGTTCTCATTAGGAGGTCTTGGGTTCGAACCCGGCCTCCTCCCTCTTTGCATATGCGTGAGTTTTTATTACCTCATAGTGAGTTGCATTTATTCTCCTTGCATGTGTGAGTTTCCATCACCTTACATGTGTGAGTTGTGTTTACGTCTCCTCGCATGTGTGAGTTCCCATCACCTCATATGTGTGAGTTGTGTCTCTGTCTCCTCTCACCTCGCATGCGTGAGTTGTATCTCTCTCTCCTCTCATGTGTGAGTTCCCATTACCTCACATGTGTGAGTTGTGCCATGAGTCTTAGGGTCCCAGCCCCTTCACTGGGTTACCAAAATGACATAGTAGCTTTCTAGGACTACCAGTTGAATGTGAAAAAGACGGTCAACACCCAATTACACAATACAAAACTTTTCCAGTAATGTCTACAGCACAATTAACATACCTTCTTTAAACAAAGACGGCCCTGCTCAAGACCCGCACCATCACCAACCCAGAGGAAGATAAACGAAGGAGTGTCGGCAATTGCCTAGCAGCATGATTAAGAGCAGGGTTTAGACTTTAGATACAAGAACAATAAACTGATTGAAATTGCTGCACATTTAGTACAAACTCAACAAAAGCATATAGCAGTTTGAAGTGTAACTGTACGGCTGGTAAAACACCTCAGGAAATGCACACTTTGCTGAAGCAACCATTTTCATAAATGTGGGGCGTGTATTTATTTGCCCAGGTTGAAGATCTGATGGACCTCATAGTGGATAAGATATGCTTCCAAAATCTCCCAGTTAAAAGATTAAGGTCCATGATTTCCTAATTCCCACTGAATGCAGGTAAACTCCTATGTCTTATTCACAAATATTGCGTGGTCTATGCTCCAAAGTCTTTCTTCACATATTTCAATAAAATATAATTGTCACCAATCCAAGAAAGAAAAACGAAAAGGGAAAGTATTGCCCTGTCACCAATCAAAGCATTAGGATGACAACAGCAGCAAACACCAATGTGTCAGGATCATCTACTATGAAATCTTTTATTTTAGGCACTCTCCATTCACAGTGAGGCCCATCATATCCATCCTATGGATCTCCAAGCTGAGGGAATGTAAGTGTAAAAGCCTCAATGAATCAAGCACTTCTCCGACAAACGATAGACTTGCCAAAATGCAGTACCAATAGTCCCTCAACTTGGGAGAAACATCATATAATATATGTTCTCATGCATGTATCAATAAAAGCTATCACGACTGTACTAAATCTGGAACTGGTCAAGACATTGGGGAAAAAAGGACATATATTGGCTAGTAGCGAACAGAAAAATTGCATAAGACGGGACAGCATACCTCAATCTTAAGATTTTGAATTTCCTCAAAAGTCCAATACTCCATATGGTCTGTCACACCAGGAGCCCGATGAACATATTCCTCCCAAGGTGGATCAACAAGAATGACATCAAACTTGGTGCCAAAAAACTCGGGGGAAAGAACATGCTCATGTAGATCACACTTGTAATACATAGGTGGGGATGCGGCTTTAGACACTATCTCATCTTTCTTCTGAATAAGTTCTCTCAACTTCGGATAATCCTCAACAACACTGGTGAGCTCTAACTCCCTGATGAAATTCTGAGGTCGCATACCAGTGTCAACAAAATTTTGGGAGTAGTCATTCTGCTCTCCTCTTGAAGGAGCTTTACCAGGAGGTCCGCTACTTCTAGGAGGGCCCCAACCTATAGGAGCTTTCTCATGAGGCACTCCACGTCCAAGTGGCCCCAAACCATTAAAGCCAGGACCAGGAGAAACTCCTCTTCCAGGGCCTGGTTGATTGAAATACATGGCAGGATTTGGACCAGTTCCCACATTAGGTGCAAATCTAGGTCCTGACGGTCCAGACTGAGGAACAGGAGAAAGCCCAGGTTGAACAGTCAGGATATTCATATCAACACCACGAGCTCCTGACCAAACAATCGGACCAGGAAATGGTGGAATGAAAACACCTGGACCAATTGGTGGACCTGGTGCTGGTGACATATTCGGGCCAATTGGTTGAATGGGTCCTGGAGGCAAGCCAAGATGACCAAAGGGAGGAGGTCCCATCATTGGCAGTGGGATACCAACTCGTCCATCCCTTCCACTAAGCCTTCCTCTGCCACCTCTTCCAAGCCGGCCCCCTTTAGATCCTTGTGGAACAGCTCTATTAAAAGACCCAGATCCCTGGTTATTTCCAAATGAGGGCAGTGAACCATTACTGGAAGTCTGACCAGCACTAGAACGGTTAGAATTCATAGCCCCCTTTTGCCCTCTGCCTCTCACGCCCTGCAGATCAAAGTTGTTCCTTCCTGAGCTCGTTCCTAAATTATCATCATCTAGATATGTTTCCTGCACATCATCACCAGGGCCATACAGATCAGCCACTCTTGACCTATCGTCATGCAGATATCCCCATTCCTCATCACTTGTTGCTGAAGTAAATTCCTGATGAATCCCCGCTTCAGGCCTCCTCACAGGCTCTTCTCTTCCGTAATCGAGAAGCTTTGGCCTCACCTCAATTGCATCAGATTTCTCATTTGGAGTTCCATAACTTGAAGAAGCTTTTGCTCCATCGGCCCTGCTTCTATCTTTTCTGTAAACGGCCCGGCCATGAATCTTGTCACTGTCCACCCTCTCGCGTTCACGCCTTTGTGAGTCCCATTCCTTGTCATAATCGAAATCGCCATCCCTGTCTTTTGTATCTTTATCATGCCTGGTTTCATGCCTTCTTTTCCAATTATCTTTAGAACCTTCCCAGTCCCTATTCCTGTCATCCCAGCTGCTATCTCTGACTTTTGATCTATCATCTCTATAACCTTCTTTGTCCCGTTCCTTTCCCCTGAGGCCAACGCTTCGTTCATTATCAGATTCAGAAAAACCTCTATCAAATTCATCTGAATGTTGTCGATGTCGCCCACTTCTCTCAGGGCTTCGTGACCTTTTAGCGCGTCTGGTTTCCCTCCCACTTCTTTCCCTTAGCCGACCTTGTCCATCCTCATCCGTATTAACAGATCTTTCTCGGCTCTCTGCATCACCACGGCCACCACGTGCATGATCTCTCTGCTGTCGTTGCTTCTCATTTTTCTCCTCCCTGGAGCTCAACCGACGGGCACTGGACTCCACATCCTCAGCTGAGCCACCCCACTTGTCTCTGGCCCTATGCTTATCATCTCTAATGTTATCTAATTTCTCCTCACGAGTAGATGTAAATGCCCTACTATCCTCTTCTCGAGCCTCTGACCTGACTCTACTCTTACTCCTATCACCATCAACCCTTTTCTCCTCCCTTAGGCTCGATTTGACACCCCTTTCAGCGCTGGAATCAACTGCCCTGCTTTTGCTTTCCCCAGACTCGATTCTTGCATCTAGAGCTCTATCCCTAGAAGAGCCATGCTTATGATCAGAAGGTTTTCCACTCCTGGAATCAGATTTATCCAAATAACTACTTTCTTCTGCTTTCCTTCCTGAGTCAGATTCATCCCATCTTCTCCGTGGATTCCTTTCATGCTCGCGTGTTCCATAACCTTTCTCTCGGCTACTTTCCTTCCTCTCTGAGTACCTAGAATCTCTATCTTGTGGCTTTTCACGCTCGCTGTCATGGGGAGTGTCCACCTTGCTTCTTGTTTTGCTTTGAGAACCCTCATTTGGCATTGGTTTTGTGCTTGGTTTCCTTGATGAATTCTTATCATTTTCATCAGCGTGTGCATAGCTTTTACCACCATCTGTATCTCTGCTGCTTCTTCTGCTGCTTTCCAAATCTCTATCCTGATAACCGCTACTTGATTTCTTCTCATTCCTCTCCTCTTGACTTTTCTTCACTATCTTGGCACGTGATTCCTTTCTCATATCATAATCGTCCTCTTCTCCGCTGTCTGCTCTGCCAGAGCCACTGGACTTCTTTCTCCCATCATTTCTGTCCCCAGAATTCTTCCTCTTCCCATTTTCCCATTCTTCAGCGTCTTCTGCATTTCCATGCCTACTTCTTGACTTGCTAGAGCGATGCTTCCTTTTATCAACACTCTCCCAATCATCTTCGTCATTAACCCTATCAACCTTTGTATCTGAACTGTCCTCAGCATCCCGCTTCACGTAACTCCGGAGAGATTCAAGTGCATCCATTGCAAGCAATATAATTCTTTCGAAGCACTAGTTAAAAGTAGGGATTGGTTTCTACTAGTATGAGGGCTGCTTGCAAAAATAATCACATCAAAGCTTCATATGTTTGTCCTGAAACTGGAAAAAAAATGCAGATAAGAATGGGTTTCCTTTTTCCTTTTTTTTTTTTCTTTCCAAGTAATGAGACGAAACTATACAATCATGTGAGCAGACATTAAATAAATTCAAACTAAAATCGAAATATTCATCATATCAAATCAATATGGGGTTGACTTAACGTGCTCTAATCAAGTAACAAAAAGAACTAAGACTCAATGTCTCATTTTTTCTAGCATTGGTGTAGGAGAACTCCCTCTTGCTCTCATGTGTGTGCGCGTGTGTGAGAGAGAGTGAGAGAGAGAGACTGTGCGTGCCTGAGCGGGCGGGCATGCATAAGTAAAGAAAGGTTTGAAGGTACGAGATATCAACATCATCACCCTCATTGTAGTATAACCAATGATAGAAGTAGATCACTAATCACAGACACCAAGTAAAGAAACTAAATATATAAACATAAGGGGATGTCCTTGATACCTACCAAGTACCAAAACCCTAAAAACCAAAGAGACACCTCTTTTTTTCTTTTTTGACAACACACTGCTAGAAATCAACTCAAACTGAAGCAAAACCCAAAAAAACCTTCAAATCAAACCCTAAACCCAGAAAAAACCCTCAAAATCCCCAACAATCCGAAATTCGCTGCATCTAACACCCTCTATTTAAAACACTGCTTTTCCTCAAACCAAACGCACCAAAAGATAAATTCCCACTCAACCTAAACCCTCGTACACCAATCAAACCCCAACAAAACCTCTACAGATCGACCTCCCCCAGAATCCAAACCCCTAAAATCCAACCAAATCCCAGATTAACAGGAAAAAAAAAAAAAACCCGGACGATCGAAATCTGGGTCAATCTCGACCTAAACCATAAAACAACCAATCAAAACCCAAAAAACCGCTACAGATCGACCTACCCCACAACCCAAAACCCAAAAAAGCAATCAAACCGAACACAAACCAGAAAACCCATGTCAACGCGGTGAGAACCCAAATCAAATCCGACCCAGATCGACGAACCCCAACTATAAAGTTCCATTCCTTCTCTTGATTATCATACATTTGCGTTGGAAATACTGAAAAGAGGACTATGTGGGATTGAAAGAGAAGGAAACAACAGATCTTTTAGACATAAATCTGTACCTTTTTCGCGTCTTGGGATCTGAAGAGAGGGAGAGATCAAAAGAAATCGACTTCCTTCTCTGCTGCTTCGAATTCTTGGTGACTAAAAACCAAATCTCTCTCTCTCTCTGCGTGTGAGATTGGGGATTTGCTGCTGCTCTTCTTTCGTTTTTATTATTTTACCAAAATGGGGTCGCCGCACTCAGGAGAATTTTTCCTGCACGTGCGGTCCACCTTTGTGGGGCCCAATTGGGGCCGTGATTTATAAGGTTGGATTCCATCTCAAAAAAATCTAGGGTTAAAAGACCACTAAATTTTAGTGTTGTTAAATCAATGGCTATGATGATATGTGTGGCTGATTTTTTTTTTTTTTCATGACTCTTATTTATCAACGGATATTTCCATCCTCTTCTTTATTAGAACCTGTTTATTTGCTGGAATTTCAAGAATTACTGTTTAGGGAATTCCTGCATTCCCAAACATAGTGGAATTTCTAAATGCTCCTTTGGGCTTGAGCATTCAGGAATTCCACTAAAATGCCAAGGGAGTGGAATTCCTGGATTCCCAAAAGTCAAAAGAGACATTTCGAGCCCGTTTAGTACCTAACTAGTTAAAGTGAAGTAAAGTGAATCTAGACAAGAAATGACAAAAGGTCATATCAAAAGTACACAATTTATAAATTTCCTCCGAATTTTTCAAAAAAAGTAAAACAATGCAAACACCTTTCTCCACTAAAAGACAAAAAAAACTCCACTTTTCTATACAAAAAGTAAAAAAGATTTCATACCAAACAACTAAAAACAAAACACCATCATAACACCTTATATTTTATTCTCTCTTGATTTGATGCTTCACCTCACCAAACAAGGCCCTTATATTTAAATTGTTGATATTGGATATGGATGTGTGGGCCCTTTCTTTATATCTCATAGTAAGATGAGAGTGTCTCTCATAAGAGCACCTCCCATATCGGCGATGCACATGTGCAATAGTAATGCAAGATCACGTGTGTTTCCGCTTATTCATGCATATTGATATAATGTGTAAATGAGGTAATTTTCATTTCAAATTTATGTTGCTAAGGAGGTATTAAATGAAAATTTATGTTTGCTTAGACAGGTTGCGGGTTAGAGGCCCTTCAAAAATACTTTTTTTTTGGGCACCTAGGACATTTAATTTCATCTCTTTTTTTTTTTTTTAGATTTTGAGAAATTTGTAAAAAATATCCAAAAAATCTCAACCTCTAAATCTACTCTTTGCACTTTTTATGAACCTTCAATTCATGATTCCAAATGTTAAATATTCTCACATTAATAAGAAGCACCAAGACATTCAATTCATGATTCCAAATGTTTTTTACATGTAACATTTACATATTAAAATCTCCACATAACCCTCTGAGCCCGGAGGGATTACGTGGGGTAGCATAGTTGGGCACTACCACACAGGGGCTACGGGGGGTTTACCTGGCTTCCCTCTGGGTCCGGAGGGATTACTCCAGTCCAAAGGGTTGGGAACCTTCCGATAGCAAAATAATAATAATAATAATAATTAAAATCTCCACATGAATCCTTTACATATGCAAAAATCCATTTTTCTATTCCATGCATAAAAGGCAAATAACCCCATAGTCTAAAGTAGTCCAAAATCTATTTGAATAAGTTTTATGACAAATAGACAAAAAGGACATAGACCTCCCAAACAGCACCTAAATTAGTTGTTTTTGTTAGTTTGGCCCACTAGCTTGAGTGTGGGACTTCCGTTATGAGGATTAGGTGTTGATCCCTGTTTGCCAGTGTCAAATCTAACCTTACCTTTGTCACTGAACCATAGTGGTTCGGCCCAACCAAGGTAGTTGTTCTTTGTTGGCTCTTAATGGCTTGAGTTGTTCTCACTGATTTTGACTAGTGCAGCAGTTATTTATTTACCTAAGAATGTGTTTGTTAATATGTTTGTGTACTTAAAGTCTACACAAAAGGCACAGGCAGATGCAGACTTCTGCTTTGGGTTGAAAATGATTATACAAAATGATGCATCCAACTGTTACTCACAATTGGATTGAAATCCTAAAAAATGATGCCTTGTGAAATCGTTGAATTTGATGGCCATGGATCAAGGGGTTAAGGTGACCGAACAGAGTTGAAATTTTGCATACAGGTAGATCTCATTGAGATCTTTGGATCACCAACTTTCCCATGAAACTGCCTGGCAACAACAGAGGCTCTTCTTCTTGGTAAAGGCTCAACCAAGAGATACTGTCCTGACTCCTCTTTTTCATTCTCTTTTTCCTTTTTAGCATAAAAGAAGGTATCTAAAAGTTCCCAATCCTTTTCGTACTGAAAACACTGGAGTCAGGCCTGATTGGACTCTTTATTGGAAGAGTCACCACTCACCACTGTGAAAAATATCAGAAGGTCTTGCCTTTCACCAATTGAGAAGAGAAAAGAGAGCATTAAGCCACAGATGCCAATGGACCCATGCCCGCCTCGATCCACAAGAGCCCGAGCTAAATAATCGAGGATTTGTACTGTATAGAGGGCCCAGCAAGCCAAGCCTGGACCTATGCCATCACATGCTGGAACCTTTAATCAGATGTTTAAGATCATCAGAACACGCCGAAACCGCCATATTTGGAGCCAAACATTCTCACTAGTTTAAAAGAGAGAATCAAAATCAAATTTATCAATCATGATAAATTTATGGCAGCAGCAGAACAGCCACAGTACTATTCTTACCCTCAACAGTAGAAAGCAGGCATATAAATAAGAATAATTTCTTCACTACTCAACAACAGAAAAAACATAATTATACCCAAAAAAAAAAAAAAACACAAAAAACATAAAGAAGATGAGCAGCTTGAATTCATTATTAACATGGACACAACCCAAGTTCCACACTTAATAGGAGAGTGCAACATGGAGCTCTTCAGTTATTGGGCCAGACCAATTGAGGCCCATCAAATGAACAACAGTTTTAAGGTTCACCACCACACTGTAGACAACTGCTACAGAAGCATTTCAAAATGTTGAACATAAAAAATAGTATACATATATCCTTTTCTTCTCACTCATTAGGGCGACGATCTTTTCTTACATTCCAAGGTCCATAATAGAACTTGGGCTTCATTAGTGGCACTGCTTCACCTGGATGGTCTTCCCAGTACTTCTCCTGTTAAATATCAACACAAGGCAGAAGAACATTATAGGCTACTAGAAATTATGACTCTGACAGTCTCTCATTCAAATGCTGGCCAGTCTCCAAAATGAGCTGAATATACCAATCACTGACATAATGCAATATATTCAATTTGTTGTCAGAAACAAAATGCCATCAAACTTGAACCTACTGAGATAATGCCTCAGATCGAACGGACAAGGGCTATGATGATGATGCTTTATTGACTCGTAATTCTTATTAAAAAAGTGAAATAGCCTCCCTCCAAAATTACAGTTCAAATTAATCTATTGGTTGTGGCAATCTTGCCATGTGATCACCTTGTAATTTTATTTTGTATTCACGTGCATATCTAGTACGATCACAAGATAAGATTATTTGCGTATCTAGTAAGATCGCAGGATAAGATTATTTGTCAACCAAACACCACCACACACAAAAAAAAAAAGAGAGGATCTTTGCCATGTTCCTGCCCTCTCAAAGCCGATCAAAGTGGTGGCAGTCACATGGTATAATCCTTAGCTTAAATGACTTGTTCATGAGCAAACATATACAAATTGTAGGTTAATTATCAAACAAATTATAGCAACTTCGATATATTTATTTAGAGATTTGAAAGGCAGATTCATTATCAAAGCAACTTTGATTCGTTTAATTAGAGTTTTGAAAGGTTAACATAAAAAGAGGGTTTGGCATGCATACGCGCACACAAAGGAGAGTAAAAAAGAAGGCAAAGTAACCTTATAAAGTTGCTCTGTCACTGCAGCTCCTATAACCCCCGTGTAGAACGCAGCTACGTATATTGAAAGAACCGGTGTGAAAGATTTAGGACGACGGTAAGGCTCAACCATTTCCCAAACAGCATTCTTCTCCCATCTATAGAACAAGTGATCTGCATACATCCTCCATAATGCACTTGACATTCCTACAACAAGAAACATGTTAGATGAACCGATCACATGTAGTCAACTACAATTAGTACCTTGCTAAAATCCAAATTTGGCTAGTGAGAGTGACGGAATAGGATCAATCATGAGTGGGCCAGGTGGAATCCACAAGATGAGCCCACCCTCAATAATGTTGCTATATATAGACACACGTGGTGCTTATGAAGGCCCTCTTTGATTAATTCAACAGTAGTTTGTATGGTTCTTAGGGAGTACAGGAGTGCTGAATTCAACTCCTTCACAATCACTACCATGCCCTCTTTTCAATTTGGTACTCACCGCCAATCTTACACTTAGAATGACATGTATTTACCATTGAATTGTAGCCCAAAACTTTTTTTTGAATGATAACTTCCATAAAAGCAAGCAGTACAAGAATTGTAGCCCAAAAATTGCATGGTAAAACTTAAAACACCCATAAATCAAGTTTAGAATTATCACACGAATTTTTATTTTTATTTTTTTCAAGCCCTTAATCCTCAACTAGGCATTTCCATCCCTGCACCCTCATGATTGGGATGCATCCAGATAGGCCTCACAAGCTATCTCACGCAAATGCGCAATTGAAAATCCCTCAATAATTCACATTCATAAACATACACGCATATATACGTAGACCTGGCATGTATTATATATGCATATATGTAGGTCAGTGGTCACCACAATGACACTCAAAATTGCATCGTGAGCAATTTGTTTAATCAATAGCATCCACGGTGGTCAGGCGCCTACCTTACCTGTTAGGTATGTTGGGGACTTTGTGTGTTGCAATTTGATGGATGCATATGCATTTTCTTTTAAGCATCACTTGAATTTTCACATGTACATCAACTTTGAAAACCTTGAAATCTTGATTAATCATGCATGGTTTTATAACTTTTAGAACTTAACTTTTCATGCATGACTTGGATTTTAACTGGATACATAAATTGATTTTAATCATGCATACCTATGATCTTAGAATTTCAAAATCATCTTAAGCATTCATAGGTTCATGTTTTGAAAACACTTTTTGGATTGATTTAAACATGAAACCAAGTATGACTTCCATGACAAAAAATTCCCTCTTAGAAAATCTTTTTCAAGTAAAAAACTATGGGAATTGTCGGTTAACCAACTTGCATGTCGGTCACCTCTCGTCAAAACAAGTGGATGCTCAAAATGTTCAATTTACTGAGTTCGATGAGCATTCGGTTCATGTTCGCCTAACAGAACTATGGATGCCGGTTAACCGACAGGTCACCAAAGTTGAATTTTTTACCATTGGAATTTCGGTTAACCGAACTAGGGAGGGTGTTAACCGACGGCTAGCTGTTGGACAACTTTTTCTATATATACTAGCTCATTCCAAGGCCAAAATCGAGGAACCAAGATGGACTTTTTGAAGTGTTATGAGCTAAGGAAGGCTAGAGGTCCTTTGGAAAGCTAAAGCTTGGATTCATGAAGTTAGATCTCTCTAATTAAGCTTTATTTTCCTTATCTTATGTTTTCATGCATGTTTAAATTATTAGTAAACCTATTTTAGCATGATAACTATGATTTATTGAATCCATTAAATGAATTTTACTTTGAATTGATTTATTTATGGGATTCTCATTTGGATTCATACCAGGTGGAACTCTAACTTTCATATCTTTGAATCATGCCTTGGAAACATCTTTGAAATCATTTCTCGCATGTTTCTAACTTTTGGTTGAATCTATAGCTTGTTGTTTTTCATACCTTGGAACATATAGTTAAACTAAATTTGATTTGGAAACAACATGCTCATGCATCAAATGTTTTAGTCTTGAAATTTCATACAACTTGTGAGCCATTTGATTAGTCATATCATTATCAAGTTGTTCATTTGAAGCTACATGTGATTTGCATTCTACTTCAATCAAATACCTTGTTATGATTTAAACTTTTAAATGCTTTAGGCATACATTATTGAGCCTTCACTTTTAAGTTTGATTAAAGTCATCACACATACACGTTGATCATACATCTTTGCATTCATGGAGTGTATGTTTAAGTTATTATTTCACTTTCATATCAGCCTATCTTAGAGGCATTGTAGTGAGCTCAAATTGTATCTCTTAGAGTGTATCTTAAACACATTTGAAAGAGAAAATCTTTTGACTTGTAAAGGTTATTGCTTAGGCTAGAAAAGCATAGTGTAAAGGTTATTGCTAAGCTTATAGAAAAGTATATTGTAGAGGTTATTGCTTAGCCTAGAAAAGCATAGTGCAAAGGTTATTGCTAAGCTTATAGAAAAACATAGTGTAAAGGTTATTGCTTAGCCTATTAAAAAGCATCAAATAGCGGAAATCCGGTTGAGTGTAGAAACGCAAGCCGGGAGTGGATGTAGACATTGAGGCCAAACCACTATATATCATTGTATTGTGGCGTGGTGATTTATCTTGATGCTTCCGCACAATAGTTTACTAATCATCACTTGTGCCCAGTTATTTTTAAAGAGTTAAATTAAGCCCCCCCTTAAAGTTCTCAAGGTGCACCTAGATGCACACAGATTATGGGGAAGGAGGATGGAAAGATCCCTAGGAGTAAGCAAACAATTGGACCATGTGATCATCTCAACCCTTGATAAATGGGCTTAAAAGTTGAAACAATTTTCAGCCCTTGAAGGAAACACAAATTTGGGTTTTTGCATGATTAATTCAATGGTATATAAAGGTCGTGTGAGCATCAAATTTGGGCAAGCTCTTGTGATCAATGCAACAATCTTCCGCTCCCCCATTCACTGTCTAAGTTGGCACTAACAGACTAACCCCAGTTTGATGCTCATCTAACCTACATAAGATGTTGGATTGTAGGTAAGGAAATTGCATAGTTACAAACCATAAACTCTGAGGCCCTTAAATCAAAGAATGAGGATAGTAAGATGAGGTTGATTTCAGCAGGCCACTATCACTAATGACACCTTTTGATCCCCCTAGTATACTGATGGCATGCATAAAGATGGGTCCCCCACATGCTGTTTCATATGGTTAATCCCTTGATGCTTTTGATACAAATGTGTAGTTCACTAAAAGTTTCACTGTGTCTCTGCGCCATTAAATCAATAAAAAGGAGTCAGAGCCTTGAGAAGGGCCAATTAGGTCTACTCAGGCCATGTTGTCCTCTGCACTCCACAATGCCCTAAAAGTGCATTGCGACCCGACTTGCAATGGCAATGTCTCACCATTTTGATCACGCCTAGACTTTCACCGCAAATCGCAGACCAGCTGCCAATTGCAAACCAACTGCCATCACTTTCCCAACCTCCATCAACCGAGTAATCTGCATCTGCCGGCCATGTAGCGATCCTACAGCTTGGGTGGCTATCAGCTTTGAGCTTACCAATCTAACCAACCAATAAATACATTGCCTCCATCTTTACTGATCTTGGCCACGTATAACTGTTTGGAATCTCAGGCTTGCAAATCCAACTGCAGGACATGCTATCAGCCTGTCCCGTTTTGCCTTTTATCTCCATGCACAGAGATGGGCGAGGACTGGAGCGAGAGCAATCATATCGGGGTAGCTACTTCTACATGAACTTAAATGAGAGAAGCCCATAATTTTTTTGTATGAGAGGAAAGAGATGATCACATGCTGATATTCAGACCTAATAAACATTAATGCCCACTTATTTCACTTATGTGGGATCCTTTTTGAAATCCAAACCACGTATATCAGACCATTATTTGTATATACTTGGATTCAAACCTTAATCTCTTCTAACAGATTGAGATGTTCACCAACTCACCTAGGGAGATGAGGCACCAGTAAGGTGATAAAGTCATTTTGAAAGCACTATTGAACTAAAAGTGTTCACAAGTCAAGCTTTAGCACAAAGATATCTTTAATATTAGACTTAAAAATCCTTTTGCTCCCATAGTGTTTTTATTTATTTATTTATTTTTATTTTTTTATTGAGAGGAGAGAGATGATCAGATGCTGACATACAGCCAATAAAAATTAATGACCACTTATTTCACTTATGTGGGCTCCTTTTTGAAATCCAAACCACGTATATCAGAAGTTTATTTGTATATACTTGGATTCAAACCTTAATCTCTTCTAACAGATGGAGATGTTCACCAGCTCACCTAGGGAGATGAGACATCAATAAGGTGACATAAACATTTTGAAAACACAATTGAACTCAAAGCATTCACAAGCCAGGCTTTAGGATAAAGATACCTTTAATATTAGACTTAAAAATTCTTGTTCTGAAATTAAAAAAAAAAAAAAAAAAGAGCAATCGGTGCTGAAGTATATTATCCCATCTACCTAGGATTGGCTACGTGAGTTCTACTTCTCACTCACCTCTCCTTAAGGTAAGTTTTCTATCACACCGCGACTTAACATATCACTTCTACTTGCAAGTCTTCTTGCTCCATTCTCTCCTATGACCTAGTAATTGCTACATTTGAATTTTCTTACGAGGGTTGTATATGGTCCTTCCAAGTGTGTGCCAAAATCATATGCAGCGACATTACGTCATTCTGTTTCAAAATAAGCCATCCAAAGATCTCAACTCATGTACTCACTATTGTTCTACCTTTCTCCACGGTCCGCACATTCATTTTAACATCTACAACCTATGTTGCATGGATTTTACGAAATGAGGAATGCACACGTGTTAGAACATATTCGCGTGGCACAGTGCCAGGTTCTTCACAGATCTTTTTAATAGTAATACTTATAAATTATTATGGAATTATTAAATCTAAGTAGCTCACTCAAATGTTTATTTCTTATTGTTTAGAGTAAAATTTGTATAAATGTAGAGTCAAATCCATGAGTTCTAAGTTTTGGGATTTGGCAATTAGATGCCTCACCTGAAGAACATATTCCAACGCACATACACACTCATGCAACTTAACCTATAGCTTGGCCGCTTCTTTTGGCATCGTACTGTGATTTATTCTTTGCCATTACTCAGCTCCACATAAAAATAAGGTCTAATTGTCATCTTATAAAAATTTCCAAGTAATCAAATTATGCTATATATCACATAATAGTCCAGGAGCTCATCTCCACTTTGCCCACACCCAACAGTATTCCATATTTACAATATTCCCATCAATTCACTATTAAAAATATACATACACACACACACACACCCATCAGTTCTTCCATTTTGTTTGTTTCTATAGGTCCTACCAAGTATCAGTACCTAACATACATATATGATATATGTTTATATATTCCCATCAGTTCCTCCTCCCTGCTCTCAGAGCTGCTACATTTGTGGCTCATATATCATGTCTTCATTCTATTAATTCTCAAATTATTTAAAGTTTGGATCTCCTAATGTGTTGAGCATCAGAAAAAGTTGTCTTCCAATCAAAATGCGCAACGTCAGGCCAGATGTGCTCTTCAAATCTAAGAAAAGTGTATTGCCTTTCTCAACAAAGCTGAGATGCACATCTTAACTAATGCGGCATGTTTTGAAAGGAAGTGACATCTTTTTTATGATTCCCATTGTCAACGGATTCAGACTACTCCATTTGACTTGAGCATTTCTGCAACATTCTAGTTATTTACTTGCTTTTTTGTCTAACGAGTGGAACCACAAGAAATGTAAACAATATATACAAATAAGGGAAAGCAATATCAATCTTTAACACCTACTCTAGGATATAGAAAAGGGTGTTGAAACAAATAACAGCTCTCGCGAACAATGGTAAGCAAATTAAATCACATTGCCCAACAGTACAAGGGACCAAAAAATGTAGCCATACGCAAAAGCCGTTTGTATTGAAATACCAAAGTTGCCCAAGTCCAAAAAATCATCAATAGAGTCGTGAGAATCATACCAACTGTTCACTTGATATCATCAAAAAATAAGTAGAAGTTTTCATTATTATTATTATTATTATTATTATTATTATTATTATTATTATTCTGCTAGATCTGGATCTGTGATGAGTAGAAGTTTCCATTACTAATATGCCAGATACAACAAATAAAAACAAAGCAAAGAAGAGAATAGAAAAGATCAATGTGGAGAAACACAATTAAGGGCTTACTTGTGTACCACATTTCCTCTTGATGGACCACAAAGTTTAAAGAATGCGCTGACTTATTTACACAGAATGGATTGCTTGCCAGCAGCAAGAATGTCTCTGACCTGCAACAAGCACACTCTACTCTTTAAATTATGCAAATTAATGAGAAAAACAACAAATACAACATTAGCTCAAAAGGTGCTGAAATGGTTTCTGTGAAACCTATACATAAACGGATAATAGATTATCTTGAAAAAAACAGCTACAAACATTAAGTGAGAAAAAACATCCACAGCCACAGAAATCAATAAATCAAAGTGAAACAGTAAGTCTAAGTAGATTTTCTTTCCAATTTTTTGGGCCTTTTCGTTTAGGAGAATTTCTGACAGATTTTTGGGATTTGGGGTTTTTTAGACATGATATAATGGCCTGTCCCCTGGCATTTGCAAATGCAATGTTTTTTTACTAGAATCCCAAAATTCTGGCCGCCTAGAAAATCCCAAATGACCTTTGGAACTCCTGAAATTCCACCATCTTTGCTTTTTGCTGGAAACTTTGGATGCTCAAGTACAAACGAGAATTTAGGAATTCCACATGGTGGAGAATTCAGAAATTCTCCGGACAAGAATTCTTTGAATTCCTGTAAACAGGCCCATATAGGTATAAATGGCCATATTTAGAGGATATTATGGCCATATTTAGAGGATAATCACTTCCACCTCAGCGATAAATTGCAATTTGCATCATCATATGCACATGAAGAAAAATGAAGCAGCCTGGATCCGCAGGCGGCGATGAAACGGGTGTAGACAAGCCCTGCGAGAGAGTTTGCCAAATCCACGACGGATTCAAGTAAGGACCAACTCCGCATATGGAAATTAGCCGAATTCCTCTCGGAACTCAATAACAATCTTCCATTGAAGATAAAGAGAAAACCAAACAAACCAATCTTTATTATTGAATAATCTTGAACTACTCTTCTAATAGAGAGATTACATATTTATAGGAAGGGTTGGACATCCCCTTTCCTAATAGGACTTTGTTTTCCTAAACAATAAAGGAAATAACTTGCTTAACAATCCAAATAAAATAAAACTCCTAATTTTAATAACTTCTAAATAAATAACAACTCTCTAAATAAGTCTCTTAACTAATTAAAACTCTAACTAAATGAATGACCTATTGGGCTTACGGACTGGGCCCAATTAGTTGGCAAACCAAACCATGGGTCTGGCCTGCATCAAAAAATCTGCAACACTGATTCTAAATCAAAGAAACAAATTCAACATTCAAGGTTGGAAAAACTTTAAAAAATCTTGAAGAAAGATATAATGCAAGAAGGAAGAGAGAGAGAGAGAGAGAGAGTCTACAATAACGCATCAGACAATAAAGTCTTCAGTTCTTGTATTGAAGAGAGATCCGGCAATGCTTTCCATTTGAAGAAATTGACTAAGAAATAGAAAGAGTTTGCATTTTTGGTAGTTGGCAAAGAGATAAGGGAGGTGCCATTTCACTACTTGAGAGAAAAAGGAATCCAGGTACCTAAAGTGTCATTACCAAGACTGTTTGAAAAGAAACCACCTAAAACTGAAGGAGGCCTCATATAATGGTCCATGTCCTCTCACAAACTGTATAAAACTCTAGAAAGAGGAAACTTTGCTAAGCAAACTATATATCTTAAACATTATGTATATTAAAATTATTCTTTTTTCCTCTCTTTTTTTTGAATGGTTACTTTCATTGAAAAAGAGCAAACAAAACAAGAGATAAGTACTGACAGCAAAAGAAAGAAAGCAGAAAGCACATGAGAGACAACACAAAAACAACAAACTAAGGCTCTGTGATAGAGAAAGCCGGCTCTTTCCAGTGATACACTATTTGTTAAAGGGAATATCCTCTAAAAGATAGGATGATGGACACCCAAAGAGCTACAAGAAACTTTGACTTCTCCACCAAAATGCTTTCGCTAGAAGCTATCGCTTCAAAACATCTCGAATTTCTTTCCTTCCACTCGAATTTCTTTCCTTCCATATTGCCCAAATCACCGCAAAAAAAGATAACCTCCACATCACCTTTCCTCTGGAGTCCCCAATAGGGGTCTTCCAAGCTTGAAAGAGCTCGAAAAGAGAATTAGGGAGGGCCCAACAGCAATCAAACCATCCCACCACTGACATCCAGATATATTGAGCTGTTTTGCAATTTAGCATAAGGTGGTTCACAGATTCCCCATAACTCAAGCACAAAGGGCAGCCATTGACAGTAATCATCCCTCTCCTTTTTAAGAGATCCATAGTAGGAATCCTATTCCTAAGAGCCAACCACCCGAAGACTAGCACCCTTGGGGGAGCCTTCCATTTCCAAATGGTGCTCAATGCACTTCTCTCCCCCGAAATATTAAGAATTTTCTTGAAGAATGAGGAAACTGAAAAAGATCCATTCTTTGAGCCTTCCCATACCCTAACATCTTCCCCTCTATGATGAATATTTACATCGTTCATGAAAGTAAGGAATGAAGTGAATTGGGATTCCTCATTTTCCTTTAGATTTCTTCTAAAACTCGGGCACCACACCACCTGGTCTCCACTTGTATTCAGATATGAGCTGACTGTTGCTTCCTTATCCTGCACACATCTGAATAGATCTGGAAATTGAGCTTTTAAAGACCTGTCTCCAATCCACTTATCTTTCCAAAAGAGAATCCTTTCCCCCAATCCAGCTTGATATTTAATGTTTTCCATGAAAAGCCTCCTGACCGAGAGGATTCCTTTCCATATTGCAGACGACTTCTTTGGAGCTTCCTGAACTTCCCACCCATGTCTTGGAAGTTTATATTTCCAATCCAGAACCTTTCTCCAAAGCCCTTCTGATCCATCACCTATCCTCCACAACCATTTACCCAAAAGGGCTTGGTTCATCTGCTTCAGAGGCCTAATACCCAGACCTCCTTCTTCCCTGGGTTTACATAAGGAAGCCCAATCTACCAAGTGATACTTCTTCTGATCACCAGTTCCATTCCATAAGAATTCTCTCTGCAGCCTTTCTAATCTCTTTATAATTGAAGTCGGGCACTTGAAGATAAATAAGTAATAGATAGGCAGGTTGGACAGAACTGATTTGATTAGGGTGACCCGACCTCTGATAGACAAGTAATTAGCTTTCCATGTTGACAACTTCCTCTCAACCCTTTCCACAACCGTGTTCCACATAGGTGTTGTAACCCGGCCCAAGCACAACGGCATCCTTAAGTACAAAGCTGGCAGCTTCCCAACCTTACACCCCATTATTTCTGATAGCTTAAGAAGCAACGATTGCTCCGTTCTTAACCCGATCACCTCGCTCTTAAAGAAGTTGACTTTCAAGCCTGAAACCGCTTCAAAACATAGGATAGTAGCTTTGACATTTTGAACCTGGTCTTCTTTTTTCCTCTTTTACCCTTCACATATATCTTAAATGAGGATACTTACTACAACTGTACACCAATAATAATAATAATAACTCTCAATCCCCTGACACGTGCTTTTTCTTCCAAATTTTTCTGTATCTAATTGCACGGAGTAAGAGCAAGGAAACATCATTATGTTACAAATAAAAAAAATACAAAATAAATCTATGAGTGATATACAATGTAGGAATTTTAAAAAATTTGTGCAATGAAAACAAGCATAATCTGTGAACATTACTGGTAAAGAAAATATCTGTCTACACTGAAACTCCAAGAACTGAATAATTTGGTATAAAAAAAAGAAAAAGTCTACATGTCCCGATTTTAGGACCGACTGATGGACCGATTGTATGTGAAAACATGGACTGTAAAGTTGAAAAGTTAAAAAGTTGAATGGATCGGGACATGTAGACTCTCTCATAAAAAAATGAAATTACACATTTGTCAAGACAAAATGAGAAAGTAAATGGCATGAGGAAATTGTATAATGGCCACATACAGAATGAAAGATTAATTTCATAAAACTTCCTATCCAATAAAGAATCTGAAATATTCCACCAACCACATAACACTTCACAAGTGAAAATTCACATTCATGCCATCAATAGCATGAAGAAATGGAAATTTTGAAAATGAAACCTGATCCCCATCCAAAATCAATCACCTCGAAATCAGAGCTCATGGGAATGATGGCCATGAGGGCTATATTGGTTTCGATCTTGCCTAATCAATTATGCACCAGAACTTTAATAGAGTTTCCTTATAGTTCTTTCATAATCCCAACAAACAAACAGGACACTCCTTTAGGCCTTTCATTATTTTCTACCCTCTAATCTCCACTCTCTTTCCTACAACAAGAGCTCTAATAAATAAACATAAGGGGATGTCTTTGACACCTGCCAATTACCACAAACCTAAAAACCAAAGAGGAAACCTCTGCTGACACTGCTAGAAATCAACAAAGGGAAGAAAGACCCAAAAATCTTCAAATTGAACTCTAAGCAAAAAAAAATAATAATAAAAAAAAAATAAAGTGAAAATTCATAACAATCTGAAATCCCCTTTATCTCACAGCCCCTAATTCAAACACTGCTTTTCCTTGATCCAAAATGCGCAAAAAAGATAACCCTACTCAAATCTCAACCTAACCCTTAACAAACCCAATCAAACTGAAGCCAAAACAAAATCTTCAAATTGAACTCGCCCAAAAAAAAAAAAAAAACCAAAATTCCCAACAATCTGAAATCCCCTTATCTCACGATCCCTAATTCAAACACTATTTTACCTCGATACATTCCAAATGCGCAAAAAAGATAACCCTACACAAATCTTGACATAACGCCTAACAAACCCAATCAAGCCCCACCAAAACTGCTATACATGTACCTCCCCCAGAATCCAAAACCCTAAAATCCAACCAAACCCCAGAATAAAAAGAATAAATAAATAAATAACAGGATGAAAATCTGGGTAAAAACTTGACTTGAGCTTTAAAACACCAATGAATCCCCGCAAAACTGGTAAAAATAGACTACCCCACCACCCAAAACCCTAAAAATCTATCAAACCCAACATATTATGTTGTATGATTTCTCACAATAAACCAGCAGCTCTGGCATATTCATTGTAAAAATTTCTACCTCTTTCTATGGTGCCAAAAGCTAATCCAACTACTGACTTTTTTCTTATCATCAACCTCTACCCTATACAGATATTCAGTTCATGTAAGAACATTGTACTGTGTTATCAATACTACACCATAAGAGTATATTATCTTAGCCCTTGAGGGTAGAAATCTAAGGCTTAAATTCAGTCCTTGTTCTTGAGTTGGCCCAATAATTAAAAAAGATTCTTTCTTTCTCCCTTCACAGCATAAAACAGATAAACCCTAATCCCTCTCTCCTTTGTAAATCTCAATGAAGATGTCAATATCTCAGATTTTCCATGCTAATGTAGAGGGTTTTGGTCCAAAACTGTGATCTCAGAGAGAGAAAGAGAGAGAGGGTTTAGGGTTTTGGTTGAAATTGACAGAGAACGAGAGAGATTACCAGCTCCGAATCGCAGGATTTCACCTTTTGCTCACTATCATCTCTGAACTTTGTCTTCTCTCTCTTTCATCTTTTTTATCTGGTGATATGAATTTCAGCCCTTGGATTTAATCCGAGGGCTGCTGATAAGTCCCCTTGAAGCTTGCCACAGGGGGATGTAAATGGGTCCCTATTATCTGGTTATGTGAAGGTTTCGACCCGTTAAAAATCAAGTCTGGATCCTTATTTAGGCCCCGATACATAAATAAATTCGGATCCGGTTCCACATTGGTTCGGACCTGTAGACCCGAGACCCGACATATTACATCAATTTTCAAAAACCTCTCCTAAAAACTAAGTTTTTTCAATATCATTCTCTACTTAGATCCAAACCAGGTCCAGGCCTGTCTAATATATGATTCTAGTTCCAGTTCCAGAGCAAAAAAACTGATTCCGAAACAGTTCTGGGACCGAATCCGGTTCCACCTTCTCCTTAAAGGGTGGACCCGGAACCAGAACCGACCCATTTACAACCCTAGCAATAGGTGATGGGATTTTTTTTTATAAAATTAGGTACCTACAAAGTATTAAATTTTGTATCTTACATCCTTGTAGATTTTGGAGAATATGTGAAAAATGTAAAATCAACTAACCCTTTTTTCTTTTTCCTTTTTTCTTTTTTATGCACTTATGTGGGTCCCAATTCATGATCCAATTTATTCAGTATGCTGCTAAAACTAATGAACTCAAATACCTGAAATTTCATATTTGAGATCTTTAATGGGAATCTGAGATCTATGTGAAAAACATATGATAATTTAATTCAGCTTATTTGACGTTAAACCCACTTGGGAGTTGGTGGAGTGGTATAAGTGTGGGTTTGCTTGTTTGGATGTATGGTGAGGTGAAGTATAGAGAGAATAAAATATAAGGTGTGATAATGGTGTTTTGTTTTTAGTTATTTGGTATGAAATCTTTTTGATTTTTTGTATAGAAAAAGTGCAGTTTTTTTTGTCTTTAAGTAAAGAAATGAGGCTGCTTTTTTGGCATTTTATGAAAAATTCGAAGGGAATTTTAAAATTCTGTACTTTTGATATGACCCCTTGTCATTTCTTGTCTGCATTCACTTTACTTTACTTTAACTAGTTAATTGCCAAACACGCAGGCACATTTGGTAATGGGAGGGGAATTCTCTCTTTTAAGGATTCTTTGGTGCCATGGAATCAAATATTCCTCAATAAGGATTTATGAGAGAGATATTTCATCTCATCCCACGTTTGGCTAGCACAGTGGAATCAGTAGTGATTTCTTCAAATTCACATTTGGTAAGCATATTAAAGTCCATAAGAAAGAAACAAAGACTAACATTAAATAAGTTGAAATAAAAAAGATCTAATGACAAACAAATTCCTAAAAAAGAGTAATGTAGAAAAACCATAGGAAAAAATGACCAACATTAAATAAGACGAAATAAAAACGATCTAATGACAAGCAATCTCTTCAATAACTTATACTAACATTAAATAACTTATCTCTTTGCCAACTACCAAAAATATAACAATCCTAAGAAGAAATTAGATTGATGGGTCCATGATCAATGGTTATACATGAAGTGAATCAATGTATAGTTTTCACTTTGAATTAATTTTGTTTCCTCTTGAAGAGTTGAATTGAGTTGTTTTTGTTTGCAGAGATGCAGTCCTTGATTACATGAGGGCAACCAACAAGATTATCAATGCAATTACAAGTACCTTGCTGAAAGGTCTTGGTGTAGAGTTAGATGAGTCCACCGTGACTCAGTATGTTTGGAGAGTACTATGGTTACTACTATGAAGCTAATCATCTAGGCAAAAAGACTTTGGAGTAAGCCAAGATCACAAATGAGAAATGATGGGCCGGCCCATGACTCCATGTACTCATCTAAATAAATAACAGAGAATAAAATAGGGGCAAAGCCAACATGGGGTAGTGTGGACAGGGCCCATCATCTAACAAGGTGGGCTTCACATCATCAATCAACTTTGAAATGGTGGCTCCTTCAAGAAAAAAAAAATTTCTTACTCAATCCTTGTAGTAGAAGATGTTAATCTCCCTCTTATAATGAGGATAATATTGCTTCTTGCTTTAAGGTGGCTTAAATTTCATTTTAGTTGTCTATGTTCTTTTCTTGAAATGATAAATGTAATTCAGACTTTGTAGATAGGGTAGGTTTCACCATTGGGCCTTTCAGGCTGCCACACTATCAGCCAGGCTTGGACAAGTTCTTAAGGTCCATGAGGCAGGAAGGGTCCAAAAAGTAAGTTCGTTTAGTATAAGGGCAGAGATTGGGTTTCAATCTAGGGGCCGAAAATGGGTCGGCTCTAGTCAAAACGGGTCCGGTTAAGTAGGAGTATATACGGATTGATAATATCCAATCCGATCTGATCTCGACCCGCAAAGCCCACATTCAATGCAGGTTAACGCATTTAACCAAACCCAACCTGTAGAATCTTGGCCAAAAACCAGTTTATTTCAAACATTAAAGTTACATTTGAGTCAAGTTGCAGGCCAGAAAAGCCTAGCACAAGCTCAGCACATTCCATATAAAAAATAGATATTTCGAAGTACCAAAAGATTAAACTACCAAATTGTTTAAATGTGTTAAGATATGTGGGTCGACCCTAATCCAACCAATTTAAATGGGTTATAAGCTTGACCTTAACTCAACTCATTTGAACGTGGATCAAAGTTTCCCAACCTATGACCGACCCATTTATGTTGCAATTCAGTTATGCGGGTCAAATGCAGGACTTGTGAGAGGGATGCCCCCCCTCGGATAGTAAATGACATTGAATCTGGCCCAAGTTCGGCCCATAATTTGACTAGTATTGAGTGCATGCACCGGGCCCCGACGAGCGAGACCTGAACCCATGTTCAGGGTCCAAAATCCCTCACAAGCATAATCAAGGCCTATATGATCACAAGCTTGTAGGACTTTAGGGCCTGTTTGGCATCGTTCTCGTATTGTTTTCAATTTTATGCTCGAATTAGGTTGTGCTGAGATCAGGTTGTGCCTAGTTTATACTCTGCGGAACTTGTTTGGCAATATTATATTGAATTACTCTGCTAAAAATATGCCGTACGGAACTTGTTTGGTAACATTATAGAAGTTTTGCTCCAAATTGCAAACATATGATTTACAATATGAGACCCCACCTTTTAATTGTTTACAGTACTATTATTATCATATATGAGACCCACCTATAGAAGTTTCAACGTGATACCCACCTTTAAAAATTAGAACATGGAACCCATATTCATTGGATTTATAATGTGGGCCCACCTTTATAGGAATTATAATATGAACCAACTTTTTGTAAATGTAAATGTGGGATCCACCTTTAGTATTTAGAATATGGGCTTATATGCATAGGATTTACAATGTAGGTCCACCTTTTGTAAATGAGATCATGTGACCCATATTTATGAATTACAAAGTGGAGCCACTTTTTTTGTAATTATAGACACATGGCCCACTTTAGAAATTAGAATTTGGTGCCCACCTTTAAAAATTAGAACACGGGAGTAGCACATTTATAAAATCTACAATGTGGGCCCACCTTTATAGGAATTATAATATGGAGCCATACTTTTTGTTAATTATGAACATGAAACCCATCTTTGAAAATTTATAAAGTAATACCCACATTTAGAAATCCAAATATGGAGCCATCATTAAAATGTGGGGCCATACTTTTTCTTAATTGTGAACACGGGACCCACCTTTAAAAAATTACAATGTGGTACCCACATTTAGAAATCCAAACATGGGGCCACCATTAAAATGTGATTGTGGACATGAGACCCACCTAGAGAAATTACAACGTAATGCCTACCTTTAGCAGCGATTTATAATGTGGTCCCACCATTATAGAATTATAATAGGGGCCCACTTTTTGTAATTGTGACCATGTGACCCACCTCTAGGAATTATAAAGTGGGGCCACCTCCTTTGGGATTGTGAACATGGGGCCTACATTTAGGATAAGTGTGAGGATTTAGGATCTTCAAATGATATTCTTTAAAAGGCAAGAGATAAAGAAAAAAACAATTGTGCCCGCAAGTTGTTTCTTAAAAAAAAAAACAAAATTTTTTTTTCCAACTTTCTAATGCCTGCGGGTTAAGATTTTGAGATTTCTTCACATGAGAACAAAATTCGGAACAATCATTCACGCATACCAAACATGTTTTCTACACCCTTATCTCGTGAGAACATGGGAACATCCAAATGCAACGATGCCAAACACACTCTTAATATCTTATCATTACACATACATATGTACAATACAAGCCTCAATGATGTCTAAATCCTAATTTTCACATAGTTTTGATGGGTGCCAGATTTGAATGAACGCCATTAGAGTGGGTAATGCTAATCATCCAACCATTAGAATGCAAAAATAGATGACAGAGAAAATGGAGTTTAAATATTAATAACCAAAAAAGTAGTCTAATTCAACACTATCTAGAACCAACTGACTGGACAATAAACCATGGGATCAGTAGAGAGGAAAAAATGGACCACCTGAGTGTTATCCAATAAGGCTGTGTCATTTACATCATGTCTTGAAATTCAATATGGATACTAAATGAAAGGAAAGTTTGTGCAATACAAGATGGATGGATCTGATTTAAGATGGATGTACCATTGTGTCTTAAAATGATAAAAACAAAATTCTACATCTATAGTGAAGGGAAGTTCATAAGTGCAATTTCATGTTATGATAATAGACACAGAGTTGTTGTAGTTGCACATTGTTAATGGCACAAAAATGCTGAACTTACTTTGGATTGCTAACACATGGACACATCTCCACCAACCAACAAGGAAGGACAGGAACACTTGTCCACCATCCAAATTATCTCCACATGTATAAAGCCCACTCTCCCTCTTTCCATCTTCACCATCTCTGTCTCATTTGTCTTTTCTCTATTTATAGTTTTCATTCATATAACAAATAGAAAAGCAGGGATACACAATATCATCTTTTATCAAGTGAGTTTAATGTGTCTTTCCAATAGATAATAATATATATGTTAGTCGTTTCAAATTAATAAAATTGATCTTATGGTGTTATGATTTGGGTCAGACTTTCAGTTTAGAAAATCAAATTGACAAAAGTTGAGGGGAATGGGAGAAACCTACAGCAATCACAATTAGAAAGATTTGGTTCTTCTAGTAATATATAGTAGAAAAAAAAACTCATCAAGTATTATTGAACTTTTTATTCATTAAAGGCCTAGCCCGTTTGGGAATTTCAGAATAATATAATAAGAGCTAGTAGGATTAGGTCTATAACAAATAGCTCTAGTCTAAAGAAAAAAAATGAACTTCTATTTATCAGCAGTATAAATCATCAAATAAGAACTTATTAAAGTAGCTTTTTTGTCATTTTTAAAAATGTTTTTAATTAGAGATAAGGCTTGCCACAGTTGGGTGAGCATGGAAGAATGGAGAATGATTTTTATGGTTTGGACTTGTGCAAGGTGGGCCCATTGTATGAAATAAAATGTTGTATCCATATGATTTCTCTGATGAATGATGAAACAATTGCTTTACACTGTGAATCAAACTTTAATTATTTTTTATTTCCTCTTAAATCACACTTTATATATATAAGCAATATAGAGGGAGGCGCCACGTCAGCACCCATGAGCGCTCGTTTTAAAAATATGCTTAGAAAAATGCAGAGAACTTTGGCTTCAACGTGGGCCACTACACCTCTCCTAATCTACTCCTCTCCGAATCACAGCCACAACCTCACATCACATTTAAATTCAAACGAAATTCGATCTTTCCAACGTAAGATTTAAGAGTTCTCATGCATTTGGTTTATATTCTTTTGTTTTGCATTTCAATTTCATTAAGATGTTGTGTTTTTTTTTTTTTTTTTTCCATTTAAAGCAATGAGATCTCTTAGTTTTTCTTTCTGGTTTATTTTGTTTAAGTCAACGGCACCGAGATCTATCAACGTAAAATGAGGAATAATGAATCAAAGCCAACAATCGCTGTGGTTAATTTTCCAATCGGACAGCTTGATTTTCAGTTTGTAAATCTTGAGAAGTATTGCCAATTACTCTTATTTTAGATTTGTTTGACTTTTGCACTTGTTTCATGTTATTCATTGGTTTGAATATCTCCTTCTTCTTCTTTTTTATGTTCTCTCTTTTTTTATTAACACTTTATATCTTTCTTTTCTATTTTCATTGACAAAAGAATCTCTATATTTTTATTTCTAAATAGTTTTTCTTTCAATAATTTCTCTGCCCATTTTCAATTAAGATCATGAAGATATAGGCTTTGAATTTATTTTATTTTATTTTGGTTCATTTTCTGCTTATGGCTTGTATTTTATTATTTTTTCTGAGTCCAATTTTCTTATTCTTCTAGACTTTAAATTCATTATTATTTAACTTTTTATTTGAAAATAAATTCATTAGTTATTATTTCGCATAAACTTACTTTAGTTTATAGATTCTTTCATATTACATTATCATGGTTTGACAGCTATGTGCAACTATACTTGTGTCCCGGTGTTTATATGATACTCTTCATTTTAATTAAATAATACTTATTTCTTACTTTAATTCTAAATATATTCTCAGTTTTGGGCTTAGGCTAAGCACGAGCCTTTATTGCTAGTTCACTTATTATACATTATCCCGGGCCTTTGTTGCCAGTTCACTTATTTTACATGTATAATGCGCTAGAAATAAACTTGTATGATAAATAACATAAGATATTTATAACTTTATTCCACATCCTTTTCATAAAATTTATTGATTCTTTTAGCTTCTTCCTCTTCATATATGTTTTAAACTTTTTATGAGTTTTAATAAAAATAAGGAGTGTATTTCGGACCTTGGTATGTTTTTAGTTACATTACACTTTGTAGATAAACAAATAGAATGTTTAATCATCACATTGTTTATTTTTTGTCATTTTGTTTTAGGGTACAATTGAAAATATAATTAAGATATTGGAGACAACTAACAAAATAAGGTAATTGTGTAATTTTCTTCTTGCGTAATTTTTTAATATTTATTTTATTTTAACGTTCTTATAAATAGTATCATTGTTTTATAATAATATCTCAAAGGAGAATGAATTTAAAATGTGTATAAGAAAATATAGAAACAAAACTAATAAAACATGATGTTAGAACAATTAAGAAAGTATTTGATCCATATTTCAGTTAGGATAAGGGGTTATCTATTAAAAAAGAAAAATAGAAAAAAAAATTATTTATGAAACAAACCGATTTTATCATAACTGTTTTTGTAAATATGGCTTAGTGGAATTTTGGAGTTTTACAGGGCTCGGAGTCATTTGATCCTATGATTTTGGATTTCACAATGGTTTTAAAAGTAAAAATAATAAGAAAATTAAGTGAAAGAGAGAAAATCATGAAGCATATTTATAGTATAAAGCTTATTTTATCGTGAATATTTTTGTTCAAGCTCTTAAGTTTAGAGTTTCCCAATGTCCCCTAATTTTTGTCTTTATTTAACTAAATATGTTTGGGACAAAGAAAGTTCGTGTAGTTTTTTTTTTTAAGCAACATAAGTTAGTTAATTTTGTTATAAAAAGCTAAGTTTTGTAGTAAAAATTAATGTGAGGATTAACTTTAAATCATTTTAATATGTTTCATACTGGCGACTAAATCCAACTCAACCTGCTTGTGAAAAATATCATAATTAACTAGAAGCAGGTTACCTTTTATGAGTAGCTCAACCTAATTGTTTATTACACCATTTGTGGACTTTTATGTGATCCATCTTCATAATCCAAACCATTCATCCTCTGTAGACGACCAAAAAGGCTAGGGTGTCAAATTTGGTTGATTAATTCAACTTTCTGATTTATTTTGACCCTAGATAATGATCGAAACAATTCAATATCTCTAAAGGGTCAACAACGGCCAGAAGATCAATTGTCAACCATAGATTCATCATATATCTTAAGATATTTGTGAAAAGTATTAAAATATATATATTTTTTATTCTTATGGGTCCCATCTAAACAATCCGAACCGTTCATCAACTATGGAAGGCCAAATATGGGAATGATAGCTTACGTCATAATGCATCATGGATTAAACAATCCGAACCATTCATCAACTATGAAAGGCCAAATATGAGGATGATAGATTAGGTCATAATGCATCATGGATAGTGAGAGATTTATAGTTTATGTGGTAGGATTCCTTGTAGTTTTCCAAACATGAAACGTAATGATTCCTTCTCACATAAATCATCATTGAGAATAGCAAGAGGCTATAGAGGATGGTTACGAAACATACCCAAACTTTTACCTCTCAACCAATGTAGGAGAGGAATCATGCACATATGTTCCATTATCTAAAACAAATGAAATGAATATTGAACCAGAAAGTGGTTTAAAAAAAGAAAATGAACAAGCAAAAATTAAAATCCTCAACATACAAACAACTTCTTAATTTATTGGAAAAAATTAGAAACACAAGACATCAAAGTTATTCCTTTTGTGGGTAGATTGTATCATATTTATTGTACCACTTACAAGAAAATTAGTTAAGTGTTTATTTTAAAGTGCGAACAAAATTTTTTAATAACTTCATTTATTTGTTTATCATTTCAGGTCATCTGTGAGAAGACAAAAGAAACATAAACTTGCTGAGATCAGAGCAAAAAATGTCAAGAAGAAAGCAAAATCTATTGTGAGAAGACAAAAGAAACATAAACTTGCTGAGATCAGAGCAACAAATGTCAAGAAGAAAGCAAAATCTATTGTAACACTAGATCTTTTCCGCATCAATTTCCTATATTATTTTATATATTAGTTTATATATTCTCAACAAGAAGGGCGAGGGAGGGAGACAGAAAGGAATAGAAGAGTGAGGAATTAAAAAGAGAGACATTTTCTTACGAGGGCTAGTATGGAATAATGAGATATGAAGGAAGAAAGCAAAAGAAACTTAAGATGGGATTTCAAAATCTTAAATAACAGAGCAAGGATTTTGTCTTTTATGCTAAATAAGCTATTAGACTTAAGTCTAAAATAAAAGTTTTAATTCTTAAATTCTAATTTAAGATTACTGTGTTAGGTAAAATTATAAAAAAATTTATTTAATTAGGTAATTTGGGCCACCTTTAAAATTTGTGGTAATTCCACCTTCATAAATTACAATTATAATGTAGGATTCTCCAGCTATATCATTTTGGAAATTATATGAGGTTGTTTTAATATATATATATATATATATATATATATGGCCCATAGTCAATTACTATTTCTTATCTTACTTAAACCCTTATTATTCAACAAGTAAAAAACTCTGATGTCTGCATCCATTTCCGGTCCTTGGAACATGGCCTAAGACTCGGACTAAGACTCGGACTAAAAACAAGAGCTCAGGCTCAAATATTTTGGGTTGGGCCGTTCAAGCAATCGGTTTCCATTAGCATTCCAAATATTTGGATATAAAAACAAAAGAAGAAATTATATAAATAAGTAAAACAGATCATTTTTCATTGGAGAGATTATTTGATAGTCATTTATGAATCTTTAAAGCCCATTGGGAACTCAAAACTCAATCCACCCTCTTATGAATGCTGCAAGTAAACCCAAAACTTGGTGGTGGAATATCTATACCAAATTACCAATCCTCTGTTTACAATAGAGAAATTATTCTTACTCGCCTTCATCATCTTAAAAATTAATCCTTCTCTTCCACCCTTTCACCCATCTTCAATAAAGTCCTAAATACTTGGAATTAGAACACCAAACCACCCAATCCCACAACAAACAACAAAATTGATCTGTGGCATAACAGTCACACAGAAACAACAAAGGTCAAAGTAGCTTTAATTTTTTAACTCCATTTTCAATGTATTATCAAAAACAAAACCAATCCATTTTCAATGGTAATCTTGATATCTAAGAAAGATAGTTAAAGAAACCCATTTGAAACCCAACATAGATCGACAACAATACTAGTGAAGAAGTGCAACCTATCCAAGGATATAGCTTAGGGTAGACTGCATTGGCAAAATACAATTCATGGAGCTGTCCTTAACCTAGTTGGGACAAAGGCTTTGATGATGATAACTGACAGCAGAACAAAATTAAGCAAGATGAAGATAACTGGCTGCACAGCAGAACTAACATTGCACAACTACAAGTTTTTGTGCATGCTTTTAATTGGATTTTTGCTGTTTTAAAGGTCAGGGAACCTTCTCAGTATATGCGTCAATGATTTAAGATGAAGAGGATAGTACCAATCCTTGAACCCTAGACCTCTTGTACAGACTCCTAATCATGCAAGCACAAGGAAGAATGGTTATGCGGCAATGATTTGCAGTGTTAAGACTTTCAAATGATTGTAGAAAGCACACTATGTGAAAACAAATATAAAACTGCTAGCATTATTTGCTTACTTTCTACAAAGCACATTTTAGGGAAAAGCATACAGGATATGAAACACACCAATGCATGTAAACACAGGGACGGAAGAGTATGGTAAATACATTTTAACAACATGCTCTAAGCAATCGAGCTGCTCTAAGAATAAGTAAACTGTTTACCACTAGCATCAGAAACACATCCCCCCCCCCCCCCCCCCCCTCTTCTCTCTCTCTCTCTCATGCTTTTCGCCATCATCATCAGTGGGCTCCACTGTTCAACCGAGCTTTATCAACGCTCTGCTGATGCACCGCGGATAACTGGACTCCGTCGGTGGCCACTCACAAGTACATCTTTAAAACGAGAAATGGGACCTAGCATCCGGTTTATTTTCTGTGGCAGTTAAGGGGGAAAAATTATCATTATTGTTTGATCATAAACCAACAAGAAGAAGACCAGTTGCCACTAATCATCCTAGATGTTCTGTTGAATATAAAATCATAAAAAATCATAATAATAAGAATCAAGTCCATTGATGCTGGTTACAAAATCGAGCTACTATCACACACACCACCGCCCATACCCCGAAATAAAAGAAAATAAAAAACAGAAAGGAAAGAAAAAAGACAAGCACCTTGTTTTTCTTCTCTTAATTAAGAATATACCAACCAAAGAATCCGATGAGAACTGGGGAATGAATTTCCAATACCTGAACTTCGAAAATAATCTTTTCATAATGTCTTTGGCTTAGGACATTCATGTCCACCTTGCTTGCTTCTTCTATAAGAATAAGTGTGTTCTTATTTTATATTTTTCTTTCTTTTGTTGAAAGGTGAGCTCACTTGAACTTGCAACTTGTGGTTGCAAAAGAAGCACCTTTCAACTTTGCTATGTACTCGTGATTTGGACTTGAGTAATAGGCAGCAGAGTGGAATCAACTTGAACAGTCAAGTCAATTTTGTATTTTAAAAGAATTATGGATAAGCAAATAAGTTTATTTTGGTAAAATTGATCTTGTACCATATAACACAAGATCTGTATGGCCTTTAATTGTTAAAAAGGGAGATATGATCAGTGAAAAGCCTTGACTCACTCTACTCTTTAGGCATCTGGATCTTCTAGGATAGGGAGCAAATGTCTCAGATTCTCAGGCAAAATTGAAGTATTCAAGTCTAATTTTCATAAAATATTCCTTGACTTTGCCTCATAGTAGTATTACTGTATTAGTGGTCAACTATTCTTGAACTACTGCATGTATCTTGCTTTACTCAGCTGACATATCTTGGACCGTATACCATCTTATATATCTTCGGTGACAACTAGGGAAAATAAGACTTCTATTAATATAAAAATTTCTCAACAATCTTGCACTCAAGAAAACATTACTTGATAGACATTTATGACAATGCCATTTGTGCAAAACTACTCGCTACTCACGAGCAGTGCTTTAAGAAGCATTTGGTAGTCATGCTTTGAAGCCTCACAACCCACACATCAAGTCTGAGGCATACGAGCTAGATATAGCATGCGCTAAGCACTTCAGTCATACTCCATATTGTGGGGCATGTGCCCCAACATGTTGATTTTAAAATAAATAAATAAGTAAAAAGAGTGGGCCAATTTGTAATTTTAATAACTTGACTGTTGTAACCATGTTTAACTAAATTCAACTCTAAGTGCTTAAAAACAGTCAAAACTTGTTACTGTTTTCTATTTTGATCATCTCTATTTTTAATATAATTAAATATTTATTTATTAAAAAAACGTTGGTCATGAGGATTATGTCACACTTTTTAAGCCCTTGATCTTCCACCTTTTTTAATATAAGATATAAGAAGGTTACCATGCTGACCTTGGAGGGTAGTAGACTTCCTAGAAGGCATAAAGGGGTTGGTTTCAAAGGAACATTTAGAAAGGTAAAAAATTGAACCTGTCTACCTACTCTATAAGGTCGCCTGGTTGCTGTTTTAGAAGAATCAGGAGAATCAGGTTGCTATGCAGTAACTTGTTGAGAGGAGCCGTCTGTGCACCTTACTGGTTCCAAGGGCCAACATCAGCAGTGTGCGCATCCTCCTACTGGTTCCAAGACAACCACAAGAGAGAACTTTTTGGGGCCACTTGAGGCATGCCAATCATGGGGAGTGGGAGATGGAAAGATTTCAATGAGACCTAGTAGTATGCAAAATATCAAACCCAAAAGATGATCCTAATCCCTTGATCCATGCCTTCAAAGTCATGAAACCCAAGTGTTTGCAACTGGTCCGTTTGGAGTTTGGACTAGACCGTTATATTGACTGTAAAAAAAAAAAAAAGGATTTAAAACCGTTAAACTTATGGACCACAAATGAAGGGCTCAGGATCATTGGGCTGACTTGAAATTTGATATATAGAGTGGTCCCATGACCATCTGAATCTTCCCATCCTCACCCCTTCCATGATCTGTGGGACCACAGGTGGGACCCAATAGCTGTCATGCACGATAAGGATGCAAAGAGGGATAGAGAGAGTGGGAGAGAGACTAACAATCAAGGGATATACATGGAAGGAAGATTAGGATGCAGATAAGGGATGGGCCTAACATCAATTTAATCAAATGATCTCAACTCATAGTTTTAAGGCCTCAGAGTTCAATGATTTTCCCCCATTTTCTTTTGGCTAGTTTGGCTCACTGGCTCAGAGTGGGACTTCCAATATGAGGACCAGGGAGCGATCCCCAGTTGGTACCATGAAACAAAGGTGCCGCTACCACTGATCCATCAGTGGTCCGGCCTCCAAGTTCAATGGATATGTATAGTGAAAATTTCTTGTGATTAAATTCAAGAATGGATAATGGTTGGAATTGCATTGTTGTCAAATTGGTACAAGTTCTAATTCAGTTGATGATGAGAGGGGAGTGCAAAGGAATTGAGGATTGGAAAATCATATATGGGCCCCCTCAGTGAAAACCGAAAGAGGGGTGTTAGATAATGCGGGTGTTGTGCAGAATATGTCATATACACACATGCATATATGACACTGACAGCGACTGGGCATTTAATATTAGAGCTGTAACGGCAAAGTACTGACTTGCACCTGTGAGGACTTGTGCAGGGCGAAGCATGAGAGACTGTTCAATCATTTAAAGGGATTATTTATTTATTCAATTAATTTTTTCGAATTATCATTTAGAAGGCCCCTTTTGCTTTTGCACTATTTCCAGAGGCTAATTTATGGGATAAGGTATTGAGGAACAAACTCAAGTAGTCTCAAACGCCCTTGCTTTGTAGCTTTTGTCTTTCCCTGTATCTATTTTTTCCAAGTACTATAGTTATGTATATGTTACAGCTGTAGCAGCAAGAATCATTTGGTGATGTCAAGAAATCAGAGAAAAAAGGAACCTAAGCTAGTAATTCATAAAAAAGTAGTAATAATAATAAATAAAGAAATTAAATGACACAAAAACAACTAGTGAAATTTGTATGACAGTATCAGCATACCTCATCATTCATACCAAGTTTCCACTTAAGCTGCTGAAGCTGCCACCTTTCTTGTTGCCATCGTTGCCCAAGAATTACGAGCCCCATTAAAGCAGCAGCAACCACAACAGACCAAAATGTATTTGTCTCCTTCGCATGGCTATATAATGATGTTGCCCGCTTCTTCCACCATGCTTCACAGGGAGGAACAGACTTATCTTCTTTTGTTGTATCTTGATACTTCGATGAATCCAGTGGGGAGTCTAATTTGTTCTGAGTAGGATCTCTGTCTTCGGGAATAATAGCACTCCCATCAAATGCAGTTGATCCACTCATATCTGCTTCAGCATGAAAAGAACTTAATTTAGCAGCACCATACAAACTATGCTCTTCAAGCAAATCGAGTCCTTCAAGTTGAAAATCCTTCCCTTCCTCGAGTTTTGTACTGGGAAAAGAAAGCCTCTTACCCTTTTCATCAAATAATTGAACTCCAAGTTGCTCATCCACTTCTGATGATTCTTTAATGTTCCAATTATCATCCGCAGATTTTTTGGGTCCATCTCCTTCTGCCAAGTCTGGTCCACATTCTTCAGTGGAATCTGGACTTTCACCTCTCAGCTCATCATGAATTTCACTGATATCAGGTTCCAGTGGAAGATTTTCATGCTGACTTGGTGGAAATACAAAATGGCCAGACATGAACATAGCACGAGAGGATTCCTCTTCGGTTCTATTAAGCTCTTTATCATCATCAGTTGATTCAAATTCTTTTGGACCAGGTGCTGCCTCATATGTTGATGCAGTAAGAGACACAACTTCCCACTCATTTCCACGGGAAGTTCCCTCTCCCTTGTTTTCGTCATCTGCCATTCTAAATAACTTGCTTTCCTAAAATCAGCTACTAATAAATGTCAGGCTTACATTGCAATGGCCGGCAGATTAAAAATAAATATATATAACCATTATAAGAAACCAGATTAACTCAACCAAAACAATAACTAATGAACAATAAAACAATGCTTCTTGAAATTAACCCAAGAAAATGCAAATAAAAAAAATATGCCAACAACATGTCTTTAGTTTGTAGAAACTATAAATCCACCATAGAAGATAAAGTGTACTGATACACAAAACCAAGCTTGATATCAAATCAACCAATTAAACGAAACTGCCTGTTCTTAAAAAGCTATACACAGCGGACAAAGAAAACCTGCTAAATTGGCTTCTTGGAGAGAGAGAAAATTAAATAAAAATTAATAATTCTCAAACATTAGAGAGAGAGAGAGAGTTGGGGGGAGACGAGATCTTATTGCAGCATTTTGATAATGGAAAATATAAAAAAAAATTACCCTTGAAAAATTCAGACAAAATTTACGCAGCAATCAAATGCTACTAAAACAGAGACAGAGTAGTGTAGCATAGTTCAGTAATATATAGCATAATCAAATGGCCCTCACACCTTGGACAACATTTGCCAAAAAAATTATTTCATACACAACCATTTGATCTATGTATGGACATCTTAATGAACTTCTTTTTTTTCTCTTCTTGATGACTGGTTTATTGGCAACGGATCAACGAGCTAGGATCTCCTAATCTAGAATGACAAAACGTGAGCAAAAGAGACATGCAGATAAAGTGCTTTTCTAATTTTATATTTTTTTCCCATTTTCGTTTATTTTTCCACTTGGTGCTAGAAACTGCAAGAAAATCTGGATCAAATGCTTCAAATGCCCACAAGAAAATCTGGATCAAATGATTGAAATGCCCACACCATTCCAACCCTATTCACAGATTTTCAAACAACCAAAATGCACCATGTTTTCTTGAAAAATTAAAAAAAATGCAAAATGAAATGCTAAGCCATACCTTCGTTCTTTGATTCTTCCTCCAAACCTAAACTTCATGACTACATGGAGAAGGAATAACAGGAATAACATCAGGGTTCACACCCTCTCAATAACAGATAACATCGCCCTTTTTCTTGTCAGTGGAGGTACTTACCGGTTTATCTTCACTAATGCAAGAAAACTCGGCTAGGGCCCCGAGACGAGTTTTCTTCCATTAGGGAAGATAAACCAGAAATTACCTACACTCACACTAGACAAAGACAAGACGGAAACTACTTTCTTTTCTCATTTCTTGGAGAAGAAAAAAAAGCATGTTAGGGCGACGCAACCTGTTATTGAGGATGGAGAGTATCCCAATGGACTCCAAGGCTATACCTGGAGTTGTTGAGGATCGATAGTATCCCAATCGAGAAGACTGCCAATAAAAGTTTCGAGACAGACATGAAGTTGAAGCAAACAAGGAAGGTATGGCTTGAAAAATTGTGAATAGGGTTGGTACGAAGGTGAGTTTTGGGTTTCTTATCTGACCGACGAAAATGGGCATTTGAAATATTAGATCCAGATTTTCTTGCTCTCACAAGAATATCTCAATATAAACACGCTCAGTGCAAACCCTAGATCTATACATCATCTCAAAATCAGAAAAACCCGCAAATCATAACCGATTTTTTCAATAAAAAATCGATATTTATATTTCGAAACAAAGTTAAACAAAACCTAACGAATCGAATCCGACCAAAAGATATGAATAATTCGCAGAATACGATCGAGAGATTACATGCAAATATACCTTTGCAATGGAGGATTTCTAGGGTTTCTTGCGAAAAATCACGATCCGATAGAATTGCGAAAACAGACGCTTTCTATAATACGAACTCTCTCTCCACAAAGAGATAAAAGAGAACCGGATGTTCCGGTAACTGCTTTTTAACCGTCCAAAAGTGACCGGCTGTAGGCCGTTTAGCGTTTTTGCTCCGAAAACCGTCCTGATGCGGTACTAAACCTGACTTAAACCGTTTGGGACCATATTTGCTGATTGATCTCAGCCGTTAATATTACAATCGTGAGATTTTTTTTCAGTTTGTCTATATGGACAAACTTATGAACAGAATTTGGGACATACTGTCCACGTAGCGCAACGTGATTGGGATAATGCATTCAATTTTTTTAGAGAACTCAATCACGTTGCGCCACGTGGATAGTTTGTCTCAAATTCTGTCCATAGAATTTGTCCAAATAGACTTTTTGATTTTTTTTTGAAAAAGTCTACTTGTCCGTAGGGACTTGTCCCGAGCCTGGCCCGACTCCACATGGGAGGGGCATTTTGGTCATTTGGTAGCATGGCTCTTTTTTTTTTTTTTTTATATAGTTGAAGTAGTACAAGCCGTTGGTTTTAATTGTGTGAGATGAGGGAGTGTGCTATTTTATGCCATTGATCGATCCAGTGGTACATATAGCACGAGATTGACTGGGATTTGTGGTGTCCCTACACGGAAAAATGGTAAAGATACAAGATGGATTAGATCAATCAAAGGTGGCGCCCTCACGAGATATATGAAAATTACACAAGGGCTTTTACCATGGTGACTCAGAAAGTCAATCAGGCTCTACCATATCAATTGTGGGCAGCCTGCCCCATGTCTTTCTATAGTGACATGGTAGACAATGGTCGGTCAATTCAAGGTCATTGTAGGTAAAATCACTAAGGTAGCGTTTGGTTCGCTGGAATGGTCTTAAACAAGAATGGAATGGAGAGCGGAATGAGTTTGGAATGGAATGAGGCAGGAATAGTCATTTTCATTCCAGCGTTTTGTATGCTGAGAAATCAACCTAGTAATAGAACTCTAGATTCCGTTCTTGCGTTTAGTATACTAGAATGATGTCCGAAATGGAATAAAATTTACATAAAACTAACCAAAATACCCTTGTTAGAATTTTGGAATGGAATGGCCTTATTAATATTAATATTAATTATATTAATAACAAAATATTAATATATTATTATTATTATTATTATATTAATATACATTAATATAATATTAATAAATATTTTATTAATTTAATAATATTAATAAACATTATTAATAATATTTATATGTATTATATTAATAATATTATTATATTAATTATTATTATAATTGTATTAATAAATAATATAAATTTATAATTATATTATTATATAATATATTATTTATTAATATTATAATTTATTAATATTTATATAATTATAATTATAAATAATTATAAATAATTATATTTAATATAATAATATAATATTAAATATTATTATATTATTAATAATATAAATTATTATATTAATATTATATTATTATATTATTATATTATTATAAAATACCATTGTCTGGGGCATTTCAGTCTCAACCAAAAAACATAAAAGAATGGAATGGCCATTCCTCTGCTTCCGGATATTCATTTTAGACGTTTTATGCTATTGCTTGTAGAATTTTGCAGACTACCTTTGTTGATTTAAATTGAATGGAATTGTTTTGGTTATTTTAGGGTAATTGCCAGATTCGTTTGTGCACTTTTTGTATGCATTGTCTAGATCAAATAATGGTTTTCTGCTGCTTAGGATCTGATTTTTTTGGCCTCAGTTTGATGATTCATGAGTTTATATGGCATTTGATATGGGTGAAAGACTTTGTATAAGTGAATAGAATGAATCCATGCTTGAATGGGTTGGTTGTGTTTGCAGATTACCTAAAAATTTATGTGCGCGAGGAATGATTGGACACAGCTGATACTACCATAAGGTGTCATGCAGGTTAAATTTGTACTAGGGCGCAATTCTCAAATAGGTAGTCCTTTACACCACCAAATCTATCTCCCTTGAAAGTTCTCCTTTTGTAGCTTTGAATTGTCCCACCGCTACTTCAAACTTGTTGTCTTATTTTTCTTTTAAGAAGAGAGATTCTAGTCATTTACAACATAGTAGGTTGTTGACTTGGTAGGAAAAAAATTTATTGATCTCGCTTCAGCCAAGGAACTCAGATTCATTTCATCTATGTTGCATAGGGACAGGTACAAGCGTCAAAATTCAATAGTGTGACGCTTGCCTAATCACTAAGACAAATAATATCGTTTGCAACATTTTGTTAATGCATCACTGAAACCTCGTGTTATTATGAGTTCTCTCACCTATTTCCGTATAGACATTTATAGCAGATTGTATAATCACATCCAATGTTTACGTGTGCATAACAGGTTTTTTTTTTTTATATTGCATGTACATGTTTCTGTGGATATTCTTGTGATTTTTCCATGCTGACCTGAGTTTGAAGTTATTTTTCTTTTCAAAATGTTCTCTGTTGCATTGGGAAAAAAACTGCCTGTGTATTAATAAAAGAATCCTAAGTGATGAAAGTGAGCCAGGTTACTAAAAGATGACTGGAAGCTTTCTTTTTTTTTTGGGGGGGACTGCGAATTGAAGTGACTTGAAGCTACTTATGAATTTTTTAAATCATGTTTGAAATGATGCTGATGAACTTACCATTTAAAATAATATGCTGGTGAACTTCAAATATAATGTTTACTAAAATATAACCAGGTTGGGCCATTAAATTTACATGAGGATTCATGCATTTGGCTGGCCAGCGTTACCTGAAAGTTTGTAGTTATTATGTCAATTTAGCATAAGCAATTGTAGGTAAAACAGGGCTCCAAGCAATTTCCTTCTCATTTTGGTGGCTATGTGCATTATGATTGCTAAAGTGAAATTTATGGTTGTGGGTTAAGAAATACCATATGGATTGGAACTTGGAACTTGAGTTTAAACACAACATTCAGTTATTCACACCCTAATTGAAATCAAATTATGCATGTGCAGGGTATGGCTTTAGATCTTGAATTAGACGAGATCATCACACAAGAGATTGTGAATTTACCTGTAAGAATGCCCCCAATTTAATATATGCTGTGATTAATTTTATTGCATATGGCCTCATATACTTTGTGCATGTGCAGGTTTCAGCGGTAGATCTTGAATTGAACCTTTAAGAACATCTGTCATAATGAAATTGGGGAAGAAGATATTCAGGTCTGAGTTGCAATTTAACTCTTGCATAATGATGCTTTAACTATATATTTAAGTCTTTGAAGCTAATACTTGTTTTGTCTATGCGTGTTTGGGAATATGTTCATCAGCTACTAACTAGCATCTGTCTGTTGTAGGGATGGAAGGGCCCCCTATCAACTATGTTTGTAGAAAAACTGAAGTTGCCTATTTTTTTCACTGATTGACTCATCAGCCAAACTCTGATATTCGCATATGGCTGCGAAATTCTGTGCTTGATTATGGAACTTCAAAATGGAAGATTTCTTAAGCTTTGTTTAGGGTTGTCAACAAAGTAGGCCTGTGTTGGTTTGTCAGGAACCTCAAACAGATTATGTGCATCTTGTAAAAAAGTTTAATTTTTCTTGAATTTGGCATGGCGAATTTGACACCCCTAGATGTGCATACATTTTTCTTTTTAGATTTACTCATGTTCATTAACACTATCTTTTTTAAATGTTACCCAGTGCTTAATATGAATCTTAATTTTGGGTGCTTTCTTCATATTGTTATTATATTTTCCAAATCATGGATAGTTTGGTTTCAGCTGTGTCGTGTTTTTTCGACATTCATGTCTAGCGAAGCAAATGTTGACATTTTAATCTTCTACTTCATTTATTTACCAGCATTAGTTTGATGTGTTGATTCTGGTTTGATTACATGATTGTCAGTAAATAGCAACTCAGTGATGTCAATACAAAATGCCTTTTAGCTTGGGATGGCAACGGGGCGGGTTTGGTGTGGGTTGGGGTAAACCCAAACCTACCCCGTTTTAAGTTTATCTCATCCAAGCATGACATGCCCTGTGACCATTCACTACTATGTAATACCAAATTGCCCCATTTGGGTTGGTGTTTAATGCCCAACAACACTTCGACCACTAGTTTTGTTTGCAACTTCAATAAGAAATAAATATATATTATATATACGGGATGGGATGGGGCAGGTATATAAGAATTTGCAGTTGATAGTGGAAAAGAAAGTATAGAAGAATTTGCATCTCTATGATAGTAACATTGAGGTCTCTCTAGGTGCACCCGTGTAATTGTTAGGTTTATGATTTGAACAACAAATTGTACGTCTTGGTTTATTGGAATTTGGAAGGGTCAATCTTCATGATATGGACTTTGAAAGCCCTATATTTGGACAAAAAAAATACCTCGGGAAGTGGGCTAAACAATGCCCTAAACAGGGGTACGTACTCAGTTTGGTTTTTGCAGATTTTTGTTAATTGAGTTGAAAAAGTGCCTGAGTTGAAAACATCGCAGATGTGATTGTAATTAATTGAAAAACAATAGATTTTAAGTTCATGATGTGGACTTTGAAAGCCCCAAATTTGGGCCAAAAAATCCCTTGGGAAGTGGGCTTAATGGTGCCCTAAACCGGGGTATTCAGCTTGGTTTCTGCAGATTTCTGTTAACCGAGTTGAAAAAGTGCCCGAGTTGAAAACATTGCAGATGTAATTGTAATTAATTAAAAAAAAGCATATTTTAAGTTCATGATGTGGACTTCGAAAGCCCCAAATTTGGGCCAAAAAATCCCTAGGGAAGTGGGCTTAACAGTGCCCTAAACAAGGGTACTCAGCTTGGTTTCTGTAGATTTTTATTAACCGAGTTGAAAACATCGCAGACATAATTGTAATTAATTGAAAAAAAAAGCAGATTTTAAATTCATGATGTGGACTTTGAAAGCCCCAAATTTAGGCCAAAAAACCCCTCGGGAAGTGGGCTTAACTGTGCCCTAAACAGAGGTATTCAGCTTGGTTTCTGCAGATTTCTATTAACCGAGTTGGAAAAGTGCCCGAGTTGAAAGCATCACAGACGTGATTGTAATTAATTGAAAAATAGTAGATTTTAGTTTCATGATGTGGACTTTGAAAGCCCCAAATTTGGGCCAAAAAATCCCTCGGGAAGTGGGCTTAACAATGCCCTAAACAGGGGTACCTAGTAAAGTCGTAGCTGATTTTACCCGACTATGTTGAAAAAGTGCGCGAGTTGATAACTATGCAAACTTAATTGTATAATGTTGAAAATAGCAGATTTTAAGTTCATAATAAGGACTTGAAAAGACCCAAATTTCAACAAAAAAATCTCCCGGGAAGTGGGTTAACTAGTGCCCTAAACAGGGGTACTCGGCAAGGCAGAACACAATGGTATTCGAATGTGTATTTTAATGGGGATGTTGCAATGTATTTAGGTTTGAGTCTTTGATTTGGATGTTGGCAGGTGCTGGACTTGGATGTTGGCAGATGTTGGAAATGGAAATGGATTCCAAAATATGGGAAATTGATTTAGATTTAACTCTTGCAGGGTGATGTTACTGTATCTATTTTAGTTGTTATAGTGGATTTAAGTTTTGATATTGCAATACTTAAAATTTAAGTTTTAAACAGTATTTAAGAAACAAAAGATTAAAAGCACGTTGTGCAATCCATTTCACCAGAAATATGCTGAAATTTGGTGATGCAATTTTCTACAAAAGTCCTTTTTTGCTGTGCAATACATCCACTGCAGCCAGCCAATCTTATACCTGTATTTGTCCAATCAATATTAATATGCACTACAACCAACCTTATACTTGTATTTGTCCCTTTGTGCAATACATGCAGCCAGCCAACCTTATACATGTATTTGTTCAATCTTAATCTGCACTGCAGCTGAATTTCTTCCATCTTGCCATTTTAAACATAAGCTGTATTTAAAGTTTAAACATCTCCAGAAAACAACTGTAAAGAGTACTCACCACTCCATGCATCAACAACAAACACATAGGGCCAAATGTAAGAAGAACAATTAGAGATGCCAAGTATGAGATTGTACAATGAAATGTTCAAGAAAATAACATCATCCATTTCATTATACATTGCTAGCCAAGCCCAAGGCCAAGAAAAAGAAAAAAAAAACAAAAAAGAACCATCATCCAACTGGGAGATCAGATTCAAACAACGTGACACTTAAAGAACATCATCCATTGCTAGCCAAGGCCAAGATAAAAAGTAATTAAAAAAAAAAAAAAACGATTGTTGAAGCCAAGGGTGGGGGAGTGACCAGCTGCGATGGAGAGAGAGAGAGAGATGAGCGATGATGTCTAGGGCACTCTATTTTTCTTCTCAAGTTTCAAAACATCTGGCGGGCTTTAGGTCCCAAAATTTCCTTCTCAAGTTATCTGCTCTGAGGGGCTGCTGCACTGGATCCGAGCGCAAGAGAGAGAGATTAGAGATGGGATATGACAATAATAAATCTTGATAAAAAAATAATCTCTTTTTGCCAGTTACATAGATCTTAATAACCTGCAAATACAACCAACTCATTCAAGCATGGATTCATTCTATTCACTTATCCAAAGTCTTTCACCCATATCAAATGCCATATAAACTCATGAATCATCAAACTGAGGCCAAAAAAATCAGACCATAAGCAACAGAAAACCATTATTCAATTGAGACAATGCATAAAAAAGTGCACAAACGAATTTGGCATCTGCCCTAAAACAACCAAAACAAATCCATTCAATTTAAATCAGCAAAGGTAGTCTGCAAAAGTTCTACAAGCAATAGCACAAAACGTCCAAAACGAAATTGTTGGTTGCTGCTACGATTCAGAGGGCTGCTGCTGCAATGGGGACAGAACCTCGGCAATACAGAGGACCCATCATAGCATGTCCAAAGCAACAAAATGCATAAAAAAGAAAACCAAAAGGATTCAGAGGGTTCTTGCTGCGATGGGGGTACCTTTCTACGAGGGGGACGCGGCTACGATGGGGAGGGACGCTGCTGCGATGAGGGAGGAAGGGAGGCGTTGTGATGGTAAAAGGAAGAGAGTTCGATGTTGCGTGGAGGCGGAGCCGTGGATCTGGACGTGCAGTGATGGGGAGAGAGGAGAATCGCAATCGAGAGAGAGAGAGAGAGAGAGAGAGAGAGAGAGAGAGAGAGGAAGAGAGCTGTCGCGCACGAGATTGAGAGAGAGGAAGAGATGAGGGACGTTCAGCCTTCTGAGATTTGCAGCGCCTCTTCCATGGCGTGGGCCTGGACGGGCAGCGATGGGGAGGGAGGAGAATCGTGATCAAGAGAAAGGAAGAGATGAGCGTACGTTCAACCCTCTTGAGATTTGCAGAGCATCTTCCTTTTGGTTGAAAATTTCAAGCGGAATATCCAAAAACAAGGCAGGCTCTTTCTTTCTTTCTTAAACGTGAGGTCTAGCTGAACCTCCAGCTCGGATCGGGCTCTCATTCGGGCTCCATAATCAGCCTCCATAGCCTTTTTGACACAATAATGTTCTCTTCCAAAATTTCAAATGAGTTAGAGTCAACTAATTATGGGTCAGCTCCAAGACTATTATAATTGGCTGCAAGCCAATTTGACGTACCCAACATGATTTCTTATGAGGGTCCAACTTAAACCCAACCAGAACACTCAACTAAAGTATTTTTTTTCTTTAAACAAAAAATCACTAGGTCTGCTTGGCAATTCTTATCTCTTTGAAATGGAGATGATAGATAAGTTTGAACTATACAGTTGCTTCCATTAAACTTTTTTACAAGTGGACGGTCCATCATTTTTTATTCAATTTGAAAAAATGCGAACTTGTTGTATTATAAAAGTTGCATGGGATAATTGTTTTTGTAAAGGGAAGGTACCTCACCAAATCACCAATGGATGATAAACAAATTTATCATAAAAGTAGAACTCTATAAGCATCAAAATATAGAGTCCAGCTCCATAGGGGCTCCTTAGGTCCACCTTTGATCAGTGAAAGCCCTTTCAAAACATACAGTTAAAAGACCACTAAACTTCATTGCTATTAAATGAAAGGCTAAGATGATTTGACATGGCTGATTTTTTTTATTGACCCTTATCCGTAAGGAGTCATTTCCATATAACCTAGTTCCACTGATAAGGCATCTAAGTGGGCCCCTCGAGCTATGAAATGTGTTCAATATGCTCGTAGAAATACATCATCTTCTTGTTACTTTTTGAAAAAGAACAAAAAACTCTTCAAGTTGATTATTAGGCATGCATAAATAGTTTGTCAGATAGCCTAATGTGCTTAAACATCTATTTCAAGAAGATTTAGGGCTTGTTTGGCAAGTCTTATCTATATGAAATAGAACTTTATGATATAGGTCTATTTCAAAAAGTGTGTTTTGAAATAGATATTTTACAAATAGATCGTTTTGTAATATAAATATTGGTAGAAATAGATGTTTTACAAATCCAACGGTTTTCAATTTTTTGACTAATTTCTTGATATCTACAATGAACTAGAGGCTAATTTTTTAACCCATAGTTGTTTTCAGCATTTCAAAAAGGATCAATGGTTTGGATCCTAAATTTGGGGTCCACATAAATAAAAAAAAATAGATCTACAGTTTTGCACTTTTTCACAAATATCTCGGGATTCGAGACAAATCAACGGGTCAAATTTGACCTCTTAGTTGTGTTTCATCTCGGGGACATTTTCAATGGTTCTGATAGTCACATAGATACCTAGAATTGAAACAAAAAAGGAATGAAAAATTCACTTGAACACTCCTTAGTTTTGACCTGAGCTTATCGAACTGTTCTCCTTTTTTCAACGTTTTATCTAGATTCGTAATGAATCAGAGGCTAAAATTTATACCCATTACCGTTTCCAATATTTCAAGCAAGATCAATGGTTTAGATCTCAATCATGGGCCCCACATAAGTTTAAAAAAAATTCTAGAATTTTTACTTTTTCACAATTATCTTGAGATTCCAGACAGATCAACGAACCAAATTGGACGTGGTAGCCGTGTTTGATGTTGGAAGTATTTTCAACGGTTTGGATGTTCCTTGAGAGTCCCACTATTTGAAAGAATTTAAAAACCCGGTTAAGTTGAGAAACACGTCAATAATACTGTAGCAATGACCATCTGCGCGCTTTAGACATTTAAGTCTATATCAAATATGGCAGAAATGGTGGCTTTCCCAAAAAGACATATAACGTCTTTATGAGGTATGGAAGAGACGTAGTAAAAGTGTTTACCAAACAATCTTTATGCGTTTTAAAGCAGTTTTTAGACAAGTAGAGGTAAAAATAAGAGATGCCAAACGCCACCTTAATTCAATAGACGTAAGAACTAGACTAGCTAAGTGACTCCTCAACCTAACTCAAATAGTCTATAGGTCGAGGATATTAGCAAAAGATAATGTAAGAAACAGTGTTATACTTGATTTACCCGTGTGACCCATTTTTGATTTGCCTAAGTCTTTCATTTCACATTACCTTAGCATAAGAACACCCACCATCTAACTTATCTACAACCTATCAATTTACTGTTTCATATCACTTTTGAGTGATATCTTTACCTCTACCTAAACACGCAAGGCATGCAAATGCAATATGAGTAAGTTGGATCAAGCCAACTAGGGTCACACACAATATGGCTGCTGCATAAAATCGTCTCTTCACAGACAGAAACAAAAAATGCAAACAAGACAAATGACTTCCTTCATTACAAGACAAATGAAAATATATACATGAATGGAGTGAGCCAAATTATACGCGGCTTGGCTCCATGACTTCCTTCATTACAAGGTTCCGAGCCCGATTGATGGTCATGAAGCACAAGTATAGGTGTTCCTCCAATTCATCAAGTTGATTAGTGAAGCTCAAGCTGTTCTTCCTCAGCTCATGAAGCACTCCTTGTATCATTTGGACACGGTCTTCTTGCCGCTCCATACAGAATTGTACAATCGATCGCAAATGTTCTAGCTCATCATGTACTCGATCCACAAGCCGGCTCATTGTGTCCAAGTCTCTATTCAAGATATAGGCTCCCTTAGTGGCGGCATCAAGCTGAGCCGACATGCGAGATAGCCGCCGAGCTGAAGCCGGTAACAACGCCGGCACCGACACAAACAGTATCAGTATATGTGCCCCCATGAAGAATGCAAATGTTGCAACTGATGCTGTTAGCACCACTAGACCTATGGCTAAGCCGCGCTTCCACCCTTTGGCTAGCTTAACCCTGGCTTGAGTCTTATCTCGCCTCAACTCGAGCCGCTTGAGCAAGCCGTCGCATGCGGTATGAACTGCTCGGAACCGGTGGGGCGACGGAGCTGATGAGTCGAAGGGGTTGAGGGTGTTTGCAATGCTTGCGAGCTGGTTGCCAACTTCTGGAAAGTGGTTTTCTGGCAATCTGAGGGCAGTTTTGAGCGGGCGGTATTGGTGGCGAGTCTGCTCAATGTCTTTCAATAGGAGACTACAAAGAAGAAAGGCCTCGGCTGTTTTGGAGAAGTAGTCAGAGAGGAGAGAGTGGTTTTCCGGGCGGCTTCGAGGTTGTGCCAAGGCCAAGATTTTGGTGACTGTGGGCTGGTCAGGGTCAAGGAGATACTCGGCGAAAAGGCGGTATGATGGGAGGCGCGCCGCCGCAGTCGATTCCATTGAATTACGAGTGGTGACATCGTCGGAAGTGAGATCGAGAACACGAGTCCAAAACTCAAGATATGACTCAGTTCTAAAAGCATTGGCATATTCTTCACGAAGGTCCAGTGTGGTCACATGGTTTTCTGTTGGAGGTTTGGATGCTACATAAATAAGAAAAGCATTTCAAATTGTAGTAGTGTCAAAGCCTTAAATGCAATTTATCTCAACTCTCTCCACTGTTAAGGGCCTGTTTGTTTGCATTCAATAAATAGGAACCGAATGTTATAAAAAACAATAGAAATTGAATACATAAGAATTCATTATTCATGGTCAAGCTCCATGTAAAGGTACAAAGAGGATAAGGAGTCAAAAGATATATATGAAGGAGAGATATAGATGGGCCCTTTGACTCTTGTGATTTGAATTACTAACGCAGTAGTTGGTATTCATTTTTCATCTTCACCTTATTCAATTTGCAGTAAGGAGAGGTTATTTGATGATCTTTTTTTTTTATTCATCTAGTTTCATTCTTCATTTTTAATTACTCAAAAATCAAAGTTTGCAATTCGTAGGAATTCAAGCACATGAAAGAAATAGGCCTAAATGTTTCAAATGAAGTTGCATTTTATTATTATTTTTAAGGCCATCATGTTAATCTGCATAGCTAGATGTCTTCCAACTGGGTAAGCAAAGATCAAACCTTGATGCCTTATAAGAAAGTCGATTAACTTTTTTCCACATGGATCTTTTTAAACAATATATATAATATATATATCATATTTGAATTTCTATGGCTATTGTAGTTATTGACTTTGTGACTTTGCGCCTTCTAGAGGGCTCCTGTGCTCAGTTTCTATGAACCTTTAAGATTTTTAAACAATTGAGTTTTAGGAAAGATATCTAATTTAAGTGAAGGATCAAAGGTGAAAATCTATAAAGGATTACTAAAATATCCTCCATTTAGATGTAAAATTGATTGGCTATGCAATTAATTTTACGAAACCAATCAATTTTACGAAATTACATGGTCAAGAATTTAGGGTCACCATCTTCACCCTTGATCCTAAGGCTAACCCCTTTGATATTCCTTTTATAATAATTTCAGTTTCTTATAAGTTTTTAGAAATTCTATTGGCGCTTGCCAAATGTGCTCCTAGGGCCCTTTTTTGAATGGGCATTAGAATCTAGATCTACAAGGCCCCTTTGAAACTTCTTTTGATAGGAAATTATTACCCACCGGCCAGCATCTAGTAAATAAAATCCTAAAAAGGTGAAGATTTTAATTTTGACCCCAACCTTGACCCCTTGTCTCTTTAATACGATGATGTTTTCTGAATTTAGCTTCATATTTAAGGATCATATTAGCAATTCAGGTTTGTATCTTGGTACATTTGAGCATAGGTCCAGGTTTTCAGGTTTGCAATGAAGAAAATCTGGTTTGCAGTGAATCAATCAAAAGATTAAAGAAAAATACATACCTCCGCAGATTCTGAAGATTCTTTTTCGAAAAATGCTGAATTTTTTCGTCATTTCAATTTAAATTGTAGGACTGTCATCACCCAAACAATGGAACTTTAATTCAATTCATCATATTATCAAAAAAGAAAGTTAGAAAGAAAGAAAAAAATAAAAGAAAATTGAAAGCATGGAATGGTGAATGTGGAATGTTTTCTAACCTTATGAAAGTGTAAGGACTGGAAAGGGGATGAAAGGCAAAGAGGAGACGGCAATGGAATTGAGATGTTGCCTTTTTAAGGCACAGAGAGAGGGAGATCTCCCTTCCTATCCAATGTATGTGGTTACTTGTATGTAATCAGAAGAGCAATCTTAAAGGATCAGCCAAACCTAGTTTTGAACCTTGTAATCCAAGTAGAGTCTCTGCAAATTCTCCTTTCCTCCTGTCCAATTGTCCATACTAGCATAATATTATTTTTATGAAGTGGTTAGTGGCCCCATAGGTCATAACCTCAAGTGGGCCAATGCATTTTCGGATGATCCTTGACCCTTCAATCAGTTGGGCAAATTGGTCTGGGCTTCTTTGTATGAGCCCAGCAGCCCAACCCAGCCCTTTACGGCTTTGGTTGGTTCGTGCTGCTTCTTCTTCTTCTTCTTCTTCTTCTTCTTTCCATTGGAGGGTTCCCATTAATCCTTCCGGGCTCAGAGGGAAGCCGGATTAACTCCCCTGGACCCCTAGTGTTGTAGTGCAGTTTCAAACCTACAACCTCCGAGTAAAACCTGTGGTCCTAGGCCAACTGAGCTACCCCTTGAGATTTAACTGATTCATAGTCTATTATCTTTGAAAAGTGCCCTGCATGAGCAACTTCAATTGAGCCAAAATCCAAACTTGACTTAAGTCAAAATCTATTAATTCATACATGCCATAAACTTCGACTTAGGTCATATAATTCTATAAAAATTCATAATTACCACAAACCCGAAAAGCCACCACTAAACCTGCCCCTACTAGGAGCAGGTCAGCCAGGTCCCATCTAACCGACCAGCCCACTCGCATCACTAGGTGGACTGACCCACCCATTCCATCACTATCTCCAACAGAAACAACATGTGCTTTTCGTTGTTGCATATTTTATTATTAAATTTTGTAATATTATTTAAAGTTTCTTTTTCTTTGCCCCTCCTAAACAAAATTTCCAATTCCACCGTTGCATGAACTTGGTGCTCGGGTAACAATCTATAAATTCATTAACTCCAGTCGTATTCTATAAATTTATACCCACCACAAATTCAAATAATAATAAAAAAAAAAAAAACCAACAACTTATACCAAATCTGCCCCCAATAAGAGCAGGTTAGGGAGAAACTCAGGACATCCCAATGGTTCCCTCCACTGGTAAATATTCTCACAAACTTTGTACCATTCACCCAAGTAGAGAATGATATTAAAAAAATATGATTTTTAGAAGAGATTTTCAAAATTTTAGGTAATATGTCGGGTCTCGGGTCCGAACCAAGGTGGATCCGGACCCATTTACTTATCAGGGCCTAAATAAGGACTCAGACCTAAGGTTGTAAACAGTTCAAGTCCATAGTGGACCCGGAACCGAAACCGCTAATGAGAAGGTGGAACTGGATTCTGACCCGGAATAGTTTCAGAACCTGTTTCTTGGCTCCGGAACTTGAACCAGAACCATATATGGGGACGGGTTTAGATTGGGGTCCGTGTCTAGGTAGAGAATGATACAAAAAAAAAAAAAAAAAAAACATACTTTTTAGGAGAGAATTTTGAAAATTGAGGTAATATGTCAGGTCACGGGTCCAAACCAAGGTGGAACCAGACTAGACCCATTTACTTATCGGAGCCTAAATAAGGATCCATACTCGGTTTTTAACATGTCAAAATCTTCAGGTAATCGGAGAATCGGACCATTGCCATCACCTGGTGGAAGTGGAACACCATCGTAGCAATTCGGGTCTGGTCCGGGTACAACATGGACCGACTCGACCCATTCTATCGCTATCTCCAACCTTCATCTTTCTGCTGTGAGCAGGCGTGCCACGCGTCGGCCACTGATTGGAAACCTCCTGTTATAGAGCCGGAGTCGACCATCTTCTCTCTCCCAAGTCCCAATTACACTCCGTAACGACGGAACGAGAGAAAGCGAGAAGAAGATCAACGGTCAGGAATGGGCGATCTGTACGCCTTGGACTTTGATGGAGTTCTCTGCGACAGCTGCGGAGAGAGCTCCCGCTCTGCCCTCAAGGTAAACCCTAATCCCCCCCAAAATCACATTCCTATTCATACTATAAACCCTAATCTCTGATCCTCCAATCCCTTAGGCTGCTAAGATCAGATGGCCACACCTTTTCAACGGTGTGGATTCATCCCTGGAGCAATGGATCCTCGATCATATGCACTTTGTAAGTCTCACTTGATCTTCTTCCTCTCTCTCTCTCTTGTTTCAGATAGAAGTGATTGTAATTTGGCAGTGATGATATTGAAAACTGTGGTAAAGAGAGAGTTTGATCAATTGGTATTTTCTAATGGTACAGGTTCGACCTGTGGTGGAAACTGGATATGAGAATTTGTTGCTTGTGAGGTTGTTGTTGGAGATTCAGATACCATCAATCCGGAAGTCCTCAGTGAGTACTTCCATCATTTAGAAATGAGATTTCATGCATCTTGATCTCTTATTATACTCTTGTTTGTACTCATTGGGGTTTCAAAATGGGAGTGTGGTCAATTCTTGTACTAATTGATATATACAATCCCAAGAGTTTTAAATTTGGAGAATATTCAAGTGCATCCATCCCTCACCGTTGTGATGACGGACACCCCCTTTTAGGAAGTTTCACTTGTCTTTTGTACTTGAAATTTCCTAAAAAGGGGTGTATGGTGAGGGATGGATGCACTTGAATATCCCCGTTTAAATTTATACTATTTGTGTAGGATTTGCGGGCGCCACCCGAGGGATTAGTCTTGTTGGGTCAAAGACCTGAGGGACAGTGGCGGACCTAGGATTTCTGTTTGAGGGTGAGAATTGGGCAGCCTATTTCTTTACCGGAATTTATTACTACAATTTGGGAGGTTGGCCTTTTTTGGACATAATGTGACATCTTATCCCCTAGCATTTTGTTTCTTTTATTAGAGTTTCAAATTCCAACCACCCAAAAGACCTTTTGGAATTCTTGGAATTCCACTCTTTTTACTATTTGTTGAAATTTCAAATCCTCCATATAAAAAAAGAGGAATTTGGAATTCCATCCAAGGGGACAATTTTTGGAAAATTTGAAATTCTCCCATACATGAATTCTTGGAATTCTAATAAAGAAACAGGCTCGGTTTTCTTGTGGATTTTGAGGGTGGACCCATAATTTTTATTGGATTTTTTGAAGCGCACCGTGGTTTAACGGGTGCGACCGCACCCGCGTGCTTATGCCTCAGTCCGCCCCTGCTCAGGGATACCCATGTCATAAAAAAAATTAAAATTAAAATTGACACTAACAGATGTTGAAAATACGAGAACTGTTAGGGTTCGGTGCCTTAGCGATTGATTAATTTGCTACTAGTGTGTATTGGTGATGGAAATTTCAGACATCAACATAATGGGCTTCCCCATAGATGAAGATTCACAGAAGTCTTACTGATTGTAAGATCATAACCATCTACATATTTGGCCTTTTTCTTTATCCCCTTGATTCAATTATTCTGCTAACATTCTATGTGTAGTTGGACTGCTCAATTTAGGATCTTTTACTCTTGGAGCCTTTTGGGGGTATGCCACCTATGTGGTTTTTAGTTTTTAGGCCTATCTGATGAATGGATGAGATCATCAAGTAAATGGTTTGTAAATGAGTGTGATTACTATCTTGGCAAACAATACATTTGCTGAGATATTTCCTCTTAAAATACACTAGCACAACAACCCGTGCTAATCACAGGTATGCATGAAGAGGTAGGGTTTTGTATATATTACAAATGGGGAAGATGGGAGCCCACAAGCGGGGAAAGTATATTAGTAGAAAGTTGACGCAGAGTTTGTTAGCAATTGTAGAAACCGAAAATAACTTCTGGTCAAAATTAAAAAGTATGGTCAAAATTAGATTCAAAACCTTCCAGCTTATTATATTATATATAATTTTCTGATGAAGAAGGTTTTATGTGTCAGGTCGCAGCTGGACTCACTGTTGAAGGAATATTGGAGAACTGGTCGAAACTGAAACCAGTCATAATGGAGGAATGGAATGAAAATAGGGATGCTCTAATTGATCTGTTTGGGAAAGTCAGGGATGAATGGATAGATAATGATTTATCGGGCTGGATCAGTGCAAATAGGTAATATCTCTTGCGAGTTCTCTAACAGGGATTTTTCTTGCATTCATAATAGTCTGCTCTCTTAAGCTCTTTTTTTTTCCTGAATCTTGCCTATTTTATATGAAAATTTCGTTAAACAAGGCACGCCGACCCACTGATGGCTCAATGGCTAGGCATTTCACTCTCGGGGATGACTTGTGATTGATCCCTCTATCACGGTTCGAACACCACTCCCTTGCCAACGAGGCAATAGGTTAAGAAATAAGCATATCCTATCTACTTAGGTTAAGAAATGAGCATAACCTATTGCCAATGAGGCAATAGGTTTAAAATGGATATATACACGACACGACTGTCATGTCGTGTGCCAAAAGTTACTGAGAAGATTTTCCAACAAATGAGCATATCCTATCTACTTATGTTGCCACATTGCCTACCAACTGATTTACTTCCTATGCACCTGCACTACTAACTTAATTTGTGTTAAGTGAATAATTTAAAGCAATAATTCTTTCCTGCCTGATTTTATATAAAAGATTTGGTTAATTAAAGTATATACTACGGTAGTTACTTATGTGGGTTTTCTAACAATAAGCGTATCATACTAATTTTTCCAGATCACCTACCGATCGATTTTTTTTTTAGGTTGGCCCCTAATTCCAAGGGAGTTGGGCAAGGTGGATGACTGGGAAATATAACCTAAACAACCTTTACATTTTTAGGAGTGCACTGGCCAATTCCTCTCTGCATCACTGGGACTTGATCCTGCCCAAGCTTGTGGCTCCATCAATGAGGATTTTGTCCCTTACTAGCAGAGCTAGCCGCCCACGACAACTACCAACTGATTTGCTTTCAATACACTTGCAAGATCTCTAACCCTCATTGTGTTTGGGTGCAAGTGTACTCCATAGTGAGGTTCACTTTCTTTTACCAACTTGGGGGAAAAGCATCTGACAAGAGCTGTATCTAATTCTATATAATATGTTCGTTACCATTACAATTAGTATACATTTAATACTTTGTTGTGTGGACCATATATCATGGATCACCAATTTCCTAACTCCTGCAAAGAACTGTGTATCTTATGTTATATTGATATGGATGGCCCATCTGGATCTCGTCCGATATTTAAGAGTGGTAGGAAGTTGGTGGGTGCCCTTTTGCTTTTTGTCAGGAGTTTTTGTTCTTAAAAGTGGTTCCTCTTTTTCTTTTTCCAGAGGATATTGTTTACTTTGGGTTCAAAAGTTTTTTAGGTGTCTTAAGGGGCCCACTGCTTTGAACTATTTACTTAGAAAATGGAATATCCTTGGATCATAGGGAAAACTTAAACAAAATCAGTTGCATCATATCCCATATTATTGGCCATTTCCACTGATTGTAGTAGGTTGTGTGATCGCATGTGGTAACGTTTCCCTTTTAGCTTTTCATTTGGCTCTAGGGGAATATCTAACATTCATGACTTCTCTCATCACGACCAAAAAGAAAATTTACATTCTCTTATACCTAGGGAAAGTCATAAAACCGGAAAAGAAAAGAAAATTAAATTAAAAAGAAAAAAAGAGCTGGTAATTTGTGCTTACCTGTTTTCAACATGAGAGTTAACTGCTCCAGCTTATTTTGGTTGTTCTGAAGATGTTGTGATGTTGTCTAGCTTGAAATGAAGTCCATTCATATTTTCCTCAGCTCATTTGTTGGGCTGGCCCCTTTAATATTTTGTTGCATAGTAGTAATTCAATATTAACTTGACATAATGTGGCTTTATCATCCATTTCAAAAAAAAAAAAAAGTGGATTTATAACAACAGTACATCTTGTGAGTTGTGAAAGATGAAAGGTGCAGGACCGAAAGTTGACATGGAAATCCCCATGCAGATTTTACCCTGGTGTGGCAGATGCTTTAAAATTTGCAAGCTCAAGAGTATACGTAGTCACCACAAAACAGGTGTGTTCTTTTCTTTTCTTTCAAACAATAATCACTAGCTACTTTAGCTGTTCGATCGTATAGCGTTTCATTTATTAGAAAACTAACATACTTGTTGAAAGGCATCGTAAAATAATTGGCCTGTAAATATATACAGTTTGCTTGGGTTTTTTAGTTTTACAAGTGACACGTGTTCAGTGGTCCAAGGTCCAAACTGTCATTATGTTCAGCCACAGTAGACATAAGATGTATCAGAAAGGAGAATCCTAATGCTACAGTTGATGTACTAAATAATTGGCCTGGACACTTTTTGTGCATAAACCCATCTGTGGTACTCCCATCATTCCAGTAGTACGAATCATGGAATTATGGACCTCTCTTGTACACTATGATGAAACCCTGTTAAGATGCAAAAGGCATATGCTTTTTGGGGAAAAGAAAAGGTAAAATTCAACATATATAGATAAGAGAGTGCAAGTAGCTTTTGGGCTCTGAGTATCATAGCTTATACAAAATACAAACTAGACATCATTGTGGGCCGAACCTTGTGTACTTTCTGATTACTTTTTTTTAATGATTATACTCTCTGATTTCCTCTTCTAGAATAAGGTGGCTTCCTGCTTCTTGCACTTGCTACTGAGATTTGTTTTATCCATGTGTATTTGTTCCAGAGCAGATTTGCTGATGCATTACTAAGGGAGCTGGCTGGAGTAACTATCCCTTCTGAAAGGATATATGGGTTGGGAACTGGGTGAGTATATTTTGATTCTAATAAAGTAAAGAGGTAGAACTAAAGTTGTCCTTTAAACTTGTAGACTGAATTCTTATTCTGAGTTCTTCTTAGTCCCAAGGTGGAAATCCTAAAGCAGCTTCAAAGGAAATCAGAACATGAAGGGCTGAGGCTACAGTAAGATTCTTTTCTGCAAACATAGATATGTTTAAAAATGTGTTTGATTTTCTGATAAGTTGTTATATCATCTGAGTAAGTTGGCCAGGCCTCGAGTTCAAGTTTCCATAGAACTTGCATCAGTTTGCAGACCATTTTAAACTTTGTTTTACCCATTGTCTTGATCAGTTATGACTTTTTTCCTGGCAATGTGGTGAAGTTGGAGTTCTACTTTCACACAAAAGTAACTCAATTTGGTTCGGCGAATTTTTATGACCTGCTAACTTTGTAACAACAATCCTCATTTTTTGGGGCTTGGGACCAGCAAATGCTGAGACATGACATATGGCCGAGCAATTTATGGAGGAACAGATTATCATCGTTGTGTTGAGCATTTCAACTTTCAAGTAACTACATTGGGTGGGATTATGGTTTTGGACTTTTTCATGAAAAATCAACACTAGTGATCATGTGGATATCCAATTGAGAAGTGTCTCCAGTAACCTATTCTATGATGCATTTTTTTAAAAAAACCGGTCCTATTGTCTGATGCATTTATTATACACAAATAGCACCCGTTATATCTGTGATGTGTTGATCTGTAGATTGAGATAGTTAGGCCCTATTGTAGATAAGGAATGCCTTGAAATACTTCCATGTTAATAGATCATAAATATCCAATGTCTTACCTTTTCTCCCTTTTTTTTAAACTTTTTTTTTCCTTTATCCTTCTACTTTTAGCCTGTTGAATAGGGGTAGGAGGTAGGACCTTCCAACCCAAACAAGTTTTGCAGCATGCCCATTCAAGGTTGAGATCAGAAGTTTTGTTGTTAAAAAAATGGGTCCTATTATTAGGAATGAATACATCATGGTACTCACCATACATTTGTTGATGCATCATGACTCGTTACCATATAATTTCTCTTTCCAAGCTTCTGTGCACATATCACTAGAATATAAAATCACTTGCAGACCCAATATGGTTGGGAGAAGGCTTTGATAATTATGATGATATAAATCACTTGCAATTGAAATGCATCCAGACAGATCCAGAGAATTGATCCTGCTGTCATTTTATCTTTCTTGAGCAGCTTTGTGGAAGATCGGATTGCAACTCTGAAGAATGTCATCAAGGAGCCTGAATTAGATGGATGGAACTTGTATTTGGGTAATCTTCTCTTTCTCGTCACCTAATGCCCTCCTCTGTGTTTCTTTTTACTGATCCTTCATATCTTAAAAACACACCAATTGCATTCAAAACTAGTAAACCAGGCTTGTGCTGGACTTGAGTAGCCTTTTCAACTCACTTTGTCAACCAAGTTGAAAGATTTTTGTGACATTCTATTGAAAGATTCTTAGTTTCTTACCTTTATTTATGTTTCTGTTTACTTCTTCTTCTTCTTTTTCATTTTTCCCTTTCTTTGTGTGCATGTGTAATATCGTCCAGATGCATCATGCAACCTGCTTCCTTCTACAAAATTCAGAGACATTCCTTTTTGAACTTTTCCCATATACACTTTTGGGGATTTTGAATTTATTAATGATCAATATGCAACCAGATACATCATGCAACCTACCTCTGTCCCCAACAGAATTCAGAAACATTCCTTTTGGATCTCTGCCCATATACACTTTCGGGGATTTTGAGTTTATTTTCTATGGCAGTGGAAAATGCAGTGACCGGGAAGATTAGTTAAGATTTGTTTTACTTACAACAACTAAAAAAACATAATTTCTAGTTATGAAGCCCCCTTTAAAATGATGATCAGTTATATCATTGAAACAACCTTACAACCTGACCTATGATATACGTCATGGATACGGCAGATACATGGATTTTACACATAAAAGTGAAGTATCGGATACGATACGTTGCCCATTTTGAAGTATCCGTGCATCATAGAGCCTGACCCAATGCAAATCAAGTTTGAGTCTGAGTTTCCTCACAGTAGTTTTTTATTGCATCCTTTCCTTCTTAAAAGTGAATTGCTGATAACCCAGATTTTCTACATAGGGAACTGGGGATACAACACTCAGAAAGAGAGGGAGGAAGCGGAAAGCATTCCTAGGATTCAGGTGCTGGAGCTATCCGCTTTCACTAACAAATTGAAATAGCATTATCTTGTGTTCATCTACCTGTCATTTGCATGTAATTCTTATTCGTATTACTAAAGCTGCTATTGATCACATATTTATGTTGTAATTCAATTACAAAGGTTAAATCTCAGCTATAATTTATTTTATTAGGATCTATTAATTCATGGCTCTTATCAGAAACAGTTTTTGGCAACACAGTTCCTCTTCTTAGGCATGTTGATCAGATACTGTATAAGCCTTTTTCCTTCTGTTTTTTTTTTCCACCTTTACCATGAAGAACAATCTGATTGTTTCTTATTTTTACGATTTTATTTAGACCCTATTTGTTTGCATTAAAATACGTAGGAATTGAATACATAGGGTAGTTAAAAATGAAGATCAAATGTGAATTTCGAAAAAAAGAGCATCAAATAGCATTTCTTTTTATTCTATTTCCCTAAAAGAAAATGTAATTTGATGTTCATTTTTTAAAAACCACCATTAATCTTCATTTTTAATCACCCTATGCTTTCGATTCCTACGTATTCTAATGCACACAAACAGGCCGATTAAACTGGAAATGAAGCCAATTGAATTTGTTTGCTACAAATCGTGAAACTGGAAAAAAGACCGATTGAATTTGTTTTATACAAATCATGACTAATTTCCATCAAGTCCAACTGTGGACTGGAACCAAGGCCTGAGTGTCAATCTAGCCCAAATGAGGGTCATACAGTCTTTTGGGTGGTCAAGCAAATGATGTCTATTGTTTATTCTGATTTGGTCGAAGACTGGAACCAAACCTAGTTGCACGTAAAACCCATGCACCCGTTTGAATTTGGGTATGGGGCCAACTAAGTTGGCATTGGCCCTGATTGGTAATTGGACCCAGAATCAGTAACCCATGAAGTTTCTCAGGTTGGCTCTGTATAGGGTGATCAGGTGAACTGCACTACTTGGTGACTTCTTGATTGTCCTGTTCTCAGGGGCCCACTTTTTATATAATGTAAGCCGTCGATATGGAGGGCACCTTGATGAAATGGAGATATCTTCAATAATTCTGCTTCTATGAGGCCCTAGCCACCCAATTGCATTGGATATTCCACAATTAACAGTCACCTAACCAGATGGGTCTTGGACCCCATCTGTGGACCTTGTTCATGGACTACCAAATTTATTATATCTAATTTAGCACGCAATTGAAAAAAAAAAATGATCTTTTTATGTAATAGCTCTTGTGGCACAAAGACCCAATCCGTTCTTTGGATTAATAAAAATGTAGCCCCAAATTTCTCAAAAAAACTTTTGAAAATGAACAGTTGTGGGGATTTTCCAAGGGGAGAAATTGCCAGATACTAAATTTGTGACAGTGAACCAAAATTAGGATTTGACTCCACAATCTTCACAACTGTTGATTGACTGCACCACTTACTTTGCATCAAACAAAATGCATGCTTTGGATGTACCCATTTTTATAACCACCCTCAATGCAAAGAGAACCGCACTTGCTTTTGCCTCTTTTGATGAAGAGGGTTTCAGTCCCTGAGATGCCTTTGCATCAATGATAGAGCCATTCATGCACATCATAAAACCAAACCTGGCTTTCCCATCTTAGACCCTAAAAAGATGCATCAGAAAAGATCACAGTCTCTGCCTCACTCATACATAGAAGTGATGGTTCTACCCCATTTGACTCCTGATCCAACACCCCCACCCACCCAACCCCAAAAGCTTATGGGGGTGATTTTCTTTTTCTTAGTAGCATGTTTTAGCCATATTTATTATTTTCTCTGGGTCCATATGAGTTTCTCTGAAAATGAAATCATTCCTGGCTTTTCAGATGGTCCCCTAAATGGAAAGACCCATGCTTTAATCTAAAGATTGCGGGTTTTTAAGAGGATGGATTGGTTGGCGAAGCACTGCTTCCACCGATACACCAGTCCACCAAACCATAGTTTGGACTCAAGGCCATGACAAGACTTCTAACCATATTTTAGACTCTGAGAACTCGCAAGGAAAATTTCTTTAAAAAGTATTTTCAACAGCTACAATTAAATAACTTCTTAGAAGAAAAATTCTCAGCACATTTCAGTTTCAATTAGGCATAATTTTTAACATAAGAATGATACCTAAAAAAGTACTTGAACATTTACAACTCGTCTTTCGATGTCTCTTGCTCCTCGGAAGAATGAAAGCCATCAGCTTTGCCCTCTTGCTTATGAAGCATCTCCACAACTTGCTCTAGGGGAGGATCTCCAGGCCGTCGGAAGACTAGGTCACCTATCTTGATTTCATATGCTTCTGGCTGGCTCAATATGAAGGCTTTTAACTATCAAAATGGAAACAAAAATGATAATAAAGAGTCATCACTACCATGCATCATCAGCTATGACAAGCATCGGCATCATGAAAACTGACCCAAAAAAAAAAAAATAAAGGTTTTAAATCTGCCAAAATCAAGAATATCATTCACTAATCAACTAGACAGTAATCAAATTTGTCATTAGTTACTGAATCTGGCTACAGAACCAAACAAGGGCAATCACTGTATCATTTTGAGGGAGTCCAATTCCATTAGCATTGTAGTTGCTAATCGCCCCTCTAATGAGGGTGGCGTGAAAATAAATTGCATTAGGTATTTAAATTTAATTGCTATCTACTGCTAAGAAGCTCTTCCAAGTCCAACAATAAAAACAAGGTCAGTTTTGATATCTCATATGAGAGGTGTATATTTGGCAATTTTAAGATGTTAGCATTATGACCCTTTTATTTCTTACAAAGGAGGAACAAATCTGAAAGAAAAAGATACAATAGGTTCATCGTGTTGAATTACTGCTAGATATCGACCCATTTAACAATAGATTTGATAAGTTGTTGGCATCATATCCCATTAAAGCATATTGGCGCAGTGATAGTGCCCCATTTAGGATTTTAAAAAAATACACCAAACCTTTGTGCTGTAAAAATTAGAGATTACAACTATAAACTGATATTAAATATTTAGAGGATTTTTACAATCTGTCACACAAATTCGGTACTTCCCTAGGGTTTACTAGCTGATGAATGGTCGTAGAAGAAACTAACTAAATATATCAGAATAACTTAAAGCCATTCAAAATTACAATTACCATATATTTGGATAAAAGAGAAGAAAAAAAGAACTAGAACAAATTGGAACAATTTGAATTTGAACCTGCCTAAGGGAATCATACCTCTTCTGTGTCCTGCCCCTTTTCCATGGTGAACATGATTGTATTTACATCAACAGCCATGAACTTGGCCGCAACTGCTCCGGTTCTAAGAATATTCGTCCATTGCATAGCAATCTGAGGCACGGCCTCCTGAAAGCATTGAAGAACACAAATACTTCAAATGCTGTTCTCATTTAAAATAACAGACATATAATTCAGACATCATCGGACAAAAAAGACTTAGGTGAAAGCCATGACCCTGCACAATGAGCTTATAGCTAAGTTTCAACAATGTTGATTGCCCAAATACGGTATTGCGTCTCTAATTCTGAAAGCAAGGTGATGGCTGTCATCCTAAATGGTTTTTAAAAAAATAAAGGATTCATATGGTTTTTAGATGTGCTGCAAACTACAAGAGGTTCTTGACTATTTGTTTGTAGAAATAGGAACAGCATTTTATGGCACACTGTTTTTCAACTCCTGCCTAAAGCTCGTCATTTCCGATAAATGATATTAATTTGAAGAGTGAAAGCTGGGAAAATAGTATCTCGTTTGATAAGTTTTCTAATTTTGAACGATTAAAGGACAGGTCCAATCATCATTCATTCTGCCAGAACAAAATGAAGTAGCTCATTGTGATTTGAATGACATCCAAATGTCCATTAAATCCCCTTAATCAATGACTAGGACAATGGTTTCCTGCAAATTTTATTGAATCAGAATTATAAATGTCTGAAAATATCATTTTCAGTTCTTCTGCGATCCATAAGGGTTAACGTGATTATGAAGCATGAAGTAACCAACTTAAGCAGGAAGATATTGAGAAAACAAGTATTCCAATCAGCAAAGATGACCATCCAACAACCAATGAAATAACAAAAACAAAGCAAAAAATAAAAAGAATGCAATGACCATCCAACTGGTCATGTAACTTTTGTGGTTGATTCCGTCCTGAGTAAGGCCCACCTGATCAATGAATGATAAGGGTCTATTTGTTTTGTGATTGTCCACAGATGGGAGTTCCAGATGTGCAATGTGATAGAGGATAGTCTAGGCCCAGACCCATGTATGATATGTTGACTGGGTATTGTTGGTTGCAACAAACCCATACCCACTTCAACATATCATACATGGGTCTGGGCCTAGACTATCCTCTATCATAATGAACAAGACTCCTAACTCCCTACATATCAACCACTTCACATTTGGCATCATTCTATGGGAACAACATTTCTTCATTCATATGGAATGAATACTCAAAAGAATTCATTTGGTTACACTTCCTCAATCATTCCCTGAAAATATTCCTCTTGAAAAGCATTCCCTCAGAATTGTTTTTGGAATGACTAAAACATTGTTTCCCACCCTAGCCAGATTCATTGATGGTTGCAATTTTGAACCTAACACAAGGTGAATATCCAATGGACTACAATTTCAGTAGCTCACACCAAAAACAAGGGTCTCCAATTTGAACAAGTTTATCCATCCCTCACACCAAAAATGATTTCTATCTTAACCATCAAATGTGGGGCCCAATAAATCAAAGCTCCAGATACTGAGATTACATGACCCACTTGAATAAAACTACATAGACCCATCAAACAACAAACATATTAGATCCAATCAATGCATGTTTCTTACACCCCAAAACCCCAATTCATGAGCATTCCAAGCCCAAAACCATCAATAGAAGAAAAATGGAAGCAAAACACAGGAATCCAACAAAAACCCAACAACAGCAAGATGAAAACCCCAAGAATTGAAATCACAAAACCAATTGAAGAATTATGATTATCATACCGACGTGCGGCGGACCCCTAATCGGAGCTTCACGAACCCGAATGACGGCCCAGTGTGCCGCTTCAACATCTCGGCCTGGAATTCCGATGGGTGCATTTCTGCTGGGTCGGGTGGCGGGTCGAACTCTTTCGGGTCGGATCTCTTCTTCCCCCATTCCTTCCATGACTCGTCCTCTTCTCCGTCGACGATGTCGTCGAGCTCGTCCGGCACATGGACCTTCTTCTTCCCCTCGGCGGGTCGGAAGAACCCGAACCCAGATCCGCCATCGCCATTTTCAGAGGAAATGAAGAGCAGAAAGATTAAGAAGAAGAAGGAGACAGAAGAAGAGAAGGTATTTTTCTTCTTCATCATTTATATGCCATATGTTTCGTGGGTTTGGAGGGGGGTTTTGGTATTTATAGTTCACCTCCACTCACTCGTACTAGAGTCTTGCCACATAATGGGTGTGAATGTGATTCATTGTTGGATTAAGGATAAAAATGTGATATTTAAATGGTGATCTTGGTTGTGATTAGGAAGGAAAATTCATCATCAAACTTTCTCCCAATTATTTTGGGTCATCTTTACGTGAGTTGTAGGTTGTTGGGATCTATTTTTACCGCCTCCGTCCACGTCTTCTTCGACTTATCTCTTTTTCTCTATTTTGGGTCATCTTTACATGAGTTGTACTTGTTAGATATCTATTTTTACTGCCTCCGTCCACGTCTTCTTCGACTTATCTCTTTTTCTTAGTGGGCTATCAACCTGATTAAAAGGCATGATTGATTTTACGGTGGTGTGCAGATGAAGGTGGCAATCATATTTGATAATTTTTCTAAGAAAGAATTGACAAGTTAGATCGTTCATCAAAAATGGGGCATCTATATGTTTTGATATGAGTGGGCCTTGAGTAATTTTTGTCTTGGGCATGTGTAGGAATTTTCATATGATTTATTAGGGCATGTTTATGTTACACTTTTTCGCAAAAAAGTGGACGATTTGCCGTGGAAAACCCATTTTTTAGGCATTTGGTACGGAAGAATTCCACGGAAACGCTTTCCTACCTCGTTAGCATTTTCCTTACTAATAGTGGAAATGGATTTCCAATGGTGGGTATGGAAAATGGATTTCCTCAAAAAAATTCTCCCTCTTTTCCTCACTCTTTTCCATTTCAACCCAAAACCCTACAACTATTTCACTTTTTATTTATTTAAATAAATTATTATTTGATGTTGAATAAATAATATACATGTTATATTATTTTTCTTCAAAAAATTATTTCACCAAACAAGAGAATTTGATTTTCTATAAAGAATCCACATCCACAACAAACAACATTAGTATCAATTCAACAAGGAAAAAAAATCGCACCAAACATGAATTTCTAAATTCTGCAAAAATCCTTTTCCGATGTTTCCATTTCTATGAAATTTACTGACGTGGCGATTTCCCCTTTCCCGAGGAAAGGGTATGTACAGAAACGTGCCCAAAGTCTGTTTTTGCAACGCTGCAGAAAAGGAAACCCTGTTTTTGCAGCGCTGCGGAAAAGGAAACCTCCACGACAATAGGTTTTTCGCAATGTAGATTGAAAAATGAAATGCATTCTTCGGCAGAAATGGGGACTCAACAACGTCGTCTAACTAAATCCCCTCTGTACCCAAATGAATGGGGAAGGACATAGCCATTTCTACGGAAAGCTACCACTGCACAAAGTGAACCTTGAGTAGAACTGATTGGTTCTGATGGGTTTGAAAGAGAGGAGTTTATTTATATTATTGTAAAAATTAGATAATTTGATAAGAGTGCACTTGCCTGCTGCCATTATTATTGTTATTATTTTATCTAACTCAAGTTGTGAGACTTCTTTATCAATTTTTTTCATTCTTCTTTGTTATTCTTGTTTCTCCTTGATGTGGCTATGTTTTTGGCTACAATGACTGGAAACAGGATTTCTAGTTTTATTATAATCTTGTTATATTCTTTAATATACCATTGCTTACCTTAAAAATAAAAAAAATAAAGAAGAACAAAATGGAAAATTGTTGCATATAAAGAATTGTAAAGGCAAAAGTGTGAAAAAAAACACACAAAAAAAAAAAAAAAAAGAAGTTGTTTGATTGTTTTCCCTGCTGTTATTGTTTGAAAAGCAAAAAATCTCAATGCTTGTTCAATTAAGATGAGAGGAGAATGGAATATTTCATTTAGATTGAAGAACTTTTTGTTGGGTTTTCCAGGGTTTCAAAAATTCAAAAGGTTCCTTTTGTTTAATACTCTGATACAAGGAGACATATGTTCTCCTTATATGTGAAGGATTCCCACTTCGGTTAAGTTCAATAGTTTTCAAGGGTATAGAGGTTTTTCACTTTCCATGCCCTGAAGCCGTTTTAGATTCTTTTGCTGCAAGCCCTATGCACACGCACAAGTCGGGTCGGGCTGCCCCGGGGGTTTGATCCTAAAACTATTTAACCGGGGCGCCTATTTGCGACGTACATCTGCAATTATTCAGTGAGTTTAAAAATTTTAATTCAATGAAATTATTTATTTTAAAAAATATTTTATAAATGGCTGCTTCAACAATTTCAAATGTTCAAATAAATAGAAATTCAAAAAGCATTTTAAAGGATTTTAATTGTGCTTAATGTTGTGGGTTTATTGCTGTTTTAAAGGACAATATTTTGTTTTCTTTCATCTTTTCCTTGTTATGGAAGAACTGTGAGACTTTTGTATTCCATTATTAAAATTAAGGCTTGGGGTTTGTTGGTGAGCCCAATCGCAAAATCTTTTATTATGAGTAAAAAGGTTTCCAATATAAATGATACAATATAAATGATGAGAGCCGAATAATGATAGGCCCACACATTCAATTAATCCAATTAGTACACACGTTAAAGGATCCGGTTGATATAGTAAAATTTGTCCCCTCAAAATGAACAAAGAGATTAAAAAAAAAAAAAAAAAAAAAAAACAGACCAACCAGAACCTAAATGAAAACCGTAAACTTTAATACAATTGCTTTATTCTCTCTGCTATCAATGAAAACGTCCAACATATATTATTCTGTCGTCGCAATCACCTGTTGTTGGCAATTGTTGTCACTCGCCCTATCACTAGGGCAATTCAGCCTTTTCCAAAACGCCATATTCATCTTCCTACAATCATCCATTGAACTTTCATCACCAAAGCTCCTCAAAACCAATCTGCAATTCTTCGGGCGAAATGGATCCAAAACCAATCTGCAATTCTTCTAGCGAAATGGACCCATCACGGTCCATATCAAATATCAAGTATGCATTCTTCAAGTAACTCTAATGCAGCCATCCAATCAATTCCATTGGTGTTCAGCTCTATAAATTCATTCAGATTGATGAAGCCATCGCCATCCGAGTCAGCCTCACTTAAGCCTCACTTAACCATCCTCTGCAATTCTTCTTCAGATGCAGGGTGGCCTCATGATGGAACCAAGTTCACACCATGATATTTTTCCATCACTGTTGCATCAAAATTTTGAAATATTTGTTCCAATTCTTGAACGAAATGATCGAATGCCCATGTGTTTGAAAAAAAAAACACAAGAAACCAGATTTGAAGAACGTTATGAAAAAAAAAGATGGGTCTGTTTTATACGTCTTTAGATATAAAAATCCAAAGCTTGAAAAGAAAGAGTGAGAATTTACAATGGAATGAGAAATATACGAAAGAAGAAACTGAGAGGGATTTGGTTTTACGGAATCATACAAGAGAAAATGTACGGTTATAACAATAGGTGTGATATAGTAAAAGTCGCCCCATCAAAATCAACGATAAAAAAAACAAACCAAATCAACCAGAACCTAAATGAAAGCCTAAAATTTAATTCAATTGCTTTAATCTCACTCCTAGCAATGAAACGTCCAAGAGATATAATTGTCTCTTTTTTTTCTATTGTTCTCCGGCAATCACATGTTGTTGGCACTTCTTGTCACTCATGCCCTATCGCTAGCAATTCAGCCTTTTCCAATAATGGTCTATCTCTAGATAAAACCAAATGAATGATCACATAACTCCATCCTAATATTTCTCAGGAAAATGGATAATGAGAACTCTATTTATAGTTCTACATTTTAATACAAATGACTGAGATTAAGCCACTTGTTACTCGTTTAAAGGATGAGAACCTTCTACTTCGATCTAGGAACTTCTCAACACTATCCTAGAATATTTGATACTATCATACTTTCTATAATCTAGAAGAACAATACATGAATATGTCAAGAAATTCTTTAGTCATAATATTTCTTGAAGGACAAATATAAGAGAGACAAAATTAAACTATATAGCCATGGCCATTGGTCAGTGTTGACCTCGCCCCTAAATAATCAGTTTTAGGTAGTTAAAATCAACCTATCAAGCCTCGTATAGCCATTAATAAAATCAAAAGAAAATAAGTTTTATGCTATATATAGGAGGAGGAGCATTTTGCCAATAAATATTGCCATCAGGGACAAGAGCTAGTGAAAAAATGATGAAATATTAATTGTGTGTTGTTGTATTAGAAATATACTCATGGTCAACCCAGAGATTCCTAACTGGACATGGGTGCAACCCAACATGTCTATAGCCTCTCCTATAGGAGATTGTATGAAATTATTTATGGACAACTCTTCTATATAACCAGCATGGCTGTTGAGGAGAAGTACTCATTGATTTGTCATCTGAGAAGACTTAACACACACCAATTAATGTGATATGTGATCCTTGTGACATGTGAGATGCAAGATATGACATGAAAATCCTTTTATAAATAAATTATGATAAGAAATATAATTAATCCCTGGACATGAATCTTAATAGAAAACCTGTGGGATGTGTGTTCAATATTAATACATCTGAAAACCCTTTTATAAAACTTGGAAAGTAATATATAAATTCTAGCTTTATTTTATGGTGATTATGTGGTTTATGCAAGACTCTCATTAGAAATGAAACATGATATATCAAAAGATTCTTTGATGATCAATCAAGATGTACTAAGGTTTATTTATTGAGAAGTAAATCTGAAGCCTCATATGAAGTCAATAGTTATGAATTAAAAGTAGAAAATTAATTAGAGAAGGATATTTAAAATTCTAATATCAATCATAACTATTATGGGAGGGTCTTAGTTATGATTACCTTTGAGTATGGTGGGAGTTTAACTCAAGTTCTTCTTCTAATCCTAAGAAAACTGAACTAAGATTGCCCTAAAAATAATGAAATTGAGTTGGTCCTCTCCAATTACCCTAGGAGCTAGTGGAACTTTCCTTAAAATTTAACCCCTACGATGTAAATGGGTCTTTTATATTAAATTGATAGAAAGATTAAAATCAGATTAGTTCTTGAAAGTTATAAGAAACATAATAGATGCTATTTTGACTCGTATTCTTGAATTCTGTAATCACTGTAATTAGAGTTTCAATAACCACTGTGGCGGTCCATAACTTGGTACGTAATTCATCAAATCATGAACATCAAAAGAACATTTATAAATTGAGATTTAAGATGAAATTTACATGAAATGGCCTAAGGGGATGGTAATTCCAGAGCAAGAACATAAAATAAGAAAATAATTACATGAAAGTTTTGTTAGAGTACCTTTTATCCCAACTTTGACTAATGGGTTGGATCAAAATGTTAATGACTCATGTGCCATAATATGTGTATGTTGCTAACATCTTGATTTTGGTAGTAACTTGAATATAATAAAGGATTGTTTTCATGTTCTATGTTTGACATAAAGGCAAGGGTGAAAAATATGTAATTTTGGAAAGAAAATTGAGAGGCAATTTAATGAAGTAATCTAAACCCAATCTCACTATGGAGAGAGTGATTTCTAAAATTGACCTATTTGGGGGCCATGGTATAGCAACCCACTTCTATCATAGCTATAAGCTGCCTAGGAACAAAGGAGATAGCATATCATAATTAGATATTCTTTTAATATATATCATGAACTACATAAGTTCTAATGTTACTTATGTTATGTAGTAAAAGAAAGGTTGGCCAATAAATCATACATTGAAAAAATTGAAAAGGGAATTACATTATTTACTATTCGTTGTTTTAATTTACTACATTTTATATTGTTGATCTATTGAATCATCCACATGACTTGTATTAAAGTGGTCACTTGTTTATTTATTTATTTATGAAATTTTTTTTTTGAAAGGTAGTGTTTTGCAAAGAATGATTCCAAGATGTAAAGGTACTATTCGTAAGCTAAAAACAATAAGAAATCAGTGTGTTTAGTGGCGAGTATTTTAGGGCATATTTGGTAAAAAGAGCCCTTATTCTCCTGATTCTAACATATCCACAAAGAGGGTTTCAAGTTTGATAAAGATAGAGGATTCCCATCATCTATGGGATGTGTAATGCAATGGTTATAGTCTTTTACAATTTTCTCAAGAATCCTGAAAAATCAAGGGCTAATATCTCACCCCATAGTCATCCTTGGCTCTCAAGTGAATTTGAACAATTCAGATGTTGAAAATGGGGCCCACACGAATAAAAAAAAAATATTTTAGTATTTGGACTTCTTTGTAAATACTTTAAAATTCATGATGGATCAACGCTGAAATTTGACATTATAGCCGTTGGGACCTTCTAATCATGATTAAAGGTTAGAACTTTAATCGTCTGACCCAAACAGTAGGGTTCCAAAGCAAAAACAGAAACTTTTTAGTTACCGATTTTGGTACCGTAGCATTGTTGGATGAGTTGAGAATATCTTCAACGGTCCATATATATATTCAAGGCCCCCTATCCTTTAGCTTGAGCTGAGGATAAGGGTGTCTGCTCAATGGTCTGGGGCCCACTCGGGGAACCACGTGGGAATAGGGATTTAGGGGGGGGGAGGGGGGTTGTTGTTTGGAATTTGAATGACACACAACTAACACAAGGGCCCTCCTCTCTACAAAAAATCAGCTATACCCTTGATTTCTATTATATCCATCCGGGCCATAAAAGTTCAACGATGTACAGTCCATTTGGATGGGTGTCACTCGATCCAACAGTCATAATTGGATGGGGCCCAATTTTGGTGGACATGTGCAATTTCAGAAGTGCCCAGTGTGTGGTCCATTTGGATGGACCAAACAGTGGGCCCCACCTTAGGCAACGGACAACCCTCTCCCATAAGCTCGAGCTGAGGAGAGGACTGGCCCATATATATATATATATATATGAGTTATCAGGTATGGCGGGTGTGCAAGTGGGGCCCACTTGATGGTCCATCAGAATGAGCCACACACGCCCCACCTGAATTTCACATGGGGTCTACCTTTACACCCATCCAATGTACTGTATACCATTGAATTGACTACACACTCATATGAATGGATTGTACACTGTTAAACGTGTGGGGCCCAAATGGAGGTGATAGGGATTGAGGATGGGCTGGTTTTTTACAGAGATGAAGGCCTAAGGGAGATCTTTTGATCCCACTAAACCTGGTACTAGGTGGGGCCCCATGTGGGCCCCATCTTGAGGCGCGCGCACTGATTTGTTGCAAGTCCCCCCACTAGATCAACTCTCTCTCTCTCTCTCTCTCTATGTGTATGTGTGTGCGTGTGTTCGCGAGCACAACTTTCTCATAATCCAAGATGAATCACGTTGCGAAATTCGACCACATAGCCATTTTAGGCCTTATAAAGAGATTCAATGTTCAAGTTTTACAATAAGGGCCCATAGAAGTTTTGAAATCATGATCCAATGTTATGTACTTTTTTGCGAATGTCTCAAAGTCTAAGCAGAATCAGCAACTGAAAATTTACCATACATCCATTTTAGGTCCTTTAAACATGATTAATGGTTTGAATATTATTTGTGAGACCCAAAAATTAGGTTCCAAACACAAAAGCGATTATCTCTTTATTTTGCCCAGAAGCACATAAGATTCGATTTTAGTGTGGATTTAAAAAGTCGGACTAGGAGGGTCTAAGGTCTAACCTGGGAAATAATTGCATTTAGGGATGTGAGGATTCCTTCTGGCCAATTTTCACCCTAATCCACGAAAGCATGGAAAAAATACGAGAAATCCTCAAGGAGGACATTTACCAAACTTGCCCTTAATGTCATCTTGCAATTGTTTGAAGGGATATGTTGGAATCAAGACTACGGTGTTCACAAGTAAGAGTTCTAAATCGAGGCAGATTTAATCTAAACCGTGGTTAGCATAACGTACAACCCAATTTCCTCATAGCACTGACTCAAGATATAGCTCTCAAAGAGGGAAAAATGTTCTTCTCCTCCAAGCCGCAGCAAGTGGCCTAGTAGGGCCCACCTTTCATTAGGATACCCCCTTATAGTCTTCTTCATTATTTGATATGGCATCAGGCTCAATTTTACACTAACTCAACCTTCAATCTACGTTGGATTGAATTTCAAGAAAAATCTATGGCTAAAATGCCTTAAGTAATGCAACAATGGCACGATACAAGAAAAAAAGAGAGCATTGGTTATGATAATTTTGGTGGGGCTGATTTTTCCGATTTCCTTAATCCATTATAAACCCTCTCAATCTGCCCTCCCATTGGTAAACTCACATCTAATCGAGCCCCCATGAGCTCATGCAATCTACTCGCAGATGAACATGCCCCCTCGAAGTGAGAAATCCCTTTTCAGTTCTGGGGCTCGCAGAAAAAATACATATATTTGTAGTGGGCCCACTCGGAAACAACGATGAACACATATTCTTAAGTGATGCAACCAAAAGAAGGTGACTATTAGGAGACATTCTTTGTGTGTGAATGGTTTGGATAAATCATAAGACAGGCCCGACGGAAGATCGCACTGTAGATAAGGAGGGAGCTTATAAAAATTCTCTAAAAACAAAAGCTTTCATTTTGAGGCATAGTTATTAATTTCGTTTTGTTTCAGCCGAAATGGTCGAAATTTTTCGTTTCGGTCAAGTGGCTAAAACGAAATTTCGGCCAAAACTTTTCGGTTTGAATTTTGATTAATCAATTTCGCTTGAAATGTGACTTTTCGGCTGAAATGGAATTTTACATAATTAATTTTTTAAACTTTTTTTACACATATATTTTGTATTTCTTATATTTTCACAAAATATAATCCCAAAAAAATTACTATAATGGATTAAATCTATATTTATTACTTTTTCTATTTTTTTACTTATATATATTATGTTATAATGTTATATTTTCCCCGAAATGTAATTCCAAAAGGTTTGGCCAAAATCCTGAATCGGCATAAACTTTTCATTTTGCAGGCCAGAGCGAAATGAGATCCAAAACGATATTAATTAACAACTATGTTTTGAGGTCCTCCATGGGCTAGGCGGAGTCAATATTCCCAACCCATCAACCTGCTTTCCACCTAAAACCCTAAACCCATCGACCTGCACTCCAGCTAAAACCCTAAACCCTAATCCCCCCCATTCTATAAAATGAAAGAACTTTTTCTATTTTTTACTTATATATGTATATATATTATGTTATATTTTTCCTAAAATGTAATTCCAAAAAGTTTCGCCAAAATCCCGAATCGGCCTAAACATTTCGTTTTGCAAGCCAGAGCGAAATGAGGTCCAAAACGATATTAACATTTATGTTTTGAGGGCTTCATGGGTTGGGCCGAGTCAATATTCCCAACCCATCAACCTGCTTTCCACCAAAAACCCTAAACTCATCGACCTGCACTCCACCTAAAACCCTAAACCCTAATCCTCCCCACTCTATAAAATGAAAACGCCTGCTTCCTTCCTCAATCCTCATTGCAAACCCCAGTTCTCTCCTGCCTCCTCTCATTCCTAAAGCTTGCTTTAATCTCTCCTATCGCAATGAGACCTCCGAGAGGTACACATGCCTCTCTTTTTCCCTCTTCTTCTGCATCAATCAATGGTTGTTGTCCTTTTTTTTTAATCGAGAAACGATGCTTGGATGCTTAGTTATTTCATTTTTGCTGTTTTTTAGGTGGTGGTGGTCGTGGTGGTGGTGGTGGTGGTTTCAGAGGAAGGAGCGATGGCGGCGGGTTTAGAGGAAGAGGAAGAGGTGGAGGTGGTGGTGGAAGAGACGGTGGTAGAGGGGGTGGTGGAAGGGGTAGAGGCGGCGGAAGAGGCGGAGGAAGAGGCGGTAGAGGAAGAGGTGGAGGGGGAATGAAAGGAGGGAGCAGGGTGGTGATCGAACCCCATCGCCACGATGGGGTCTTCGTCGCGAAGGGAAAGGAAGATGCTTTGGTCACAAAGAACTTGGTCACTGGAGAGTCCGTTTATGGAGAAAAGAGGGTTTCTGTTCAGGTTTGTATTGTTCTTCACTTTATTTCATCTGGGTCTTTCTCTAACTGATGAAAAATAACTCTCCTTTGATGTTGCTCCCTTCCTCTTTGGTGGGATTTTTGGGTTGTGAAGTTTTCATGTTATCTGTTTTAGTAAACATTGATTAAAGTTTTCAACTTTGGTATATAATTTAAGTGTATGGGTTGTAGGTTCATTCTCTGATTTGCATTCTATATAAATGTTGTTTGGGTGTGATTGATTTAGATTTAGGGACCCTCCAGTCTGAAAGTTACATCAACTTCCAAGAAAGATGTGAAGTTGATTGGGGAAACACCTTTAGTTCCACATATTCCATTCCCCCTTAAAGATTCAATTTTGTTCATATCTGTGTTATGATGTGTACTGCACATGCCTGTTGGGCCAAAATTCTCCCTGATAAATAGGGTGGCAGCAGCCAAGAGGTCAGACTGTGACCTGATTTGTTCCTAAAATTTTAGAATGCTGATGTTTGTTTGCTGTAAAATTTTAGTTGTCATTTTTTTTTAATAGTGATTTTAGTCTTTCCGATTGAGATGGCCCTGCTTCATTTTTATAGTTGAAATTCCTCAAAACTGTCATGCTACATACATAAATAGCATCTTTTGATTTGTTTCATTTGTTGTTGTCAAGAAAATGATTGTTTGTTTATTTACTGGCTTCTTTTCTCTAGAACGAGGATGGCACAAAGGTTGAGTACAGGATCTGGAATCCTTTCCGCTCGAAGTTGGCAGCAGCCATTCTTGGTGGTGTAGATAACATCTGGATTGTGAGCTTTCTCCCCTTCTCATTCTTTGAGGAAATTATGATCTCACAAAGCACACACATTAAGATTCCCATTATGTGATTAGTGAAATCAGTTGTTTTTGTTTGTATCTTACTTTTTTCTATGGCTTTTCTTTTTCACCTATTGAACTGTTTACTTTTCCTTTTTCCCCAAATCGAAGACTCCTGGATCCAAAGTTCTCTATCTTGGAGCTGCTTCAGGGACTACTGTTTCTCATGTATCGGACATTGTTGGACCTGTAAGTAGAACTCTCTAGATAAGTTTTTTTGCGATATCAAGTGCAGTTGGGATTCTAATTTATTTATTCATTATTTGTTCATGAGCTATTTTTCTCCTTTTTCTGTGTGTTTGATAGAACGGATTTTCTCTTTTTTCTTTGTGTTTGATAGAACGGAGTGGTCTATGCAGTAGAATTTTCTCACAGAAGTGGAAGGGACTTGGTTAACATGGCAAAGAAGCGAACAAATGTTATACCCATTATTGAAGATGCTAGACATCCTGCTAAATACCGAATGTTGGTTAGCATGGTGGATGTCATATTTTCTGATGTTGCCCAGCCAGACCAGGTACTTGTTTGTTTGTGTTGCTTTTGGTTTATTTATTTATTTATTTTTTTGATTGTGCACTTTATTCTTTGTAGAGTATATAGGAAAAGTTTAAAAATGCAGGTGTCATATTTTGCAATGCCCTCCAAAATATCATTGACCTTTTCATTTTTAAACTTTGGTTAGACGTTTAGGTAATGTTTTTGTAGCCTCCCTGTGATATGGAAGTGCACAGATTATGCTTTTCTGCTGGATGCACTACCTTTCCTATACCTCCTTGGAAAAAGTGTTTTTTTTGTGCGGATTCATGGAAAATAAGTTACCAAAAAGTTACTTTTCCTTTTGGAAAATTGTCCACACCACAATGTCTGGAGAACCGGACTACTTTTTTGTTCCTTTTCCACTGTAAATGCATTACACAAATGTCTCTTAGCTAATGACCAGCATTTCCATTTAATCCAAATCTACTATTTGTTGACTTTGTTTTTTTATACCAAAATCTCCATTTAGACATCCAGCTAAATACCTAGTGTCGGTTACCATGGCAGTTGCCATATTTTCTGAAGTTGCTCAGCCTAGACAATGTATTTATTATGTATTACATTCTGGTGTATTTTTCACAACTGGACAGTTAAATGTGTGAAATTTATACCTATCAAAAGTAATGTAGAGAATGTTGTTACATATTTCATCTACTTGAGTAGGCTAATTATAATGCTCTCCAAAATCTCATCCTTTCCCACATTGTCGATCATGATATCTGTTTTTCACTAGTTTGTTTGTGCACCTTTCTTGCTATTAGAAATATTTCTATATGTGTAAAGATGTAAACCATATCAGTTTTCATTGTTCTTTTTTTTTTCCTTTTGTTATTTTCTCTTCAGTTGGTAAAATCTTTAGATGGATGCACCGTATCCTTCTTTTCAAAACACCTCTCTCTCTATCCCTCACATTTATTGTGCGTGTTCGTGAGAGAGATACTCAAATAAAAACATTAAATATCTCCCAACAAATTCAGATTTTTTTTCCAAAAAAAATACTGTTTATGAATGATCTTCATGCTTAGTTGATTTTCATCTTTATTCTGGGTTCTCGGGGATAGATTTTCAGGATGTTGTCTGTAGATGGCTCTGTTGCATACAATGGCACATTCATGATGTGTTGAGAAATTCAGAGGCCATTTTCATGATTTAGTTCATCTTACATGTGTTTATAATATCGATCATCTTTATTCTGGGTTCTCGGGGATATATTTTCAGGATGTTGTCGCTGGATGTCTCTGTTGTATACAGCGGCACATTCATGATGTTTTGAGAGACCCAGAGGCCATTTTCATGATTTAGTTCATCTTATATGTGTTTATAATATCAAGCATATGATGAGTTACTCGGATTCCCCTTCAGGACATCTCGGATGATGCAACTTCGAGTTTCTGATGCAAAATCTTTCATCTTTTTTTTTCTTTATTGTATCTTTATTTTTATGATGGTTTTTTTTTTCGATCAAAAGGATTTTTCTGATCTGATTTTCCCCTTTCATTTTGTTAATCTAATGACGATCATAAAAATTAGTGGCCATGTTTACTTTGAAAAAAAGGAGGCACTTCCATCCTTTCAAGCAAAAATCTTGTTTTTAATTTTTGATAATGATTTTACACAAGTCTGAACAGTAAAAGGATACAACACAACAGCAGTGCCAATAACACTGTTCCAAGAATCTGTGGTTGTGTCATCAGTATGTTCTTGTGGATTATGATGTTTCTCTGTCATTTCAATATTTTGTATGTTGCTACGCCAGTCACGTACATACTATTAAACTTTACCTGTAATTCTGTAGGTACCATTGACATTATCCTAATGCAAAATAAGGCTATAATGAGTTAAAACCATTAGGTTAGATCACTGAATCTGTGATCTCAGTTAAACTTGTTGCCAAGCCATGATCATATGAAAGTCAACAGCAATGAATCTTGAACCACCTGATTTTTTAATATGGCTGTATGTATTATTGGCACCCCCTGACAGTGGCTTGAGTTCAGATGTGCATTTTTCTCATTTCTTAAGAGTAAATTTTAGTAAAATAGAGCTGGGTGTAGGTATCGAAAATATTGGATTTCATTGCCCCATTCCTTTCCTCTTCTGCTTAAGAATAATAAGCATGTGATGAGTTTACTCGGATTCCCCTTCAGGACATTCTGGATGATGCAGGTTCGAGTTTCTGATGCTTCTTATTCGATGCCTTTTCTCTTTCTGCACCTTATGAGTTCTATTATGGAATGAACGTGCATGTTATTTACCTTACTACAATGCTACTATTAAATTAATGATAATTTCCTGGGTTGAGCTATTCTGATTTCAATACATGACAATATGGATGTTGTTTATACGTATTTCACAATTAAATCTCCCCTATAATTTCAAGTTTCAGTAAGTCAGATTATGTTGCTCTATGTAGATAGTTGGGATGATGCTTTTGACAATAATAAACCGAGGCATTGCCAAATCATTTTTTTTTAGTTCAAGTCCTACTTAAATTCTATATAACATGGTTTCACGGTTTTACCAATGGCGAAAAATTTCTTGGTGTTATTTTCTGACTCTTGATTGAAGAGAGATTTCCATTAGAGCAAAGATAGGAAACCTTTCTTGACAATATTCTAGATTGCTTTTTTAATATTATTGTTTACAAAAATGAATATTTCTTTCATGATTGTTCTGATGCTTTTGTTAATGGATTTCATTCACCATTGAAAGAGAACAGTTCCCTTTGGGTGCTATTCATCTCTCATGGTATTGATTGATTATTTTAGCCAAAAAGACTGAGAAAGGAAGTCTGATTTATTATATATTTGGGTTGGGAGATGTTGACTTTTGGGTCGAAGTGAGTATTATGAATAGGAAGTTATAACTATTTTTTGTACAAATATTATTATAACCAAACATACTGTCCGTGCTCTAGTCTGATGACATGGGACTTTAATGAAAATCACAAATTAGAAAAAATAGTTTCCTCAAATCAACTTCAGAGTTTGTACCAATTAGATATAGCTCGAAGAAGGCTGAACTCCCTCCTGATGATCTGGACCCTTTGTGAGTTTACACATCATTTATTATATATTAATATATGTCATGTTGTTCTTGATATGATTGTATGATAGACTTATTTGTCATCGTATTTATACTGCCATAAATGGGAAATTGGTTGGTTATGAATATATATTTTTTGGTTTAATTTGGAATTATTTTTCAATTCAATTTTATTATAAAAATAAAAATCATACGATTCGCGATACGATTCACAATTCGATTCGATTCATGGGCATGAACGATTTACGATATGATTTTGATTTTCAAAATTATGGGTCATCATTCAGGGCGAAAATATATGTTAGTGACAGTGGAATTATTTGAAGGGCCATTGTTTTGGTGATCCTCTTTCCTTCTATGATACCTAGATACAACATCGTCATGCCATGAAATGGTGGGAATACAGATTTCATAGAAAAAGTGAAGTATGGGATTCAATTTAACATCGTCATGCCATTAAAACTGAACTGGTTAATGTGAAATCACTTACTGTTATTATTGTTGTTGTTTTTGTTGTTTTCTTCATTGCTAGTAGTGCTTCTTACATTAAGTAACCTCTAGGGGTTCTAACACTGTTTTCTCCATGACAAGGGCTGTGCCTTTCACCTGATCCAACAGTGGTTTAGCTGAAGAGCCACTTTTATGTCAGTGAAATGGTACCTCTGCCTTGTAGCCTCTGATATCTGTGTAGGCAAGGTTTCATTGATACCTTTTTTTATCCCATCTCACAGGCAAGGATATTAGCATTAAATGCCTCCTACTTTCTTAAAATTGGAGGCCACTTTGTGATATCAATTAAGGTACGCTTCTGTTAGAACTCATGCTTCATTTCATGCCTTGCTGTTTGTTTTGACCTGATGCACATACACGGGGAATGTTCTCCTACTAACAGGCTACGTACTTTTCATATGCAGTCCTTCTCATTGGCCCACTTGATGCCTACTCATAACAGTCTCCCTGTTAGTAAGGGTCATCTAAATAATCAGCCCTGTTGGATCATCCTATCCAATGTTTTAATTTCCATCAAGTTTAGTGGTATTTTAACCATGAGTTAGTATAAGACTTGTCCGACGGTGGATATAGGTTTGATGAGGCTTGGTGCCAGGTCTTGGGGGGATTAGAATGAAACGACTAATAGCGATAAAAGGTGGCCCAAGTGGGCCCCGTGTAGCTGAACTCCTTATGCTATCACTAGAAGTGAGAACCTTTCTCCATATCGAGTTGACACGTACAAGGGCCATATACGTACACACCTACATAGGTGCCTGACTAGGTGAGTGTTAGTGTGCAATGCAAATGGTTTATTAAAAGAAGGGTGGCCAATTTGCCAGTCAAATATCTTGTGGGTATTTGTGGTGCACCAAGCTCCAGTTTGAGGTATGATGAAGATTTGGCATGTGTGGTCTCCTGCTGCAATTGGGCAAGTTAGTTCTTAGTAGTCCTCTAGGACCTGTTTGCTTGCAACAGATCCCATTCCAATTTCCACCATTTTATTTCATAGGCAATTTTGGTTGAGGAAAAATTAGTTCAATACCTGCGAATTAGGAGTGAACGTGGAAATGGTGGCTGAAATCCAGTAGATATGGAGAATCCTCCTTTGGCGGAGGAATTTATTTTCTTAAAATGGTTTTGCCAGCTCTGTTAGATGGTTTTTCCTCAAAATCCATGACGACTTTTTTCAAGTCAAGAGTTCATTTTCCTTATATTTGAATAGTCAAACAAAAATGACTAAAATCTATTTGGAATCTAGATCTCTTTTTAAACAGCCGCCATTTTTTTACTGTAAATTGGTGTAATAAGAGTCTGAGGTTCCTGCTTAATCTTATTGAATGAGATGCCTTTTTTTTCCCCTTCAGGCAAACTGCATTGATTCTACAGTCCCAGCTGAAGCAGTTTTTGCTCAGGAAGTGAAGAAGCTGCAGGCTGACCAATTCAAGCCATCAGAGCAGGTCACTCTTGAGCCCTTCGAGCGTGATCATGCTTGTGTTGTCGGCGGGTACAGGGTGCCAAAGAAGCAGAAAGTTCCAGCCTCCTAATGGTGCCCTGTAGCGAAATTGGGTCTCAAATCTCAATGCATACTGGCATTGCTTGTGTGCGATGCCTGATTTTAAGCGGATTATGGAAAGAGCCAGAAATTTGCATGATTGGCTTGAGAAAGTAGATTTTTGAGAACTTTGTTTTTAACATTACTTTGCTATATCTCTGTTTTAACTTGTATGATTGCCTGCTATATTATATGTATGGATTTGATCTGCCATTCTTAGTTTAATGCTATTGCTCTCATGCTTATGGCCATGCGCATCAATTTTTTGAGGGTCTGTTTTTGCAACGCTTTTGGGCCTCAAAATTATTAATCCTAACCTTTCAAAATTTTAACTGACCCAAGAAACTCAAAAACCATCATAAAATATTCTTAGATTTTTGAGGTATATGAGGATTTTACATGTGATCTGAATTGTTCAATTGTTACCCTTAAAAATGGTTCTTCCAAGTGAACTTTGTATTTTTTGATGTTTAATAGTTGTTTTCTTTTTGTACTTTTTCGAGTTAAATTTTCGGTCTAGATAAGTGAAATGTAAACATCTTTCTAGTGCACTTTTTCATCTTTATCTTCTGTTTAGTTATATAATCCAGGCTTGCTTACACTTAATGCTAAGCATAGCCCATTTATTTCAGGTCAAAGTTTAACCAATCTACATGCTTGACAATTAGGCGTTATATTTACTTATTTGTTTATTTTTGGAAAGGTAAGATGAGTATATTTACAAAAGAATAATGTACAATGTATATTGAAGAGATTAGATCCACTCACTACTCTCTGATTGAGAAACAGGATCATGAAGCCCCAATGAAATAACCCACAAATGGGAGAAACACAAGGCTTTTCACCTCTAGGTAGTAGAGGACTGAGGATTCTTTTGAAGCTTCTTTGATGATATTGAGGACTGCCATGAGTTCAACAGTATCAAAAAAATTTACCCATTAAGAATGACCATGGTGATGAACCCAATGGAGAAGTCTTTGGGAGAGCTAATGAGAAGGTTCCTCAATCCATTTGCAGTCTTTGCAATGAGAAGGTTCCTCAATCCATTTGCAGTCTTTGCATAACTCTGTTGAAGGCCCCGCCTATTTTACTAACAGGCAAACAAGTCAAAATCCAGTCCAATGGAAGCTGGTCTTGTTGAGGCCCATCCTGCTTAGCCCCTGTGCACACCTGCTCAAGGGCCACGGCTATACATTTTTATTAGGATAAAATCAAATTGTTTTTTAAATCATGTCAAAAGAAATAAAAAAACATTTTATTGTGAAAACACAAAATATAGCAGATTATTAAGGTGGGAAAGGGCCATAAAGGGTCACTTGCCTAGGAAAATGCTTGACTTACCAGGTCCGTGATTCGGTTCTTGAACAAATGACTCGGGCTTTACTCACAGAGTCAACTTAGTGAGTTACCATTGTTGTCATCGTCCTCAAGTTCTAAAATATTCCAATATAAAATGCATTGCTTATTTTTGTGATAAAATTAAAATTTTAGTGTTGGGAAAATGAAGCTTGTATGAGAAACACTTAGGGCACATTTGTGCAATCTATACAGTAAAGATAGTGAAAATCCTTTTTCGCATTATAGTGAAAATGCCCTAAAACTCAATTTACTCCAAATGTGCGCTTTCTTCTTTGTTTTTTAAAATTGCCTTTTTTCACTCTCTTCCAAACAAATCTTATACTAGTGGCCGAAAATCTAAATTTTTTAAATGCATGTCTTTCTCTTCTCCATGTGATTAAACCTGTATAAAGCACAAATAAAATATAAAAAATATATGTATTTTTATACATTATGATCTATTTTCTCAGACATTTAAACACGGTATAAGTCCATTTCAATCTCATGGAGGAAAAATTGTACTTTTTTTAGGATTAAAAACTCACTGCCAAATGAAAATACTTTTTTTCCCAAATATGGCTCCTTTTACACTTTTCAGCTAAAATAAAGAAAAATGAAAGTTTCTCTTACTACCACTCTTCATCCTACCAATTATACAACAATTTTCTTTGTTGCTCCTATTGGTGATTATCGCCCAAAATTAATGCTGATTTATTCAAATTCATACAGAATTTACATTTAGATTACACATTCAAATTAAACTGAGCCAAGATATTGGACATAAACCTTATTTTCTCAATTTTCCTATTTGACTTATATGACACTTAAATGTCTAAGAAAGTGGGTCATTACATATAACATATGTATTTTTTTTATATTTTATTCACGTGTTTTACACAAGTTCAATGTCATGATGGTGCCAACTCATGAGTATGATCATACTCGGACAAATCTTAGATGCATTTCATAAAAATAAATAATTTTGAGCAGTACGGATTTTTAATAGGTGAGCCGATCATACTCGGACAAATCTTGGATGCATTTCATAAAAATAAATAATTTGTATTTGAGCAGTATAGATTTTTAATTAGTGAGCCCACTTTAAAAGGTCACTAAGAAAAAAGTAAGAAGAAATAGATAATTTTGAAAAGAAAGTAAAAAAAGAAAAGGCCACCTTGCATTTTAGTCTTCCATAAAAATCCCTCCATCTTATATTGAAAAAGAAGGAAAGTAAGTGCCCACCATGTTCTTTCCTTCCAAATTAGGCTGCTTCTCATTAGCATTTTCAAAATTAAAATATCTGTCATCTTTGTAAACACTGCTTAATCAAGGATGGATAACAAGTGGCTATGCAATTGTGTACAAACCTAAGAATGAATGTTTTCTCATTTCATTCTTCTAAATTGAAGGATCCTCTGAATTATCAAAGTCCATCCAACCCAATAATTTTTGTTTTTCCCCAAGGGCCGTTTGCACATTACGTGCAAATTTTACATGTGGGAAACACACCATCATGTTAAGTAAAATCCCTATTTTTCTCATGAGTAAATGAGTCTATTCAATGATGTGTTTGGATTTTTTTTTTTTTTTACCTTTTTCACAAATTCTGAGGAGTAATAAAGATTCAAGATATGAAACTAAATGTGTTAATGTTGAGGGCCTGTAAAAGTGCAAAAAATTAGATCTATGAGTTGGGATTTGGGAAGTTTTTGGATATTTTTCACAAATTTCTCTAAATCTATTAAGATTTGAGATAAGAAACTAATCGTATTGAATCATTACTTCAATTAAAAAAAGATGAACAGTTCAAATTATGATTTGGGGCCCACAGGACCTAATAAATAAAATGTGACTAAGGGGTTTTTAAACTTGTGACCTATTCACAAGCACGTGAGTAAGGGGATTGTATTGCTGCTTTTTCTGCAAGTGGAAAGTGTTTAATCGTTTATCACCTCTAGGGTGTGTAAATGAGAGGTTTAAAGTGGCCTTATTTACACACTGTTTTCACTCTTCACTTACACATTGCATGTGTAAATGAGCACGAGCAAACTTGATTATGCGTAACAGTTATACATGCGCATCATTTTCATATATAAGTGAGTGCAAACAAATGGCACTTGAAGACCTAAATTGTCATGTTCATTTTCAAATCAACTTTGATGGGAATAAACATACACGAATCAAAGGCTAAGTGACTGTGGCACTCATGATCTTCCACTCCATCATTGAAGAATGGTGAAGAATATAGGGTGAAAGGTGAAGATATAAGGTAGTTATGTAGATGTTTGACTATATATCCTCAATCCAGTGGATGATGTGAGTAAATTCATTTATTAACTTAATTGATTTATAATTGCAAGCTTCATTCATGAGATGAATGGGATTTATTTTATGGTTTCACATAATTAATACAAAATGATATGATTGTTCATAAGATGAACATGAGCCCTTAAGTATATTAAATGTGATCTATGTGTGTGGATGAGATTTACATACAGGAGACAAATCACAAGTCTTATACTTGAAGAGTGTTTTCACAACCAGTGATGAGATTGTGCATCTCATCTGAAAATGTTATAGCACTGTAATTATTATGAGATAGTATGGTTTGTCTCGACCATCAAAGTGAAAGACTTTGCATTATTGTACTAGTACATTGCACCTTAAACAAAAAAACTGTCCCTGATTAAGGAATGCTCTAATAATTTCCAAGCAATAGACTCTCAATTATGATAGAAAAATGGATTCAAGCTTCTGCTGTGCATTTACTTTTAACTCACCAATGAGTAGGGCCAATTGTAGGTCAACGCCTTAATATCTTGGGTAGATGGTAGTGGACACATATATTCTCAAGATAAAATATATCATTTGAAAGAGAAATATCCCCTTGTGCTGATTAATAGAATTAATCGTTGATAAGTGCGCTCCCGTCATGATTAAGAGTTGATCGGATTGTATCGATAATCAGTGTGATTAATTAGGTCACAAGAATAATAAGAGGTGGATCCAATTTGGTTAGATAGTTTAGTTCCAATTGATTAATGGATATAATTGATGGAGGGGCTTGCTTATAGTAATTGAAAAGTTTACGGTTTTCTTGTAAAATTTCTAAGACTGGAGTGCTAGTGAGGTTATTTGCAATTAACTATGGGTTCGGATTGCACATAAGATGTGGGGTCCAAATGTTTTAGTTTGAGCTAGACCTAAGAAATCCCTAGTGGTCTCCATGCTAACTCTAAGGAAGAAAATGTTTTATTCCAATTGGAACTCATAAAGAAAGGAGGAGTAACATGCATAAGAGAATTAGAAGTGAGACTTTTGAGTACATTAAGAGAGGAATTCCAAAAATTATATGTGTTGTGTGTGTGTGTGAGGGCTAGGGGTGGACGCCACATACATGTTGCACGCCCGATGCTTGGATGTCCCTTAGGGTTCTATTCTCTCCTTCCCTGTTCTCCTCTGGTTTCCCACTTGAGTGCCTAGGGATCTCTCTCAACTGAGGTCCCACCATTCTGTTTGAGATGTTCTCTATGAGAGGGTCATAGCGTGGGCAAGGCCTACTAGATCACAACTGTGAAAGAGTTTTGCGGGAATCAAGAATATCAACTTCTCAATTTGAGAGCACAGCCGAGCTCGTCGGGTATAAATCTACACCAGTTACATTAGTATATCTTCTCTGCTTGTTTGTGCTTGTTCATATCTATCATTTGATGATAGGTTTGTGATATTAATACATGAGATAAGGGTTTTTAGATATTATGATTGGATTCTTGGACTCTTGGGCGTCTGATCCCTGAGTCAAGACGGTCAAAAATTTTAAAAACTCATTTGGAGGCCCACCTACTTCCAAGAGTTGATAGAACCTTGACTCTCATAGGGTTTGAATTGCTAGGATGATGGTCGGGTATTCATTTCACATATTCTCGTAATTCAATTTTCATCGGAGGTAAAAGTTGATTAATGGCTATTTTTAGATATTCACCTTTGACTCTTTAATTTTAACCATTTATGAAAATACAACCCTAGTAGTTCAATTACATGAAATAAACACGCCCTTTGAATTTCGCTTTCCGGTTCGCTAGATTTCTTGGTTTGATACAAAAACTCAAACCATGAGTAATACCTGCATCAAAGTCTCATAACTCTTAAGAGCACGTTTGGTGCCAGCCATGAAAGACGAAATCAGGCATTTTCTCTTCCACAAATCCGCCTTTCCTACCACCCTGTTGAGGATGTCCGATACTCTCTCGCATGAAGATCAAGCCGAAAAGGAAGGATTCACGGCCAATTCATTGCTGCACCAAACATGTCGAGAAAGGCGCCTTTGCTTATCCTTTTCCGCTGAAACTGACGATGCACAAATGCCCCTCTTAAAGTTTGAGCAGTTTAAAGCCTAATGTTACTCCAAAGATGAAAATTATCTTGAATACCTAAACAACCAGTTGAAAAAAATCAGGCATAAGTTCAAGTTTATTAATTATATATCTATGGACCCACATGCTGGATCCTATTACTCCATATAATGATGTGGATACATGTATTTGAACAGAAAAGGGCAAAGTTATAGGCCTTTGTTTGTATTTTGGGTTTGGGTTTGTTTACAATATAGACCCAAATTTAAGCCGACTAAGTTTCATCCTAGATGATGATAACATATAACTTGGCATTTAAATTTCAACACACTCATTTATCTGTTACAAACTATTCAATTAATGGACTCAAGTTGAGTGCTTATGATGATTTAATGAATATAAATTTTTAGAGTTCTTTATCCATAGTGAATTCCAAAGTCCAATCCATTTTCAGTGACATGCATGCATCCCATGTTTAATAATGATTTGTTTTTCTTTCTTCTTCCTCTTTTTTAGGTTTATGTAAATCAGTTGTTATATTAATTACCAACACAAATGATGTCCATATTTTTAAAAATAGCACTTTAGGCATGTTATTGTAAAAAACTTATCGCAAATTGGACAAGGCAATTTTTCTCACAAAGTCTACCAAGATATATGCCAAATGACATTGCACTGCATGCTACCAACATAACTCTCACCTAGTTGATGACTACTTAACTAATGTGGAAATTATAAAATTATCACTCAAGTATATTGATTGAGAATATCATAATACCACTTAAAATAAATAAGGTAAGAAACTGAGGTCCATTCTAAAATATGAATCACTCAAAAGCATTTTCACCCCTTGTATTATCACTGGTTTGAATTTCAAATTAACAAAGATAACTTGTTGTTGGTTTGATCATATGTTTTACACAGCATCTCGTGCGATTAAATTTATATAAAATACATGATTAATCCAACAGTGAGCCCCACTTCTATCGAATTGAAACTTGAACTTGTGTTGAAGGAAGATGGGGATACATTTTTTAATTGTTGAGAATTATATATGTATCGTGAAGCTCGACCATGAATGACTTGCATGTTAGATTGTGAAGTTTCTATATCGAGAACACAAACATGAGCATGTGTGAATTTAGACATGCGCATGTGTGAATTTGAAACTAAAGGAGGTAGCTATAAATTAACAGCCATGCTACTTGTCCCGGATTTCGTGTCCCGGGACAAGCCGACTCCACAGGGAAGGGTATTTTGGTCATTTGGAAAAATGACCAAAATACCCTTCCCTGTGGAGTCGGCTTGTCCCGGGACACGAAATCCGGGACAAGTAGACTTTTTAATAAATTAATGGGTTTAATGGCATACACAGATCATTTCTTAATTCTCACACTTTCACTTCTCCACTTTCTCTTGGACTTACTTTTAGATGTCTTTGGTTATTTTTTACTCATTCCAGAGTAAAATTGACTAAGCCAACCCATATCATAGACAAGGATCAAAATACCGATTGTAATGGGGCAGTGGTGGTGGCTAAAATGCTACGTAGCGAGTGATATGAAGTAGTTGCGGTAATATATAGCGGTGTAGCGGTGTTAATTTTTTAAGTTGTCAAGAAATCTGAATATTATGTATAGGACATTTTTTTAGCAACTTGGAATTATATTAAGGCTAGAGACAACTTTAGGATAGATTGTTTATGGGAAGAAATAGGGAAAATAATATTTTAAATGAAAACTATTTGGCTTAGCTAGATTTTATAACGTAGCGGCGATATTTTTAATTTCACATAGTGGCCGTGATGGCTACGCCCGATATATTGGCCAATGCACTATGTAGCAGTCATATATTATTCCATGATCATAGGTGCATGAAGGGATTAGAAGCTCTTGTCATGAAGTTAGCGGATGGCCCCCTACATGGGCATGATATGATGACCATGCTCATTTGGTTAATTGCTCCAAACTTTAAAGCTTATATTTGCAGTTGTAAAAGTATTTATATTTTGGGTCTTTAATCAGATGGTTATATCAACACACGGGATCCATCGGTATATCCATAACTAGATCTTCTCATTTTCCTTATCTGCTTGCATCTAGGTAGGTCCCAAATCCAAGTTTGCAACTCTTAGAGATATAGACTATTTGTAGCCAAATATTAATCTATAAAGAAAACATAGCTATATACAGAACTTTATGCATATATATACATCGCTAATGAGGAAACCCTAGAACATATCTGAACAACCGAGATCTCTTCTTGCCCCTTTCCTCAGGAAAACCTTGCCTCTTAAGCCCTCCTTTTCCTTTAACCACAAATCTCTCTCCCTTCTTTTTCTTAGATTTTCTTCGTCAAACCTTAGATTCTTATCGATCTTTTTGTTAATTGTCCTAGATTCTCATCTTTCACGTTATTTATGATTGAAAATGGACTTATTTTATGGGTTTTCGAGCGCTCCGCCTCCACTAGTAGCGGCTATTAAGGTTTTGAAGTGTTAGATCTTGCCTCTCACAGACCTACATGAAGCCAAAGTGAGGTACCTCTTGATTGTCGCGAATCAGTACTCTTTTTCTTCTTTTCTCTTCCTCATCCAATATTATTTTTGTTAAAGAACATGTTAGGATTAGTTTGTTAATTATACTAGGGATAAAACTTAGCTTGAGTCTTAAATCATTCTCTTGAGGTTCCTCTTCCCTTGTATAAATTGAAAATATTATTTTAATAAAGGTTACAGTGAGATCATTAGAATTTATTAGCTTTTGAAACTCTTATTGGTAATAGAGTCGAGCCTGATAATGATTTTGCTATCAAGCCGGACACGTGCCTATCTTCATGCGCACTAATCACCGTCACTTTATCCTTCAATAAAATCAATCCTCTCTTATCCATCCAATCATCAAAACATTATGATCTTCCCTCCATCGACACCATCAAACTGAAAAAGAGCGAGCTGCGAGATGGATCTGTAGACAAACGGTAATCACTAAGAACACTTGATGATCAATTTTTCAAGATATTTACTATTTTATTTTTCGAGATCAAAGTGTTAATGGATACTATGAATTTTAAATAACTTTTTTGAGGTTCCTCTTCTCTTGTATAAATTGAGAATATCGTTTTAATAAAGGTTAGGGTGAAAGCTTTTGAAATTCTTTAGGATGGGCGAGGAATCCATATATCTTATGATTTTTTACTACCGTTAGAATAAAGATTCCTTACTGGGGATTTGTATAATTGAGGATTTCACATTGATGTTGGTGTGTATTAATGGATATAGCTGAGAAAAATAGGGTTCGGTATTCAAATCCACTTAGTGGGGATTTTCAAATCTTATGGGGGTGGTCGGATCTAAAAATCCTATCAAATGAAGATTTTTATTCAACCAAATCCCCAGGAATTTACAATTATCAAATATGGATTTATTACAACTTTAGGAAAATTGAAAATCTTTTCCCTAAAGATTTGGTTGCCAAACGCGACCCTAGTTTTGACAAAAATGTGTAGATCTTACGAGTTATTTATATGTTGTTAATGAATGGATCTTTTCGGAAGTTCTTTTTTTATTGAATTCCCATGAATGATTAGAGATACTCTCTATCCCCATGAAATCAAATTCAAGTCTTAAATCATTTTAATTATTTCCTGAAATGTGACTTTAGATAAAAACAACTTGCTTAGGATAAAGTTGCTAAATACTTAATAAAATCTATGATCATTATCATTGTCTTTTTCTCTTTCAAGCCTATCTCCTGTGCCGATGCTCTGTTGATTACTTTATCTCTCTCTTCCTCTTATCTACTGTCACTGTCTTTAGCAACTCTCACTGAACTCTATTCCCCTCCCTCACCCTCACCAGGCCAAAGGCCACCAAGAATGGTTGATAATTTTCTCTCTTGTTGAAATTATTTCTAGACATCTAATTAGAGGATACATAGTAATTGTTGGAGGGTCTAACATCATATATATGGGTGATACATGGTAAACTCAACCTACCAAGAGTAACTGTTGAGAGCAATTTCCATATGGCACCCTTTTTTCATTGTTGACAATTTTATTAATACTAACAGTGAATTGAATCTAGAGAGAGTCCTACTTTTGAGAGCAGTTTCCTTGTGCCCAACTTTTGTCACAACCTTCTATGAGGACTAGTATTAATTGATCTATTCAGTGAGATAGGGATGTGTACATTTTCAATATATAAGAAAACTTTACTTTCCTTAGCTGTCATGTACATATTCTCACATTTTTAGGGCAGGGTGTTGATGCTTATCAAACATTCCAACATAATGTAAATCTAACTTGGTAATTAATGGTTCAACTTGGCCCCTTTTGAGATTTTGGTTGAGTTCATATTATCTTTTTTTCCCCAATTGATTAATGGGGTTATGGGGTTAGGTTTGAGTGGCATTTTTACCCTACTAAATGCCAAAAATTGAAAGAGGCACTAGGATTGAGTTGAGCCTATTCTTACTATTTGATGGACAACCCAAATAAATATACAATGACCACCAACCCATATATGAACTTAGACATGTCGATTATGGATTCAATCTGACCTTTCAACTCTCTTTTGGGTTCACATTTTGAACTTGAATGACTCAGTTTCAGCTTGAGCCTCTACTAATAGCTGAAATGCTCAAACTTTACTTACCCCTACACTAAGTACAAGAAAGACTCACACTATTAGTGATAATTATTGTATACTTGATCATAAGTACTATATTGTTTTTATGTGTTTTTGTGTCTTTATATATGTATATTTATTCACTCATACAGCATTTCATAGGCCATTTGTTTACATTTATTTACATATGTAAATAATGAACATACACATAATGGTTATGCATAATCATGCTTGTTGGCACTCATTTATGCATGTGGTACTAAAATAGTGTGTAAATTAAGTTTTTAGCCTCTTATTTATATGCATGTATGTAGCTAAGCGGTGACACAGGTTGTAATGCTTGATCTAGTTGCAGGCAGGTTTGAACCCCTTCAAGCATATTCATTTTTCCACTTTTTTTTGGACCCCCAAATTATGATCCAAGCCATTCATCTTCTTCATTGATCTAATGACCTCTGAGATTATTAATTTTATACATTAAATCTTCATAGATTTTGAGAAATTTGTGAAAAAAGTTCAAAAAACTTCAACTTATATACAAACTTCATTTACTATTGTGGGCATTAACATAATTAGTTTTATATGTTATATCTTCGTAGATTTTGAAAAAGTTGTGAAATTTTTTTTTTTTAAATAAAGGTACATCTAAAACCGTTGGATATACTCATTTACTCTTATGAAAAATAATAACTTTAACAAATATGCTAATGCGTTTTACATATCTAATATATAAAGCCCATTTTCCCATCCCATGTGTATCATTCCATACTAAGATAGAAAACATCATAACCTAGCTATTACAATTCAGCCCACTGGCAATGACTACTTTCTTGTTTCGATAAATTATCAAATTTCCTAATTTGAAATGCATCATGGTTTACTGTAAAAAAAAGCAATTGTAAGTTTAAAAATCTATCAAATTTTGAGAACTTGAATTTAGGGGGAGTTTGTTTCCAAGAGTGATAAGAAAACATCAAGAATCCTCACATATGTACATGAATTCTCAGAATTTCAGCAAACAAACAGGCTCGCGTGTTTCTTTAACGGAATTTGTGGCTAGAATTTGGGAGGTTGAGGATTTTTTGACATGATGCGACATCTTGTCCCATGGCATTTAAAATGCTGTGTTTCTTTCATTAGAATTTCAAATTCCAACCACTCAAAAGAGTTTTTGGAACTTTTGAAATTACACTCTCTATATCATTTGTTGGAATTTCAAATCTTCCGTAAAAAAGAGAAATTTGGAATTTCACTTTAAGGATACAATTTTTTGGAGAATTTGAAATTCTCCTATATATGAATTCTTAAAATTCTGATAAAGAAATGGACATTAAGGTTACTATAAATATCAGCAGATCAATTAAACTTAGAAATGCAACAGACCATCATGTGGGGCCACAACCATGCAAACAGCTATGCATGTGTGCACATCAGTGGTCAGATATGGCATACATGTCAATCAACCATCAAAAGATAACATATGGCCATAAAGTGGGTCCCATGGCCTTAAATCAATTGCCCAAATTGCTTCTATAACATCATCACTAGGATCCTTTATCACCCACCTATCCATCAAGCAAATATCTTTCATGGGTCAGTGGGTCCCACAATGTTTGTTTGAAGGCAATTTTTTTTCTGTAAAGGAAGGACAATTTTGTAATTTAGTATTTGCCATTTCTGTAATTAAGTTGAGATCCAGGCCTTCTCTCACCTTTCTAACCGCAGTTAATAGATCCAACCCTTGGGTTTTACTCACCCTCATAATATGTAGGGTGCTCCTCGTGACCACCTAAAGGTTTTACTCACCCTCATATTCAGCAGGTGGGCCTCACTTTGGACATTCCAAAGATTTAGACGGCAACTTTTAAATTTTGATATAAATATATATATATATATATATGTTTTTCTTGCATTGGAGGGTTCCTAACCTTTTGGACTGGACCAATCCCTCCGAGCTCAGAGGAAAGTCGGGTAAACTCACCAGTAGTCCTAGTGTGGTAGTGTAGTTTTGAACCCACAACCTCCGAATGCAAACTGTGTTTGTAAGCCAACTGAGCTACCACTTGAGGTTAAAGTTTTGATGGGTTGACAATGAGCTTGTTTGAAGTGTGCCCCATGTGAAATGATGGTGGGCCCATTGGATGGACCCACCAATTAGAGAGATCATTGGTCTTCAGCTTGCAAAAAGAATCTTATTAAATATTGGTAGTTGTCAAAATCAGTAATATCAATTAGTCATTTGTATTTTTGTTTAATGACCATTTATTTCCTTGCTTTTAATTAAATGCCTATCCATAACACATAAAATAAGATTTTAGTAAATGTATAACTAATTGGTGCATGTATGAGTCACTTTTGGGCCAAATCAAAAAACAAGAAGATGATGAAGTTCTTGGTTTCTTTACCCCCACGCCATACATTCATCTGTCTCTTTAACATGGTGAATGGGTGAGTAAAATTATGCTGCATATTTCTTCTTCAATTTAATCATATATATATATATATATTTTTTTTTTCACTTTTTGTGTTTCGGTGGGATAATTTTATAATTCTATTAATAAGGTCATGTTTGAAATCTAAACAGCTTAAAATCATTATTCCATGTTCATCGGTTCGTCATCAAATTCTCCTGCATTCGATACTGAAACCACTTACTCGATAGATCAGGTAAAATACATGTTTAAACTTGTATATTTTTTTATATGTTCTATAGATGATCAATCCAATCCGCCGATATTCCTAGTTTCAGTTAAATTAAAAAAATTAACCTAATGCTCACACATTCAGGCAGTTGATTGGTTTGTACAGTGGGCCTGGCATCATAGAATTGTGATTTCCCTATGCATGCATGAGATTACAATTAAAAGGTACAAAAGCTGTCAAGCATTTTAAATGAAACAAAATTAAATAAACAGGCTTTTAAGACTGTCAGATGGTTAGGCCATCAAATTTCACCAACCACTAACAGAAAAACCATTTGTATCATCAAAGAAATCTAGGACTTTTTTTTTCTGATGGGCCCCACAAAATCAAGGCCCACCATGACATGACATAAATCGGGGCTTTGAAATTACAGAGGAGCACTGTTTCGAAAACTCACGACATGTATCTTTCCGCGAAAGAAAAGGGAAACATACCGGTGATCCGCAGGAGCACTGATTTTAGAATTTCTATCGACCGGGTCTCCATGAAAAGAACCGTAGCCCGCGCGGACTACAGTATCTGCGGAGCACCGAAACGCGGCATTTACATATAAGACGCGGTTTGATCGAACGAATCTCGAAGGAGTCGTGAAAGAATAGAAAAAGGGCAAAAACAGATACAACAAAAGAAAAAGAACTCTAGGGTTAGGGTTTGACCGCAGAGAAAAATCCAATTCGTAGCGTTTAAATTACCAGATTCCTGCAAGATCGCGTGTTCCGGCACCAGGCGACGATCCGATCTACAACCCGGTTTTCAAAACGACGAGAATGGTAGCGTATCGGTGGGGAAATCGGGTGTGAGACGGTTGGAAGCCCTAAGAGCTCTCCTCTTCAATGCTCCCGCAAATGGGGTGAGCGAAAAAAGCGGTTTTGCTGTCGGGATTGGTGGGCGAGTGGTGTCAGAAAAGCGGTTTTGGGCAGAAAAGCGGTATGGGGTTTTGATTGTAATTTTCCAGAAATATAGGGGTTTTGCACGCAATCCGGGGTGCAGATCAGCAGACGAGAGTGTTTGGATAGTGTTTTTGGGTGAAGGGTTTTGGGGTTTTTATTTGAAATTTGTGGGTTTTTTCTAGTGGGGTTAGTGGATGCAATCTTCGTCGTCGGCAGCGTCGCCGTCGTCGTCTTCGTCGGCGGTGTCGGCGACGCATTTGGGGTTCGATTCGATGCAGCATCAGCAGCACCAACAGCAGCAGCAGCAACAGCAGCAGCAGCAGCAGCAATTTGCATTTAGACAGGTGAGGTTTTTGGGCCCTTTCTTATATCTAGCTGGTTGGGTCTGTTTTTTTGTTCTTGTGTTTTTAAGGAAAATTGATATGTGAATTAGCGGGTATTCTTTGTTTGATTTTTGTGGGTGGGTTCGGATTTTAGTTCTACTTCTGGAATGGGTTTTTGGATTATATTGTGTAGTGTAGGATTTTAGTAGCCCATTTGATCAGATTTGTTACCTTCAAGTGTCAGTCTCTGTCTCTCTGTCTCTTCTGCTGAGGGTGGTTCTTGAGTTTTGATGTTGCTGAAGGGAAGAAAAAGTGATGTTAAAGAAATATGGAAGACCATATGAGAGTGGGTCTTACTGCTATGGTAAAAATTCAAACTTGGAAAAAGTAATCAAATTTGATTGTTGCTGACAACAATTTGATTGCCTATTCTTTTTCAAGTTTCGAGTTTTATTATGAAAATGTTTGGCCTCTCTTATGGGTCTTACTTTAACATCAATTTTTTTTTTCCATATTTCATTTGCCTCTCTTATGGGAGAAGGTTTGGGCGTGGTGGGGTGTTGGCATTTGATTCTCTGAGGTCAAGTCTTATGGAAAATGCTACCACTTGTAATCTGTTGGGGAATTTAAGAAGAAATAATAGAAATATTACCTGACAAACTCATAGCAGTTAGTCTTGAACAGTCTACTATTGCATTTCAAAAATGGGAAGAAAATCGGAGGAGAATCTGGTGAATGAGGCCCATTCAAAGTTGGATGATGGCTCCTTTGAGGTCAATTGATATGTTTCAACATTATGATGCTATGGTTGGTTTCTCTTGTGGTTTGAAGAGGTTGCACTGCCATCATCAAATGTGTAATCAGATGGGCCCCAATGTCAAAGATTTCATCACATTTTTGTGGGGCCCATCCACATCATCCTGATGGTGATGTACAACTCACCATTAGAAATATGGGCGCATGATAATGGTAGTGTATTAAGTATTTGCACCTAGTACTTGCTTATTTTCATGTATTTGCATTAATAAAGCATATAGTGGATTAAAAGGTTTTGTGAGAGGTAGAAGTGTAACTAATGTGCGTAGGAGATTGTATGGTAATATTTAATGTTTGGATGTAGCTTGAAGTTCAATGAATATGTTTTGGAGAATGTGCGCTTATAATAGTTAACTTTTGAATATAGCGAGCCAAAAGAGTTATGGGAGATTGGGCATGTGTGCTAATAATAGTTAACTTCTGAATGCAGCGAGCCAAAAGAGTTGTGAGAGATTGGGGTGCTATTACTTTATTTAGGAGAGTGCATGCACACCATTAGAGTGTTGTAGGTTATCATATGTCAACAATTAGTCCTGCATGTAATAGTTTGTATTTGGTACATGAATTAAATGGGCATGTACATTTTAGTAATGTTTGTTTGTTTCTTTTTTTTTGTTATTCTTCATAAGTGGAACCTTGAAGTCTAGTTTGAGTGGCGTGTGGAATTGTGGATTCTCTTGTAATAGTGTATTTTGCATCATGACTTTGGATTTTTGGTTTTTTTTCTTTCTTTTATTTGGATTATGGTTCGTGGGGATTGAGATTATGGAATTGTTTGATTCCTTATCTATTCTTGTGTTGTGGTCTAGGCTAAAGCTGTTACACCTAAGTGCATTAGTTTCTGCATTCGGAGATTACTTTTCACAAATAAAAACAATTGCAAAAACTTGTCTTCTCATTATGAATTGTTTGATTTGTTATCTCTTCTTGTGTTGTGGTCTAGGCTAAGTTGTTACACCAGAGTGCATTAGTTTTTGCATTTGGAGATTACTTGTCACAAATAAAAATAATTGCAAAAATTGGTCTTCTTACTATAGCTTGCAAAATGTCCAAACTCTTTGCTTTAGTAACATCAAACTTTGTTGACATCAGGGTTGTTTATTAATAGCCAATCTGCCTTGTATTTAATCCTATATTGACTCACAAGCTTTAAGCTTGAACTAATAGGATCTGCTCAAACACAGTCACCTCCAAGCATAGCTTAGCGCCACTTTGATTTAGGGTTATATCTTAAGATTTAAGTACGCCACAAGAAGGAAGAAGAAAACTTTTCTTTATGAGATGAATGTCTAAAAGAGAGAAGATACAAGTAGTTATTAACAAAATTTGTAATTGAACCATGCCTTGTTGGAAAATGGTTTATAACTTATAAGTTGTCCTAATTATGTCTGAATTGCACAATTTTAGATTCATTGAATAAGGCATCAATTAGGAATAATTTCATGTCCACTGGAGTGAGTTTGACACTTTAATTGGGCTCATTTTTTTGAAAAAGACGGGATTGGACGCCAACTTCCTATTTTGTAACCAGTTACAACCAAGACTCCTATTATAATATATTAAAACCTATGGTTTTGAATTCAATTTTGACTAGATTACTTTCAATTTTGACTTTTTTTTATTGGAGCCGCCGTGGTAAAAAAAAAAAAAAAACTAAAACTGTATATAAGTTATGGGATTTACTCTCATGACCCCTTGCCTTTGTAAATAACTAACCTAACTACTACTACTACACATAATGCCTATATGTAATTATTTATCAAAATAATGTAAAAAGTAGTTAAATGGAATGGGGACCCTACCCACATGAGTCATGCCTGTGCTTAGCACGGGTTATTGTGCTACTTTTACTTTTAACAACATAAAAACTCATGAGAAATCAATCTTTTTAACATGACAATTATTCTACAAAAGAAATTAGATTCTAAAAATATATGAATGGGCTTGGGCCTGGTTCATTAACCCACTTGGATGGGCTTGGTCATGGACCTCACCTGCATCAGTGAATAAGTTCTTGGTGACAAGTGTCTAGATTAGGATATGGACTTTATTTGCTCACTGCTTGAACTGGTTTGAACTCTTTTTTGAGTTTCTTGAGAACTTGGCGTGTTTTTGAGTTGTCTTATGAACCCTTTTTATAGAAACGGTGAGGGAAACATTGGGAATAGCAAATAACAGAAAATCATTCGAGTCATAATGTATAAAAAATTAAAGTATGAATCTGTTGATAATTAACTAGCTCGAAATCCAATTGAAAACCCCTTGAGTGATACTCTTGATGGTATGGATGATGCAGATGATATACATTTCTTTTGCTGTTCTATATGACCAATGACTGATGGCAACTACGGAACTACCATCAATTTCAGATTATCACTTTGGTGTTATTGAGAGTTCTTTTTCACGAGGGTACTATCTAACCAATCAATCAACTGTGGAAGTTATCCTGTAGAAATAGTTGAGGGCTAGACTCCTGCAGGGAGGTTTTTTTTTTTTTTTTGGTAACCATCTAACTTAACTGGACTATTTTGCATTCACCTGTGGATGCTATTGTAGAAACAATTGTTTCATGCATGGAGCTATCCATAAATGAGCTGGCAGATTCTACTAAGGCTCATTGAAATATGGAGCTGCCTAAGATATAATCCAGCAATAATCTTCTGTAGAAACAGAGTGCTACAGTAGAAACAAATGTTTCATGCAGGGAGATATCCATAAATGAGCTGACAGAATCTAACGAGGCTCATTGAACATGGAGCTGCCTAAAATATAATCCAGCAATGATCTTCTGTAGAAACATGGCTAACAGGAATACTTCATGGCTGGAAATGAAATACGAGAATAGGACAGTAGATTGGATCAACAGAGACAGAGATACTGATATAATGTCTATGGATCTCTGATTATTGAATGTGTTCTTACCTGAAAATTCCTGTATGGACTGGACTCTCCTTTGAACTCAATTGATGACCTGGTCCAGGTCCAGCTTGGGTCCATGCCCAAATATCTGATGATCTGACTGATATGTATCAAATACCTAGCGATAATGATGTTATTGTATAAAATATAAATTGATATTCTGTGTTTGGTATGTTATGTATTAATTTTGAGTCGGGCACAGGTTCTGCATACATCTAATCAGTCTGGGTCCGGGTTCACTTTTTACTGAATCCGAACCCGAACCCGGTCAGCTCATATTCGAAGGTACTAAGACCAGCTGGTTCAATTACTGCAACAGCATTACAGTAAGCAAAAGTCCAAACAAAAAACTCATTTATAATGCCAAATTCTCTCAAAACAGTGCGGTCAAGAGAAACCAACAAGTAAGATCATGATGAATTTAAAAATACATCCCAAATCTTCACATATCATGCGGCTGTTTGTCAGGAACAAAATCAGAGAACAGAGATGTGTTTATCATAGAAAAGCAAAATTGATTTGAGTTTTTCCAAGATCATATCTTGCATTACAATCCTTTAATGGTCTGGCTGAAATTCTGTTGGTTGTGATTTTTTGGAAATATAAATAATATTTCTCGCAAATGACTCACCTAAAGTTGCTGAAGAAGTCCCAAAAACATTGTCACTCTTCTTTGCTTGATGCGCTATATCAAATTGCGCAAATATTTCTTGAGAAACCGCCATTTGGTGAACCCAACAAAATGAAGATTTGCATGCTTTCCTCTATTTGACAGTTGGTGGCTCTTATCCATACCAATCTCAAATCTCAACTGTGGCTTGGAGGTGCTCTGCATGTATATCATTTTCACGAAACCATCCTCAAGGAAGTCCATGATCTGAAATGTTTCAAATTTGCATGCACATATACATTTTTATCTGCAAGGAGTCTAGTTGTAACAGATTATTATGCTTATTTACGAAGATTTTCTTCTTTAATTTGTTGATTGGTTTTGTACTTATTATTATTTTATTATTCTATCGTTAATTTTGTTCTGCTCATGCAGTCACTTCTGCTTCAACAGCATAGAAAACCTGACGGAGATGATACCCTTTTGTCTTATCAGGCAGGAAGCATTCGTGGAGTCATGGGTGGGAGCAACTTCTCTTCACCTCCCTCTTCCTCACCTATGCCTCAACAGTCAAGGAAGTTCCTAGATTTGTCTCAACAAAGTGGCGCTTCCCAGATCCGTGAGGAGAACCAGATTAAAGGCCAAGGTGGGGAACAGCACCACATCCAAAACAATCAAGCTTACCTTCAGTATGCTTTCCAGGCTGCCCAACAGAAGCCTTACATGAATATGCAACCTCAGCAGCAAGGTAAAATGGGATTGGCGGGTCCATCTGGAAGTGATCAAGACATGCGCATGAACAATCTGAAAATGCAGGAGCTTATGTCCATTCAGGCAGCTAACCATGCAGCCAACAAGATGCCAGGATCTATGCCGAAGAAGTCGGCGGAACATTTTCTGCAGGGTGAAAAGCAGATGGAGCAAGGGCAGACAAGTGCCGATCAAAGGAATGAGTTAAAACCTCCTCAGGCAGTGATTGGCCAGCTAACAGCAGCAAGTATGATTAGGCCTCCTCAATCACAACAATCTCATCCGTCCCTACAAAACATCTCGAACAATCAGGTTGCAATGGCGCAGTTGCAAGCAGTGCAGGCATGGGCATTAGAGCGTAATATTGATCTATCTCTTCCTGCCAATGCAAATCTGATTGCCCAACTACTTCCCCGCTGGCAGTCTAGAGGGGCTGCTATGCAGAAGCCGAATGAGAACAGTGTGGCCATGCATCCATCACGCATTCCTCCACCAAAGCAACAAATCATGTCTTCTCAACCAGTTGCAATTGATAGTTCTGCCCATGGGAATCCCCTGGGCGATGTGACTGGTCAGGATGCCACAGCGAAAACTAGGCCAACTACTTCTGGACCATTTGTAACTGCAGGGGCGGCGGCGGCGGCAGCTGCTAATGCCAATAACATTCAGATGCAGCAACTTGTTGCTCAAAGCCGGGAGAACCAGACAGAGAGGATTGCTAGGCATCCACTCACCATCGGAAATGGAATGCCAACCATGCATCCGCCAAAGTCATCCGCAAGCATGAGTCAGAATGCTGATAATTTGCATGGAAAAAGTGCAATTTCTGGATCCGAAGCAATGCAAATGCAGTATTTCAGGCACTTGCAGCAGTTGAATCGAACCTCTTCACAACCCGCAGTTTCTCCCAGTGAGAGCTCTGGTTCAGGCTCCCAGCCACCTTCTCAGGGTGGATCCACTGTTCAGACCCCACAGCAGCAACATATTGGATTTACAAAGCAGCAGCTTCATGTGCTGAAGGCACAAATATTAGCATTCAGGCGTCTGAAGGTGTGCAGTTAAAAAACCCTCACATGCACTCTCTTTATTCTACAAAATTTTGATTTTGCATTTGGATAAACCTCAAACCTCTGCAGGTTTTAATTCCCAACCCCCCCTCCCCTCAAAATGAATGCATGTCCATTCTGCTTATTTTTTGGGACACTGATGAAATCAGAAATCGCCTAAGACCTAAATGGGGTACTGTTTCCAACTTTGCCTTACAAATCCGTATTGGTGGTTGGTGCTAATTATGATTCGGAGCAGAAAAGGCAGAAAAAAGTTTTCCATTGCTAAACTGGTTTGCAATATCTGAATTGGTCAAATTGCTTGCCTTTAGATGCAAACACAGTCTGTCTTGCTCCAATTTTCCAATATGGACACTCCCTTTTTGACAGTTACTGTAGATCATGTTATTGAGTTCATTATGCTTTTGATGTTCATGAAGTAGTGTAGTCTCATTGTGTTTTGTTGATCAGTGAAAGATAGACTCAATAGTTTTAGATCAGCTAGTTTAGACTAAATATTGTTATTTGCACTACAGCGAGGTGAAGGTAATCTTCCTCAGGAAGTTCTACAAGCTATTGCCCCACCGCCTTTGGATTCACAGCCTCAACAGGTCTATCTCCCTTCAGGAACTTCAAATAGGGACAGGAGTACTGGGAAGAGTGCGGAAGTGCATGGCAGAAATTTAGAGGTCAATGACAAAGTTCCACACCTGGCACCTTTAAGCCAAGGTCAGGGTATACCAAAAGAGGAATCCGTCGTGGGAGACGAAAAGGCAACTTCATCCAGTCACTTGCAAGGAGTTGTGGTATCAAGTGCAATGAAGGAACCTGTACGAGTAGCATCTGTTGGAAAGGAAGAGCAAATGACAATCATGCCTTCTGTTAAGTCAGAGCAAGAAACTGAACGGGGGAACCCAAATATTTCTTCTAGTAAAGGTGATCTTAGCACCGATAGGGGCAAAGCAATTCCACTGCATGCTGCTGTGTCGGAGAATGCACAAGTAAAGAAACCCACTCACACAAGTGTCCCACCGCCGGCAAAGGATGCTGCTGTGACAAGAAAGTATTATGGCCCCCTTTTTGATTTTCCTGTTTTTACACGTAGGCCCGATCTGTTTGGCTCAGCAGGCATTTCAAATAACACAAACAATTTAACATTCGCATACGATGTGAAGGATCTGCTCTTTGAGGAAGGCATGGAAGTGCTTAGCAAAAAAAGAACAGAAAGTCTTAAAAAGATTGGTGGTCTACTTGCGGTAAACTTGGAGAGGAAAAGAATCAGACCTGATCTTGTTTTACGGCTGCAGATTGAAGAGCGGAAGCTTCGCCTGTTGGATCTTCAGCGGAGGTTGAGAGATGAGGTTGATCAGCAGCAGCAGGAGATAATGGCTATGTCTGACAGGCCATACAGGAAGTTTGTTCGGCAGTGTGAACGCCAGCGTATGGAGCTCGTGAGGCAGGTCCAGCTCTCTCAGAAGGCTGTGAGAGAACGTCAGCTTAAATCAATATTTCAATGGCGTAAGAAGTTACTTGAATCTCATTGGGCGATCCGTGATGCACGGACTGCCCGTAATAGGGGAGTGGCCAAGTATCATGAGAAAATGTTGAGAGAGTTTGCAAAAAGAAAGGATGAAGACAGGAGCAAGAGAATGGAAGCATTGAAAAATAATGATGTTGACAGGTATAGGGAAATGTTACTGGAGCAGCAGACCAACATTCCTGGTGATGCTTCTCAGAGATATGCTGTTCTCTCATCATTTTTATCCCAGACAGAAGATTATCTTAATAAGCTTGGAGGAAAAATAACATCAGCTAAGAATCACCAAGAGGTGGAAGAGGCAGCAAATGCTGCTGCAGCTGCTGCCCGGTCACAGGCATGCTTTGTTCGAATTTCCTGTATTTTTGGTTTTTTAAATTATATTTCTTCTGTATTTTTATTTTTATCTGTTGAGTGATGTCAGTTGTGTCCCTTTAGCAGGGTCTTTCGGAAGAAGAAGTTAGGGCAGTGGCAGCCTGTGCAAGAGAGGAAGTAATGATACGGAATAGGTTCTCTGAAATGAATGCTCCAAGGGACAATTCCTCTGTTAACAAGTAAGTTTGTTATTGGTCTCATAATTATCAACTGGTTATAATGTAAATTCTGCTGCATAAAGATGCTTTTGAAGAATCACCGGGCAAATGTATGTGATGAATGCCTGTTGCCTATATTTGAATGTTCTCTTTTTTCATATGTTTTCTTACCTGTGGACTGGGAAAGTTATCTAATAACAAGAGGGATTATTTCGAAAAGCAGAGAGGAAAAAATAAGTGATAATGATGGGAAGGAGGAAGCTTTATTTAGAGATAGTCCATTTGATCCTTAAGCAGGTGCCTTTGCCTGACAGCTGGATTTCTAAATGCAAAGGAAAAACTCACGAGTTAATAATACTGGTCTTTTAATTTGTTCAAATCATCTCACTAATCAGCAAGAATAAGGCCCACATTTAATGAGTGTCACACGAATATGGATGCTCTCAGACATGGAGCCCTGAAACCCAAATGACCACACATCTGTAGAGTTTTCAGACATAATGATATCATGAAATTTTAGGACTACAAAATTTTGTTCATATGTTAGTTGTAGAGCAAAGTGCTTACATAGTTACATCAATAGGAATGAATAACAGTATAATTGTATTTGTATATAACTAATACTGTTAAAAGTATGAGGCATGCCCGCAGGAGAATTTATCCTGGTAGTGGAAGAACTACTGAAACTCCGCCAACCCTCACAAGGGTTTATGTACAAAAAGAACAGTCAATCCTTTATGGGTTGCATCCAAATACATGGAAAGGGGTGTTTTTATCTCAGCAACAGAAGCCAAAGATCATGGCATTGTTAATCTTGTAGTTGTCGAAAATACCTGGGATTTCACATAAATTTTTGATTCCATTTCGAATCATAATATGAATGAACAGCTATTTGATCTTTTGTCTTCTTACCTGGGTTAGTAACATCAATTGGAATGAATAACAGTATGTATGTAAATAATACTGTTAAAGTACAATAAACTACATGTTCTTTGTATTTAATTCTATTAAACTAATGGAACAAAATCTACCATTATTTACTCCCCCCCTTCCCAAAATAAAAAATAAAATAAAAAAATAAAAGAACGCCTCCTTCTCCTCTTATGATAGTGATGAAAATACCATTGTAATAAAAAAAAGTATGGGTGTGGGTGCGACAAGTGTTGTGGTCGGCAACTTCTTTAGAAAATGATGTCCTTATACACTTTCTGGTAGCTCGTTCTCATTCTTTGCAAGCTTTGTATTTGCCTGCGAAGGGAAGGCTAACATTGTTGCTCCTGTCAGATATTATAATTTAGCTCATGCTGTGAATGAAAGAGTTATAAGGCAACCGTCAATGTTACGCGCTGGGACTCTACGTGACTATCAGCTTGTAGGTTGCAACTTCTCTGATGTTTATTTTGGTCCGGTTTACTACAATTTACTCATGTATGAAACATATTTTGCGAATTTTTTGTTCATTTTTTCCCAGGTTGGGCTCCAGTGGATGCTTTCTCTGTATAACAACAAGTTAAATGGGATATTGGCAGATGAAATGGGTCTTGGCAAGACTGTACAGGTCAGTTAACTTGAAATAGATTGTATTTGTTGTTTCTCTATTTAGGTACATTTTGGGTGTTATGCTTTTCTTAGTGTCGTTTTCACTCATTTACATATTTAAATGTTACATATGTGTGATGTTTACGCATCAGCATGTTTGTTCGTGCTCATTTATGCACCACATGCACAACTTTTTGTTGTGAAATTGGTCTGAAAATGGGGGCCATCCACATCAAAATTTCACGTCTCCTGTTGACAAACCATTATTCACCTGACATAGATACAATTACCGCCTGCAATGGGTTGTAGTATCAATACCCATCAACTATCTCCCCCCCCCCCCCCCCCCACCTTTTTTTTCTTTTTTTTTCTTGGTCCTGTCGGCCCAAAATCGCTGTCAAACCATTCATAATTTTTATTGAACTAATATAACCCCATGATTCCATATCTTCAATCTTCATAGATTTTGAGAAATATGTGAAAATCCATGAGACAACCCCAACCTATAGATCTGCACTTCTGTGGGCCTGAATTTTGATCCAAAGCGTTTGATGTTCTCTTATAAGTGATAAACTCCTAAACCTTGACATGAGAAGTTTCATATCTAAGATCCTCATGGAATTTGAGAAAAATGTGAAAAACCCAAAAAACAACTAAATCCCACACATGGTTGAGTGGTGTTGGCATGTATAGTATCACACACATGCCCAGGTAGTGGCGGACCCAGGACTTTCGTTTAAGGGGTATGGACGATCGCCTAAATGTTAATTTCTTCATTATTTTGTTATTCGAGGGGGGTGAGGCTTATTTCTGACATCAAACATGGGCTTTTTCTGCATGTTTCTGTTGCATGTTTCGGGCTTTTTCGAGGTCCACCGGGGGTGAGGGCCCTAAGACCATACTTAGTTCTGCCCCTGTGCCTAGTGATCGATCCCTGGGTATTCCAGTTGAAAGTTGATCTCTTGATTGGCAGCCCAACTTAGCCCAAAAAAAAAACAATGTTGCTTCCAAACAAACAAACATGGCAATATGTTTCACATGTCATATTTAAATCGCATTTTCATATCCCATGCATAAAGGATAAACCACCCTTAGCAGCTGGGTTGTGCATACCTTTGTATGGAATTGCTTGGGATGGGGATTTGAGGTGGAATCATGGAAGCAGCTAGAGAATAATGCTCATTCCTATGTGCATACTTCAGAGGTTTATAACCATTAAAAAAAGAAAGAGAACTTCATGTGTTTATCCATAACAGCATACTTAAGCAATTGAAAGGTGACTTGGGCGATTGGGTTACATTTAAATACTACAGTAATGATGCAGCCCAAGGATAACCTGGCTCAAGTTTATTAGGCCCAGGGCTTGGTACCCTAACAGGCTCATCTGTTTTATAGCAAGCGATCTAAGCCTTCCAAATAATGAGTAAATCATATTTCCTTTAGTATCTTTCTTGGGATTATTATTTCTTTTAAGTATCTTCCTTAAATTAGCTTTCTTATTTTATTAGGGTCCAAGTAAGATGAATGTTGTGCACATGCATATTTTTTTTATATATAAAGAAAAGGGAATTCATGTGCAAAAAGGAAATCTCTTCCTTGGATGTTTGAGAGGCCTATTTAAGGAACTCTCATGTATTCTTAAGATCACTTCAATGATATTTAGAATTCGTCTTCCCTTTGGGATAGAACCATAGAAGTCATTGCTTGGCTTGGACGTGCCTACAAATGGGCGGATCTTTCTACACCAATCTGGCAGTGTTAGATTGTTATCAGAGCCAAATCCTCGATGGATCATACTCTTTTTTTTTTTTTGAATATTAACTTGTATTGATAAAAAAAACTTAACAGTACAAAAGAGATATACTGGAAAGCAATGACCTAAAAACCTCCCAAAAAATTACGATATCACCTTCCTCCAATTGAGAAGGATAATGTCTATGGGCAGACCCCAAAACTCCTGAAGAATAAACACCCAAGAGGCAGCCATAAATCTGGACCTAGAGATTACAATAGAGGACGGAGACGATTTTCCTTGGAAACATCTTGAGTTTTTTTTCGTTTTGGATAGCCCACAAAGTTGCAGAAAAAGTAGCACGCCATAGCAGTCTCCTTTTGTGGGAACCAAACACGAGTTTCCAAGCTCCAAAGAGGTCTAGAATGGTTGAAGGTAGAACCCAAGATAGATCAAAGGACTGGAGGAGCGAGTTCCAAATGTCAGAAGCCATTGGACAATGCAGGAGAAGGTGGCCGACTGTTTCTTCAGCTAACAGACACGGGACATGCATTGACCACTATCACTTTACAGCGACAAAAGGTTGTCAAAAGCGAGGATATGACCTTGAACCACCAGCCATGCAAAAGCCAACACTCTAGGAGGCACCTTCGATTTCCAAAGAAAGTCATAATGACTATTGGTAGTGGGAGTACCGGACAAAGCTGAAAACAAAGAAGAGACTGTGAAGACCCCTTCTTTGGCCAGAGCCCAAACCCTGCAATCATCCCCCACCTCAGGAACCAAGACGGCAAGACCTGATCGAGGAACTCTAGGAGGTGGAGAAGCTCTCTCTCCTCATCTTTTCTTAAATGCCCAATATAAATCGGGGTCCAAACAGTATCATCATTAATCATTTCCATGTAATCTTTGACTATAGCTGATTTGTTTGAGGCGCATCTGAAAAGAGAAGGGAATTCCGAAAGTGGTCTATCCCCCGGCCAGACATCCAACCAAAAGAAGGCGTCTTCCCCTGAGCCAACCTTATATCTGACATGAGCTGCAAAAAAGGGCCTTAAAAGAGATAATACCTCTCTATAGGCCATAAAATCTGTATGAAGGCCCTGAGACATCCCAACCATTTATTCTTACTCTATATTTGGCCAAGATAAGTTGCCTGCATAAATTATTAGGAAGCTCCCCTATTCTCTGCAACCATTTCCTTAAGAGGGCTCTGTTCATTTGAATCAGTGGCCTAAAGCCTAGACCACCCTTCCTTTTTGGCATATAGACACAATTCCAATTAATCACACTCTTGGTCAATGAATTTGTGAGTGGTCAATGAATGTGTGAGTTGATAATCTTTTCCTTATCCTTTTCTATTTTAAAGATTTTTGTCACTCTAGCAAAACCCCCAAAACCCTATCAAATGCTTCTACTTTCTCTCTCAAATTGTCCCTAACGCATACCTTATAAATAACGCAAAGTTTCCCCTCACATTTCCTCTAATGTGAGCTCAACATCTTACCAAAACTGAAGCCGCAACCTCAATTCCAAATTTTGCTTGCTATTTTTTGTAAATTGTAAAAAATGCAATACTACAGTTGCTGTATGAAAGCCAAACCAGCCCTTAAAAGCCTTCCTAAACTTTGCAAATTCCACCCCAAACAAGTCCAACCTATACCCTACAAAACCCTAACTTTTCCATACAAACTCCCTTCATATTGAGCCCCAAATCATCCCCAATTTTTACCTTTACGCCAGCCCCTTTACCTATCGCAAAACCCCCAAGTTTTTGCAACTGAATTCTAGCCCTAGCCAAAACTATTCCTCCACGTTTTGTCCCACTTAAAACCCAAGTTCCATCTCCTATCAGTTCTAACTGCAGTTCCTACAACACCTGAATTAAAACACCACCACCACCACCCCCACCCCCCCCCCCCCCCCCCCCCCCCACACACCCCCCCCTCTTCTTGCACCAAAACCCAAAAAATAAAACACTCTAACTTTACCCAAACCTGTTTCAAATTTGGCTAAGGCTTTATTTCCCCTTAGGAGTGAAATTTGGCTTGGGCTGATATATGAGTGGGACATTTATTTAAATGGTTTAGATTTTTAACAAGTGAGCCCTACTGTGGATCCCATGAATTTTCCCTCTGTCCATGCAAGAGATGTTCAGATTGAAAATATTTAGAACCCCTTTCGGCCCTTTTATCTAGAGGGAATGACAAAAGTGGAGAAACGAGAAGTTGAAGAGGAGCACTGGAGTTTTGCCCCTTTTATCTAGAGGGAACGACAAAAGTGGAGAAACGAGAAGGGAGAAAGAGAAGTAGAAGAGGAGTTGATGCAGCAGCAATAATATGTCATGGCAACAAGAATCGTAGGCCACATGTGGGAACATGAAATTCTGATTTTTAATTGTTATTAGTTTTATTTTCAGCAAAGAGTAATTAGAATTAGGTTTCTAATTTGGGTAGGATTATTATTTGGTTTCCTAGTTTGATTAGGAAAGCTTTCTTAGAGCTTTAGTTTCTTTTCTTATAAATATATCATTGTAGAGATTGGTAATCGTAGAGATTAGAATTGAGTAATAGAATTCCGTGTGGATTTTTTTGTTGGAGACTGTTTCTTCTTCGAGATTGTTCTTTGGAACCCTAATTGTGCTCCGACACTTACATCCTAACCCTAGGATTGCGTCAATTGGTATCAGAGCCGAACAATCCCTTGATCATCGGCGTGTTACCCCTATCCCCATCCCTACCTTTGTCCACCATCACCGTCCACCATCACCGTCCCTGCACCATCGAAAATCCCAAACCACCACTCCCTGCCGAACCACCCCATATACACCACTTTTGTCCCTCTTCCATTGAAAATTCTTCCCCAGACTTCTGCACCACCCCCTACCCGACCCCACCAGTCATCCATAGCCAACCCAATCCCGCAGCACCCAACACCAATCCAGCACCTCCAACCCACCACAAATTCCTCCCAACCAAAACCGAATCCAATCAAAACCCCTAACCGAACCCTTCACAACAACATACGGGCCTTCTGCTGAAACCCCACTGCACCCACATCTCCATCTCCTGCCGAACTCCCACGACCTCTTTCCTGAATCCCAGCCAAACCCAAACTTCCCCCATTCCCCAGCCGCTACCCTCAAATCGCCCCAAACCAGAAAAAAAAAAAAAAAAGAAAAAAAAAGGAAAGAGCATAGCGAAGAAGAAAGATAGAAAGGCAGAGAAGAAGAAGAGGAGAAGAGGAAAGAAGAGAGTACTGTGCACCAAGGGCACTGTTGCTATCCTTGTCGATCGCCGACTCCATCATCGCTGTCGATTGCCGTGGCCCATTGACATCATCACCTCCTCTTCTTGTCGACATAGCAACAGAAGTCAAACTTCTTCTTCAAGGGATGTTTTTCTTTTTCCACATGTGTGCTTCTTTGCCAATTGAGAAGTTCAAAGTCAGTTCTTGCCTGATCTGAGCCGAAGCCAGATACAACCCATTAGCAGCAAAAAAAAAAAAAAAAAAGTGCAGTCCGGAGGGCCTTATTTAAATCTGACCCATTAGCAAACGAAAGCCTTCCAGTGGAGTGCAAGGTCAACAGATTTGACAAGATCAACGGTTCACACTTCTCTTCGCGATATCTGCTTCATCCACTGTTAGATTTCCAATCCGTTTTTGCCATTGTTATCGTGAAGAGTAGATCTACGCATTCGGTCAGTCAGAAATTTTAAATTTGCTTTACACAAAATGCCTCCCAAGAAGTAGGAAGAAGTGGAGTCTTCCTCCCATAATGATGATGATTTGAGGGGAATCGTTGGGCAACTCTTCGCCATGATGGTTCGAATGCAATAGACTCCTGCTAGGATTGAAAGCCGATTAACCAATTTGGAAACTAATTGGCATGAAGATAACCATCGGGATAATGGAGGACATAATCGGAATCAACGAGATCCACATGTAGTAAATGTTGATCGAGATTTGGGTATTAAACTCGTGATTCCCGAATATGATGGAAAATTGAAGCCGGCTGAATTCTGGGATTGGTTAGTGTGTTGAAAACATTTTTGCACATAAACCAATGCCGGATGGTCATAAGATTACACTGGTGGTAACTCCCTTTTGCAATTATGCTGCGATATGGTGGGCCGAGTTGCAAGAGGAGAAGATACCAACAAATTGATCTTGTTGACACGTGGGCCGAGATGAAAAATCTGTTGAAGTAGAAGTTCCTGCCTGTCAATTACTCCAGAGATCTACTTTCACGTTTTCAATACTTGATACAAGGATCTAAAACCGTTGTTGAGTATTCTGAGGAGTTTCTGACCATTCAAGCCCGTTGTGGTTTGAATGAAGATGATGAGGTATTAGTGAACAGATACTTTAATGGGCTTACACTTGACATTCAAGATATCCTTGCATTCAAGCATTTTGATAATGTTGATGAGATTATTCAGCATGCTCTCAAAGCCGAGGGAATTACAAATCATCAAGCCCAAAAACTTAATGCAGCTAAATGCGTTATGCAGAAGAATTCCTCTATTGCAGGTTCTAAACAGAGTACATCGTTGGAAAAAGTTTTCCCCAAGCCCGAAGGTCAAAATAGGCTCACATGCTTTAATTGTAAACAACAAGGGCATCGTACAGCAGAATGTCCAAAACGTACCCTCATTGAGAATGAAAGTGATATGACAGATGTTCCAAACGATCCTAAAGAGAATGAAACAGAGGAAGTGGAGGACACTGCGCGGGGAGGGTCTTGAGTCTCTCATGGTCATCTAAGAAAATAAATCGACTACTGGGAAGAAATGGCTGCGAGAATATTTTTCGCTCAAAAGGAACAGTCAATGGTCAGGGATGCATGGTCGTCATTGATGGAGGCAGTTGTCAGAATATTATTTCCCAAGCTTTTGTGGATCGCTTACAGCTGAAAGTTCGGAAGCATCATCGGCCTTATTTTGCTAGATGGTTAATGACGGGTGATGAAGTGCAAATCCGATATGCATGTCCAGCTACCTTTTCTGTTGGTGCAGATTATACAGATACAGTTTGGTGTAATGTGATATCCATGGATAGTTGTGATATCTTATTAGGTCGTTCATGGATGTATGACAAGAATGGAACTAATGGTATGCGTGACAACACATACACGTTTATGCATGGTGAAAAGCAAGTCACACTCCGTCCTCTGAAGCCGACGCCGCCAAAGAAAGGGTCACGTTCTTGTCTCACCAAGGAAGTGCTTCACGTGCACACTATCTACTGATACAACATCCAGCAAAAGAGCCGAGTTCGAGGTCGAACTCTTTTCCAACCCTGGGAGAATGATGTAGCAGCAATGATGTCATGGCAACAAGAATCGTGGGCCACATGTGGGACCCATGAAATTCTGAATTTTAACTGTTATTAGTTTAATTTTCAGCAAAGAGTGTAATTAGAATTAGGTTTCTAATTTAGGTAGGATTATTATTTGGTTTCCTAGTTTGATTAGGAAAGCTTTCTTAGAGCTTTAGTTTCTTTTCTTATAAATATAACATTGTAGAGATTGGTAATCGCAGATATTAGAATTGAGTAATAGAATTCCCTGTGTGGATTTTTTCGTTGGAGATTGTTTCTTCTCTGAGATTGTTCTTTGGAACCCTAAGTGTACTTCGGCACTTGCATCCTGATCGTAGGATTGCATCAGGAGCACTGGAGCAGGGCGCCCCCCCCGGCACGCGCACACAAAAAAAAAAAATCACACAAAAAGATCCTATTTATGGACCTCTCATGTATTCTTACAATGGCGCGGCACTTAAATGATATTTTAGAGTTCGTCTTTTCTTTGGGATAGAACCCTAATTGTGTTGCTAAAGGTGCCTACGATTGGGCAGATGCTTCTCCAACGGAGTGTCATGTATGTAACTTGCCTACAATAAATAATTCATTAGAGAACATCAAATCCATAGAACTACTATAATTGGTATAGGTGTCTAAGGTGAAGTTTCGATGCATTGTATTTAATGGCTGGATCAACTGAGATTTGAGAATTAGTATGACATACTGATAAGCTTTGCTATGTAATTTAATAAAGATTAATTGAATTAAAGGTGCTTGTCTAAACAGGTCATGGCATTGATTGCGTATCTGATGGAGTTTAAAGGAAACTATGGACCTCATCTTATAATTGTACCTAATGCTGTCTTGGTCAACTGGAAGGTGGAGTCTTTTGGCTTTCAGATTTATGATTTGTTGCAGACTTACTGATAATATGTCTATTGTTTTCCAATTCTCCTGGCTAACACCTTTACTTTTCAGAGTGAGCTGCATAATTGGCTGCCTTCTGCATCATGCATTTTTTATGTTGGTGGAAAGGATCAACGGTCTAAGTTGTTTTCTCAGGTAGGATGCTCTCTCTCTCTCTCTCTCTCTCTCTCTCTCACACACACACACACACACACACACACACACACAGTCCCTTCTTCTAAACGTTATTATTTTCTCACAAAATGTCCTCGCATCTAGTTACATGTGGACTTTTTCATGACACTGTACCGGACATATGTATGATTATCTGGCCATAGATTTCCAACATTAGTGGTGTTTGGGTAGAATCTCATTGAGTCTTGCTCGAATAAGGCTGGCTATTCTAGGAAATCATTTAATTCTACAGATGCAGATATGTTTTGCACCTATGGCTGCATCACTGAAGGGAAGTAATACAATGGATGTAGTTGTTGTTGAGTCATGAAACATTGATTACTATTGGAGCTTGTGCTTTTAAGGTATAGGTAGAAGGCTCTGAATGGTGATATGAAAGGCCAAACAGGACTGCGATGGTTTGATTTCTTTGATTGCAATAAGAAGCAACCTTTCATCCAGAAGTTAACAGAATCTTAGTTTCTTTTCCCAAGGCTTAGCCATTGTATAAGAATAACTAAAAGAAACCATTATCCTATTATTTATTCTAAATATTCTTGTTAACGGGCTATTTATAGACATCCCGAGTGCAATCTGATTCGAGCTATATAGTTTATGAGTCCCAAAACCACTAAATCTTGTTAGACTTTTATAAACCGATTCTGAGAATCTAAAAAAGGCTTTTGAAGTGCTGCAGATCATTTTGAAAAGGATATACAAGTTAAGAGTTATGCCTCAATGTTTGATGCCGCTGGCATGGTTTAAAATAGCAGATTAGTAGTGCAGTGGCCGCATTATCGGGTGCAACGGTGGAGGCCACTATGCCATTTTGACAATAGCAGCACCACACATAGTTATCAGAACCCTACGATTCGTATCCCGAATTTTAAGGAAAGCAATTCGTATCTATGCAGCGAAATTCCATTTTCAGATGAATCTTAGGATTCAGGTGTGAATCCTATGATTCGATACTCATTTCATCGAATCTTACGATTCAAGCGATTCGGTTAAGCGAGAATAGCTACAACCAATAAGCTAATACTAATAATCTTTTTTTCTTTTTTTATTTTATTTTTTTTGTTTCTTTTAGCGTTTTTTATTTTTATAAAGTTATTTAGTAGTTAATGAAACCTAAGAGTTTTTTGCGCCTATGTTGGGGTACCCTTGACGTAGCCGGTCCCAAGCCCGGACAAAGGAGGAGGGTTGTGCGTTAGGTAGCCGACAGCCAGCACAATACTCAGTCGGATTTCTTTATGGATTTGAGACCTAATGAAATTTCGTGGGGGCGTCCCCTACTTAGCGACGCGCTGTATGGTCCGAGTACAGTGATAAGTGAGCAAGGACCGTTGCATCGGCGCCCGGGTGCAGTGCTAAATAGGCAAGAGTCCTCACACTTTATTGGACGAGTGCGGGGGGTAAGGAAGCTAGTCCAAAATAAAAGGCTGAGATTAGGAGATGAATCGCAATTGCTTGCTTGCAAGAGACAAAGTGGGTGGGACAGAAAGCTAAAGAGATCGAGAGGACTGGGTATAAGTTATGGTACACGGGACTTAATAGAGCGAGGAATGGGGTCGGCATAGTAGTAAGCAAGGACTTAAAGGAAGATATAGTTAATGTAAAGCGCCGTGGAGATAGGATTATTGCAATTAAGTTAGTGTTAGGAGAAGAGATAGTGAACGTAATTAGTACTTATGCCCCTCAGGTGGGCTTAGGAGATGGACATAAGGAGAAGTTTTGGGAAGACTTGGAAGGAGTGCTACTAGAGATACCCCAAGGCGAGATGGTCTTCATAGGAGGAGATTTGAACGGTCATGTAGGACGCGACGTAGATGGATATACAGGAGTACATGGGGGACTTGGATACGGTAATAGAAATGAAGAAGGGAAGGATATTTTGGAGTTTTCAGTGGCTTATGATCTAATGGTGACTAACACCTTTTTTAGGAAGAGAGGAGCATTTGGTGACTTATAAGAGTGGTTCCTCAAGGACACAGATTGACTTCTTCTTAACTAGGAAAAGAGACCGCTTAGCTTGTAAAGATTGCAAGGTTATACCGGGAGAGAGCTTGACTGCCCAACATAGGTTGTTGATCATAGATGTGTAGCTACAAAGGTGGACTAGAAAAAAGAAGATGTATAGATGCTCAAAGACTAAATGGTGGAACTTGAAAGGTGATAAGCAACTAGCAGTTAGGGAAAGAGTACTAGAGGATGACGTTTGGGCGGTAAATGAGAATGCAAATAATATGTGGGATTTAGGGAAAGAGTACTAGAGGATGACGTTTGGGCGGTAAATGAGAATGCAAATAATATGTGGGATAAGGTAGCAGAGTGTATTAGGAGGGTAGGGAAAGAAGTCTTAGGAGAATCCAAAGGGGGTGCTTCGACACAGAAGGAGGCATGGTGGTGGAGCGAGGCCGTCCAAGAAAGAGTACTAGAGGATGACGTTTGGGCGGTAAATGAGAGTGCAAATAATATGTGGGATAAGGTAGCAGAGTGTATTAGGAGGGTAGGGAAAGAAGTCTTAGGAGAATCCAAAGGGGGTGCTCCGACACAGAAGGAGGCATGGTGGTGGAGCGAGGCCGTCCAAGACAAGATAAGAGTTAAAGGAGAGTGCTTTAAAACTTGGCAAAATGATCGAAATGTGGCGAACTTGGAGAGGTATAAAGAAGCAAAAAGAGAAACAAAAAAGGCAGTTAGTGAGGCCAAGGCAAAGGCATTTGAGGAACTATATAGGCGACTTGACACTAAGGAAGGCGAAAGAGAGATGTTCAAGCTTGCTAAAGCTAGAGATAGGCGGATCAAGGACTTAAACCAAGTTAAATGCATTAAGGATGAGGATGAAAAGGTATTAGTAAAGGAAAAGGAGATAAAGGAGCGTGGGAAGAGATACTTCTACAAGTTATTTAACGAAAGCAGTAGTAGTGACATACAATTGGGACAGCTTACCATTTCTAGGGAAGAATCGAATCATATGTTCTATAGGAGAATCAGTAGGGAAGAAGTTATAGAAGTATTGAAAAGGATGAAGAATGGGAAAGCGGTTGGGCCAGATGGTATCCCTATTGAGGTCTGGAGGTGCTTGGGGGAGAATGGCATAAGTTGGTTGACAAAGCTTTTTAATGTAGTGCTAAAGAGCAAGAAGATGCCTGATGCATGGAGGAAAAGTATTCTTATACCCACATACAAGAACAAAGGAGATATTCAGAACTGTGCGAACTACCGCGGGATTAAATTGATGAGCCATACGATGAAATTATGGGAGAGAGTTATTGAGAGAAGACTAAGAAGAACAACAAACGTTTTAGAGAATCAATTTGGTTTCATGCCTGGGAGATCAACTATGGAGGCTATCTTTCTCTTGAGGAGGTTAATGGAACAGTATAGAGAAGGTCAGAGAGATTTACATATGGTGTTCATTGACTTGGAGAAGGCCTATGACCGGGTTCCTAGGGAGATTCTATGGGGAGTACTGGAAAAGAAAAGAGTGTGTCGCATATATTGAGGCGATAAAGGATATGTATAATAGAGCCGTGACATCTATAAGGACGACTGGCGGAGAGACTAAGGAGTTTCCTATCACGATTGGTCTACACCAAGGCTCAGCGTTAAGCCTGTACTTGTTTGCCCTAGTTATCGATGAGATTACAAGACATTCAGGATGAGGTGCCATGGTGTATGCTATTTGCAGATGACATTGTTTTAGTGGATGAGACGAGAGAAGGAGTGAATGCTAAGCTAGAAGTGTGGCGGAAATCGCTAGAGACAAAAGGGTTTAGGCTAAGTCGATGCAAGACGGAATATATGGAATGCAAGTTTAGTCAAAGTAGGACACTTGGTAGCATTGAAGTAAGTTTGGGCACACAAAAGATTATAGAAAAAGAAAACTTTAGGTACCTTGGATCGATGGTGCAACAGGATGGAGGGATTAATACTGATGTAAGTCGCAGGATTTAGGCCGGATGGACCAAATGGAGGAGTGCTTCGGGGGTCTTGTGTGATCGAAAAGTCCCCCTCAAGGTTAAAGGAAAGTATTATAAGGTGACGGTAAGACTAGCGTTGTTATACGGATCAGAGTGTTGGGCAGTAAAGCATAATCATGTTAAGAAGATAGAAGTTGCGGAAATGAGAATGCTAAGATAGATGTGCGGGATCACAAGGAGAGATAGGATTAGGAATGAGGAGATTAGGGGCAAAGTAGGAGTAGCACCGATTAATGATAAAATGAGAGAAAATCGACTAAGATGGTTCGGCCATGTTAGAAGGCGTCCAACAGAGGCACCTTTTAAAAGGTGTGAAAGCATAGAGATTGTCCGGAGTAGGAGAGGAAGAGGGAGACCCAAGAGAAGTTGGAAAGAAACTATTAAACATGACCTTGTCTACATGGATCTAACGGAGGACATGGCCCCAAACAGATTTGATTGGCGACGTCAAATCCATATAGCCAACCCCACCTAGTGGGAAAATGCTTGGTTTGGTTTGGTTTTGGATGAGGTTTTAAAAATGAATAAAGAACATGCTTTTATTTAAAGCATTCGGTAAATAAAAACATTCGGTTGTACATATGGTGCTTGTCTGTATCTTTTTTGTTTTTTTAATTCATTTTGGCCTTTTTCTTCATGAACACTTTCTTAACTTTAAGAGATATCCTACCATGTAAGATTGATGGTTTGAATTTTATTTTTATTTTTATATTTTAATTTAAAGATAGTACATATATATTGATACCTTAAACTTATTTAACTATGTACACATCATTTATTTCATATATATATATATTAATATATGTCATGATATTCTTGATAAGATTGTATGATAGACTTGTTATTGTATTTATACTGCTATAATTATTTTTTACCTTTTCTTTTCATTTTTTAAATATAATTTTTATTAGAAAAAGAAAAAGATCCTACGATTTGCGATACAATTCGCGATTCGATTCACGGGTATAAATGATTTGCGATACGGTTTCAATTTTGAAAATTATGGCTCTAAAGTCTAAAATTTAGTAGAGTCAAACAATTTTGATTTAAAACACTGTTTTTCCTATTTTTTCTCAATAGCCTTTCCTAAAGTTGTCTCTACCCTTACATGGTTCTAAATCAATAAAAAAAAAAAAAAAACACAAAATTGTCTGCTACACAAGATTCAGTTTTTTTACCACTTAAAAAAAAACTGACACCGCTATACTATCATGTATCGCCCACTACATGGCGTTTTGGCCACTTCCTGCTATGCTTGCCGCAACTGCTATTTTAGTTCCTAACTGGGATTTGAAGAAACAAGAGTCCTTTAGTCTTAAGTCCTTTTTTTTTTCCTTCTTCCTAATCTTTAGCCTGCAAAGTACTACTTTGATAGTTTTTTTTTTATTTATATGGATTTCATTAGATGTCTAGTAGCAGTCCTTACTTAGAATGTCCATGGGCTAAATGGGGCTTGCATCATCTACGACAATGGTATGCTCATGTGTTGTACTTCAAGCTATTAGAAAAGTTTTACATGTTTCTCCTTTATAACATTGTAGATCTCTGTTTGGGGTCTAGTATAGTTTTTTTTTTTTTTTTTTTTTTTTTTTTTCTTTCTTTTTTGGTTATAGTTCTAGGTAAGTTTCCCGTGATGTTTTTATTGCCCCAAGCCACCTGCTATTTATCGGTTTTTTCCGGTAGACTCATCAATTTATTCTTAGGTGTATGTCTTGGTATTTTGAATCTACTACAGTGGACTTAATCATCTAATACACAATTCAGCCATGGGGGTTTCTTGCAAAGTGATAATTAAATGTTTGAAAATCTTACCTTCAATAATAAAAAAATGCCTGCACAATATTTGAAGCTATAGACCTATTGAATCCTTTTGAGTTACTTTCCAATTTTGCTATTTCAGAGTTCCCTATTCCTGAAACACTTCAGACAGATCTTGTGCTTTTAAGTGTATGTTGTGTTTCTATTTTGCTAAACTATCTATTGCCGATATTTTTCTCTGTAGGAGGTCTCTGCCATGAAATTTAATGTACTTGTTACAACTTATGAGTTCGTGATGTATGATCGTTCAAAGCTTTCCAAAGTTGATTGGAAGTACATTATAATTGATGAAGCTCAACGCATGAAAGATAGGGAATCAGTTCTAGCACGTGATCTTGATAGGTATCGTTGCCAAAGGCGGCTTCTTCTCACTGGGACACCCTTACAGGTTTGCCAATTTACTCTTGTATTATCGGCTCCTAGTACTCTCATGGCATACACAATTTTTGACTTTCTAATTGAGATATTGGCTTGATTAAAAGGAAAGGTTCGTAATTATTCTGAGTGGTGAAAAAAAGAAAAGAACCAATGATTCACATGACATTAGTGCTTTTTAATGCTATTAGTCTACGCTATCCGATGGCTTCTTTAATCAGACCTAGCATTTTTATGTGATATAGAGTGTAGACAACATTATTATAATATCCATCCATTGGTCAAACTAGGCCACTGGACTCGACAGCCTGTTGACTTTAGTCTGGTTAAGTTATAAAATTGTTTTCTGAAAATGATGTCTTTCAACTTTTTCTGTTTGGGATGGGCTGGCATGTTTGTAACCATGTTACAGAGGCTTCACACCTTGTTCCGCATTTTCTACCCCAATCTGATTTTGTGAAGCAATAGAAAATATTAATTTTTCACTGAAGGTAATGCATGGTTATGGTTGCTTGTTGTGTCTACTTCATGCTTTTTTTCTTTGTTCTTTGTTCTTTTTTTTTTTTTTTTTTTGTTGCCCCTTCTGTTTTGTTTGTTTGTAGTTTTTAGCTTGATATAGTTGGGATTGCCTCAAACAAAATGCAAAGCTTTTCAAGTTTCTGCTGAGTTGGGATATGGACTGACTTTCATTGTTTTCTACAGAATGACCTGAAGGAACTTTGGTCCCTTTTGAATCTGCTTCTCCCAGAAGTTTTTGATAATCGCAAGGCATTTCATGATTGGTTCTCGCAGCCCTTCCAAAAGGATAGTTCTTCACGAAGTGCAGAGGATGACTGGCTTGAGACTGAAAAAAAGGTTATAATCATACACCGCCTTCATCAAATTCTGGAACCTTTCATGCTCAGGAGGCGTGTTGAAGATGTGGAAGGGTCGCTTCCACCCAAGGTATATAAAATATCTTATAGCGAGTTCATTGGAAAGCACTGTAGGTGCCAGCTATTTCAATACTATCATGGCAGATTATTGCATAATCTGTCCTGCTTTGCTGAGGGCAGTGTGAGTACGGAAATCAGATTAGGTGGGGTACTGCTTATTTCCCTGGCTTTTCCCTGCTGAGTCAATATATTGGTGTGGAGCCTTAAAAATTATTTGGGGTGGAAAAGGCGGAGAACTTCTCATCTGAAGCAGTTCCCTGTTTCGGTGCCAGGAAAAAATGTATAGCAGAACTGGCGACCAGCTGCTGTTTTTGTGCAAGTTATCAATTCACTTGTGTGTTTGGTAATGCTTAAAAGCATCCCAAATTTGTATAATGCACTGAATAACTATCTGTTTGATTCTGGATTACAGGTTTCCATTGTTTTGAGGTGCAGAATGTCAGCTATTCAAGGCGCTATATATGATTGGATTAAATCCACTGGTACTATCAAAGTTGATCCTGATGATGAATTACGCAGGGTTGAGAAGAATCCATTATACCAGGTTAAGCTGTACAAGAATCTTAATAACCGATGTATGGAGTTGCGCAAAGCTTGCAATCATCCATTACTTAATTACCCTTATTTCAATGATTATTCTAAAGAATTCATTGTAAGATCTTGTGGAAAGCTTTGGATGCTAGATAGGATCCTCATAAAGCTTCAGAGAGCTGGTCACCGTGTTCTTCTTTTCAGTACCATGACAAAACTTCTCGATATATTGGAGGAATACTTACAGTGGAGACGGCTTGCTTATAGACGAATTGATGGAACAACTAGCCTTGAAGATCGGGAGTCTGCTATTGTGGATTTCAACAGCCCTTATTCTGATTGCTTTATATTTTTGCTAAGCATTCGTGCCGCTGGAAGAGGTTTAAATCTTCAGACGGCGGATACAGTTGTCATATACGATCCAGACCCCAATCCTCAAAATGAAGAACAGGCAGTGGCTAGGGCTCATCGTATCGGTCAGAAGAGAGAGGTCAAAGTTATATATCTGGAAGCAGTTGTGGACAAGATTTCAAGCTATCAGAAAGAAGATGAATTGAGGAGTGGTGGGGTGGTCGATTTAGAGGATGACCTTGCAGGTAAAGATAGATATATGGGTTCCATTGAGAGTCTTATACGTAACAATATTCAGCAATATAAGATAGATATGGCAGATGAAGTTATAAATGCCGGACGCTTTGATCAGCGGACGACCCATGAAGAAAGGCGTGTGACTTTGGAGACGTTATTGCATGATGAAGAAAGGTATCAAGAGAATGTGCATGATGTTCCCTCATTACAGGAGGTGAATCGCATGATTGCGCGGAGCAAAGAAGAGATTGAGCTCTTTAATCAAATGGATGAGGACTTCGATTGGACTGATGAAATGATAAAGTACAATCAGGTTCCGAAGTGGCTTCGTGCGGGGACTCGAGAAGTAAATGCTACCATTGCAAGTTTATCTAAGAAGCCGCCAAAGAATGGAATGGTGATCAGTAACATCGGTGTGGAATCTAATGAAGCGGTTTTAGATTCATCTCCTGCTAGAACCCAGAGGAAAAGGGGGTGGCCGAGGGGATCTTCCAGCAACAAGTTCTCCATATATCAAGAGTTGGATGATGAAAATGGTGATGAATCTGAAGCAAGTTCTGAAGAGGGAAATGGATTCCATTTGCAAGAAGAAGAGGGTGAAATTGGAGAAGAAGATGATGAAGAATTTAGTGGTGCAGTCGGTCTGGCCCCCAGTACCAAGGACCAATCGGAAGATGAGGGCCCAGTTTGCGATGATGGTGGTTATGGATTCTCCCAAACACTGGAAGCCACCAGAAATGACCATATTTTTGAAGAGGCTGGTTCATCTGGATCTTCTTCTGATGAAAGTCGTAGATTGGCCCAGATAGCCACTCCTGCGACTTCCCAGAAGTTTGGATCCCTTTCTGCATTAGATGCTAGGCCGGGCAATCTTTCGAAAAAGACGGTTAGTCTTCTTTCTTTGTTTTGTTTTCACTAAAAGCGTACTTTGTTTTTACTTTCTCTAGTTAATTATCAGGCACTTTCATTTTCATATTCATGGTGCACACGTAGTGTGTTTTTTTTTTTAGTTAGTGACAGGTAAAATTCCTTTCAACATTCAATATGCAGAATACAATGCGCCCCAGGTTTATTAGACTTTTTTAATTTCTTATTCATAGTAGGCCCATTAGGTGGACAGCTGCATTTATTTTCTCACGTCATGCTTGATAACGTAGATGCATACTTGATTACTTAGATGTATGCATTGCTCACTGTAGGAATGTTCTTGTTTTTATTTATTTATTTATTTATTATCAGTTCTTTGTTGTGATTGTGAACTTAAATATATTTTTTCTACTCGTTTTACTTTTGCCAATGTTCGCAGCCGGATGAACTTGAGGAAGGGGAAATTGCAGTTTCAGGTGATTCTCACATGGATCTCCAACAATCAGGAAGCTGGATTCATGATCGCGACGATGGTGAAGATGAACAGGTGCTGCAACCAAAAATAAAGCGGAAACGTAGTATCCGTCTTCGCCCTAGACACAACCTAGAAAGGTTCGAAGAGAAATCTAGCGGTGAAAAGCATTTTACACCTCGTGGAAATTCTTCTCATGTGCCTTCACATGTGGGTCATCTTCACGAAGCACAATTGAGGAATGAAACAGAGATTGGGACGACTTTCAATGATGCCGTTAGTACCGACAGGCATCAAAGACATATTTTACAATCAAAAAGGGCTACGAGTTCTGCAAAATCAAATGTTTTGCAGAAACCCAACAGGTCCAACTGCTTGCCAGGGCTTGCAGAGAATGCGTCGGAACACTATAGGGAGAGTTGGGATGGCAAAACCATGAATTTGGATGGACCAGTTATGTTTGGCCAAAAGATGTCTGAAATTGTTCAAAGAAGGGTATGCATCTTGACTCAATGTCGCTCCTGTTTATTTTTTAGGGTTACAAATTTTGGAGTTAGGTCTTTCGTACTGTTTACTGAGGAATTGTTTATTTCATTCATGGCACGGTTGTTTTTTAAATGAGTTGTGAGATGTGATACTCAATTTAAAGGGGGCTTTGTTGTGTTCAACCAACATTGCTACCGGTGGAGATTGTTGGATTAGAGCATGGTTGGTTTGGTTGTTTTTTGCGGTCTTCCTTGGAATGAATTATGCCCCACCGGATTATCCCATCAAATGGAAGTCAATGGAGGGAGGGAAGTGGGGAGGAAGAGGTCGAGCTGTGTAATCTCAACTAGTACAATGAGAGAGGTCAACCTGCCTAATTTCAACTAGTAAAATGAGAGAGGTCAACCTGCATAATTTTAACCTATACAATCAGTGTATACATATATGTATATATTATTAAATCTGTCATGCAGGGTAAATTGTACGGTTGTTTCATGATTAGTATACCTGGGACCATTCAAAAAAAAAAAAATGATTAGTAGACCTGGGACTGTCTGGTGAGCCAGACTGTCGAAGGCTTCGGTATCTATGATCTGGGCTATGTCTGGTGATCCAAACTGTCAAATATGATAGGTCCTGCTTTGGAATCCAGACTGTTATTTTTGTCTCCTCAGCTGGACATTTCTAACTCCGCTATCATCTGGGTGAAAATTGGCACCTTTGTAAGAATCCACTTACTATATACAAAAGGCCATACATTGGATGGCAGGATCTTATAATCTTTGTTACTTTTGGGGCCTTGTCAGTCAACTTGTTCAGATAATGTAGTGGTCTACCATAATTGGACCCTTCATGTATAAGGTTTTTCTTGTGGTGATTGGAATTTGGTCGATCCAGTTCTTTTCTGATGGATAATTTGGATATGTATGCTGTGATGTATATCCATATTTTCCTTTGCAAATATTTATCAAGCAAATAATTGTTTAATGTTCAACATTTTTGCAGTGTAAGAATGTAACCAGCAAGTTCCATAGAAGAATAGATAAAGACGGTCATCAAATTGCACCAGTCTTAACCGAGTTTTGGAAGAGTGCAAACTCCAGTCACTTGGCTGATAATGTCTTGGACCTACGCAGAATTGATCAGCGTGTTGAATGCTTTGAGTATAATGGTGTGATGGACTATGTAGCAGATGTGCAGTTGATGTTGAAAAATGCTGTCCAGTACTGTGGCTACACGCATGAGGTATGTTGGATTATTATTATTATTATTATTATTGATGTGCGTGCATGCTTGAAGCCTTATCACTTGTGAAATGAGGACAAGATCTCTAGAGAGACCCACATGCCGAAGTTTCGACTGATGGTCACTAAATTATTTATTTGTTTTTTTTTTTTTTTTTAAGTTTTTGGTTTTAAGTATGTGACTCGAATGGCACCCTCATGGTTGTGAGTTGTGACAGCGAGCACATTCACTACATGCTATTTTTAAATTCCTTCCACACGCGTTAATGAATCATGTGAATGAATCTTGGTGCAGGTGAGATCAGAGGCAAGAAAGCTGCAGGACGTCTTTTTTGACATCATGAAGATAGCATTTCCAGATACAGATTTTCGAGAAGCAAAACATGCAGTCTCTTTTTCAGGGCCAGGAGGCACATCTCAGTCTCCAAAACTGGTTGCCAGCCAGGCCAAGCGGCACAAGCTGATCAATGAGGTGGAACAAGAACCCCGGCCGCTCCCTGCTAGCTCAGACGTCAAGCTCCGAACTCAGCCACCCAAATTCCAGAAGGAATCCAGGCTGGCCAGCAGCAGCAACAGCCGGGAACGCAGTGGGTTGGATGAAGCTCCTTGGCTGACACCCCCTGGAGACCTCGTCATCTGCAAGAAGAAGAGAAAAGATAGGGACAAGGTGCCCATCAAGTCCAATGCTGCTCCCTTGTCTCCGGTGAACATGTCCCGCGGCGTTAGGGGCCCAGCTAAATCTCACCAGCCTACTCAACAGCAGTCGGGGCATCCGCATGGGTGGGCTTCTGCCCGTCAGCCGATTCAGCTGGCCAGTGACAGTGGGTCTGGGGCTGTCATGGATGCCCAGTGGGCAAAGCCCGTAAAGAGGATGAGGACAGATGCAGGTAAAAGGAGGCCAAGCCATTTATGAAATTTCACTGTATAGAGTGCTGGGGATTTTTCTCTGTGTTGTCCTGTTGATTCGAGGTGTAATTTAGTGGCCTTTGGGGCCTGTACAATTGAAACGGGTTGTGATTCTTAGTTCTCAAATCTTCCTCTTTGTATCCAAATTCCTGTCCCTCCTGAACTTTTCCAAGTCAGGAGTGGCTGTTGCACATGCAAAGAAATTGTTGTCAATACAGAGCCAGGTTTCTACAAAGAGAAGATTATTAGTCTTGTCACCACGTTTGGGAGTTTTCTTGAGGCCATACATGTAAGTAAATGTGTTTGACATAAAATGTGGATATCTATTGATATGATTAGAGTTCTAATGATTAAAGCTGTTAACATAATATGTGTGGTGGGTCTCACTGAACATTGAAATGTGGGCGGTTGTTAGTTTTCATCTCGACCGTCCACTTTATCTGAAGCCATTTTCTTTCTGGACTACATCAAATGGCCAGTGATGCTTGATGAAGTTGGATGGTCTGGGGATGCATGGATCAGATAATGGTTTGCTGACTACTTTTATCTCAAAACTCTTGCAATATGTGGTTTGCAGGTTACACTCTTTTTTCGTTTTACATTAAGTCGCATCTATTTGTACTAGTCACCTTTGTAAGGTGACAAACATCACTCACAAATGATGCCTTGTGTGGACACTAGTTTTTCCAAACGTAGGACATTCTGGAGTTTGGATTTCCCTATCTGGAATTCTTTGATGGAAATCATCTTTTGCAGGATTATATGGATGAGTTTTTTGTTGTTAATTTTATATTTTGTTTGGATGTGAATGTGCAAGGGTCTCGATTCTCATAAATTATAATGTGCAGGTGGTGTTTTCATTTCTCTTTTTTGATAATCCTAAAGGGTAGTTCAGTTGGCCTAGGACCACAGTTTGCACTCAGAGGTTGCAGGTTCGAAACTGTACTACCACACTAGGGATATATGGGAGTTTACGCGGCTTTTCTCTCGGCCCGGAGGGATTAGTCCAGCCTAAAGGGCTGGGAACCCTCCGATCCTCCCGATAACAAAAGAAACAAAAAAGAAATCTCTTTTTTGAAGGATTTGGGAAACGTTGTGTGGAATAAAAATGATTTTTTTCTTTGTTTATTTGCTAAGTATCTAAGGAAATCCTAATTATCAGGTCAGATTCGAGATGGGTTGGCAGTTGACTCCGTTTGGGTTGTAATCAGGTTGGGATCAGTGTGATGGAAGGTTGACAAGTATGGGCCCATAATACCTGATAAAATGTGGGTTCATTAAGTGTCAGCCCAAAACCAGCCTGAAATTGGAAAGGATCAACCAAAATCATCAACTGTCAGACCAAAATATTGAATGGTCCCCTCTCTTTTTTCTTTTTAAATGCAGTGGGCCCCTTAAGGAAAGTTCTTTAGCAGAGCCATTATAATATGATTTGAAGCCCTTCTCCTCGGCATGAAAGCCCCTTGACTAGCAGAGATCAAAAGCCTAGACCAGCATCCTGAGTCATCACAGGATCCATTCCCATCTTGTTGTGGCTTGGTTGATTGCTCTGAATGACACTCATTGTCAATGAAAAACTTACTCACAAACCTCATGATGTCTGTTTTAATAGGATCCCAAAGGTGGTGAAAAAAAGAAAAAAACTAGCATTGAAGCCATCAAACCTATGGCTCTAATGGGACTAATGGAAGAATTAGCACAAAATATCTCACCCTAAGAAGGAATTTAGGTAATCCTCTTATCGTCTTCTTTGCGGATAATATTCGAAAGGAGGGTTCCACTTCTAACTCATTGATTTTGAGGCTTGGATAGGTCTTCCTATCTTAACTGAGAGACACACTTGCACTTGAACAAACACCCCCTCGAGTAGTTTCCTACTTTGGTTGATTTCAATTAAAACATGACGAATGAGGTTGCGTGTAAACTTTAACATAGGCTAAGGTCCCATATCAGATTCCTTTATAGATTTCAATCCAATTAATTAATCTAGATAATCTAAGCCCAAAGAGGAACAAACTGCCACCATAGAGGCAGGAGGCACAAGATTTTTCACATGGAAAAACTCTACTCGGGAAAAACCATGCGTCTTTTTGTCTAGGTCATAGACAAACCAAGCACTATAATTGAAAAGGTTACAAGGACACTCTCAGAACCTTTACCCAGTTGGAACTCAACCTAAAGACTGTGATGGACCTGCTGATGATTTGATGTTCACCTTCACCGTGCTTGAAATCAACACATTGAATGCCTCTTCAAGATGCTTCAGAGAATGGTATAGTCTTCTAGATCAGCACAACACTTTCTTGCACAACAAAAGCGAAAAGATCTCTCTAAGAAAACCTTACTTGTTTGTATTGGAAAGAATCAAGTTTAGGGTCGCAAGAAGTGTATATTTATACGCCAAGGGTTGCAAGAAAGAGAATCAGTTCGAATGGACTTAAGAATAGAAATAAGAGATAAATTCAGAAATAAGAGTTTTAGATCGAGCAGAATTCCAGTCGCTCGAGCGAGCAGGAGGGTCTGACCCAATTATGACTGGCAAAAGTGGTTGGGCTTAGGGCTACACATGGGCAGTTCGAATCGGTTTAACACTAAAACCAACCACCAAACCAAACTTATCGATTTTTTAATTAACCAATCCGATTTGACCGATGGAGAGGACTTCGGTTCAATTCGGTCGGTTAAACCGTTTATTTTTATTTATTTATTAATTTTTGAAAATAAAAAATTAAATATTTCAAAATGATGACACACCCAAAAGATGTGCAAGAGGTGCATGAATTGTCGAATGCTAGCCAAATGAAACCCTAAAATCTAAATAGTCAAATATGCAAATTGTATAATATATCGGTCGGTTCTGTTTAGGCGGTGATATGGGGGGTTCAAACCAATAACCGGCCGATCTAAGCCATCTCTACGATTTTTAAACCGTAGACTAAACTGATCTACTATAGAACTGATCCGAACCACCCGGTTTGGTCCGGCTTAGCTGTGATATCGAATTTTCTGTACAGCCCTAGCTGAGCTCGCTCGAGGCTACTGGCGTGGTTCAGCTTTGTGTACTGAGAATTTCAGCTTCCTTCAGTCTTCAACAGAAAGTCCAATCATAGTCCACATCTAGAAATAGAAAAATTACAATTAAATACGAACTTGAGTTTTGTTCGAAACCTAATGAATTAGTCAAATAAGACTTTACAAAACACTTGTGTAGTTGCCCTTTGCCCCCACCCAAACCAGAGCTTATGTGGGGTTGGCAGCCCTGATAAACCTACCAACAGGTTACACTATTTGTCGTATAATATTCTGTGGCCCCATAGCTCTAATGGCAGTCCTTTCAAATGTACCCAGATTGGTGAAGCTGCAATCTGTGTCATGGAAGTTTGGGACCCAGTTGGTGACTAAAAGGGCTTGTCCTGCCACCCTCCATGTCCATGGAGAGAACCAGCCCTAATCGTTGGTGGAAGAGGAACAAGGAAAGAGAGGAATATGCAGGAGGAGCAGAATTTTTAAATGGGTACAACTTTTTTACTTTGATATTTGCTTACTTGGGGCTTTTTTTTAAGGTTAAAAAAAAGGGTGGTATTTAAAGACCTAACTTCTTGATGATCAAGTAACTAGCTAGGCAGCTTGGTCAACATGTAACTAATTTGTATAGGAAAAGTTTCAAAAATTTGTAAAACTTTTGGCTCATTTTTAAAACAGATTATATATTTCAAAAAACTAGAAAAGTTTTCTACAATTCTTTCATTTTAAGTCCTCCCCATAAAATTTTTTTTGAGAAATGATAAAAATATATTTATTTCATCTTTCAAGTTTTTTTTCATTGATAAAGGGGCAGCTCAGTTGGCCTGGGACGACGGTTATCATCTTTCAAGTTTTTTTCATTAATAAAAGGGCAGCTCAGTTGGCCTAGGATGATGGTTTGCACGCGGAGGTTGAGGGTTTGAAACTGCACTACCACATTGGGGCTACAACGGATTTACTTAGTTACCCATTGGCCCAAAGGGATTATTCTGGCCCAAAGGGCCGAGACACCCTCCATTATAAAAAAAAAGTTTTTTCAATTATAAATCATTTAAGAGAACCGATCAAGTCTGACCCAAATGGCCCGCTTTATGCTTGGATGGTTAAAAGAAAGGGGTTCCAAATGACTAAAAAACTAGCTTCATTTAATGGTCATAATCATCAAAACGAAAATGACCAGTTTTAGGGAGGAAATAGGTTAAGAAAAGACAAAAACCTGTCATACAAGGGAAGAGTATTTTTTTTTTTTTTATCATTTTTCAAAAAAAATTATGGAGGAGTTGATTGAAAGAATTGTGGAAAACAATATACTTTCTTGAAATATTCAAATCTTCATGTAACTTTCTTCTTCTTTTTTTTTTTAAATGAGTCAAAAGTGTTATACTGTTTTGAAAATTTTCCTTTTTCACACATGGATTTTTGTTTCTTAGAGACCTAGTATCACAAATAGGCAATCCATTCTCTCCATGCTGAGCCTTGAGGTGAAGACTACACAAAAAATAAGCTTATGCTTAGGGTTATAATCCTCATTCAAACAAGATGAAATTGAATTTTATGGCCAATCATATGTTGGTTAAGACTGTCTGGGCTGCGCTCTCACCTGTTCTCCAGTATCATGGATCTTTAAAATGTCAAATTTTCACGATGCGGGTGTTACAAGAACTGAACACAGGTCCATATAGTATAGACAGGCTAAAACATTTCTATAAAAGTTTCAGTCACTGGGATCTGCCCTAGCCACTATAAGCACTGAATAAGTAACAACTGGAACAAAAGTTCATGATTGAAGCATGTCATGAAGCAAGCCTATGAGCAAGGAAGATCCCAGAGCCCCAATTTTATCAATTGAATGCCTCAAGTTTTGTTAAACCATTTCCTAGAAGAAGACTTATTGAAGAAGGGAAGGCTGAAAAGCCAAATGGTGGGGCTTTACAGGCAACCCATCAATGTTTTCTCAATATGCATACCTGGAGTCATTTTCATATGGAGAACTATTTTTATAAGAAATCTATCTCACTTTCATTCTCTGACCAAAATATATGCTAAACATTACATATGGCCACCTCAAAAATATTTTTTTAAGTGTGTCCCCAGGGGGAAATTCCCTGGGTCCACCACTGATGCCAGCCAGAGGAGGAGGGAGTATATAGGTCAGGTACTGAAAGCCTCAACGCAAAACCAACATAAAGGCAATGTGGGGCTCAACATCCAGTCCCAAGTCCTTACCAATTCAAACAGGCCTAAACTAGTATTTTAGCTTTTGGTTGGGTTAGGCCAAGCAGATTTGGATTTGGCCCATCCCAAGTTGCAAACTTGTATGGGGTGGCACATCTACTTTTTAGATGAAGCACTGCAAACCAAATGAAACACAAAGAGGATCTTAAATCTTAATGGACAGAAGAAACATTTCCATAAATAAGCTTTCTGCTGAGTCAGGTTCAATTTACTTGAAGCCAGAATATCATGTACAGATACAGATAGTGAATTGTGATTTATGGCATAAAGCTAAGGATCAGCATGGCCCACCACTGCCTCATCACCAGAATCATATTCATCTTCACTTAATTCCTCATCACTAGATTTCTCCTCAGGCACAGCTCCTGCATCTTCTGGCTTTGCATATTTTTCACAGTATTCTGAATTGCACAAGTGACACATACAACATAAGAAGGTCATCAGAAAATAATGTTCTAACCAGACACCCAAGAACTTCTTATTATGAACTAGATTGATCCGGTAAGTAGGAAATATACAGAGTAACAACCACAAAAAACAGTTTTTATTCACCAAGAATGTTATCACAAGAATGTTGCTACTTTGGAATGTCTTTGATGCAAAATCAATTTCTCATACAGCTAAGCTGTCTCTTGGAAGGCAAACAATACCAATTGAATGATGAGAACCAACTGCAAATAAGGAATTTCACAAGAAAGAAAAACTGGAGGTGGCAGATTCTTCTGTCCTACTACCAAATTTAATCATGCAAATACCATAAAATACAGAAACAAACACACACAGAAGTATTACCTAACCCCCGTTGCTGGGAATTGGTAAAAGAAAATCACGATACATACAGAAGTACATGCATACATAAAAATATGAGAAAGATTAGATAGAATAGAGACGAGTCACCTTACTGTTGAGTAGATCTGCAACTTTCCATATCTAGTTAGGGTAGAGCCTTGGATCAAACCCACAACTCCATGATTGGTGATGGACCCAAATATCAGGCTTTGAAAATTCCACACCATAAATCAGTGCAGATGATTTATTTGCACATGGGGGTAACATGATTCAGTTAATCCCCTGTTTGCAGATCTGCTCAGAATTTTGCTAACTAACAATATTTTCAGAAGTACTTATAGTCCTCATTTATACACTGAATCGGTATGGATAACAGTACACAGCAATCTAGCAAACCAATATGGCATGGAGCCCACTTCTCACTATGGATGGTTCACAAAGTATGTTGTATCCTTTTTAAACACCAAAAGTGATGTATAGGAGCCATGGAATAAAATGCTCCATCCATTTTGTCAATACGTCCAGCACAAGGATCATAACTCATGAGCTCTCTCCTGCAATGCTGTGAGAACTGATTCAAAGCTGCCATCAGCATGGAATGGTTTCAAAGTGTCAATGTGTAAGAGGAAACCCACAGTGGGTCGTATCAATGAATGAGATTTCCCTTCACTCTTCTTTTTTTTTTTTTTTTTGGAATTTAGTTATGTTTTGATTGCCACTTAATATTTAACACACAGATTGCAATGTCCCAACTTCATTTTGCCTACCATTCCCCTTGGAGAATCTATTCTCAATTCTTAGTTAATGAAAAAAGTGTCCATGCAGGTATGCCCACCAAATAACTCTCTTCTATTTGCTTCTATTGCAGGTTGGAAGTTGGTTTCATTACCCTTTGAGATGTTTGAGAGAACTGGCCTCTTAGATAGAAGTTGACCTTTACTTGGGTGGTTGAACTACTCTTTTGAAGTTCAACTCACAAAGCATCCAATATATCACCTTTATCTAAGATATTCAGCAGGGTTGCCAAAAAAAGATTCTAAAAAATTACAGGTTCTTGTGGAGTGAAAAATTGGAAAAGCTCAGGTTCCACCTTATGGGAAAAAAACCATTCTCATCAGAGAGAATAAAAAAAAACCACTTTAGGTGGTGGGTTATGGATTTAAAAATATTAGAGGGAAGAATTGATTTTTGCCAGATGGTGGAGGATTAGAGAGTAATAAAAAAATGTTGTGGGAAAAGAAATTTCAGAAGTCAGAGAGAATGGGAGGATGAATAAAAAAAATGATCATCCCACTGCATAAGAACTGGCAGGCTTCTCATCAGAGGCTGCTGAACTGTGTTAGGAAAGAAAATCCTCTGCAAAGTAAATGTAAGAATGTAGGCTTAGGAAAGAAGACAGGCAGATTAAGTAACGACATCTGGGTCCAAAATATGGGTAAATGAGACAGATGGAGCTTATGTCAGAGGAAATGAATGAAAGGAACGTTGTCAAGGCATGACAGTGGGAGAGTCGCCCCCCAAGTCTGGGTTTTAAAACCCTATTCTGAATTCTCCATTAAGTTTTAACTTCACCACAGGAAATAAATAAATAATCAGATGTAAGGATCAAACCTTTACAACAAAATCATGTTAATAACCACAACCCAACAATCAAGCACAAACACAAAAAACAAGGAAAAAAAAAGGAAGCAAGAAAATGACACTAGAGAAAATATGGAAAAATATTTATCGCACAAAATGCTTTGTCAATAGCTGATTTGTAGATTTGTATTACTATGACAAGGACAAACTCTCTTATGCAGCTCAAAGGTTCAACCCATGGATCTTTGACAGATATGCCTCACAGCCCCTTATCAAAGTATTTGGTAATTTCTAAAAAAGGTTGTCTCATCTAGTTCTCTACCTCAACGAAGCCTACACAGATGCAGACTGGACTAGATTTTAAAATGCGCATTGCCCAATTATGAGGAGGCGTGTTTGTTCGTGATTCGTCTCATGGCAATGCAAGAACAAGAGTTTTTAAAAATCCTCTACTGAAGCAAAGCACAAATCTAGATCCTTGACATGCAGTTCAGAAATCTGGTTTGTCTGCATAAGGGACTTGGGGGTTGCACTTTGGAGTTAAGCCTTTTCCACTTATCTACAAAAAACACCAACGTGCCATACGCATTGTTGTCTCTGCAGTTGGGATTGTTATATTGATGGTGATATCACACTACTGTACATCAAGGATCAAAATATCAATTGCGTTGGGCATAGCAACCAACACCCAAAACGCTACGTACCGGATGATACCTAGTGGTGTAGCAATGTAAATTACAAAAAAAAAGTCGTAAAAAATTTCAAAAAAAAAAAAAATCCAAAACATTCAGAATAATGGAAAATGTTAGAATTTAATGTGTTTTCAGTAGTAACTAACTTTTTTTTTCCTTTTCTGTGGAGAGGGTTCGGGTGGGGTGGGGGGTGGGGTGGGGGTGGGCAATCCTCTCACTGCATAGAGGTCCTATACAATTGAGTGATTATAAAATGACAATATTGATCTATTTTTCATATGTATTCTCATATTGGTTCGTTATACTAAGTTAAAGACTAATAAAGTAATGTTTGATAAAATAACTTTCATGAAAACAAACAATGTACTTTTGTTGAGACTTGAGAGTTGAGAAAAGAATAACCTACTAATACCAAAGGGTGTGTCTGCTAGGATATACTACGAGGCCCTAAAAGAAATTCTACCTATTGGCTTCAATCTAGCAAGTTCATGTGTTTTTTGATGTTCTTTTAAGCATAGAAGGGTAGAAGAGGTATGTAGAAATGTTCTTTGGGGAGAAGAAGCGAAGAAAAAAGCCCTACTGTGTGTTTTAGAAGGAGGAGAGAAGATGTCCCCTAATGTGTAGCAGCCGTTATGTAGCTGTTTATAACAGCCGTTATGCCTTTGTATTGGTCTATAGCGGAGCGGCGATAAATTCTATTTATCGAAGCGGCCGCCTTTTTAATCCATACCTCACATTAGCTCCAAACAACATGTTGACATATGTACAAAGGTGTTGCCGGTATCAGACATTGGTTCATTAGAAAATTGACGTTCATTAACAAGCCCCAATTGAGGTAATGTAGAGACAGTGTACACATGTGAACTAAAGTATACAAAGTTTACATCATATCACAATTTTTTTTACTATAATTTGTCTCTGTAAAATTCTACTACTTTAGATATGATATACTTAGTGTACAATTATCTTTCTTACACCCTTAATAGATCTAGAAAAGGGGAATGGTTGGTATATCATGCGGTACTCCGTTAGGAGGATTTTGTCCAATAGGTAGTTCCCTTCTAGAAATTTTCACGCCCTAATTGCCGCAATCCAATCTCTCATTCATCCTTACCTCATTCACTCATTCAACACAAGACACGCATGTGCACGCTCATAAACAAAGACCTCACCACAACCTAGTTGGTGGTTAGCATTTTTGACATCATGGCCTATTTTTAGTCCATTTGTAGAAAACTTTTTAAGTTGACCCAAGTTTGATAGGATAAGACTAAGATGAGACAATGATAATGGCAATCAGCTATTAAAAGGTGCCCAACCTATATAATGAGTACATCAAGAATAGATCTTAATGCTAGAGGCAAGGGCATTCCCTAGAAGCTATGTGCTACAATGGGACCTCCTTGTGATCGGAAGTGTGAGAGGTTTTGAAAGGGCATTCTTTAAAACCAGTGAAAAGTAAACTCAGAATACCAATCCAAAATTCCAAATAGCGGTAGGGCTTTGATCATGAAAGTTCCATTCATAATCATGCTGATTAATATTCTGCCTTCATTGAAGAATAACAGTTCATGTGGATCTTATTTTCCTGAAATCTCGTTCTTTTTAAATTCATTCTCTCATATGGCTTATCAAAATCATCACCCACTTTACTGAAAAAAGATACTATTGCTACACCTAATAAGCCCAAACTTACTCTTCCTATCAAAATCATGGATAAGAAAACTTTGTTCATGGAAATATGGTTATATAATGTTCCATGTGCCCATGCATCCTACAAGTGAATGGAATGAGGAATTAACATGCCAAAGAATACAATTAAATCCAAAACGATTATTTGGTTACTTGATCAAAGCTCCTCTCATATGCAATTGATCAAAGCTGTCACTGGTGGTTTCCTTCCATGGAAGTGCACAGTAGAGTCAGGTGTGGAAATGAGATTCACATACAGCAAAACTAGAAACCCCAAAATGTTGATAGCCTCGCACAGGAAAAAAAAATAGAGAAGTTTACATGGATACATTTCTATAGATATACCTGCTATTCCTATTAAAATGATATGAAAATGAAACATCAAGTGTATGAGTCAAATACCAAAAGTCGAAGAATACTTATAAAAATTCCTTAGATGAAGCTATTAGGTTTAAAAAAATGAACTGATCATAAACATTATATTACAAGCCTGACAAGCATTGCAGCTTTTCGTTGCGCATTTTAGAAGAAAGCTAAGTCAAAAGGCTTTTGGTTAATTAGTGGTGGAAAGTTGTAAGTGATAATCAAACTTGTGATACATAGTGCATGCATAATTATCAACGTTATAAAAAAATTTATTGAAAAATATCAGTTCATGATCTAGAAAAATCATCAGTAGTGCATGAAGTAAACTAAATTTAGATTGAGATGTTTTCTAGGTAGCATCAAATTCCCATACTTATGACTTTCAACTTCCACATACAGGGAAAAAATGCAGCAGGAGCTATACACTCTAAATGAAAGAAACTGGGACAGATACATTTAACGTCTGAAAGTTTCATATGTAATCCATCATAAAAATTCAAACAAGACATAATTATCAAGCTAGAAATAACTGCTAACCTATTCTAGGGCTACAGGGGATTTACCCGGCTCCCCCTGGGCCGTAGGGATTATTCTAGCCCAAAGGGCTGGGACACCCTCCGTTATAAAAAAAAGAAATAAGTGCTAACCGAAATTGTAATTTGACTTTTACCATTCCAAAAGAAGAAGAAGAAGAAAAAGAACAAGAGAACAAGAAAATGTTCTGCTAGTTTGAGATCATAAATGAAAGATGGGCAACTTGCATTCACCATTTTTTGACTATGGACAAGATAGAGTCTTTCAATCAGGAGAGAATATTACCTTTCACTCTCTGTTCATAAGTAACTCGGTCCCGCATCATCAGAGCTGCAGCTTCTCCATTCAATGGGTCTGATGGATTTGGATACAAAAGAAGTTGTGGAAGGAACACTTCGAAAACATTCACAAGATCTAAAAAAACACAGAAATTAGCATCCCGAAATATCATTTTGTGCTAAAAAAGAAAGAGAGAAAAGAAATTGGCTGCAATCTAACATGGAATCAAATATGCAATTCCAGATAGATCATGATTCATAATATTCCAACAAAAATAAAGAAAGTTAGGAAATGAGCTCTTTTACCGAACATGGGGCTCCAAGTCTGATTGATTACATCCAAACAAACAGAACCTGACCTGAATTTACACCCACCAAGAATATCTTAGATACTTGCAATATCATTCCTGACTAAAGACTGCACTTGGACAGAAAGGACAAAGATCCTAAGGTTATTTCACCTTCTGCCGAAAATTGCAATGGTAATCCAATTTTCAAAATGTTCTACCTTTGCAGTCAGACAGCCACGCATATAATGTTATGACAATACTGTGATATCAAACATATCAGCTTTATGCTTGTCCGAAAGCACCCTCAACATATGCACTTCATAAACTAATGGCTTGCATGGCTTCATGAAACTACGTTCCAAACCCAATTAAAGTACTAGGAGATAAAAAGAAGGCCTTAACATCTAAGAACTCACATTTCATCAACATTTGGATGATAAATCTTGTTGACAAAGCCTACTGATGGAGATTTGTAAGGATAAGCATCTGGCAACTCCACCCTTATCCTCCACACACCGCCATGATAAGGACCTGACACAAACCCATGAAATGATGTCCCTTTTGTTTGAGATTGGTAGTACCCACAATCATTCTACAAGCATGATTTCCTAAAATAAATTAAATAATGGGTAGTCAAATGGTTCCTTGACTAACTAACCAAAATTATTGAAAGGGAATCACCAGATTACAAGAAGAGGATCTAGATTTACTGACTGTTTAAGAGGATGAATCAATGAACGTCACAAGAAAGTATGAAAGTGCCACTTAAAACTTCACAAGGTGAGTATACTAGTTCATTTAAAAGAACATAAAGGTATAACTAATAAGAAAATAGATATATGGGTGCTTACGATTATAGGATCAATACCAAGTCTACAACTTCTGAAGAATCTAGAAATGAAATTAAAAAAAAAAAGGAAAAAAAAATTAAAAAGCTTTGGTCATCTATTGTGTAATATGTGACCCATTAAATCAAAGAACAATAAAAAAAACTTCAAATGGGATTTTCTAAAAAGAAACTGCAGTCCCAGACTAGAAGAGATGCAAATGAAGAAATTTGAGGAGCAGCTGCAGATCCTACCAACAATCTTTGATTAACATTAGATACTTAAATTTCAAACAGAACAAAAAAAAAATTATAAAAAATGACCTATTATCTATAATCAAGATAACAGAGGCAAACAATTGCGCTAAAAATTACATGCCCACATAAGCCCACATGAATTTCTTAAAAGAATAAAGGGATAAAAATTGTCATTTCATGCAGATGATAGGAACCATCAAACAATAGAAAACACCCAAAATACAGATGTGGGTATACTATTCAGAACCAACATCTAATCTACTAGCTCCACAAGCTACTACTAATAGTCAACATGACTGACCACATAACTAAATCATATATCATCACCAACATGAAAAAAATGTAAACATAAAATAAAAATTGAGGAAAGCTAACATAAATTAAAAAAAAAAAAACTGGGGTTTCAAAACTGAAAAAAGAAGAACTTGGGTTCTGATCATTTACTGTCTTTAATCCATAGAAATCAATAAACAGCCAAAACACATGACAAAAACCCAATAACAAAAGAATTAAAGAACTGGGTATTGATTATATACTATCTTTTGGTCCATGGAAGTCCACATAGAATTCTTGCATCCCATCATTGATCATCTCCACCTTGTAATCGCTGATCATCCTAGTTCAAGTTTATATATAAAAAAAAAGAATTAGTAAAAAAGGCACAAAACACAAGAAAAGAAGAAATCAAAGAAGGTGGTTGGAGAGAAAAATCACAGCTTCATCAAATCCATCTCTCGACGTTTGCTTGGTGAAGACATGATTTTTTGCTCTTTTTTTTTAAAAAAAAAATTCTTCTTCTTCTTCTGCTTCTTTTTAGTTGTTTGTTGGGTCTCTAGAGAAAGAGAGGAGCAGCAGAAAAGAAAAGAAGGGAAGACAGAGATGGGTCTTTGACACTTTCCAATTACAAGAGCGGTCTGATGCAAAGAATGAGAGAAGGGAAAGGAAAGGAGGAGAAAAGGACAATACTCCTTTTGGACCAAATTATTGTTTCAATAGCAAAGGGGAACTCATACAAGTTAGGTCAATGGAGCCATTGAAATGGTGGATCTCTAGGTATGGTCCATTTTGATTGGTGGGGCCCTTTTTTGGATGTCCACATTGTTGAAAAAAAAAAAAAACATTGAATTGTAAGTTAGGAACCCTCTTGAACTCAATTGCCTTCAATCCTCATTTTTTTAAGAAAAACAAAGTAAAAAATAAAAAAAGGGAAGATAGTAGTAACCTCAAAATGGGATAAATAGTTATATGGAATTTTCTTTTTTAAAATCTCACCTTTAATTTAAAAGGTCCCATTATATGGAAAATAGTTATTAAAATCTTGTACCATGATTGTACGTGACTATTTATAGTTGAAAAAAATATATTGTACAAGATTGAAATAGTTTAGTGATTTAATATTTTGGTACTTAGAATAGCCTGCTTTATATGGAACGATTAGAGATTGTGTTAAGCTCCTTTTTCTCATGCAACTTATCACTCGGTCATAGCCTTAAAATTTGAAATGGATGGGGCTTGGGACAAGATCTAGAGATTAGGGATTGTTTGGATAATTGATGACTGGAGTAAAATGAAGTGAACTTCTCATGAAGAGTGAAGTAGAGGAGAAGTAGGTTGAAGTCAAAATAGAGTACTTCACTTCACTACATTTGGATGTTTATTATGAAATTAAGATTTAGAGCAGAATCCACTTTTATTCAAAAAAATAGAAATATTTAGACTTGAAGTGAAATGAAGTACATGTGGCTGACAACATCACTTCATCCATACAGCCAGGTTGATCCAAGCATGGTAATGTTGAACTGTTAGGGCCCATTTAACTTTAGTTTGTTTTATTTTTTGCTTATCCAAACATACCAGACGAGTCTAATTAACCGGGATCAAGCATGGGCTGAAGTGACCAATTTTGAAAGGAATTGAATATGAATTGGACTTCAACTCACAGATATCTCTTGTCACCGCGCAACTCATTTTGACCCTTAAGACTCATATGGAATTCATTTTGGACCACTCGAATGGGCCCTACTGTGGAGCTGTCCTCAAACCGTGGTCTCAATCTCCTCTCTCTTATTGCATTTTGGGGCTACAAAAGGGATACATTTTCGAGTAGTATTGAGACCGCACAACTTTCCCTCAACAAATACCCTCCGAGTTTCAAGATTCTTGCAGGGTATAAACGGGTACAAACGTGAAGTTTGCAAGTCATGTTTATGTGGTCCACTTTGATGCATGTTTGATACTCTGATGCATGTCAATCAGACTGGAAGAATTGGAAGGTTTTGATATAGGTTAGGAGCTAATGGTGATTGTGGGAGGCTAATTAAGTGCCAGAAAGGTTAGCTATGGTGGCTAAACCTCTTAAGCACATTTAAAACATTAGGTGAGAAATCAGCATATCTACATGATTAATAATGTCCGATTATAACCTCAAGGGTAGCTTAGTTGGCCTAGGACCACGGTTTGCACATGAAGATTATTGGTTCGAAATTGCACTACTGCACTGGAACTACAAAGGAGTTTACCTGGCTTCCCTCTAGGCCCGGAGGGATTAATCCAGCCCAAAGAATTAGGAACCCTTCGATAGCAAAAAAAAAAAAAAGTCCAATCATATTGATATAGTTGGTATATCCTTATTGTACATTAACATCTTCAAATGCTACCCTTCTTGTGCTATTTGTATGCATTAAGGTTGGCCTAAAAAATCCCGAACATGCTGGTTTGTTGCTAACTTTTCCATATTTAGTGGTATCAAACCATATAATACAAACTAGTAAGCAGGCATGCAAATGACAGTCAAAATAGTGGCCACGCCATGAATGAGAAGCACAAACCAAATTGGCTAATCCAAATCCACATGTACAAGTGGAAAGGGAGCTCGCACACATGAAAAGAATTGGCATATCTAGGGTTTGAACCCTGACCAGCCTGGTAAAAACTATCGCTCCTTACCACTAAAGTAAGAAGCCGTTCTCAACCCAAATAAAGAGTTGGTGTTAACATGTATACACATAGCTAGGCAAAGCACAATCCCTCAATGGGACATTGGTTCGTGTGGGCCCACTTTCCTTTGATCCAGGCGTCCCTCCACACACACCCCTTAATAAATGGGAAGTGCCCAAGATTTCAACCTAATCAGCATAATATCCTCCATTTGTTTAAAAATGAGATTACATGTACAAACAAAAGGATCTAACGGTTTATATCGCTTCAAACAAAGTGAGATTTGGGCAAGTGCATATTAAAGGGAGGGTCTGTGGTATGATTCGTTTAGATCAAGAAAATGTAGTGCCTACTTGTGTCAAATATATTCATCCACATAAAACTCCCATACAGATGAGAGCATGTAAGTGTTTTTCAATTATAAAGCAGCTTTGTGTATGGATAAATATTGTTAGTTTGGGGCAATGCATATCCAATTATCCATATGGAGTCTTTATCATGTCTCAAGACTTTTGAGAATTTCTGAACTCAGCCCAATAAGAGTATGTTAGGAACCCCACCATTTGATTAGAACCCCCTCCTTTGGACGCATGCACCTAAACACATTTGTATCATATGTATGCCAAACTTCTCCCCAACCTTTGTCCTTTTTTTTTTTTTTTTTTTTTTATCTCAATTGTGTGCCTAAATATGATGACTTTAGTAGTGGGGCTAGTTAAGGAGGCCATGATTTTAGTTTTGGGCCGTAATCAATGAAGTTATAAAGTTTGTCCAAAAGGATTGAACAACAGTAACTAGTTTCTAGAATAAAGGGATAGCCATCGATTGGGAGTCCCAATCTCACCCAACTACCCACAGTTTGATCCTTTGGTACTTGCCATTGCCGTCCACTCCCGTGTCAATTAGGTCTCTAAGGGTTCAGCCCCCCTGGCTGATACCAAAGAGATATAAAAATGGGAACTAATGTGTCACTACTCACTTCACTACATTTGAAAGGGAAGTGAAGACCTTATAAGATAGGTTATTTAATTAATTAACAACAAATCATCACTGATGTCAAGATGGCCGAGTTGGTCTAAGGCGCCAGTTTCAGGTACTGGTCCGAAAGGGCATGGGTTCGAATCCCATTCTTGACAAGTTCTATTTTTTTTTTTTTTTTTTTTACTTTTAACACTCTCATTTGGAAACTCTTAATCCTCATAGTTACATGATGGATGATCACTATTTAGAAAAGCTTAATCCAAAACTATTTAGAAAAGCTTAATCCCAAAGTACTGATCACATGATGGATGGTTTATACTAAGTATTAACCCCAAAGGGATAGCTCAGTTAGCTTAGGACTACGGTTTGTACCCGGAAGTTGTAGGTTCGAAACTGCACTATCATACTGGGGCAACAGGGGAATTTACCCGACTTCCCTCTGGCCCAGAGGGATTAGTCCAGCTCAAAGGGTTGGGAACCCTCCGATAGACGTAGTCCAATCCAAAGGGTTAGGAACCCTCTGATAGCAGAAAAAACTTTTTTTTTTTTTATTAATGATATTATTATAGAAACAAATCTTTGCAATCTAGTTTGCAGTCTAATGGTTGGAAAATTAGAAAATAGTGGTCCCATCTCGATGATTCTTGAGAGCAAAAGAGAATAATAGGTGCAGATAGCCTGATCCAGCTACAAAGGAAAATAACAGAAATTTTTATGGATGCCATACATGCAGCTAGAATGAAAGGGCAGGTACATGGATCAAGTTAACCTTATGTTGCAATTAACATTGACAGTTTGATTTTCTTACCACCGATACTGGTTTTTGTTCTCTCTCTCTCTCTCTCTCTCTCTCTCTCTCTCTTTTCGGGGAAAGGTAAGTACTCACGCACCATCACCTCTAAAGCACAGATTGATCTCTTGCTGTCTGGTTGCGTTTGTGGAAGTGAGATGCTTCACCAACTGAGCGACTAGTGGATTGGATATTCATTCAAGGTTAAATTACATCCAGTTCAGTGATTTTCAGGATCATTTTGGCTGTTAGTTAGAATTGCACAACTTAAGCTAGTTGGAAACGTAACCAAATATTGGATCAAACTGCACCTAATTTTTGCATAATTCACCACCATCATCATCGTTTGACAAAAAACACCACTAGCACAAAAAAAGCCTTCATGTTGTATGATTCACACACCACCAAACACAAACAGAATAAAACTGTTGTTGAGAAGATGAAAACTAACAATAACACAAGGCCGGGTGTGGGAATTTTCAATTCCCACCATCGACAAAAGTGGGACCCCCCCCTGCATTGCATTGAAGGCTCCCACCAAAATTCCCGCACAGAAGCTATACTACAGGTGAAAATCTTCCTATCCAACAGTGCCATGTAGCAAAATGCATGGGGATGGTGAGCTTATGCTTGCATCAGAATGGCTCCTTCCTGTTTTAGGAGAAGAAAATTTCTCCTTCTGTTCTTGTAGAGAGTTCTGCCTTGGAAAAATTGCCAAAAGTCTCAAAGCCCCAACAGTATCTTCTCTCTTCTGTCTCAAAAACAGCTCCCTTTCACATATCATGAAGAAGAAAAGTGTTTCAAGTCTAAAACCTGCCCTGCGAAAAGACTGAGCTGTAAAGACCCTGTCCCTCTTTTCTTTCCATCTTCCTTGCCTAGCTTGGGCTTGTAGGTGCCTAATGATTCCATGTTTCCATTTGTTAGTTTTATTTCTTTCCAAATAAAAGACAGAAAAGAACCCAATACATCCTTAATTATTGAACCTAATCCAAATCCAACGAAACAATGTACAAATGACCATCACTTACGTGAAACAGGAGTGATGCTGCAGACAACATGACATCATCATATGCACGACGGTTATAACCAATACATCCCTTCAAAATGTCTAGTTTTATCACCTGCGCTGGATCGATCCCATCAAATGCTCTACCTGTCATGAAATCAGTAACTATGTCAACAAGGATTCATTAGCATCAAAAGGAAGTAAAAGATGGTTCTTTGTTCATGCTATTATCTGCCTAGCCCAAAAAGAGTGTAAACTACCCCACACCTCCTTCCATAGTTTAAACGTGTCATGCCTGGGAGCCCATTTGGATCTTCGTAGACCAAGTGCAGGTAACTCGATTTATGTGTAAACAACAGTTTATGCACTAGGAAAAACCTCAGTTACACTCTAAGTTAGAAGTGTTTTATTCTTTGCCATAACCAACTACAGGTAACTTGATTAGAACACAGCTGATTTCTAATAGTCTAAATAGGGCACTAGCAATAGTTAATGCACAACACCACCTAAGAATTTGCATTGGCTTTCCACCTGCAGGTTCTGCAGTTGCATGGACATTTCCAAAGCGGACTTCACTCAAGACATCTGTTTAGCAGGACACAGATCCATGTCCTTTACAGGAGAAACATCCAACACATGAAAGGATATCAACCTGGTGAGTAAGGAAATACAGCTATATCAGAGTAATTATGCTGGAGAAGAATTAAATAGCTTCTCATTGCAGATATAGGGTGTAGAAATAGTTATGAGCCCAGGTCAACAGCATTCGACTATTGCACACCAAGTCACACCCTTGGTAAGATTTAGATGGAATCCAAGCTTCAAGGATGAGAGCCTCCACTGCAAATCAAACTGGAGAGGATGGGTTGCTGCAAAAATGTGGCAGAAGGGATACGAAACAATTGATGCAGCAGCAAGAAGATTAAGAAGATGGAGGTAATGGTTAATCATGGAACCCACCGATTGGTCCAATAGTTGCTTGAAGCAGCCTTCAGCACTGAAGACATATTGCTTTAGCAGAATCCACAGCAATGGTAGGAGTGTTGAATTGCAAAATTCTGCCCAGATGCAAAAGACAATGAAAGCAAGATAAGGAAGGTTGTTAAAAGATGAAGTTGGCAGAAAAAGCCAGAAAGTAGGACAAGATAATCTCAGAAAATGTTCTTAGTATGATGGTACAAGACTGCAGATGGTTAGGATCATCCAATAAAAGATTGCTTACTTTGTTTTTGTTGATAATGAAATACCAAGTCAGTCACACTTTCTTGAGCTGTCCAAATGTGTGAACTATACCAGAGTAAACTCGAGTTTCAAGTAAACCTAGTCATGTGCACTCAATTACAAAAAAAGGGGATGAAAACAGGCCCAGTTAATTATCAGCTGATATGTGCAGTTTGTAAAGCCACCCATATGTCTCGAAAAACTATATTTACTCAATTACGAAACAGATGGCTGGTTCTCACCATTTTATCCAACGACATTGGTCTTTTAGCATTTAAATTGATGACTCTCTTTCCTGGAAGGATTTGTAGAAGTAATAAAAGCATTTAAATATCCCAAAGCGGTATATTTCGCCAGATGGATCGACACGGTGATTCTGTTGGTACTCAGGATCAACACAACCAAAGGTTCCTCTCACTTCTGAGCTCACATATGACTTGACCTAAGTCCATAACTTTGGATAAACCAAAGTCAGACAGTTTGGCTTCGAAATTATCCCCTGGCAGGATATTGGTTGGCTGCAAAAACACCATCTATCTGGACATCAAATTTATATCTTGAATCATCTCAAAGAAATGGTAAGAAATACATCTAAATTGAAATAGATTTTTTTAATGAAAATTGAAACTGTAACCTCCATTGGATTGGGATATTAATCATGATGCGATAGAAAATCGTACCTTCAGCAAAGAGTGCAACCAAAAGTTATACCAAGGAGAAGGTTTAACGCAACTTGCCATTCCCCATCTCTGCTCTCTCAAGTGAACTTATTCGTGTTTGACTCCTCTCCATTGGGAGTGTAGAAAATTATTCTCTGTGATTATTTTCCTCTCAGTAGAATAAGAAATCAGGAAGCATTCTCCCATCTGATGAAAACCAAAGGGTTTACCTACACATCCTTACAGAACAAAAGATGATCTCTACTTTGTCCACAATGACTTTCATTATCCTCACTGTGATGACTGACGAGCACTTAGGATACATGGTACTTGTATAAGTCAGGTACCAGTACAAAAGAAGTCAAATTGAATTAGTGTTCATCATTTGTAAACTCCATTTTCATTTTCTAGATCTGTAGAAATTCACCATTCAAAAAAAAAAAAAAAAAGATCTGTAGAAATGCAATCATATCCTCATTCTCTGTATCTACAGCCATATCCGGGTATCATAGACACAATGATCATTCTCAGCCCCACAACTTGAAATGTTTATCAGAATCCAATGTTCATTGAGAGCTCTCTTGTGCAGCAAAAAGAACTTTGCTGATACTATATATTAGTTTTTGCATTTATTCATGCGATTAGATCTTGCTTTCTCCTTTTCTTGATTTTTCAAAAAGAATTCTTTGCTTACCTGGATCTTTACAGTTAATAGCTGAATCAGATTTTAGTCTGTTAGAATTTGGTACTATTTATACAAGAAAAAAAAATCAGTTCTCTGCATTACTTCTTGTTTAAAGGTTTTAAAAAGTTCAATTAATTTGTTCCTTGTTGCTCAGTACATGAGAAGTTTGTATCTCAATACCTTCAGGAGAGAGGTAAATTAGTTACAATAAAAAGAAAGCCTAGTGAGATTTCTGCTCAGATACCGACGATGACATGTATGATGAACTCAATGATCCTGGTCATGTACAAAAGGGGCTCCAGCCAGCTACAGTGTGAAAGAAAGCATGTAAATCAGAAATAAGTCTGCCCATAATCTATGGGATAGATATAAACAATATTCCAACCACCAGAGTAGGAATATCAATATATCATTATTATGTTTTTTTTTAATATTTCAATCATTATTATGTTATCAATCCTCCTCTGGCAATTAGAATTGAAACTTCTCCTAATTGCTAAATCTTTACTCTTAAACAAGCCCAATTCAGATAGGACCTTAGTTTAAACTCAAAATCGAGTTCAAGAGTCCAAGTATTTTCTACAGACATATATACTTAGCCAAATCTTTTGTGGGGTTAGGGAGGGAACAGAAATAAAATATCTTTTCTGAGAATAGTACAATTCCTCATTTATAATTCCAAGGGAAAAACCTTAAATTAAACATTGGTTTGCTCAGGTTGTTCTTTTCTCTTTTGCCTTCATCTTTAAAGCCTGAACAAGTTTGTAAAAAAAAAATAGTTTAGTGAAAGGGAACTCTGTGGAGCTTTCTGTTCCAAATAAGCAGATTCATATGTTTAATACTTTAGTTATATAAAACCAAGTTTCTCGGTGAACTACCAAGTGTGAACATTGAAAGCTTTCAAGTTATAAAGGTCAGTACCTAGCAAGTTGCATGCCAATTGGTTTTAGTTGCTTTGACCAGACCTAGTAGTGAGAAATGCGATATTGGATGAACCAAATCAAGATGAAAACCTCCTACCTCGATGAGTTATTCAAGTGTCAGTCAGTGTATCAGTATGTGCAAAAATCCCACAACCAAAACTATGACAAGCTGAAAGAGGGTTTGTAGTTCTATGTTCTTGGTCAATGTTAGTTCCCAAATATTTTCAAAATGAATATCGCATTACACATAGTTGCTACAATTGGTTGTTTCTCCTTTTGTTTATCTTACAATTGTACTTACGTTCTAGCTAGCCAGTTCTGCAAATATTCTTTTCAATTCATTTTCAATTTTACAACTGCATTTTCAATTCACTTCTCCATTTTCTCTTTAACTAATTATTTGGGGCTTGGATATGATTCCAACTATTCCGTTCAATTGGTCAAGTGTAACTTGGAAATCCAGTTTCCAATTCCTGAACCAGATGTGAAGTTAATTATCACTGAAGAGCAATGACATCCATGACATCCAAGCCCATTAGCGCTTGAATAATTCAAAGTTTGAAGGATGTGTTGTGCCCTTTGATATATCAAATATTGGTACATCGTTCTCTATCGGCTCAAAGTACAAGTGTAAAAAGGCATGGTCATGACTCATGAGAAAGGAGATGAAACGAGATTAACTGGCATCTACAATTATTAGATGAGTTCAATAAAATTATAAGTTAACTAAGTGGATCTCCGTGAATTGGAGAAGCCTTCAAGACCATCCCCCATAACAATAATAGAGGAGTAACATCACGTACTATTTTATAACCAGCAACTTGATGGATAAGAGAAAGGAGATGAAACGAAGTTAACTGGCATCTACAATTATTAGATGAGTTCAATAAAATTATAAGTTAACTAAGTGGATCTCTGTGAATTGGAGATGCCTTCAAGACCCATCCCCCGTAAAGCTACTAATCATGGCGGTCCATTAAACTCTAAGTCCTTAGCCAAAAAAAAAGGTTTGCTTGAAGAACTCTCGAGGCAAGGCGAAGGAATCACTATCCTGTAAAAGAAATGAAAATTTCCTAATGTCAAATGTAGGGCCCCTCAGTCCCTTTTGGGTTAAGACCCAAAGAGTCGCCAAACTTTGTTTCGGGTTGCCAAACTTTGTAATAGATCTCTCTCACATTTTAGTGTGTGTCAATTTAATATTGCTTTGAAGATTTGTTGTGGTTTGTCTTGTTTGGGTGCTAATATTCTTTCTTTGTGATTTCAATATTGAACATGTTGTTAGATACCACTAAAAAAATGATGTTAGATGAATATAAATTGGCAACATTAAAAACAATAACAATTTCTTTTATTTGGCTTCCATCTCAATTCACCCATATATTTCGAGTTTGGGTTTCTCATCGAAAAATCAAGTATCTTAAGGGATGGCAAAGAAATTGGGTCCGGTCGAATAAGGTTGAAGCCCAACCCATATCCAACCAGTTTTTGAAACAAGTTAGCCAAACTCAACCTGCACTCAACCAACGAGACTCACAAACCTGCAAGGAAGAAACGATTTTTTTAGGGGTTTGAAGAAGTCATGCTTTCCAAATATGCCAAAAAAAAAAAAAAAAAAAAAAAAAAAAAAAAAAAAAAAAAAAAAAAAAACCTAATATTGTTTTGGAGAGTTTAAGATATGAACCTTGATCTTTGTGATTAAAGCGGCTAATATGGTTTTCTCATCAGAAGTCTCCAGGCTTGTACTCACTCCATCCTCCCCCTTCAATGTCAGATGGCCATATGATGAGGCCCACCTGGCACAATGCTGGATGGCTGTAGATGAGACTGCCAAGGTTGCTGCCCTCCTGGCATGCTTGACTCTCTGCCTCTCCTTTTCCCCTTCTATTTGAAAGAGAAACAGTTTTCCCTTTTCATTTGAGTCTCCTCTCTCATCTCCTCTCTCATTTGAGACAGTTCCCCTTTTCATTTTGAGATTCTCTCTGGGAGGGAGGGAGGGAGAGAGAGAGAGAGAGAGAGAGAGAGGAAAAATGGAAACAGGGACCTCTTAGAGCAACCTTTTAAGAAAGACATCAGGTCAATCCTAACCCCACCCATTACAGTGGGTTACTTATACGTGACATGACTCTGGCCTACATAAGATACAGGTTGGTTATGCGGGTCAAATATGGGGGTTAAGTCAGATTATGCCACTTTCAGGTATCTCAGACAGTCTCACACAAACATACTAGTGGGTGTTGGAGCACAATCTAGTTCCATCAATGCAACACAACATATTACTGCAATAATAAATGTTCCTGCTTTAAAATTCTGTATTTCAATGAAAGGAATTGGATCAACAGAGTTACAACATACATATGATCCAATCTTTTAATTTACATATATAAAAGCAAAATCAAAATATTAGACTGTTAAATCTGACAATAGAGTTGTATTATTAATTGATTAACATAAGAGTACATGATCCAAAAGACTTTTAAATAACAAAGATGTCTGTCACAGGAACTTGCCTACAAACTGTGCCTGTGAATAGTAAGGAAGGAGCACAAATATGTTTACAAAGAATGCAGAAGCACAGCTTAGGGAGGCATACCTTGAATGCATCTTTCTCTGACTTCAGAGAAGTAGACAGCACTCAAATCTTGACCATCAGTTGTGAGTGTCTTGTCTCTACCTTAGGTTGAGAGCAATAAACTAGCCCTATCCACATAGCAGCGACCTTTGATTCAGACTCAGCACTCAAAAATAGGAGCATATTTTTACATCCCACGTACCAGTTCAAATCTCACCAATGCAGTGCTGAAGCCTAGCCACAACTGGCAAAATCAGTTAAAGACCCAAAATACTTCTAGCAAAGGACCTTGATGTTTTCATCTTTCTTCTGTTTGTAGCCCTTCTGCTGCTCCTCAAGGGAGTCAAATAAAAGCGCAGAAGTCCACTCTCTGGATTGCCAGGAGAAGGGTAGTGAACACTCCGGCTCCGGCTAAACATACGTTCCTTTCTCTTTTGGCAATCAGGTTTGTACCTCTGGAGATGACCATTACCAACATTCTTGCTCTTGTTTAAAATCTGTTGGTTTTGAACAGTTCTGCCGCTGCCACTGCTGCCATGAAAATGCATTCCACCATCAGTTTCCACTGATTCCATCTTCTTTTCTCCATGCCGGTCTCGCCAAGATTCTGATAGAGAACGCTGCAAAACATTTTCCCGTTTTTTAATAAAATACCTGAAAGGGCTGGTAATGCTCTTGTTCCACACCTTACTCCACCCATGAGATCTCCTAATATTCAGAGTTGCGATGCCTCGTGGGGGTTCTTCAGAATGCACATCCCCAACGTGTTCTCGACGATTACTTTCAGCAGAGACAAGATTCTCCGCTAAATATGCAGTACTTGCATCTTTACCATCAATGGACAGCCGGGGACCTGCCAACATAGCCTCCTCAGGAAGGCTCACTCTTCGCCTGTGAGTCATCAATGAATTATGCCATTCAACCTCTGATGTCGTCTCAAAAGTTAGATCCACTGCTTCGCCCGCGCTGGTGATAGATGGCGCAAACACCTTACCCATCATGACACCATCCCATGAATGTCTTGGATCCTCCCATACACCCTTGTTCGAATCACAAGACATCTTATGATCACAAGAATGCCGTCGAAAATCAACAGTGATATCTGACCGTTTCCCCCCCATCCAATTTTGCGGAGTAGAGCAGTTCCCAAAAGCACTTCCCATCTTCCATTTCTTTACTTTTCTTGTAAACACTGATCCCAGCCAAAATGAAACACTCTTCTCCTTCAAGCTCTCACCTTCCATAGACCCATTCTTCTTTGTAGCAGAGCCATCGGCCCTTACAACATTACTGGCATGAAGAGAGCTGGAAACCCGGGTTCTGGAATCGAAATGTTGCCTGCCCAAATCATTTTTAAAACTACTTCTACTTCCATTCACCCTAGTTTCAGAACTAGAATTTGCCCCAACCAAGTCATTGTCGATCCGCCCATTGTTTTTCACAGTATTTTTATCATCTAAACTATCATCCAAACGAAATAAAGACAGAAGGGTCCTCCTCGCCGGGGCTTCACAAGGTTTATTTCCAGATTCCAAAGAAGGCAGGGGCTGCTCCACTTGTTTTTGCCGCCCAATGGCAGATGGCTTAGAGCTTCTTTGCACAGAACCAAAGGTTGATAGTCTCTCCACCAAACACGATGAACAGAACCCAGTGAAAAACTGTGATGGATGCCTCACGCACCTTGCAAAACTGCTGCTTTCTGGATTCATCTTAGTACAGAAAGCCCCAATGCTCCAACATTCCAATTCAAAAATTCCCACAGTGATGGAAACCCTTCTTTTGGTCTCAAATCATCTGCAACACAATGGATAATAACACAAATGGAAACCAAGAAGTTTATCTCAATATAAACTCTAACTTGAAAGAATCTACTCTCTCTCTTTTCTTTTTTTTTTTTTGTTTGCCGGAAGTTCTCTGTCTCTCTTTCTTCTAAGATCACTTCTCAGATCAGAACCTCAAGATTCATAGCCTCAGAAACATTCAACCTTTGATTACTACCACAAAACCTCATAAACCATCAACCCCAGAAAATGCATGGTATAGAAAACACAAATCTCAGGACAAAACTCAAAGCATATCACTTCACAACCATACAAACTCATCCAACTTCATCAAAAACCACAGAATAGTAGCCCCAAACACATAAAAATCCAATTTTTACCACAAATTATTCAAAACGATCCTCCAAAATGCATTCAAACCCTACAAATCCTGCATTTAGTCCAAGACCCAAAAATCCCAACCATCCCCAAGTAAAAACCTACCAGTCCCAGCTGTCCCGAGTCAAAAACTCAGGAACTTGTACAAATTGGGCTCCAGAACAGTAGAATTTGTCAAAAGAATCTCAGAAAAGTAGATGCTGCCAAAAAGAAAAAAGTAACAGAAATCTCAAGTGTTCGAACGACAGAAAGATCCCAGAGAAAAAAAAAAAAAAGAAGAACGTACTGGAAATCGAAGGTTTTGGTTCGAACGAAAGCCCTAGAAACTGAAAGATGTGATCTTTCTCTCTGTTGCGACCGTCGCAAAACCCTAGAAATCTCTGCAATTCGGTCGCGACGAGAAACCCTAGAATTTCCCTGCAAAATCTCTCTGTCTCTCTCTCGCTCTCGTTGGAAACAGAAATATGGAGGGGAGACAGACACAGACACAGACACCAACCGCTGAGGTTGAATTTACCAAAATGCCCTTATCCGTTTGTTTGAATGGCCTAAAATCGATGGGTTCTTGGAGGCACTTATCCGTCGAAGGACTTGATGAAAACGTGTGGGGACCATGGCCGTGCAATCCCAGGCGTTGATTTCGGGGGAGTGTGAAGAATTGGTGATTAGGGTTGTTGACTTTGGATCAATGTTTTGGGACTTTCTAAATATTCTGTGTGGCCCACTGAGCCTAGAGAGGAGATGTTGTCAACTTGCCCATGTGAGGGCATGAAATGTGGGGAAGACTTGGGGGCTCTTTGCAGGGTGGGACCCACTTTGGCTCTTTGCAGGGTGGGACCCACTTCCCCTGCTTGTTTGTTTCTTAGCCAGTTCTTTTTTTGTTTTTTCATTGGAGTTAGAACAGTAGTGAATGGTCAAATAAAATACCGTATTTTATATGTGATTAATCTGATGAATAATTTAAAAATAGTGATGATAAATTGTAGTATGGCACAACGTCCATCATTAAATGTATGGTGGGGGCTGATTTGATTGCACCAATACTTTATGTAGTGATCAAAATATAAATCTCTACTTAAGTTGGTATGGCAGAGCATTGGATTGACTAGATGTGGAACACATGATAAATTTACTCTACTTTTCTCTTGTTTGGGATGGAAATGGAGGGAGTCCCCTGGTTTGCATACAATATAAGGGTTGGTTGCTCAAATTGACTTTGAAAATTTAAATGCAATAAGTACAATGGGTGTTAATGGCCCGTTTCTTTATCAAAATTCCAAAAATTCCTATGGGAGAATTTTAAATTCTCCAAAACTTGTCCCCTTATGTGTAATTCTAAATTCCTTTTTCTATGGAGGATTTGAAATTCCAACAAATGATATGAAATTTGAAATTCTAATGAAATAAACTCAGCATTTCAAATACCATGGGATAAGATGTTACATTATGTCACATCATGTCACAAAAACCCCAACCTCTCAAATTCTAGTCATAATAAATTTCGGTAAAGACACAGGCGCTTAAGAGTAGTTCATGATTTGGATCTTTCAAAGGTGGGCCCTTCCATACATTTAATGATGGGCACTACACCAAATTACAATTCAGTGAGGCTGCATTATAGTTCTAACTTTCATGATTTGATACTTATTATGATCATGAAATAAAAAGGCATTCAAAACGAACACTAATGATTAAAGCTACTTACTTTTGGAGGGCCCTTACTAGATAATTATGACCATCATCAAATGAAGCTAAAACTTTTATCCTCAATCAAACTATTAATGTCTATAATCAATAAACATCTTAACTAAGCCCCACAAGATTAATTGAGATCGCCCCTTCTAAAATTAATTTCTTCCATGATGGGGTCATTTTGGTATTTTGACTTTTAGGGAAAGTATATCAAAAGAAGCAAGCCTTTTTTTTCTTTTTAAGGCTTTCAAGATGAAAGAGTGAGATTTCCAATGTCTCTCAACCTCGGATACTCACGTGTGTTCCACTTTCACCTTTTAAAAGTGAAAGATACCACGTAGTCTTCTCCTGCCTTCCCAACGGTCACTCTCTGCTAATCTTTGACTTTTAAAATTAGATAATGCCTTTACATGACTTTTAAAATTATTTTATCTGATTTTAAACAACCTTTTAATTTTAATAAAGATGGGGTCTCATTAAAGGGGGATCTTCATGTGCATCTATCCCTCACCAAAAATGGTGAGGGATAGATGCGTATGAATATTTCCCCTCATTAAATACTAATAATACCTCTTAAGTAGTCTATTTAACATGCTTACAATCACATTGATAATGTGTAAACCTTAAGAGGTGGGTTCGAAACTGCACTACCACACTAGGGCTACAGAGAAGTTTACCTGGCTTCCCTCTATGCTCGGAGGGATTAGTCCTCCGATAGTAAAAAAAAACACCATTAATAATGTGGAAAAGATCGAAGTCAACATGGTATGACATGTGTTCTTTAATAATTAAAGAAAGTATTAGTACTTGATTAATTGGGGTTACGAAGGTTATCTGAAAATATGAACATATAAGTAGAAAGGTTGAATAGGTGGCCTGCGTCAGCCCACCCCTGTTAGAGCAGGCTTTTGTAGTAGGTTTTATTTGCCTTTTATTTTTCTTTCTCTTTTTTTGATATTTTATGGGTTTAGCAGATGGTAGATTTTGACTCGAGTCAAGCTCGAAGTGAGTCTGAGATGACCAACTTCTCCCACCTCACCTGTTTAAAAGTATTTTGTATATTCTTAAATAGGGTTTAGTGCACATATTTTGTATGGTGTGTTAATAGAGATATGTGAGAAAAATTGAAATGATGGTTGTGGGTTGAAATCCTCTAAAATACTAAAGGGAAATGCATGTCTTAGTTTTTATTATAATACTTTTAAATAAAAGTCTTTAGCATCAAACGTGAGAAAAAAGTCCTCAACAATAATATTATAAAAATCTTAATTAGTTTATAATAAATAAAATAAAATAAAATTCAGGTAGCCAACCCCAGCATATATAGTTGAGACAAGGCTTTCATCATGATGAATTAAGAAAAATAGAAAACAAATATGGCTTTCATGATGGATTAAGATGTTTTCATATATTTTTTTATACAATCTCATACCAAACATAGTGAAATGTTTTGGGATTTTCTAACGATATTCTTATTTTATAATATCACATTTTTTTCAATGTACATTTCCTATAATTGTGAAAATGTTACTCTTCCTTTTTTTAGTAATAAAAATGATGTTTAAAATTAAAATAATTTTGTGATGCCGCCACTAGCACCAAAATCAGGGTTAACATGGTTCAACTAGTTTATCAATTTGAGTTTAAATGTCAATTCATGAGCTAAGCCACTAATCCCACCTCATAATTTGGACTCCATACTATATTTTCAACCCAATTGATAAATAGATCATAAATACTTTGTGTTGCATCCATACATGATATTCAACCACTAACCGTACCAAACCTAAACCAACTTAACCTGTTGTAATTTGACCCACCAAAATGGCCTGAATATTAAGGTTTTTGGTTAACATCTCCGACTTGATTAATGAATGGGTCAAGTTTGGATTGGGCCGTCCTTATTCATGTGCAGGGGCGGACTTAGATACAGAGCCATGGCCCCTGCGGACGGAAGCCCCTACCATACGTGGAAAAGTTAAAGAAATCTTAAAAGCCTCCCTGCAATTTTTGAAAATATTTCTTTTGCATTTGTCCCTTCCCCCAAATATTTCTTTTATACCCATTACTGTCCCAGTGCACAAACACTATAAATACATTAACAATTAAAGTATCACAGAAATTTAAAGTACTTTCTTAATTATTATTTATTTGAGAATTATAGGTATGCAGTTGATTTTCTTCTTTATGGGTGCCTTGGAGGCTTTGACTGAATTTAAGCTGAGATCTCCCTTTTCAAGGAAGGAGGAAAATCTTTCTAACCAACATTAGTGAAACCAACATTGATCTTGCTTGGAGTTTAAGGGCTTTTGAATTTGATAGCCATGATGACCAGCATTATTTAAGCTTTGGGTACTATATTCTATTGACAAATACAAAAATTGGGTACTTGACCCTCTATGAATCTTTAGTCAAAACCTATAAACTTATAACCACTCTAAATTCAAGAAAACCACTACCAAACCCACTCTTAACAAGTGTGCCGCACTTGCTTATGTTTATTAACTCATCATATTGTCATCCATGCATGACATTCTACTCGCCATGCTTGAGTATCGATAAAGGGCTCTCTGATAAAGACCTCTATGTATGTTGGTAATGTTAACAAGTATCAAAGTATCGACTGTATCGATTTGATTTATTTTTTAAATATAAAGTAAAGTTATAGTCTCCACCAACTTATATCAGTTTTAGCTTTATTTACATGTCCCCCGTATACCTTAACCGTATTGTGTTAATACTTTGCACCTATATTTTAAAAGTTCCAATGCATTTTGCTAGCTTAATATGGTACATTTCAATTGATATTCAAATCATCTTTTAGACCCTGCATTTTGACACCATCCTTAAAAAGGTATAAAAATAAATGATGCTTGTTGATGCAATTGTATTACCCTCTGCAAATTCCTTCATAAGTAAATAATGAATTTTATAGTTATAATACATCAAGAATCATAAATCGACTAAGCTTGGGCCACCACTTTGGACCATTTTGGGCCCCTTCTTCTCATGTAAAGGCATGCTAGACAAGAGCCCAAACTTTGGCCACCCATTTAACACTTTTCACTTGCTGAATGAGGCAGCAATTAGCATAGTGCCCAAACTTTCTTTCCTTTTATTTTTTTCCTCTTATGTAGGTGTCGGAGAGATTTGGTAAACTTATAAAAAAAAAATTTCTTTTTTTTTTTTTTTTGCTATTGGAGGGTTCTTAAGGTATCCTTGACATAGCCGGTCCCAAGCCCGGACAAAGGAGGAGGGTTGTGCGTTAGGTAGCCGACAGCCAGCACAATACTCAGTCGGATTTCTTTATGGATTTGAGACCTAATGATATTTCGTTGGGGCGTCCCCTACTTAGCGACGCGCTGTATAGTCCGAGTACAGTGATAAGTGAGCAAGGACCGCTGCATCGGCGCCCGGGTGCAGTGTTAAATAGGCAAGGGTCCCCACACTTTATTGGACGAGTGCGGGGGGTAAGGAAGCTAGCCCAAAATAGAAGGCTGAGATTAGGTACTTGGAACATTGGGAGCCTAACTGGGAAACTTATGGAAGTGGTGGATACAATGGAAAGGAGACGAATCGCAATTGCCTGCTTGCAAGAGACAAGGTGGATGGGACAGAAAGCTAAAGAGATCGAGAGGACTGGGTATAAGTTATGGTATACGGGACTTAATAGAGCGAGGAATGGGGTTGGCATAGTAGTGAGCAAGGACTTAAAGGAAGATATAGTTAATGTAAAGCGTTGTGGAGATAGAATTATTGCAATTAAGTTAGTGTTAGGAGAAGAGATAGTGAACGTAATTAGTGCTTATGCCCCCCAGGTGGGCTTAGGAGATGGACATAAGGAGAAGTTTTGGGAAGATTTGGAAGGAGTGCTACTAGAGATACCCCAAGGCGAGATGGTCTTCATAGGAGGAGATTTGAATGGCCATGTAGGACGCGACGTAGATGGATATATAGGAGTACATGGGGGACTTGGATACGGTAATAGAAATGAAGAAGGGAAGGATATTTTGGACTTTTCAGTGGCTTATGATCTCATGGTGACTAACACCTTTTTTAGGAAGAGAGAGGAGCATTTGGTGACTTATAAGAGTGGCTCCTCAAGGACACAGATTGACTTCTTCTTAATTAGGAAAAGAGACCGCTTAGCTTGTAAAGATTGCAAGGTGATACCGGGGGAGAGCTTGACTTCCCAACATAGGTTGTTGATCATAGATGTGCAGCTACAAAGGTGGACTACAAAAAAGAAGTTGTATAGATGCTCAAAGACTAAATGGTGGAACTTGAAAGGTGATAAGCAACTAGCATTTAGGGATAGAGTACTAGAGGAAGACGTTTGGGCGATAAATGAGAGTGCAAATAATATGTGGGATAAGGTAGCAGAGTGTATTAGGAGGGTAGGGAAAGAAGTCTTAGGAGAATCCAAAGGGGGTGCTCCGGCACAGAAGGAGGCATGGTGGTGGAGCAAGGCCATTCAAGACAAGATAAGAGTTAAAAGAGAGAGTTTTAAAACTTGGCAAAGGGATCGAAATGCAGCAAACTTGGAAAAGTATAAAGAAGCAAAAAGAGAAACCAAAAAGGCAGTTAGTGAGGCCAAGGCAAAGGCATTTGAGGAGCTATATAGGCGACTTGACACTAAGGAAGGCGAAAGAGAGATATTCAAGCTTGCTAAAGCCAGAGATAGGCGGACCAAGGACTTAAACCAAGTTAAATGCATTAAGGATGAGGATCAAAAGGTATTAGTAAAGGACGATGAGATAAAGGAGCGTTGGAAGAGCTACTTCTACAAGTTATTTAACGAATGCAGTAGTAGTGACATACAATTGGGACAGCTTACCATTTCTAGGGAAGAATCGAATCATATGTTCTATAGGAGAATCAGTAGGGAAGAAGTTAAAGAAGTATTGAAAAGGATGAAGAATGGGAAAGCGGTTGGGCCAGATGGTATCCCTATTGAGGTCTGGAGGTGCTTGGGGGAGAATGGCATAAATTGGTTGACAAAACTTTTTAATGTAGTGCTAAAGAGCAAGAAGATGCCTGATGCATGGAGGAAAAATATTCTTATACCCATATACAAGAACAAAGGAGATATTCAGAACTGTGCGAACTACCGCGGGATTAAATTGATGAGCCATACGATGAAATTATGGGAGAGAGTTATTGAGAGAAGACTAAGAAGAACAACAAACATTTCAGATAATCAATTTGGTTTCATGCCTGGGAGATCAACCATGGAGGCTATCTTTCTCCTGAGGAGGTTAATGGAACAGTATAGAGAAGGCCAGAAAGATTTACATATGGTGTTCATTGACTTGGAGAAGGCCTATGACCGGGTTCCTAGGGAGATTCTATGGGGAGTACTGGAAAAGAAAAGAGTGTGTGTCGCATATATTGAGGCGATAAAGGATATGTATGATAGAGCCGTGACATCTATAAGGACGACTGGCGGAGAGACTAAGGAGTTTCCTATCACGATTGGTCTACACCAAGGCTCAGCGTTAAGCCCGTACTTATTTGCCCTAGTTATCGATGAGATTACAAGACATATTCAGGATGAGGTGCCGTGGTGTATGCTATTTGCAGATGACATTGTTTTAGTAGATGAGACGAGAGAATGAGTGAATGCTAAGCTAGAAGTATGGCGGAAAACGTTAGAGACAAAAGGTTTTAGGCTAAGTCGATGCAAGACGGAATATATGGAGTGCAAGTTTAGCCAAAGTAGGACACTTGGTAACATAAAAGTAAGTTTAGGCACACAAAAGATTGTAGAGAAAGAAAACTTTAGGTACCTTGGATCGATGGTGCAACAGGATGGAGGGATTGATACTGATGTAAGTCACAGGATTCAGGCCGGGTGGACCAAATGGAGGAGTGCTTCGGGGGTCTTGTATGATCGGAAAGTCCCCCTCAAGGTTAAAGGAAAGTATTATAAGGTGGCGGTAAGACCAGCATTGTTATATGGATCAGAGTGTTGGGCAGTAAAGCATAATCATGTTAAGAAGATGGAAGTTGCGGAGATGAGAATGCTAAGATGGATGTGCGGGATCACAAGGAGAGATAGGATTAGGAATGAGGAGATTAGGGGCAAAGTAGGAATAGCACTGATTGGAGATAAAATGAGAGAAAATCGACTAAGATGGTTTGGCCATGTTAGAAGGCGTCCAATGGAAGCACCTGTTAAAAGGTGTGAAGGCATAGAGATTGCCAGGAGTAGGAGAGGGAGAGGGAGACCCAAGAGAAGTTGGAAAGAAACTATTAAACATGACCTTGCCTACATGGATCTAACGGAGGACATGGCCCTAAACAGATTTGATTGGCGTCGTCAAATCCATATAGCCGACCCCACCTAGTGGGAAAAGGCTTGGTTTGGTTTGGTTTGGTTTGGTTTATTGGAGGGTTCTTAACCCTTTGAGCTGGACTAATCCCTCTGAGTCTAGAGGGAAGCTAGGTAAACTCCCTTGTAGCCCTAGTGTGGTTAGCAGTTTCGAACATACAACTTTCGAGTGCAAACCGTGGTCTTAGGCCAAATGAGCTATGCCTTTGCATTTATAATAAAATATGCACATATAGGTTTGTAAATAGAGGTGCTCATGGGTAGGGGGTGTTCATGGCGGAGCTGGGCCAGGCTAAGGCACATCAAGGCCCGGCCCACTTTAGAAACACTGGCCCATGCCCTGCACAAGCCGGGCCATTTAATCAATCGGACAGGGCCGAACTAGGCTTTTTATCACTTTTTGTGAGTATTTGAGCACTAATTAAATTAAATTATATGCATTTCTTACACAGGCCGAGCCAGCGTGGGCTTTCTGTCACTTAATTCAAGCCCGGCACAATGCGGGCTAGGCCCTGATTGGGCATGGGTTGGCCTGGCCCATGAACACCCCTATTCATGGGCCCGATCCGTGGTTGGCATGCTTTGGGTCGGACTTGGTTTGAGTGATAGAAAGCCCAAAGGTCAGTCCGGACTGACCTGAATAAGGAATGTTTGTAATTTAGGAATTAGTTTGTCCCAACAACTGTTAGAAAGGCCACGACTCATATAAAGCTATCTTTGGCACTACTTGATTAACTATTAAATGGGCGGACTTGGCCCTTTACATTTATGGCCCGTGTTGGGCTTAGGCCAGAAACATGACTGAGTTGGATAAAAATTGAGTTCATGTCGGGGTTAGGTCGGATACGAGCTATTACTCATAGATGGATTAAAATATAAAAAAATGATGCATTTTAAAACCATTAAACAGGAGGGCCCTAGATCAAAGCGTTAGGACAGTTTAATGGGGCTTATATTCTTTTATACCCCTAGGTCTCATTCGGATCTTTTAACCCCCCGTCTCCCTCATGATTTGCATGGCCTCGGGTAGGCTCCATGAGGAGGTGTTTCTAGTTGGTGACCATGAGAGGTGCTCAAGAGACCGTAGCCCTTAATTAAATATTTATATACTAGCAACAAACGCTCGTGCTGAGCCCAGGCCAAAACAAAGATATAGTAAATTATTATAATAATTAAAACTATAAAAGAAGAATCCACTATTATTATTTTTAAGAATCTTTAGAAGAAAATAAAGTGGAAAAGGGTCTTAAGATTTTATAGTAAAAGAAAGAAATTATCGTGAAAAATAATAATGAGAATCTTGTAATATTACACCTATAAAATCTTTATAAATTAAAAAAATACATGGGTTGAAAGTCCCCACTAAAAAAGAGAAAATTCTGGATGGAAGCAAAAAGAAAAAATGATGCCATTCAAAGAAGGAGAAACAATGAGCAAAGAAAAAAATGCGTCCATTTTCCTACAAACACGCCAAAACCCGGCTGGGGCTCAGTCTGTTAGGTACATCATGCGAAGTGTGAGAGTGGTTGAGATGAGTCCCTTGAAAAGAAAAAAGGAAAACCAATGAAGTAAAATAAACAAATGAATAAATTAAGGAAATCAATCATTTAATTAGTTTTCACTTTCCTGTAAATAAATAAGGTACAAATCAAACCAAAAATACCATCATTCTTTGGAGCATCTCAGCGTACATGGATCGATCTAGAAAAGAAAAATGTAATCTATTACCATTCTCGTGTACATCTAAATCATGGATCTTGAACACAAAGTTACTTAGAAACTGGTAAGCAAACTTCCAAAAAAAAAAAAGCCTAATAAAAAGCAAACTTGTAGGCTCCTTTCCCACTCACTAGATCCACACCAATGCCCCACAACACTGGCCACTTGTGTTGACCCTACTTACTATTAGAATACACCTGCTTAAACCTACAAATCAAGTTCACATCCAACCAAACACTTAAGAGAAAGAGACGTGTAGAATCCTTTCATTCTACATCAGTGTCCTATATTTATTTAATATAAATAAATAAATAAAAAAACAGATCCAAGGAGAAAAGGAAAGAAATAAAAAAAAAAAAAAACTAATAGATCAAAGATAATAATTGATTGTAAAAAAAATCAAATCAAATGGTTTGATGATAATATCAACTGAGATAATTATAATATTTGGGCACAACTACAATGCAATGTCCTTAGTAAAATAAAGTGCGGAGTCTACTTTTTAAATCCAAACATCAATATCCTCTATTTATTTAATATTATAGAAAAAACACCACACAAACCGCTCAGACCGAGAGCTATTCACAAATACCTAAAGAACATAATCCAAAATCCCTTTCTTTAAAGTTTTGGCCCCTTTTCTATCTTAGCCTGGGCCTAATCATGAGCCAAAAAACTAATAAATTAAATTGGTTTTTGAATTGTCAAATTCAATTATACACATAAAAATACATTCATGTATATTGAAAGAAGAAAAATAGTTTCAACAATTAGTAATGACATCTTTAATCATAAATACATTTAGCAATCCATTCAACAACAATGTAAAAGAAAAAATAATAATAATAACAATAATAACTAAAAAAGATATATAAAAGTAAATTTTGTTAATATAGATAATATTAGTCATAAGAAATGCATTCAAAATTTTGTTATCCATTGCTAATTTCAAATCCCAATGAATTCAACTCCTTTGATGATAGGATCAATGAGACCTCATAAATGGAGTTCTTGCTGCTGTCAAATTGATTATGTCTGAAATACATAAAAAAATAAAAAAAATAGTAAAAGAAAAAAAGGAAAAAAATTCATATTTTCATGTGATCAAATTGGGGATGCGGGTGACTATAGATTTTAAATGGAGTAATGTTTGGGTTCAAAATCTAACCCACAGATGGATATTAAAAACCAACAAAGCTGTTCCTAACAAACAGGAAAAATAGCTAGTGATAGATGGTATAGAAGTTTTGATTTCAGATTTAGTTCCAATTAACCATTAGAAAATGAACCAAATCTTCAGATTTTCATATGAAGAATTGATACAAAGCAACACTACTAACGGAAATCACAATGCAGAAGAAGTGAAACAACAACTTCCACATAAGAAATCAATTCAAGAAAAATTGATTGAAAATCTTCAAATACAAATGAATAATACGTGTAAGCCAAATTAAAAGACTAGAAAGACATTTGAAAAAGGAGACTACCAAATTAAATGAAAGAAACACATACTAAGCATTCAAAGGGAAGATGAGATGTAAAGGAAGAAATAATGGTAGTCAATGTGTAGCAGGTTTCATGTGATACCAAAAGAACATTTAAGGCGACCATAGCGTGCAAGATCCAGATTCAGAAAATTGGTAATAACAATGGAATAACCAAAAAATAGAGTATGAATAAAATGTAGGTAATGAACCACACTTGGTACAACCATTAGCAGGAGATTGTTTAGACATGGATAATATATTGAAATATCAAATCTAATACTGTGTCAAGTGTCTTTGAAGAACACATATTTGTGATGAATAGAGAAATGGCATGTATGAGACTTTAGGGAAAATATTTGTATTGAGGGAGAGAGATTGTAGGGAGAGATTTGATTTTAATGTCATTCCTGTCAATTAGATGAGATTGCTCAGATTCTTTTTTATAAGATGAGATTGATCGGAATTTGTTGAATTTAAAATTTTGGATTTGATCCACAAAATCGTTGAAGAGATTGCTTGAATGGAAATTCTTTTTGTAGTAAGGTGGATGGATACATATTAGGAGATAATGGAGATTTGTAGGAAAATGTTTCAGTATGATTGGAAACTGGAGGGCGGAATGGAAGGGCGTGATTGGTTTTTATAAAAGTAATTTAGTGGATTCAAATGATTTTGTTTGAGTTTTTGAATAACTTTCTAGTTTAGTAGTCTAGGGATGGGCCCAAAAGTGATGGGGCAAATTTAGACATGTATGTGAAACTAAATAGGCGATGAATATATTGGTCACTCAATAGGGTCTAAACCATATTGGGACCCACATTTTGATGGGCTGGATCGACTGATATTTGCATCTAATTTACCATGACCTTGGTCCATTGCATTGCTAAGTAATGGCCCACTGAACAAATGGCTCTGTTAAGATTCCAGTGAACCACAGAGCTGATGTGGTGGGTCTCATGGTTGATTGGAGATTCTCACCATACTTGCATTTTGCATTTGTGTGTCTTTCTTATACACTACTCGTGGGCCACAGAAGATATAATATTCCATTTTAGATGATGTCAATGAACCCAATCAACGGCTCTCCTTGTGTCTGTAGTTGAAAGAGATTTTATGGCAATTGAAAGAGATTTTAGAGTAAGATCAGGGGAGAGAATTCGGTTTGTGGATCTCAAGAAGATTTTATTGCTATTGAAACATGTTTTAGGGGATATTGATTGAGAGACTTTAGGAGATAGAAGATATGGATAGCAGTGCTTTTGGAAAAAAAAATAGTGGAATGTGATGATGGGGCTCCTTAAATTAAGTAAGTTTTTTTGTGGATATTTATTTGAAAGGAGAAGTCTCCTGATGTTGACGTGACACCCTCCACAGCCCACCTCTTATATTGCTTATATATATATATATATATGAAGTTTGAACTTCTTTAAATATTCTGTTAAATGTTTACTCATAGAGTATACATATAGTCTACCTATATGAGAAATGACTCCTAAATTACCAAAATGTCTTTTAACTTACAATCAAATAAAATCTTAAGATGTGCCCACCTATATAATAGTCATTATGGGGTCACATAAATATCATTATGATGGTGGGCCTTCTTAAATGATATATAGTGGACACATGTGATACGCTGATACCCATTAGATCTAACTAATTAATCTATCTACTTATGAGACCTATTGGTGAAATTTGTAAATAGAGGGTTCTATAGAAAGGTGGATGAGTGGGATTTGATGGGTCTCATGTATATGGAGACAAAAGATGTGGTCGGTAAGTGGATAGTTTATGATGGACCCCATTAGGTTAAGATGTGTATGATATTCATTTAGTGGGACTCCTGACATTCATCAATGAGGAGCCCACTTATGAAAAATTGAAGGGGATCAAAACTAATTGATCCATCTTTTATGGGTCCCCATCTCAATTGGAGGTGGACCCACTTAAAACTCCCACATAATTTGATAGTGGGTCCTTAATGAGCCCACCCATAAAAAAAATTCATATCCATCAAAACTAATCACCCAAATTTTAATAAAAAAAAATCAAATATTATGTAACTATAAAAAGTGGTGGGACCCATGCTAACTCCCATAAAAGACTTTCAATTAAAATAACACCATAAAAGATTGGTGGGAGGCCACTTTTAATTGAGGCTGTCCATTTCCTCAAAATCCAAACTCTGCCTCTCTCTCTCCCCAAAATTTAGCTCAAATCCAAAAGGTTTGCAAAAGGATAAAGATAAGGTTTCCCCTAATCAAGGAAAAAACAAATCTACTACAATCTAGCTTGCTTACTTTAATGACAATCAGCGGAAAACGGATTTCTCTGATCTTTAATAATCCAATTACCAAAGGACCGCAACAAAATTTCTAGAGATCTGAACATAAGCCTACCACATGCCTTTTCTACCACCACACCACAAAATACAAATTTGTAAAGTTCATCTGCAGTTGAAATTTTACTTATTGTGCTTTCATAGGATTTTTTTATCAACTAAAAAAGTATTTACTTTTTTAGATTGGTTGTCCGAATAGATTTTTAGCTAGTTATATAATTGTAAATAACTTAAAGTTTAAAATATTGCCCATACAACTATCTTTAGGGCATGTTTCTTGACCGGAAGAGGTTGGTTCCTTTCGGACACGATATGACATTTTGTTCCGAATTCCACGTAAGGGGACAACTTTACAACCTTTGGAGAATTTAAAATTCTCTTAGACATGAATTCTTGGAATTCTATAAAGAAGCAGGCCCTTAAGGCTTTTCTTTTATTAGAGTTCCAAATTCCAATTACTCAAAAGACCTTTTCGAATTTTTAGAATTCCACTCTTTATATACATAAGGGTGAAACGTGAATTTTGGAATTCTGATAAAAAAGGAGCCCTTAATCCGACATCCGTTCTTGAGCGGACAAAGCTCAAATTAAATGCTTTTCACAGAGTTGTTCGACAATTTGATAGGAAATAACACTGTTCCTTGATATTAGGGTTGTATGATAGGTATTGTAAAAACAGTTTTACAAGAAATATTTAAATTTCGACCGATCTGATCCAAATGTCACGTCTAGGGATAATCATAACTTGTAAAATCAAATTGAGGAAAAAGAAATTCCTTTTAGATAACTTTGGGCCCACAAATATTCTCTAAAAGACTAGAATCCAACATGCATGGATCCTGGGACCCACAAAATGCCACGTGGCTACTCTTTTTCAGAAAGTCCCACCAAAAATTTCTAAGATCCCTTCCGTTACAAAGACGCCACGCTCCCACCAACAAAGCAAAAAAAAAAAGCCCCAAGTCTTCTTCTCCTCTGTCTCTCTCTGTTGCCTTTTTCTACTCCAAAGAGAGGGAGAGAAAAACACGGAACCAAATCCAAACGCCGCCTCAGATCTTTCTCCATCCAATCTCCGATACTTTCGAGGTTCGATCGATTTCGTCTTTCTCTACTTTCCTTTCTTGAAAGATCATCAACTGTTACTATATCGAGATTTTTCAGATCGATCGAATTCGAATTCCACTTGGTATTTCTTCGATTAGGGTTTGTATTACCTGTCTTCTTTTTAGTTCTTGTTCTCATTCAGTGATTCTTTTTAGTATTCAGTTCTCTCTCTCTCTTTTTAGATTCTAAGGGTTTTGACTTTTGATTTACTGGTTTGTGCTTTTTCGCGGCGGCGTTTGGATGTCCGCAGGAATCGCGATCGTGTAAGATTGTGTGTTTTTTTTTAATTCTTGTTTTGCGTTTGTGCAACGCTAGCGCGGAAGGGTTTCTAGTGCTGGAAATAGTTTTTTTTTCATAAATCTTGTGGGTTGGAAACTTGGATTAGGGTTTTTGGGCTCAAAATTTTTGTTTTTGATGAGGTTATTATGAGTTTTTAGATCGAGAATATAATCAATTATCGCTGCTTAGATTCTATTTGTTTTGTTTTATTGAATTTGTGTTGGTTTGATTTGATGCTAGGGTTTTGGTGTAATAGTTGCTGAGATTAGCATGAGCTTCTACTTCGATAGGATAGTCCAATTTGACTATCTCGATTCTCTTCTTTAGTTCAGTTGTGTATATGTTGGTGTTGGTATCTTCTTATTTGAGATTGAATTTCTAGGAATTCTTAGTAAAGGAGTTGTATGAATGAAGTATAAAAAGATGAAAGTGAAGGGGGTCTCAAGTGGAGTTTAGATGGCACTGACAGTTTAGTTTGCTAGGGTGATGGATGGGTAATCATTCCTATCAAATGTGAGAGAATATTTGATGACTCTTTGTCTATATTCGCCATTCAGATCCGTTTGCACACTTGGCTATTGGATTCCTGCAGGTTCATGGTAAATGCATTTTTATTGTAGGTGTATTGAAGAGGTGAAGGTGTTGATATGTAGATTGAACTTATCTTTTCTAGGATGCATTTACTTGGCTGATGGGTGGGTAATAATTTCCCATCAAAGTAGAGAGTCTTTGATGGATCCTTGTGGCTATTCACCTTCAATACTTTCATTTTAGCCACTTTGGTAGAAAGGCATTGCTTAGAAATCCTACTAATTCAATTTTGACTAAACAATTGTACCCTAAGCATCTTCGATATGAATCTTTTTCTGGAATTTGTGATATTTGAAAATTGAGCAGATGTTTTACTTGATTTTTAATTATGCTTGTTGAGTTATACTTACATTTATTCTTTAGTGTGCTAATATGTGTTGGCATGTTGTTATGAGGTTCTTTTATTTTAATCTTTTAAAATCTTTGGAACTATAATTTTCCAATAGCCATAATCCGAATCAATTATATTTTATTATGGTTCTAAAACTCTGCCCAGTCTGAGTTGACTGGCCAAGTGAGATCAGACTCGAAAGGTGCCATGTTGAGTCACACTCCTAGTCATGTAGTTGGCTGAGTCCAATGGTTTTGGGCTGGGGCACAAATGTACTTGTATCCTAGTTTTCCTAGTGGAAAAAACTGTGCAATGCTCTTAGGGTTGTTTGTTTGCTGTGAAAATGATTCCCATGTGAATCAGTACGTATGCTAGTGTTACACATGTGAAACACATTCCACTGTTTGTTATTTTCTCCTCCTTTCACATGTGAATCTGAGATTTTGAGTGCATCCAATGGTTCTATGTCTTTCACAAACTTCTCAAAATCCATGATGAATTACTACATGAAATTTGACCCCCAGGGGTTTTTAATCTTCCAAAGAATATGAGCAGTTTGGATCATGAAAGGTGTCCATACTCCATAGAAGTCCCAAAAAGTAGATCTAATGGTCTGCAGTTTTTTTTTTTTTTTTTTTACCACAAATTTCTCAAAATCAATGATGAGTTAATACATGAAATTTGACCCCCTAGCTGTTTTAAGCCTTCTAAAATGAATGAACTGTTCGGATTGTGAATTAGGGGCCAACAGGACTGGAAAAAAATGTTGTGACTTGATGGGCCCTGTCGGACATGAAAATCACTGTAGCATGCGCCTCTTGCATTAGTGTCAAAATGGGATGCGTAATGGTTTACCGTCTGTTGAGATGCATAAATTTAGGTGCAGAAATGGGCGCATTTTCACACCTTATTTTCACACATTTTCTCTTGTACTGTTTGCTCTTTTTCAATGAAAGTAACTATTCAAAAAAAAAAATAATAATAATAAAAAAAAATAAAATTTCACACCTTATTTATGCATGTGATGCGGAAATGAGTGCAGACTAACATGACCGATGCGTAACCATCACACTTGTTTTTCATTTACATACGTAAAGCGGTGCAAACAAATGACCCCTTAGGGACATTTTTTTGCTGATTCTAGAAGATCAAACGTCAAAACCACTTGTTTGGAAGATCCAAGCATTTGAAGATTGGTCGTACTATTCACCTGACTTGATGAAGTACAAATATGTAGAACTTAAATTAATTATTAAGGAGTTAAACACATTTAGTCTTAAAATCCTATATTTATAGAACGATATTTTCAATTTTTAAAGAGTATGTATGCTTTTTTTTTTTACATATATATTTTTAAGGGTTACTAGGCTCTAGGTTGCTACTTTAGTCCTGCTCGGCCAAGTGTACTCAGGGGGTAACTGAGTTGTCCCCTTGAAGCTGATTTTTAAAGACTTGTATTGAATTGATTAATTGTTAGGTTTACCAGTTGTAGATCTGATTGAACTGGTTTGGAGAATTCCCTGCTTTTTATATTTGTCAACTTCATGTTATGGTTTTGAGCTGTAAATCTTCAATCTTCAATGTGAGTGCTTGATAGTGAGTTTGTATGACTTGGGTTTGTGGCATTAGTCTCAGAAGACTTGAGTACTGGAACATGAATAAAGAATTAAAGATTGGAAGCAGCTCTCTGAACTAAGGCCTTCTTTCATATACTTTTTAATTTCCGAATCACATTCTTTATATTTTGTTAATATCCGAGTCACATCTGCTATATCACATGGAAAAATGATTAGGGTTGAAGAAGCATTCTGGCAAATAAATAATAACAGCAAAAACAAATAAATTTAAAAAGATCGCAGTGGAAACAAATATATCACAAATCGAACATCGAAGGGTACTGATCAACACCATCTTTTGCTAAACTCATGCTTATTTTACTCCTCTTAGATATATAGTTCCCAGTGTTTATGCAAGTACTTACAGCTCTCCCACCCTTGTGTACATTACCAATATAAGTTAATCCGCAGTGCCTTGAAATATTATTATTGTTCATGTGCAGTTCTAACTTAGCATATTGATTGATGAATCGTTCAGTTAGCTTTCATCTGATTTGGTGTCTGTTTCATTCCAGAATGCTAGCAACGCATCAGCCTTCAATAGTTCCTGGTGAAAAAAAGATATAAGGACAAATTGAAGAAAAATGGGCGGTTGCTGTTGTTCTTCTAGAGCTGGTCGATTGAATGAGCAACCAGTATACTTCCATGTATGGAACCTCTGTTCCTCTTGTGTTATGTTTATCAATGGCATGGCAGTTCCCTCATTCAATAATATTGTGCTCTCATGGATTTAAAAGGAAGATATCTGTATGTCGAAAAAGGATGCCTTGTCACTGATTAGTGCTTGATTATGTTATTTGTTATAAGGATTCCTTGAAAATGAGCATAGTATTATGATTAATGTGGGTGCTTGTGTCAGATTCTTCATGTCTCTGTGTTGGACAAGTGAGTAGCGTGGGGTTCTGAATTGATTAGAAGAGCATTCGTGAATTACTGAACTTTGAAAAAAATCTATGTTCCCGAACTCTTGAAAACTTTGTGCATATGCTGAACTTTGTCTCCCCTATTTTGCTTTTCTACAGTATATTCCTCCTATACTGTATCTTTGCTTTTAATGAAAAATAGTTAACATTCAAAAAGAAAAACAAAAAGAAAAAGAAAGAAAAGATGACTTTTTTCATTAGCAGCCTATTATGGCCAGTTTTTAGTCTTCTTGGTCAAGTTAGGAAGCCTTTCCCCATTCTAGTTCACATTAAATTTGGTATTAATGCACATTGGACTACATTACTCGCAACCCAGCTTGTGCCCCTTTGTTATAGACCATCTAACCTGTGTTGGTAATAATCCCTGTTGTGTCAAAACCATGTGCTTGTCAAACGAGATGATACTTTTTTGTAAATAACAGCATGCAGAGGCTTCTAATACTGAAAATTCATTTTCTTGTTCCAGTGAGCTTAAAAGTTCAAATACTCACTTTTCCCAGATGAGCTCATATATCCTCTATATTTGAAGTGGTTTGGGGAGGTGTTCTATTTTATCACTGTGTTCTGGACATTTATGTCTGTGTGTGCTGCATGTGCATCTGCTCTGTGTGCACGCATGGGCTTGTGTGTTTGTTCATGTGGGCCCAGGCATGTGCAAGTATGTGCATGCGTGTGCAAGTGTGTGTGTTCATGTGGGCCCAGGCATGTGCAAGTATGTGCATGCGTGTGCAAGTGTGTTTGCATGTGTGAGCTAATGTATCCTCTATATTTGTAGTGGCTGGGGGAAATTATTCTATTTTATCAATGTTATTTGGATATTCTTTGTTTGTGTGCGAATATTCATTTTCGTATCAATATATTATCAATTTGTTGAACTGTACAAATTGCTTCTACAGTGTCCACGTTATCCAGAAGAGCATGGCTCTTTATCATCAACCCATGCTACAGATTCTGCACTCTCTACGGGACTCCTGATCGGTACGAATACTGATACCTACCCAGCACCTCCTGTACCGTTGCCATATGATGTGGATTTGGGACAGCCACGGGCTTTATCTGGTATTCTAGAAAACAATGGCAACAAGATTGGTCCAGTGCCGGCAGCTGATTCCCAATCTGTTGGACAGGCAATAAGTGATGGTGGGTTAAAGAATTCAGTTACATATGATGATCTGAAGTTGGATGGCAAGAATCAAACAGATGATCTGCAGGGCTCTCCAAAAGCAGCAGAAGATGAACCATCGAAATTAAGTGAATGTCTTGCTAAGGAAACGACTGAGGAGGATGTTTGCCCCACTTGTCTTGAAGGTATAAATACAATCATCTCGTACCTTTCAGACAATAAAATATTTTTAGATCCATTTAATATTTTGATTGCATGATGATTTCTGGCAGTAGGAATTGCAACTTGGTCTGGCAGAGTTTTAATCAGGCTTAGCTCATGAAATTGAGTCGGGCCTAAGCCTCGATTGACAAGTACTAGACCTGGTAGTGGTACTTATGTTAATTGGCAGCTACCCTTTTGGCTGTTAATTATGATGCACTATCATAATGGTAAACGTATTATTTACAGCAATTACTATTGACAGCCCATGATAGATCTGTTAGTGTTCCAATGACCGGCCAATTGTGGCCCGCTTAAAGGTGGACAATGCAACATGATCAGCAGGAGTAAATGTGACTAGTATGCAGCAGTCAGATAAGATATTTAGCTGAAGCAATGGCTGGCCATGGTGAATCCAAGTAGTTCAAAATCCTTTACAGCCACCTGGTATCAATCTTTATTGCTGCAACATATGGAGGTAGCAGCAGAATCAAACACTTGACAGTCTCCAATAGGAGTATTGAGAGAAGTAACAACCATCTATCTTATCCAGATGATTGGGGGTGCTTCTTACTGCTGTTGCATCCTGACTCCTGAGGACCGTGGAATGTGTAAAGGACAGACTAGACCCATGGGCCAAGTGGATCACCTCTGGGCCTGCTTATGGGACTGGGATAGATAATCCAGCCAAATTTCATTTGTACACTTGGGACCAAGTCATATAACTGTAGATGAGCCTTACCTCCAGTAATTAAGCTAGTAGGGCTCCTAACCCTAGCTGTATTCCATATATTATAAATATTGTTATTGTGGACAATAAATGACCCCAAATTTCGGCATTTATTAGCAGTTAATATGGTTTATCAAGTGGTCAACTGGTTAAGTGTTGTTGCTTGATCATTTGATGCTGCACCAAATAACTATAATAGTCAGGATGCCCAAGCTTAGAGAAAACACTAACAACCAGGTGGTATAAAGAGAAGAAAACAACCAACAGAGAGAGCTGGGATGCCCAAGCCGATGTGCATAGTATGGCAATTTTTATATAAAAAAGCAGGTTAATATTACAGTACTGTCTCTTTATTTTTTTTTTATTTTTTGGAATGGGAATTTGAAATTAAAAAAAAGATTAATAGTACAACAGATCTAAACCGAAAAGCAAGGGCCAAGCCCCCCCAAAACAAGAAACACTCAACAAGGAAAGCCAACAAGGGAAAGCCAAAAAAACTTAGCAGCACAACAAAACATCTGCTAAAAAAGGCCAAATTGCTAATCTGAAAAGGGAGAAAATAGCCAATGCTGCCTGTTGACACCGTCCTTAGCTAGCACGTCTGCCGCACCATTCGCTTGCCTCTTTATATGGGAAAAGGAAGATGAGGTAATATTGGCAAGATCCCAAATCTCCTCTTGAATGTCTGCAAAACTCCTTGGTGAGCTACAGTTCCTCGAAGCCCACTCGATATCATGAGGATCACCTTCCACCAGAAGATTAACTATGTGCAAATGCTGCGCTTCCCAGAGGCCCGTCCTTAAGGCTAAGAGTTCAGCTTTATTACAGTACTTTCTCTTTATGGACTTGTTTACATGTGTTTATTAAAATCTGTGTTGGCATCTTGTGTTTTGTCCAACTCCAACAATCAATGGAAGTGTGTGTCTTGAGTGAAATAGATTTTAAGGTAGGAGAGTATTATACTTTGTTCTTTCTCTTGCTTTGTATTTTTATTTCTTGGTTCTATATGTTCTGCATAACCTTTTCTACCCTTCTTTTTTCAGCTTATGACTCTTAGTATTGTTTCTATGCCTTGAAACTAGCATAACTGTTCTTGCAATTGGACCAGAAGAAATGGTGATAAATGTGTTGCATTTATTTTATGCAGAGTATGATGCAGAGAACCCAAGAATTATCACCAAATGTGACCATCATTTTCACCTCTCATGCATTCTTGAATGGATGGAAAGAAGTGACACTTGCCCTATATGTGATCAGGTTTGCTTTGCAAATATGGTTGTTAGGACTGGCTATTTACAAAAATAATTTTGCTGAAATTATATATATATATATATATTTATTTATCATTGATGCTTGTTTAAATAGATCTGTCCATTTTTTTTAAAATGCTCGTTGCTTAATATTGTTTAAGGTTTCATTTGATGTACTGCAGCATATGACAATCTCAATGTATGCACATGGCCACTGTCCATGTGGCATGCATGCAAGTAAAATAAAACCCTCTAGATCCTCCATTGTTTATGCGCCGTAACCCAAAAATATACAATGATCAACTGTCTGATTGTGGTGCAATTGGATGGTTAAACGTGTCATGGTCCAATTTCTCAGTACAATTGTTTTCCAGTCAGAGTTTAGGACCATCCAGCAGATCTGACTTTGTCGCTGTAACCCATCTGTACTTCCCATGTTTAGAACATTTAGATTGATTCCATAAATGCCACTTTTGGCAGTGACTTGCATATAGAGTATTATGCGCTGCCAAGTATCTATTTTTTCTCACACAATGCTGTATATTGTTTGAGAAGTTCTGTTTGTCATCTATGGCTTTTAGTTAATCTTAACAATGATTTGATGACCACATAAAAATTCCCTAGATCTAATGATAATGGCTTAAGAATAAAAGAACTCTCTCACATAGGCATTTCTCTGGATTGCCATGAGTATGTACAACGTTTAAAAAAAAAAAAGAATAAAGAAATAGAAAGGCTTTGGCTAAAATGTCCATTGGCGGGCTAAGTATTTCTGGGGGGCTTTAGCAGTCTGTCAAAGGACAGCTTATGGTGGAGAAGATTCTAGTTTGTGTGTGTGGGGGTGGGGAGTGGGCAGTTTGAGAGGAAGAGCTGCTTTACTTGGAGTTTTTGTGGATATCATCTACAGAACTTGGGTTCTTTCTACTGACATTCATTTTCTTTCGTTGTGTTTGTGTTCCTTGTGAGGTTATTGACACTAGTGCATAGCCTTGTGTCATAATTGATAAAATATTATTACACCTTTCAAATCTTAAGATATCTATATGATTATCACTTGATTGTTTAAAATTTCTATATTATTCTTTCTGGTGTTATTTTTTGCCCATTATTTTTACCAATTTAAACATATATTTAAATTTCAGTTACTTGGAGAACGCTGAATGATTTGAATATTGGTTTGGGCTTGGCAAGGTTCTAATTGGTATCATTCAAAAACGTAAAAGAATAAGAGGTCTTAGTTGGAGTTGAGATGCGAATATTCCATTGAGCTTATATGACTACTGTAATCTTAATTCCCTATGATACCTGGATACTTGTATCTGCCATACCTATGTTGGACCAATATGAATACTTGTATGATACCTGGATACTTTCATATGATACTCATACCAGTACTCCACATTACTTCGGTACTTATGTGGCATAACGTTAGCATATCCTACCGTACCAAGTCCATTCTTTCATATTAGTCCTAATAGTCTTCTTACTTTTCAACACAAGAAAAAAAGATGTTAGAAAGGTATGTGAACAATGATAATTCATTAATTTAGAAATGTTTTAAAGAATAAACTTGATACTTTGCATAGAAGTCTATATCTAAATATTAATCTTATGTTGGAATACCCGTATGCACGTCCCTATTGATATTCATATCCGGGTGTCATAGCTCACTCCCCCCTTTTCTTATTGTCGAGTTTTTGATAGTTTGTTTAATTTTTGGTTACCTAAACTTTATCAAAAGCAAGTATAAAAGAGCTCGAAGACAGAGTTCAAGCTCTACATAAACTTAGGGCCAGCTCCCTGAATCCCAGAAGATTTTTCACTTTCATTCACCAGTTGGAAGGATAACTTGAGTTTTATTCCTTTTCCCTAAGTTCTAAACAGAGAGATGGATGTAAAAAAACCAGTCCCAGAAGATTATTGTTTGAGGGCATCATTAGGTTCTTTATCACTGTTTTTTCATGGTTTTTTCTATTAACCTTCATGTTCTATACTATTTTACTTTTGAAATAAGTGTTCTGGAACAAGCTGCATATCTTCTGAATGAGAATGCTCTTATGTTGAAGCAGGAAATGGTATTCGACCATAATTTTAGCAAGTAACAAGAAGACATTCAGGCAAGCAAGAAAAGACGATTACCAGGGGAATGTAGACAGATGCCAGTTCCTTTCTAAAGTAATGGTGGTGGTACCAGATTAAACTCCAGTTTCATTGTATTGTTTTTAGGGCTGCTTTCGTTTTCCAGTTGTTTTCATCTTGGTGGTTTCAGTTTTTTGGGTTTGCAGAAAGGGAGGAAAGAAGTGACAGGAACAGAAACACAAGCATTTGCATCTTCACCTTGATTTTCCTGCTTAACCCTTGGGAAAATGAAAAAAAAAACTGGGAGTTCATTATTTTGAAGAAGGATGCAAAATCAAATGTTAGGTTCTGCTTTCTCTGATAGTTTGGTAGTTTCTTCTATCCTTTTTCCCCCGCTTGTACAGGTTTTCAGATATCTTCTGCATTTTATATCTGTATTATATAGTATATGATTTTTTTGGGACAACTACGTCATTCATCAGTGTATAGAAGTCAACGAAAATGATTCAATAAGAAAGTGTCTTGCCTTGCCGACAGAGTTGTTAGCAATATGAAACTCATTAGAATTTGTGGTCTTGGATGCATTAATGTGCATGTCGGCTCACTCAGTACTGATAGGGGGCCATGGTCTGGAAATAGCAAAAAGAATCTTATGATGTAACTCCCTATATCCAACAGGTATGCAAAGTCAACATCCCAATTATTGAATTGATGTACCCTTGCAGTTGGATTTGGGTCTTAAATCTCTCTTCACTTTTATGTGCAGGCGATTTATCAATGTCTACGATGGTTCAGCACTGGATTGTCTCTGCTGTGTTCAGTGGATCTGAACAGATGAAAATTGGCCCCACCATTAGGGAGCGTTTGGGGTCGATGAAAATGGTCATGATATGGACTCCCATTATATCATTATATCTATATTCTCTTGGTAGGAGGTTTAAGAGCCTGTTACACAGTAGAAGGTGCTCACTGTTGCAACCTTGAGGTTATGTGGCATGAGGATTTTCTAGGTAGAATCCTGCTAATAGAGAATACTCTGTCTGTGACTGGACCTGATTCAGGAGAGTCAACTTCAAGGGTCGCTAGTCTAACCTCACCTTAGTTATTGGATGACCTGATGAGTTGGGACACCTTAAAATAGTAATAGATATTATATAACACTAAGACCTTAAGATGAGATTTGCTTCTAATCATGAAAAGATTCGACCTACTAACATATGATGGGCAGCTGACCGTGAGATAAATTTTAATCTACCATAGATATAACTGATGAGCAAGCCCATTACTGTGGAGCCAACTATCTTGTATTTGTTATTCCAAATCGTGCATCGTCACATTCTGCGGGTTTCAAGTCTTAATCATCCTTGTTTGTATCTTTCTGATGGCTCCTTGGTCCATCACACTTGAGCCTCGACGTCTTCAAAATCTTCCAGGAGAAAGCAGTATCCGTCTAAAATCAACTGATACAGTCCAGTGCTTTTGAACTTTACCTTGATAACGACAATGGAGAATTTCAGGGTCTTGTAAGATCCCTAAGCTCCACCAGAATTTGAGATAAAAAGAAATGAAGATCGATTGAACAAACAACCAGAAGCATTTTTGTTTGCTTAGCTCGTGTATCAGTACATATGGTTGGCCATTCAACCACAATCCTACTAAGGGCTTTGTTAGGATATAACAAGGCGAGCGGAGGTTGACCAAGTTTGAGAAATCAAGCATCTGAAGACCAAGACAATCTTGACAAGCTCAGCTTGAGCCGGAGTTTTGTTGCAAATAAACTGAGCCAAATCAAGCTTGAGCTTGGCTTGATTTTCTTAATATCAAACCCAATAGTGAGGTTAGTTGGGTCTGGGCCACTCCAACGGATTTGCCACTTTCTTAAGAATTACACGAAAAAGCCATATTCATGGGTTTTCTTCTAATGAGTTAAAATCTAATCCACTTGGTTGCATTGCATGCCAACAAAAAGGTCTACCTGTTGATAGTACAGGCAAACAAAATATGAAATTAGCATACTCAACCTGAGTCAACCTGGCTCAATCTGACTGCACTCAGGCAAGAAATTTACAAATCGGGTTTGGGTTGGGTATTTTCGGTTTCATTTGTGTCTGGATTTGGGTCTACCTATTGGAGCTTGGGTTGAGCCAATACCCAACCGGCCAGCCGGACCTATGCCCGTGTTGCAACTCTACCTGCATAATTACAGGCCATTGATCTCATAAGTTAATAAAATAAATTAGACAAATCTTTGAAAAGAAAAATAAATAAAAATAAAGCCCAAGCTGGTCTTCATCAGCAACCTTGTATGATTTCTTTATAGCCTCAGCATTCATCATTTCATCTGTATGTCACTTGATGATCTCTCCCTAACCTTTTCTGGAGGGAACTTCATTGATCCTATGCTTCTGCTGCCTATCTAACCTGCTCATCAACCTCGAGGTGCTGGGTACTTTTCAACTCTTGAGGGAGGGGAGGGGAATTATGCCGCCCCCTCACATCAAGTTGTTATCACAGAGATGAGAGGGTTTAGCCAATTTGCTTTCTAGTGAGGTCAGGGCTTTCAGAATCATTCAAGGGCTACAAGCCAGAGAGCGCACCTGTCCATTTTGGTTTCACCCAATGGGAGGTTACTGAGTGGAGCCAGGGACGTGGATGGGGCGCAATTCTGATTGCTTCAGGTCCGGGCCAGATTAAGCAATGGCAACAACTTCTTCCTAAAACCTCACAAATACAAATCCTCTTCAAGTATGTCCAACATAGAATAAATCTCTGCTACTTGTGCGTGGGATTTATCATTAGAAACAAATGTGTGAACCTGACCTCCAATCTCTGTCCAGCTACAACCAGGTACCTTGTACTTGGTCCTGTTTCTCATCATTTTTCTCACTCTTGCCACTTGACTCCAACTTCCCTCAACAGCATAAATGTTAGACATTACAGCATAATTAACGGCTTGGTCTGGTTCTAACTCTAAAAGCATCTGCGCCGCCCATTCTGCTAGCTTTATCTCACCATGGACTTTACATGCACCAATGAATGCTCCCAGTACATTTGCACTGGGCTCAAAAGGCATATTGATCAAAATGTTGTAAGCCTCATCTAGATGGCCAGCTCTCCCAAAAAGATCAACCAAACATGTATAATGCTCTGAATCCGGAACTATGTGATGGCCTCTTCTCATCAAATTGAAGTAGTGAAGACCCTCATCTACCAGGCTTGCATGGCTACAGGCAGAGAGGACCCCGACAAAGGCGATTCGATCTGGCCTCACACCTTGATGCAACATCTTCTCAAAGATTTCTACAGCTTCCCTGGCAAGACCATGAAAGGCACAAGCACCAATCATCGATGTCCAGGTAACGAGGTCTGGCTTGAAGATCAAACTAAATGACTTAAAAGCACTCGCAACACAACCGCACCTGGAGTATGCACTTATAAGAGCATTCCCAATTGACAAGAATTCCTCCAACCCACACTTCACCACATGCGCATGAAGTTGAATGGCTTCAGTAGCAGCAGCCAAATTGGCACATGAGCTAAGAAGGCTAGCCAATGCAAGATCATCGGGTTTTAAACCTACCTGAAGCATTCTCCTAAAAAGTTTCATGGCTTCCTTGCCTTCCCCATTTTTTCCATAACCCACGATCATAGTTGTCCAGGACACAACATTGCGAATTGCCATCTCTTCAAAAGCACTGCAGGCATCCTCTAAGTTTCCATTTTTTGCGTACATATCGACAAGTGCACTTGCCACAAGAACATCGGAGTCCAGGGATAATCTGATTATCAAACAATGTATCTGTTTCCCCAGTTTGCCAGAACCTAAAATGCTGCAAGAATTTAGTAAACTACAAAAGGTAAACTCATCACCCATCACACCTCCAGTCCGCATCGACTCAAATATTCTGAAAGCTTCTCCTCCTAAACCATTCAAAACATAGCTAGATACCATTACATTCCAAAGCACCAAATCTTTTGACTCAATCTCATTAAACACTTGATGTGCATCTTCAACAGAGCAGCATTTGGCATAGAAATCAACGAGGGCGCTACCCACAAAACCATTCAAACTGAACCCAGATTTTATTATCAAACAATGCGTCTGAATCCCAACATCAATATCATTCAGTTCTGTACAGGCGCTGAGAGAGCTAATAAAAGTTATATAATCGGGAGCCACCATCTCCACCATCATTTTCTTGAAAAAGTACAGAGCCAGTTCATGGCCTGAAAATCCACAAAAATCCAGACCCTTTATCATCGTTTCAGATACTTCATTGCGTATACTTTGATCATCAAATGAAAAATTACACAACTCTGTAACCTTTATCGCCATTTCTACTGTGGCTCGACCAAGAAAACGACCATAACCAATAGACCCAGATATCATTATATTCCAGGACACGACATTTCGATCCGGCATTCTAACGAATAGACGGCATGCATCGAAGACTGCCCCAGATTTCACATACATATTTAGGAGCTGATTCTGAAGAGATTGGTGGTATTCACATCCTAGTTTTACTAGGTGAGAGTGTAATTGTTTCCCTTCTAAAAGAAAGCCATGTTTTGCAGAGAATTTCAGAGCTTCTGATAAGAAAGCCTTTACATGGGTTCTTTCCCAATTCATGGAAGGAGCTTTGATATTCTGAGATGGGTGTTGTGATTCTGGGGCATTTTTCACAGATCTGGAAAGGGGAAAGGGGGAGTGAGGAGATTTGAGGGAGGAACAGCGTCTGAATTGAGAACGCGAGAGGGATTTTGAGAGCATATATAGAAATGACAAGAGGCTGTTGCAGAAGAATTGAAAGACCGTTGAACTAGGTAAAAATCTATATAATCCCAGTCTATTTCCCGCCAAAATTTGAAATGGTAGGGAATATAAATGTGTAGGGCTCTCAATGGGCCGGGCCCGCCGGGGTAAGTCCTTTTCCTACCTTTGTATTTGCGGGCCTGTCGTAGGTCAAGCCAAAGCCCTTGGAACCCTCGGCGGGCCTATATTATTAAAGCCCTTACCCTACCTTCAAGGGCCAGGGTTGTGGTAGTGCCAAAAAGAAATGATTTTTTAAAATATTATTATATATGATAATTTTGCTATAGTATGATGCTAGTTGTCCTTTATTCGAGTTAAGGATGTGGGCAATGTAAAAGTCGATCTTTTTGCTTCATTTCTAAAAAAAAATGTACGAAACAAGTTTCTTTATCCTCATATAAAAATATTACGCAGGATTAAATGAAATAAGCTAATTTAATAGTATTGTGACATGGAATTAGGACATGAATGACATTATTAAAGAACTTAGCACACTAGCCATAGTTACATAATTTAAGTAATGTGCCCAATTTTGTTTGTTGGTAGGCTATTAGTGAGATTGTTGCAATTGAAGTTAAGCTAGCTAGTTGTAGTCATTTTTACTAATTCATGTACTATATTTTTTTTAAAAACAATAGTATGGGCTATAAGAGCCTGTTTGACAAGTCTCACTTGATTCAATTAGATTTATTTATTAAAAAGGCATTGAAAATTTTCTAAGTAAATTATTTAGTATGTGTGGTTCAAATAAACATTAGGCCACTTTTGAATTAGCATTAACTCTAATTTGTAATTATTTGCAACATCACAGTTGGATTTTATAACAAAACAAATAAAATTTGACTACCTAACATGAATGACAGATGATTTGATGCATCTAAACATGGGTTAGAGAGACAAACTTTAACTCCATATGTGGGGTTTACTTGAATGAAACAATAATCATGGAAGTAAAGGGATAAAAAGAATTTGGCATCAATCAGTGGCTAATGGCTATAGCTCAACGCCGCTTAATGATGATGTTGATGGCCATCCATCTAAACTCTCAAACATCAATAGTTTATGTCAATGGTGAAAATCAGTCCAATCAATGACAACTTGAACTCCCTTTTCATTCAAGAATACGTTGGTGTTGGACAAACGTATAATAAGAAAGAGGAGGCAATATTAGGATCTATGAGGATATCCATAAAAAGAAATTTACCTAAGATTTGGTTAGTATTTTTTGACAAAATATTAAGGCTTTGTTATTAGTTGCTAATTAAAGGGGTTCTTCTTAATTTCTTGGTACAGGTTTATATATATATATATTATATTATTTATTTTATATATTAATAAACAAAGGGCCACGTTGGGCCCGCTCGGGTCGATTAAGTCAAGCCTTAGCTCGGCGCTCAAGGTTGCGAGCTTTTTAAAATTGGGCACTACTCTACCCTTGGACTCTAAGATAAAAAGAAAAGCCCTTGCTTTGCGGGCTGAGCCGGGCCGCCCTCCGTTAAAGGGCGGGATCGACAGCCCTATCCATGTGTGACAATGCATAGGGTGGGATTAGGTTGAGATATATGTATTCAACTTGAATCGGTTGCATTTATTAATTGGGTCGGATCTATCAAATTGACCTAACTTTGAAGTTATAATGATAAAAATCTAAGGGCTAATTTGTTTTGGGCATGTTTTGTTTTATGTAATTGAATACCCATGATTGTATTTTTATAAGTGGCTAAAAAAGAACATGGTGAGTGAATATTCAAAAAATGACCATCAAATAACCTACTCTTATTAATAGGGTTACAGGAAAATGGAAAACGAATACCAATCCATCACCCTAGTAATTCACTGCAAAATTTTCTTCGGCGAGCATCTACATGTATCGCTCCGCTCGAAACCGATTCTCCCATTAATGCAGAGGGGCCCATCCAACACTGAAGGCAAGCGTCAAATTTCACATAGTATGCGTCTTATGGAAAAGTTTATCATATTTCTTGTATTTCAAGACCTGGAAAGTCAAGTCTTATCAACATCTCCACCTCCACCTTTACCTCAACCTCATATACTTCACTTCTCACCTCTTTAATAATCCTTCGGTGAATCTCAATTTCTCATGACTTCCTAGTTCCCCCGTTTGTTTCCATTAAAATGCAAAGAAGTCTAATACATAGAGCGGTTAAAAATAAAGATCAAAAACGAATTTCCAAACATAAGCATCAAATAAATGTCTTCATTTGATGTTTACTTGGGAAACTCTCCTTTGATTTTCATTTTTTAATTGCCTATATAAATTCAATTATGGTATATTCTATTGTTCTAATGCAAACAAACATGTGTTAACTTGGAATTACTTAGGTTTAGCTTGGACCGGCGTGTTTGAGTGTTAATTAGGGAGATTGAGATAACAAGGGGTCGTCATTCAATTAGTTGACAACCCTGCTTCTCACCCAACCACTTTTAAGGAACAATATGCCATCTTCCCATTTTGCGGGCTCTCCTTCTATGAATATTAGTGTGGGCTCCAATGATGCGTTGCTAGAAAACAAAAGAAAAGGTTTGGGAGGTTGAACTGCTAGTACGAAACAATGTCATCATAGCCTTTTATGAATCATGTTGGAAATATTAGCCCACACCCAACTTCAAAAATGAAAGGTCAATTCAAACCTTAAAATCTGAGTTAGGACTGATTTAAGCTGGAATACTGTGCTCCAAATTAGCACTCCTACTCTTTGAGAAACAATGATGTCAATAGGTATAATCATGGTTGTTGCCCTTATAAGAAATGATATAAGGAGATCTTATCTTTTGGCCTTTTCTTATCAATGGGCATTGGAGACTTCAACTCAAAGAAAACAGATATGTTCCGACTTCATATCTTAAATAAGATGTGGGCTGCATTAGTATAGTTGGATAAAAGAGCAGAAAAAAAAAAAGTTTTCTAATATTCAATTGCAAAATGTTTTCTAATATTCAATTGCTCTCTCTCTCTCTCTCTCTCTCTCTCTCTCTCTCACACACACACACACACATTGATACTACTCAAAGTCCCTATATATCCAAAAGCTACATAGAGTTAAGAATGTAACTCAAGCTACATAGGCCATATATATATTGGTCTATTAGTCCAGGAGTGATACTTTCACTTAAAGATCCAGGGATTGATCCTTGGATGTGTGTGTGCGACTAAGGTGTCAACACCACTCACCTATAAGTGTGTTGGCAAAACATGGATATTTGTCATATATAAAATGTAATCATCTTGAATCTAGATCCCCATATTAATATATACATGAATCCGATTTTGGAACCAAATGTTTTGGAACCTAAATACAAGAATTCGGATCCGGATTGAAATTCCTCCCAACCCAAAAATACATTCCATACCCACTTTGTTTCGATACTCATATATAGATGCTAAGCGTGTGGGAGTTCAAATCCTTCCAAGCAGAAAAATAAAATAAAAGCTAGTTAGTGGGCACAAGGGAATACATCCAAGTGAATCCAATGATATGCAATCTGCTCGTAGGTGAAAGTTTTCTTGCTATAAAAATGGCAATGACTTGAGTTCAAGGGTCGCGGTCTGATCTATCTTATCAGAAGACCAGTTTTGTAGTAGTTTTTGACAACTAGAAAATGGGGAATCAGTTTGGTAATGGTTTAGATAAGTGATAACTAAGGAGGGTGCCTAATCATATGTTCCAATATTAGCCAGTCATATATATATTAGGTTTTTCTTTTTCCTTTTTCCTTCTCTTTGTTTGCAAAATTTGGCCTTTACATGTCTACTAACAAAAAATTACTTACCAAGTTGATTTCTTCCTTAAAGATGTTTAATATTTATTGTAATAAATTGATAATTTTTTTCAAAAGCGATTCAATCTCGTATTCATTATAATTAGGTTAGTTTGGAACCACATCCTTGGAAAAAGAATTCTAGGGAATAAAGATATTTGTTCTTTTGCTACCGCATAATAGTATGATGACTAAAATATGGGAGACAGAGACAGGAGACAGCCCCTTGAGAATAAAAGGAGACTTGATGGATTTGCTATTTATAAAAATTCAATCTCAATAAACAATTTTGGCAATTCAATTTAAAATAATATTTTAAAGGGCATGTTTGTGTAGTGCATATTTCAGGAAAAGACAAAAAGGAAGTATTTCAATTTTTTGGAGACTTCATTTTTCATCATTTGGTGCAAATAGTTTCTCAAAAGAAAATGAAACTTTATTTTTTTTAAAGAATTTCTTAGATATCCTTTTCGAGGAAAAGCATAAGTTCGTGAACTTAGATACTACACAAAGCTACGTTGAAGAGCCTAAACCATTTACTTATGTAAGACAACTTTTATCGTGGTTTTACTATCTTTATGGGATTTCATGTGTCTTATGTAATGAGAAAGTAACGTGGCTAGGGATGCAAACGGGTCAGGTCTAGACCGATTACATACTGGAACTAGAGCTAATATTCCAAGGATGGTTACGGACCTTACAGATGCGGAACCGATTCTGGTTTAGAACTAGGAGACATGTTCAAGAATTGGTTCCACATTTAAAAAAAAAATTCATTTAGTTGATTTTCTTTGTTGAAACATTGAGAATAGTATTTTATTTTATTTGCTAGAACCAATATCGGAAACTAAAATTGCCTGATGACATACAACATCACTACTGCATACCTTTTTTTTTTTTTTTTTTTTTGCTAGAACATAAAATTTTTTAAATTTAAAAAGGCTCGAATGGGCCTATAGATTGGAACCTAGGTGGTTTGGGAAGGGGACCTGTTTAGGTCCCGGGTCCAAGAATATGGTTCCAGAAATAGACCCATTTACTTAGTGGAATGAAAGTTTTGCAGGCTACCAGAATGGATATTAGTTCTAACTTAACCAATCAACATGCAACGGATATAACCAAATAGATAGAATAGAGCTAGCAATCTACCAATCACACACCACAAGAAGGCAGACACAATATTTAACGTGAAAACCCTATCCAGGGAGAAAAACCACTAACCAGAAATCAAGAACTCACGAACAGTTACAAGATATACTCACAGCTCTTTTCCCTCAGTCTGTACATCGACTTAAGGACTGTAGTTGTTCTTGCACAAAATCCATTGACTCGACATCCACTGTGCACCGTTCTCTTTACTTGATCTCCTCATACCTTGTCAGCTAAGATGAACTATCTTCTACAAGAGAATGGAAGCAACAACAACCTTCTAGCGCATTCATTTAGAACAATCTCTCAATGGCTCTAGAGAATATAAGATATCGCTTACTCAGATTAATAAGAGAGGCGGTGCCACCTTTAGAGTTGAGAGAGGTGGTGTCACCTTTAGGGTTGAGAGCAATACCCTATTTATAGCCCCAAATCCGTGCCTTAGACTTAGAATACAAATAGAACTCAAAGTGGGAAACAAAGTCTCAAAAGGAGACAAATTCGTAGCAAATCTGGAGATTGTCCCCCTGGGCCCCTGCGCCATCCGATTGATCTGTCTTCTATTTTCTTCGGTTCAGCTCTTCCGGTAACACAACCATAATCCATTCTAAAACAAAATAAAAAATACAACTCAATGGACTTAGAGTTTTGATTAACCCATGAATTAACCAACATAAAAATACTTACATGGAACATAAATAAGGTTCCAAATCTGATTCTTCTTGAATTAGAACCTCTCGAAGAAATGGATATCTATTTGCATTCCTACAAATGGCAAGAAGAATTTTGAATTCGCCTGCTAGTGAGGAGACATCAACAGTTTAATAAAAGAAGAGGATAAATGTTCCCGCAATAAGAGCTATAGCATATGCAAATCCCAGCTCGGTGGGGCAACTCACCTTTGATAATTACAGGCCCTTTCACACTCTCATCCTCTCATGATCTAGCACCAAGCCCGACTTTACTCTCATCGGTCCTTTATCCACCATTGGATTGAATGAATCTCAAAGAAATTTATGATTAAAAAACCGTTAAATATTAAGGTTATTAAATCAAGGGCTAAGATGATTTAAAGGGGCTGGATTTTTGTTAACCTTTATCCATAATAGGACCTTTCCATGTATTCCACCCACACCACCTTCACTAATAAGAAGACATCTAAGTGGGGCCCATGAGGTTGAACTAAATGAGAGAGAGAGAGAGAGAGAGAGAGAGGGTAAAAATTTCCTTGAGACTGTTGCTTTTACTCATTTTTTTCACCACATGAAAATGCAATCTCGGTAGCCCACTGATTGGACGTCTATCCAACTGCCTGTGAAGTGGACCAATCGTTTAAAGGCCTTTTGGGTGTCGGTACAGTTTCAGGCTTCCACCACTACTCCACATCATGTTTGGTAAAACTAACTACTTGTAGAGTAAATGAAGCAAAGTGAATATTAAAAAGAGAATAAAATATTAGGGGGTCTAATTAAAATACGATTAAATTTTATTTTTAGTGGCTTGAGAAGAAATTTTTATAACTTTTTAGGTAAAGAACATATGAATTTTTGTCTTTTAGGGGCTTACTAATGTTGGTTATTTATTTATTAAATAAAGAGGTGAATTTTGAGATTTTATACTTTTGATATGACCCAGAGTCTTTTCTTACTTGGTGAAAAAAGGCTTTACTTCACTCCACCTTAGTAGTGAAGTGGCCAAACAAAAATTAAATGATATTGTGGTGGTTGAGTTGGTGACATCTATAAATGGCAAATAGATGTCCACATTCTCTTAAATTTGGCTAATTTTAAGTAGGGAAATTCTAAAAAACTCTCCTATCTTAAAAGGAGAGCTTTTACCCCTATCTATTAGCCATCTATAAAATATCCACAGGAGAATATTTAGGAGAGAGAATGGATAAGTATACCATGTCATGCTTTCATTGGCTAAACCCGGAGAGTTCTGTAGCGTTGCTCTTTTAAGTAAAATGATAAACATGCTTTGAAGATATTGTGGGCCCTGCATGTCACGTGCATGTCAACAAGGGGTTGCTGGGTTGGCAACCTACATGTCACCGGATTGCCATCGGATCTTGGTATGCATGCACTTAGGGATGTAAATGGGTTGGAACTGGGACCATTAATGAGGAGATGGAACCGGACCCATTTTCAGAACCGGTTGCTTGGTTCCGAAACCGGAATTGTTAATGAGGAGATGGAATCGAAACTAGAACTATATATATGACGGGTATAGATCTGGGTCTGGATTTAGGTAAAGAATAATATGGAAAAAAACCAAGTTTCTCGGAGAGACTCTAAAACATTGAGGTAATCTGTCGGGTCTCGGGTCCACAGACTGGAACCAAATTGGACCCAGGTCCGGACCTATTTAGGTCACGAATCCAAAATAAGACCCAGACCCGAACCCATTTACTTATCAGAGTTTAAATAAGGGCCCAAACCAAGTTTTTAATGTGTCAGAATCTCCAGGTAATCAGAGAATCTGGGATCCATTCACATCCCTAATGCCACTCTTCCCACCTGTGTTGGCTTCTCTTCCTACATGTGCGGGCATGGGCATACTCACATATATTGTGATGAGCCGATTACCCCTCGTTGGCTTCCACCTCCAAAACTTATATGAAAATTTTGTGACTACCCTCAAAACTCACATGAAAATTTCAATTCAGCCCCTAAAAATCACATGAAATTCCTTAATTTGCCAACAAAATCCAATTATATGTTTGGGTCTCCCTTTTCAAATGAGAATCTTGGGCAACACTTACGCGTGGGCTGTCCTTTCCACTTTATGCGCTTCTCTCTCCACTTGTGCTTTCTACTGTCCTAGGCCCCCCCCGTTGAGCTGGAGTACTAAAAAATTACACACAGACACACTCTCTCTGTGGACAATGGATTGATCATTACACAGGCACACCCTCTTTGGACCATGGATAGATCAGCATATGCAGTGGGACCCACACGTCACAGCCTGAGGGCATTTCAATTGGCATCATCTTTTACTCCTTTTTGCACGTAAAAGGTACTTAGAGACACTTCATTGACCCATCAAAGGTCGATAATGTTGCCAAATATCTGTATACTGTAGGCATGGAAAAACACCACCAATCTACGGTGAAAAATCATACCCACTCCTTTTCCTGGAAATGGTTCCAAAAGTCAAGTCAATGTGGTCAAATGGTCCTTTCAGAGGCAGACCCAGAAATTCATCTTTGGAAGGCAATTTTATGAAGGCCGCGTATGAAAAAGTGCATATAACTTTTAAAATAAATGAGAAATTTTTTAAAAACTTTAAAAGGACCATATGTAAAAAACTAAAAAATTTAAAACTTTTTGCGGGTTTTCTGAAATGGGGTTGGGTGGGGGCTCCAGTGGGTCCTTTCAGCTGAAGTTGGGTCGACCAATATTGGTTAAACAATTTTGGCAATTTCATTATAACCCATAGTCAATTTTTATTGCATCATCATCCGAGTCATATTTCCATTAGTTAGTCAAAGAATTCATTGAACATATATGTCCCTTTTGTTTCATATTATTGAATTCCTAAGAACTTTAAAACTTCTATTTAAAAAATAATTAAATATAAGAAAATGATAAATATTTAGAAATAACTATAAAATAACCCTCTCTCTTTAATGAAAAATGAATCACATGGAGACAAGAAATACTTAGCTATTACTCTAGTAATTCAATTGCTAGGAAAGTAAAAAATTCTATTTGCATCCTCAAGGACCTCAACTCATATCCTTTACCCGTCATCTCTTTTATACTCCTTTAATAGAACTATTTGAGGAACCGGATGTTATAGCTTTGAACTCTCGCTCTCTCTAGGCAAAACCAGACTGCATGGAGGAGTTTGAGATTTCATATGCCCGGGGGAATAGTCTATTTTCGAAGAGGCCAGACACCCTTGCCACAAAAAAATAAATAATAAAAAAAACCCCTAAGGTGACCATACATCTAGCCCCATAATTAAAACAGTACTTACTTGAAGTTGACATCATCCATGGACATCCACCATTGAAATTATACGAGGAAAAAAAAAAAAAAAAAAGACAATGAAATGGGTAAATTGTATATGTTGCCTACTTCGTGGTGGTTGATCTATCGAGACTCATCATTTTGAAAACAATATTTCCATATCAACAGTGCATATTTGATCAAATGGAGGTAAAACCTCATCAAACCAATACCCAAGAAAATTTCCTACACACCCCAAATTTTCCTCTCTATAGGCCACACTTATGGTTACATATAGGGGTAGCAACGGTTTGACTTAACCCGTTATTCAACTCACATTTGGCCCACATAATCCTACCCGTATCTTATATGGGCCGATCGCAGGTCAAATAGTTTCGCTTGCAATAAAACGGGTAGAGTTAGGTTTAACCTAAATAACCCATTTAAATAGGTGGGGTCAGAGTCGATTTGCATATCTTAATCAATTTAAATAAGGGAAGTGCTCCTATGAGAGACACTCTCACCAACTTTATGAGAGATGGGTGGGGGCCTTCACTTTCATATCCACTCTCACCAACTTAAATGCAAGGACCCCCAACTTAAATGTGAGGGCCCCCACCCATCTCTCACCAAGTTGGTGAGAGTGTCTCTCATAGGAGCACTTCCCTTTAAACAATTTAATTCAAATGTAACCTTAATACCAGGTTTGGGCCAAACTTCTACAAGTTGAGTCGGATGGGGTTGAAGTAAAATGGATTGGCCCATGTTGGATGTAGGATATTTGCATCGAGTCGGACCCATTGGCATCTGGTGTGTATCAAAAAAATTTAAGGGAAAAGAAGTCATAAAAATACAGTTTCATTACATTCTTTTGTTTTAAACATAATTTATAATCAATCAAGATCAATCTGTTGGGGTGACCAGTGACAACACTCCATTTCATTTGAGTTTTACAGACCATGGTCCATGACTCATTCCCTTCTCAACAAAAAGGCTGCCGAGATGGAACTGAATGGTTGAGCTTCTCTTGTGCTTAAGGATGGAAAGCGATTGATCCGGGGCATAACTATGGTGGATTAAAACCTAAACCTAGATTTGCAACTTATGGTATATCCAAATCCAGCATTAACTTAAAAAAAGATCCAATTTTGGTCCCAAATCCAAAATAAGATGTGGATTGCATAAGCATATTTAGATAAAAGTCTTTCAAACTTAAATTCTTAGATATGCAAGTGGGGCTCTTAAAAATGTTGTAAGATTTAGTCAATGTAGAATTAGAGTCTCTCAAATTTGAATTTAAACTCTAGCTATGAATGCCCTTAAAACTTGTATCTATTATTAACTTCTGAATTTGCATTGGAACAGATAGGGATTGGGATCCGGAGAAAGTACTGGAGCCTTTCTACGGCCATTTGACTTTTCATTTTTTCATGTCCCTTTCAACAGGCCTCCTGTCGTCTCTGCTTTCTGTTTTGTCATTAAATTAAACAAGGACACTTACAGTGGTCCATGAAACCAATACAATCTTGTCCTTTCTCTCCATGATCAGATATTTCATGAAGGGGCTTACTTGGACCATTCACTTCCTATAAATTGAGCTGTTAATGCATGGTCAAGCTTACACTCTTTTTTTTTTCCCTAATGGAGGGTTCCTATCTTTTGGTGTGGACTATTTCCTCTGAACCCAGAAAGAAACCGAGTAAAATTCCTGTGACCCCTAGGTGGTAGCATAAGTGGACTCAACCTTCGGTTCCTGAAGATGGGGGAACCGGAGGTCGATACCAAAACCTCTAGCTCCAAAAGAGAGAGGAATCATGGTCCTGACCACCGGCCACACTTCAGTACTGAGGAGTCTAAGTGGAGATGGAGATCAGAAAACTAAATCACAGGGCAGTTTTGGTGAGATAAATACAGAGAGAGTGATTGTAGAATCTCAATCAAGATAAAAAGGTCCAATTAAAAAAAATGCAGAACTCTTTAAGCCAGTGCCAGACTAGCAGGATGATATGCTCTAACAAATGGGTACAAGTATTATTTTACAAGTCTAATCCCTTGATTTTGGGTAACTTGCAGTGCAGGTCCAATATGGCCCAACATCTATAGAAGCAAACAGTAGTGTCCCACCTCCCGGGTACATGGACGCCCTAAGATTTTGAGGAAACCGCACCCAATGGGAACAAAGGCAAGGGACTGCTGAGGCTACCCGAACACCACGTCAGTGCCAGATCGATTTGCCGGCCAGGTGCCTGACGCTCTCGAATTGACCGCGTGGGACATGGGTCTCTCTCTATATTTTGTGTTCGAGACGGGTCTCAGATTTACCTGATGGGTTTAGTGAGTGCCACGGAAATTAGTTTCGTTGGGTCAAAGAACTTAAGAATACCCACGTCAAAAAAAAAAAAAAAACGATTTTCTTGGAAATAGTAAAAAAAATAAAGGGTTAAAGTTAATTTTTTAGATTGGGCTTGGGTGAAATTTCAAGTCAAGTCAGTCTGTCCTTTACCCAATAAAAAAACAAATAACACTTTACCAAAAAGAAAGGGCAAGTAAAGTGGGACGAGCCCAGGAGAATCTTCCGTACAGTGGGTCAAACCCGTTCTTTATGGTGCCCTTCAACCCAAACTCATCGGTCAAGTCAACCAAACTCGGTTCGGATTTGTGACCCAGTAACTAAATAGGCTGGGCTTGGAGAATCTTCCATGACCCAGCTCGGCCCGTATACATCCCCAGACGAAATATCATTCAAATCCGCGTTGCCACGTGTACGTGCGTGATTAGTCGATCGGAGACACAACAGTCAGACACACAGAAAGGACCGCCAGAACGGTGCCAGCCCTCTCAAGATATCCCCTGAAGCCTTGTTCATAGAGGTTCCCTAAAAGGACCTTTTCTAAACTAGACTAGAAGCCACGGCATGGTTGTTGGGCCCCAAACACCCACCCACCCCCCCAATTCACCAAAAGATTTCAAAGATAATCTTCAAACCAACCCTAGTGGGATTGGTTTGCTCGCTCAATATTTCATCCGATCTAAAACTCATGAAATGGATGGTTAAAATTTACGGAGTTTCTATATTAACCGATAATTAATGAGATGCTTATCACTTCATTATAGGTTTATAAAATGACAATTGGACCCACAAGGACCCCATGTGTTCTTCATTTGAAGTGTCGGATCCTCTCGTAGAAATTCTACGTTGGAGACTTAGAGCAAGGTTTTTTTTTTCCTACACAAGGGATTGAAACTCACACACTCTACTTACACCCTATCTAACTAATTAAGTAACTAGAGATCTGTCATGAAACTTACTTCTTAAACACCCAAGCTTCAAAATAAAAGCTTTCTAATGAATATGTTATCTAAAACTCTTTACCCAAACAAGGGTCGTCGGTCCTAGATAAGATTATCCGAGCCACTCAATATAAAAGCCCTCTTAATGTATGTAGCAATCACAAAGTCTATCACAACAATAGTTGGTCCCATCGCAAGACTGATCATTTAATAAAAAGAATATGATTAAATACAATCTCATGCCCTATTCATCGTCTTTCAAAAAAAATAAAAAAATTCCAAAGATCAATCTTACAGCCGGGCCAATTTCTATTGGGATAAAGCTTGAACATACTCATACTCTTGTAGGTATTTTATTTTGAGCGGCTCAGATTTTCAATAAATGCCATGCGCACTCCACTTTTTAAGTCCCACACCTTGTTGTTGAACTCAGCATTTCTCTAAGTAAGACCTTGAGAGGATTTGGAGTCTTATATAGTTTTAAAAAGGGAGAATTTCAAAAAAGTCCTTAAGTTTCGGCCTTATTTCAAAAAAGGACACAAGTCTCAAAACTTTTCAAATTAGTCCCTAAGTTTTTAGGAAGTTTTCAATTAAGGACATCCATCTATTTAAAGTTATTTTTCGGTAACTTTTTTCTTTTTTTTTTTAAATACCTAAACTACCACTCATTGTAATAAAACTCTCCTTCACTTCCTTTACATTCTCCTCATTTCCCTCGTCGGTGTCCTCACAATGGTCAAGGACACTCAGTATTCTTACAGCGATCGGCTACATGTAGTGGCTGCAGAAACCATATCATGGCTGTTAATGAAGGGTAATTTGGGTATTTTCAAAATATTAAGGGAAAAAGTCACCAGAAAATACCTTTAAAAGGCCAGATGTTCTTAATTGAAAATTTACTGAAAAGATTAGGGACTAATTTAAAAAATTTCAGAATTTGTGTCCTTTTTTGAAATAAAGCAAAAACTTATCGCCAAATTTAAAAATTTCCCATAAAACTGTGGAAGGAGCCCTCTACCGCGAAAGTCTGACGTGGCTTCGCTGCGGGTTAGGTTGACCTTGACGTAAAATCACCGTCTGCTACAATGCGCCGAGCTGGCGTAAGTTAGACACTCTCCTGGTATAAAATATATCCACGCTTCCCTTAAATCTCGCTGTTTCTTCGACGCCTCTTGACATTTCCGACTCCGAAATCCGGCGATGCGGAGCCCCATGGCGAGGTCCGGAAGCCGGAGCTCTGGCGGCCGGAAAACCCCCGAGCGGCCGGACATGTCGCCGATCTCCGTATACTCCGACGCATCCACAGTCCGGAGAACCTACTCTGGCCTGAATCCAGTCAAGATCGCCGCCCGGGCGATCGGGAACTGCTTCGCCCCGCCGGAGACCACCTCCTCGAAATTCGACCGCGATCTCGACGTATCCAAAGCTCCTTCTGGTATTCTTCTAGTGATCTTGAATCCAAATTCCTGAATTTGATCTTGTAACATGAGTTGGAAAGAGTCAAAATGGTAGAGATGTTCGAGAAAAGTTGTTGAATTTCTTCAATTCTACTGAAAGATTCAATCTTTTTGATGTTATCTTCCTATTTGAGAATTTCAGTCCTCATGCATAGAAAGGCGATTTTTTTTTTTGAAATTTCTACTTTCTTTTACAAGGATTTGTATTTGTAGGGTTTAGATCTGTTGAATCTTGAACATGGGTCACTAAAATTTTCATCTAGACCGTCCATCTGCATGGGCATGGCTTAAAAACCCAAGTGTAGTGGATAATCCTAGCAGTTTTGATCAGTATCCTGGAATTGTAAAGTCATAACAAAAAAGAAAGAAAGAGAGGTTCTTTTGCTTCCATAGGTTGTTGTTAGGCATCTTTTTTGGGTGGTTAAAATTGTCTGGTACGGTTGGTGTGGATTTCACATGGTGGTTGATGGAGTAGTTGAGGTGATAAATGATCTAATGTTGTGCTGGCGCCGACATAAGATATGTGTGGGCCCACTTTTGCTTGATAAATTCGGCTTATATTACACATGACCCTCTCTTTGGATTAGAATCCGACCCTATTTTTATATAATTTGAGTGATATGCACCACTGGATTTATAGAGTGTTGAAATTATAGCAAAGTTTTGAGTGCTATCAATCCAACAGTGCATATGACTCCGCTCCGATCGAGAGTGTAATGATTAGAGTGAGTTGGATCACACAAAGGTGGATCTTACACAAGTAAAATCGAGTTTAAGATGCCCTCATCAACATACTGTTAGGCTAATTGATTTGATCCAAAATTCTCTGCTTTTATCATTATTTGTACTTCTGGATTCCTTCCATTATTCAGATTTTTCATCATCATGTGTTTGTCACTCCACAATCTAACATGTCACTCGCAGTGCTTCATTCGAGGTTTTGTTTCATTGGTCTTCCTCTTCTAGTTTGTTTTACTTCCAACCCTTCAATTCTTCATACATGGTTTTTGTTTTTAGTATACAATGTACCTGAACAGTTTATTTGGAATTTTCTTTTAGAAAAATAAGGTTTAGAAAATTTTGAAGTTTCTATTTGTTGGAGTAAAAAACAAAAAAAAAAAAGAAGAGAGATTTTGATCTTCTTGTGTACGTTTCTTGATGTCCCATTTAGTTTCATCCACTGCTTCGGACAGTATTAAGAGTAGGCGTTCAAGTAGAGGGATCTACTCCGCTTCATCCAATTCTAGTGAGGTGGAGCCGGGAGGTATGAAACTCACCATGGGGCAGATCAACAAGGCTACTAGAAACTTCTCTCCTTCTTTCAAGCTCGGACAAGGTGGGTTTGGGACTGTTTACAGAGGAAGACTTGAGGATGGAAAGCTTGTTGCAATCAAACGTGCAAAGAAGGTTGGTAGAATTTCTAATGTAGTTGTATGTGGTTTTTGTGTTGATTTTGGTTTACTGGAAATGGTAAATGAAGGGATGATATTCACAATTGTAGTTTCTCCTTGCAGACTGTGTATGATAAACATCTGGGTGTGGAGTTCCAAAGTGAGATCCGGACTCTGGCACGTGTTGAGCATTTGAATTTGGTTAAGTTTTATGGTTATTTGGAGCATGGAGACGAAAGAATCGTTATCGTGGAGTATGTACCCAACGGAACTCTTAGGGAGCATTTGGACTGTGAGTTCTTATTCACCATCTTCTTCATTGTTGTTCTTGCTGCTGCTTTTATCACTATATCATTATCAAGAGTTGGAAGTTTCAATGAATAGAATGTCAAGATCTATGTAACTTGGTTATAAACATGTCTTCTGCTGTCAGAAATAAAGAATATTGTAGTAAGATTGAGGTTCTTCCATTGTGGACATGTCAATGTGCTTCTGTTCCTCTGGAGTCCTTTTTAAAATGAAAATTAGCTTTCGGTGTATGCTTTAAATAACTGATTCAATCTGTAATGTTTTGATTTATTTATTTACTGGTACTTTGCAGGCTTGCATGGAACTGTTCTTGACCTTGCTGCACGTCTGGACATTGCAATTGATGTAGCTCATGCAGTTACTTATCTTCATATGTACACAGGTGTGGGTTCAGAAATTGAAACTTCTGTTGTGAATTGGATAGACTTCAATATCAGCACCAAGCATGCAAGTTTTGGTCTAGTTGTAATTAGCATTTCTTCTTTATTTTTTTAAACACTGTACTAGTTGGGCAGTGTATATGCAGGGTCCCAGAAAATGTTATATTTTCACCTTGGCAATGATTATATGTCCTCAACAGGCTCACCTCATAACATGTAATATCTTCATGACAGCTAGTTTCATTTCTTGTGATTTAATAAGCAGTGATGCTCGTTGTACTTTTTATTACTTAATGCTCATTTTTTATATTGTCATTTGTAGAGTCTGGATGGTGCATTAGCTTGCCTCTTCTCTGTCAGTCCCCTTTTAGTCCTGTCTGCTTTTGCATCGTGGCCTTAACCATAGTATAGTTATTACTCCAAGTGAAATTCTCTTAACTTCAGATTCTCATGATATATTTTTTTTAATTTTTATTATTATTATTATTTTTTGTAATTGCTCTTGCCCCGAGCTGGTCTAGAAACATTTACAATAGACAAGCCAGAAATATCAGGAATGTCAAGAATCCCGTCCTATAGTTTGCATATGTGAGAATCATGGCCTTGGCTCCTGAGATACTAAACCGTGGCTTGGTGGGCTTTCATTCTATGAACTCAGTTTCAACGATCCTAGCCATCAAACTCTACCACCACATCAAATGTGGACTGTCGTGGTATTTCTTTCATAGCAGCAGTGTGCTGTCTGTCAATTGTATGGTTGATCTTGTCCCGTGAGTTATTTGGACTGCTGCTTTCACGTAGATCTATTACCACTCAAGGCATGTGGATTCTGTGAATATCCTTGAGTTAATCATATGAATTCTCAATATCTATACTTGTGGCGTCTGTTCCTATGTGTATCATGCTTTAGTACTCAACAATGGTTTATTTGGACTGCTGCTTTCACGCTGATCATTCAGCATTCTTTTCTGTGCTGTGTTCTGATTCGTGGACTGCTTTGCATGCAGATCACCCTATTATCCACAGAGATATTAAATCTTCAAACATTCTTCTGACGGAAAATCTTCGAGCAAAGGTGGCTGACTTTGGATTTGCCCGTTTGGCCGCTGATACCGATGCGACTCATGTTTCTACTCAAGTTAAAGGAACAGCTGGATATTTAGATCCAGAATATCTTAAAACTTATCAACTCACTGAGAAAAGTGATGTCTACTCCTTCGGTGTATTGCTGGTGGAACTAATGTCAGGAAGGCGCCCTATTGAACCTAGAAAGGAAATCAAAGAACGGATAACAGCAAGATGGGTATGATTTTCTATCACAAACCATTACTTGACAATTATTAGCTTGGGGACGTGCAGGAGGCTCACTTAATTGAGGTTGAGCATGAGCTGCTAAAGGTTTTTTTTTTTTTTTCTTTTGAATCGGTAACAAAATCTTTTATTAATAGAAAAAGAAAGTTACAAAGGAAAGGCTACAAAGGGATGTACAAGAGCATTGGACCCCACCTCCTCACTTACATAATGAAAGCCTCCCAAGGGGACACCCTTACAACCCCCTGTTTGGCTAAAGCATTAGCGAAAGAGTTGGCCGATCTAAGCTGATATGTATTCATATGAAGGATAGATTTACACCAGTTTCCCATCTTAGATGTAGCTTCTCTCTTTTAAATATTTATTCTAATTGGATCCTTGAAGGTATATTATAAAATAGTCAGCCCCATGTTTCCATCTGGACCAATCTTTTTTGTAGATTGGCAGTGGACTCATCTTTCACTTGGCTGAGTGTTTATCTAAGGGGACCCTCTATGTTTGGGTTATGGACCCTCTATGTATGGGTTATGGAACAATACTCCCTTCATCGAACAATCTGTATAACTGAAAGATGCACTTTTTATGGAATGCTTGGCAAAAATGGCGTCTCTCAATGCATGGGTTGACATTTTATATGCACTGTGACTTCGTACGTGATTGTGGAAACTGGTTCTCTTACTCGTTTGTGATGGTTGTGGGTTTTTTCGCTTGTTTGCTATTTGAACTTGCTGAATTTGGATTTGGAAAAACCACAGGCAATGAAAAAATTCACTGAAGGAGATGCCCTTCAAACACTGGATCCAAGGTTACCACCCATATCAGCAAACAATCTGGCACTGGAAAAAGTTCTTGAGCTAGCTTTACAGTGCTTGGGTCCAACAAGACAAAGCCGCCCAACCATGAGGAGATGTGCAGAAATCTTATGGGGTATTCGTAAAGATTACAGAGAGCTAGCCGCATCGGATCTTCGCTCACAGTCCTCTCATAGTCAGAGGAGCTCTTCTGTCAGGGAAGAATAAACTCGGGTGGATTTGAATGGAAACTAGAAGAATCTGCAAGATTTGAAAATGTTTAGAAAAGAAAAATCATCTAAAATGAGAATGGTGGAGAGCTTACCAACACTTTCAAGATTTTTGCCTCATTCAGCTGAATAAACAGTTACAAGAAGGAGTTGTCTTCTCTGAACATAACTCAGTCCACTTTGTGTGAGTTTATATGTTAGTGAAGAATGATTTTCTAAGCTATGAAGTATTCCATTAAGCCTTAATGATTCTTATGCTGGATTATCATGGCCTGTTAAAAAAAAAGGATGATGAATTTAGGAGAAGAGGTTGTCTGAAGAAGATTATGAATCTTGAAGATTTTATATAGGGGGTATTGTGTTCGCAAGGACTGATTTTTTCCTAGTTAGTGTATATTCATGTATGTATAGAACTTGAAGAGAGTTTGGAAGAAGTGTTGTTGTTGCTTCTTTTTTTATGCTATTTAATGAAAGTTGCGTTACTTCAACACGAGAGCATCCCACAAGGCTGGCTATCTCTAGCAGTCCAGATATTCCCACGAACTGTTTTTCTTTTCATCTCATTGATCTTTATTCATCTTCCTTTAAATTTATAGGCTTCCATGTCCAGATCTTATGTGAATTGTCAGCCAAAGGGGCTATCCAATATCAAAGGTTGAGCTAATATCAAATGCAACAAAAGATAATGTTGATTTAGCTCTTAAGACTCTTCACTTGATTTGAAAATAGTTTTCTACAGAAAGGCTCCTAGGCTCCTACATTTTCACACCAACTCCCCTTGACTAATAGTGTTTTTTGAAAGGGAATAGTCAAACTGGACAAAAGGGATCATACTCTCGCTTTTTTGTTATTGAATGATGATTTTATTGAAACACCTCTTTTCATCCTTTTTGGGCTTTCATGTATAGGGCTCACCTGTGATCAATCCGACCCATTCACAAACACCGAAAGCCTTGAGTGAAACTGATTTCATTTCATACTATTCTACACATTTCCACCATTAGACTGAGGACCTAAAACTAAGGCTTAGGTTCATTTGATCGGCTTGATATTTCATCTATGTCTAATTCACATCCGAGCCTCCCTCGATCATCATGCCTCGAGGTTCTTCCCACCTATGTTGAGTTGAGTTAGTAAGATTTACTAGCTTAAACAAATGGTATTTTTTTTTTATCATTTATTCATAAAAGCTAATCGGGAGGTTTCAGTAAAAACTCGAAGCATAGCGCCTTTTCGAGGTTGTCTGAAAATACAGGAGCCTTTTTTTTTTTTTTTTTAATTTATAAAATTCTATTTTTGTATTTGTACTCTTGAAAAAAAAAAAAGAAAAAAGAAAAAAAGAAGAGATTTCCCCCCTTCTCTTATTTTATTAGCTGCTCCCCTTGAACATAATCTTCTTGTATGACCTCTGGAGGGGCAATTTTGTTTAAAAAACAGAACACCTGAGCATCAGGTCGTTTGTGTCTGAACTCTTAAACTCTAAACTAATAAATCCTAGAAGATACTATGAAGGGACTCCAGCCTATTATCCTTTCACTTTTGTAGACTCTTGACTATTCAAACCATGTATCCAATGGTTGAACTTTATCTTGTCAACAACCACTCAATTCTCATTCAATGCCCTCAATAAACTAGCATTCGTTGAATGCTTACAACTTGTCCAGGCTGTGGTCCAATCACTTATTTGGATTCTAGAATTTTCCTTGACTGGATTCCTTATCTTGCATTATTATTGTATGGTGGGACTATGGGTGCTCATGGGCAGGGCGACGCCATGCCTTGGCTGGGCTTGACCTAATTTTCTGGTACAAAAGGTGGGCTGGGTCTTGGTTTGTACGCCGAAGGCCCAGCCCCTGCCTGACATAATTTGCTGAAATACGAATACGTATTTTGTAAATGGTCTAGATAAATTCAGGCTGGAATATTTGGCTCATTAACTAAATGGGCTGGGCTTTTGACATGCTTGGCCATGATCACACATACCCAGCCATGAACTCTAGAATAGTTTTCTATCTTAATTTAGTTTACCACATCTAGTTGGTTGAGGTCCTGCATCCCATGGACAGATTATTAGAAAAGTAAAACCATATGGCACATTTACAAAACTTTGAAGGGACCTAGAAATTAGCATCTAGAGTAAATTAAAAAATTCAATGGAAAGACATTGTCCTCCTTTTTTTGTTCTTTTCTGAATAAGAGTTGGAAATGTCAACTCAAAACCAAAAATCACTGAGATATGCAAAAGATTGGCAGGTCAAAGTAAAAGATACAAGGATCGGATGCCAGCCTACTCAATCCAAACCACAAACATGCAATTGTTCATTGAGTTGAAAGTGTGAACCTGCACACAAAATTGCAACCAGGTTGCATGGTCGGTCCATGAACTGCAGCCAGTGTTATCTTAACTACAAGATCTGTTATCAAGAAATTAACAAGCTGACCACTGATATGATTGGGAACAATCACAAAGTTAGATGATATTTAGTTGAGACTATATGTCACGCCCCGAACCTGAGACTACACTCATCTTGAGGCTCGATGTACGCCCGCATGGGGATTCGAGTCAAACTCGTTGACCCTTGGTCCCCACGAACGGAATTCACCCATAGGATATCACGTGTGAGGTTCAAATTTCCACGTACCTGTATTTCCACCTGTGTAATTTCGGTCAAATAGATATCAAATTGTAATCCCACAATATCAAATGCATCAAGATATAGAGCATAAAGTTCGTGAGCAAAGATTAAAGTTCGAGTTTGAGTTCTGGAGATAGAAAGGAAAAGCAGTAAGTTAAGTTAAAGTTTACAAGCCATAGTCTAAGGTCATAAACTATAACAAAAGATATGGTAATCCAAGCCACGGTCCATGGGTTATAACAGGTCCAAGCTCAGTGGTTAGATGTCTAGAAGACATCATCTGAAGTCAATTCAGCTACGTGACGGGGAGATTCCTCCTCCTCGTGGATCTTCGGGGCGGTGTTATCGAGGTACTCACCTGTAACGCCAAGTGTAGCACCATTAGATTAGGCTAAGCAAGATAAATAGATATAAATCATATAACATGTGAAAAATAAATAGTTAGATAGATATAAATCACATGAGATCAAAGTATAAACATTAGGCAAATCTGAGCATGAGATGTAGGAATCATAGATGACAGGTATACACCATAATAGAACTAAATGGTACATCTACATTAGCTATATTCTTCCAAATTAACTATGTAAACATGAATGTAAAGTCAAAGTAGAAAACTGAATAGAACAGAACAGGGTTGTGACACTAAGAGACAGAAACTCTCCATCGTGGACCTACCCTCAGAATATAATCCTATCGGCAGAGGGCTAGAAATATAACTAAACCTACACTTAGTCAGGTCCGACTTAGATAGGGTCAAAGCCAAGTGGTGCCGACTCGTGAAACGAAATGTACAAAATAACAGAACATATATCATATCATGGTACATAATAAGAACTTATCAAGGTGTAACTGAACAGAAGCAAAAACGGATTTAAAATATAAACAGGTACATGAACTAGATATACATAAATAGACAGAAGTATAATCTAGTCATACAAGAATACTGGAAACGGATTGCAATGCATGTACATAAATCATAGACGGCATTTAGATATGAAGGAATCCAATCCTACGGTCTTGGGAACGCTCGGGGTCTTCACCGACCAACTCGGTGTAATACTAAGAATTTCGGTGGTAGTGGCTTACAAAAGAACCATTGGCGTTACTTAATTTGAACACCGAATCCCTTAGTATAACACATTTGGTTCATATCCCAATTTCGAAGAACACGAGGCCCCTTATGAGTGCACGGTTGCTCAAGCCTTGTCCACATAATACACAAGTCCATTGGGCATGAAATAGGGTTTAATGTATCCATTCTTAAGGTCCAACTATCAGGCCAATTAATCTAAACATGCTACGGTTCAACACTTGGCTCGCGGTACCATCCAGATGCCAAGGTTTATATAAAATCCAATATCCACTTTATCCCTGAATTTTAAATCAAATATATGTAAGGACCGTTGGATTCTACGCTTTAAGAGCTTTCCATCAGTATGTCTCCAAAAATGGACGTACGATTAAAAAGTTATGGCCATTGGAAGTTGACATAGTATTACATGTATCAGGTGCGCTCAAGCGGACCCAACTAGAAATCTTGCACGCTCGAGCGGGCAGTCCGTAATTTCGCACCCGAATTTTGAAATCCCCTGCTCCCTTCCAAGGCCAACCATTGCCTCTTCCAGTCTTTCAAACACCATTTGATGCACAAAATGACCCTCCAAACATGCTCATAACATCATTATTTAACCACCATTAAATCAACAAGAAAACAATCCATTTCTTACATCAAAACATGAAAAAAACCCATTTGAGCAAAGAAATGGGTACTTAACATGATTGAACATATTTAAAGAATCAAATAGGGATGCATGCATACAATCATATGAGTTTAACTTGCCTTGAGTGTTAAAATTCGAATACTACCCCAAAACAACCTCTCCTAGCAAGTCCAAGCCCTCCAAACTCAAAATCCCCAAAAATGCACCTCTAGAAACAACCTAACATCAAGAAATGAAATGGAATGAGGGAGAAGAAGATGCATGCACGAATTGTAACATTCTATGACTAAAAAGAAATCAAGAGGGAGTGATTAAGAGAGAAGGAGCTTACCAAAAGAACAAGAAGATAGAAAGTTGGAGAAGTGCTTGAGCTTAGAAGATGAAGCCCTAGTTAAAGAAGATGGAGAAGATGAAGTGGGGATGAAATCCACTCCTATGCAAAGGATCCCTTGGTAGGTTGCTTGAAGTGAGGAAGGAACTGAAGTACTAGAGTAGTAGAGATGCAGAGACTCAGTTGGAAATGAAGGAAAGATTCGTTTGAAATGGGGGAAAGAGGTTGTGAGATGAGATTTCCTCTATGCAATGCATGCAAGCCCATATAGGAACTGGAATTCTCAAAAAGGGGCCAGGGCTGGAAAAATGGGCTGGTTTGGGTCCGAATCCAATTGGTTAAAACATGAAAATCAAAGCTCATGCTATGCTTCATGCAATGCACCAGAAACCTATAAAATACTAAAGACACAAAAATCCAAAACACTCAAAATAGTCATACTCTACTTAGTGAAAGGTCAACATAACTAAATTCTACCTAACCAAATCCAAATACATACAAAACATCCATTAAGCTACTAATCTCAATTAATTAACTCTAAATCGAAATTAAGGCGGGTTGGGGTGTTACACTAAATCACATCTTTAGTCTACTCATTTGCAAAGTATGTGAGATATGACTAAATGAGTATATGGTCTTAAGACTTTTCTCTTTATTCTTAGATTGTAAATGGGTAGGATACCCAAACAAAATAACAGAAAAAAAAAAAGCATACTTGAAGAAAAAAGAAACCCACCAAATTACTATTACTAAATGATAGAACCTCAACTCTATTAAGATGTTTTGATAATTGATGTAACAGTGCCGAAAAAGAAAAAAAATGGAGAGTGAAAATGGGGTTCTTTTTTTTTTTTTTTTTGGAAGAAACCATACTTCCAACCACTACAAGTGTTGGTCAAAATAGAGTTTCTTATTCTCTAAAATAAATAAAGATATAGTTTCATATTGGATGGCTAACAAATAGTTCCATATGGACAAATTCAATAGGTCCATATGTTTCACTAAGGAAGGCTAACAAATATAGGACATATTTAGCATTCTTAAATGCGAAATGATCACCATTCTCATGTGGGAAGAATTAAACTTCTTATCAATGCATTCCGGAAGTTTGAATTTGTATTTTTATTACCAAATTCAAAATCATACTGTACATTTCAGCCTCAGCCAAAATGCAACAAAAACTAATTGGGAACACCACCCTAGAACTCATTGGAGCACAATTTTTGTAAGCAACCATTCCACCACAACATGCGAGCAGAGGTTGGAAGAAGAAACATAGGTAGATGCCATCCATCGCAACCAAACACTTAGATTGACAAGATAGGAAATTAACTTAATCCATATATGTTTCTTTTCTTTCATTCTTTTCTTACTCTATTTTTTTTCTTTTTATTTATTATTTATATTGAAATGGAGCCATAACTATTTCTTAGTCTCTAGAATTGAGCTGAAGTGTCCTGGTTTGTAGGAATGTCGATGGACTTCAAATAAAGCTTCAATGGCATGCATTAATCACATTCGTAATCATTTACTCAATCTTAAGGTGGCACCAACTCTTGTTGGTGGAAACTTGTTTTGGCTTTTGGCTAAGAACAATAATTATTTCATAAATTTTTTCTTCCCAAACGTAAAATTAGTAAAATATATTGGAACCATATAGACGAGAAGGGAGTACCAACATTTGAACCTTTCTCGGAACACGACTGGGTCAGACTCCACAAAATAAACCATACCCACCTTTGACATGAAAAGCCCACTACCAAACACAATCACACCCTTTCCATTACATGATGGTACACCAGTTGCTACACATTTTGCTAAATCTAAACCATGAAATGATTTCTGCTTGCATGGGTTATTTGACCATTTAAATCTCATCTGATCATGACCCATGTTGGCTTCATCTACGATTTTTCTCATATAATCAAATGAGATTAGTTACCTTGTTCGAAAGATGATTAGTCCAACGGTGATTCTAACTCTGTTCTTGAATATGTGATTCAATCCAAAGGTCCTATTATCAGACGCCTTGTCAAATTGGGTGAGGAGTCCATTAATAGGGAATCATGGGTTTTTGGTGGCTTAGAATGGAACTGGAACTTAAGAAAGTAGGATTTGTTCCTAGTCTAGGCATGGTCAAATCATAAAGTTCTAAGCAATCCCACATCTGATCAATCCATACCCTTGTGATCATGACATAATGATTGAGAATCTAAAAAAAAAAATTTTTTTTTTTGTAGATTATGACTCTCTTCCTCTTTCGTCTTCTTAATTATAATAGGATTAGAACTCTCTTCCTCGTTCAGTTTTTCTCAATCATAATAGGATTAGAACTCTCTTCCTCTTTTAACTTTTCTCAATCATAATAGGATTAGAAGTTAGAACTCTTAATCATAATGCAAAGCAAATTGCTCTCCGTTTCTATAAATGTGTTGTCTGTCCTTTCACTTTAGCACATTCTCTTGATTCGATCTCGTCTGATATTAAGAAAGCGTTCTTCCTCGGCTTGCTATCGAGAGTCCCATATCTTCAGCAACGTATGTATCTCCATGTGACTTGGCACTTTCTGTACTTTGTACTTTGCAATTGCATCATTGTTATTGTTTTTGTTCTGTTGCACTTGCAGCTTTATCATTATTACTGTTCTGGATAGTTGAATTAAGATGGTTGGATCTCCATCACCTATTACTAGGTGATGGACCTGACTACCACATGCATGACACGTCCCATATTATCTATACTACGCAACCAAAACCCAAAGATGCTTTGCCTGTTTCTCAAATCTAGACTGCTCAAAATCAGAGTCTTGTGACTTGTGAGTTGGCATCATGAAAGATTTTACTTTGACCAACGCGGCCCCTTAGATTTTTATGATTCAAATAACTGTTTTAAATGTGTCGTGGTAAGTCCAAATTTGGCCTGACACCAATACATGGGGATACATGATTTTGAGAAGTTTTAATTTTAGAAGCCAACAACAGCATTGGATTTATGCCACTGACATGAAAGGATCCAAACTCTAGTTCGTTTGTGGTAATGAGAATAGATGTTGGATGGGTGAATCTTATTTTGATTCTTGATATATACTATATATTTTATTCTTTTGAATAAAATTGATTCTCGCCAGTCATAGTAATGTTACAGATCCAACACAACCAATTCAACCCGCCAACCCAGCTTAGGCCCAATTCCACCGTGTAGGATTAGGGTTGACGTTCCCAACCCAATTAATAAACTATAACATTCAAGTTTGGCTATACTTGTTATTGTGAACCTAAAACCTACTTAGGCCACATTGTTGCTACTAGTTTTGAATGTACTTGAGAGTCGATTGAGTCCTACACTAGAGGTCTTGGTATCGACTCCCGGTTCCTCCCTCTTCAGGAACCGAAGGTTGAGTCCACTTGTGTTACCACCTAGGGGCCACAGGGGTTTTATCCGGCTTCTCTCTAGGCCCGGAGGGAATAGTCCAGCCCAAAGGGTTGGGAACCCTCCGTTAGCGCAAAAAAAAAAAAAAAAAAAAAAAGATCTCATGCATTAATCACTTGTTCAGTCATGTGCTCAATCTTACGTTGGACCAACTCATATTGGCGTAGAATATGAAGATATGTTACTGGATAGCATGACTTTTGTTTCGAAGAGTCCTGATTCAATAGGTGGGCCACATGGTAGAGTCCCACACATACCAATCACTGTGAGCATTTGGTAGACATTGAGGGAATCCAAAATTTGATCAGAACTCTCTTTTTAAATATATATTTATTAATTATAATATACGAAAATAGGTTGCCATATCTCACTGAAATACAAATTGTTCTTTGTGTATATCAGGACTCTATTTTTTGAGTCCCTCCTATTTAAAAGGTGTCTCTCTCAGGACTTAATCAATTGGTGGGGCTGCTTCTAAAATCCCAACCGCTAGGAATCATGCTATGTGTTGGCATCATGCAAGATTTCAATTTGATCAACATGGCCCATCGTCCCTTCAATTTTCATGATGTAATTGAACTGATCATTCCCTCTGAAGCCTAGTCCAAGTCTGATCGGAGAGAAGTTTTGTCTGATGCTAACACAAAGTGGGATTTGAGCTGTTTGAAGTTCTCTTCTTTCTTCTTTTGGAATATTGTCTTTTTTTCTCTTTTTGGTTGTTTAATGATAGTTACTCTCTTCACACACACAAACACAAAAAATTAATGTACAGAAGATAGACCCGCCAATGAATAATTTATACCATTGGCATGATACGGTCCAAACTCGACTTTAGTGCAGAATTAGCGCCAACATTCTCACCCCAATTACTAAACTAAAATCTTTAGGATAAGCTCATACTTTATTTTAGAGATAAGGGATGAAAATTACCTTAAATTGAAGAGGAAAAGGAGATTTAGAGAATGATAGGAAGCTTCTTGGCTGGAGATTGTTGAGAGTCCCTTACTTTCTTGATGGTGGAAGCCCTAGACTTAGACATGAATCTCTAGCATAGAGGAGGGAAAACAGAGAGATGGAGGGAATTTGAAATGAGGAAGAAAGGAAAAGAGAAGGGATTTGAGTGAGAGATGGAGTTTGTTGGTTTTGGGAGGAATTTTATATATAGAGCTTGGTTTGATGGAAAATGACCAAAAAGTCCACTCTTAGTTGCTTGGTTAATGAAGCGACTAAATGGAATTTAGGGTGTTCTAGATTTGTTGCACAATTCTTCAAGGAAAACCCCTATCTAACTTTGGAATTACACCTATGGGCCTCGAACCAGCTAACTCCAATAAATACAACTAACCCCCCTAACACTCCTATAAATTGCAAAAAGACCCTTAAGACACTAAGCTAGGCGAAATTCCTAGGAAAAGAACCAACTAAAAAGACCCAACTACCTGTACTAACCCCTAGCATAATTAAATATAGTTAGCATATAATTAAGGCAAGTAAGGGGCGGGGCCTCACAAAATGATGCTAAAGACCATATATATAATGATAATTGTAATGAATCTAACGCTATAAATATAATGAAACAGGATTAAGATGATGAAATAAAGTGGGAATTATAATGGAAGTGAAGGTACAATGATTACTGTTACATCTCTAAGTGTGCTCAAGATATACAAATATATAAGTATTTTTAGAAAGTCTCAAATGAGTAGTTAAAAGTTAAAATTTTCAAATATTAAGTAAATGGTTTGGATCAGTACTATACCACTAACTCTAGTGATTGGCATACACCCATTGGGGCCTCATAAATTTATTCTAAGTATCTCATATTTTTACTTTACATAAAAGTTGCTTTCACAAACAGCCCATATGACGAGCAAGAAAACAAGTAATCTAAATGAAGAGCGGGAGAATTTGGATGCATCTACCTTATCCTCACGGGTCTTTACAAAATCATTCTCCATTATTTGTGCCTGGATGTTCTGATAAAACTGACCATGAAACTGGGTCAGGATTCAATAGGTGGGCCCTATGGTGGAGTTTCACACATACCAATCACTATGAACAAGTGGGAGACACTGAGGGATTCGGTTTTCACTTGCAATAGGAAAACAAACTCTCTATCTAAAGCATAATATGATTAGAACTCTCTCTATCTAAAAACTCATTAAGATTAATCATGCAATTAAATTAAAAAACTAATTTTAAAATTGAAATAACCCACATGTGGGCAGGCCCCACCTAGTATGGCATGTCCAAGGCCATTGTGAAAGGAGTCTTGACTGCTGAATACTCCTCATGCGTTGGACTCTCATTAATGGACTACTAGTATCGAACTTGGAATTCTAATTACTGTCAAACAATACTTTGTCACAATAGCCAAAACCAAAGCCACTCTCTATAGAAGGAGCCACTTGTCCCTAACATGCTCCCATGCAAAAGGCTCTCTCCCTGTCCTCTCCCATCTTCAACCTCCAATTACAACTCTCTCCCTCCTTCAAACTCTCTCCCGGCCTCTCCCTCTCCCTCTGTTGGATCTCTTCACTGAGGCTAGAAATTTGGGAAATCGCGATAAAATCAGGCATCCATGCTCGGGATACAGACTGTTGATTGCAAAATTTATCATAAAGGCAAGTAAACAAAACCCGAATTTATATTTTTTGCATGATTTTACTCCTTGATTAAGATTTTTAAATTTTTTGAAGAACCCAATTCCGGAGGGTGTAGACTGGTGAATGGGTTCCTCCTTACCATGTATACTAATTATAAATTTGTCCAGAATATTAGAATGGAATGAATCAGATTGATGCCATAAATCCATGAAAACCTATCACCACGAAAACTGAAAAAGAACTCCTCAAAATCGGAAAAAAATAAAAAAGGACTATAATAAAAAAACAAAAAAAAAAATCATTAAACACCAGAAAATACATAAAAAAGGAAAAGTATAGAAATAAAAAGTGTGATTTAGAAGAATAAAAAACCCATGAGAAACCAATAAAAAAATAATGAAACTAAAATAGAAAAGATAAAAAAATATTAAAATTAATAATGACAACGACAATGTGCGGTTGCTCAGTTTATTGGCAACGCTGGATGTCACCTAGCTACCTAGGGACAGATAAGATTTACCTATGACATTAGATAAGAAAATCTAAATATGCATTAAATGATTAGAGACCGTGGAAGATTAGACACTTTAAAAGGAAACTCATTTTAGATTGGACTCGTTATTTAGATGACTAAAATAAAAAATTTCTCTCGAATCATTAAAATCTCTCATTTAAGTTAAAGTTAAAATTAAAATTGAGCTTCAGTTTCTCAATCAATTGCAAAATTGAATCCTAACTTTTCATATATAATAACTGAACAAAAAAAAAAAAATCCTACGATTGAGAAGATTTCATATGCAGTAGTAAAGGTTTATTTCGAGCAGCTCAAGTTTTCAATGAGCAAATTTCATTGCATACCTTTTAGGGCTATTTCTTATATAAAGATAGGACATTTACGAAAAAAGCCTCAAGTATTTGTATATCTCTAAAACAGTCCTCAAATATATATGTAATGTCCAAAAAGATTATATGCTATATACATCATTTTTTTCCCAAACCAAATTGCCCTTCATTCATTTTTTCGTGATTTTACGAGTAACGCCTCGAACTTGCAAGTGATGATAAAATTTATTTGGTTGTTTTTTCACGAGTTCACGAGTAATGTCTCGAGCTCGCAAGTGTTAACAAAATTACCCTTCAAAGATGTTAGGATAATTTAACTAGAATGATATTGGTCTCATACTTTACTAGTAAAGAGAAATTTGTGCTAAGCAGGGCAAGCAACCAACTAAATTTGTAATACGAAAATTGTAAAGAGAGTAAAAGTTGGAGATGCACCAATTTTTTAGTACATATTTTTTTATACAATGCAATTAATACGTAAAATCAACAATATTAACAAATGTAGTTGGTTGAAAATAACTAATGATACTTCCTATACTTCCTTGCAAAACCAACAATTTACCCTTCATGAACTTTAACTATTGTAGTGTTAGACAAAGCTGTCTATCTCTTATTTCAAGTGGGTGTAATCTATCTCTAATATTGGATTGTTATGAAATGTATGTTTTTTTAGCGTTTACTATTCCATATAAGCATGAAATTGTATTTAGATTAAGGCTTTGCAATGCGCAAAAGTGGAATCCTATGGATAATTAAATGAGAGTAAAAGAGTGGCTTGAGCCATTATTAAGGTTGGTTCCTGGAAAATAATATCCCTATGCATTTCAAGGTTGGAGTCATCTCATCCTTTCAATTCCATTTATGCTTCTCATGCTCCTAATTCCCAGGAGTTCCATCTTTACCTCATGATGTGTGATATCTTTTTGCTAGATATATCTTTGAATATGCCTTATTTATAACCATGATTGAGTGATTGCTAGCTATTAGATGTATTATATGGAAATCTTACGAAAGATGTAGTAGAAGATGTAATATGAGTTGCAATTGAAAATGCAATTTTCAGTACATTGTACGTTGCAATTTATTTCCATCTTCTGAACATTTTTTATGTATGCTTGTCTTTGTAACATTCAATGCTATCATGTCTAATTTAGATGTACAAAGATGTCTAAAGAGAATACAACCAAGTACGAATTGCCCCGCAACTAGGCTAGTACCTCAAATGCTCAAGCAACCCGACTTTTGCACGAGCAAGAGCATCACAATAAATAAAAACTCAATATGAAAATGATGCCCCTAAAAATATAAACATGGTACTGTGTTTCAAAAATATAAATTTAAGATATGCAAAATTTTCATATGTAAATCTCACTTTCCATACATGTAATCAGTTTCAAACTCAGGGACTAGTGTGAAAATTTTCCATTTCAAAGAGCATATCCGTTTCTGACAACAACATGACCGAGTGAGACCGACCGAGGAAATTCCAGATTTATGCTCTCGCAGTGGCCCACCGTTTGGGAATTTTAACTCCGGAGAATCCACTTCTCTCCCTCCTTAAACCCCCTCAAAGCCCTAATCTTCTTCTTCTCCTCCTCTCACATTTATTTCAAGCCATGGATCCAACCCTTCTCCAACAAAAATTCCTCCCAATGGAAAGATTCAATCTTCAAAGGTTTTTACTCTCTCTCTCTCTCTCTCTCTCTCTCTCCATTGCACAAGATCTGTTTTTATTTCAGTTTAAGTTGATCTGGAATTTTGAATGTAGGGTTAGTAATTGAATTGCCATGAGCTGTTGTTTCGCCTCCTTCCACTCATTGAATCTCATTGCAACTCTGGCTGCAGTAATCTGAGATTGAGTGTTGCCTCATTGAATCTTTCTGAAGTTTATTAATTTGAGATTGAGTGTTGCGAATGATGATGTTTTGATTAAAAGATTGAAAGATTTTATGGGCATTATTGCTTAGAGAGTTTAGTGGATTCTATAAAAGTGACCTTTGGAGAGATGTAGATGGGGTGCTAATGCACTGATGATAGTATTTGTTGACTCTTTTGTATTATTTGGACTTGGGTCTTTGTGCTTTTTAATCAACTTGAAGTAATCCCATAGCATCATTTAAAACAAAAAAGCAGTCAAAGAATTTATTGCAATTTTTTTTCTTCTGCTATAATTTGCATCTTCTGTTGTACTTGGTTGGATGCTAGAATTCCTACATTGAGTATGAAAGATCACCGCCATTGCTGCCATACACGTTGGGCGTGCATTTCCAAATCAAAAGATGCCTGGTAAATTACAAATTAGAAATGAAGAAGCAGGCTAGGTAGGAATTTCAAGGTTTTTTTTTTTTTTTTTTTTTCCATTTCCACATCGTTCTAGATAGCTGGGAGATTGATACTCTCTCATTTCAAAATCTTTCTCTACAACTTCCCCTGTGAGCAGAAGATTAAAGTCTCCTATTTCTTTCAGCTTCTGGTGAAAGGCTGCGAGAGAGTGAATTTCTCTAGTGGGGAGTAAGTCCCACTTGGTTGAGTTATTCTCCTAACCAGTATTTTCTTATCCTATTATAATGACAAACTGTACTTGAAGTCTTTCCCTTCGTGAAATAGAAAGAATTTTAGTTTGATTTCACCATTGCTGTCTTGCATCATTTCTCACTTTCCACCTAATAAACTGCTGTTTGAATTGACTGCTTGCATTTTTTTTTTCTCTTGAGATCACCAGTCATGAATACTGCACATCTGCGTCCTTTTTTTTGTGATTATGTTAATGCGCCCCACTGAATCATGTGGGTTGCAACATCCAACAGCATTTAAATAATTTATGTTGTATGGGAAATGGTAGAGGTCCAACAAACTGAATTCTGTGCTTTTTTTCTGTTTGGGTTGTTGATTATTGGCTATATATGATTTGATTTTGAGTCTAATCTCAAATTTGTTTCATTGAAGCAGCTTTACGGAGGTACTGATGGGCTCATTGCATCGGATTTGGAAAAGAACAGATAGATAGGAAATAACTGCACTGCAGCTGGTACATGATGTTATTGAGGTGTTCATTTTATTTGGTTTATTTCAATGTTTATTATTCCCTTGAAAATTGGGGTCTTTCTTTCTTTCTTTTTTTTCTTTCGCTTAACTAAATGGGTTAAAAATTCTCTGTTGTATAGTTCTAGTCTTTTGATATACTTCTAAGATTGTGTATTCAATATGGCTGTAAAACATGCAGGATATGGGCATGATAAAGGATTTATTTATTTGTCTACCAATTTAGCATTTTGTATCCATATCCAGTGCCGATTCCATTTATAAGGTCTGGTTCCAAAAACCAATTTATTCCTTGAATATCCAGATCTGAGGCCAGAACCCTTTTTTACAATTTGGACAACCAGATCTGATTCTAGACTATTGCTGTGAGTTTAGCCATAAGATTCACTAAATAGTACTAGTCACAATAATGCCATTGGTTAAACAGGTACGGATCAAATCGGATTATTAATTGGATCTGGATCCATTGATGTTCAACCGACCTAATTATTAAATGGATCCATTATATGTATCCATTGTCACTTTTTTGGGTTTTTTTTTGCTGGATTTTTTGTAATCAGTTAGAATTATAATTATGTTAATATAATATACTTAATAAGCTTATTGGCCCTGACGAGAGCCTGACAATAAGAAGGTGCCCACTGTCGCATCAACAAGGTTGCCGCTTGAAGTCATGTCAACAATTGCTTTTAAGTTCATTAATTTTAAGGGCAAAACATATATTTTCTTAAGTTTTTTCTCTTTCCATTTTCTTCTTCCAATATTTGTTTGTGCTTGACTTACTTGCTTTTTTAGCTGTATCAGAATTTAAAAAGAGTGTGTATGAGAGAGAGAGAGAGAGACCCATTTCGACCCATTTCTTTAATGTGATGCAAGAGGGTGGGAGTCCCATTTCTTTCAGGTGATGCAATGTGCTTCACCAGATGGTCCTAGGTGGATGCAATGCTCTTCCCCATTTTCCCACCTCCATCGCTGTTTTTTTACTTCTGATTGTACTTTATCAATAATATTTTGCTTTTCATTTTTTTTTTTATTTTTTATTTTTTATATCTTTGTAATGGGTTGGTGCAATCTTTTATTCCTAACTATGAATGCATCTGCTTTGCAGCCAAGGTTTGTTACATCTACTGATTTGAGGAAGTTTCTTGTGAAAGATTTGTGTGACATGGGTTCTCAGGGTCATCCTTCTAGGAGGGATCATCCCTCAATCAAGTGTAGGTCTGTCCCACTTGATCTATCACCCATTGAGCTTGTAGATAATGGTCAGGCAGATAATGTCAACAGTCAGAAGTCAAACAACATACTGAGCACGACTGGGTTGGTGGTAGCAGCTGGCAGAATATGGAACTTTCTTAATCAGCCTTCTGATATCTTGCAGCCAAAGGAAAACCTGAAGCAGATTAGTGCATGCAAGAATAAGAGTGCCACATCTTATTCTGATGGCAATGCCAAAGCATCAAATTGGCTGGTACAGAATACTATAGCATTGATTTGAAGTCTGATGCCTGTTTCCCACTTGCTGTTAAATCAGGCTTAAAGCATCCAAAAATTAGTCAGAAAATGTTATTTTCGGAACCATGCATTGGACAAAATAACAGTTCTTCATCGTGGAGAGGTGTCCAGGCAGGTGACTCCCATGAGCAGGCAGAATTCTGGAAGACAGATGGGCACACAAGTTTAGGAATTGCTCATGATTTGGGAAGGATATATGGATGCATGTGTCAAAACCGTTTCTATAATTTGAAAGATCTGCTCAATTTCACCAAGATGGAATACAAGAAAACTGCTGAAAGAAACATTTTGGAGAATAGAACTTCAGTCGAAGATGAAACCACCTTAAAGTGCATAGATTGTAGAGAGAACCATCTTCCTAAGATAACTAGGGATAAAGATCCTGTAGGCAATGAATCTAGTGCGTCAGTTGAAAATATACAACCTTCTGTTAGCTCTCTTCATACTGCATATTCACTTGGAACTGTCATGAATTTAGAGACAGCCATTATTTCAAGGATTCCAAGTTCAAGCCTGTACACAGATTACCATCTTAAATTTTTAGCATCAACAAATTGTTCAGTTGAAAATTGCCAGCAATTATCTGAAACTTGTGGTGTGGTAGTTGAAACTTCAGAAGCACCTTGCCTTGAGGATGCAATTGTGCTTAGAAATCAGAAAATTGATTACAAGGGAGCTCTCCTAGATGATGACACTCCAATAAATGCTGGCTTATCAATGTACAAGAAACCTGGTAATATTCTTGCCAATCAAAAGCATGCCATTGCTGGGGCGCTGGCTGGAACATTTGTTAGCCTTTGTCTACATCCCGTCGATACAATCAAAACTGTCATTCAAGCTCGGATAAAAAATGTGCAATCCATCCCTCAAATTTTTGGATCAATTGTATCTGAGAGAGGTAAGGATTAGTAGGGCTTTCTTTCTTACTTTTCTGTGTTTCTGGACAGGTCAGGCCGATGAATAAGACTCCAGAGCTAGAATAATTTGCCTGAAGGAATGCGAAAAATAATTGATTTAATCATTTGCTTTGCTCTTAAGATGTACATTTTGGTCAAGGTTCAAAATTTTTCATATGATGGACCTGTTTGGGTTGGGTAGGGCTTGGTCAAGTCTCCCATCCCAGTTGTTCTCCTTCAATTTCCCCAAAACCCATCTCTCCAATTTCCCTGCTACCCCAAAACACATCCTTTCAATTCCCCTCATCCTCCTCCTTCAATCTCCCTTTTCTCCTCATCTCTCCTCAGCCCCATTCTGCTGTTACTCTAACAGCTCATCTTCTTTCTACCAAAGATTGAAAAAAGAAAAAAAAAAAGAAAAAAAGAAAAGAAATGGGAACCTCACTCGACCAGACCCGACTTCCACCGAGTTGGGGGGCTGAGTCCGTTTTTTAAAACCTTAGCAGGTGATACCGTAAGAAACACCTTGTCTCCAACTTGGAATTGTAACTCTCTTCTGCGGGCATCTATAAAACTCTTCAGTTGGTTTTGGGCAATTTTCAGACGTGCCTGAACTATTTTGACTCTCGCTCGTCTTGCCAATGATGGTTGGTCCATGAAAGCTTCGGACACCAACTTCTTCCCAGCACACGGGAGTTCTGCATCTTCTGTCGTACAACGCTTCAAAAGGAGCCATTCTAATACTCGCATGAAAACTATTGTTGTGGGCGAATTCGTAGAGGCAAGTCATCATCCCACTTGGTCTTGAAATCCAACAAACAGGCCCTTAACATATCCTCTAGAGTTTGGTTCGTCCTTTCTGTCTGGCCGTCCGTCTGTGGGTGATAAGCAGTACTGTAATTCAGCTTCGAGCCCATTGCTTCATGTAGCGTCACCCAAAACCGTGAAACAAAACGGCTGTCTCTGTCCGATACAATCGACACTGGAACTCCATGAAGACGAACTATCTCATCAACAAACAACTTGGCGAGGCTATTCATCTGCATCTTCTTCCCAATCTTCTGTTGGCGTGGCTGTTGTTGCTGCGGTGCTCTCTGCTGGAACTGTTGCCTAGCTTGTTGCTGCTGTTGAGGCCGGGCTTGTTGTTGACGATACTGTTGCTGTGGCTGACGAGCTGGTGCGGCAGGTAGAGCTTGCCTGATTGGCGTGGGGTTCAGTGGTGGTTGATTAAGTCGTTGCTCTGTTGGGGCCTTGTGCCCTGATTCGTTGCTCGTGGACAATCTTTGACCATGTGATCTACAGCACCACATCGAATACACAATCCAAGCGCGCAACGACATTGGCTGCTCATGGTTTTTTTGCCGGAATGGTTACATTTGACATTCCTTTGATAACTCTGATCAGACTTATGTTTCTTTTTATGATGAAACTATTGTTTGTTCTTCTGCTGATGAAATTGCTTGCGGGGAGGTTCAGTTGCTAGGATCTTGGCGTTCATTTCTTGGAACTTGTATGCTTTTTTCATCGCTTCATCATAGGTAGCGGGTGGTGTAATGTCAGTCGCGTCCTTCTTGATCACCGGATGTAGACCTTGAAGGAACCTGTCGATCTTCTTCTGCTCTGTATCGATGATATCTGCTACACACATTGAAAGTCTATCGAACTCATCGACAAAATCCAAAACTGACATGTTTCCTTGTTGCAACTGCATAAACCCAACATCCTTTTTCTTCTTGATATGCTCGGGGACATACATCTTTGAAAAATTTTTCTTAAAAGTTGCCCATGCTTCACCATCTGCAATGGTCTGGTAGGGTGGCTTGACAGTTTTCCACCAAGTGTCAGCTAGGTGTCTGAACATATATGCTGCAAGTGTTACTCTCTGACATCCCGTGCATTTGAATACATCAAAGATGTTCTCTGTATGGTCCAACCAGTCGTCAGATGCTAAAGCATCTTCATTACCAAAGGAATCTTTGGCTCCCATCTTGCGGAATTTTTCGATTAGCGCATTACGCTCATTATCTCTTTGGGCAATCACAATTTGAATTCCCGAAGCTCGGGCTGGTACTGGTTTGGGCCTTCTCTAAAGAGTTTCAAGGAGTTGGCCTTGGAACTGAGCTAGCTCTCTAGCATGATCTTCATCCTTTTTGGCCATTTGCTCTTGTAAGCGAGTTTGGTTCTTATTGGCCTGTCTCCTGTTGCTTGAGCATAAGTCGCATAATTTGTTGGAGTTCTGACGGAGGTGCATTTGGACCCTTGTTGTCAACTTGCGGCCCTGTATCGTCGGAGTTACTTCCTGATGGGTTGTTATTCCCGGGTGCGCTGTGTGCAGGCATGTTGCTGTAAAATAACAAAGTTAGATCATCACATTGGCTAAGGACGATAACGAAATTCTACAAGTTCCGATAGCTACCGTATGGTCTAACAATTCCTCACGAGTCAACACGTCCATAAGGTTGCTAGTTTCTTTTAAATTGCTAGAAACATGTCCCGCTCTGATACCAGTCTTGTCATGACCCCGGACCGGATTTGTGGTAAGACACTCCGAAAACTGGGATCACAATGCTAATGATGATGATTCCCATAGGATTCTGCGGTGAGGTCACCGTGGATCAAAATAGCGACCGCTATATAGCGTAGCATCCGCTATATCGGGACCACTACGCTAAATGGCATTTAGCGCCATTCACATCCGTAGCGGCCGCTATGGTTTGCTACGGGGCCACTACGCCCGCTATGGAGTGAGACAGATTCTTACTTTCCAAAAGATTTTAAAATGCATAATAAGTCTTATTTCTTTTCTTCTTCTCTCCAAATAACATTTCTACGCAACTCTTCTATCCATTTATGTTTAAAAGAACACCAAAAAACACATGATCTCGCCGAATTACAGTCGATACAGAGAGTTCTTCTCTAGGTACATCCTATTAGACAACCCCTTTGGTAAAGTTATTCTTTTCTCTAGGTACTCTTAAGTGTTAAGTCTTGACTTCATGACATAGATTTTTTTACAAGCCTTTCATTAATTTAAGCAACATGAATACATGTGAAAAAATGATCATTACTATTATTTTCTATTTATACAGCAATAAAGGACCTCATACAATGAGGGGACCGCTACACACCCTTATCTTAGTTACTTTTGCAAAAAAAAAAAAAAAAAAAAACTCTTTCTCTTATTTTCCAATATTCTAGATTTTCTACAATTTTTTCATATCTTTTTGACAATTTTTTTCAAATCACACTGCTATGCGCTATTGTAGCGCCGCTACACTACGTAGCGTTTTGGCGGCTAGCGCTATTTTCATCCTTGGAGGGCACTGCTAGATTGTCTCACAAGTAATATGATATTGAGCAGAAGCTCATGGTAATCAAATGAACAATGATAAAACATATCATGATGAATGAAATGAACAAGATAGGTATCAAAGTGTACAATTCCAAAATAGGCATTTATATTAACATTAAAGTTTCCATAATTACAAAAACTATAAAAAGTATGTTAATTACAACCCAACACGGGCTTTAGTAAAACATTGCCAGTGTACCCCAAAAGATGTACAAAATATAAAAAACCCAAATGTAACCATCATACCCATAATGTGATGCATCTCGAGCCTCGACAATGTCTACATGACATCATCAGCAGTTCACTCCACTACGAACTGCGGTTCCTCTGCCTCAAGGGGAGCGGGGTCTTACACATGGCTAGGGGTGGCCTCTTGCTGCAATGAAGCATGATTGTCAGGGAGGATATCCATACACAACATGTGAGAGCTGAGAGGTGATTTCTCTTTATGGCTAGCTTGCTTGAGTGAGTTTTTTCTTTTATTTTATTTTATTTTATATTTTCTTTGCAAGTCACCTTGTGGTATGGGATGGTGATTTTGTTGGCTCAGGTTGGGGTCAAAGGGTGTTATGGCTATTGTGGATGGTGATGAAGTGGAATTCTAGCTTCATCTTACTGATAAATCTCATGTAGCATTTATAATTAATCTTACTGATAAATCTCATGTAGCATTTATAATTAATCTTATATGGTCCACAACCACATTAATACTTCTTGTAGGCCCCAATTATCCATATTGCTGATTAAAAATTTGTTTTGGGTACCATAACAATACTTGTCCCCTCTGATACACTGATACGTCATGGATACGGCGAGGACACGCCATAGACACGGCAGGGACACGGATTTTATACATAAAAAGTTAAGTATCGGATACGATACGATATGATACGTTGCCCATTTTGAAGTATCCGTGCATCATAGCTTGTCCCTTTCACTTCAACATTCAAACTTTGAGGGAAAATGAAAAAAAAATAAGCTACTTTTTATGTTTTTGGCTGATTATTGTGTGACTCAATTTGTGCCAACCGTTGAGTTGGGCCTTATATGGTATCCTGGTCCCTAACTTGGTATCGGTATTGACTGTAGTACTACTGACCAGCACTGAGTCAACTCACCTAATTCAACTTGGTGATGAATGAAATTTCAAACCACCGTCAGTCCTGGAAAAATTATCGAAATTGGTAAAGTTATCAGGGTTTCAATAATTAAAAATAAATAAGTTCTCTGGGAAATGGTGCGAAAGTTCATGGAAGAAAATGGTGATTTTTAAGAAGTAAGAGAATACCAAAGTTGTTATGCATGGGGCTGATATGGTGGATGAAGAAGCATTAATTCTAAGAAGGCCAATGAATGTCTGAATGATGATTATTGTAACATGGTGTCGTTAAATGGTATTGTCGCTATAATGAAAGAATGGAAATTTTGAAGACTCTTGAGGTAAAATGAGGATGATGTTTGGCTATTTGTTAAGGGGTTTCTAAGTAAAGATTGAGAAAAGGAGAAGGATAAAAATGGAAACTGGAGGGAAAGGGAAGGGATGTTATAATTTTTGATATATCGTAATGAGAACATGATATTTAAAAAGTGCACAAGGGAAAGAAGTGGTGTTTGTAAAAGTTATTCTATAATAACTTACAAGTGGGCAGTGCCGGATTTTCAATTTATGTCATTTTCAAAAACAATAATCCCTCAATTAAAGTTGCTATCAACCGAGAGAATCTTCTATTATTCTATCCTCTGTAATTAGAAAGTTGCTCTCATTCTCTCTTACCAGAAAGCACCTGTCCGTATTTATTTGCAAAAATATGGAGAGCACAAAATTCGAGTCAAGATTCTTTGACGGAAGAACATAAATTTTCTTAATCCAGTTTGGATCTTATTCCTACAATTTAGTATTAAAAAATCCAAATCCTTTACATGTGATCAATATTTCCGTGGGTTCTACTGAGGGTTGGGCTCCGGTCGAGGGAGAGTATTGAAGAATATTTGTTTTGTTTCAACTAAATCCTCGAGGTTTTAGTAGGAGTAGCTTACCTAAGAAAATTTAATATGGTATTTGAGCGAACAAGTCATGAGTTTGAATCTTACGAGGAATGTCTCGGTGTGAAAAAAAATATAGACATTGCCAAAAGTGTGATGACCAGGTTTTGCTTGAAAAGGAGTGTTGAGGAGTGGGTTGCATCCAAGTGAGAGTATTTGAAAGTATTTGTGTTTCCTCTACTAACACATCGAGATTTTGATAGGAATGGGCCACAAAAAACATTTAATAAACTCAACTTCTATTTTGTAAAACTTGGCATAAGCCAATACAAGAAAGAAATATTCATAGGATTCAAACCTATTAAACCCATGATTCATTAGTTAGCAATTTTTTTTAATTTATTAAACCATGATTCATTAGTTAGCCCATTTTTTTTAATTTACTACTGGATAGTCTCCTACTTGGTTGCATCATTGGAATTTATCCTTTTAATAACTGGAATTACATTGACTAGTGGGGGTGTATTTGACAGTGGTCATAACTATCACAGTAGACATCAATTAGATGGACTCTGGGAAAGTAATCTCGAGATAACTCTGTGATCCAGACAAGAAACACCTCTTTTTCGTGGTAATAATGATAATATTTCAAGTCAGTATTTTTCAAGTTTCTACCCCAAATGAAAAAGTTAGGATGGGAAATGTCCCCTTATTCTTCCCTCTCTCAGTAATTCTAAAGCAATCAGTGAAAAAAAGGAAAATGGATCCCCAGTTTGGGCCAATCGAAGGTGCCACATGGGGGAGCAATGTCAAATCAGCTACATCCCATATCCCAATTTTCATTTTCTTTTTTACCAATTGCGGCCACTTTCTTTTGGAGGTGCCTGTATCAAGTTCTTTAAACGAAAAAGCCGTGTGTTTTGTAACAAATTTGAGAAAACAATTTACACTATACAACCACTTGAAACATAGTTGTCAATTCACATCCATTACTTGTTTCAATGTTGCCATCTATGTTTAGTGGAAAAATATGATTTTATGATAGCTATGTCCTCAGCTACTATCCATATTATGTAAAGCTTCTTGTTTTTAAAAATAAGAGATTCTATGGTGTTGACTAAGTGGGGGCTTCCGTGCAGTTTGTTTTAGTTGACCACTCAAGTATACCTTTACTTGATCCAATCCACCCACATCACACTTTCGCTCCAATCAAAGTGACATATACTATTGGATTTCTCGTTGTGTAAAAACATGATTAACTCTATACTAGTAACCAATCAGAGTCGGTTTTTATGTATAAGGTCATGCATCCAGGCCCCACCATTATTTTTCACCAATGGGCAGGTGGTGTTGTGGTCAATCATTGTGTACCTTAAATCCAATACGCTTAAGCACCTCAAGTTTAGGCAAATATTAATATCAACAAAATGTATTGAACCAAGTTTCTTACACATTTCTTCAATGCCTCCCAACTCTTTCTGTTCTCTTGCCCATTCATGATTCTGTTCTGTGGTCAATTTCTGTTGAAGCTTCCACAATTAAATATTCACCCTCCTACAATGCGAATTTAAGAAGATCATGTATAAGGTCATGCATCCTATACAGCTGCCCAGAAAGGAGGTAAATAATTTTCTCCTCACACAGAATCCGGAGATAAGTTTCTGGCAAAATTTATTGCTGGTCTCAAAATGTAAGTATTGTAAGGGAAAATGTTGAATAGCCGCTTAATCTGTTCAAAATGGTCAACTAGAATACTGAAATGCCAATTTGCAGAATTCTCCTCAATCAAACAAGTCATTTGGAATTCCAGGGAGAGCAAGTCCAGTGCTGTCAGGAATCCTAGATAAGAGAGAATTCCAATCAGGAATGTTAGCAACTAAACAAGCCCTAAATCTAAATGACCTTTCCTCATATTTTATGTTCTCAAGTTTTATTCTACTAGGAGTTGATCCTACCGAAGATTGGTGATAAGATTAATAGCATAATTCAAGGGAAGGGTGTTGATTGGCCACTTGGCTTTTCAATACATAGGCCCCACCCTGGAGCTTCCACTCCTTTCACTTTTGGATCCTTTGAGAGATACAGTTAAGAGGATATGGAACACCTAAAATCGCCGATCAAGTCTAAATTTTGAACTAAAGAGGTTAAGCTGACAAGACATGTCGGTTATGATATGGTTTTGATATGACAATAACTTAGATAACCATGCTTATTGCAATAACTTAGATAAGCATGCTTATTGGCATTCATTGACTAATCTGTTGCTCCCAGGCTTCTCATCAAGTAGATTTTAGCGCCTGCAACTTTGCTAGAGGATACAATGCAGTTATCACATTGGAATGTGGATGCATTATCAGATTGACATTAGTCAGCTTTGTAATTCAAAGCCAAACAAATCTATGCAAGTCACGTCACACAGTAGAAACCACATGGTACTACTTTTCATAATCAATAACATCATCATCATCATCAACAACAACAATAATGAAAAAAGAATTATCTCATTATTATTGCAAATTAGTACTATAATGAGACCATATTATGAAAAATAACAATGAATGAAAAAAGTTGTAGTCGAGTAGCTACCTGCATTTCTGAATTAAATACAGCCCTCCCATTTGAAAGGGTTGCTTGTATATGTGCTCCACATGAGAACATACAGAAATGCATACTCACACTCCCACTCCCACTCCCACTCCCAGAAATGTTAATGGGTTTTTGTTCACGGTTGGGTAGGTCAGAATATATTAACTTCACTCAAAAGAGCACGGAAAACCCTCTATACAAAAGAAGAGCTTTTTTGTTGCTTTTGGAAAGCTAACTTAAAGACCAACATGCATGATCTGATCATCAGAATACCAAACCACTAAGGATTACCCATGGCAGGATTTCTTAGGATATGAATTTTCAACAAATATGTCTTCTCATTAGCACTGTCCATGACTAAGTCATGGGCCCCACTAGAAGATACTCAAGTCGTGAGAATTACATCCATGGTCACTAGTTTCAAACAAGTGAATAAGAACAAAACAAATATCACAGCCAAGATACACATAGTACAACTACAGCAATCATAGTTCAAACAAGGCCAATGAAAACCACTCATAAAACACAACCATAAGTTCGAACAACACTGCCGAGGATTTTTGATTTGGTACCCAGTCAAGAGTAATGGGACCAATGAGAGACCTAGGCTAGGGGGAGATAACGCCCGCCCATGTAGGGAGAGACACCTTCTCAAGCAAGGAGAGAACCCAGGAGCAAACCCCGGCAAAGAGAACACCATGAAGGAAGTTGAATTGCTCACACCAATGAGTAGTTGCAAATAACCCTACCATTTATCAGACTCCAACAATCCACACCTACAAAGAGAAGAATCATTCGTTCTCATAAATTTTGCAAAGAACTCAAACTTGTAGCTTGCCAACTATAGATCAAGCCAAGGAGTGTAAGTCAAGTAATCTTTTATTTAAACTGTAAATATATGGATATAGACAAATTGGGATTCATGTGGCTCTGTCAAGCCACCCAAGCTACTACGTTCAGTATTTTACTTTTTAGGGTGGTGCTAAGGAACATGTTAAAATGTATCAGCAATTAAATATTAAAAATTTGATTCGCTAAATCATCGAATTGGCATGATAAATGTATTGCATGAATGTGTACCTGCTGATATACCAGCTAGAAGATCACAATCTACTCTTTTGGAAAGACTTCTCGAACAATATTTATTGATTTGTTAAATCTTTTCATTAGATTTAGATCGATCCTTCCTACTTGGATCATGAATGATCTTTGATTACTTGTTGTAGTTGCTCTATAAAAACAGAAGTTTCAATAGCCTCCCACTCATTATGGGCCTGTTTGTTTGCACAGAATACAACGGAATTGAATACATAGGAGCTCATGCCATAAGTGGTTAGAAATGAAAATCCAAGATGAAAATACAATAATGACCATCAAAGAACCCCTCATTTTGTGGAAAGTGAACCAAGAGAATATGGGAAATGAATACACAGCCATCGCCTTAGTAATTCAAGTCCTAGGAAAGGCAAGGACCCGTTTATATTGCTACCTCATATCCTTCGCCTCTCACCTCAAATATAAAGTCATTTTTTATATTTTTCTGGATCTATAAGTACAACCCTGCACAATGTGATATATGCTTCCATGTCACTTTTTATGCATGCAGCTCTCCTGGAAAATCACAGGAGACAAGGAGATGTAAAAGTGAGCATGTGCATTAGGGGTGGCTGATCCTATCCCTTTTGATTTTCGTCACTCAAACTTTGATGGCCAGTTTTCAGTGAAATTTACTGTGATAAAATCATCAGGTAACTTGTATTGAGATTGAGGTTACTTCAGGGCTAGTGTTAGTACAAAGGGAGTAGGAGTCTGTGAAGTAGGATCGACAAAAGTAGGTTAATATGCATAAAAGAACAATTGATGCTGGTAGAAAGCGTTTTTGGAAGAGTTTTCCAACTATTGTAGATTGTTCTTTCCAACTATTACTTTAGAAGCTCTTAAAATGTTTGAGCCAGGGCCCGCCCAATTTTTGTGCTTTGGAACCCCAAACTCCCTTCTTTCTCGATAAAAATAGCAAATATTTCTTCGTAAAAGGCTCCCTTTTCTCTTAGGGCATGTTTGTTTGCATTAGATACATAGGAATTGAAAATTCATAGTCAAATGAGTCCCACCAAAGGATTATTAAAGAAGTGAAATATAAATGATATTAGGTGAGGGGCGAAGGATATAATGTAGCATTCATGAGTTATGACCTACTGTTGGTGAGTTATGATCAAATAAAATTTCAGAAAATATATTATAATTAAATTAAAATTAAAAGAACACAAAAGACCAATAAAGAAAAGCATTCCATGATGAAATTAAAAAAATAAGTTCAATCCTAATAAAATACTGGAACACTTGGTCTTGGGTGGTTGTTTTTGACAAGAGTTAGTATGTTAAGTCGTTTCATTGGATTTGTTAGTTGCCTCCTCCTTTCGGCATCTTAAAGCTTAATTTTCATGGTAGCTATCAAAATTCTTTTTTGGAAAAGGAGTTAGTATGTTAAGCCGTTTCATTGGATTTGTTAGTTGCCTCCTCCTTTCGGCATCTTGAAGCTTAATTTTGATGGTAGCTTTAAAAATTCTTTTTGGAAAGGGGGCATTGGAGGTGTCATAAGGGATCATTCTGGTAATGTTGTTAGAAGTTTTTTTTGGGCCAGTGGATGCCATGCATTCAAATAAAGCTGAAGTGTATGCTTTGTTAGTTGGTTATCGGGAATTACTTAAGTTGGGTGATTATTTTTCTCTAATTGAAGTTGATTATTTCTCTGCAATCCAGTGGAGATCAGGGAATACCTCCTATATATCATTGGTGATTGGCGGACTGGGTGGAGGAGGTGTATGATATTTCTCATCAGCTTGATGCTTTGTTTCATCACATTTTTCAAGGGGCAAATGATATGGCTGATGGATTTGCTAAGGAGGGAGTTTTTCATGACTATGTTTCTTTTGATGAATAATGTTGTTTGATTGCCTTTTTTGCTTTAGTTAGGGGTCTGTTCATTGTTCTTTGCATTGGCAGTTTGGTTCAATCCGTTCTTCCTTTTGGAGTCATACCTTTCATTGTTAAAAAAAAAAAAAAAAAAAAAATTCAACACTCGGAGTCATGTGAGTTGGTTTTCTGGACCAAAGTGACTCAAGCCAATTCTTTTGCCATGTTCTAGCTGTGACAGTGACTGGGCTCATGATTTTGATGGGTGAAGTCAAATTGGAGAAGGCTGATCACATAAACTAGCACTAAAGTTGATACCATCGAAATCAAAAGTAAACACCACAAAGATCTAACCAGATGAATAAATGAATAAATAATGTTCCTAGGATGAAGCTCAAATACCTGTAATTCATTATTAATCTTCAAATGTCATATTTTTCTACGAATAGTACAATTGACCAGAACTAAGTTTTCCCTAATAACCATACCTTCATCCTCCTCTTTGCTCTGAGATACTACGTAATTTGCTATATTAGAATTACTCATCTCAAACTGGCTTCCCCTATCCTTATGTTCTGTTTTACTAGAAAAAACAACTGGCCAAAAGAGAAATCACAAAAAAGAATCACCAAGAAGAGGGAAAAGGAAAAGAACCACACTAAACCACCAGCCCCACTGGTGAAAGAGCTAAACGAAGCAGTGAACCAGAAAAAGAGAGTAGATCATAAGTTGTTAAGCAACAGAGCAAATGCAGAAGCAACAGATCAACAACAGTAGACCCATTGAAAAGGTACCAATATCAAATGAACTAATAAAACACTTTCCTTGTGTAGAGAGGATGGGTCAAGAGGATTCTGCGCTTTTCTGAATTTTGTTTTTATGAGAGTTATCTCTCCAACAGGAAATCAAAATTCACTCTATCGAGAAATATCAGTACAGAGGATGGGTCAAGAGGAATCTGCACATTTCTGAATTCTGTTTTTATGAGAGAAGAACCCTGCAATACCACCCCACCAACAGGAAATCAAAATTCACTCTATCAAGAAAAATCAATCCATTTTTCTCTTTTCCATGAGTAATGTATGTCGCATCAAACAATGTAACAGTGGGCTGCATGGCGAATCAGATTAACTTTCTGATTTGTGACACAATCCTCTATTCAGCACAAATGCAGTCTAAAACTTTGCTACAACCCATAATGCAGTTTTCATTGTGGATGGCTGGATGCGTTATCAAATTGATATCCATCAACTTTGTAATTCGAAGCCAAGCAATTCAATGCATGTTGCCACATAGGAGGCCATATCTTCCATAATCATCATTAAAACCAAAAAAAAAAAAGAGTAATCTCATCACTACAATAAAAAGGAGCCATCCCATCATCATCCAAAGTTATTATTATAACAAAGATTGAAACAAAATAAGCCATCAAGTTAGTGTTTGATCATTTCATCATTGAGTACAACCCTCACAATTGAAAGGGTTATTACCATAACTGTTCCATATGAGAACATACAAAGCCATATATATGTACTCCCACTCCAAGAACTATTAAGGGAAGGGCTTTTCTTTTGTTTTGAAAAGCTGACTTAAAGACCAATGGCTATGATTTCATCATCAAAATAGTTATAACGTCAATAAGGGTCGCTCATGGGGTTTTTTTAGGATATGATTTTTACACAAGTATGCTATACAATCCATGATTTTTCCACAAGGATCTGATCATCATTCTTACTATCCATGACTAAATCAGGCCCCCAATAGAATGTATTCAAGTCATGAGGATTACATCCTTAATATAGTTTCCATACATAAAAATAAAACTAAACAAAGTGTCAAACAAGTGAATAGAAAGAAAACGGAGATCACAACTAAGATCGACACAACACATACAACCACAGCATTCAAACTAGTTCAACCAAAGCAGGGAAAACCCATCCAAAAGAGCACAATCATAAATTCAAGAAACGCCATGCAGGAAGTTGAAATGATCCAATACCATTAAGGAGTTGCCAAGATCTCTACAATTCTTTATCAGACTCCAACAATCCACACCTGTAATGAGCAGAATCATAAATCTCCTAAGTTATATAAAGAACTCAAAACTTAAAACTTGCCAACTAAAGACATTTACAAGGAGTGGGGAGTCAATTAAAACTATAAACATATATAATATAAAGTGGGATTCCAGGGACTCTGTCAAGCCACTCAAGCTAAACTGCTCAGTGTTTGACATCTCAGGGTAGTACTAAAGACCAGTGTTCCTACGGACCTAGGGTGAAGTTGAAGATACGTTTTTCTTTATTAAACTTCAAATGCCACAATTCTCCAATAAAGAAAAGAATGGTAAGCAAGATGCAAATTAAAGCCGGAAAAAAAAAAAAAAAAGCACAATATTGCCTAGTGTTAATTCCCTTTGTCCTTCCCAATGTGTGTGCAAGCGGTCCTCTTCCCTGCGTGTGCAGGTGGTCTTCTCCCTAGAGTGTGCTTTACAATTTAAGTTCAGCCAATCAAGGGACCAGCTACCTTGGTTTGTTTAAAAAAATAAAAAAAATAAATAAACTGTAATACTTGGCAAATTCTCTAAAACTAAATCCATTTTCCTGGCATCAATCTTTTCCCCATTTACACACTTTAGCCCACCTATGCCACTTCAATCACTTCACAAACACCTAGTCCCCTTGGACCAACATTTTACAATCATAATAATAATAATAATAAAATAATAAAATAATGATGCATGGGTACGATTAAGCACATACATTACACTGAAACACTCAATCTACAAGGAAATACACCTTATTATATAAATAAGAAATTCTTTTGTAGCTGAATATGCTTGAAAAATAAAATAAAAATTTATGCAAAACTTGTTGAGATTTACACAAATATGATTGGTTGAAAACAGAATCTTCTACTAGTCTAAGGAGACGGAAAAGAACAATCAGAATGATATACATACAGAAACCTTTTAGTAAGCATGATACAAGTGTACTATGTCTCTAAATGCAAGCAAGTAGCACCATTAGTCACCATCCACCCAGCAACTTCATGTAGGCCCATATGTGATCTGTGCCAAATAAAGGTTTGGAAAACATAAAATAAAAAAAGAAAAAAAGCAATTAAAGATGAGGATGAACAAGAGAGAAAGTGGAGACAGAGACAGTCGTTATGATGAATAGCCATTGCATTCCGATATCTATGTCTTAAAATGCCCTCGTTAAAATCTCTGGATATCAAAAATAATACAAGAAACTTGTGGTACTATAAAAGTAATACAGCCCAGCTTGTTGGGAAACAGAAATCCAGTGTGGATTCTTTTCATTACAGAAAAGAGTCCAAAGAAATACACATAAAGAGAAGCTTTTATTTCTTTCCTCTCCGTAAATCCAAAACATAGAAACTTCATATTCGAGTTCAAAATGCAGACCTGCACAACCAACTTGCTGCACTAGTTATCATATTATTGAACCCTTAGTACATCTTTGGGGTCCATAATCAGTGGCGGAAACAGGAAGGTGACCTTGGAGGAGCTGCGGGCAGGGGGAGCAATGTAAAAGATTTATATAATTTACCATAAAATTTGTAGGTTTTAAAAAATTTCTGGGGGTTGCGACCAACTCCCCCCACCCGTCCATAATGATTCATGTCTAAAAAGCTCCTATTTTCCAAACAAAACTGAAGTCATTACCAGTGCATAAACCAACAGCTTAAATATGCATCAACAACTGAGGACCCAAACTGGCATTTTCACCATTCATGTAGTAATAGACACTCAAAGGGAACAGTATTGATATGGTTAGCCCATACACATTTTAATTTTGCTCCAATAACCATAAATCATTGACAGAGTGAAAACTAGGAGGGGGACAATGCCAACATCAGTAACAGCTTGAAAAATATGATATGATCCCATGAAATGAAATTATGCACATTACACTTACAGATTTCAAAGATGAAATAGATCATAGATGGCCTTTCGTGCTATGACCGGATGATAGTTTAGAAACAGTAGTCTCATGACACTGCTACCACTTAACAGTCCTGTGAATTCTGGACGCTAAAAGGTCCGATGACAAAGGCATACCTTCTTTTATCACTGCACTCGCCACTTCTTGATGCATCTAGAAGCATGTTTTCTTTGGCAGCGGTCCACACAAATGCAGATAAGGTGGTGACAAGATCTACTACCTTGAGGATTCAGGCTTGGCGCTTAAATCGATAATGACTCCAGTGAAAGACATCAATACAAGTATACAACAAGGTAGAATGATGCCATGCACATTTTAGATCAATTAGCGATAAACAAAAAAAAAAAAAAAAACATCCAAGCATCCCATCCATCATCTTCATCAAAAGGCTTATCAAACAAAGTCCACCAAGCAAGTTCCTAGAAATTTTTTAACTATTGATTTTTCAGAAAAGGCAACAATGTAAAAGAATTACCCTTATCTTAGACATGGACCTCTAATACTTAGTAATGTCCCTTTAAACAATAGATTTCTAGGATTTACATAGAAGTGGGGAAAATGGGGAAAGACTGAGAGAGGGTACTCAGGATAACATGACCTACTGTGATTCAGGTAGAAAGAGCACAAAAAAGTCAAATAAAAATGTTAGCCATCTTTGCTTCGTATAATTGTAGAGCTTTAAGGCATATTTGACCTTTAGTAAGCATAATAAATAACAGAAACTGGATCTCCAGAACAATGAATAGAAAAACGAAGTGCTACGTTAGCAGGACAAAAAAGTTGTGTACAATTTTTTCAATCAAAACAAAAACACAACAGCAACGAGAAATACCTCTATATGAAGGATAATCTTAATAGAACATGAACGGGAGATAAGTTTTACCTCCGTCTTTTAATGTAAAACCATAGGGTCCTCAACAGTAGCAAATTTATACGTTTTACTCTACCACCTACAATTCTTACCATCAAAATGATATTAACAAACTACACTGATGACAATGCATTACAATGAAGGATCATCTTGAAACCATAAAGAAAAATAACAACTCTTTCCATTAACTTACCACAGCTCACTAAAGGAAGAAGACGAGTCCTTGAGCTTCAGTGTGTAGTTTACAATATCAACTATTTCCATCCAGACCATTTACCCAAAAAAAAAAAAACCATTTCCATCCAGACCACTTATCTGATGGAAACCCACCATAAAAGCAATGGTTGATCTGATGGACACCAAGATTCAGCCAATAACCAACAGTGATGTCAACCATATGTACAGAGATGAGTGGCACAGCAACAAATTGTACACCAGCTATGGTGCAACATTCTAAAACTCCTCTCTTACTGACATGACTGCACACAAATGTGCTCTTGTAACATACAGCAAAAATGATACATTATTCTACATGTCAAACAATGTTTTCAGGTAGTTAGTATACCAGAGGCCCAATCTGGTAGAGGATTTGCATTAGGCTTCATAGGCTCAAAGTTTCAAAAAAAATTTCAACACTTGGTGAGTCATGTGAGTTGGTTTTCTGGACCAAAATGACTCAAGCCGATTCTTTTGCCATGTTCTAGCTGTGACAATGACTGGGCTTGTGATTTTGATGGATGAAGTCAAATTGGAAAAGTATGATCACATAAACTAGCACTAAGTTGATACCATCGAAATCAAAAGTAAACACAACAAAGATCTAACCAGATGAATAAATAAATAAATAAATAAGTAATGTTCCAAGGATGAAGCTCAAATACCTGTAATTCATTATTAATCTTCAAATGTCATATTTTTCTACGAAGAGTAAAATTGACCGTTACTAAGTTTTCGCTAGTAACCATACCTTCATCCTCCTCTTCACTCTAAGATGCTACGTAATTTGCTATCTTAGAGTTACTCATCTCATTCTTCTTTGCGACGTAGCACATTCTATCTCGAATACCATATGCTGCATGCTGGTCAGTTCTATGTCCATCCCAGCATTTTTACCAGGCTACCAGCACTGGCTTCCCCTATCCTTATGTTCTGTTTTACTAGAAAAAACAACTGGCCAAAATAGAAACCACAACAAAGAACCAACAGGAAGGGAGAAAAGGAAACGAACCACACTAAGCCACCAGCCCTACTGGTGAAAGAGCAAACTGAATTAGTGAGCCAGAAAAAGAGAGTAGTAGATCATAAGTTGTTAAGCAACAGAAAAAATGCAGAAGCAGTGGATCAACAACAGTAGACCCATTGAAAAGGTACCAACATCAAATGAACTAATAAAACACTTTCCAAGTGTAGAGAGGATGGGTCAAGAGGATTCTGCGGATTTCTGAATTCTGTTTTTATGAGAGAAGAACCCTGCAGTACTACCCCTCCAACAGGAAATCAAAATTCACTCTAAATCAATCCATTTTTATCTTTTCCATGAGTAATATATGTCAAATCAAATAATGTAACAGGGGGCTGCATGGCAAATCAGATTAACTTTCCGATTTGTGACACAATCCTCTCCGCAGCACAAATGCAGTCTAAAACTTTGCTACAGCCCATAACGCAGTTTTCATTATGGATGGCTGGATGCGTTATCAAATTCTTATCCATCAACTTTGTAATTCAAAGCCAAACAATTCAATGCATGTTGCCAGAGGAGACCATATGGTAGTGCCTTCCATCATCATCATTAAAATCAACCAAAAAAAAAGAAAAAAAGAAGAGTAATCTACTAATCTCATCACAACAATAAAAAGGAGCCATCCCATCATCATCCTAAGTTATTATTATAACAAAGATTGAAACAAAATAAGCCATCAAGTTAGTGTTTGATCATTTTATCATTGAGTACAACCCTCACAACTGAAAGGGTTATTAGCATAAGTGTTCCATATGAGAACATACAAAACCATATATATGTACTCCCACTCCAAAAACTATTAAGGGAAGGGCTTTTGGTTTGTTTTGAAAAGCTGACTTAAAGACCAATGGCTATGATTTCATCATCAAAATAGTTAAAACGTCAATAAGGGTCGCTCATGGGGTCTTTTTAGGATATGATTTTTACACAAGTATGTTATACAATCCAAGATTTTCGACAAGGATCTGATCATCATTGGTACTATCCATGACTAAATCAGGGCCCCCAATAGAATGTATTCAAGTCATGAGGATTACATCCTTAATATAGTTTCCAAACATAAAAATAAAACTAAACAAAGTTGCAAACAAGTGAATAGAAAGAAAACGGAGATCACTACTAAGATCGACACAACACATACAACCACAGCATTCAAACTGGTTCAACCAAAGCAGGGAAAACCCATCCCAAAGAGCACAATCATAAATCCAAGAAACGCCATGCAGGAAGTTGAAATGATCCAATACCATTAAGGAGTTGCCAAGATCTCTACAATTTTTTATCAGACTCCAACAATCCACACCTGTAATGAGAAGAATCGTAAGTCTCCTAAGTCATATAAAGAACTCAAAACTTAAAACTTGCCAACTAAAGACATTTAGAAGGAGTGGGGAGTCAATTAAAACTGTAAACATATATAATATAAAGTGGGATGCTTGGGACTCTGTCAAGCCACTCAAGCTAAACTGCTCAGTGTTTGACATCTCAGGGTAGTACTAAAGACCAGTGTTCCTACGGACCTAGGGTGAAGTTCAAGATTCATTTTTCTTTATTAAAGTTCAAATGCCACTATTCTCCAATAAAGAAAAGAATGGTATGCAAGATGCAAATTAAAGCCAAGAGAGAAAAAAAAAAAAAAAAAACCAATATTGCCTATTGTTCATTCCCTTTGTCCTTCCCAATATGTGTGCAAGCAGTCCTCTTCCTTGCGTGTGCAGGTGGTCTTCTCCCTAGAGTATGTTGGGGTTCACTCCAATTTAAGTTCGGTCAATCAAGGGCCTAGTTACCTTGGTTTGTTTAAAAAAATAAAAAAAATAAAAAACTATAATACTTGGCAAATTCTCCAAAACTAAATCCATTTTACTGGCATCAATCTTTTCCCCATTTACACACTTTAGCCCACCTTTGCCAATTCAATCACTTCACAAACACCTAGTCCCTTTGGACCAACATTTTACGGACATAAAAAATAATAATAATAATAATAAAATAAAATAATGATGCATGGGTATGATTAAGCACTTACATTACACTGAAACACTCAATCTTCAAGGAAATACACCTTACTATATAAATAAGAAATTTTTTTGTAGCTGAATATGCTTGAAAAATAAAAATAAAAAATTATGCAAAAGTTGTTGAGATTTACACATATATGATTGGTTGAAAATAACAATCAGATTTACACACTTCTTCTTTCTTCTTGTCTTGGATCTACCCAGTCAATCAAGATGGATGGAACATGCGCTACCTTATGCCAGTCCTGGCCCTCAGGGAATCGCAGTTTTCTTTTTAAATCAGGGCATTCATCTATCTGCAAACTATAGAGATTTCCGAGGCGTTTCAAACCATTTGGCAAAGTCGTTATTCCTGGGCATCTCCAAATCACTAATCCTCCAAGTAGTGTTAGGTCTCCCATCGACTCAGGCAAAGAGATGATACCAGGGCAATCTGCAATCCATAACTGAGTGAGTGACTTGAGGTTTTTCACGGACTCTGGCAAAGAGCTGATACCAGGGCAGTTTTGAATCCTTAAGTCAGTGAGTGACTTGAGGTTTTTCACGGACTCTGGCAAAGACCACATACCTGGGCAATCAGCAATTTCTAACCGAGTGAGTGATGTGACGTTTTCCATGGACCCTAGCAACCTCGTCATATCCGGACACCCTGAAATAATCAATCTCTTAATTGATTTGAGATTTTCCAATGAAACTAGAGCAGACCACAGCTTTGGACAACCCCAAATTTCAAGTGAAGTGAGGTTTTGCAGCATATCAGCAGATATGGACTCTAAATTTCGACAGGACTTGATGGTCAAGGACCTGAGAGAGGTCAACACAATCCCATCTCCTGGAAGTGAGATTTGATTCTCACAGGAGTTTATTATTCCCAACACCTGCAGAGAGTTTAGAGGAGGAGGAGATCGCTGCTGCTGCTGCTGCAATCCATCCGGCAATGATAGCACCAGATCATTACAACCTTTAATAACCAGTTCTTTGAGACCAAGGAGATTCTCCAACTGATTTGATAGAGAAATTAATTTTGGGCAATCCTTAATTTCCAAGCGGTGTGGGCCGATATGATTTGGCCCTAATTCTTCTGGTAAATGCTTGACCTCTGGTAACCCTTCGATACAGAGCAGAGAAAGTGAAGTGTAGTTGGCCACCACCCACCCTAACAACATTTCATTGCTTTCAGATATACTTAAACTTACAGATGATGCAAGAAGAAGCTGAGGCAAGCAAATCAATTTTGGGCAAGTACGGATGTCTAATCGACGAAGGGAACTGAAGATCATTTGACCGTCATCATCATCATCCGCTTCTTGGACTGACCATCTTTCCAAATTAGGCATATCAGAGAGTCTGAGTTTCGTCAGTGACTGGGATGCGGGTATCTCTATCATATCCCAACCCACTCCACCAATCTTGAGACATGTAAGACTCGAGACATGACGAAGCCACGGAATAAGTGTTAGTTTTGGACAACGATGGATATGCAAAGTACGGAGGCCTTGTAAGATCACTTGCTCATCTCTTTCTCTTCCCTGCTCATCACCACCACCATCCTCTTGTTGAGATGACCATCCCTCCAAATTGAACATCCTGCGGAGTTTAAGGTGTTTTAAACGTGGAAAAATATCATTGCTATTGTCGCTCCCATCAAACTCAACAATGTACTTTACGGCACTCATCCGCGAAATCTCAAGCAATTCAAGGAAAGGTAGCCGCCAAAGAGGTGGCAGGTGCTCACATCTACAGCAATTCCACAGTTTTATATCAGTTAGATTTGTAAGCATCTTCATCCAATTTGGAAATTTCATACCCATGTAATCGTGAACAGCTAGCTTCTTTAGTCCTGAGTGGGGCTCGAGGTTCTCAATCACTTCCTCTGAATTTCCTTCTCTGTCGGCTGCTGTATCATCCCAGGATAACTCCAGAGAATGGAGGTGTTTCTTCGCTTTTAAATTTGCTTCATGAGCACATTCACCATTTCTCACATGGTTAAGCCTTTCAATGCAAAAATCCCCGCAGAGCTGATTTAAACCCTTCAACTCTTCTATTCCAGGTCCACTCTCTTCACCAACAATAAAAGTAGACAACGTTCTAAGACAAGTTAACTCACCAATCCCTTTTGGTAAGAGAATACGATCTGGATATCCATCATCAAATTCAATATGTCTAAGGCTAATCATTCTCTTCATGTTCTTTGGAAACATCCTTATCTTAGTGCCCTTGATTCTCAATGATTGCAAGCTATGTAAGTTGCATATGGTCTGGGGTAGTTTTGTAATACATGTAAATGAGATGTCAAGGTACCTAAGATGTTTCAACTTGTCTATTGAATTTGGCAAGTAGAAAATCATTCTGTGGCCATTTAAATCCAACACCCTTAGGCACGTCAAAAAAAGGCAAGCATTAATATCAGCAAAACGATGTATGTAAATTGACATTGAACACAGTTTCTCACATTTCTTCAGTGCCTCCAAATTCTCTGGTTCTCTTGCCCATTTATCATCTCGCACTGTTAAGTGACGAGTTTCTTTAGGAACAGTATCCATCGAAGCTTTCACAATAAAGCATTCTTTTTCTCCAACAAATCTGACAAGATCATGTATGAGATCATGCATCTCGTAATATTCCTCTTCGCCTGGTTGCTTAGAATCCTGAAATAAGGACCTTTCCAACAATTCATTGCAATAACCTTTGGCTTTTTCTTCCAAAAGTTCATTTTCTTCATCAGAATGGATGAAGCCTAGGGCTATCCATTTCTTGATTAGGTCATCTTCAGCAAATTCATCTCCTTTGGGAATTACAGCACAGTAAGCAAAGCACTGCTTCAAAGATGGTGTCAAATGATCATAACTCAACTGCAATACGGGTAAAATTTCTCCATCACTATCGTGTGAATTCCAAAGTCTACTGTCTCTCACAGACTCCCACTCACTTACAGTTTTTTTAGAAGACATCAAGCATCCTAAAGTTCTGATTGCCAGAGGAAGACCATCACACTTTTCTACCATTTCCTGTCCAATTGCTACACACATTGGAGGTGGGTTTGCCAGTTTCTGGAACAAATTCCAAGATTCCTCGTTCGATAGGATTCCTAAACGAGGTCTCGGAACAGCATGCATGATTTTCCTAACTGCATCATGTCGAGTAGTTACTAATAGTTTGCTTCCATTAGCACCACATGTCAACAATGCTTTTAACCTGTACCATTCATTAGCATTGATATTCCAGATATCATCCAAAACAAGTAAATATCTCTTACCACTCAGCACATTTTGAAGACGAGTCTGTAATAGCGCCATGCTCAATTGCTCAGTCGGACCCTTAATTGCAAATTCTAGAATTTCTCTCAGAAGCTTTCCCACATCAAAATTCTCAGAGACATAGACCCACATCCTCAACTCATTGAAATGATTCACCACTCGTTCATCATTATATACCAATTGAGCCAACGTGTATACCATCCTTTTCTAAAGTACCATCCTTTGATGATGAATGTCTTCCTTCACCTTTGCGATTTCATCCGGACAAGGTGTATACTCGTCGACAAGGAACAAATGCCACTACTTTGCCTCTTTTGCAAGAACCGGTCCCGAATCCTGCTCCAGCATCAACTTCACCTCAACTTGCTATTCGTCGTTCTGTTCGTGTATCTCGTCCACCGGATCGATACGGTTTCTCTCATTCTTCATATTTTGCTACTTTATCCTCTGTTTCCATTCCTACTTCATATTCACAAGCAGCAAAACAGGAGTGCTGGAGACAGGCTATGGAAGAAGAACTTAGTGCTCTACAGCAGAACCAAACCTGGATTACTGTTCCTTGCCCAGCTTCGGTTAAACCTATTGGGAGTAAATGGGTTTACTCTATCAAATTAAAGGCAGATGGTACTTTGGATAGATACAAAGCTAGGCTTGTGGCCCTTGGCAACCGACAGGAATATGGCATAGACTACGAAGAAACGTTTGCGCCTGTTGCAAAGATGACCACTGTTCGCACCATCCTTGCCATAGCTGCATCTCAAGCCTGGCCTCTTTTTCAATTTGATGTGAAAAATGCATTTCTTCATGGTGATCTTAAAGAGGAAGTTTACATGCGCTTGCCTCAAGGTTTTCCAAAACCATCAGAAGATCAAGTTGCTCTTCTAAAACGATCTTTGTATGGGCTAAAACAAGCACCACGAGCATGGTTTGACAAATTCAAAGATGCGTTACTCAAGCTACAGTTTCAGCAGAGTCCTTATGATCCATCTTTGTTTTTGCATCACAAATCCACAGGAATCACCATTCTTCTCGTCTATGTAGACGATATCATCATCACTGGCACAGATACAGCCACGATTCAAGATCTCCAATTTTCTCTGCATCAATCTTTTCATATGAAGGATCTGGGCCCTCTGCAATATTTTTTGGGATTGGAAGTTCATCACTCTGAGAAGGGGTTGATTTTGCATCAACATAAGTATACTATGGATTTAATTGATTCCGCAGGTTTGTCAAAATCCACACCAGTGGATACTCCTCTGGAACTGAATCTTAAACTCCATAGTGACAGTGGTGATCCCCTTTCTGATCCGACTTATTATCGTCAGCTTGTCGGTAGTCTTATATATTTGACTACTACTCGGCCTGACATTAGTTATGCAGTCAACTTGATGAGTCAATATATGACCAAGCCCCATCATCTTCATTTAGCAGCTGTTCGCCGTATTATTCGTTATCTTCTTGGCACTTCTCACAGAGGCTTGTTTTTTCCTGTTGGCTCTCCGATGACTTTGTCTGCCTATTCTGATGCTGATTGGGCAGGTTGTCCTGATACTCGTAGGTCCACCACGGGCTGGTGCATGTTCTTAGGTGATGCTCTTATTTCATGGAAAGTGAAGAAACAGGACAGAGTTTCAAAATCATCAACTGAGGCAGAATACCGGGCCATGTCTGCCGCATGCTCAGAAATTATATGGCTTCGTGGTCTTCTTGAGGAACTTGGTTTTTCCCAGAAATCTTCTACACCATTACATGCGGATAACACCAGTGCCATTCGGATTACTGAGAATCCAGTATTTCATGAGAGAACTAAACACATCGAGGTGGCTTGCCATTTTATCAGGGATGAATATCTACGCGATGTTATTTCCCTTCCGTTCATCTCCTCAAGTCTCCAGACTGCTGATATTTTTACCAAAGCACTTCCTCGACCACGCCATCAATTCTTGACTGACAAATTGATGCTTGTTGATTCATCGGCATCAATTTGAGGGGGGGTGTTAATGTTGGTGTTCCAAGCCCAAGCTTGCAGGCCCATTAGGCCCATTCTTTATACTTATCTTTAGTCAAAGCCTCATGTACATACTATAGTTGTTAGCTAATTATTAGGATCTAGATAGATTACATTATGTCAATTGATTGTAATTAGGACAGCTAATTATTAGGATCTAGATTGGCTTTGTAAATTGATTAGGGCCTTCAGTCCCTATTTAAATGAAGGACAGTCGACCCTCAAAAGGGGAAGACATTTCAGCACAAAACGATTTCTCTCTCTCATATTGTCATTACCCACTCCCCCCATGCCAACTATGGGAATGACAGAGAGGACCTCTTCACTTTCTGATTCTGATTTGATTAACAAATCAATTAAATCTGCTTTCTCAGTGTCCCTCCCATAAACCTTCGATACAATTGCAGAGGTAGTCTCTCTTGGTCTTGAGTTCGGAGGCTGAATGACTACAACTCCCTCTATGAAACTGAAAAGAGATCTCTCTTTGGCAATGTGCTCGAATTTCTTCCTCAGCTTTTGCATCTTATGTGCCATCTTGAAACGAAAGACAGGTGGGTAGAATAATTTGCCTACCTTTTCTCGCATGCCAGCAGCTTGATTCTCAACCTTTCTCCGCAGAGCTTCGATTCTGAACTCATCTAACACATCTTCCGCATCGTGAGCAGCAGCTTTAATCTTTCGAAGCCAAATTTTTACAGTCTCTTCTTTAACTTGTCGCCTTTCAGCATCCTGAAGCACGGCTTTAATAGTCTCCAGATAGCTCTGGAGCTTGTCTTTCTCCTTTTTAACACCACACAACAACCAGAATTCATTTAGAACAAGGGACTTCAGGGTACTCAACACCTCTTTCAGAACGGCAGAGGCAACTACTAATCCTGCCATACCCTCTTCTCTCACAACAACAACAACAACAACCGGAAAGAAATCAAAGGAAAGGGAAGGAAATGGAAACAACAGAGGATCTGCGCAGAGCAAATGCAAATGGATGGATGCGTATGCGCATGCTTCAACAGGAAATCCACTTTATCACTAATCTATCTAAGAACCGGGCTCCATTATTTTTCATGAAAGTTCCAGGAAAGTTCCTGGGTGCTACACCTACACTACACAGTCGACATTGAAATAGTGAATGGGGCCACTCAATGAAAATTGGAACCTATCCTAATCAGTTCCCCCAACTTTGACTCAAATACAAGTCTTTGATATATAAGTTGGTATTAATTATATTATTATTAATAAATGCTCAATCTGGTTAAGAGATCATATCTCCTGTTGGAGTAAAATCTATAGTTGAAGAATTCTCTCCTCCAAGTAGGAGGATGAAGAGCTCTCATCCAGACCCTCCATAATGTAGGACCCCCTCTACAAAATTACATGGAATAAATTTAATAAGTCATTAAATTTGAATTTCGAATTAAGTGAATCCAAAAATGAATTAAATGGGGTTACCCATTGAATTTTCAAATTGGGTCAAGTGTCGACCATGAACTGCGAACTCAAATTTGAGTAGATTGAACCGAGAATTATGTAATTATGGACTTCAGTGAGGCTCTTAAATGCACAGCAAGAGAATGACTATGTTCGAAGCTTAGGATTACAACTTACACTTGATTTGTGTTAAGCCTGTAAGGCAACCAGGAGTTCAAGGTGCAAAAAAAAAAAAGTTGTTTCATTCTGTTTAATGTTTTTCAATAAATTGATGAAGTGAAAGTTATCACTCTGGCATTAACTTTCACCAGTTTTGGAGCAGATGAGAAAATGCTAATGCAGAGCAGTCATAATCGGTGCCTTGGTAGGGTACCCTCTTCCCAGCTAACTGATAAGAAATGTGTGGACAATGTTTAAATGAGCAGACACAAGTCATTGTAGATGACTTTGACTTGTTGACTTGGGAAAAGGACCAAAGATATTGAATCATGGAAGAAGTTTAGGTAAATTGGGAGGGCAGAGTTGTCACTTGTCAGTCCACAAAGGAAAATGCAATCGTAACATGAGAAAAATTCGGAGGGCAGAGTTGTCAGTCTACAAAGGAAAATGATATGGTAACATGAGAATGGCTAGATTCACACTGATTTTTACTGAATGAGCCCGTTTGGTAATTCTATATGTAAAATAAAGTGCAGTAAAATATCAAATCAGGAGAAAATAAAATATAATAAAATTATAGTGGTATTTTATTTTTAATTATTTGGTATTGTATTTTTTTTTTACTTTTTGTATCGAAAAGTGGAACATTTTTATCTTTTAGTGGAGAAAAAATGTTGCATTTTCACTTAGTATTAAAAAGATGAAGGGAATTTTGAATTAAAGTGTTATTGATGTGACCCCTTGTCTGAAAAATGGAGGCTTTACTTGATTTTTACTAATCTAGTCAAGTGCCAAACGATAATCGAAATGACAAAAAAAAGTGATATTTTAAAATCTATTCAGTTTCAGTTGCCCTATACACACACCCAGCCTTCTTTTAAACCATCTACTTCCCTCCCATTTTCTGCAAGTCCCTCCCATCTCAACCTTTGCAACTCCTCTCATTCTTCCCACACTTCTCTCTCACTTGTTTCACACTCATGCCTGTCGTTCGTTTTTATTTTTTCGGGTCTATTCGGTCACTCAAGGCCGAACCAATCCCGCTGCATGCAGCTGAACAAATGTGATTAGTTCGGCCTTGAGCGGCGGAACGGTCCTGAAAAAAAAAAAAAAAAAAAAGACAAGAGGAGGAGGAGGAGAGATGGGGTGAAATGGAAAGCCCAAACAACCATTGCCGAGGCCAACAAACATCCATTGCCTTAAAAATAAACAAGAAATATGAAAACCGGGAGAATGAGGGAGTGATTTACCTTAAGGGAGCCTTAGCTTCACAATGAGAGTGAGGAAGCAAGGAGAGTAAGGAGAGAAGAGAATGAGTGAGGGAGAGAAGATAATGTTTAGGGGGAGTGAGGGAGTGTGAGGGAGAGTTGAGAATGAGGGATGTTCTCTGGTAGAGTGTGATGGAGAGTTGAGAATTATGGGGTGTAAGGAAAATTGAGTGGTAGCTAATTCATTGGGTGATGGACAAAACATGGACTTTTATTTTCTATGTACTTGATAGATGGATTGCCCACATGAAGTATAAAAGCAGGAATTTGACGGAGCCTGAAGTTGAGTGGGTGATGAGTCTACAAAATGAGGTTAAAAAGCCATTATTTCATGTGAATCTGTAGACTTAATTAGGACAAATTACATCAGAATCCCATAATTTCACACATTTGAGCATAAAAGTGGACATATAATGAAAATTAGCCAAATACCCTTAATTTTGCATGAATTTATGATATTAGTATTTTTCATCGCCCCTGGGTCCCACTAAATAGATCTAAAGCATTGTCGCCCTATTACATCAATTTCATTAGTTCATCTTGCATTAGGTAGGGCTCATGCATCCCATGTACAGATACATATAATGGACCAGGCCTCAAAAAAATGTTGCGGGCTCAACCTGGACAAGACAGCAAAAGAAACTGACTCATCTCATTAAGGAGGCGGAATGCTCCTTTTATGGGACAGGCTTGCCTACAGAAGAAACCGACGAAGGCATGACCGATAGAGGCACGTAAGGCAAAGGCAGAACAGGGCTGGCACGTGCGGAAAGGCCTCTAAAAAGAAGGTGTTGGTCCCAAGAAGGGGGCAAGAAAGAGAGACAAAGGGAAGAAAGGAGTCTTTCTCTAGGGGAAGGACGAAGGACGGAAACACCCTGAATTGCTTCTATTCATTCTCAAGAAAAATAGCCTCTAGCACTTGCCTATGATCTCTTCATAAAAAATGAGTACTGGCAGTCACCATTGTTGACAAACCAGAAACTTAGTGTTAGTCTAGAGTCTTTAGTTGTTTAATAAAATTGCCATACACGCACTATCTTCCTCTTTCATTGGCACGTTTAGTATTTACTTCTTTCTGTTTACACCATGCATTGCATCATTAATTAATTAATTATTTGTTATTAGTTGTTTCGCTGTGTAGGACTTGTCAAAGCAATTGTACCCCACATGAAGGAGAGACAGTGGAAAAAGAAAACAAAAACAAACAGAGAAAACAAAATAAAGGGAACCACACCCTTGGGTGTGCTTCCCAATGCACGCCCACGGTGGGTCCCACAGGTGAACTCTCTCTCTCTCTCTAAGTGCCTAAGATGCCAAAGCCTTCCTCTCTCCTGTCAAGACCTGAAATTCAAAATAAGGAAAGAGTGTTCTAAAAGAAATCAGAGATAGAGTCTCAGTTGGAAAGCTCTCCCAAAGTGATGGAGTCCAAGTGCAAATTAAATTGCAAAAGTTAATCCCGTTTTTATAAAGATAGCCTGACTTATAAAGGCCATAACTCTCAATCCGATCGTCGGATCGACGCAATCTACCCACCATTGGAACTTAGAAAGCTTATTTAGAGTAGATATTCATGGAACCTAAGATTGCAAAAAAAAATGGAGCTAAATCAACAGAGTTATGGGCCTAGTTTGCTATACATTTTTTTGCAGGACTGCAAATCAATCATCACCCCTAATTTCATATCTACTGTGTAACAAGTCATCACTAATGAGACCCACTACTCAGAGTTTTGTTCTAGATGAAGAAAGAAGATCAGCTCAATTCTAATTCAAATTACCATTGCTTGGAGTGCAAGCCAAGTCATAAGAATTCATGATACAGACAAACTCAAGTCTAAAAAATTATAAATAGGAATTGCCCCATAGTGGATGTCCATGTTCTCTCACCCCTCGCGGGGGGACGACCATCACTATGCTTCCCCTAGCCTAGGGCGTCCATCCCCCTCTCTCCTCTTCCCTCTTCCTCTCCTCCCCCTCTTCTACTTCTAGTCTTCTAGAACTAGTTCTCCACCTTTTTCTCATTTTTTTTAAAGGTAGCTTTTGGCATTGCCCAAGCAAAACATAGGCTAAGGAGGAGCTAAAATTGTATTCAAGATTGTTCTCAATGAAGATCTTCTTTTTGTTATGTACAATGGGTGTGGAATTTAATTAGCTCAATGCAAAATTGATATAAAAAAAAAGTTGTTTCATTCTGTTTAATGTTTTTCAAGAAATTGATAAGGTGAAAGTTATCACTGTGGCGCTTTAACTTTCCCCAGCTGTGGAATGTGGTGGTAAAATTTGTGATTCCACATGAGAAAATGCTACCGACAACAGTGCAGTACCATTTCATGAGAAATGTGTGGACAACAGTGTATCCTTAGTTTCTACTGGACTGAATTAGCGTAGGGTACACAATATGAATGGAAGGACCATGTTATTCTAATGGCATCTCATCTCCATGAGTGGATATGGTGTGTGTTCATGATCATCACCATCATCAAGTGAAGGTAATCTTTGGTCTTTAGACACTGTCTGAGATGGGCCATTTGACTAAAGTTCCCATATAAGACCTGGTTAGTGAGACAGCGACAGTCGTTATGATGAATAGCCATTGCATTCGGACATCTCTGTTTTAGAATCTCCGGGTATCAAAAATAATACAGCAAACTTGTGGCACTATAAAAGTAATACAGCCCAGCTTGTTAGGAGACAGAAATCCAGTGTGGATTCTTTTCATGACACAAAAGAGTCCAAAGAAATACACATAAAGAAAAGCTTTTATTTCTTTCACTCTCCGTAAATCCAAAACATAGAAACTTCAGATTCGAGTTCAAAATGCAGACCTGCACAACCAACTTGCTGCTCTAGTTATCATATTATTGAACCCTTAACAGGAAGGTGGCGACAAGATCTACTACCTTGAGGATTCAGCCTTGACGCTTAAATTGATAATAACTCCAGTGAAAGACATCAATGCAAGTATACAACAAGGTAGAATGATGCCGTGCACACTTTAGATCAATTAGCGATAAATAAAAAAACATCCAAGTATCCCATCATCTTCATTAAAAGGCTTATCAAATGAAGTCCACAAAGCAAGATCCTAGAAAATTTTGAACTATCGATTTTTCAGAAAAGGCAACAATGTAAAAGAATCCCTTAGCTTAGATGTGGACCTCTAACATTTCGTAAGGTCCCTTTAAACAATAGATTTCTAGGATTTACATAGAAGTGGGGAAAATGGGGAAAGACTGAAAGAGGGTATGCAGGACAACATGACCTACTGAAATTCAGGTAGAAAGAGCACAAAAAAGCCAAATAAAAATGTTAGCCATCTTTGCTTCGTATAATTGTAGAGCTTTAAGGCATATTTGACCTTCAGTAAGCATAATAAATAGCAGAAACTGTATCTCCAGAACAATGATTAGAAAAATGAAGTGCTACATTAGCATGACAAAAAAGTTGTGTACAATTTGTTCAATCAAAACAAAAACACAACAGCAACGAGAAATTCCTCTATATGAAGGGTAATCTTGATAGAACATGAACGGGAGATAAGTTTTACCTCCAGTCTTTTAATGGAAAATCATAGGGTCCTCAACAGCAGCAAATTTGTACGTTTTACTCTGCCACCTACAATTCTTCCCATCAAAATGACAATAACAAACTACATTGATGACAATGCATGACAATGAAGGATCATCTTGAAACCATAAAGAAAAATAACAACTCTTTCCATTAACTTACCACAGCTCACTAAAGGAAGAACATGGGTCCTTGAGCTTTCAGTGTGTAGTTTACAATATCAACTATTTCCATCCAGGTCATTTACCAAAAAAAAAAAGAAACCATTTCCATCCAGACCATTTATCTGATGGAACCCCACCATAAAAGCAATGGTTGATCTGATGGACACCAAGCTACAGCCAATCACAGTAGGGGCCATAAAACCAACAGTGCGGTCAACCATATGTACAGAGATGAGTGGCACAGCAACAAATTGTACACCAGCTATGGTGCAACATTCTAAAACTCCTCTCTTACGAACATGACTGCACACAAATGTGCTCTTGTAACATACAGCAAAAATGATACGTTTTTCTACATGTCAAACAATGTTTTCAGGTAGTTAGTATACCAGAGGCCCAATCTGGTAGAGGAGTTGCATTAGGCTCCGCCCAATAGCACGTATATATGTCTTCTTGGGTTTTCATAGGCTCAAGTAGGTACCAACTGTTCATGATCCAAAAGGTGGATATAATGGGCCTCACCATTGATGACCTGTGCACAGAATTCCTGCAACAGGAGATTCCAAAATCTTATCTTTTCCATTCCTTCTCTTGAATGTGGACTAATCTTGTACAATTACTAACAACTGACTAAAGCACTAGAATTTTCCATGGGGCAACTTCTGGAGCATCGGTCATCCACCAAGAGGCCCACCACACCAAACCAACAATTAGATAAGTGAACTTGGACCAAATTCTACAAACTGAAGTCCCAAACAAGATGAACATACTCTATGGAGCCTAACACTTTATATTCCCTCAAACCAGCAGAGACAAATGAACACGTCATTGCTTCCGTCTCCTTTTAAAGGCAGGATGCATGTCAACATTGCATCTATCAAGTTTGTCTATTGCTATGATACATTCATTCATCCTTTTCAATAGGACAGGCATAGCAGAGACATTACTGGATATCTTGGATTTAAGCAGGCATATTTTTGCAGCAGTTTCAGGATCCTCTTCCTCAAGCAGCGCCTGATTACTCAATTCGACATTTGCTCCTGCACCTGCAAATTATAGGACTCAACAATGAGAAGGGATCGCAAACCAAAGCCCAGAAAGTAGATTAAATCTATCACATGAAAGAGCAACAAATATGCACTATTATAGACCTGAGAAGTTGGTGAAAGAAGGCATCAGTTTGCATTTACATGCCAAATCTCAAAACCAACTACAATACAGAAATGGAAGAAACCAATTTTACAAGCTTTATAACAAAATATCACATGCCATTAATTGAGTTTCAACATACCCAAGAATTGAAAAGAAATGAAAGACAACAAAACTGCTTCTTAGTTCTTGCCATCAAACTAAATGTCACATCCCGGTCCCGAATTTATAGGAATAAACAAGATTAAGTGGGTTCGGGGTGTAACATTAAAACAGTGTCATTTGGGGAATCATAGGCCAACCACCCTGACTTCAACAACTCAGTTTATAAATCCGAGAGGGTACTTTGAAGGAAACTGGTGCAGAGGCAATTCTAGTATAACTAAGCAAGTGATACCGAAACAAACAACGGCTAAGCATCAATATATGTTATGGCTTGGATCAAGAAAAAACTTGCCTGTACTTTTAAGTAATTGAGGCAGACTTGTAAATCAGGAAAGAACTCACTTGTTGGTAATGGTACATACATCAAGGACTCCAACAGTGTTTGTTGAAGCTAGAGAACATGTTATGGGACGATCAAATAGGAAGGGAGACACAACAGAATGAGTCCCAGAACAGCATTTACATATGGAATGATGGGCAAAGATAGACCACCACTTCAAAGTTATCAAACGCGGAATTGACACTGATACATGAATCCACGCATAGAAAAATGGATTATTCAAAGGGTCACGTGATGCAAATTGGTGCCACCAAATCCAAGGGCAGCACAGTGAATTGCATTATCCAAGAGATTCATGGGCTACCTGAAAAATCTCCACCATCACCATAGTCGTCGTCATCCTAATTTTAGCTAACTATCTGGGGTCCGCTAAAATAACAATATTTGCATTCAAAAGATACGAAAAAAGCGTATATAGCATAGCCTGTTGAGCATCAAGTTTGTTTGTCCTGCTCAATAGGCCGTGCATTGTGTTGCTGAACAGGACACACTATAGACACAAATTCAATACCAGGTCAGATCTTTGAGCTAACCCATCAAGTCTTCCGAGTCAAAGTGACTCATTCAGACATTTGGTTGGGTCAGATTTCCATCCTACAGTTAGAATCTACCCCAAAATCACAAACAGCATGAATAGTTCTGCATATGGATAGTGAATGATCATCCATCTAGTGATGCATTTGGGAACAAAAAAACGAGAATCATAGTAATTTGCTAAACTCTTCTTCCTCCTTTCAGTCCCCACAGTGCCACTCATCAGCACCCCCAAAACCCTCCAACCTAACCCACTCTTTCCCCTCTTTTTAGTGTCATTAGGGTTTGTAGTGTTGCAGAACCTCGAAAATATTTATCTTTCTCGAGTTCTCTTTTCCTTCTCCTCCCTTTTAGCAGTTCTAGGGTTTATACAGATTAAGGGTTTTAGGCCATCAAATTCTCGATTTTTCTTCTCCGCCTCCTCCGTTTTCCCAGTTCTAGGGTTTATGCAGTCTAGGGTTTTAGACTATAAAAAAAAAAAAAAACCCCAAAATCTCTTCCAAAAACCCTAAAAAAGTAGAGAGAGAGAGAGAGAGAGAGAGAGAGAGAGATATCATAACAAGAAAAGAAACGAACCATCGTTGCGATCTGATGTTACTGAAGCCTGCGAAAGATCGATCTGGGGAAGAAAGGGTCTCCTGGAGATGAGGGAAGATTCTAGGGTTTACTTCAAGAGATCTGGGACTGTTGTTCGGAAATGGATGATCTTCTCCGCCATCTCGCCAACTTGTCGTTCCAGATATTCGATTTTTCCTTCTTCATCTTCTTCTTCTTCTACTGCTTCGTGTTCTTGATCGGAGGTTGGGTTCTCGATTTCTAGGGTTCACTTCTTGTGCTTCTGGTGGTGTTGAAGGTCGGACATGTTTGGATGTCTCAGATTTCGAAATTCTCGGAGATTTCGGGATTTTGAAATGGTTTATCTGGCGGGATTTTGATTTCTCGGCCATTTTATCTCTTTCTTTCCACTCAAAGATGCACTCACAAAACACTCGGTGGGGTGAGGCTCTTCAGTGGGCCATACCTTTCTCGGCCTTTTGGCCAAACAATGAGATCGAGATTCGAGAGGCTCTTCAGTGGGCTCACCTTAGAAGAATTTATTTTTTTATTTTTTTATTTTTTTTTATACCCAATTTCTAATATTTGTAAATAAACCATCTGGTTTCTGCATTCGTAAATACGCCGATGTTTTAATATATTAATACCTTTCGTGTCCCAAAATATATCTAAAGTTGTCTGTAATGAGCAATCATGAGTGAGTTAAATGATGATTTCTTATGAAAATGACGAGTTTGACCTCATATCCATTAAACACTTTGTCATTTAACTCTAATGATGTCTTGGTTTATTGGGAAGTTTGTATGAGATGCGGCCCAATTAAGGTGACGAAAGTTGTCCGTTGGAAACCTCCCCCTCTAGATTTGTTTAAGTTCAATGTCGATGGTGCTGCAACAAGTAATTAAGCCAGTGGTGTTCTTCGTAATAATAAAGGTGTGGTCCTCTTTATGTTTTCGAAAGCTAATGGGTATTTATGATTCAAACGAAGTAGAGGTGTTGGCTATTTTGGAAGCCCTTCAATGTTTTTCAAGGAGTTTTCAAGGTGACCTCATTGTGGAGAGCAATTAATTCATCTTTAATGAAATGAGGATTGTTTCTACAAACATTAATATTGTTTTCCAACACAAGTTTAGATTGGCTAACTCCATGGCTGATGCTTTTGCTAAACAAGGGGTTATGCGAGACTCCCCTTGGGAGGGAGTTGTTTTGTAGTTGCTTTTGTAGTAGATGGTTACAATGCTCTTATACCTCCCCTATTTTTTTGCCTTTGTGTTTCTTCCTCTTCTTTGCTAATGATAATTTTTGTTACCGATCACAAAAGGAATTATTTACAAAAGTCTTTTTTGTGTATATCTCCCTAAAGTTTCAAAGATTCCTATATAAACTCCTGAGGTTTCTAATGTTCAAGTGCCCAACCTGATATGGTTGGGGACTTTGTAATTTAATTTGGGTTTAGGTCGGTCTTGTGTTTGGGATTTACCTACATCCAATTTGAATAAGCCTTGAGTTGACACAATACCCAACCTAACTGGCCCATTACATCACTATTAAATACTTTTCAGAAGAGTGTATTAATTAAATAGATTTAAATTTTATTTTTTTAAAGAAAAAAAAAAGGACTTGGTTTTTCTTGTTCAAAATACCTAAGGACTACAATAATCTAAATGTTAGCTATAATTAGATTATAACAACTCTTATTCTCGAAAGATATATATATATAAAAAAAATACAAAGTAGTAGAATATGAAGAACCTTTCAAAAAAGAATACCTTTAAAAAAAACCTATTGTCCTTGGAAATTAGGATCTCTGTAATTAAGAAGAAAAAACGTAAACAAACTTTGCATTGAGGTGTTTGATTTTATTGCAAGGAAATGAAATGTATGGCAATTGAAGAGGACCGATTAAGATAGTAACGGAAATTTGAGATTGAAGTAAGCAATGCAAAATGAATACAGATGCAAAACCAAGTATCAATGAAATTAGACTCATCAAATTCTTGGTTTGCTTGTGAACAAAATAGTGAGCAACTCCTGAGAAAATTGAGGGTTTTGAAGAGAACCTTATTACCTTTAATTCCATGGTTTGGTGGCCACAAATAGTGGGTTGTAAATGGTGTTTTGAAGAGGATATCCATTGATGGATAGGGTTGTTTTCAAAGGAAGGTTACAAACAGCTCCTTATTGTGAACCTAAAACCTACCTAGGCCACCTTGTTACTACTAGTTTTGAACGTACCTGGGAGTCCTACACTAAGATTGAGGATAAGATGATAATGTTATTAGCATAATCTCATGCATTAATCACTTACTCAGTCATGTGCTCAATCTTATGTTGGACCAACTAATATTGACGTAGAATATGAAGATATGTTGCTGGATAGCATGACTTTTGTTTTGAAGAGTCCTGATTCAATAGGTGGGCCCCATAGTAGAGTCCCACACATACCAATCACTGTGAGCATGCGGTAGACATTGAGGGAATCCAAACTTTGAATATCAGAACTCTCTTTTTAAATATATACTAGCGCTTTAGGGCCGCATCCAATGCGAGCCTTTAATTCATTCAAAGAAAACCCCACTTAAAACTGAAAGTAAATATCTATTAGAGAAATTATATAATTTATTAATTATAATATACGAAAATAGGTTGCCATATCTCACTGAAATACAAATTGTTCTTTGTGTATATCAGGACTCTTTTTTTTTGAGTCCCTTCTTTTCAAAAGGTGTCTCTCTCAGGACTTAATCAATTGGTGGGGCTGCTTCTAAAATCCCAACCGCTAGGAATCATGCAAGATTTCAATTTGAACAACATGGCCCACCGCCCCTTCAATTTTCATGATGTAATTGAAGTGATCATTTCATCTCAAGGCTAGTCCAAGTCTGATCGGAGAGAAGTTTGGTTTGATGCTATTACAAAGTGGGATTTGAGCTGTTTGAAGTTGTCTTCTTTTGGAATATTGTTTTTTTTTTTTTTTTCTCTTTTTGGTTGTTTAATTATATTTACTCTCTTCACACAAAAAAAAATGTACAGAAGATAGACCCGCCAATGTATAATTTATACCATTGGCATGATACGGTCCAAACTCGACTTATTGATACTACAGACCTAACCCAACAAGTCCAACTAGCCAACCCAACTCAAGCCTTTAGTGCAGAATTAGGACCAACATTCTCACTCCAACTACTAAACTAAAGTCTTTAGGATAAGCTCATACTTTATTTTCCTCTTTTTTTTTTTTTTTTTTTGCTAAAAGATTGAGTTCATGCTCAATACTTTGGGGCCTAGTAGATGATGGGCAAGTTTCGATCCCCAAATCACTCGTGAGCATTCGAACCATAAATAGCCGATGTCAATGAGAATAAAGGGATAGCCCAGTAGTTGTGGGGAGTTCTGTTCTCACCCACCCAAAGTATGATCCTGATGTCTTTCTCCCTGCCATGATCTACTGATCCCTCAAGATCTGGACTTCCTACACCCATTCCCAATGATAAAAGTGCATAAGAAAAGAGAATTTCAAGAGAAGAAGATAGACCTAAATGGAATTAGAGATAGAGGATGAAAATTACCTTAAATTGAAGAGGATAAGGAGATTTAGAGAATGATAGGAGCTTAATTGGTTGGAGATTGTTAAGAGTTCCTTACTTTCTTGATGGAGGAAGCCCTAGAGCTAGACATGAATCTCTAACATGGAGGAGGGAGAAGAGAGAGATGGAGGGAATTTGAAATGAGGAAGAGAGGAAAAGAGAAGTAATATGAGTGAGAGATGGAGTTTGTTGGTTTTGGGAGGAATTTTATTTATAGAGCTTGGTTTGATGTGAAATGACCAAAAAGTCCACTCTTAGTTGCTTGGTTAATGAAGCGACTAAATGGAATGTAGGTGTTCCAGGTTTGTTGCACAATTATCCAAGAAAAACCCCTATCTAACTTTGGAGTTACACCTATGGGCCTCGAACCAGCTAACTCCAATAAATACAACTAACCCCCCTAACACTCCTATAAATTGCAAAAAGACCCCTAAGACACTAAGCTATGCCAAATTCCTAGGAAAAGAACAAACTAAAAAGACCCAACTACCTGTACTAACCCCTAACATAATCTGGCATAATTAAATATAGTCAGCATATAATTAAGGCAAGTAGGGGGCGGGGCCTCACAAATGAAGCTAAAGACCATATATATAATGATAATTGTAATGAATCTAATGATATAAATATAATGAAACGGGATTAAGATGATGAAATAAAGTGAGAATTATAATGGAAATGAAGCTACAGTGATTACTGTTATATCTATAAGTGTGCTCAAGATAAACAAATATATAAGTATTTTTAGAAAGTCTCAAATGAGTAGTTAAAAGTTAAAATTTTCAAATATTAAGTAAATGGTTTGGATCAGTACTATACCACCTACTCTAGTGATTGGCATGCAACCATTGGGGCCTCGTGAATTTATTCTAAGTATCTCATATTTTTACTTTACATAAAAGTTGCTTTCACAAACCGCCCATATAACTAGCAAGAAAACAAGTACTCTACATGAAGAACATGAGACTTTGAAAGCATCTATACTTTATCCTCACGGGTCTTCACAAAATCATTCTCCAATATTTGTCCCTGGATGTTTTGATAAAATTGACCATGAAATTGGGTCAGGATTCAATAAGTGGGCCCCATCGTGGAGTTCCACACATACCAATAACTGTGAACATGTGTGAACATGTGGGAGACAATGAGGGATTCGGTTTTCACTTGCAATAGTAAACCAAACTCTATATCTACATAATATGATCAGAACTCTCTCCATCTAAAAACTCAAAAAGATTAATCCTGTAATTAAATAAAAAATCTAATTTTAAAAATTGAAATAACCCACATGTGGGCAGGCCCCACCTTACATGGCACGTCCAAGGCCATTGTGAAAAAGAAGTCATTAAGCATGAAAACTCCTCATGCGCCGGACTCTCACAGTACTATAGTAGTATCGAACTGGAATTCTAGTTACTGTGAAACAATATTTTGTCACAAGAGCCCACGATCTATAAAAGGAACCACTCGTCCCTAACATGCTCCCATGCAAAAGACTCCCTCCCTCTCCCTCTCTCCGTCTCTCCTCTCCCTTCTTCATCCTGCAACAACTCTCTCCCTCTTTCAAACTGTAAACAGTCTCTCTCTGTCTCCCTCTCGCTCCATTGGATCTCTTCAACTAAGGCTGGAAATTTGGGAAATCGCGAAAAAAATCAGGCATCCATGCTCGGGATACAAATTGGTGATTGCAAAATTCGTCATAAAGGCAAGTTAACAAACCCGAATTTATATTTTCTGCATGATTTTACTCCTTCATTAAGATTTTTAAAATTTTTGAAGAACCCCATTCTGGAGGGTGTAGACTGTAGCATGATGAATGGGTTCCTCCTTACCATGCATACTAATTAATATGTCCAGAATATTAGAATGGAATGAATCAGATTGATGTATGAAGTAATGAGATGTTCATGTCAGAATTGGGACTTTTCCAGTTCTGGTTGGTCAATGAACAGTTTGGTCGACCGTGGTTGTATGATCACATGGCCCACCCAAGGTAAAAGCAGAACCATGGATCTGATTCTATACCCATGGACGACCCTAGTAAACATGTCCCTCTTGGGGCTAGACCCAATTTGGGACCCATAGATATTGGTTTCATGGGGCTTGATCATCAAAGTAAAGCAAGAGAATCCAAACCAGAATGGGATTCGTTAGTGCATGGTTTTGGAAGACGGGGGTTGTGGGACACCATGGCCCACCTGATGATAGATCTGGACCTTGTATCCGGAAGTGGACTCATGGGCGACCACAGAGGTGTTGGACCCACATGGAGTGGGCCCCCTTTGCCCCACCATCCACTCACTTCAGATCCTTGGCGTGGAATCACGTAAAGCAGTATGGGGATGACGAAGAACCTATTCTTGAAACCATGTGATGACAAGTGTAGAAATTTCACAACAGCCCTTTTACTCTAGAATAACTACAACAGAACGTCCTGTGGATTACTATTTGCTATTTGATGTTGAAGACCTTGGTGACGGACCCGATTGCGTCATCAAACATCTGATGCATTCAGATCCCCACTACTTTTATATATAGAATGAAGCTCCCTCATATTTTTTTTTTAAATGAGACAGAATAGAATTTTTGGGACCCACTGGTCACTGCTAAACCCATTTTTTTAAAACGGATTTTGACTTGTTCAAAATTCCTACTATTTCATGTATTTATTAATTGAATTGATTGATTTCTAAGATTACATGAGATGCATCATGATTAACATATTTTGTATATGTCTAAATAACTCCTGTTAGTAAAACCTGTGATTTTAGAATTTTAACTAAGTTTCTCTCTTTGTTATTAAGAATAACAGGTACTCTCTACTAATTTTCTTTGGTATAAAGTCTTCCCCTCTAACATAGGGTTTCTTTGTTGTTGTTTAATCCAGTACTTGCAACTAAAACAATGAAGATATCTTCATTAGCTATAACCTTTTGCTATGTTCTTCTACTGGGGAGTATGGGATCAGTTTCCTCCAAAGAGAATGCAGCTTTTCCCTTGGCTTATTCTCCACCAGATATTGATACAATGCTCAAAGATCTTGATGGCTGGAGAGAGATTGTAAATCAAACTCTAAGTAAAGCTACCATCTTCTTCCCCACTGAGACGCCAAAGGAGCTTGTGCGAGGAGTGAATTCTAAAGTGATTAAATACCATGTAGTACCGTATGCCTTGTCCTTCTTCCATCTAAAACAGTTCGAGAATGGCACCAGGTTTCCTACCCTACTGCACAACAAGTCGATCCTCATTACAAGTAATCATGGTACGAATTTCACAATTGATGGTCGCCACATATCTCATCCAGACATGTTCTACGATGGTAAGAATGCGGTACATGGTGTGTCAAATCTCCTCAATTACAACATCTATGGGGGCAATGCCACTGTGTCCTTGAAACCACCGCTTAAGATTGCACCAATATCACGAACATCTCCACCACCTTCATCGTCGCCACCGTCACCGCTACTTGGTCCCCCTGTACCAGGCCCTTCAACACATGCACGACTGCCGCCGCCACCACTACCCAGTCCGCCTGCGCCAGGGCCATCATCACATGCACCGCCACTGCCGCCGTCACCACTACCTGGTCCGCCTGCACCAGGCCCATCGTCACATGCACCGCCGCAGCCGCCGTCCCCACTACTCGGTCCGCCTGCACCAGGCCCATCATCACATGCAACGCCGCAGCCGCCTCTGCCGTCACCACTACCCGGTCCGCCCCCACCAGGCGCATCATCACATGCACCGCCGCAGCCGCAGCCGCCGTCACCACAACCCGGTCCGCCTCCACCAGGCGCATCATCACGTGCACCCCCGCCGCCGCCATCTTCTCTCAATCCTCCTGTTGCTCCTAAACCACCACACACTACTGTACCAAATATTGATGCAATATTCAAAGATCTCAATCGCTGGAGAAATATTATAGATGATACTGAAAGGGCTACCATCTTCTTCCCCAATACACTGTCAAAGAAATTTCTGCGAAAAGTGCCTTCTTCAGTGATTAAATACCATGTAGTCCCACATGCCTTGTCCTTCTTCGATCTAAAACATTTCGAGAATGGCACCAGGCTTCCTACCCTAATGCACAACAAGTCGATCCTCATTACAAGTAATGATGGTTCGGATTTCACAATTGATGGTGGGCCCATATCTGATCCAAACATGTTCTATGATGGTAATCATGCGATACATGGTGTGCCAACTCTCCTAAATTACCACATCTACGGGGGTAAGGCCAACTCTCCTAAATCACCACCTTCATCATCTCTCAATCCTCCAGTTGCACCTAAACCACCTCGCACTGTTGCACCTACACCAGCACCAGAACCTCACCACGTTGGACCGCCTACTCCACGTCCATCATCATCCCCACCGCCTCCTCCCAATGTTGTTGCGCCATCACCACATCCATCATCCTCCAATCCTAGTGTTGTGCCAACCCCAAGCCCATCATCTCACAATGCTCCTACTTTTGTGCCTGCATCACCTCCATCGTCTCGCAATCCTACAGGTGCGCCTACATCGACTCACGTTGCTGTTGTACCAGCTCCTTCACCATCATCTCGCAGAGCTGGAGCATCTACACCACAACCATCATCCTCCAATCCTACTGTTGTGCATGCTTCAACTCCTTCAGCGAACCGTTCGGATGCACCGCGGTTGACTACTCAGTTTTCAATCACCCTTCTAGTAGCAGTCTGTGGATTCTTCGCATTCAACCTTCATGGCTGATGACAGACTCATTTTGATCATCTTAAATTAGTGGCCTTTTTTTTATATGGTTACAATAGATACGCACATCTGAAGTGCCTTTTCAGACTAGTTTTTGGTCTTTATGCATTATTTGTTTATTTAGTTGCAGTTGTTTATGGAACTCATTTTTATCATTGTAAAGTAGTGGATTTTGATATCCTTACAGCACGAGGACACATACAAAGTGCCTTTTCAGACTAGTTTATGTTCTATTTGCATTAATTGTTTACCTGGTTGCAGGGTTTCTGTTTGTTTATAACTTTTAATTTATGATTGGTAAATGTTACTTTTACTTTTTAGCCTGTTCCATAAACATGTGGGCACATTGATTCGGCTTGATCTACATAATATGAGCTCTTTTGATTGTTGGCCCTCAAATACATGGTTTATAAATTTATGTTGTATTAGAGATTGGTCACGGTCTCCAATTTTTTGCATAGTTTTGCAGCATTCAATTGGCAGTGGGACAAAAGCCCACATAGACTCAGTGTTTATGGGGATGAATAATAAAACTATCCTTTTCGTACTTCTTCTTCCAAAAGTAGGATAAACCCAGGAGTTATGAGTTTTTTTTTTCTACCAATCGGGGCCGTCCCTTCACCACCCCATGGGGATGGTCTACATTGTGCATCATTACTATTTGATGGGATAAAACTCCCATTGCATATTTTGGAGGTCTTTGAAGAATTTTTCATATGGGCCCCATTGTATCATCAACTATTTCATGGATGCGTCTTTGGAAGAAAGTGCGCAGCTGCCATCTTTTTCCAGGCCATATCCATTCTCTGGCATCTCCGGAATAATGCCAAACATAGCAACCAAAAGGCTTCTCTTCAATGTGCGAAGGCTCTCTTCGAAGACAGAATTAAAGGTATGGTTATCTCTATGTCCAAAGGGACAGCTTCCATTTACCCTCATCTTATCCTGCGAGCTTTGGGAATGGTTTGATCAGCTGCTTTGGGCTTCTGCCAGAGGTATCTGCTGCTGCTGGAGTAGTTGGGATGCAGTGTTTGCAGTATCCAGTGCTTGCTCAGTGCAGTGGAGTATGCTTTGTACTGGAGTTCTTCCCTTGCTGTGTTTGGCAGAGTTTTGTCTATGCAGTGTGAAGTTTTGAGGTGGTTTGGAGTTGTTCAGTGTGGTGCTTTGCAGTGTGCAGTGCTTTAAATGATGTTGTTGTTGTGCACGTGTATGCGGAAACGTGAATACGCGATCGAACAAATAATCAACCACACACAAGAACAAGAGAATTATGTGGTTCGGCAAACTTGCCTACGTCCACGGGAAAGAAACTCGACTCTCCTTTTGGATTCACTTCTGTATGATATGCAGTACAGATCTCTCATGGGTTACACATTATATGAATATATAATGCTCTCTTTCTTATCCCCCAAGAAACCCTATCCTAGTAAATAAGAAAGTCCTGGTACAATTACCAAATTACCCATGACCCTAAATCCAATTGGTCTGGACCCACTAGGCCAACAATCTCCCCCTCTAGACCATGGGGAAGACGCCTCTGAACCCCCTTACTAGGAGTCCAGTCCTGCCAACTCTGAACACAGCTCCAGCTTTCCCTTAGACACGACCTTAGTCATCATATCTGAGGGATTCTTGTCAGTATGAATCTTCTCCACCTTCATGAGATTCTTTTCGATGACCTCACGGATCCAATGGTATCTCACATCAACATGCTTCGTGCGGGCATTGTATGTAGCGTTCTTGCTAAGATCCATAGCACTTTGACTATCACAGTAGACTACATACTTTTCTTGCTTCAAACCCAGTTCTTTGAAAAATTTCTTCAACTAAATCATCTCCTTCCCTGCTTCATTAGCAGCTATGTATTCTACTTCGGTTGTAGACAATGCTGTACACTTCTGCAACTTAGGCTGCCAGGAAATAGCTCCCCCTGCAAAAGTAAATAAGTACTCAGAAGTAGACAGCCGACGATCAAGATCGCCTGCAAAATTAGCATCTGTAAAGCCTTCAAGTACTGGTTTTGAGCCTCCGAAACACAAGCAAAAATCTGATGTACCTTTCAGGTATCTGAAGATCCATTTCACTGCTTCCCAATGCTCTTTCCCAGGGTTAGAAAGAAATCTACTCACTAAACCCACTGCATGAGCAATGTCTGGTCGTGTACACACAATGGCATACATAAGACTCCCAACTGCTGAGGAGTATGGAACAGATGTCATCCGTTCCTTTTCTTCATCTGTAGTAGGACATAATCTCTTACTGAGCTTGAAGTGACTGGCTAAAGGCATGCTAACTGGCTTAGTATCTTTCATGTTGAACTTTGCTAGCACCCGTTCAACATATTTCACCTGTGACAACCACAGTTTCTTGGCATTCCTGTCACGACGTATTTGCATTCCCAAAATCTGTCGTGCGGGACCCAAGTCTTTCATGTTAAAAGTCTTTGACATGTCCCTTTTCAACCTGTCAATCATCTTAATATCATGTCCAACTATCAACATATCATCTACATATAAAAGAAGGATGATAAATTTGCCGTTACCAAATTTACGAATATAAACACAGTAATCTGCAGCTGTCCTCCGGTACCCATGACTCACCATAAATGAATCAAACTTCTTGTACCACTGCCTCGGTGCTTGTTTCAGCCCGTAGAGACTCTTCTTTAGCCTGCAAACCAACTGTTCTTTTTCTTCTACCTCAAACCCCTCCGGCTGAGTCATGTAGATCTCTTCTTTCAGATCACCGTGAGGAAATGCAATCTTCACATCCATCTGCTCAAGTTCAAGGTCCATGCTGGCAACTAAACCCAAGACAACTCTAATAGAAGTCATCTTCACAACTGGAGAGAAGATTTCATCGAAGTCAATACCCTTCGTCTGCGCAAAGCCTTTAACCACTAGCCGTGCTTTGTGCTTAATCAGTTTTCCACTGTCATCTCTCTTCAGCTTGAACACCCATTTGTTCTTCAAAACCTTCTTACCTTTTGGAAGTTCCACCAGTTCATAAGTATTGTTCTTTTTCAAAGAACTCATCTCATCTTGCATGGCCTTCATCCACTCATCTTTATCTGTATGAGTTTTTGCTTCTGGGTAGCTCTCTCGCTCCCTCTCATCAGTAAGCAAAATATAATCTGTTGCAGGATATCTATTTGATGGTTGACGTTCTCAAGTAGACCTCCTAACTTGAGGTTCTGTGATTTCTGACTGAGGAGACTGCTCCCCCTGCTCAACACCCTGTTCATCTGGCAACCCCTGCGCCTCATCATGATTCGAATCATTTTGTCCACCTTCTCCACCTATAGTCTGCACTGGAGGAGGAGTCGGTGTGAGATCAACCACTCCATCAACAACTTCTTTAGACTTTTCAGTCTTCTCAATATCTCCAAAGAACTGGTCTTCATAAAACACCACATCCCTACTTCTGATAATTTTCCTCTTCTCTGGATCCCATAATCTGTAACCAAACTCAGCTCCACCATAACTAAGGAAAATGCAACATATTGCCTTATCATCCAGCTTTGAACGCTGCTCCTTTGGTACATGTGCAAAGGCCTTTCATCCAAACACCTTCAAATGAGAATAAGAAACATCTTTACCTGTCCATTTTCTCTCCGGAAGGTCAAAATCCAAAGGAACTGAGGGAGACCTGTTAATCAAGTAAACGGCAGTCAGGACAGCTTCACCCCAAAATGCCTTGGGTAGCTGTGCCACTCTAATCATGCATCTCATCCTTTCAAGAATAATGCGGTTCATTCTTTCTGCCACACCATTATGCTGTGGAGTACCAGGAACTGTTCTTTCATGTCGAATACCATGCTTCGAGCAATAGCCTTTAAACAGGTTGGATGTGTACTCTCCACCATTATTTGTGCGGAGACATTTCAGGAGTTTTCCTGTTTCTCTTTCAACCATGACATGAAACTGCTAAAATACCTGGAACACCTGATCCTTCGATTTCAACGCATAAACCCAGACTTTCCTGGATGTATCATCAATAAATGTGACAAAGAACTTATTGCCACCCAATGACTCCACCTCCATGGGACCACAAACATCAGAATATACCAAATCCAACACATTAGATTTTATCGTTGATGTTTTAGAGAAAGACACCCTATGTTGTTTACCAAACAAGCAATAATCACAAGGGTCAAGGGATGTACCTGTGGAGTACTGAATTCGATCTTTCTTTGCCAGTATCTGCACTCCTTTCTCACTCATATGTCCGAGTCTCTTGTGCCACAGATTTGGAGAGGATCTGTCTTCAACAGCATTCAACACACTTTTGCATAGTTTCACATGTGTCTTGTACAGCGTATTACATGCTTTCCCTCTCGCAACAATAAGAGACCCTTTAGTGAGTTTCCACCTGCCATTTCCGAAGTAACTCTCATAACCTGCATGGTCCAATGAAGTTCCGGAAATCAGATTCAAACGCAGATCAGGAATATGTCGCACATCTTTCAGCGTCATTGTACAACCAATATTGGTTTGAATGCAGACATCACCGATCCCAACAATATCCGAATGACTTGTGTTGTCCATCTTCACAGTGCCAAAGTCCCCTGTTTTGTACGTTGTGAACATCTCCTTTCAAGGAGTAGCATGGTAGAATGCTGCTGTGTCAACAACCCACTCAACCTGATCATCTGCAACACTCAAACACTTTTCATCGTCACTGGTCAGTATTACTACTTCATTATCCAAAGTAGCTGTTGTGTTAGTGTCATTCTTCTTCTCATTGTTGGCTTCTTTCTTTTCCTTCAAGGCAAATCAATTCTTTTTAATGTGGCCCTCCTTGCCACAATGAAAGCATTTTCCAGACTTTTTCTTAGTCTGCGTTTCACCTTTAGACTTGCCACGACCCCCCTTTGGTCTCCTACTCTTACTCCTCCTCCTTTTCTCAGTGACAAAGGCCTGTGCATTATCTGTCCCTACAGTTTTTCTTCTTGTTTCTTCATTCAACAAGCTGTTAGTAACCTGACTCATAGATAACACACCATCTGGAGTAGAGTTGCTGACGAAAACAACTAATGTTTCCCATGTATCTGGTAAAGAGCTTAGAAGAAATAAAGCTTGCATCTCATCATCAAGGACCATCTTCATTGTAGCCAGTTCATTCACAATGCATTGGAAATCATTTATATGATCTTCAATTTTACCACCATCCTTGAATTTCATATTTACAAGCTTTCTAATCAGAAAAGTTTTGTTCACAGCAGTTTCTTCTCATATATTTCTTCTAACTTCTTCCAAAGGGACTTCGCATTGGTTTAATTAGACACATGATGAAATATGCTGTTATCCACCCACTGTCTAATGTGACCAATGGTCTTTCTATGCATCTTTTTCCAATCTGGATCAGGCATCTCTTTTGGTCGGGCAGCATCCCCCTCAATGGGATCGTAGAGGTCTTTGCAATAAAGTATATCCTCCATTTTAGGTTTCCAAATCAACCAATTGATATGGTTGAGTTTGATCATGGTAGTGTTAACAATGTTGTTCTCCATCTCAATTGAATAATCAAGAAAAACAAACAAATTTTACTAGCCTCAAATTCTGCACCAATCTGTAGATCTCGTCACCACGAGCTCGCCGGAAGAAACGGATCTGAAATCCGACTTTGGATGGCTCCGATATCGCAAAAACTGTTTTCTGCGCTCCGATTGGTCAAACTTTTGTGTTGACCGTCAAACTGCCAATCTTCTTCCACAGTTATATAGATCTGCTCGAAACGATTTTGTAGGCGCAAACGGATCTCCGATCTGACCTCGGATGATCAAGATATTGACGAAACAAGTTTCAGCCGTCAATCTCAGTCAAACCCCTGCTGACTGTACCGTTCTGCTGACGTGGCGATGACGTCAGCGTATGCTGGAATGGGCTTCCTGCTTCGCGGGTCAGGCCGAACTGACCAACGAACCTGAACTTGTTCTGGACTCTGGGCTGGGCTTCACAGAATGGGTCAGGTTAGAACCGACCCGAACCTGGACCTAATATGTGGGCTGGCCTGCACTGAGCTTCTTCAAACAGGTCAGGTCAACCCGACCTGAAACCTGACTCGGCCCAGATCTGCACCCTTCTTCTTCAAACAGAACTGGGTTCTGTTAGCGTCAAACTACGCTGTCTTCTTCCTTCTTCTCCGGCCACGGCACGGCGACGGACGGCTACGGGGTGCGGCGAACGGCGATGGCCGGCGGTCCTACTCCGGCGACAAGCAGGAATCCGGCGACGATGTGGGCGGCGGCGACTGCTCCGATCGGCGAGAAAAATCCCTTTTTTTTTTTTTTCACGTCGTTTCTTTTCCGTCAACGACCAGATCAACACAGAAGATTCTCCTTGTTGATCAACACAGATCAACGCCAAACGACCAAACGGCTGTTTCTTTTCCGTCTCTTTTTCTTGTCCTCTTCTTCCGGCGACACGCAGCGGGATATCACCGCTTCCTTCTCCAATTCCGGCGATCCACTTCCGGAACCAAAAGGAACCAATCTTCTATTCTCTTCGATTGTGTGGACCACTGAGATCAAACGATCTCTCTCCCTTTTCTGCAACGAAGAACCACGTGCAGAAATCCGAATCAAAAACTTTGATCCGATCCGTCGATCGCAACGCAGCACAATCCAATCCTAGAAACCCTAGGCTCTGATACCACTTGTTGTGCACGTGAATGCGAAAACGTGAATACGCAATCGAACAAATAATCAACCACACACAAGAACAAGAGAATTACGTGATTCGGCAAACTTGCTTACGTTCACGGGAAAGAAACTCAACTCTCCTTTTGGATTCACTCTCTGTATGATATGCAGTACAGATCTCTCATGGGTTACACATTATATGAATATATAATGCTCTCTTTCTTATCCCTCAAGAAACCCTATCCTAGTAAATAAGAAAGTCTTGGTACAATTACCAAATTACCTATGACCCTAAATCTAATTGGTCTGGACCCACTAGGCCAACAATTGTTTTGTAGCCCTCCTTTTTTTGGTTGTCAGGCCCCGTCCTGAGTTAATTAAGATTAACTCTAATAAATTAAAATTAAAGCTAATTAATCACATTTAAGAAGACTAATGATGGTTAATGACTAAGCTCAATGAGACTAGTTCCAAATGAACTTAATGAAGTGATAATGAGGAGATTAAAGGAATTGAATGAGAGTTAGACTTAAACAAAGGGAACAAGGACTTTTTCGTAAATACTGATTTATACATATTTTATCAAATACGGAAACTCTTGATACCAACACGTGTATCTCGACGAGTATGTTAACTTTCGTAATAGGCTCGAAGTCATTTGACAAGGAATTAGCCAAGTGAGCCTTCATTTGACTTCATTTGAAAATAAGAAAGAAAGAGAGAGCTTGGTAGCAAAAAAAAAAAAAAAAAAAAAAAGACCCTTATAAGGCTTAAGATGAACTCCTTTTGAGTTCATTAATTCAACTTATTTCATTGACGAGAAAACCCTAGGCAACTCTTTCTTCTATATTTCTCCTTCCATTTCTCTCCATCTAAAGTGAAGAGTGGAAGCTTGCCAAGTGATTGGAGTATGGCTCCATCTTCTTCATCTTCTTTCCCACCTTGTTTTCCATTTTGGAGTGTCAAAGCTTGACAAAGAACTCAAGAATCCTTCTTCTTGGAACTACAAGTAAGTAGTTGATCATTTAGTGAGTTTTCAAGTCGCAATGGGTGATTAGGCATGGATTCTAGTACAAATAACTTATAGAAATGTGTTTTTTCTTGTTTTATGGAATTAGGGTTTGAAATTGGGAGTTTTTGTCTCAAGTCAAGCTAAGCAAAGGATTTCTTACTATTTGACTTCAAAAGACAAGTATAAATGCACATCTATGATTGAAATGCTAAATTACAAATTTGCTTGAATTGTAGGAGATGGGTTCTCAAACCCTTTCTTTGTTATAGAATGGATATTGTTAAGGATTGAATGGAAATGGTTAATGGTTATTCCAAGAGTATGTTTTCTTGGATTGTATAGATTATTGGAGAGATTGAGCCCCAAGAACTTAGTTTCAAAAAAAAATTGCTTCAGAAGTTCTAAAGCTTAAAAATGGAATTCTGGGCAAATTTCGGCTAGCCGCAAGGCTAACCGTGAAGCCAACCGTCGAAATTCGTAAAATGGGTGAGCTTCTGGAAAGCTAACCGCCAAATTTCGGTTAGCCGAAATTGAAATTTCGGCTAGCCGCAAGGTCACCGTAAGGAAACCGAAATCGAGTCAGGAATCCCTGCAAAAAATGTCAGCTTTTGGAAAGTTGACTGCTGAATGACGGTTAACCGAAATTGAGATTTCGGCTAGCCGCCAGCCACATTTCGGCCAGCCGCCAACCAAGTTTCTGCTAGCCACCGACCAAGTTTCGGGTAACTGCCGAGCGAACCTGATATTGGCCAAACATTAGTTGTGAGTGAAATTTGGCCAATCGATCGGATCGGTGAATTTTGAAATTGTGGGTGAAAATTTTAGGAACTAAATGCACACATTAAATATATAAATGTGATGTCCATCGAGAATAACACCTGCATTTGGTAACCGATGTTTTCACCTAATTAGTTGTTTAGATGTGAAGGAGAGTTGAGTAGAAACGGAAATGAGTAGGGAGTTTCTAACCCGTATGGAACTAGTCTAACTCGTACCGAAAAATAATGACTAAATACAACGAACTAATAAACAGTTACTACAGATAACAATATAATGATTAATCCTACTGCAATAGATGGATGGGGTGCTCCGGAGCTCTGTGGTGATGCTAGTGATCTCTGATCAAAACGCTGGTAAATCCCACACATAGACTGAAAAGTCACTGAATTGATAAGCTACCTAATAATATTGGACTAAAGAGTCTCATAAACCATCTAAGAAATACTCAATGAATGAAATGAATGAAATAGACTAATTAACTACTTCCCTTGGGAAGAAACTGAATTGAATGAGAACAATACTATTGTAGTTGTAATTAGTTATTAAGCATTAATTGGCCATACTGTATAGGATATTGTACTGTCCTAGATTTATTTGTCTAGAATTATTATATTGAGAAATGAACAAATTTAGCATGAATTATCATAAATTTGTTTATACATTGTTGAACCGTCGTGTTCATAGTGTTATTGATGGCTTTATAGGTCCAGTTGCCCGTCCCAGCCTTGCAGAGGCCGCGCCGCCAGCGGATGAAGCCAATCCGATTCCTCCAAGAGGATTAATAGAATGGACTTAAATCGGAGGGCGAATGAATTTGAATATTTTGGAATTATTTTGGGAGATATTTTGTGTAATTATCCATTTTGGAATTGTATATGGGTCCCTGCATTATGTTTTGGTTATGCAGTGGTGAACTTTATTAGACTGAATTTTGGTATATGTGAACTTTACTTTTAATGTAAAGTCAATTATTGTTAATGTATATATGTATTTCCGCAAAATGTACATTTGATAGGTATGCATGTTAGATCCCTTGTGAGTGTCGAGCTAATTCGGGATTTACGGGAGTAAGTATAATCGCATCCGCGACCCGGTGTTTAGTCCCGAGTAATCCGATCTCGGGCCCGGGTCGTGACATTGGTTCTGCTGTTCTGTTGTGAAGTGCTTTGCTAGGGGTGGTTTTCTCTCTGTGCTATGAAGAGCAGGGTAGTGGGAGTGCAGGGAAGTGCGGTGCAGTGCTTTGATGTGCTGGCTGCTTCTTCATTGTAGTGCTATGTTTAAAGTTGGGAAGGGTCGTTGGGATTGCATTTCTTCAGACTTAAGTTAGCTAATTGAGATTGCATAGATGAAGAACGGTATGTATAGTTTCGAACCAAGTGTATTCTTAATTTCTTATTCTCTCTCCCTCACACACACACATTATCATTTTTTAAAATAATTTTTAGGCCACTGTTTTTAATTTTGACCATCTCATTATAATTGAAATAAAAATATTAATAATTTAATTTTTTATAAATTTTTAATATTATGAATTAGACGGGCATGTTTTGCGTTTAAAATTATGTTAAGCAGTTTAGATTCAAGAACATGGGTGCCACCAACTGATTTCAAGGGATGTGGATGTTAGGTCCCCAACAAGTGGGCTGCACTGTAAGTTAGTGAGCCAAGCATCGACCAATCACAAGTATACCTTAATTGCGTGTGGGAATGCCCTCAGCCCGGATGAAACCTAAAATTTCCAGGTCCTTACCTGCGCCCTAATTAAAAATATGAGCCTTGGCCCAAGACCAAGTCTGATTTGAAGAGTTTTGGTATTATATGATGTTTGGGTTGTTACATCCAAGCTCAATTTAGATACCTCAGGCGAAAGTCTAAGAACCAGCTACACTCCAATTGGGCTTCAAAACCCAGCAACTGCCCAAAAATGGCCAGGCGTTTCGAACTATGATAGCTTCTATCTATACACTATGAAAGCTGCACTCCAATTGGGCTTCAAAGAAGTAGTGCCGGGATGGATGCTCTCTGTCTTCCCAATAGGCGTTTCGAACTATGATAGCTTCTATCCATACACAATCATCCATGCATTCAAATGTACATGGCTCTGTTGATTGGTACCTAATATCAGTAACCAGCACGAAATACATCTGAATGATGCTAGAGGTTCTAAAACTATGGAAGGGGTATGCTAATATGAACTGTGACCATGGAATCCTTCTGACATGCTGAGAGTGAAAATACTCTGCCTAGGAGATAAGAGCCCTTTTTGAGAATGCAACGTTATACATCTGAACACAGCAGATGGTCAAACATAAAGCATTCTGTAACAACATTTCAAATAAACCTAGATACCAACATGCAAAAAAAGGGCCTCCAATGAGTACAACTCAGCTGCCTACATGGAAAAACTCTTGTTCTATAGAAATGTACAATGGATATCGAGCTAATTTTGAAAAACTCTTGTTCTACATAAAAGTCCCATCCTGACTATCTGATTAGTCAGGCTTGCTACGTTTAATTTTGAATGACTAAGGGCCTGTTTCTTTACTGGAATTCCTGGAATTCCTGTCTGGGGAATTCCTAAATTCCCAGACATAGTGGAATTCCTGAATTCCCCTTGGGCTTGAGCATCCAGGAATTCCACACAAATGCAAAGGGAGTGGAATTCCTGAATTCCCAAAGGTCAAAAGAGAACTTTCAAGTGGCTTAAATCCAGAAATGCTACTAAAGAAACATGGGATTCAAAAATTCTAGGGGACAACATGTCACATCATGTCCATAAATTCTTGGACATGGTGAATTCCTGACAGAAATTCCAGGAAAGAAACAGGGCCTAAATCTCCAGCAGTGATTCCACCAATTGATACATTTGCTGCAAGCTTGAACTAGACAAGGCCAACATGAATTCCCACCATATTGAAACATTTCAACTACCTGCTGAATATTAAGACTTGGAATATAAATAAAGTAAAGCTCATAACTACATTAACTGGAACTAAACCAAAACAGCCTGCTGTCGATAACGACATAGGACATTTTGTAGTAGCACGCACAGTTAAGTGATAGGATACAAACATTTTATATGCTTCGAATAAGGTAAACAATGATACCTAACAGAGTACATATGATCAAAATGAGGATAAAAACAATCCTAATAAGTGAATTCAGACGTTCGTCCATTGCAACTACTGCCCCTCGGGGACGGCTTGATGAAGGTGTATAGTCATCTCTGAAATGGCCATTGTCCTCTTCATAGTTGTGGAGACTGTCCATAGCTTCTTCCATATTGGTGTATCCCCTATAAAGTGTATCAGAAAATTGATTTACTTGTGCTTTGCAATCGGTCCATGTATTATATATACCAGGCCGCCTTCCTCGGTAGACAACGTAAAAATTGAACCGAGGCATCGTCAAGATTGAAGTCAAACCTGAGATGTCAATGAGTTTAACATAATTGATGCAGTGTTTAAGAAAATAAATGTGAGATGACAATGGATATCAAGACATAACTGATGCCATTCATTTTGTTTAAGCCACCAAAAACCTACAGTTGTGCAAGCATCACGAGGCCAAACACTGAAGTCGTAAAGAGTTGGAAAAACAACCATTACAGAATATATCAAATGACAAGATTAGGTAATAAGTCAATCCAAAGTGAGTTAACCATAGCAAAAAGAGAAACAATTATGGTAAGTAAACAAACAAACAAGTAAAAAAGATAATAAATGTTGGATGACAATGGATATCAAGACATAACTGTTGCCCTTCATTTTGATGAAGCCACCAAATCAAAACAGTTGTGCAAGCAATATGAGGCCATTCAGCATAACAGTAACATGAAGCAAGTAGGGAAGTCATAAAAAGTAAGAAAAACAACCACTACAGAATATTAGATTTGTCCAAAACATAAGCCAAACCAAAGTGGGGTTCAATGGCAAAAAGATAAAGCAACATGCAACTAAACATATCAGCCAACCAAACATTAAAAAAAGCATGAAACGAGTGATACACATATCAAATGACAGTGTAATTGTCACTTTGAATTCTTGGGAGACGGCGTCGAATCTAAGCACATTTATCTTTTGCGCAAAGGAAAATAATGGCCATATCGGCATGGATTGTCAGCCACTCGTGTGCAATCTCCACATCCAGGTCACTAAGATCAGCAATCTGGTCTAACTCCTTTACCACATTGTTGGACACTCGCTTCTTTGGATGACGAATACTTTCAACCACTTCAGTAATAGCACTAGTGATCCTCTCAGAATTGCGATCTACTGCTGCGACGTATGTGTCAATGTCCTTAGGATCCTTCGCACGAGCCCTCTTCTTGAGGAGCCTTCACTTCCTGTCATTCCGAGATTGTCAAAACAATCATTCAGTCCCATCGGAATTGATCCAGACACTTGTGTGTTAGTCCCACCAATGGATGTTGTAGGATTTGGACTCCCTACATAAGTCGATGGCCTTGAAAATTGCCTAGTTGCAACATCTTTACTAAACACCAGGCTTAGCTTATCATAATCGATTGTCTTTCCTCGCCACGACACCGCATCAGGATGCCCCTATTACAAAGATGCGTTTTCCTTGCAATATCATGTGCATTGTGGTAATTACAGAAGATTAATGGATATCGAGTTAAACATCGGAATTGTATATACCTGTAGCCATGCAGTCCAGACATCATATTCAGCTATGACTTTCTTTGTTGCTACATCAAATCCAAAACCAGACGCATTGAGAAGCTATGTGGCCCGCGCGAAGTTCTTCTTCAATACTTTACAATGATTGATTATTGTAGACACAATTATATGGCCAACACCATGATTTGATGCATTCATTTTGGTTGCTATAGTTGCATACACATCTTGTTTGAAGCCACGATTTCCCCTTTTCCCAAGCTCGATCTGCTCTTGTAAAAGAGCCAGCAATTCTTCGTCCATGGAGGCATTGAAACAAACATTCTTCCGTTGTGACATGGCTACATTAATATAAATGTGCATGCTAAGAAAGTATGATCTCCATAGATTGGCAAAAGAAAATTAAAACAACAGCAAGGTTGTCATTAATTTCATTAGAACATAACATTAACAGAGTACATATAGTCACCATACATTAAAAAAAAAAGGTCACACCATACTAGCTCATAGTATTCTACTTGGACAGTCACAAACATATCATTGTCCCACGCCATGTTGAGTGTAATCATGCCAAAGTCTAGCTGCATAAGCATCCTTGAAATTGCTCCACTGCTGCCTTTCCGCTTGGGAGTAGTATTGAAATACTTGGGATGCTTGATCATTATGGTGGTAATCATCAGCCGAAAGGGTGGTTACATCACGATCTTGCTCACCCTCATCGGAAGCTTGAAAGAGTTCGTCATCAAACATATCCCCCCCATGTTTTCTTATGACGTTATGAAGGACAGCACATGCGGTTACTATTTTCACTTGGGTGTCCATGGAATATTGTGGAGCTATTCTTAATATCCCAAACCTAGATTTCATGATTCCAAAAGCCCTTTCAATTACATTTCTTGCCTGGGAATGCATTTTATTAAATAACTCTATCGCATTTTGAGGATTTCTTCCTCTATGCTCACTGAGGTAGTAACGCACACCCCGGTATGGTGCCAGAAAGCCTGGTGCATTTGTATACCCAGCATCCAATAGGTAGAACTTACTTATTGTATATTACAGAATTAAAAAACCCTCCAATGTCAAGACACCATGAAAGCCGAAATTACCGAAGTTTAACTAACAAAATTTATTCATGATTACCTGGTGGGATATGAAGGGGATCCGCATGGGCAAGTAAACTTTGAAGAACGCGGGCATCTATAGCGGACCCCTCCCAACCAGGATGCACATACTGGAAATTGAGGTCAAATCCACATGCAGCCATTACATTTTGGCTCAAAGTGCCTTTCCTATTCCAGAAGGGTCCTTGAGTGGCCAATCGTACATGTACTGGAACATGAGTTCCATCAATGGCGCCAACACATTCCTGAAGAGAGTTACAGTCATTAAACATAATTTTTGTCTTAAAATATGTGTATGACAATTTTCTTCGCTTATTATTAATACCTCAAAGTATGGTATTCCCTCGGTATTTATCCCTGCTTGTTTGATAATGTTGGGGGCTAGTTGTGCAACCGCTGTTAAGACTCTATGAAAGTGACGGCTGATAGTCTCCCCTAATCTACCAAACCTGAAACTACTTGTCATATTCCTAACATTGTGTGCGATGGTATGCAAAAACTCAGCAACTGCCTCCTCCACTGTGACGTATCTTGTGTCTGCCAATAAACCTTTATTCTTTAACACTGTACACAACAGATCGAAGCAATTTTTGTTTAGCCTCAATTGACTGATACATTCACTGTCCCTGCCATGTGTTAAGTAAGAGATATATTGCATCCTCTCTGCATTTCTATTTCTTCTTGCAGACCTCCGTTTATTCCTAAATATTTGATCACCCACGGAGTACATCTCTCTTTGCCATTCTGAGGCCACAGTCCATAAAGTTACTAGGACAGCATTATAAGTATTATTGGCCACAACATCTTCTACTTCAGTAGCAGAATCATTTCCACTGTCCCCTTCCATCAACAGAGGTTGTCCACACTTATCCTTATGAACAAAAGAGACAAAAATTCCATGTTGAATTCATCCATAAAATAGATAGATCAGTATTTGGAGTTATATAAAACTACGTATCAATAGTTGGAAGGAAGATTTTAGATACACACACTCCTAATACTTCCACCCTGCTGTATTAGGTTAAAAAGATCAAACAAAATGGAAATAGTGTGTAGGAAAAAGAGTTATAACAATGTAAGGTAATGGGTCACACTATACATGTTATCTGCAGCATATCAAAATTAACCTGGGAATGTTCATTTGCAATATAATCTATCCTAAAAACCTGCATTTTTTTGTCTGGGCAACAGCCATTATATACTTTATGTATAGAGCCAAAGATAAAAGAACTGTATATGGAGTAAAAATATTGCAAATGTAAAAATAAGATCAATTGCATGTGTTGAATGTTCAAAGCCGACGAAAGTTCATGTTGAGTCAAAGAAATATAAGTTATCAGCCCTTCATTTTTCTCTTTGTATTAATCACAAGTCAAAGTTAACCACTGCATGGCAGTATAACATTGATCACTTACTTTTAATTTCCCAACCCTTTTCAAATAATATCATCAACATAAGCCATTAACTGAGAAAGGCACCAAATAAGAAATTATAAACAGGTCCAGCCTACAACAACTCATTATATGTAGCTTCCATCTATAAAAACAAGGCATGAAAATATTCACAGATTGATTGTTGTTTATAAGAATGATCTCACATGGACGACATATAGTAATAGGTGTTTTCATATCCAACACCTTTATAAAAATGGACAGAAAAGGTTTATTAACCAAAAAGACTGCATATAGAAAAATTGTTGCAGGAGGCCCAACAATCAACCGGCACTGCATACATAGAATATCCAGTAGAACTAATATCATTTTTTAATACTCTCGGTTGCATTATCAGGATACTGTATACTGTTTTAATTAACAAAGAAAAATGCACATCAAACAAAGGAGCTTACCTGTTAGTGGCCCTAGAGCATCCAAACTCTGCTCTTCTCCAAAATGGGAAAGGGGAAATCTATCTTAATCCATCTGCATCTAAGACGCCCCTTTTATATGCAATTGATCAATCAATAGTCATAGATGGAGGTAGTTGAAATAGTTGGAAGAACTTACCTAGTCTCTGCTGTTGCAATTGATTCTACTCTTCTGTGATGATTTTGGGAGAGGACGATTTGCCCCCAAGAACTTCTTGAAAAAGGGTCCCTCATTTCAAATGCAATTTTCTAGGACATGGGCGGCGCATGTACGAGTGGCTATGATTAATCAGTAGAGTTGTGTATTTCAGCTGTTCATAGAAGCGATTGGGATCTGGCGAAGATGCGCAGGGTAGAAGGAGATTGCAGCGATTCTAGTTGATGGGCATTTACAGTCATTCAGAACGATGGAGGTAGCGTGATCCAAGCGTCTGCTTTGTTTACTGCAAGCCAGCAAATTGGCTTGTCAACAGTGGTAGCGTGTTAGGGTGAGATAGTCTCCCCTATTGAAGTAACTTCACGTGTCAGATAACTTCACATTACTCATACTACACCAGCTCACCATGTGTATCCAAACGCAAAGAAGGCTAACATACCCACGTGGGTGCCAGTAATACATTACCCCCACCTCAAGGTGATAATAACAAACATGCCCCAAGGGGACACTCTTACAACCCCCTGTTTGGCTAAAGCGTCAGCGAAAGAGTTAGCCGATCTAAGCTGATATGTTTTCATATGAAGGATAGATTTCCAGAAGTTTCCCTTAGATGTAGCTTCTCTCTTTTAAATATCTATATTAATTGGATCCTTGAAGGTATATTATAAAATATTCAGCCCCATGTTTCCATCTGGACCAATCTTTTTCGTAGATTGGCAGTGGACTCATCTTTCACTTGTGCTGAGAGTTTATCTAAGGGTACCCTCTATGTTTGGGTTATGGACCCTCTATGTATGGGTTATGGAACAATACTCCCTTCATCGAACAATCTATATCATAGTTGTTAATATCGTTTCGGACCTCATTTCGCTCTAGCCTACAAAATGAAAAGTTTCGGCCGATTCGGGATTTCGGCGAAACTTTTCGGAATTACATTTTGGGGAAAAAATAACAAAATATATATACATATATAAGTAAAAAAAAATAGAAAAAGTAATAAATATAGACTTAATCCATTATAGTAATTTTTTTGGAATTATATTTTGTGAAAATATAAGAAATACAAAAAATATATGTGTAAAAAAAGTTTAAAAAAATTAATTATATAAAATTCTATTTTGGCCGAAAAGTAACATTTCGGCCGAAATCCCGAATTTCGGCCGAAATCGACCGAAATTCAGACCGAAAAGTTTTGAATGGAATTTCGTTTCGGCCACTTGACCGAAACGAAAAATTTCGGCCATTTCGGCCGAAACGAAACGATATTGATAACTATGATCTATATAATTGAAAGGTGCACTTTTTATGAAATGCTTTGCAAAAATGGGGTCTCTCAAGGCGAGGGTTACATTGTATATACATTGTGACTTCGTACGTGATTGTGGAAACTGGTTCTCTTACTCTTTTGTGATGGTTGTGTGGTTTTTCGTTGCTTTGCAATTTGAACTTACTGAATTTGGATTTGGAAAAACCACAGGCAATGAAAAAGTTCACTGAAGGAGATGCCCTTCAAACACTGGATCCAAGGTTACCACCCACATTAGCAAAAAATCAAGCACTGGAAAAAGTTCTTGAGCTAGCTTTACAGTGCTTGGGTCCAACAAGACAAAGCCGCCCAACCATGAGGAGATGTGCAGAGATCTTATAGGGAATTTGTAAATTCACATCCGAGCTAGCTTTACAGTGCTTGGATCCAACAAGACAAAGCTTTGATCGGCTTGATATTTCATCTATTTCTAATTTACATCCGAACCTCCCTTGATCATCATGCATCCAGGTTCATCCCACCTATGTTGAGTTGAGTTAGTAAGATTTACTAGCTTAAGCAAAGGGTATTTTTTTTTTTTATCATTTATTCATAAAAGCTAATCGGGAGGTTTTAGTAAAAGCTCAAAGCATAGCGGCTTTTCGAACTTGTCTGAAAATACAGGGGCCTTTTTTTTAATTTATAAAATTCTCTTTTTGTATTTGTACTGTAGAAAAAAAAAAAAAAAAAGGAGATTCCCCCCCTTCTCTTATTCTATTATCTGCTCCCCTTGAACATAATCTTCTTGTATGACCTCTAGAGTGGCAATTTTGTTTAAAAAAGAACACACGAGCATCAAGTCGTATGTGTCTGAACTCTAAACTCTAAACTAGTAAATCCTAGAAGATACTATCATCCTTTCACTTTTGTAGACTCTTGACTATTCAAACCATGTATCCAATGGTTGGACTTTATCTTGTCAACAACCACTCAATGTCTTGGTTTGTATGCCGAAGGCCCAGCCCTGCCTGACATTATTTGCTGAAATACGCATACGTATTTTGTAAATGGTCTAGACAAATTCAGGCCGGAATATTTGGCTCATTAACTAAATGGGCTGGGCTTTGGACATGGTTGGCCATGATCACACATACCCAGCCATGAACTCCAGAATAGTATTCTACCTTAATTTAGTTTAGCACATCTAGTTGGTCGAGGTCTTGCATTCCATGGAGAGATTATTAGAAAAGTAAAACCATGTGGCACATTTACATAACTTTGAAGGGACCTAGAAATTAGCATCTACAGTAAATCAGAAAATTCAATAGAAAGACATTGTCCTCTTTTTTTTTTTTTTTTCTGTATAAGATTTGAAAATATTGTCAACTCAAAACCGAGAATCACTGAGATATGCAAAAGATTGGCAGGTCAAAGTAAAAGATACAGGGATGGGATGGGTTGAGGCCAGCCCACTCAATTCAAACCTTAAGCATGCAATTATTCATTGAGTTGAAAGCGTGAACCTGCGCACAAAATTGCAACCAGGTTGCATGGTCGGGCCATGAACTGCAGCCAGTGATATGATTGAGAACAATCACAAAGTTGGATGGATATTCAATTGAGACTATATCACATCTTTGGGAATTGTTCATATACATCTATCCCTCACCATTTCTGGTGAGGGAAGTTCCAAGTACAAAAGTGAGGAGAAACTTTCCCTTTTGGGGTGTCCCTCACCAAAAATGGTGAGGGATGGATGCACTTGAAGACCCCCCCACATCTTTAGTCTTCTCATTTGCAAAGTATGTGAGATATGACTAAATGAGAATATGATCTTAAGACCTTTCGCTTTATTCTTAGATTGTAAATGGGTAGGATACCCAAAAAAAATAACAGAAAAAAAAAAGCGTACTTTAAGAAAAAGGAAACCCACCAAATTACTATTACTAAATAATAGACCTTAACTCTAGTAAGATGTTTTGATAATTGATATAACAGTGCAAAAAAAAAAAAAAAAAAAAAAAATGGAGAGTGAAAGTGGGGTTCTTTTTTTTGGGAAGAAACTATACTTCCAACCACCGTAAGTGTTGGTCAAAATAGAGTTTCTTATTCTCCAAAATAAATAAAACAATAGTTTCATATTAGATGGCTAGCTAACAAATAGTTCCATATAGACAAACTCAATAGGTCCATATGTTACACTAAGGAAGGCTAACAAATAGATGACATATTTAGTATTCTTAAATGCGATATCACCATTGTCATGTGGGAAGAAGTAAACTTCTTATCAATGCATTCCGCAAGTTTGAATTTGTATTCTTATTACCAAATTCAAAATCATACTGTACATTTCAGCTTCACCCAAAATGCAACAAAAACTAATTGGCGAACACCACCCTAGAACTCATTGGAGCACAATTTTTGTAAGCAACCATTCCACCACAACATGATACCAGAGGTTGGAAGAAGAAACGAAGGTAGATACCATCCATCCCAACCAAACACTTATTAGACTAACAACATAGGAAATTAACTTCATCCATATATGTTTCTTTTCTTTCATTCTTTTCTTACTCTATTTTTTTCTTTTTATTTATTATTTATATTAAAATGGAGCCATAACTATTTCTTATTGCCAAGAATTGAGTTGAAGTGTCCTGGTTTGTAGGAATGTTGATGGACTTCAAATAAATCTGTTGATCTGTTCAGCTGGTTGTAGTTTTGTATTGTTCTCTTTGTCAAGCATTTTGTATAAAAAGAAAGTGAAGAAGTATCTTGATTCCTGACTCTAGGATTGGAAGTTTTTAGTAAATGGAATGGTCAGTATCTAGGTAAGCCCGGTTAGCAAGTTGTAATGGACAACATTGCACTTACCTTAAAACTCATCTTTCATTCTCCTAGAACAAGATTGCCTCCCAGCAATAGGTGGACACTAGATATATCTGATCTCTAGAAAACACCGCCCTTGATTAGAATTTCAAAGAGCAACCAAAAATTCTCCTGTCAGAATTTGCAGGCCTTCAGCAAGCTACTTTTCTTCCTATTCCTTTCTCCAAATTTACTACAAATGTTCCCACATGCATCTAACAAAAGCCCAAAGTATCAAACCCAATTTTTTAGATTACCAATATTGTGTGTACTCAAATCAACTATTAGACAACACTGTCTTTTCCCCTACCCAAAGCACATGCTGACATCAGCATTTTCTAGAAGCCTCCCCAAATCATCCAGCCTCATCTCGCTTACTCCCGCCTTGTCCAGAACCCACCTTCAAACCGACATCATCAAACCGCCTCACTTCAAACCATCTCAACAAGTGGTCCTAAACAAGACACGTGGCCCATTTGATCACCATATGCTCCCACCGCCATTGATCCTGGGAGACTATAAATATGGGACAGTTACACGATTTGGTGTACTAGAGAGCAAACAGACAAGTGAGTGATGCAAGTGTAGAGTACCAACATCATTTCCTTTTTACAAGGTGTACTGAGTTCTTAGAGTGAGAGTGTCTGTGAATAGTGGGTGAGTGAGGTGCATAAAGAGTGTACTAAAGCATAGTGAGTGGAAAGGTCCTATGCATGTGAAGTGTGTAGTCCATCCAACGTGTCTAATGTTAGTGTTGTGAGTGTGCATGTCATGTGCCCATTTATATAAATTGTATTAATATAATTTAACTTCGTATAAGTGTGTTGTGAGTCTTGGGTCCACCAAAATTTGGTTGAGCTTTCCTACATCAACTAATATGAGTGTTAAATGACCCCCAAACCTGACCCAAACCAGTTGAGAAATGAAGCTAAGACCATGCTTATAGTGAAACTGGATTAAGATGATGAAATAAAGGAAGAATCATAATGGAAATGAAGCTACAATGATTACTGTTACATCTCAGTGTGTTCAAGTTATACTTCCATATATATATATATATATATATATATATATATATATATTGTTAGAAAGTCTCAAATGGGTAGTTAAAAGTTCAAAACTTTTGATCTTAAGTAGATTGTTTGGATCAGTACCATTCCACCTACTCTAATAATTGACATGCACCCATTAGGGCCTCATAAATTTATTCTAAGTATCTCACATTCTTACATCATGTAAAAGTTCCTGCCACAAACAGCCCATATAACTACCAAGTAATTCAAATGAAGAATGGGACACCAAAGCAGATGAATGCATCTACCCCAGCCTCACAAGTCTTCACAAAATCCTCACAAGTCTTCAAAAAATCATTCTCCACGGCCTCACAAATCTATACTAGAACCAAACAATTGAGATTTACTTACTGAGCGAGAATCCTTCTTCTTACAATAACTAGATCATAGTGGTTGTTTTGTGTAACATCCAGACCCCGTCTAAGTATGTTTAGTGCATAATTAATCAAGATTAGGTACCTAATGGTTGTTCGGATAGTTTTGTGATGGATTAGGCAGATTAGTGGGGTTTTGATTGTATCAGGTAGAATTATGACCTTTGGTGTATTGTGGATACCTTGAGTTTCGCACGTATACTTCTGGTTTAATGGGCCATTAGGTGCATTGCATAGAGCATGTCATCCACTTCATATGTTGACCCAATTGGTCCGGACCCAATTCGGCCCATATCCAAAGCCCACTTCATTATAAAAGTCCTTTTTTAAGATTATTACCCTAATAAACCTGGACTTGTGTAATACCCCGAATCCCGGAGCTCATCAGCACACGGGGCCATATTATAAGGAAATCAAGATCACCACATAAATCAAGTTATGACAAAAAATAGAGCAATGATTCTAATTTAATTAACAGAATCATTAAATAGATAATACGTGATAACAAGTCTGCTAACAAAGCAAATCCTAAATCATAAAGAAACAAGTTCAACATTATTGAAGAACCAATCAGTCACTAAAATCCTAATCATCATTTTCCAACACAATTGTAACACTCTCTCATCAGCCACACAAATTGAAATCCAATGGCTGATTTTCGTCGCTGCCAAGCTCCCCCAAATATTGTGCACCTGAAGTGGGGCAAACCACTTATCAGAAAAGTGGTGAATAATTAGCAAAATACACAGGTCATTACTAACATAATTCACTAACAGAAGTGTAGAAGAATCCATGAGATGATAATGGATGTTCTATAGAGTTTTCTTGTTATTTAATGAGGTTTCATATTCATTTCTTAGCTTTGGTAAATTCAATAATCCCAATTATGGGTTCTTATAATACAATGGAACTTTATCATAAGAGTTTCAGTATTTCAGTCCCTTCCAAAAAGAAGTCATTTCTATAATTCATTTAAAACTCTCCGTAAGAAGATTAGTTCCATACTCAATAATTCAGTCCCCGTCCAACCTTATTCCTCCTGGCCCACAAGGGATTCACTGATCAATTCAATACCCAAAAGTAGGGATCCTTACTGATATTTCAAATATGATGCATATAGTTCATATCGAAATGCTCTCGTTAAAAGGTTTATTAATTCTTTTATATTTATTGTGCATTCGGTAGAACTATCATAGGGTTATGGACACTAATTATGTTGATATAAGAATAATTCCACATGATCGGGTTTATATACGCCCCACTTAATTTCAACATTTGGTACCCACCTCTATGGTACTGCTCTTATATCTTTAAATTCCATATTATCATGATAGGTTCAATCATACATAAAGAATTACTGTCAGTTTTAGAATTTGTCCCATTGACTTGGATATTCATCTCATAACCATGTACTATGATTCAGATTTACTAAAAGATATGTCTATAATATAAAAGTCAGCCAGGGTCCACACTAAAATCACAAACCCATAACAGTGTTTGTATTGATAATGGTCAGTCTATAAATTCTGGGATAATATAAGGTTCAAATAGAAGTTCTTGTACATAATATCATGAAAGGAGTCTTTGAGAAATTCTGAGAATAAACAGGGTCCACATTGAAAATAATCAACACAGTATCTTAAGGAAATAAAAACACAGTATCGTCATCTTTATAGGATAGGTCTCACTCCCAATACATTAGAGAATGAGGGATAGTGGGTCCCTAGTGGTCCCATCCACATGGGTCCAGGACCATTCTAGTCGCCCATCAAGGACCAACCAGATGACTAGTCCTGATCCTTGATCAGATAAACCGGTGGGCCCTACGTGTCTCTTCAACATTTTGATGTAAAACACTGCCGTCTGCAACTTTTCATCTTCCCTATTAAATCATCTTTCCACAATTTGTTTCAAGAGATGGAGTCTACAACCACATGGATTCTCTCATTTCATCATATCATATCACATAAGGTAGTTTCTCAACTATTTTAAACAATAAACAGTTCTGTTCCCAGCATCCAGTAACAGGTCTTTATATCTAAAATAGGGATAGTTCAGATGGTGGGCCCACCATGGTTCAACTTTTCTGGGACCTGGCCTATCCTGGTCGCCCATCAGGGACCAACCAGATGACTGGTCCTGATCCTTGATCAGGTAGGCCAGTGGGTCCCACAACTCAATTCACCAAAACCCCCAAAATTCCAAAAAATGACAATGCAGATGTTTTTAATTTTCAGTTGAGGGCCAGATGGGGCCTAGTTCTAAATGGGTCCATCTCTACTGTGGTCGCCCAAGGGTCTGCTGCTTCCAGATCCCTAAGACAAATCCATGATCAAGTGGGCCACATGGCCCCACTACCCAAGTCGACAGATTCTAATTCAGTCGATTGGGTTTTGAAAACCACCATGCTGCCTTGGAAATTCATCAGATTCATTCCTTTTTGATTGAGATACTATCAAAACTCCAACATCACATCTAACTAGATAAATAATCATGTTCTATTACTATTTTGGTATGAAGATCACAGATTCTGAACAAACCCCAGATCTTCATATAGGGAATGAAAATTTTCCCGATTTGTCTATAATCAGATTTTCATTCCCTTATCACCCTTTTGGGTTATAATCATGATCAACGAAAACACACAATAAACCCAATAAATCCATATTTATCTGTGTACTTGAAAATATTACTCACCTCCTAGAGTAGCAGATCGTGGCATGGGTGATGTGAGATCTTGAATACTGCATCCACTAGACCTTCCGACTTCTTCCTCATTCCTGTGAGTCTTGCCGGTCTTTGTTAATCTTGAAAGGAAACTCTTTTCCACTTTGTTACTCTCTTATTCTTTAACCAAATGAAAGTACCTAAACACAACAAGGAAACTAAATAAGAAAAAGGGCATGAGTGAGCAAAAGTCTGGGAATAACCCCAAATTCCAGTCGTTGAAATCATCCCCCAGGTTCTACGAAGAAACTCCCCCCTCAAGGGAATATCGTCGAACAACTTATCTTATTGTTTGAAGTAAATGGGCCCCTTATGGGTTGATACCAGGTCAAAAGTCCTATCCTAACTCATTACATTAAAGTTTGGAAGAAACTAGGCCTAACCTTGCCCAAGGTATTACAACTTGCACGCAACACCTACCAAAATTCCCACTTAAAAGCCAGCCTCTCCATGGATCACTCTTTTCTCACTTAAGTTTCTCATTCAACTAAGAGAGCTCTACTCTCCTCTTCATCCTTCTCCATCTTTTTCCATTAGCAATTTCTGGAACCACCATTGGAGAGCTATTAGGTGAGTTTGGGAATCCGCAACTCTATCTTCTTCCTCAATCTCTTCTTGTATGTTGCTGGAGATTCTTCTCTTCCTCTCTATCTTCATCTTTTTCTCCCAATCTCTTACTTTCGTGTGCAAGTGGAGAGAGCATGTGAGAAATCTCAAGTCCACCATCTTCCCCATCATCAACAACATCTACTACAAGTTTTCTTTCATCTTATTTGAGCTTTACCCATTCCATTGGTAAGAAAGTCTCAAACTTATGCTTCCTCTTGCTCATACATGTCTATTAGGACCCAATTGAGTTGCATGCATGCTATTAGCTCTCATTCATGGCATTCACCATTGTAGGGATTTCATATGAGCTAACATTTTTGGGATTTTGGCCAAATTGAGTCTAAGAGGATAATTAGAGTTGTAAAGCACCAATTAAAGGCAAGTAATGAGCAATTTTAGATTATAAATGTTGATAATCATTGAATGAAATGATATGGATTCAGTTGTGTAGTAATTCAGCCCAATTTGCATAATCTTATATGAATTTGAAATGGGTTCTTGAATTTGGAATTGATAATGCATAAAGTATGAAGATTGTGAATGAATAGATAATTGGGGAGCAAGTAGGCTCATTTTATGCAGGTTTGGGCATCTGGGAAGCATTGTAAAGACTGACTTTTAAGTATGGAGAATAGATACCATAAAAACTGACAATTCCAGCTAGTTTTTTAGTGCAGAATGAGCCTTGCGTGCTGCCCGCTCGAGCGGGTCGGCCCACTATGCCAAGCAGTGCCAACTTCGAACGGCCATAACTTTTGATCCGTATGTCGGAGAGGCTGAGAGAAATGTAGTAGCCAATTAGAAAAGTAAGTATTCGATTTATGATCCAATAAAGCATGATTTATTCATAATGCACAATATACCTAGTTGAGCACTATTTGATATCTTTTAATCTTCTGTCAATAAGTTGAATTTCAAATAACATTTGTTAAATCATAATTGCTAATGCATTGTTAAATCGTCGTATTCATGGTGCTACACTTGGTGTCACAGGAATCTAGAAAACCGAAGAGGATGACTAATAATTCTCCATATTAGAGATTGGATAAGTAAGAATATTGGCTATCTTTGGCTGTCGGAGGACGTACAAGAGTTGTAATTGTGAGATTAGATATTGCATCTTGCACTTGTTTATAGTTATACATATGATTAGTTCTTATTTGCATTTGTTTTAGGATTATTTTTCCAGTGAGATAAAGCATTTAGTAGTTTCTATCATTAGAGTAATTTTGTACAATGCAATTAAGGGGTTTAAATTATTAGTTTTGTTAATGATAATTGTAAATATATTATTGGAACTTTATTGGAATGTTCTAGCTTTTATATGATTAATGTATAGGCTTTCGCAAATTAAAAGGTACATCGACAGGTATCAGTGAGTAATCCTTACGCATGTGAAGTGGATTTTTCTCCTTTGTGGATTCGGACTTGGTTCGGAACATATGCGAATTCATGGGAGTACGCAGGTCACACCTCAGGAACAGTCCTAAATGGGGAATTCCCGAGCCTAGGATGTGACATTTTGTAATTGTTATTGGGCTTTGGATGATATATGGGGGTTCTATCTTCTTCCGACCAAATCTGAGATTAACAAGTTTAAGATGCAAAAGAAGAAGAAGGTATCTATCCGGATTCTCTAAGGCTCTTGAAATATACCTACACAAGAAGTAAGGAAGTGGCCAAGAGAGTAGGGATTCTCTTTGCAGTTTTTGGACTCCGGATTCTCTTGGTGTCTCACTTACGAAAGGAGTAGAGTTCTCAGTCATGGCCCTCTGATTTCAATGACATGCCCCACAGGATCCGGACTCTTTAAGAAGATCTTGGAGTGCAATGTCTTAATTAGTGGAGTCCTCTCAAAGTGCCATTATATAATAAGTAAAATTAAACCTCTCTTCCTCTTTTTGCTTCTCAATCATAATAGGATTAGAATTCTCTCACCATATGATCAATCTCTTAATTATATTGCAAAGCAACTTGCTCTCCATATCTATAAATCTATATTATTTCTCCTTTCAATTTCCCGCATTCTCTTCATTGATCTGCTCTAATATTTGGGAAACGCTCTCCCTAGGCTCTGGCATCATCAAGAGTGCTGTCTTCAGTAAGGCATGTATATATATTTATATATATTTCTGTGTGACTTGGGACTTCATGTACTCTAGCTGTAATTGCATTAATGTTAGTTGTTGTTGCTGCTGGTACTGCTATCATGCATTATTATTAGGATTCTGGATGGGTGAGTTGAGGTACTTTGCAAACTACTCTAAATCATGATCATGTGAGTTGGCATCATGCAAGATTTTACTTTTATGCAGCCCCTTCGATTTTTATTATTCTAATAATTGTTTTACAACTGCCAAGGCAAGTCCAAATTTGGCCTGACGCCAATACAAGGGATACATGATTTTGAGTAGTTTTAGTTTTAGAAGCTAGCCACACCAACGGATTTTTGCTTGACTTGAGAGGATCCAAACTTCAGTTGGTCTGAGGTGAAGAGAATAGATGTTGGACAAGTGTGTGTTGTTTGAGGTTATGAGAATAGATGTTGGACTAGCGTTTGTTATTTTGATTCTTGATATATAATACATACTGTAATCTTTTGTATGAAATTGATTCTTGTCACTACGCTTCAGTGCGTGGTAATTGTTTTTGTCAGTTTATTACTTTGTGAATCATGACATGATATGAGACTACGTACAGACCCGACACAACCAATTAAACCCGCCAACCAGCTGAAGCGCAATTCCATGATACTCAATTATGGTTAATGTTGCCAACCCAATTAATAAGCTATATATACTTGTTAGTGTGAACCTAAAACCTACCCAGGCCACCTTGTTCCCACTTGTTTTGAATGTATGTGGGAGTTCTACGGTAAGATTGAGGACAAGATGATAATGTGATTAGCATAATTTTATGCATTATTAGTTAGGTATTAATCACTTTATTAGTCATGTGCTTCAATTTACGGAGGGACCGACTCGTATTGAGGTAAAATTTGAAGATATGTCGCCGGATAGCATGCCTTCTATTTTGATGTATCCGGATTCAATCGGTGGGCCCCATGGTGGAAAAACACAAACCAATCACTGTGAGCTTGTGGGAGACACTGAGGGATCTGAACTCGCTCTATCTAAATCATAATATGATCAGAAGCACTGCAATACAAAGCAAACTGTTCTTTGCGAATATCAGGACTCTATTTCATGAGTCCTTTCTTTTCAAAAGTTGTCTCTCTCTATTTCTCTCGCCTCAATCAATTGGTGGGGGCTGCTTCTAAAATCCCAACCGCTAGGAATCATGCTATGTGTTGGCATCATGCAAGATTTCAATTTGAACAACATGGCCCACGGCCCCTTCAATTTTCATGATGTAATTGAAGTGATCATTCCATCTCAAGGCTAGTCCAAGTCTGATCGGAGAGAAGTTTGGTCTGATGCTAATACAAAGTGGGATTTGAAGTTATCTTCTTTTGGAATATTGTATGTTTATCTTCTTTTGGTTGTTTAATGATAGTTACTCTGTTCACACACACACACAAAAAAAAAAAAAAGAGTTCAGAAGACTGACCCACCAATGTGTAATTTATACCATTGGCATGATACGGTCCAAACTCGACTAATTGATACTACAGACCCAACCCAACAAGTCCAACCCGCCAACCCCACTCAAGCCTTTAGTGCATAATTAGGGCCAACATTCTCACCCCAATTACTAAACTAAAGTCTTTAGGATAAGCTCATACTTTATTTTCCATTTCTTTTTTTTCTTTTTTTCTTTTTTTCTAAATGGTTGAGTTCATGCTCAATACCTTGGGGCCTAGTAGATGATGGGCAGGTGTCGATCCCCATATCACTTGTGAGCATTCCAACCATCAGTAGCTGATGTCAATGAGAATAAAGGGTGGCATTTTATTTATAGAGCTTGGTTTGATGGGAGATGATGACCAAAAAGTCCACTCCTAGTTGCTTGGTTAATGAAGGGACTAAAGGGCATTTAGGGTATTCTAGGTTTTTTACACAATTCTCCAAGGAAAATCCTATCTAACTTTCGAATTACACTTATGGGCCTCTAACCAGTTAACTCCAATAAAATACAACTAACCCCCCTAACACTCCTATAAATTGCAAAAGACACCTAAGACACTAAGCTAGGCCAAATTCCTAGGAAAAGAACCAACTAAAAAGACCGAACTGCCTATACTAACCCCTAGCATCTCTATTTGTGCTGAAGATATACAAATATATAAGTATTTTTTAGAAAGTTTCAATGAGTAGTTAAAAGTAAAAAATTTCAAATCTTAGGTAAATGGTCTGGATCAATACTATACCACCTGCTCTAGTGATTGGCATGCACCCATTTGGGGCCTCATAAATTTATTCTAAGTATCTCATATTTTTACTTTACAAAGTTCCTTTCACAGACAGCCCATATGACTAGCAAGAAAACAAGTAATCTAAATGAACAACGGGAGACTTTGAATGCATCTACCTTATCCTCACGGGTCTTTACAAAATCATTCTCCAATATTTGTGCCTGGATGTTTTGATAAAATTGACCATGAAATTGGATCAGGATTCATCAGGGTGAGCCCCACGATGGAGTAACACACATACCAATCACTGTGAACATGTTGGAGACACTAAGGGATTCGGAAACTCTCTATCTAAAAACTCATTAAGATTAATGGTGCAATTAAATTAAAAAAGTAATTTTAAAATTGAAACAACCCACATGTGGGCACGCCCCCACCTTGTATGATACGTCCAAGGCCATTGTCAAAGGAGTCTTGACGGCTAAAAACTCCCCATGCGCTGGACTCTCATTGATGGACTCGTAGTATGGAACTTGGAATTCTAATTACTGTCAAACAAAACTTTGTCACAAGAGCCGAAACCAGACCCATGCCACTCTATGAAAGGAGCCACTCGTCCCTAACATGCTCACATGCAAAAGACTCTCTCCCTCTCATCTCCATTCTTCAACCTCCAATTACAAGTACTCTCTCCCTGCTTCAAACTCTTTCCCTCTCCCTCCATTGGATCTCTTCAACTAAGGCTAGAAAATCAGGCATCCAAGCTCGGGATACAGACCGTTGATTGCAAAATTCTTCATAAAGGCAAGTAAACAAACGCGACTTTATATTTTCTGCATGATTTTATTCCTTGATTAGGATTTTTAAACTTTTTGAAGAACCCAATTCCGGAGGGTGTAGCCTCATGAATGGTTCCTCCTTACCATGCATATACTAATTATAAATCTGTCCAAAATATTATAATGGAATGAATCAGATTGATGTATGAAGCAATGAGATCTTCATGTCAGAATTGGGACTTTTCCAGTTCTGGTTGGTCAATGAACAGTTTGGTCGACCGTGGTTATATGATCACATGGCCCACCCAATGGAAAGTGATTCTATACCCATGGACGACCATAGCTAACATGTCCCTCTTGGGGCTGGACCCAATTTTGGGACCCATTGATATTAGTTTCATGGGGCTGGTACAACTCTTAAATGATGTTCCTAATGGCAGTTGATCATCAAAGTACAGCATGAGAATCCAAACCAGATTGGGATTCGTTAGTGAATGGTTTTGGACGACTGGGGTTGTGGGACACCATGGCCCACCTGATGATAGATCTGGACCCTGGATCTGGAAGTGGACCCATGGGAGACCACAGATGTGTTGGACCCACATGGAGTGGGCCCCATTTGGCCCACCATCCACTCACTTCAGGATCCTTGGCGTGCAACCACGTAAACTAGTATGGGGATGACGAAGCACAGATACTTGAAATCACAACAGAACCCCGTGGATTATTATTTGCTATTTCATGTTTTGGAGGTTTGAGGAATTTAGTGAGGGACCCCATTGTGTCATCAAACATCTGATGCTTTCAGATCCCTACTACTTCTATATATATATAGAAGGACGCTTCCTCATATTTTTTTTAAAACGGATTTTGACTTGTTCAAAATTCCTACTATTTCATGTATTTATTAATTGAATTGATTGATTTCCAAGATTACATGAGATGCATCATGATTAACATATGTTGTATCTGTATAAATAACTCCTGCAGTAAAAACTGTGATTTTAGAATTTTAACTATGTTTTTATCTTTGTTAGTAAGAAAAATAGGTAGTCTCCACTAACTTTCTTTGTAATAAAGTCTTCCCCTCTAACATAAGGTTTCTTTGTTGTTGTTTAATCCAGTAATTGTAACTGAAACAATGAAGATATCTTCATTAGCTTTCATCTTTTGCTATGTTCTTCTACTTGGGAGTTCGGGATCAGTTTCCTCCAAAGAGAATGCAGCTTTTCCATCGGCTTCTTCTCCACCAGATATTGATGCAATGCTCAAAGATATTGATGGGTGGAGAGAGATTGTAAATCAAACTCTAAGTAAAGCTACCATCTTCTTCCCCACTGAGGTGCCAAAGGAGCTTCATCGAGGAGTGAATTCTACAATGATTAAATACCATGTAGTCCCCTATGCCTTATCCTTTTTCCATCTAAAACAGTTCGAGAATGGCACCAGGTTTCCTACCCTACTGCACAACAAGTCGATCCTCATTACAAGTAATCATGGTACGAAATTCACAATTGATGGCAGCCACATATCTCATCCAGACATGTTCTATGATGGTAAGAATGCGGTACATGGTGTCTCAACTCTCCTCAATTACAACATCTATGGGGGCAATGCCACTGTGTCCTTGAAACCGCCGCTTAAGATTGCACCAATATCACCAACATCTCCAGCACCTTCACGGCCGCCGCCGTCACCACTACCTGGTCCGCCTGCACCAGGCCCATCATCACATGCACCACCGCAGCCGCAGCCGCCGTCACCGCTACCTGGTCCGCCTGCACCAGGCCCATCATCACATGCACCACCGCTGCCGTCACCACTACCCGGTCCGCCTGCACCAGGACCATCATCACATGCACCGCCGCAGCTGCAGCCACCGTCACCACTACCCGGTCCGCCTGGTCCACCTGCACCAAGCCCATCATCACATGCACCGCCGTCGCCGCTACCCGGTCCGCCTGCACCAGGCCCATCATCACATGCGCCGCCGCCGCCGCCCCCGTCACCACAACCATCATCCTCCAATTCTACTGTGCATGCTCCAAGTCCTTCAGCGAACCATTCGGACGCACCGCGGTCGGCTCCTCAGTTTTCAATCACCCTTCTAGCAGCAGTCTGTGGATTCTTTGCATTCAACCTTCATGGCTGATGACAGATGCATTTTGATCATCTTAAAGTAGTGGGGTTTTTTTTTTATATGGTTACGATAGATACGCACATATGAAGTGCCTTTTCAGACTAGTTTTTGTTCTTTTTGCATTATTTGTTTATTTAGTTGCAGTTGTTGTTGGAACTCATTTTTATCATCGTAAAGTAGTGGATTTTGATGTGATTACGACACAAGGACAACTTCTACTTTTTAGCCTGTTCCACAAACATGTGGGGCACATTGATTCGGCTCATTCTACATAATATGAAAAGCCAGCCCTTTTGATTGGTGGCCCTAATGCATGGTTGATAAATTGATGCTATATTAGAGATGGTTATAGTCTCCTTTTAATGGGTGACATGATACTACAGACCCCAACCCAACAAATCAAACCCGCCAACCAAGGCCAATTCCTGTTCTGCGCTGTGCAAGTTTAGTGTTAACATTCCCAACCAAATCAAAAAGCATGGATCAATTAACTGTCTTAAAACTGATCTATCAATCTCACTGCCAAGTCCAAGGCTGATCAGAGAGATTTTTCGCCCCATGCCAATACACAGGGGATGTTCAGGTAAAGCTCACACTTGTTATAGTGGACCTAAACCCAGCCCAGGCCAACTTGCATCCTCTAGTTTCAAACTTCAATGGTATATGGATTGGGCCTAGTAGATGATGTGCCTGTGTCTATCACCTTATATCATCAAGTACTTCATGGATGCAGTCCAAATCATCTGGTGCTCCTGCAATAAGAACCTCTTTGATATTTTATAATAAGCCATCATAGAGTCTTTGGGACCCACTGCCCCTGAAATACAAAACGAAACAAAACAAGAACACTTCGAGAACTAGTCATCTACAAACATCAGATTCGTCTAACATTTTAACCGGTTCTATATCAGTAAAATCTCTCAGCCCACCGTGGAACCCATTTGGATATGTGCCATTTATAAGAGGTTAAGGGTTGACCAAAAGGTCTCATTGTGGATTAGATTTTGCGCAAAAGTCAACCCAATTGAACCCTCGCAACCATTGATTTAAGGGCCTCAAAATTTTATTTCAAGCTCTATTCTTGTAATGAGTATAGAGTGGGATGAGTATTATGCATAATTTAGTGTCAATTCTGGGAGGAAAAGATTGTAAGCCGTCTGTATTGATCACAAGTGGGACACAGAGGAAGGCTAAAATCATTATATATCACCAGTCGAAAACATGAGAGGCAGGGTTGAAACAAAGTAAGGGTGTCATGGGCCGGCTGACCCGAGCCTGAGTCCGGCCCAGCCCACTTTGGCCCGGGCTTGAGCCTTGAGTTCTAGTATTTGGGCCCGGCTAGGATTTTTTATTTGGGCCCATTTAGTAGATGGGCCAGGCTTGGATTGATTAGTAGAGAGTCCAAGCCCAGCCCGGCCCAACAGTAAAAATAATTGTAGGAAGAGAGGGGTAAGACTAACACATGACATCTCATTGATAGACAAGTAACCAAATCAGTTGAGATTTGGGTCTACTAAGATTCCCGAAGGTCTAAATCTGGGTCTAGAATTCCATGCTGGGGTCACCTGCTCAGAAATAATATAGGACCATGTCATTCCATTTAAGATTTAAATTCAAATATAGACCTAAACTAAACTCCTAACACAGAGACTGAACTCTTGATGGTCTGTAAGAGTAAATTTGAACCAATGGCTCCAATATAATGGGATGTAACCAAGTTGTGAACCAAATAATCCATGGAGTGAAAATTTTCTACACAAATTTACAAGCTGGTGTCCCCCAGACAAAATCCAAGATCAAGACTCAAACTTCTCATAATTTCAGCTAACCATCTAGATATCATGGTTTTAAAACACGATTTTGAACACTCGCCGAAGCCATATTTGCTGAGATATCTGTCTTGGACTATGATATGTTAGTTTGTTTCAGTTTAATGGCCCTTTTCCTAGCTAGATCACTTTCTGAAGGAAAAATGTTCAAAATTTTGTGAATCTTTGATTTTAATTGTTTTTTGGGGTGTTCTAGATATAACTCAAACGACAATATCAAATGCAAAAGTGGTGTGTGGAGTTTCAATACATTTTACATTTCCACTGAAGCCACAAAAAATTGGTTTTGGCCATGACCTAAAACATATCAGGGCAATACATATGTATTGCAACAGATCTGTCAGGGCGTATATGATATGCAACAGATATCGAACAGTTTTAAATCTCTCATGAACTAATCTATTCTACAGATGTATGAATGTATGAGTGGACCTATTCAAAGATTTAACATTTTTTCATGTATCTTATGAACTAACCTAATCTAAAGCTCTGCAATAAAGCCGTACAATAGAAAGATCAAAAGGGGGGCCAAAAAATGTAAAACAAAGAAGCCATGCCGTAAAGATGACTTTCCACGTTGAATTCAACAATATGGAAGTTACAATCAAAAGATTTCCAAGTTTTGGTTCACCTGATGTGTGGTACCTGCTTGATTTTCTAGCTTTCTTCACACCCGCGCCAAGCAAATACGCAATCAATCCTCTTCAAGCTGCCTTGTGGTGAATATCCCTATAATGACTCCACGAATAATAAGCATATACTTGGGTTGTAATCCTCAATTAAAAATCCCAAACGCCTCAAAAGTCGATAAAAAACATGGCCAATTTTCCATCTAGCTGAACCAACAAAAGATAAACTTTATGCTATGGGCAAAACTACAAGACACTTCAATTTTTTAGAAGCAGCTATTGTTACCACATTGTAGCAGTAACCAAGCCAAACGCCTTGGTCCTTTTAGTGTCAGAAACGCGATTGCGTTCTTCTCATCCCTAAGAACTGTTACTGCTCTCACGAAGATGTTATCATCTAACCCTTCTATCAGCTGTAGTTCTTCTATACACTTCTCATATGTAAACCTATCATCGTTTATTAGAGGCATCTGTGCTGACTCTGCTAAACGCACTGAAGCTGAAACAATGCCTTCTAGAGCCATCGCAATTCTATTACCAGTGCCCACACGCCTTCTTTTCCCGTGAGACATCTTTGATGATGAGGTACTACGTTTATAGCGTCTGGGATCCTCCAATTGGATTTCCTGTTCAGAGCTTAAAGTCACTTCATCACTGTCCTCCCCGCTGAGGGGCATTGCTGCAGTTGAATGGCATGGTGTGCGTTGGGGTCCTGGGATGTTTCTTCCATTTTCGCTCTCTAGATGAACACTCAACATCGATTTGCATGCTGCACTTGCACAAAGAAAATGAAGGCATTATTTTTGTATTTAGGGCTAGTCTACAATACACACCTTCCACAAAGCAAGATCCTTTCGCAACTCATACAATCCACACAGCATCTGTGAATGGCAATCCTGACTGTCCAATAGTGAAAGAACCCACTCAAGGTTGGAACTACGGGTAAAGGGGGCCATGGCGAGAAATTTCGAGAAAAACCCTTAATGACTGACCCCAGTGGACAAAGGTCAGCCCAAAAATGAAGTAATCAGAGGTCCAAACCATCAGATTTTTCCATTGAATTTGAACAAGTGAGAATTGAGTTTTATGACAATCATTAGTTGGTTAGAACCATTTGGGAAGCATTAATCTCGGTATGATGGATCTTCAAATGTCAAATTATCAGGGTGCAGCTGCGGTATTGCAAAAACTGAGGCAAGAACTGAACACAATTCAATAAGTATGGACGGCTAAAATCTCAAACAGTATCATTTACTGAGATTTATCCTAGCCATCACATGCTGACTTCTAAATTTTTAGGGACAAGAGTTGAAAATTGGAGCATATCATGAAGTCAGGTCTGGAGTAAGAAAGATCCCTTATTCCATCATTACCAGTTTAAATAATGGCACATTTGGCATTTCTCGAAAGAACCATATCCTAGAAAGAGACTTGCTGAAGGAGTGAAGGCCGAAAAGCCAAATGGTGGAGATTCCAGCAACAATCAAATTCTCTCACTATGCATAGATGCTTGGAGTCATTTTCATATGAAAGGGGGAGAACTTTTGCTAAGAAATTTACCATCTACTGCCATTCTTCTAACCAACCATAGTTCCTTGTCTTTCACCAAGAATGTCTATCCCACGTTTGGGAAATGTCCCCTTTCAAGGAAAATAAAAGATGTACAGTGAGTGTTCAAGGGTAAGTACAATGTGTACAGTGGAAGGGTTGCCAAACTGAGAAATAAATGAGAGACTGATGCAAAAAAATTATGCGAGGAATGTCTCATCTTGCAGATACTTGATATATACGGAGATGCATGCAACTAACATAGGAAAATGTAAGTCCGGAGGGTGCCTATGGTTTTGCATTGTGGATGACACATACAAAAGTCCAGCGCCTAAATGATGGTAAGAAACTAAGAATATTCAAATCATTTAGCGCAAAAAACAAAGAGAAATAGATACCATCGAACAATGTCCCTAACTCTTCGAAAAGAGGCAACCCCGCCTTCCTGAAAGGCTTTGCTTCAGGGTGAAGCTGCACAAGAAGAACATTAGTGCCCAATTTAGTAATTAATTTGGTTGATAATCATTGTCTCCTTTTATTTAAATTTAGGACAACATGTGTGTCTTTAATGTTAAAAAGCTTCATGAAGTTTGCTCTGAAAAGGAATCTTACCAGAAGATAGCGATCCCAGACATCATCATTGGCAACAACCACATGCAAGATGCTGTTCCAACTAAAGCCGCTTTGATTAAGAAGCTGCCTCACAATGTTGTAGTTCTTTTTGAGTTGTGCAATACGGCTCTTTAGTTGTTGAACATTGTTATGTATCCCAAATCTCCTATTAAATGCATCCACCGTGTACTTCCACGCTTCTTTCTTCCATCCCGTGTCAGAACGGTTCCCAGCATTCTGTTGTTCAATCAACAACTCAACCAAGCAAGCATCACGCTGTAGTGTCCAATCAGCCTTTGTGCGGTCTATGAAGCTGATTGGCATTGCAGACATTTCCTGAAATCCTACAGTTTAAAAAAAAAAGAAAAAAGAGGTTACTCCAATTTGTTTTGCTTTCAAGTATGAAAAGACGAGAATATGCTAGTAATCCCTCACAAATTTTACTCCTGACAGTCCTCCAGCAATTGGGTTAGACGAGCCACTATATGAGCAGCCAATGAGGGGAAAAAACAGAGGACAAGGGTAGCTTCATCGAAACTAATTCAATTCTGCCAATAAGAGATTGCAAAAGGACCAATAAACGTGAAATGTATATGTGTGCACTGCCAGATCATAACAAAAAGGTGCAAACTGAAAATCCACTAAGCACTATTTCTAGCTTTTCTAAATATAAGCATGCAACAAAAGTCACGAGGATAAGGGTTGAGTCATGTTTCCAACCATGAATAAAAAAGTCACAGTTTTCATATCATGATATAAATAAACAAAAGCCTATAGCACAGTTAGAAGGAGCTCAATATCAGAACCACAAGGTTAAAGGGTTGAGTCTTGTTCCTTACCATGAGCACTGTGATGTATGTGCCTTGTAGGCTGTAGCTCACGCACACAGAGATAGGGTGATGAAAACAGGTCTGCAAATACCCAAATACTTGTAGGACCAGAATTGACAAAACTGGGTTTGTGTGGGTCCATGTATCACACCACGCACGCATGCACATATACACACTAACCTCACCCACTCAGCTGGCAGCCATGAAATGGATGAGTGAATAAATATGTCACAAATTAAAAAATTGGATCCTGCATAGATGCACCTATTCTTCAGGAACAGCTATGCCTGTGGGCCCCACTTGGAAGCATGACTATTGTCAGTGGGGAGTCAGAAAGGTCTTCCAGCCTTAACACTGTGTAAAAAAAATGGAAACCATCTGCTAATTTGAGATGTGTGATGGCCTTGATATTGCCAAATCCTACCCATTAGATAAATTCAGACGAGTGCAAAACTTGCATGATCAATCCCAGGGTCTACAAAACTCAGACGAGGGTCAAATTAGGTTCAGCACTAATTCATGAGTTTGAGTGGTTTGCATTGATCGTAACTGTAGAGCTGCACATGGGCCCCAGTCTTACTGTCCCATGCTTATGAATGGGTGGTCATCTGAGAAAATTGCATACGTGCGTGTGTGCACACACAACTCTACACTAAGGACAATGAGAACTTCCCCTAGATGAGAGTTTATTCAAGTGGACTACGCCCAGTGCAATTTATAAATTGTCCTGATCACCACTTTGTGTGGCCTGTGGCGATTAACAAAGCCAGCAATGCTAGCATTTCAATACAAGGAACATCGGATTTCGTGGTTTCATGAAAAGTTGGCAACCAACTTTGCATTTTAACCACAGGTTCGACAAGCCATTAACAAAAGAAGAATGCATTTCATTGGGACTTGAGAATGCTGGATGATGATCTTTATTCAAGATCGTGCATCCTTTCTACGTAAAATATTTCTCTCCAAATCAAATTGATGGAGTTTGTTCTCAAACTTCTGCACCTTCATCCATCTTCTTCCAACACGAGAGAGAGAGAGAGAGAGAGAGAGAGAGAGAGAGAGAGAGAGAGAGAGAGACTAAAACTCCATACAGAGAAGGGAGAAGAAAATGAACTGTATGGAAAAATGGCCAAATAATTAAGAGACCGCTTGGGTGCAATCCAAGTCAATTCAACCAGATTTAGAAAATTGCTAGCAGAATTAAGATAGCGTCTTCTTATGGGGTTTTATGGATGTCAGGAAAGGGCCTTTTTTGGATAGTAGAATTTTATTACTGCATACAAACATATGAAGAAGACAAAAAAGACTTTTTATATAGAGAAGGTAGAAGTGTATACCAAAAAGTCTTTTCTTTCTTATATTTCAGATGTTCTCATTTTTAAGTTGAAATATTGCGACTTTGAGAGTATCATTATCCTCTCTAAGTAAAACAAGAACCCAAAGACCACAGAAAAAGAAGAAAAAAAGCAGGATAAAGAATAATCCAAGCAATAAGATATGGGCTAAATCTGAGTGTTCCAACTTCCAAGTCATTTTGTATATCCTGAACACTCTAACAGGTTTTAAAGAATAAGTGTTTTGGTGTCATTTTTTAGAAAATGAGCTATTCCTTCCCATCATTGTCGTCGTCATTATCATCACCACTGCCAGATTCACAACCTCCACCACCATTTAACTGTATCCCATCCACCTGGAGTCAGCTCTATGAGTTCTACCCAACCGCTCATCCTATTTAAAGCATGATTTTAATAACTCCACAATCATTCATATCTTTCCTTAGCAATGTTTTAGAAGTGTTTGGTGATTATGCCTCTAGGTTGAGGCTCCCCATAAACACCCCAGGGCTTGAGTTTGAGGTAGGGGTGTACAAAAAATCCGTCAATCCGTCAATCCGATCCGATCCGATCCGATCCGATCCGCGGATTTTAATCCGATCCGAAGGTAAACGGATTGGTGACGGATTGAAAATCCTGTAATCCGTTAGCAACGGATCGGTGGCGGATTTCATCCTCAATCCGCGGATTTAATCCGATCCGATCCGTTGACATTAAATATATATAAAAATTAAAAATAAGGGGTTTAGATATAAATTAAGATGTCTAAATATAAAAAAAAAAAAGAAAAATTATAGGGGTTCAAATGTAATTATTCCCTATCACTATTTATCCCCAAAAGGCCAAAATCGGAAAACCCTACCCATTTTTCCATATAATACTTTCCCTACTCACTATTTTTCCATATAATGTACAGTGACGGATTGAACGGATTAATCCGATCCGATCCGTTCATCCACGGATCGGATTGGATCGGATTTTAATACCTACGGATCGGTGACGGATTTCAAATCCGTCAATCCGTAGGTAACGGATTGGTGACGGATTTGGCCCAATCCGATCCAATCCGATCCATGTACACCCCTAGTTTGAGGGGTGGCTTACTTTTTGGGCTGTAAGTCTCACCAAATGAGGCATATTTGAGACGTATAACAAAAATGAAAAATGCTCCTCTTGCATGCTTCAAATTAGATATTAGGGGCGGGGCATACACCGCATTGACTGATCTTGTTTATGAGGACAAAAGAAGGTAACTTCTAACTTTAAAAACCTTTTTTTAAGCTGCAATCTCAACAGCTTAATAAGTTTTTTGTTATTTTAAAACTGTTGCAACTCTGTCTCACTTACGTCAACCCTAGTTAAAAGGCTTAAAATAACCAAACTACAACTGTTTCTGCTTAAAACAGCCATATACTATATTTTATCTAAATATTTTCATTTAAAAGAAAAAACATGCTATGAGGTTTATGCTCAATGTGTTAAAGCTTGTCTCATGCTTTGGGCAATGGGAACACCTTTCGTCACACCTCAACATTAAGCATGTTCCTGAGTACATCATACAAGGTCTTAATTGGTCTTCCTCTCACAGATCTTTGAGCCTGTAACCCTACAAGCAATGTTTCTAGTAAACTTAGCATATGCCAAACCATCTCAAACAATACTCCATGATTTTCTCTTCCACTAGAGCTACTTGTACGTGTCCTCCTATGTGCTAATTCCAAACTTTATCCTTCCTTACAACTAAACACATCAATCTTAGTATTTGTATCTTCACTATATGTACTTTTGCTTCCTTCTCATTTTGTAATTGTCCAACATTCAGCTTCACGCAAGAAAGCAGGTCTAACTATCATCTCATAAAAATTTCCTCTTTATTGGCATTGTACTTAGTGCTCACATAAGATACCACTGATGAGCCTGTCTCAACGTTGATCCTATTTGTCATATTGATCCTACTTGTAAGTTGTCATATCGAACATAGACCTTCCACTTTGTCCAGTCATATCCCATCTATGTCATTTAACAAATTATTTACTTACATTACATCACCCAAGCCTTATGATCACATAATTACATCATCCAATGTCTATTATCATTACGAAAAATGTTGCCATTTCAGTATTTTTTTATTTTAAAAAATATCTTTGAATCAATACAGTGGTTAATACTTAATGCCATGGGATTTTATTGAACTCCACCGGTTTTTTGCATAATCACTTTTCTTATAGAAATTATTGTTATTGACATTTTTACATATTATTGTTTAAAGTCAAAATGTTTGGACTACAGCTGATTTGAATCAATGTGTTATGCTAATGACAATCTTTCCTTATTGTAAAACTCATCACTTTTCCACCAGTTTTTTTCACATGTAGCCATTGGGGTTAAATGGGTAATGGGTCACAATCGTATAACACCCAGGATTTCTCAATGCCACGAAAAAGCCTCCAATTATCACCGCGCACAACTTTTCCACAGTTTGATACCGCACTTTTCAACACAGAGAGGAAAATGTTGGACTAATTTTCCTGGATTTTGTAAAGAAGCCTTTCCTTCACTACACTAGAGAAGATTAAGAACATTATACCATACAAGATCACCAAACCAGTGACCAGTCCAACAGCTGGGACTCTCACTCAACACCATTTCTCTCCCATTAAAATCCAGAGAAATACAACCCGGTTAGCTACCGAGTCGACCCGGACGATTCTAGAACCAAATCGTTGAGTTGGTGAGAAGAAGGAAACTGGGGTTTTGGAGGGGTCTTTAGAATGTAGCACTGAAGGGTTTTTTAACCTCTCTGAAAATCTCCTGCTTCTAATCTCAGGATCAGATTACGAAATAAAAAAAGTAGTATAAATCAAAGAGAAGAAGATAATGCACATGAAGAAAAAACCAATGGGCAAAGAGATGGAAACTCACTGTTTTGATTGTTTGGAGAAATGGGTATTTCCTGGAATCTGGGAATTTGAAGAGATGGAAATGGAAGAAGGAGCAAAGCTCTCCAAGCCCTAGCTCTTCTTCCTTTCAGCTTCAGCACAGAAGAAGTAAAACCAACAGACTTTCATTTTTTTCATTTTTCCTCTTTTGGCATTGCCATATCACGATATAGGGCCTGCCAAACAGTCCATGTTTTGCAATAACCTTTCGCGCGTGCATGCGCTAGTGTGAACCAAGAAGGAGGAGTGGCAAGTAGCTGGGGTGTAACGGTTCGATTAACCGGTCAATTTGGGAAAACCGTTAACCGAACCGTAATCGCGGTTTTCTGTCTTTTAAAACCGTAACCGTAATCGTAACCGTATCCACAAAAACCGTGGAAAACCGTAACCGCGGTTAACCGTATTAAACGGTTCGGTTACGGTTAATAACCGTGGAATGCCTTTCTCACATAAGAGGATAAATGTGAATGATTGAAGGCAAAATGACACATTAGGAGCAATTGAATAAGGTAAGAAATATTTCATTCAGCCCCCTTATTTTTTCTTTTATTTGTAAACGGTACAGTTAACCGAACTGTATTATATAGTTCGGTTCGATTAATAACCGTAAATTATTATGGAAAATCGTAACCGAACCGAACCGTGCGGTTTTTGAATTTCATTAACCGCAACCGAACCGTGAAATACGGTTATTAACCGCGGTTCGGTTCGGTTAGACAGTTTTCCGGTTTTTTTTTTACACCCCTAACAAGTAGTAGGTTCCGGGGAACTACAACTGCTAAGAAAAAGGTAGAACTGGATCCGAATCCGAACCCGTTTTGAAACTGGTTTCTTGGTTGCGAAATCATAACCAAAATCATATATAGGACAGGTCTAAATCCGGGTCCGGGTCTAGGTAGAGAAATGATATTAAAAAAATATGGTTTTTAGAATAGAGTTTTGAAAATCGAGGTAATATGTCAGGTCTCAGGTCCAAGGGTCCGAACGAAGGTGGAATTGGACCCGGACCCATTTACTAATTAAGGCCTAAATAAAGACCCATAACCGGTTTTCAATGGGTCGGAACCTCTGAGTAATCGGAGAATCGAGAACCCATTTATATCTCTAGCAACCCGCAACTAACAACTAGAATGTGAACCTTAATGACGCTTGTGCTAGTTTGGGTTGGGTTCCGTTCTAGTGTCTGAAACCTGCATGCATTTGGAATAGGTCCCACTCTACATCAGGATTTTTAAAAATATCCTAGATTCTCACTTAGTTATGAATTCCTTACTTCAAAATTTTTGATAAATTTTTTGGCAATCTTCTAAATAAGTCTCAAATCTTATTTTCGACAAAAATGTATTTCAAAGTTTTCTTTTCTTTATTTTATTTGCTATATTGGGCTACTAGTCTATCTCGAATTGATGCTTTAACTTGAAGACCCAAGGATCGATTCCTAGGCATGAATGAGACTAGGTGCCTATACCACTCAATATGAGTGTATTGTCAAGGTTCAAAAAGAAATTATAATGATTAGTGCCCTTATTTAAAATTTTAATGTAGGTTTCTTTAATTCATTTTGGCTCTTCTAATTACCTCTCACAATCCAGTACCACTAATCTACTTCTGGCCCTTTCTATGAATTTTTCAAATAAGAATTGATGAAATTCTTTTATTGACAATTGATGAAAAGTTTAGGGCGTGTTTGGCAATTAACTAGTTAAAGTAAAGTAAAGTGAATCTAGGGATGTAAATGGGTCCCCGATTCTTCGATTACCTGAAAGTTCCTACCCGTTAAAAATCGGGTCTGGGTCCTTATTTAGGCCTCGATAAGTAAATGGGTCCGGATCCGGTTCCACCTTGGTTTAGACCCGTGGACCTAAGACCCGACATATCACCTCAATTTTTGAAAATCACTCATAAAAGCCATATTTTTTTAATATAATTCTCTACCTAGATCCGGACAGTCGGACACAGATCCAGACCCGCCCCATATATGGTTCTAGTCCGGTTCCAAAGCCAAGAAATAGGTTCCGAAACAGTTCTGGGTCCGGGTCCGGTTCCACCTTCTCCTTAATGGTTCTGGTTCAACCCAGACCGGAACCGACTCGTTTACAACCCTAAGTAAATCCAAAAAAGAAATAACAATAAGTCATATCAAAAGTACACAATTTCAAAATTCCCTCTTAATTAAAAAAAAAAGTCAAAAAAGCACATCCTTTCTCCACTAAAAGACAAAAGAACTCCACTTTCCTATACAAAAATTTAAAAAGATGCCATACCAAATAACTAAAAATAAAACACCATTATAACATCTTATATTTTATTCTCTCTTGATTTGATGCTTCACCTCACCGTGCTTCAATTCATTGTACATACAAACAGATTTTTTTTAAAGATTTTTTCTTAAGTTGATGCTTTGATTCACTAAACATAGGCACGCATGCTAAAAAAATAGCTACAATGCTTAGTGGGTATTAATAAAATGCAGTTACCAACCATTGAAAAAAAACTCTTAAGAGGGTCAGCTTGTGCCTCATCAGCTCATCACTCTATCAATTAAATTTGGGTTGACTTTTTAGGCTTATAGATTGGGGCTATGCCTGATATTTTAGCCCCAAAGCAACATAGGTTAGTCTGTCCACTATATTAGCCTAAATATAAATTGCCCAACCCAAGCAAACAAATGGAACACAAATGAACACAATGTATTTGGGTCCTGATTATAGTTAACTAAATTCACATGTAAATGAAGTTTTATAAATTAAGGTGGCACCTGTTTATTCAAGTCATGGGTTAAAAAAAAAAAAAAAAAAACCTAAATCCAGGTCATATGTAAAAAAATAAAATAAAATAAAATTCAGGTTCAAAACATATTATAGGATTAAATCAGGTCCGATTCCAAATCCATGTATATTCCGACATGAGGACCTGAACCGTAAACATTATTAATTGATCAAACCTATCCGGTTGGTAGGTAGCTTAGGACCCATTTTTTCCAAAGGGCCTATTTGTTTTCATTAAAATATATGATTTTTTTTTGAGTGGTTAAAAATAAAGAAGAAATATTAATTATTCATTTCACATCCTTTGATTAAAATGAAAGGTTATTTGATGTTAATTTTAAAATATATCTTTGATCCTCATTTTTAATAACCGCTTTACAAAATCCTATGCACTGAATTCTTATATATTTTAGTGCAAAGAATCCACCGGTGGTTGCAACTAGGGATGTCAAACCTAGCCCGGCCCGCTCCAACCCCGGCCAGCTCGTGCCACGGGTCTGCCCGGCCCGCCAGGGAAAAACCATGGCACGGCACGGCCCGCCATGGGCCGAGCTAGAGCTGGCCAACCGGGCCTACTCTTTTTTTTTTCCTTTTTTTTAGTATTAAAAAAAATAGAACACAAAGAGTCAAAGACACAGTTAGTGTAAGAGAGAACCATTTGGATTTTAACTGGCATTATCTAGTTATACCTACTGTATTTTCAATAATGAGACACAGTTAAAAATTAATAGATTTTCTTTAAAGTGGCTATTGAATTATCAAATAAGTAAAAAATTTTAACGTCACACAATCATGGAGAATGACAAAGATATTTAAGTGGTTCGATTAAACTCGACCTACTCCACTGAAAAGAGAGAACCATTTGTATCTTAACTTCTTGAAGGTTTCTAAATAGGATTACCTTCAAAACCTTACAATCTTTTTAGAAAATAAAAATAAAAAAGAATGAAAATTTTATAAATTTAAAAATTACAATGAAGGAAAAAGTAAAAAATCAGATGTGTAGTCCACTAATGTATTATGCTGGATCATAATCTTTCCATTGATGTCAACTCTTGCTTCCTCTTATCAGCCAAATACTAGTCTCGTAGGCAAACACAACACTCCACCGTTTCTTCAATTAGATTGGTTCTTTTGTCATCCACCGCACGTCCACTTGCACTAAAAGCCTGTTCTGATGCTACAGAAAAAATTGGAATAGTCAATAGATCACAGGCCATTGCGGCCAACACCGGATAAACGCTTTCTTATTACTTTCACCAAGCTAAAAGGTCAAAACTAAATGCATCATGCACCCGTATTACACCGACGTCAAGATACGATAACAACTCCGTCACAGTTACTTGAACTTGAGCTGGATGCCATGTCCGTAGACAGGGAAGAATACCACACATCCCACTCACCAACACCTGTTTGCTGGACTTCTGAATGGCCCCATACTAAGCCCAGTTGTACCCATTTGCTCACAATAAAATTGAAAAAATACTTGTAAATTTGCCCTAATATTTAAAAAAATATTTAAATCTATATAATTCATTTTTTTATTTATTCTATCAATAAAAAACTGTACACCACTTAATCTTAACATATGATCAAATACGGCAGCTAAAGAAAATGTCATTGGAGCCTCTTTCCAATATTTATTAAATTTTTCTTCCATGTTTTTAATAGCCCTACTCAGTAAAAAATGATCTCTAAATCTACTGAATTGTAAAGTAATTTTAAAAACCTTCATTAAAGCTTCATTAGATGTGGGATAATATATCACGAAAAAAAATAATGTTGAAATATAAAAAGCTTCTAATAAATCTCTTATTTGCCCACATAACTCCCAATGTTCATCATTAATCATCAAAATTTGTGCATGAAAAGCACAAAATTCATTCAAAACAGTTTTCTGGTCAAATGCCTTGTTTAACAAATCATACATAGAATTTTATCTATGTTCTATCTCCTTAGGCATTTTAATAGCTGATACGCTTGCCTCGCACATATTTAGGCATGCAATTGTCTTCTCTGTGCAGAGGTGAAAATAAATCTAGCAATGTCTTTAATAGCATATGTGTAACTTACAATATGCTTTAAACCAACCTTTGTAATGAGATTTAAGATGTGACATACACATATATTTTGAAAGATAGAGCTATCTATTAGAGTTGCAAGTGGCATCTGCATTCTCATTAATTCAATAGCCACTATATTATTACTGCTATCTAAAGTTATAGATAAAACTTTTTCTTGAATATTATATTCATTTAGTTTTTCCAAAATAAATGTACTTATTCTAGTGCTATTGTGTGGTCATTCAAGACTGCTAAAACTAATTATACGTTTATGAATAATCCATTTTGAATCTATATTATGTGCAGTAATACAAAGAAAACTGTCACCGCTTTAGATGTCCACATATCTGTGGTTATGGCTATTCTACTAGGAATTTCTGCAAATATTTGTTTTCTTTTCCTGCCAGAGTCCAATGGCATCATTTATGGCTGTATTTCTTGAAATATTGTGAAATTGTGGTTGACAGTATTTCATGACTCATTCTTCAAAAAACTCATTTTCAACAAAACAAAATGGTAATTCGGATAACACAATCATTTTAACAAGATTTCGTTTACAACTTTGTGCATTAAAATAAAAAAGACCAAAACTGTTACTACTACTACTACCACCACCAGTACTAGAAATTTGGGTCTGTGATCTAAGCCTCTTTGTCCCTGCATCCGCTGGCTTATGTAAGGCTAAACATATTTTCTTATGTCTTGACAAATGGCCGGTACCCATTTTTGACTGGGCACCATAAATCTTACTACAAAATTTGCTTTTTGCATTTTCAACTGTTTTTCCATTTTCAATAACCTCAAACCTTGTAAATATTTCCCAAACTGCTGAAGTTCTATTCCTCTTAGTTGGTTTACGGGAACTCTGAGGAAAGGAGGGTGGTAAATCACCTACTTCATCTTGTAATTCAATAAAATTTTCTTCTTCCCCTAAATTAACTGAAGAAAATTCTGTGGGAAATTTTATAGCCATATTTCAAAAAATAAAATTTATAAGTAACAACAGTAATAGGCTCTAATAGCCTTCTTTTGTGATAATTAATATAAGAAAGGGGAGAAAATATGAGTTAATATAATATAATATAAACTTATATATATGGAATCTCAAATTTAAATAATATAAATACCTCTAAATCTTTGAAGGCCCCTTTAATCTTTGTTTCTTGATGACTTGATCTTTGACCCTCCCTCCAAAAACTTTTTAGAGAGAGTGAAAGAGTTGAATGCTTTGAGAGAGAACTGGAGAATGTATAAAGAGAATGAGAGAGTTGTGTAAATTGGTAAGGAATGAGAATGAGAGGGTGATGGTATTTATAGATTTTATAAAATGGAAAATGATACAAAATTCCCCTTATATGACCGTTTTATAGCTGTTGGGGGGGGGGGGGGTAAAGTGGATATGGATGTTGGGCGGGCTGGCAGGCCGATCCCAGCGGGCTTGGCAGGCTGGTGCCTCCGGCCCAAGTGCCAGGTGGGCCTGGGCCAAACCGGCCAACGGGCCAAGCCACCTTGGCCCCACGGGCCGTGCCTTGAGGGCCGTGTGGTTGACTGGAGAGCTGGAGCGGGCCGTGCCGGGCCGGCCCGCCCATTTGACATCCCTAGTTGCAACCATACGCCCAATAACTAAATGGTTAGGCTTGGACCTAACTTCAAACCGAGCCCATTCACAAAAACTAGGCCCTATCTATTTCCGCTAATATACATAGAAAATTGAATTCAGAGTGTGGTTAAAAATGAAAAATTAAAATTGAATTTTTAAAAATGAGCATGAAATAATCTTATTTTATTTTTCTTAAAGAAAATATTATTTCAAATTAATTTTTAAAATTTCATCCTTAATATCCATTGTTAACCATTCAATGAATTCAAATTCCTATGTATTTTAACAAAACAAGGGTCAAGGGGAGGCCCACTTCTTAGCTGCAACTGTTACAATTTGCAAATCCTTTCATATGAGAGAGAGCGAGAGAGAGAGCAGAGTGTTTTCCATTTATATCTGTTTAGGGTTTCGAATCCGATTCCATTCCCGACCTGCTGTTGCTTCGATCCTCGCACCCATCTCGAGTCCGCAGAGTAAGTCTCTATTCCAAGCCCTTTCCGATCTTATTTCCCCTCCTTCTATTTCATCGGATTTCGATTCCATCGGTAATTTTAACGCGTTCATGTGAATCTCACTTACTGCGTTGTGGGTTTTTTCTTTCTCTCTGTTCTTGATTTGTTTAGTTTCATGATGATCAGATGATTGTTCTTTGCTGAGTTGGGATTGTGTCTGCTATATAATCTGTTAGGGTATAACGATTTAATGAAGGAAAAAAGAGCTGTTTGGATGTTTTTATTAGAAGTCATAGGGGAAATGACCATTTTAGTCAATGAATCAGATGATGGGATTTTTTCTTTTTTGGGTTTTAATGGTATCCTCGATTTGGGTTCGATAGAGAGGACCTTACTCGTGATGGATGGATGGGTCTGAAATTGAAAAATTATAAGAACTATAGGAAGAATAGAACACCAGAATTCTCAAGCAGCCACCCAGGGAGAACACTTTCTTGAAACTGAATTGTTATGTTGGATATCGGTTTTTTCATAAATCCAAACAAAAGTATCAGAGTAACATGTGGGTCATGCCCCTATCGCCAATATGACCAATATGTCTCACTGATATGGTAACAGGACGGGATGGTAACAGGATTCGTCTGTATTGGCGAATCCCAGGTACAAGTCCAATGTGATAAAACGATGGATGAAACATATTGGGGTTCTTTTTCTCGATTTTTTATGTTCATAAATAAAACCCTGTAGTTCTTGAAATGGCTGGTCTTAAGCCCAAATAAAGGCGGAGGCTTGGGTTGGATAGGCTGACAATGGTGTAAAATTCTGTCATAATTACAACCTCAAACATGAATTTTGAAGAAAAAAGTACTCATGTAGCTGAACTCAACATAGTTGGGACGAGGTTTTATGTGATCTTATGTGTTTGTAATTGATACCTTATTAGATAATAACTAATACCTTAGCAATCTCTTGGTGAATATGCCAACCCGTACCTCTTTTTTAATTTTTGTTTACAAATCTGCGTAACATATGTATAGATTCATTTTTTATTGTCTACATAGATGTGATAACTAGGCATGTAAGAAGGTAGATGCAAATTGTGGGGACCAAACTCAAGGTTCCTTAACGTCGTATTACAGTTTTTTCACAACTCACCTTGCTATTCTTTAACTGACCCAAATCATAGTAAACATAATAATACATTTGCTACACTTGGGTCTAAAGCATATTAAGGTATTCCAATTGTTTATATTTTTGGGTCATGACTCATTGCATGGTTGCCCCCCAGTAATCCACTATCACCCTAGACTTGAAAGTCACATGTACTTTGGAGATTGTAGAGAGAGGCCATTGCTTAATCCTTTTTTTGGAGCTTGTACTTTTCCAAATTCACCTATTACTGTGGTCAATGGTTCGTGTGTCTGGAATAATAAATTATATCATCCCTTTTGATATAGTATATCTAACAATGTTTCTGATAGTATGATATTCTGCTTTTGTAGATGACATATACAAGGGTAGAAAGGTAACTTGTTTTTAGCAGTTTTTTGTTGAACTATAATTTTGCACTCATTGAAATTACTTTTGTGCTGACTGTGCTGATTGTGTGTCAGAAAGATAACCCCCTCACCCTCTCGCTCACCACCCAGAGGTAGAAGGTCAAGATCACCGTCACTGCCGAGGGATAGGAGTCGTTCCAGGTACATGTATATATGTATCATTTGTGTATTGCAGATTTATGGACTTGATTTTTTTTTTTTTTTTTTTTTTGTACTTAAGTTGATTGGTAGAAGCTAGGTTTATTAACTTTATTTACTTCTTTAGTTCACTTGATTAATGTATTTAACATGACATACAAATGTTGCCTTTCCTCTTTTATTATTTAAAAATACATACAGTCAAAATCAATCTTTTATATTGGGTGCTAGGAGCAGAGATTCTGGAGATGCTGTCAATCCTGGAAATAACCTGTATGTCACGGGCTTATCTACACGAGTTACTGACAGTGAGCTTGAGAAATATTTTAACACTGAGGGAAAGGTATGGGCTATGTTGGTTTTGTTCTTTCTTCTATGACAGCTGAGCAAGACAATTCTTATGCTTGACTTGCATAATCTGTGGTCCAACTTTCTCTCCAATCTTGATTTGTTTTAAGAATGAGCAAATTTGGCTCTATTACAGGACTTATGCATCCGTAGACCAGGCCAGATCACTGGACTCCTTTTCTGTTAAGTTACCAAGAAACTAAATTAAGGAAAAAGGGTTACGAAGAAAGTGGGTCCTCCTGGATTTGGTGGCAATGATGAGAACTGCAATCTGATGCACTTCATAGAGTTTGTTTTGAGAGAAACTCCCAGGGGACCACCAATGAGTTGCATATGGGGTATTTCCCACATGTACCTGGACTTAATGGTTGGACCTTCTTATGAATTTCGTCTCAAATCTGAATTTTATCCTGGACTCTACATGGATCAATTGTATGGGAACTTGATCCGAATCGATAATGGCTAATATGTTATACGTCAAAACCCAATGTTGGACCCAATTTCAAGTTGGTGTCTGGATTTTCACACATCCAATATAGAATATTCAAGTTCTTTTATAAACCTTATTTCAAGAAGGCCTTCCACAATTAGGGAAAATAGGCCTTACACAAGAAGGCCCTAGGGTTAGGGCTTGCGAGGAGTGCCAAAAAATGAGTCTGCAGACACCTTGAATGTGTCACCACAGAGACTTCAACACGAAAATAGATCTCCGAGGAGTAGAAAACCTATGATAATATTATTCCAATAATCAAAGTCTGAGCTTTTCCATCTCTTACATTACATATAAAGAGGAAGATAAACTTAGTGGCTAAGAAACCTAATCAAACTAGGAAATAAAACAAATTAGGAAATAAGAAATCTAATCCTAATTACAATTAGAAACTTGCTAACTAATAATTAGGGAAAATAAATTAAAAAAAGGAAATAAAAATAAATCCCTAAACTATCTCATGTGGGACCACTTGTGGGCCCGTTTTGCATCATTCCCCCCAGGTTGAAAGAAGAGTTAGACCTCAAACTTAGGTCTTCTGCATGTTGCCTATGCAAACATGGTGTACGAGAAGCACTTCCTTTGCAGCATTTGCTCTTGATCTCTTCTTCGGCGATTCTGGCTTCTTTGGATGGAGTGTGACTAGCTTTCCAATGTGCATGAATGTGTATATGTTGTCGCGCATGCCATGAGTACCATTTTTGTTATACATCCATGGGACCACTATCCATTGGTTGCACATTGCACCAAATTCTATCTTTATAATCTTTACTAATGGCAAAAGTAACTTGACATGTATGTCGCACTTGCACTTCGGGCGTGTTTGGTTGGGCTTGGCAAAGGGGCTTTTTGCTTATAAAAAGCCCAAAACCCTAGAAAAGTTTGTTTGGTTACCTCATTTTGAAAAGGGCTTTAAAAAAGCAGAAGTTAAAAAATTTTCTTTTTGAGTAACCATCTGTCATCCCACTTCGCGGTAGATAAAGGATTCGCTACTTTTGTGGGATGTGTACAGCGGAAAATCTTGCGGAGGTGGAACGATTTGCGGAACTGAATGGGTATAGGTAATCCTTCTTCCCTTTGCGCAAAAAAAAAAAAAAAAAAAATCCCCCTCTTCCCTTTGTGCGGTGGACATCTTACTACCATTCATCTTCTCTAAAAAACTATCCCTCTTTTGATCTACCTATCTTGTTCTCTCGCTCTCTCTCTTTTTCTCTCTTTATGTCTTTCTCATTTCATTCATATTGTAGATTTTTCAAGGAATGTATTGGGCGATTGGAGAGTTTTTCCATATTTCTTTGGATTTTGGAAGATTCATTAGAAACAAAGTTATCTCTGTAGTAAAATTTTCAAATGTATTTTCTCTTGTAGCTTGCATCTAGAGTTCACATGGTGATGTTAGGGCTATTTTATTTTTATTTATATATATATTTTTTGCATAGAACAAGGGATTTCATTAAACAACATGATCAAAAGGGCACCCTGTGAGATACACCTTTACCAAAACCCAAAAGCCCAGAAGAAATTTACATAAACTGATAAGCTTATTGAATAGTGTTTCTGTATCCTGTCCAGCCAAAAACATGAGGTTATATGATAATGCGTGATCTTCTCTCTTGCTGATACACTCATCTATATACGGAGGCAGGTGGGAGTGGAAAACAGTAAACATTTGATATGATAACTTCGACTAGAAATTTGCATTCTTGTTGGTTGTTCTCTTGCAAAATCTAATTTCCCAACATTCAGAGGTTCTCAAAGTTTTCAACAATTTCTTCAACATGATCATAAATTGCTAGGATAAGGTCTCCTTCCATTTAGATAGTAGTAACCAAAATAAGGCTATCTCCTTCTGCAGTGGTGTTTTTAATCCCAATATTCAAGAGAAAATGAGGCTCTACTCTTTTTAATGAAAGTAACCATTCAAAAAAAAAAAAATGAAGCTCTTCAGCTAAACGATATTGAGTTTATACAATACCCATATATGCAGCCTTCATTGTTGGAAGTCATCCTTGAAGGGTCTGCCAAGCAAACATTTGAAGTTTAGAGAGGTTAAGCTTCCATATCTATTTCTGAGGAAAATTTGGGCCCTCCACTCTAGTGTAAATGAGCTTATAGAAGTTGACATACAAACTAATTACATGAATTAATTGCATGAAGAATCCTGATAGCCAAAAAATAATCATAATACAGCTATGCTGACAATAAATATACAACTATGTTTCTGGGAGGATTTATGATGTAGATTAAATGCTAGCCGAAGATTTATGGTAGTCTTTGGCTACGTAGAACAGTCAAACATTCAACAATAGGTTGGATTCAATTATTGGCTTGGCACACAATCTTAGGCTAAGATTATATTTTGGCTCTTCCTAAGAAAAAAGATTTCATTGGCTGACAGCTTCTAATCTTTGGTATAGTTGGAAAAAGCTGTATGGTCTAGAGGCATTCTCATTTATTTGGGCAAATTCGGAACTTTAGCGATATTCAGATTCATATGCATTTCATACTTGACCAATGAAACTACCAGCAGAAAGCAGATCCCCAAACATACTTGAGAAAAAAATTGGGGACAAAAGAAACCGAACAATTTTTATGACATTAATAGAGATCATCGATCAATTTTTTGATTTTACCTTGTATACCTAACGTGATGCAACATTAATGTTATCATGGTGAGGCACCAAAGACCATTTGTTAGATTTCATTTAGGCATCATATTGTTCATGCATGGTTGGATACCATGTTAGCTCTTTATATGCTGAAGAAAGATGGTCCCATTGGCAATGCATGTATATTCAACAATGTTTTGAGGTACAGTATACTGGTGAAAATTTTACTAGGATGCCTAGTGAGAAATTAGGATAAAGAGATGTAGAAACAAAAAAGGATGGATGGCAGAATTAATATCTACTTCAAGATGAATGGAAACAACATATGTAGCTGAAATAGATGAAGATGCATCTATGGTTTTAAGTGGGGCCAATTTATTTACTTACAAGGCTCTTACATATTGTGTGATTTATTATTTATAAATATTTATATAAATTATTTGATTATTACACGCTAAAAGCTATTTTTATCTAAGGTAATGTTTGGATCGTCTTAAGTTTGGGTCTTAATGTCTTATGTCTTAAGCGCTAAGACAAAAAAACTAAATAAGATTGTTTGGTACGCAATAACAACATGTCTTAAGCGCTAAGACGTCTTGTTATTTAAGACGAAATTATCTTAATTCTAGGAGCTCAAAATCCAGCTCCTGGAATTAAGACCTCAACATCTTAAGCGGTAAGACATTTCAACCAACTATTGTGGGGCTCACCCAAAGTATTATAATAAAATATAATAATATATTATTATTATATCATAATAATAATATAATATCTTTTTCACCCAACCATTGTGGGGCCAACTATTGTGGGGCCCACCCAAAATATTATAATAAAATATCATAATATATTATTATAACATAATAATAATAAAATATCTTTTTCACCCAACCATTGTGGGGCCCACCCAAAATATTATAATAAAATATAATAATATATTATTATTATATTATAATAATAATAATATAATATCTTTTTCACCCAACCATTGTGGGGCCCACCCAAAATATTACAATAAAATATCATAATATATTATTATAACATAATAATAATAAAATATCTTTTTCACCCAACCATTGTGGGGCCCACCCCCAAATATTATAATATAATATAAAAATATATTATTTTGAGAAATTGCAAAATTTTTCACTACATCTTTGTGGGGCCCACCCCAAAATATTATAATGCAAACTTTTTCACTACACCATTGTGGGGCCCACCTCCAAATATCTGTTATCTACTATCTACTACTATTATAAAAGAGTGGAAAGTTGCAAGTTTTTTTCACTACACCATTGTGGGGCCCACCCCCAAATATTATAATATAATATAAAAATATATTATCATGAGAAATTGCAAACTTTTTCACTACACCTTTGTGGGGCCCACCCTAAAATATTATAATGCAATCTTTTTCACTACACTGTTGTGGGGCCCACCCCCAAAAATAATAATATGATATAATAATATATTATCATGAGAAATTGCAAACTTTTTCACCACAACTTTGGTGGGGCCAACCCCAAATATTATAATGCAAACTTTTTCACTACACCTTTTTTTATCATTTTGGTGGTCGTTATAGTGATGTATCTTTAGTCCTTTTATAAGCGAACTATTATTAAAGTTTATGTAATAATGTTGGTGATTATGACGTGGAACATGCATTGTGATAGTTAAAACATGATTTTTTTTAAGTTTAAAAAAATGAGTATAGAGTGTACTGGACATTGTCCTAGTCAAAAGAAACAAATTTGTGACACAGATGTTTTTTAGGCTTAAAACCATTTTTTTTAAATGACAGAAATTACCCTTAACTTAAGACATGGATAAGATGCATTACCAAACAGTCTTATTCAATTCAGATCTCATCACGTTCAGGTGTTGCCAAACGATCTTATTACAGAACAGCTAATCAGATTTTAAACTCGCAGCTCTAATAAGATCTTAAACTCACAGATCTTTTTCAGACAGATTAAGACGTCAAAACATTAAGACGATCCAAACAAGGCCTAAATGTCTAACCAAACAACCTTCAATGCTTTTCCTGTTAAAAAGTGTATATAAAAGTTGAGCTCACCTGTTATGAACAAGTTAATTGGAGTTGGTTAGGCAAGACTATTCTTGTAATTCTAATTGCTAAGTCTGTTAGGGCAATTAAGAGTTGGTTATCTGTATAAATATAGGAGGGGAATACACTACCCATTTCATGGTATTGTTTTGTAACCAGTTCGTTGGGTTGGAATAAGAGCACCAATAAACTCTTTTCCTTCTTTCTTTCTTCTTCTTCCATTTCTAGTCATTACATTGGTATCAGAGAAGACCTTTCTTGGCCTGTGAAGCGATCAATTAGCAATGGCGGATGGAACTAGGAGTCAAGATCTCAAGAAACTCGAAGATTCCTTTCGAATTTTGAGAGAGCAACAAGTCAATGCAGCAAAAGAAACGGCGGAAATCAAGAACACTCTGGTAGAAATCAAGAAATTCATGGCCGCAGTAACTTTCAAGTATGATTAGGTGGCGGCTCATGTGTATGGGAAGCAACGCGAATCTGTAACTGGGGGTTCCGAAAATCAAGAGGTAGGTTTCAAACAATTCGGAGCAGAGTCTTCCCAATCTCAACCTTTCCCTGGGTTTGGAACTAGGTACGCCAAGATTGATTTCCCTAAATTTTTTGGTGACAATCTGTCGGGTTGGGTTTACAAATGCGAAAGATTTTTTGAGTATAACTGTATTGAAGATAATAATAAGGTGAAATTGGCAATCCTGCATAAGGAAGATAGGGCTTTGCAATGGTATCAATGGTTTGAGAAAACACATGCTTTGGTTAACTGGGATCTGTTTAAAAATGGGTTAATTTCTCGTTTTGGTTCTGATGCATATGAGGTTGCTGTGGGTGAATTGACCAAATTGAAGCAAACAACAACTGTCAGGGATTATCAGGAACAGTTCGAGATTCTTGCTAACAAAACCCAAGACCTACCTGAACATTTTTTCACTAGTTGTTTCATTAGTGGGTT